>JAZHRO010000019.1:38663125-40110000 GCA_037157565.1 Thalassia testudinum
TCTCTCGATCGGATGGCTTAAAAGAGCATGCGTTGTGCCCTCTTGAATCCTCAAGCATGCATTATCATGCATGTCCTCGCTCCCTCGCATCCGCGTGCGCCACGCGGCCACCCCTATCGCTGCTCGATGAAGATCGAACGATTGAATTTCATCCACGCATGACAAACTCTCACATCACGACTCGAACTCGCATCGCACATGGTTGTTAAGAATGCTTTTTCATTGCACTACGTGCACGAGTTGTTGATGTTTCCATCCCATGTGCAGCTGCCCTCAGCCATTGGATGGAAATCCAACGGTCGCGATCTCGTCCTCGCTCGATGAAACAGCTGAGGGCGGGCCACGTGGCACATTCGTGGGAGTTGGATGGAGATCCAATAGCCCACAACTCTTGAAGGATGATCTTCAGAGGCTGGGGCGTGGCAAGGAGGCGATTATGATGGTCCTACATGGCTCCATCGTAGTCGTCCATCTTCTGCTCCTTGTATATGATGATGTAGGCCTCCGATTGAGTTGATTTTTACGTCTTTGGACTGCGAACGTCGATCCGAATCCATCGAAGCGGTTGGATTTGCCATCTGAGGTTTGGATATTCTTCAATTTACCCCTTGGCTCTTTCTTCTTCTACGGACTCCCTAGGATGCTATGGGAGTCTGATTGATGCAATCTTGGAAGCGTTGGACTCCTGTCGTCATTCTAAATAATTCCATAAGGTTGGATCGGTCATCCGTAACCTTAAATTACCTGCAATGAGTAATACCTCTCAAATAGCACCGTAAAATCCATAAAACATATAAATCAACTACGATGCAAAATACGATGCGTATGCATGCAAAATGCCCATGTTAAGCTATGTTCTGGCTTAATTTAGGTGAGTTAGGGCCTATGATTGCTGCGCAATCACTAGACCTAAACCCAAAAATGAATTATCAGATTAATGGGTTGAGTCAGGATTAAAATGAAGATATGATCATTCAATTCAAGGATTCCTGATCCAAAAATGTGGATGAGCTGATGGTGAATACCAAGCCTAAAAGGTCGAAAAAATAAAGTGAATGGGCTTGAAACTATTTGCAGTCAGATGCTACAAAAGAAAGAAACATTAATGCTTGTGCTAGAGTGGAAAGTAGACAGTGGAAACCTTAAGAAGTGATGCATGAGGAAGGCTGATGAGGTGGATACAAGGTGGTTCGTGGGGCATAAATCATATGGGTCCTGAAAGTGATGGGAAATGAAAGGAGGAACCCGAGTGGTGTAGTCTGAAATAGTATAGGAAACCACTTCTCAGGTCAAGTTAGGTATGAATGGATGTCGAGTCTACTTCAAAAAAAAGAAAAGAATGGATGTCGAGTAGGTGAGTCAAATAAGATCCAGTGGTCCATCTCAATAGTTTCAGACTTAACAGAATCCTCAATCTTATCCCTGGGGTGATCAAAAATCTTATTTGAGTCACCCAAATCTTGTTTTAAGTCATGATGCAAGTCTTCAAGTGTAATGGAAGGAAATTCATTATTCATTAGAATCACAGCCCCAGGGGGAGTAAGATCAGAATCTAGATTAGTCAAAATCTCAAATTCTTTTAGTTCGGTAGACTTCTGAATTTAATCGCAATTGTCTTTCTCTTGTATTACATCATCTAAGGGAATGCTTTTCTGTTCCTCATTAGTCAAATCAAACTCCTCAGGATTCCATGATTCAGCTAAATTCTTTGATTCCTCAGATATATTTTCATAAGTCATCCCCAGTAATTCTGTAATTTCTTGAACATCTTTTTTTCGTAAGGGGATTGTTTGTTTTGTTCAATCTCGAGATGTTGGGGATAAGGGTCAAATTTTTCTTCATGACTCTGGTGGATGGGAAGAGAAGGGTGCAAATTAGCTGAAACAAAAGTGAAAGCAGATTTGGCTTCTATATGGGATATCTTAGAATGATTAGTATCGCCAAATCCAAATATCGAATAATTTAAGCACATCTGATCATGGTAATCCTCAGACAAGATCACATTAGAGCCATCCAACTATGCTTGGCTGGGAGTGTCACTATTCTCAATCTTTCTATCTTCTTAATCTTGCTTTGATTCTCCTAAATCATCAATGTAGTCCAATTGTGTGTCTTTAAACATAAAAGTCTCATACTCCAACCCACCATGGATTAGCTCCTCAAAATAGAATGGTTGCAATTCAAGGCCAAAATCAAGATATAATTCCTCAAGTGAGTCTTCCTCCTCAAAGTTAGTTTTTGGGATATCAAAATTATTTATTAGCTCAGCAGTAAGCCTAAGTAGGATTTGTTTTGCATAATCACAGGGCTGGTGGGTGAGCTCAGTGTATGTAGAGGTTGAGATTGAATAAGATGTCATACATAAGGTTGGATCCTCAACCTTGAGTTTCTTACCATCAACTTGTAGCATACTTGGACTAGGTTTATCACCTTGTGCTTTCCGGATTCTATCGAGCCATTTTGTCAGATTATTTGTATTTCTTTTATTAGCTTCTCTCATCCCCTGGACTACTTGGAGTAATTGGGTGATCTCAAGATCACCGCCACGGTTAGGGATTTGAGCGGCCTGAGGATAATAACATTTAGAATTTCTAACCTCAGTCAAATCAGAATATCTATCATTTGAATACCTAGGGTAAGAATCATATCCTCGGTTGGGTGGTGTAGGGTTATCCCAATAATAAGGTGAAGTTGTTTGGGTGGAATTGGGATAATTTGCAAAGTGATTTCGAGGATAGGATTGATATTCTAGGTATTGGGATTCTGAGGCATATCCCTGATCTGGGGAGAGATGAGTCTGGCTAAACTGGTCAAGATAGTTGGTCATGCTAATCAGGTGCTGGTCCTGCAAGGAGAGGTCTTTTGAGGTTGTAGAGATCCTTAGTATCCAATGTCTCGTGTGGGATTTGAAGTAGGCCTAGCTATACCCAAGGAATATGAGGTGTAGGCAAGGGAATTAAGTCTCGGGTGTTGAGGAGAGCTCTCCCATCCTGATGAAGTTGAAGTAAGGGAAGGGTTGGGATAGGGAGAAAAGAGGAATAGTGAGAGGCAAAAGAGTATGGGTCCATGGTTTCCTCCTCAATCGGTTCTTCCTTATGGAAATTGGCCATTGGAATGTATTTAGAAAAATTGGGTCTTCTCCTTAGCTTACTCTCTAAAGGTGGTACCAAGTCAGGGTTTAAAGACCTTTTAGCATCCATGTTCCAGAAGAAAGTTAATAGATGAGAGAGAGAAGACAAATAAGAGAATCCCTGCCCTAATGTTGAAGTAGAAAATCTGTGTAGAAAGATTTGAGTTTTGAAAACCAGTCATCGTAGCGTAATTTGTAAGAAAAATCCGTCAGTAGATAATTTTAACTGAAACTCAAAAGGAATTCCAGGTCCAACACAGGGAGGTAGATGTTTGATCAAAAATCATGTTTGATTTGTTGTCACCAAGCAAATTAGATATTTGAATTGAATGTACGCTAGCTATCTACTTAAGGAATAATTAATAGAAGAGAGTGAGACAATTATGCAATTAAAGAGAAAATAGAGAGAGAATGAATAGGTATTTCATAACCATAGAATCAAGTTCATTACAACTACTTGTTACACTAGAAAGTAGGAAATCTACGCTAGAAAGATATAAAAGAGAAGGTGGAGAGAAGTTATCCACCTCGATGGTTGCTTGGAGGATGAGTTGTGTTGACAGAGTGCCCAGAAGAATGTGGTGAGATGCCAGACGAGAGAGAACGAAGACAAACGGTGGAGGATGGGGCAGGGCGACATCGTAGCGGGATCCACTTCCCGAATGGCAATAAGAAGATAACTGCGAGCGCTCCACGAATGGGGATGAGATGGTTGAAAAATTCTAATTTTAACTCCAATGGAGCATCCCACGTTTGGGACAAGCCCTTAGAGCTTTGGAGGGGGTGGGAGAAGAGAGGAAGGGATGAGAATTTCGAGTAGTAGGGGTTGCCTTTTATAGTTGTAGGGATTGAGGGCAAATAGGTCATTTTATGTTTAAAACATTAATGCAAAGGTCTTTAGTGACGAATTTAAACGTCACTAAAGACCTGAACATGGGCATTGGTCGTCCACCCGCGTGCCTCCTCTTCTTCCTCTACTGTTCAACGCCTTCATCGTGTGTGCTAGCTCTCAGTCGTCCATCTCACATCCGATGGCTTAGATCGCATCATGCCTGCACCTTCATCTTCTCTTCTTCAACGCTTAAGCCCACAATCTTGCAATCTCACAATCGGATGGCTTAAGATGCATCAACGCCTCATCGTGCACCTATGTCTGATCGAGCATTCAAATGTGTATCATCGCGCGCATGCGCGATCCACACCCATCCATGCTTCCACGTCGCGCATCTCTCGCCGCATGATCAAGATCTAAAGGCTCAACTTGAGCCGCACCTGCTCTTCTGCAAGATTTGATTCGGGTCGGGCCTCGATCTCGCGATCTTAGCTCTAGAGGCAGCGTCAAGACCGTTGCGCCACACCTTGTTTTGAGGCGCATTTAAGTTTAGAGGATGAGTTGTCTCAACTGTTGGATTTTGATCCAACGGCTGAGATCGTCCGCACGGTTGAAGAGAGAAAGGTAGTGGCGAGTTTTTGGTCCAGTTTGTGCAGTCGAGATGGTGCCATGTGGTGCCATCTTGGCTATCCATCTTCTCTGACTTGTAGATGGTGCCATGGATGTCGGATTGGATTGATTTTCATGTTGTTGGGCTGCGATCGTCGATCCGAGTCCATCCATGTGGTCGGATTTGTCATTTGATGAATGGATTTACACCACCTTGGCCTCTTGACCTCTGATCTTTCTTAGACTGCATCTGATGCTACGGAAGTTTGATTGGGGTGATCTTGGAGTTGTTGAACTCCAATCATCGCCCTGATTAGATCTGTATGTTTGGATCTTCAATCTGAGGCCCTGATATGATATTACTGTATTACCTGACCATAAAAGGAGAAAATTAACCTAAACTTTATACAATCCAACCTAAATTCAAGATGATGCATGTTATGCAATATTTCTAATGTATGATGCAACTATACATCTAAGAACATGCAAAAATAGACTATTTATGTGATATAAATGTGTTTACATCACACCCCCATGCCTATCTTTTGCTAGTCCCTGCAAAATTACATGTATCAGATTTCTTGGGCAGAAGTTATTCTTCATCTCTTAGGAATTTCAACTAAAGCCTGAACTACAGAGACACAACAATGCCCAGGTGTTTGCCAAAATACAATCCTCCCAAGCCCTTACCTTATTCAAAAGCTGAAGCATATTTTTCTTTTTCTTCTTTTTCTAATTTTTTTGAATTTTTGAGTTTAGGGTTTCGGAGCAGCTTTCTATGGCTACTCAACCCACCCAAGATTCGACGAGAACTTTAAGTTCTAAGCATCTTTTTGTGTGAAGTGCTAGACTCATTGATCATTAATCAGAACAGACTTCGGGTTTCTACGCCCCTAGGTGACCTTAAAAGGAATTCTGCCTAAAGGTGTATCTATTCAACCGATAGCTTTCTCCCTACTTTTATTTTTATGGGGTCAACACAAGGCCAAGTCCAGTGTATATCTCCCCAGCTTATTCTACTTCTCTGCTTCTTCTTAAGTGTTTAGGAATTATACGTACATTTCTTGAGCTGGGATCTGGACAATCGACCAATGGGTTGTTACCCACGATAACTTGCCAGCCATACTCGTGCGGTGAAGTGTGGCTTATTTCTTTTTTTTCTTTTCTTTTCTCCTTTTATATTTTTTTATTTTTTCTTTTTTTCTAAGTAGGTGGCTTCCCTGATCTAAGATTTACCTAAAGGCAGCAGGAAAAGAATGGTCGTGTGACTAAGCTTTGAACAACCGACTAATGGGCTGTTACCCACGATAACTTACCAGCCATACCACCCTAGAAGGTTCATTAGCTACCCAACTTCCGTTAAAACTATCGAAAAGTGAGTCAGTGCAAATAGTGTGTAGATGCTTAAACTTAAAATCCCCTCAAATCAGAGGGTGGGTTGATAAGTCGTGTACATATCACCCCAACTTATTAACCAATTAAAAATTGAATTTAGAATGTCGAGGACTCAATAAATAGGTCCACATTTTAGTGGACACCTGGGCTGATTAAGCCCTAAGACCTGAAGGGTCTAAGTATTCAAGTCATATAGTTTTATTCTCTAAGATTGAAAATTTTCTAAAGCCCAAGTTCTCTTTCCTAATTCAACTTTTTTTTTCTCAAAAATAAAGAGAAAATAAAAAGAATCAATGGAGCTAATAAGATGATTCAGATAATGATATCCACCCCCCCATGCCTATCTAATGCAATGCCCTCATTGTATTAAAACGACATAAAACAGAGTGGAGTAGAGAAGAAAAGACCAGAATTTCGTGACTAACAGGTTGGCTCCGAGATGAAAAAGGGACTGTATATGTGTTGAACTTAGTGCCTTCAACTAGGCATACTATACAAAGAAGAAGAAATAAAGAATTCACAGGTGCAAGTCAGAATTAGAATAAGAAAATCTAGTTTTGGACCTGCCAGGAGAAGATGTCCACAGATGTGGATCAGATTGTGGTGCAGACCCATGCCCCATGGTTGAGTATACCTAAGGTTCCAGATAAAAATTATCCAAAATCGAAGATCAGCATGCAAGTGGGGTCGGGCCTGTGATTTTTGAGGATGTAACCCAAATCCAAAAATTCAGATAATAGAGAAATTAAGCTCAAAAGGATAATCATTGAATTTTTTCTTGGGTTGTACATCCTCAAAAAAAATGTCATAAGGGTCTTGGTAGAAGGTTGGGGGTTTTAAGCAAATCAGAACCCTTAGACTCGATCTTCTGCTTCCTCTAGAATTAGCTTCCCATATCATCATTTCCTAATTCCTATCCTCCATAATCAGAATTTCGAATTCTGGGACCTCCTACATATTAATCACCCCATCTAAAATTTCCAAGTCTAAGAGTTGTGACTGAATCAGAATTGACTTAGGTCAAATGATCTCAAGAATAGAATCCTCATTATGCTCAACGAGGTGTGATTGAGGGTAAGGGCTTTGAATTGAATCCTTAATAAAAGGATCTGAATCCACCATGCAAGCCCCAACAGGATCAAGTTCCTCAATTTTAGGGCCATCAAATGATTCATCGAATCCCTCAGGCCTAGTCATGTCACTAAAATTGTGTCTGTATACTCAGGTGAGAGTTTGCATAATGATTCTTCACCTTCAAAATCAAAGAATTCTAAATCTGCATTAATGTATGTCTCAAAATCATCAATCACTTTCTGATCAATGGATAAATACATTTCCTCTTCATCCTTATCTGATTGCTCTAGGACAACCTGGTCAACCCTGGTCTCATAAAACGTGTACCCCCTACAGATGCCTGAGCAAATTTTGACATCGGTTCTCCTGATAGGGGTTCATCCTAGGAATCATCCCAAGATTGGACTAGAGCAATCACAAATCTCATCCTCAATTTCGATAACTTCCTAACTAAAAACTCACCTGGGTCCTTATCCTTAACATCCTGGAGCCAATCTAATAAATACTTGTTAAAATAGTCAATCATTTCAATAAGAGGCTCCAATTCTTTAGGGCAAGGTGTTAGCTGATGTTAATCGCTCTGAAACGGGTTTTAAAATTGTCGCATTGTAGTATAATTCGAATCAGTGCAAAAAACAAATAAAATTTATACTTGAATAAAAGTCCGAGTAGTTCGCTGGGAGCAAATGGGAATTCAATCACTAATCTCCATTTATTGAAAAATGAGCACAAGAATTAAATCAGATAATGGCAAGCAAAGAGTGATATATACTCAAAATGGATTATCAATGTATACCATGAGTAGAATAAGAGATTAATGTGGCAAAAAGAAAGTCAAGGCAAAAGAATGGTGATTTGAATCACCAATTATTAGCCTCAATTAAGCATTTATCCACCAATCAAATGTTTGAATAGTACTGATCAATCAGAAATGCCACGTAGCCACAGTGCTAAATCAGACGTCAAGTATACACTCAGACATCTTAAATGTTGCTACAGTACCTTAAGGAGGTCTTCTCTTCTCAGCTTCTTCTTCTTTACTCTTCTTCATGCATAGGGGAAGCATTCCCGGATTTGGTTAAGTGTTAGCCGTTTATCTTCAGAGCAAAACCCCCTAACCCCCGCTCTCTCTCTCCTTCTCTCTCAGGGTTTTCCTTCTTTCCCGTCTTCCCAAGGCCATACACAGTATCGAGTAATCGAATTTAGGCAAGAGCATACCTAGGACCAAGGCTACTGGCGTGGGTGGTAGCTGAAGTGTGCCCAGGTTAGGCAGGTTGGGTTGGAGCCAGGCCCACGTGGTGCATGTCACGGACGAGGCAGGTGAAGTGTGCAGCGGGGGACCTCACCTCTCTATGTGTCGAGGAGAATAACCACAGACACAAATTCCTCTTATGCGGTGCTGGATGCTCAGTGGTTTTTGAGGTGGGACTAAATGTCCCATCATCTTCGAGCGAGTGTCTACAGGTGGGACTCCTATTGCAGCAGCTGCTAAGTTTATCTCCCCCAATTGGAGACCTAGGTGCGTGCCTTGAGCAAAGCCGCAGCGCCTGGAGGGTGTGGCCTAGAGAATCGTGGCTAGAACTCGAAGAACACGGCCAGAGGAGACATCGCGGCGGTGGAGCTTCGATGGTATACCTGAAACATGAAATATGGTATAAAAGCCCTTGTTAAAATGCTCAAGAAGTTCGCAAGGATGCGGCGAAGGCGGCGTAGGTCGGAGAAGGTGGTTGTGTTCGGTGGGGATTTTGGAGGAGCGATTGATGGAATTAGGAGAGGTGTTTTGTGAGGGAAGGCGAGGCGGAGGTCTTAGGCTTGTCGGCAAAGTGTTTGGAGCAGTGGAGTGAGCAGAAGACTTCGCCGGAGTGGTCGTCGGAGATGGAGACGAAGGTGGCTTGCGATGGTGTCGAGGGGTTCTTTTTTGGGATTTTTGGGAATAAAACTAACCTAAGAGAGCTAAGGATATAATCTAATTCTAATCTAATAGATGAAGGGGGGAGAACGGCACCGATGTTGGTATGCCAGCGCCGGGGAAGAAAACACTCCGGTAGAGGGGGACGACAACGACGATAGAGGAGAGCGACGGTGGCTGGTATTGCACGACACAGAGGAAGGTGAGGAAGAAGAATCTGCCACTGGTAATGCTCTCAGACGACGAGGATAGGAAAAGGGAGTCGCCGAAGCTTGAGGAGCCTTTCGGCCAAAATAGGAGGGATGAAGTAGAGGGTTTTTCAGGTCGAAATCAACCTTGAGAAGAACGATCTGCCCTGGGGATTCTTTTATATGTTTCTAGAGGTCGATTTAAGCTTGGGAAGCAAGCTTCCCAAGCTAGGAAAGTTGCCAGAGTTGGAAACTTGAAAGATACACGAATATATTTTGTGTTCATATGAGAGATTAGGAAGGTTGTAGGGTTCAAGGACGGCTGCATTGGAAAGAGGATTCCTCAAGGAATCTCCCTTCGAATTTTGGAAGGGATTAAGTGAGAAATCAGGGAGATCTTCCCATTTGAAGGTCGCTAGAGCTTTAGGATCAGGAGTTGAGGGTGGTAAGGACCTATTTGTGAAGAAGATGACAAAGTTGGGGGGCTATTTGTAAGAAATTCAAAAGTTAGGGGCATGAGTTGGCTACCCAGGTACTTCTCAAGTGGACGACCTTTCTGATTAAGGGGTATCATTCGCCCCAAACCTCTATAGTCACCCAACAATTTTTGGGTGTCTCGATTGGGTCTAGCACCTTCTAATCTCATCACATCCTTCGGTGCATGTTTGGTAGGAGGTCCTTAAGACCAGCCTTAAGACCTCCTTTAGAAATTCACTCTCGTCGAGGCCAAGCCTCGACGCCCTTGTTTGTGCAGCAACCCCACCACATAAATCTTTCATTTGATTCAGAACCAAGTTCTCCTTCTCCCTTCATGGCACAACCCATTGAAGAGGAGAACAACCTTGAGCACCAACTTCAATGCCTGAATGATCTCTTTCAAAACTTTGTAAACCCACCATAGCGACCAATGATGCGAGATCACTATAATCCCTCTACGGTGGTGATTGAATCTCGAGTCTAAATCCCGATTGGAGGTCTTGATTCTGAACTGAAGCCCAATATGATTCATGCCATACCAAAGTTTCATGGGCTTAACTCCGAGGATCCATTCCAACACATTAAACAACTCAAGCATCTGGCCTTGACCTTCGGGTCAGATCCACAAAATCGGAATATCCTACTCATGAAAAGTTTTTCGTTCTCCCTCCTGGACAAGGCCACCCATTGGTATCAAACTCAGACCCGTCCGATCAACACATGGGAAGAACTTCAGTTTGAATTTTTGAAAAAATTCTTCCCCGTTGGCAGGACGAATGCCTTGCGCCACCAAATCACTCATTTCACTCAACAACCGGGAGAACCTCTTCACGAAGCATGGGACCGATTCTTAGATCTCATGCGAAAGTGCCCCCATCACGGAGTTCCTAAATGGGAACAAGTCCAGTCTTTTTACTAGGGACTCCGTGAAGACATTCGATTATTTGTCAATGCAATGTGCAGAGGAAACATCATGGGTCAACATGAGGACACTGTGTGGGAGATTCTCGGAAAGATGTGCGAGAACTCTGTAAATAATGACTCCATGGGCTTATTCGACAGGACGAATGCCAGCGCATCGACGAATCTGAGAGGGGCACATGAGATGCAGGACCTGTCCACTTTCATCGACTTGGAACTGATGTCCAGTCGGTTGGACAAGGTTTCTATCATAGAAAAGAAGGTGGACGAGCTAACTAGGCATTTGCAGCAAGCCACCTCTACGTAGAACTCTTTTGCATGACCACCTCTGGCAAGGGAAACTGTGCAAAACATCTACCACCAATCTGCTAAGGGGATGGACCCATATCCACCCCCGTCTGCCTCTCGGTCTGGAGTGACCTCCGATCCATTCTACTCGAGTTGGGGGAACTCTGAACCCTCGTATTCTAACTTTCCTGAGGTTCCTCAAAACTGCGAGGACCTCAATGCCATCCAGAATGACCCATTCTCCAATACCTACAACCCTGGATGGCGAAATCATCCTAACTTTCAGTGGATGGGAAATTCTCAGACTCAAAGGCCACCATATCAGCCCTGTCCACAAGCCCCTCGTCCATATCAGTCGCCTCAGCCTCGGCCCAATCCCACCTACCAATCTGGGCCAAACCAAGATCAAATGACTCTTATCCTTCAAGCACTGGCTGACATTCAAAAGACAAATGCGGCAATGCAAAAATAGCACAAGTACGAGATCATAGAGGTTTGCAACCAGCTAGCCCAGATGGCAAATTCTAGCCAACCTGGCACCCTTCCTTCGCAACCTCTGCCAAACCGAAATAACGTGCCGACCCAGAGGAACGTTATGAATCCAAATTGAGGCCACGCACATTTGATTTATCAAGCCCTTGCTGCCCCATCACCAGATGGGATAGAAGCTTCGACATCTTATGTGGGATTTCAGCAGCAGCCACCCCTTTTACCAAACCCAAACCAAAACTAGGCCGGACTAAACTCTGTAACAACATGTAGTGGTAAAACAACCCAAGACCCACATCATCCAAACCACTCCAAGCGTGGTAGTAGCCAAGACCCTAGGATAGTTATCCAGGATACCACTATCCCAGATTAAGAACTTGGACCTATTCTAGAGGAACCAACTAGGATTCCATTTCCTGAGGCCTTGACCAAAGGAAAAAGGATAACCAAACCTGTGGCCCCCGAGGAGGGTCTGGTCAAGCTCTTTGAACAGGTCCAGATAAACATCCCCTTGATGGATGCAATTCGCCACGTACCGGCTTACACAAGATTCTTGAAAGACGTATGTACACCTAAACGTAAGCCACGAACCAAGGATGGGAATCCGATCGTACTGTCAGAGCAAGCTAGCTCTGTCATCTTGAGTAAACTCCCACCCAAGGCTAAAGACCCTGGAACTCCCCTGATTTCTTGTAAAATTGGTGAAACCCAATTTGACAGAGCCTTACTAGATCTAGGTGCCTCCATAAATCTAATACCTACATCCCTCCTTGACCACCTTGAAGAGTCCGAACTTAAACCAACTGAGGTGACGTTGCAGTTAGCCGATCGATCTATCAAGTCACCTAAAGGAATACTCGAGGATGTCATTGTTAGGGTACGGGATTTCTACTTCCTGGTGGACTTCATAGTGCTGGACATGGATGCACCTGAGAACCCAAGGGACACACCAATCATATTAGGGAGACCCTTTTTGGCCACTGCTAGGGCCAACATAAACTACGAAGAGGGCCAGATAGAATTAAAATTTGGGAATCAAACTCTGAAGATTGACATTTTTAAGGCCCAACAAGGGATTAATTGTGGGGTTATAGAGCAAATATGTGATATTAGAGCCATGGTTGATGAATCGCATATAGAGGACAACCTGATTATCCCTGATCAACCACTAGAAAATCAAAACTCGCCAACAGAGGAGTGCGAACATGATCTAGACACACCTATGACTCCGACCCTTGTTCCTGATACAAATCCCGAACCACCCGCTGCTGCTGACAATCCTGTCATGGAACTCAAGCCCCTTCCCGAGCATCTAAAGTACGTCTTTTTGGGTTCCAATCAGACGTTTCCTGTGATTATCAACTCTCGACTCACACTTGACCAGGAACTCTGTTTGATTACTGTTCTCCAGCAACATCGTAGAGCCATTGGATGGACTCTTGATGATTTGACTGGCATAAGCCCTTCATACTGCACACATTGAATCTACACAGAAGAAGGTGCACGACCTTCAAGAGAAATGCAGAGACGCTTAAACCCTAACCTGCAGGAGGTCGTGAAAAAGGAGATCATAAAGTGGTTAGATGCAGGGATCATCTACCCGATCTCCGACAGTCATTGGGTGAGTCCAATACAGGTGGTGCCTAAAAAGGCCGGACTTACCATCATCACGACTGAAATCGGAGAAGTCATTCCTACCCAAATAGCTAACTTGTGGAGAGTCTGCATTGATTACAGAAGACTCAATTCCTCCACGAAGAAGGACCATTTCCCACTACCGTTTATTGATCAGATCCTCGAGAAACTAGCGGGAAATAGGTTCTTCTGCTTTCTTGACGGGTACTCCGGTTACAACCAGGTGGCAATCCATTCAGAAGACCAAGAAAAGACTACATTCACCTACCCCTTCGGGACATACGCGTTTCGAAGGATGCCTTTCGGTCTCTGCAATGCACCCGCAACTTTTCAGCGGTGCATGCTTGTCATATTCTCAGATATGGTAGGTGACTATCTGGAAGTCTTCATGGATGACTATTCAGTTTTTGGAGCATCATTTGATGATTGCCTCCAACACTTGGTTCAAATACTCAGGCGGTGCATCGATGTGAATTTGGTTCTTTCCTAGGAAAAGAGCCATTTCATGGTGCCTGAGGGAATTGTCCTGGGACATTTAATCTCGGAGAAAGGAATCCAAGTGGATCGAGCTAAGGTTAACCTGATTTCCAAGCTCCCTATGCCTGGATCAATTAAGGACATCCGATCCTTTTTGGGGCACGTCGATTTTTACCGTCGATTTATCCCTGATTTTTCAAAAATCTCATGCCCTCTGACTACTCTTCTCTCCAAGGATGCGCCTTTCAAAATTTCCAAGGAATGCACTCAAACATTTGAGATCCTACGTGACCAAGTCACCCAAGCCCCGATCCTATAGTCCCTTGATTGGTCTCAACCCTTTGAGATCATGTGCGATACATCTGACTTCGCTGTAGGAGCGGTTTTGGGGCAGAAAATTGACGGGAAACCTATGGTCATTTACTATGCTAGCAAAACACTGGACGAGGGTCAGCGTAACTACATGGTTATTGAGAAAGAGCTACTAGCTGTAGTATTTGCCCTAGAAAAATTCAGATCATACCTTCTGGGTTCCCGTGTTATCATATACTCGGATCACACAGTTGTGAGGCATCTCCTTGCAAAGAAGGATGTGAAACCTCGATTAATCTGATGGATCTTGCTGTTGCAAGAATTTGACCTTGAGATTCGCGACAAAGAAGGAAAGCAAAATGTGGTAGCTGATCACTTGTCCCGTCTTCCTTCTGAAATAATTGACCCTTCCAGACCCATCACATAACACTTTCCTGATGAGCACCTCCTAACTATCAGTACAGGCCTTCCATGGTTCGCAGATATAGTGAATTACCTGGCGTCACATCAGATTTCGTCTGATTGGCTGAAGGCCAAGAAGGACAAATTGCATTCCGATGCCAAGTATTACCTATGGGAAGACCCGTATCTATTCCGCATTGATGCTGATCAGATAATTCAACGGTGTGTTGCGGAAGTAGAAATCAAAGACATACTCTCATTTTGCCATGACCAGGCATGCGGTGGACATTTCTCAAGACATAAAATCGCATCAAAAGTCCTCCAGTGTGGCTTTTACTAGCCCACAATTTTCAAGGATGCATACGATCACTGTAAGGCATGTTCCCATTGCCAGACTTTGGGCAACATGAGCCATCGAGACATGATGCCTCTACAGCCGATCCTGGTATGCGAAATTTTTGATATCTGAGGGATTGATTTTATGGGACCCTTCCCAATCTCGGATGGCTTCGAATACATCTTACTCGTAGTTGACTACGTGTCCAAGTGGATAGAAGCTATTCCGACCCGAACCAACAATCACAAAGTTGTTATCAAATTCATTCATCAAAACATCTTCTCAAGGTTCGGGATTCCACGAGCAATAATTTTCGATGGAGGGACCCATTTCACAAACGCTCAGTTCAAGTCACTAATGACCAAATATGGGGTGTCACACAGAATCTTTACTCCTTACCACCCCCAAACTAATGGTCTAGCTGAGCTATCAAATTGAGAGATAAAGAAAATCCTTCAGGTTACTGTTCGACCTGACAGAAAAGATTGGTCTTCTCGGCTTTTGGAAGCATTGTGGGCCTATAGGAACTCCCACAAGACCTAATTAGGAATGTCTCCCTTCAGACTAGTGTTCGGGAAGGCATGTCACCTCCCCGTCGAATTGAAGCATAAAGCCTATTAGGCAGTACGGAATTGTAATTTAGATCTTTCTAAGGCTAGAACCCATAGAAGGCTTCAAATAAGTGAGATCGATGAATTATGCGACGACGCATATGAGAACTCAAGAATTTACAAAGAACGGGTTAAAGCTTTTCACGACAAACACATTTCTAGAAAGATCTTTCATCCTGGTCAAAAGGTTTTACTCTTTGATGCCCGACTCAAATTATTCCCAGGAAGGCTACGATCTAAGTGGGCCGGACCCTACCTAGTCCGACAAATCTTTGGAAATGGAGCCATTGAAATCAGACCACTCAACCACGATTCCGAACCCTTTGTTGTGAACGGTCGAGACTCAAACCGTTCATTGACATGACTAATAGAAATTTGGCTGAGTCATCCTTTACCCTCCATTCCCCTTGAGCTCATTGCGCCCAGCCAATGGCATAAAACTCAACGCTTAACGGGAGGCAACCCGTCATTCTTTGAAAAACCCGAAACCTTTTCTGACATTTCTACGTGGAATTCATATTGCACTTTAGGGTTTATCCATTAAAATAGCCAGCTTCACCTCAGGTACCCCTACTCGAGATTAGAAATCGTTCGCAACAAATCACTTCGACTCGTTCACTCACGAAACACTTGTCCTAATGCATGAACTAAGCTGAAATTGAACCCACCTAATTTACAATGGGGACATTGCAAATCTTAGGCATGGGGGGGTATGAAAGTGCAAAATGTTAGGAAAATTCATATCAAGAAAGGGTTTCAATTCAAAAAAAAAAAAACTTGAAGGAGGGGAGAAACAATTCAGGGTCATACAAAATGAGAGAAGGAAAAGAGTAAAGTGACAAAAAAGGAGCACAAAATGAAAAAGAAAAAGAAATAGTCACTAGTAAAAGAATAAGGGATTAACTAAAGTTCTAGACCAGATAAAGAAAAGATAAAAAGAAGAAAAAAGTGCTAAGGTGACATAACAAGAGATTAGCAAAAACGCTGATCTTAGGCCTCTTGGGCTAGATTCTTTAGCTTAAAAATTCACGTATCCGCTAAAATTGGGATAATCCTCAAGAGGTTGGGGAAAATGCGAAGCTTAAAGTATTAGGTCTAAGGCTTAGGAAGTATTCGGCCTCGTTGACAGACCTTTGATTTGCGGGATTTGATAACCTAAGCACCCCAATTCACACACAGTCTGGTTTAGTGTGCATAAATATCCAAATCACGCAAAAGCGTTTAATGTTCTGAAAAAGTCACCTAGATTAGGAGCGGCCGATCAACACAAGTTGATTTGGACGAGTTCCCGACGCGGAGAGGTGGGAAATTCCCCTCGAAGATGCGTAACAACATATCGTCTCCTCGGTGCTTGTCTCTCTGGGAGAGCGTGCTGAAGAGTGATATAGAGAGAGAGAGAGAGACGCACGGGAAGGGTAGGGGAGTAGGTTTTGATGTGTGCTTGTGTGCAGGAAGCAATGACTTAGCTGCTGCAGGTGAAGGAAAAGAAGGAAGGAAGATCTGCAGAGGAAAAAGAAGGGCAAGGCAGAAAGAGCGAGGCCAAAATAGAAGCAAGGAAGGAAGAAGACGAAGGAAGGAGGCTTTGCAGAGTGAAAAGAACAGCCAAGGCAGAGAAGAAGAAGCAAAGCCAAAGATAACAGAACTAAAGAAGGAAGAAGAAAATGACAAGGGGCAGATAAAGAATCAAGAAAGCAAAGGAGAAGAAAAGGAAGAAGAAAGAGAAGACCACTTAAGAAGAGGACGGCTAGACATTGGTCGCAAATCAAGAAGAAAAGAAATAAAGAAGAGGAATAGAAGCAGCAAGGGAAGAGAAGAAAAGGAGCTACTTTAAGACGTCTGATATTGCATCAGACGTCCATTTTTTTTCCTTGAGCAATTTCTTTCTATATCACTCTCATTGAACTAGTCATTTCTCCTCATTTAAAAAGTTGTGTTCTCAAGTTTTGGAATACTTAGATTGCTCCCTGTGTTCGACCTCGGATACTCTGATTTTCGAGTTATAAATCTTTATTTATTTTCACGGAAAGTTCGTCTATATTACAACGCAATATTTGTTAAAACATGATCTAGCCGCATCAACAGTTACCAAGTCCTACAAACTAAAGAAGAGACAATGAGGCTAAATAATCCATAAGCCTTAAACTTAATACATCAGCCTCACAACTATCTCAACCCCTTGAGGAATAGTCCAAATCCTAACAAATACGTGAGTTTTTAAGCCCAAAATAGGCCCAAGAGGCCTAAAGTTGGTATCTCTCAGTAATCTCCTTTTCTTTAGCACTTCAAGACTTAGTTCATTATGTGATTTGATCCAGAATTTAAGTACTATTCCATAATCTAAATACTAATCCATAATCAACTGCTAGGATTAACATGATTTTCTTTTGTTTTTGCTCCTCTTTCTCTATTTTTCTCTCCTCTTTGTCCTCCTTTATAAAGATTTTTCAATTCAGCTAAAAAATTTTCCTCCCCTTTTCTTCCATTTATTATTTTTTTTGTAAGAACCCTTCAAAGAATTGAATTTCTAGTTGTTTTGCACTTTAATACCCTCATGCCTAAGTTTTGCAATGCCCTCATTGCAAACCAGGTGGATTCAAATTCATCTTAGTTTAGAGGTTAGAATAGGTTCAAAGGGTGGGTGAACAGGTCAGGATGACTGTTGCGAATGATTTCAAGCTCCAATGCAAATATCGGAGATGGAGTCGGCTGTTCTAAAGTTTGAACCTTAAAGTGCAATATGAATGCAGCTCAAGAAGAATCAGAAGGGTCTTGGATTTTTGAAATGACGGGTTGCCTCCTATTAAGTGCTGAATGTAATACATTCAGTCAAGCAGAAAATGTTCAAGGAGAAGGGGTGATCAGATTGGAGGAATTTTGTAGAACAAGCACCTTGATGATTAGCCTTGTTGGTCCAACCAATTGTTTATTCAGATCGACTGGCTGATTATGCAAACCAAACCCAATCAGTTTGGTGGGCTAAGAAATGTGGATCAATAGGTGTGGAGCCCACCAGGTGCATTCTAGCTTAAATAGATATGGAAATGCAAATTAAGGGTTTGGCTGTGTTGGCTCAGCCAGATCAGAGTGGTGAAGAATGTAGGGACCCTGCTTATGGGATCAGGGGTAAGCAGGGGTGGATTGTTAGTTTGATCAATGTTCCATTTATTGTCAAACTTTGGTGGGAAATCAGCTCTGGCCGAATTGATTTGAGGTGAGTCAGAGTAGAAATGGATTCTGGTGGAGTAACATGGTGGGGGTCGATTTTTGAAAGGCTTTGGCTCCGGATTAGGCTGTGTGGTTGCTTCGAGCTCTGAATCGATGACCTCCTAATCAGAATTGAAAAATGGTTCATGGATATCGAGGTCATAAATTGGCTCGTAATCATCTGGAAACAAAGATTCTCCTGAATCAGAATATGGATCAAAGTTAGTAGAGGAGAATATGAGAAAATCGTTCTTTGAACCTGACTTGAGATTGAGATTTTCACCACAATAAGAATCAAGATGCATAGAGTTATCAACCTGACTTTGATCTAACCTGGCTTCAGATTCCAAGCTGGCAGGGATATCCTTATTAGGTATAGGCTTGGTTTCAGGGCATCTAGGGTAGATCCAATTTAGTCCTGACTCTCTAGATTCCTCTAATTCTATGTCGTAAATCAGTTTTACTTCAAACAAATCAATCTGCTCTTCTGAGAAGTCTAGAGAGATTTCTTCATCAAACATATCCTCAAAATCGTATTTCAAATATGAAGTTCCCTCCTTGTCATATTGAGCCTCATAGTCATCCCAAATAGGTTTGGATCCAGATTCTAGGTTAGGTATAGGAATTGGGTCACTAGAATCCGAATTTGGCTCAATTGGGATATCTAAATTATTCTCGAGGAATTCCCTACTAAGATAAGGTGCAGGAGTTACATCCTCAAGGAGTTCTAAATAAAACTCATCACGAGTGTTTCAAAAATCCATTTGCGATGAACCAGCTTCAAAATTTCCAATAGCTGGCTCATAGTCAAGAATATCTATAATGGAATCCGACCAACCTATGAATTGATCATGTATTTCATTCTGCACAAAATTATAATCTGGTCCATTTGGGTTGGTGATTTGGCATGGAAACCTCCACTTTCAAACCTGGGCTCTGGGAAATCATATTGATCCTTAAAATTACCCCAAGATTCATCATTGACTTTCGGGTAGGGGTCTAGGTATCATTCAATAATCAATTCTTCCAGAGGATCTAATAGATCCCCACATTTTGTAATGATAGCCTGGTATGTTTCCTAAAGTGGTTGATTTGACAAGTATTGTAAACCCTCATTTCTATGTAATCCTCTCACTGCAATGATCTGTTCTAAGAGGGTTTCTCGGGTTGAACTACATGCTAGTTGTGTTGTAATCATCTGGATGTGGTCCATAATGAGGTTTGCATTTTTGGTTCCCTAACCTGAACTCCATTAACGGGGACTGAGGTTCTATAAAATTCTTCACTGAATCTAATAACATCCTTAATCATACAATCTTTCATACTCTTACGAGGTTCAGGGTTAGTGGTCATCTTTCCTAATTTGTCAAGTTGAAACTCGAAATTAGGTGGTGGATTAGAATGAAGAATCAAATTCAGGTCTAGATTTGAAAAGATCAGATTAGATCAGATTTCACCCAAGATGATTAGAGTTTGACCCTAATTTGGATCAGACTCTAATAGAAGCCTCTAGTTTACACCTTGGGACCTCTTTCTGTGTATGTGAACTATAGAAAATAGATGAGGGGCTGGATATGAATTGGACTCAATCAAGGCACTCAAAAAGATTGGATGACTAAGGTTGCTTAAGGAAGATGGACCTCTAGATCAAAAATCCACACACTAGAGAATTACTTGGGCAGCCAAGAAGGGAGAGCCCACAAAGACCCCTACATAGTAGAGCCTCCCCATGGGTTACAGGGTTTCCCCCACTCAACCTTCCTTGTCACCACCGTTCCAAGTAGACCGGTATGTGCAAATTGAGGTCTTAAGTCTACCTATTTTAGACCTAATTGTGCCTTGAATTTCACTAGAATTAGAAGTTGATTCAAATTGTGACCTAATTTGGAGGTTGGTTAATTCACAAAGTGAACCAACTTCACCTGACTTGCCCTAAAATTGAGGATGGAATTCATGTTAAGTTACCCAAATAACCCTATTTTGATTTTCAAATAGGTTATTAGGTCTCAAATTTTAAGATTCAAGTGATCTTAGAGCCTAACTTTTAGAGTTTTGATAATTAACCAATTCAAATAGGGGCTTAGGTGGCACACAATGCAGGAATATATATTTGCTTTTTAGCAGGTAAATTTGTACTAGTCCGTGAAGCCCTAATGTAGAAACCCTAATTTGGCTCTATTCCCAAGTCCAATTGATTCCAAAGATGGCACCTTGGATTCAAACAAGAAGGTGAATGGCCTAAGATGCTTAATGCCCCTAATAGGTGCAAGTATCAAGATTGGGGATCTCTAATCAAATCAATCAAATCTAATCGCATTCAAATCAAGATAAATCAGGAGGAATTCTTGCCTTAAATGATAGTTACTAGGAAAATAAGGCAGATTTGGATCCTAATTTTGTTGTTTACCTTTCTTGTCTTTCTAAGAGAGGAGGGGATCATGGAAGAGAGTCAACTGATTACCAGCCCCTAGCATGGCTGATCCGAGCTTGATGTTCTCCAATGATGATTTGTCTCAAAACAACACAACAAAAAAGATAGTGCAAGTTAGAATCAAGTCAGAATGAGTATGACTAGTGGTCAAACTGCATGTTGCTCCCTAGCAACGATGCCAAAATGCTCACATGCTTTCGTCAAGTTCAAAATATGCATCGTAGTATAACGAAGAAAGCAAATCAACATTTAAAATTTATAATGCTCAAAATGTGAGTTCTAAGGCCTTCTCAGGGAGTAAATTTTGCAACTTAACCATTAATCAAATATAAAAATGAAGCACAATAATCTGATATGAAGAGAAATAATATTTGCGATGAATACAACTCTCAAATAGATCACAACTTGAATTCTCAATCAGCAAAAATAAATGAAGTGTTTAAGGTAAAAATTTGGTTTTCAACTTCAATGTAAACCTTCAACACTTAGTTGAATTTCAACTCAAACCAGACGTCTACCTTAGCCCTCAGATGTCTTAAAGTCTGAAATCAGACGTCTGAGGTTCAACTTCAAACTAAGCTTAAAATCGACTGAAGGGCAGGCATACATCCCAAGGCCAAAACCTGACCCCTTTCGTCTGGGCTTTAATTATCCAAGTCTAGACCCAGGCTCACAATGACCAAAACTAGGCCCAAGCTGCACACAAATCGATGTAAAACTTGGCTCAGACTGAGCCTATGCGCACACATCTGCATGTGTGCAGGCATGTGAGCATGCATTTGGGCTTGAGGGTAGGAGATTCGATCCCCTATGATTGTTGATGGGTCGACCATATAGGTTGTTAATATGGAGATTTTATCGTTGAAATGTGTATAGTGGTTAACCTAATTCTGACCTAACCATCTTTTTACAAAATTTTTAACCTGGCCTACTTGATTTTATCTTATCACTTTTAGGCTTAGGGTCGAACTCAAGGAAGTGGGGTTCAAGTCAAGTTTCTACGCTTTTCCTAAAATGTGTCACTTTCGTTCGTTTATTATGTTTTTGGTGTTTTTCTTATTTAAATTTTTTTCTGGTAATCCTTGTTCTTGAGGCACACCCTCAAAATTGTGTCCTTGGCTTTTAGCCAAAACAGAGTTGCAAAACACGCCTTGCTACTCGCAAGACGGGGTACCTGCAAATCAAAGATTATCTTTTCTCTTTTATATTTTTTTAATCTTTTTACTAAGAAGGAAGCTAACAGACAGAAAGTAAATATAGTATCTATAGATATATATATCTATATGTAGTATATATATAAAGGGGTGGGGGTGGAGGTGGCGATGGAGTGTAGCACCGTGTCGGGTTGGTCGTCGTCTAGAGAGATGCAACCAACACGACTATGTGCCGCGTGGAGTGAGGATGGATGATGGAAGATGTATATGTCCATGCTTTTTGTACGTGTGTATCGGGGAATATCAGCAACTGATGCAGATATTCCCACAATACAGCATATAGTAAATAATGTGAAAATATATGTACATATGTATAGATATATATAGATATATATGTGTATATATATATAGGTGTAGATGTATGTATATATATATATGTATGTTTATATGTATATAGCTATGTATATATTTATATAAGTATATATATATAATACTATATAGATGTATATATATATGTATATAGGTATATGTATCTAGATATATATATATATATATGTATATATATATGTATATAGATATGTATATATATATATAAGTATATGTATAAGTATATAGATATATATATAAGTAGATATATATATATATATATTATATATATATGTATGTATACATAACTATATAGATATACTATGTATATAAGTATATATATATATATAGATATATGTATGTATATATATGTTACTATATATAACTATACTTATTTTGTAAGTGTGTGTGTGTGTGCGCAAGTGTGAGTGTAGGTGTGTGTATGTTGGTGAAGGTGTGTGTGTGTTGCTGTAGTGTGTGCTGTGAGTAAAACAAAGAGAGAGAAAAAGAGAGAGAGAGAGAGAGTGGGAGAGAGAGCTGAGAGAGCGGAGCGGGGAGGATGCAGAAGGGACAGGTTAAGTCGTCGGTGGATGGCGGCAGACGTCTGGAGCCGCGTCGTCTGCAGGCGGAGGCGGACATCTGGAAATGGCGTCCGCAGATGGAGGTGATGCGTCTGCAGGCCAAGTGCGAGGGCGAAGAGTGGGCGATGGTGTGGGGAAGCGAACACGGAGGAGGTCTGCAGGTGGTCGCGGAGGGGCACGGGGGCTGTCAGGGGATGGCGAGAGGGCTTGGCCAGCCGCTGTAGTGAGTGCAGCGGCCGGTTGCGGGTGCACGGCGGAGGCGACAGAACGGAGAACGAGCGGGGTGGGCCCTGCAGGCATGCGTGGAGGGCTGAGCACCTGCGGGGAAGGTCGCGGAGGAGGCGGGGGGAGCTGCTGCTGCTGCTTCAAGCTTTGGACCTTGAAGCGGCAGCAATGGCGTGGAGACAAAAAAAATGAAAAAGAGAAAACACCACGCCCACCGGCTCGTTGAAGAGCTGGGCGGTGGTGTTCCCACTGTGGTGGTGTGCACCACAGTGGGCTCTCCTGCTCGTCGGGTGTCTCCTCGTAGGAGGGCCGGCATATGGGAGGGGAGAATGGTGGAGAGGAAGGTGGTGGTTGCGGGTTTGCTTGCTGTAGCAGGGTATGTGTCGCGAGGAAGAGGCTGCAGCTTTAAATAGAGGAGAGCGTGGCCATGCAGCATGCGGGGAATGGGGGGATGGCCACCACAGGGAATGGTGCGAGAAGGACAGCAGGGAGTGGCCTTGGCAGGACGTGCAGCTGCAGCATGGGGTGGAGTGCATGCAGCCGCGGGAAGAAGAAGAACCGCGAGAAGAGAAAAGAAAGAAAGAGGAAATAAAAAATAGAGGGGACTTTTTGCAAAGATGCACTTGCGAAAAAATGTAAATATGCAAGCCATTTATTCCATTCTCTTCTCCTCTCAATTAAATGCATGAATGCAAGTGTTTTTACAAATGCAACTATAGAATCCTAATATGCAACGTTAATGCTAGGAAATAGCATAAGAAGGCTTTATTGCAGGCGTATTTTGAGGTGCAAACAATTGTGGGTAGCTGGGTAAGGAGCGTAGAGCCTTATGAAGGCTTTCCAAAAGCAAACCCCCCAATGTGGGAGTTTGCAAGCTCGTCTTCTTCGTTCTTTTTAGTAGTTTCAGTGTGAGGAGCGGTAACGATGGCTTCAAGAGATAACCGGGTTTTATTGTTATGTCGTTGTAATATAGCCAGTTGTTGCCATCATTTCAAATATATAAATTTTTTTACTCGGAAAAGAGTTCCCGAGGTCGAACTCAGGGAGCAAGTTGTATTCTAGAGATATACATGTTTCTTTTACAAAAATAAACAAAGAGAGAGAAAGAATTTGGTGTCTTTTCTTTTCTTTGTTTCTCCTCGTCTCAGATCTTCTTCTTCTTTGTCTGCAGAGGTGATGTTCTTCTTCTGCAGTGGTGATGCTCTTCTTCTTGTTCCAGCTGTTCTTCCTTTTTCTTCTGTCTTTCTTCAGATCTTCTTCTTTCTTCTTTGTTTTTCTTCTTTCAGATCTTCCCTTGTTCTTTTGTGTTCTCCTCTGCCTCGCCTTCTTCTGATGTTCTTCAGATTTTCTTTTCCCAGTCAGCATGTCGCCCCTCCTTCTTTCTCTCTTTTTTTTCTTCAGGACGTCGTCTAATTTCCAAATCAGACGACTTAAACTGCCTGTTGCTACAGTGTCTCCCTCAGCTTCCTTCTTCTTCTGCGGTCCTTCTTCTTCACCTGTGCCTGCACACTTTAGAGTTTTACGTCAGAGGCAAAACCTACTCTACCCTCTCCCCCCGCGTCTCTCTCTCTCTCAAACCACTCTTGGGAAAGCTCTCCTAGAGCTGCCGGGTAGTCGGGTACGGGTCGCGCCCGGGTCCAGGCTCACCGGCGTGCGTGGTGGGCGAGGAGTGCAGGTCAGTCTAAGTCGGGTCGGGTCGGGTCAGGTCCGCGGGGCGTGAGCGCGGACGAGACCGGGTAACCGGGCGGGTGAAGGGGACCTCACCCCGTGTGCTGAGGCAGTAAGCCTCCAGCACTTTTGCATCTTATATCGCTGCGCCTCTTCAGACTTTTCCGAGGTGGGACTAAATGTCCCACCTCAATTGCACGCCCGCAGCGGGGAAAGACGCGGGCGATCGCGGCGTCACGCGAAGCCTTCTGCCTTAGCTGCGAGCCTGGTGTTTTGTCGAAATGCCTCGCAAGGCCTGGGAGTCGAATCTGGGCGTGGTGCTGAGCGTGGCGCGCCTGTAGCTGCAGGCGGAAGCAGCTCCTTCTGCACGGCAATGGCGGCGGAGGGCGGGTGGCCTGTTCACAGAAAACGGCCTCTCGGCCTAATCAGAAGGTGCCGGGAGCTTCACCAGGGTGCGGCGAAGCTCGTGTGGGTGGTGGCGAGGCGTGGGGCGGCGTGCAAGGGCTGCCCTAGGTCGGACTGTGGATCGGAGGATGGGTTTGTTGGGGGAAGCGTTACGGAGGTGTGGAGTGGCAGTGAAGGGGTGGGGGGTGCTCAGTGTGACGAGGCGGAGGTTCGGTGAGGGTCGGCGAGGTGTGTGAGGCTGTGGAGCAACGGGAGCATCTCGCCGGAGGGTGGCCGGAGACGAAGGGGGTGACGATGGTCAGGGTCGGTCGAGGGCTTAATTGAATAAATTGAAAGCGGGGAAAGAAAGAGGAGAAGAAGGGGAGTAGTTCTAGCTTACTTGCAGGGACGAAGGGGGAGTAGCAGGGCGACAGTCGTGTCGACTGTCGCCGGAGAAGACGATGCTCAGGGAAAGGGGCGGCGGCGAGCAGAGAGCCGGAGAGGCGCCAGCTGGGTGCGGCGTGGCGCGGGAAGAGCAGGGGAGGAAGTCTCTGCTGCTCGTATTGCAGCAGGGCGAAGAGGAGAAGGGGGAGGAACCGCCGGAGCTGGTGAGCGTCTGCCGGAGAGAGAAGAGAGGAACGTTGGGGGTTTTCTCCGTCAGATCCGAGCTGCCGAGGTCGGTGGAGCGACGGGGGTATTTATAGGGATCAAAACAGGGAGGAAGGCGGAGGGAGACGACGTGTCTCCCTCGCCGGAGGACGCCGGAGATGGAAACCCATACCGTCCGTGCGTTCGCACGGCCGGTATGGTGGGTTACAGCGACCAGGGGGGTGTCCCTGCGACGGCTGATGACGCAGGGCACCCCCGGTTTACTTGCCAGGCTCTCCCCCTCACCCTGCGCGGCGCCATGCTCCGCGCAAGGTCACCGGAGCATGGTGCTGGCAGGTTTTGCAGGGGGACCTGAACGCAAAGAACGAAGGAGAGTTAGGGGCCAAAATGCGAGGGTTCAAAAGTTGAGGGCCAAAAAGTAAATATATGAGGACCAAAGTGTAAAGTCGGTCAAGGAGGTTTCTTCTTAGGCTCAAGTTTTTATACATGATTAATTAGGACCTAAGGAATCTGATGGTGAATTTCATTTCTATATTAAACCTTGTTTGACCGGTCAATTTATGCGAAAACCCAAATTAAGTTATTAATTGGGCATGGTTCTCAATGTAGGTCAAAATGGGTTCTGAAGGCCAAATTGAAGGTTCTAAACCCTAGAGATTATTTTTCTATGAATTTTAGAGGGTTTATTCTATTTTTACTTTGCCTCAAACCTCGTGAATTGAAGTGGGTTGTTTTAGGGTTACAGATTATCATTTAGTTTCTTGGAATTGATCATTTCATCCCACTTTTATTCTTATTAAGTTGCTTTGACCTATGTTTGGGCCCTGAATTACCCTGTATGCAGATTATACTGGTAAAATTGCATTTTTACCCCTTATGACTTATTTTCTCCTTAAACTCAGAATTCTCTGAGTTAAGCCTTTCCTTGAGTTATGTAGGAGCTTTAATCATTTGTATTAGGTCAAACTGAGCTAGTTATGGCTCATGATGAGGTTCTCATCATACCCCCATGCCTAGCTTTTGCTAGTCCCTTAGCAAAAACGTAAGGTTTCAACCCTTATTCTAGACCATGAAGTTTTAAATAGTTTTAGATAAGTGCCCTTTTTTATTTGAGCATAGATTAGGTTAGAATGCTAACCATAGGCCTAAAAGGTACTCTAGTATCAATCAAGATCCAAATCTGTCTAGCCTTAGCCTCAGTCTTTAGCAAAGGTTTTTAAGGTTCACAAGAACTAACCTAAGGTTTATTGGACTTTGTGGTTAAAGCACCCGTGCTTGAAATGATTTTAGCCCTGGCTCAGTTCGCAGTGCGTTTTGTAAGAGAGAGATAGAAAGTTTTTCAGTTTGGAGAGTTTTCTCTCTCTTTTTCTTTTTAGTTCTAGCCTAGGATTGGCTTTTCAACACGGTCTGTATCAGATTCCTTGCTCCCATCATCAATCCTCAAGGGTTCCTGGCGATCGATGCTTCGAGATAGCACCGCCCATGGCAACCCCCGGAACCCTGGCTATTGAGATTTCGAGATAATCCCATCCATGGTGTTCCGTGGCCGAATCCAGACCCTGGCAATTGACACTTCGGGATAATGCCATCCATGGAATCTGAACCAGCAGAGTGCTTACATGCCCCCAGTAGGATATGTAAATATCCTAAGAGACAAGCACCGAGGAGATGATATTTTGTTACGCATCTTCGAGGGGATTTCCCGCCTCTCCGCGCTGGGAACTCGTCCAAATCAACTTGTGTTGATCGGCCGCTCCTATTCTAGGTGTTCTTTTCAGAATTTTGCGACGCTTCTGCGTGATTCTGAATTTTACGCTTACTGAACCAGGCTGTGTGTGAGGTTAGGGTGCTTAGCTTACTAAGTCCCGTAAACCAAAAATTAGTTAACGAGGCCAAATACTCCCTAAGCCTTAGACCTAATACTTCAGCTTTTCATTTTCCTCAACCTCTTGAGGTGTGTCCAGATCTTAATGGGTACTAAGAGTCTATTCAAGAATGCCTAAGGTTTGCATTCTTACTAATCTCATTGTGCACTTTTCAGTTATTTTCTTGAATGAGGTCTAGAACTTAGGTTAATTCCTTAGTTCCTTACTAATGACTATCACCTTTTCTCATAATTTCGTGCTCCTTTTTCATTTTGTTTCTTTTCTCCTTCTCCTTCACAAAATTTCCTTCTCCTCTTTTCCTCTTATTCTTTTTCGAAAAATTTCTTTAATTTTTATGGTGTTTTTGGCATATGTGAATTTTTTGTTTGAAACCTTTTCTTACAAGTTTTTGCACTTTCATAACCCCCCATGCCTAAGATTTGCAATGTCCTCATTGTAACCTAGGGGTTTTTATTCAACTAAGTTCATACATTAGGATAGCTGTTTTGATGAGTGAATGGGTCGGGGTGACTGTTGCGGACGATTTCTAATCTCAGATGCAAGCACCTGAGGTGGAGTCGGCTGTCCTAAAGTGTGAACTTCAAGTGCAAAAAGCTGTCAGAACAAGTTTCAGGTTTTCAAAGAGAATGACGGGCTGCCTCCCGTTGAGCGCTAAATTTGATGCCTTCAGCCAAGCGGGAAATGCGATGGAGAGGGGATGGTCAAATCAGCAGAGTTTTGTAAGACAAGCACCTTGATTAAGAACCTGGTTGGTCCAACCAGGTGCTTGTTCAGATCAACAGGCTGATGATGCAGCCCAAACCCAATCAATCTGGTGGGTTGATAGATGTGGATAAAAAGGTGTGGAACCCACCATATACTATGAAGCTCAGATAGATGTGGAAGTGTAAATGCAGGGTTTGGCTGAGTCGAATCAGCCTGGTCAAAGTAGGGACTCGTAGAATAATCAGTGGTTGATGCAGGAACCCTACAGGGGTGATCAGAGAATGATAGAGCATGGTATGTAGTCTGATCAATGTTCGAAACCCGATGTGGAAATGCAATCGGCTCGGTGAGAGGTGAATCTGAATAGAAATTGAGTCCGGTTGCGGGTCGAGGTTTGGGAGAGGTTTTGATTCGTTCTGTGTGTGCAGACGAGGTGGCCATTGCGTACGAGGGATCTTCTAGAAACAGATGATAGGTGGTTTTCTGTAGAGAGTCCTCTGGGTAACTATCAAATGCCGGAAGAGTGTCTGTAGGATGAAAGGAATCGGATTCGAGAAAAAATTTGGATTCTTGGTTGTAATCACTCTTGGCATTTTCTGTTTTTGGTTCCTGAGGATCGAAAAGGAATGATTCTGTGTTATCAGTGATCTCGGGAATCAGGACCTCAGAGTCGGAGTCAGAGTCATGTGAACTGAGGTCATAGATAGGCCTGGCGTGTTCAGGAAGGGGAATCTCTCCGCAATTATAGTCAGATCTGAAATTGTCGGAGAGTTGGCGAAAATGAGATTCATGATCATGAATTCCACCACAGCAAAAATCATCAGATGTGGAATCAGCAGCCTGATTGGGGTCTAGCCTATGTGTCAATTCTGGGCTCGAAAAGGTATTCTGTCTAGGCTCAAGCTCCAAGCTGGTAGGATAGACCCAATTAAAATCCAACTCGTCCAACTCCTCAGTCTCTGTATCATAAATTGGCATGTTCTCTGGAAAATCGATCAGATTTTCTAAAGATGTTGGAGAGGGATATTCATCAAATAGAGGCCCGGAATCATATTCTGTAAAAATTTGATCTTTCTCATAAGGGGCCTCATAATCTTCCCAATAAGTTTCAGATCTAGGTTCTAGGCTTAGGATGTGGGTAGAATTATTAGAACCTAAGTCCGAATAACCTTCGAGGGCCACCTTATCAAAATAAGGGGCGGAATTTATACCCTCAGAAGGTTCAGTTCTAATCTCATTATTGCAGGAGTTTTGAAATTCTAGGCTTGGCAATTCATGGTCTAAGTTTGGCTCATCATTGTGTTCTCCTGCAATATCCCAACCTAATTCAACATTGTCTTCTATTTGGGTTGGGATTTCACAACCACTTTGTGCCTCAATCCCGAGATCTGGGAAACTGGATTGTTCCTTAATACTGTTCCAAGATGGTTCATCCTCTGTTTCTGGTATATACGGGTATTTCTGGTTGATAATTTGTTCTACTGATTTCATCCCACTTTTATTCTTATTAAGTTGCTTTGACCTATGTTTGGGCCCTGAATTACCCTGTATGCAGATTATACTAGTAAAATTGCATTTTTACCCCTTATGACTTGTTTTCTCCTTAAACTCAGAATTCTCTGAGTTAAGCCTTTCCTTGAGTTATGTAGGAGCTTTAATCCTTTGTATTAGGTCAAACTGAGCTAGTTATGGCTCATGATGAGGTTCTCATCAGAGCTCGTGTCGAATTGGAACACAACAACCGTTGGATCTTCAATCCAATGGTCTTGATGGGATCCTTATAGCAATCCGTAGATATTAAGGCAGCTCTCATGGTCGCATGCTTGCTAGATGGAGTTTGTTGATGCTAGAGGAGAAGGCACGACTGTCGTTCACCTGCAATCACATGTACGGGCTCTTGGCCTAAATTAAATGCCTCAACACCTTCGCCGTGAGGTGGTGAAGGTAGTGGTGGTGTTGATTTGGTACAAGAGTGAGCGGCATGGCTGCACAATCGCAAGGAGGGTGACGGCGTGATGGGTTGTCTAGTCAAGGGATTTATGGATCAAAAGCCCTCAAGAAGTCCTTGTGGAGCTTTTGGTGTAGGTAGTTTGGTGGGAGGAGGCATGTGGCAGTGGGTCGAGCTCACCGAAGCTCTCACTGGCCTTAAGGAAAAAGAAGAACAATGAGGAGGAGAGCCTGGAACTTAGTTCTAGGGAGCCTAAACTAACCTAAGAGAAGAGGGGAAGAAGAAGACCTAGTTAAAGGGATGAAAAGAGAAGGAATCACGTTTGGCATTGCTCGATCGAATGCAATGAAGAAGGATGCTCCGATGGTAAAAATGGTGACGACGAAGGGGCTATGGAGACTTAGCTATGGATGGCTAGCGTCAAAAGAGCTTGAGGGAGACATTAGCATGTCCAATTTGACCGTTAGACATGAGTTCCTGCAGTCAAAGTGAAGGTTTCAAACCTCATAGAATATTTTTAAATGATTATTAGGAGGTTTAGATTAAATTTATTTCCACCAAAACCCATTTAATTGAAGTGAGGCTGTAATTAAGGTTTTTCTCAATAAATTAATTCTCAAATTCCATAAAACCCTGATTCAGTCAATTCAGGCCTACTTCTTGGGAAATTAAGCTCATTTGACCTTAGATTAAGCCTTGATTAACCCCTCAGTTAATCTGCAATTGTGATTAGGTGTTAAAACAGGAGAATTAACAAGATTTCCTGTCTATCTCTCATATTCAGTTCAGAATAGAGTTACAATCTTCTGATAAATATTAAAAAGCATTTATCACTGGATTTTAACTAATTTAAGCTAGTTATGACAGATGATGGTGTTACCATCAATGATAAAGAAAGTCAGGTGGGAGAAACCCAATAACCAGTAGGGACGCTCAATTGTGTAGGGGTCTTTACGGGACTATCCTTTCCAGGCTGCCCAAGTAATTCTCGGGCAGGTGAATTTTGAATCAGAGGTCCATCTACCTCGAACGGCCATAGTCATCCAATTGAATTGGGTGTCATAGTTGATAGGATATAAATAGATGGATATGCACACAAATTCTTTTTTTTTTTATTTTGAGAAAGAAAGGAATGCTATCGAATCACCGATAGCAAACCAGGAGAGCTATTATTAATAAAAATGAAATAATTACATGATCAAACCCCAATGCTGTATGAGACTCCAGCAAAAATTTACAATATTATCCACATACACTGGGGTCTCCTGAAAAACACACTCATTTCTAGCCCTCCATACAGCCCATAACACAGCCACCATATGCAAACATGGCCTATTCCCATCCATAAAACAACACCACAGATTCTCTCATGTGGGTAGAGATTCATTGCATACTCTCCTCCATACATAATTAGTGATCGAACATGAGGAAAAGATATGAATGCTAGAATCATTATGCATCCCACATAGGTGACAAAACTAGGTGGGGGTACCCATCATCCTATGCCTCAGATCTCCAGTAATCAAGCCGTCCCTTCTACAGAGCCACAAAAAAAATTGTATCTTCAATGGTATTTTCAAATTCCATAGCTTCTTCCCCATCTCATCAAATTCCACCATCCTGGAGGACATTATCAATCTGTCATAAGCAGCCGCAGTAGAAAATTTACCCTCCCATTTGTATGTGTCATATTCATGAGGCATGGGTTTGAAGGCAGCAAGTTCTTGCATGAGACGTTCATTCTCTACTCATGTTCTTGTTTCATGATTATTCCTCCCAACATTATTGAAAGACCATTGCTCAGATTCCGCATCCCAATAATCGGACACCACAGGATTTTTATCTGAAGCCGCTGCATAAGCGATGGGGAACCTGTCTTTAAACACCCCCCCATGTACCCAATTTTCTAGCCAAAACTTGAAGCTTTTCCCATCACCTAATACAGATTTGAAAAAATTCTAATTGTCCCTCAGGGCGCGCACCATTGAAGACCAAAAGGGGGAAGGTTTACAGGGATTTAGACGATTATTCTCACCATTGGCAGTCCCATAACTGTCCTGAATAATTTCTGTCCAGATTTTTTTTCTCCCTGTAGCAACCGAACAGCCTACTTCAATAGCAAAGCTTCATTGAATTCCTTAAGGGATCTAACGCCCATACCTCCCATCTTTTTTGGCTTGCAAACTGAGTCCCACTTCAAAGGTTGAAAAAAAGCCCCTTGATGAGAGGCCCCTTTCCAGAAGAATCTTTTTCGCATCACATCTAGTTTTTTCCAGATTGAGTTTGGGGCTTTAAGGATAGAGAAGAATACTGGAATCAAAGTGATGATAGAATTCAATAATATATACCTCCCTCCTTTTGATAGATATCTACTACTCCAGCCCTCCAATTTCATAGCTACCTTTTCATAAAGGAAAGACCAATCTGCTTTCTTCATCTTAGAACATTTTAAAGGTAGACCCAGATATTTAATAGGTAATGAAACCACAGGTGTACCTAGAATGGTAGAGATGTCATTCTGTAACACACTATTCATCCCAAAGCAGACCAAGGAGGATTTATTTCCATTCAGTCTAAGACCAAAAATCTCTCCAAAAATCTTTACCATATGTATAAGTGCTTGCGCTTCCCTCTTCCCCCCTTCCACAAAAAAAACTGTATCATCTGCATATTGGAGTATAGGGGCTAGAGCCCTATGATTAGACATTGAATACCCCCTTATAAAACCATCCATTACCAGTTTGCAGGCGTATCTTGCCAAAGTATCCACAGCAAGATTGAAAATCAGAGGAGCAATTGGGTAACCTTGCCTAACTCCACACTGGGGCTGAATCCAAGAGCAGCATGGTTTCCCATTTATCAATGGGGAAAAAGAGGCTGTCGTAATGCACCTCTTCACCCATTGTATCAATAAAGGTGGAAACTTCCTTCTTTTAAGAATCTCCCACAAGTAAGACCAGGAGATTGAATCAAAGGCCTTGGAAAAATCAACTTTCCATAAAAAGGCCTTGGTCTTTCTCCTATGCCAACCCATTACCATCTCCTGTGCAACAATGAAGGACTCTTGTAATGATCTCCCAGGAAGAAAAGCTGACTGAACAGGCATTATCAAGTCCTTTAAAACATCCCACAATCTATTGGCTATACCCTTACTAATAATAAGATAGATGGAATTAGATAGTGCAATGGGTCTGGAACCAGAAAATCTCTCCACACCTGATTTCTTAGGAAGCAGAAACAGATAGGATTTGTTCAACCTCTCAAAACCAAAGTTGCCTAGTTCAAATTCATGAATAACCTTTAAAACATCCACCTTAACAACACTCCACAGCTCTCTGTAAAAGAACACCTGAAATCCATCCGAACTAGGAGCACCTTCATTACTTAAATCTTTAATAGCTTTTAGTACTTCTTGTTCAGATATAGGTGTGACAAGCATGTCTCTCTGATCATCACTAACAGAGGTAACAGTTTTCTCTTCCACTTTAACTGATGAGATAAGATTGAATCTCCTCCTAGCACTGGCCGCAAGATGGGAAAACTTCATGTTCGCATCACCCTCTTTGAGCCATAGCTGTCTTGATCTTTCACGCCAATCCATTTCTATTTTCAGATCCCCTTCCCCCACTGCAACTTGCATCTGCTGCCTCAGCTGCTATTCCTGGTGGTTCAACGACTGCCTACATTCTTTCAGGTCCAAGTCCCTGATTATTGCCAGAGCCTCCCTCCTCTTCTATTCTCTGATCAGAGTCACGGCCTGCCCATACTCTTTAAGCACATCATGCAGGCCTGACAATTTTGCAGCTGCTGTGTAGCAGTACCATGCATAGCCTTGTTCTGCCACCACTGGGACACCATTTGCACAAAACCTTCTTCCCTAAACGAAGATCTCCTGAGTTTGAAGTATGATATGCACCCAAATTCTTAAACAAAATATTAGTAATACAAAAAAGATTTGCATAAATATCAATCCACAGAAAATGCATAGGATGTATAGTGGTTCCCCTCACTTGGGTACTCCACTACCTAAGCCTCTAGCTTAGGGTTTTTAACCCGATTCCCTCAACCCCGAGGAAATCAATTTACTAACCGAGATAATTCATGGGTTACCTCAGCCCAAGTACAACAACGGGTTTGTTACAACTTGGCAGAAGGGTGGCAGCAACTATCTTTTCTTAAGTCGTTGTAGTACAGATAGTTATTGCCATCATTTGCTAATATTTGTTACTCGGAAAATACAGTTCTTCTGAGGTCGAACTCAAGGAGCAAGTCGTATTCTAGAGATATACATGTTCTATTACAAAAATAAAGAGAGAGAGAGATGAAAGTTTGGCTCTTCTTCTTCTCTTCTTTCTTCCTCTTTGTCTTCTCTCCTCTTTGGCTTTTGTTCTTCGTGTTCTTCCTCTATTTCTTGGTTGGACGATCCTGTCTTTTTCTTCTTTTGATTTTCTTTGTTTCTTCTTTTCTTGCCTCAGATCTTCCTCCCGTGATCTTCTTCTTCTTTTCTTCTTCTTCTTCTTTCTGTTTCTTCACTTGGCTGCTCTGTATTCCTTTCTTTCCTCTGCCTCGCCTTCCTTCTTCTTCTTTTCCTTCTCCTGTCTTCAGGACATCGTCTGATTTGAAAATCAGACGACTTAAACCGCTTGTTGCTACAGTGTCTCCCTTAGCTTCCTTCTTCTTCACCTGTGCCTGCACGCTCAAGAATTCAGAGTCAGAGGGCAAAACCTACTCTACCCGCCTCCTCCACGCGTCTCTTTCTCTCTGAGTTCGCTCTTAGGACAGCTCTCCCAGAGCAACCGGGTAATCGGGTACGAGTCGTGCCCGGGTCCAGGCCCACCGGCGTGTGGTGGTGGGCGAGGAGTGCAGGTCAGGTTAATCGGGTCGGGCCAGGTCCGCGAAGCGTGATCACGGACGAGGCCGGGTCGGGTGAGAGGGACCTCACCCCGTGGTCAGGAGGCAAACAGCATAAGGCACTTTTTGCCTTTATGCGCCCACGCGCCTCTGAAAAGTTCCGAGGTGGGACTAAATGTCCCACCCCAATTGAGCGCCCACCGCGGAGGGAGCAGCGGGCAATCGTGGCTTCACGCGTGGCCTTCGCCCCAACTGCGAGCCTGGGACGCTTTGCGGAGACGCCCCGCGCAACCTGGGAGTCGAACCTGGGCGAAGGTGTGCCTGCACCTGCAGGCGAAGGAGCTCTGCCTGCTCAGTAATGGCGACGACGGGCGAGTCACCTAGTCACAGAAGAACGGCCTCTCGGCCAAATCAGACAGGCGGGGGACCTTCGCCGTGGCACGGCGAAGGTGGTCAGAGGGTCTGCAGGGGGCATGGTGGAGCAAACAGATCGCCCTAGGTCAAACTGCGGGTGAAGAAGTGGGTGTGTTCGGTGGGTCTGCAGAGGACGTTTGGTGGGTAGTGGAAGGGCGGAGGAGGATCAGGGTGAGGAGGCAGAGGTTATGCACCGGTCGGCTAGCCGTGTGGGGTGCTGGAGCGATGGGAGTGGTTCGCCGGAGTTTGGCCGGAGGTGGAGAAGGTGAGGGTGATCGGTGGGAAATAGGTGGCGACAGTAAGGGCTTTAGTATAGAAAAGAAAGAGGGGAGGAAGAGGAGAAGTTCTACATGCTAAGCTGGACGAGGAGGGGTTGGCGCAGGCGACAGTTGTATCGACTGTCGCCGAAGAAGAAATTGCCCAGAGGAAGGAGCGGCGGCGAGGAAGGGACCGGAGAGGCGCCAGCTGGGTGCGGCGTGACGCGGAAAGATCGAGGGAAGGTAACCCTGCTGCTGGTAGTGCGGCAGGGCGACGAGGAGGAGGAGAGGCCGTCGGAGCAAGGGGGCGTCTGTCGGAGTGGGGAGGGAGGAATTTAGGGGGGTGTCTCCGTTAGATCCGAGCTACCGAAAGCGGCAGATGGTGGTGGCTTTTATAGAGGAGAAGTCAGAGAGGAGGGCGGAGGGAGACGACGTGCCTCCCTCGCCAGAGGATGGCCGGATCGCGACCCATACCTTCCGCGCGTTCGCACGGAAGGTGTGGGCGATGGCAGAGATCGTGGAGGTGTCCCTGCGACAGCAGACGTCGCAGGGAACACCCTGTTGTCTTGGCAGGGGGTCTTCCTCACCCTGCGCAGCGCCATGCCTCGCCGGAGTATGGCGCTGCGTAGGGTTTTGCAGGGAGGACCCAAATGCAAAAAATGATGAAGAATTAGGAGCCAAAATGTGAGGGTTTCAAAAGTTAAGGGTCAAAAAGTAATGGATGAGGACCAAAATGAAAAGTTGGTCAAGAAGGTTTCTTCTTAGGCCCAAGTTTTTATGCATGAATAATTAGGACCTAAGGATTCTGATGGTGAATTTTATTTCTAGATTAAACCTTGTTTGACCGGTCAATTTACGCAAAAACCCAAATTGAGTTGTTAATTGGGCATGGTTCTCAATGTAGGTCAAAATGGGTTCCTAAGGCCAAATTGAAAGTCCTAAACCCTAGAGATTATTTTTATATGAATTTTAGAGGGTTTATTTTATTTTTACCTTACCTCGAACCACGTGAATTGAAGTGGGTTTGTTTTTAGGGTTACAGGCTGTCATTTAATTCCTTGGAGTTGCTGTAGCCCTTATTGAGTCATTTCATCCCACTTTTCTTCTTATTAGGTTATTTTGACCTATGTTTGGACCCTGATTTACCCTATTTTCAGATCGGATTGGTGAAATTGCATTTTTACCCCTTAGTTTATGTTTTCTTTGCAAACTCAGAATCTCTCTGAGCCAAGCCTACCTAAGGTTATGTAGGAGCTTTTATTCTCTGCATTAGGTCAAAATGAGCTAGTTATGGCTCATGATGAGGTTCTCATCACAACTCAACTAGCAACAAGGTCAAATACAAATGAAAGAACAAGTGTAAGACAAAAAGAATCTTACAACGAAAGCCTAAGCCTCTCAACAAATGTAAATATAATGTTACGGATTTGAGAGCCTAGTGAAGATGTGAATGCGTGAAAGAAAATCACGTCGATGCATTTGCAAAAGCGTAGAAAGATTGGGAGCAACAAACTCTATTCTTCTCTTGAATATGTGGTGAATATATGAGATATAGAGCTCTAGAATTTATCTTATCTTTCTTGTATCTCTTGTGTGCAAACAAAGAGTCCAAGACTCATTTTATAGAGTTTAGAACCTCAGGTAGTCGTCAAATAGATGTTGGAATTTAATTACCAACATTCACATTTGCAAAATTAATATTCCAGCCATTCTGTCTTGGGCCAACGGCTAGCTACTACTGGTACTAAAGTACCTATGCCGATACTAGTAGCTCACTGCCACCAGTACATGAGTCCTGGTACCGATACTCATCATGGGTACTGGTACTTGTGACTCCCAGGCTTGAAATTCCTTGGATACCGGTACTTGTAAGGTTCAGGCCAGAATTAAGGCTTCAACTTATGGCCAACATCTACCGGTACTCATGGTTGGTACCGGTACTTGTTCACAGTTTGAGACAAATTCTCAAACCTGTGCCTTGCAAATACCAGTACTGGTGAATAGTATCGGTACTTGCTTACAAGTACCTGTTTTAAGTAAATTAATCAATTACGTACATTGAAAATGTTCGCAATATAAATCCTAATTTATCTCTAATTGATTTTATGATCTAAGTTATGATTCTTTATTAAAAGGCATATACAATCTATAAATATAAAATCTAAACTAGAAAAACTAAAGGTCGAAGATGATCTTCTCCTCCTCGACTCTTCCTTGTCATCTTGCCTCCTCCTTGTCATCATCTTCTCTTTCTCATCATCATGCCTCCATCACTTCCTATTTGCCTTGATCTTCACTTAAATCTGAAATAACACTCAATGACAAACATTAATCCACAATAATTTTGTTAACACCAAAATAAGATGTGGAACAAGGTTCCAACAGTAGTTAGGTCTGATACACACGTAGTCCCTCATCTGATTCTTTAGTGTATGCATGAGAGGAAGTACTTAAGGCTAGACTTAAGTCCTCCATTAGCTGTTCATTCTTATCGAGGTCAAGCACCGACTAACTTATTTGGGTCCTCTTCTGATCTAGTTATCATCTCTTCAGATCCTTCTATATCTGAACCTGGTTCTCCATCTTTTGATTCTATGGAGAACCTAGGTCAAGAAGAAGGAGGTGATATCCAACATCTACAAAACTACTTGCAGACTCTTACTAACTTGATTAATGCACTGGCTAATCCCCGACAGTGTCCACAATTGTGAGATCATTATAATCCTGCAGTTGTTCCAAATGAACCAAAGGTGCGTATTTTGGTTTGGGGACTTGATACTAAATTGAAGCCAAATATTATTGGCTTAATCCCCCATTTCCATTGATTGGGTTCTAAGAACCCATTCCAGCATATCCAAGAGCTGAAGCATTTGGCCTAGACCCTCGGGCTAAATGTTCAAAATTGGACCACCCTACTCATGAAGATGTTTCCATTTTCCCTTAAGGATAAGGCTGCCCACTGGTATCAGTCCTTGACTTGGCTAATCAACACATGGGATGAACTTCAAGCTGAGTTACTTAAGAAGTTCTTCCAAGTAAGGAGTACTAATGCCCTGAGGCACCAAATCACGCATTTCAAATAGAATGCCAAGGAACTTCTTCATGAGGCATGGGATCGATTTCAGGATCACATATAGAAATGGCCTTATCAAAATGTTCTTAAATGGGAACAAGTTCAGTCTTTTTATCAGGTACTCTGTAAAGATACCAGACTCTTTGTCAATGTGACCTATAGAGGTAATTTCATGGGTAAGGATGAGGACATCGTTTAGGAGATTCTTAAGAATATGTGCAAGAACTCCATAAACAATGAGTCCTTTGGTATATTCGATTGGATGACTACCCGTGTAGCAACAAAAACACAACGAGTCCACGAAACTCTAGACCTATCCTCTTCCATCAATTTGGAATTGGTGGTGAGTCGATCAGATAAGGTCTCTATTTTCAAGAAGAAGTTGGATGATTTGACTCACCAACTCCAGAAGGCCACTTCTTCTCAGCAAAGCACGTATGCACGTCCACCCATACAGAGGGAGGTCATGCATAACTTTCACCACCACTTTGGGATGGATGCTTATCCATCCACTTCTGATCCGAGTTTTGGAGGAAACTCCAAACCCGCTTGTTCTTGTTGGGGGATCTCTGAACCCTAGTTTCTTGATTACTCTGTAGTTACTCAACCCTGCGAGGAACTCCACACCATCTAGTATGATCCCTACTCCAACTCTTATAACCCTGGATAGCGAAATCATCCTAATTCTCTTGGTCGAGGAGTAATTAGACTCTAAACCTCAATACCAACCCTGACCACAGAATCCGCACCCATATCAGCCTACTCATCCTAGGCCCAACTAGAACTTTCAATTTGGGCTTAACAAGGAAGATAAGATGAGCATGATTCTACAAACCCTGGCTGATATGCAGAAGTCTAATGCTATGATGCAAATGTAGCATAATGCGAATAGGGTAGAGGTGCATAATCAGTTCGCACAGATGACTAGGACTCACCAGCCTGGTGCACTTCCTAGCTTCTTCCCAACCCAAACAACATGCCGAACTAGAGGCGAGTTGTGAACCCAAACCAGAGCCAAGCACATTATGTTTATCAGGCTCCTTCTGTACTTCCACCTCCTGATGGTTTGAAGGCTTCTACTTTATATTTGGGTTATCAACAACAACCTCCCATCCTGCCAACCCCAAACCCTAATTATGCAGGATTGAATGTCATCACTACTCGTTGTGGCAAGACTACTCAGGACCCTCCATACCCTAGTCAAACTGGACTGAGTAATCCTTAAGCCTAGAATGGATATTGATGACAAACCTAGTCCAAATCTAGAGCCTGAACCTATCCCAGAAAAACCAAGAGATGTTCCATTTCCTGAGGCCTTGACAAAAGGAACTAGGAAGACTAATCCCATGGCACCTGAGGAGGTCTTGGTCAAGCTCTTTGAGCATGTTCAGATTAGCATTCCCTTGATGGATGCTATATGCCACATACTAACTTACCCACAATTTTTGAAGGATTTATGTATACTTAAGCGTAAGCCGCAAAATAAAAATGGGAGTCCCATTATGTTATCAGAGCGAGCTAGCTCTATGATTTTGAGTAAACTCCCACAGAAAATGAAAGATTCTTGCACTCCTTTGATCTCCTATAAGATAGGAAATTTTGAGTTTGATCGAGCTTTGTTGGATTTAAGAGCATCCATAAACTTGATTCCCACCACCCTACTAGATCATTTTGAGGAAATAGAGCTAAAACCAAATGAGGTGATATTGAAATTGGCAAATAGATCGATTAAGTCATCAAGAGGAATTCCAGGAGATGTACTGGTTAGGGTTTGGGATTTCTATTTCCTGATGGATTTCATTGTTCTGGATATGAATACTCCTAAAAATCTTAAGGATACACCTAGTATCTTAGGGAGACCATTCCTAGCAACTGCTAGGGCGAATATTAATTGCGAAGTGGGCCCGATAGAACTGAAATTCGAGGATAAAACTTTGAGGATTGATATCTTTAAGGCCTACAAAGGAATAAATTTTGGGGCAATTGATGAAGTATGTGACATAGGTTCTTTGATTTAGGACTCAATTACTAAGGAATACCCAATTTTTCAAGAGCCTCAATCACAAGAGAATCCTTGCCCCCAGACTAGGGTGGCTGAAGCTAATTTAAACCCATCCTTAGCTCCCACCTTTCTCTCTGAGGTTAACCTCGAACCTCCACTCACTACTGATAACCCAATCTTAGAGTTGAAATTGCTCCCTGACCACCTGTAGGATGTATTTTTGGGTTCAAATCAGATGTTTCCTATGATTATCAATTCTCACCTTACCCTTGATCAGGAAACGAGATTGATTTATGTCCTCTAGCAACATCGTATAGCCATTGGTTGGGCTCTAAATGATTTGACTGAAATAAGTCCATCGTATTGTACCCATCTAATTTACATTGAAGAGGGCTCACGACCTTCTCACAAGATGCAGAGAAGACTTAACTTGAATCTCCAGGAGGTCATTAAAAAAGATATTATCAAGTGGCACAATGCAGGTATTACTTACCCTATCTTTGATAGTCGCTGGGTGAGTCCCATTCAGGTGGTGCCTAAAAAGGCGAGACTCTCCATTATCATTGCAGAATCCAAAGAGACCATTCCTACTCATATTGCAAACTCAAGGAGAGTCTATTTAAACTATTAAAAATTGAATACCTCCATGAAGAAAGACCATTTCCCTCTCCCGTTTATTGACCAGATCCTTGAGAAGCTGGTGGGAAATCGATTTTTCTAGTTTTGGATGGTTATTTTGGATATAACTAAGTGGCAATTCATCCTGAAGATTAGGAGAAGCCCACTTTTACCTACCCCTACGGTACTTATGCATTCCATAAGATGCTATTTGGACTATGCAATGCACCTACCACTTTTTAGCGACACATGCTAGCCATTTTCTTCGATATGGTAGGTAAATTCCTAGAAATCTTCATGGACAACTTCTCAATTTTTGGTCAGACCTTTGATGATTGCCTACAACACTTGGTCCAAATCCTCCAGTGATGCATTGAGGTGAACCTAGTTCTTTCCTGGGAAAAGAGACAATTCATGGTTCTTGAGGGCATCGTTCTTGGACACCTTGTATCTGAGCAAGGTGTCCAGGTTGACCAAGTTAAGGTGAATCTGATTTCCAAACCCCCTTTGCCTTCCTTGGTCAAAGATATTTGATCTTTTCTGGGGCACATCAGTTTTTACCAACATTTTATATCTGATTTCTCTAAGATTACATGCCCCTTGACTAAACTTCTCTCAAATGACACTCCCTTTTAGATGACTAGTGAGTGTAGTCGTGCATTCGAGATCTTACATGACTGAATAACCTAAGCTCCAATCCTACAATCTCCTTATTGGTCTCAATCATTTGAGGTCATGTGCGACGCAATTAACTACGCGGTAGCAGCGATGTTTAGGTAAAAGATCGGTGGGAAACCAGTTGTGATATATTACGCTAGCAAGACACTTGAAGAGCCTCAGCATAATTACACAATTACAGAGAATGAGCTATTGACTGTAGTATTTGGTTTGGAGAAATTTAAATCATACCTCTTGGGATCCCATGTTATTATATACTCAGATCACACTGTTGTGAGGCACTTACTAGCGAAGAAGGATGCCAAACCGAGGCTAATTAGATGGCTCTTACTTTTGTAAGAATTCAACCTCGAGATACGCAACAAGCCGAGAAAGCATAATATAGTTGCTGACCATTTATCCCATCTTCCTCCTTCTATCATTAACCCATCCATACCTATTACCGAGCATTTTTTGGATGAACATCTTTTAGTCATTCATGGACTTCCCTGGTTCACTGATATCGTAAACTACTTGGTCACTATGAAAGTCCAATCTGATTGGGCCAAGACCAAACGAAACAAGTTGGTTTCTGATGCCAAGTATTACTTTGGGAAGATCCTCATTTATTTCGTATTGGAAAGGACCAAATAATTAGAAGATGCATTCCTGATAATGAGGTCAATGATTTCATATCTTTCCATCACAACCAAGCCTGTGGTGGCCATTTCTCTAGGCGTAAAATCGTAGTGAAGATCCTCCAGTGTGACTTCTTTTGCCCCACACTATTTAATTATACACAAACCTATTGTAGGGCATGTGTCCGTTGCCAGACCCTCGGCAACATGGGCCCTCACGATATGATGCCCTTGAACCCAATTATTGTGTGCGAAATTTTTAACATATACGGGATTGATTTTATGGGACCTTTTCCTGGATCTAACAGCTTCGAGTATATCTTACTCACTATTGATTATGTCTTAAAGTGGATCAAAGTCATCCCCACCAAAACTACAGATCATAAGGTGGTTCTCTGCTTTATTCAGGAGAATATCTTCTCTAGATTTAGGGTGCTTAAAGCCATCATCAGCGATGGCAGGTCCCACTTTGTGAGTGTGCACTTCCAATCCTTGTTGAAGAAATATGGGGTGCCGCATAGAATTTTGACTCCGTATCACCCGCAAACTAATGGACTGGACAAGCTTTCCAACCAAGAGATCAAAAAGATTCTTCAAGTCACCATTCGACCTACCAGAAAAGATTGGTCAACTTAGCTTCTAGAAGCATTATAGGTGTATAGGACCACCCATAAGACCCAGTTAGGTGTCTCTATTCACAATGGTGTATGAGAAGTCATGTCACCTTCCTGTAGAGTTGGAGCATAAGGTCTACTGGGCAGTACAGAAGTGCAACTTAGACTTCGGGAAGATTGGAATCCACCGTCAGTTGCAAATGAGCAAGATCAATGAATTATATAATGATGCGTATGATAATTTGTGTATCTACAAAGAGAGGATTAAGGCCCTTCATGATAAGAATATTTCATGAAAAACTTTCCGTCCTTGTCAAAAGGTGCTTCTTTTCTATTCTTGACTTAAGCTCTTCCTAGGCAAGCTAAGATAGAAATGGACCAAGCCTTACCTAGTTCAGAGGACCTTTGGAAATGGATCTATAGAAATTGGTGAACCAAGTTAAGATTCGAACCTTTTTGTTGTAAACAATCAAAGACTAAAACCTTTTCTTAAACTAACTGATTATAACTTGGCTAAAGAATCATTTGACCTCCATTCCATTTGAGCTGCATTGCTCCCAGCTGATGGCGGTAAACTTAGCACTTAACAGGAGGCAACCCATCATTTTTCAAAAAAAATCAAGAACTTTCTTATTCTCCTTGACTAAACACTCCTATTGCACTTTAAAATTCATATTTCAGAACAGCTGACTCCACCTCCAATCTTCGTATTGGAGCTTGATATTGTTCGCAACAGCCATGTACGACATGCCTGCTCACCCTTTATAAACCAGTTATAAAATTATGAATTAAGTTGAATTCAAACCCATCCTATTTACAATAAGGGCATTGTAAAACTTAGGCATGGGGGTTATTAAAGTACAACTGATTAAAAATGTAAATATTTGAAGGGTTCTCATAAAAATAAAAATTAAAATTAAAATTAAAAAAAGGAAAAAATATACATATTCAAAAAAAATTCTAATAAAAGGAGGGAAGAATTTGTTTTGAACTGAATTGCAAATCTTTCAAATGTCAAGGAGGAAGAAAATGTGTTGAATGATTAATTTATTAGTCTTGGTTATGTCTAAAAGTTGTTTGTGCTCTAGTCTAGTATTATGGCACCCATATCCTCGACGTTAGATTTTGTCAGGCCAAATGTGCTTGATTAAGCATGGCTTAAATTAACCTACTAAGCGAAGTTGAATAATCTAATTTCTTGGACTAAGGGGCACGGGTGTTTACACCGGTCTCTTTGTCACTTTTGGTCTAAGAGTTTGAAAAATCAAAACACACCCTCATGCACACGAATTGAGTTTTAGGACCCGAGTAGAAACTTAACAAAACATTGGACTTAGGTAGAGTTAGAAAATAACTCTTTTATAGTAGCCAACTGTTCAAGGCGAAAAACGCATTTTAAAGTAAATTAGTCATAGTATAGTGTGAAGTATGTCAAAACAAATAAAATTTACGAGATGTGAGTCCCAGTCGAACTCAGGGAGGCAGAGAACGTTTCCGATCTCAAACTGATTTGGATCTAAATACCAACTAGATAATACTCACAATATATGTATAGAGACTGTAGCATGAGTTTGATCAAATAATTCTAGAATTATAGCTTCGTAATGCTAGAACAACAGTAATTGAACTTTACAAAGAAACTAGAATATCACTATCTAATATGGCAGAATAAGGGCACCACAAGTGGTCCGTGATGGCCTTCTGGAGAGGCTGGGGAGAGCAACGGTTGTCCACCAAGGTGGCTTGGTGGGCACTTCAGAGGAAGAGAGCCAGAGATGGAGAGAGCCAGAGAAGAAGGTCTGAAGAACTGGCGAGGGTCTAGAGAAGTTATGGTGGAAGATGATCCTTCTAGGGGGCCCTGAGCCTTCTTTTATAGCTTTTATGAGGGGTAAGATGGCCATTTGTGCCCTCAAAACCATGCAACAACCCTCTAGTGATCAAATCCATCGATCGGAAGATCAAAAGATCAGATCTGGCCTCAAAATCAACTTATTTACGCCTTCTACACTCGGAGCGCACTGGATGGCCCCATGTGTCGGCTCCCACTGCCCTTGGATGGCCATCGGACACTCTAGCACTCTCCGTGCCAATGCTCGCTGCTTCTTCTTATCCCCTGCGCATGCCCGTGAGTTTAAACTTCGCGCCTTAAGCCTCATCCGTCTGATCTCTCGATCGAATGGCTTAAAACGAGCGTCGTTGCCTTCGCTAAAGAGCACGTGAGATCGTGCTTTTCAAGCGTGTGTTCATTCGTGCGTTCACCGCTGAGCTCTCTGGTCATGCCACAAGACTGCATCCATGCCCTCTGATTGCCATCTAACGGGCAATAGTGCCCATGCCTACACTACTTCTGTTGATTTCATGCAAAGCACCACTCGAACCAGCACTCTTCACTCGCGGTTGAGTGCGCTCACCACTATGCTAAGGCTGCCCTTGAGTCAAGTTTCCAATCTTCACATGGCTGCTCTTAGCCGTTGGATGAAGATCCAATGGTTGAGAATCTTCCCTCCTTGATGGTGTAGGGGTGGGGCGATGGCGTGGACGCACCTTGACCGTTGGATGTTGATCCAATGGTCCACAACGTGCGGCGTGACACCTTCAATAGTTGGGGCTGGTGTGAGGGGAGGCTATGATGGTGCCACGTGGTGCCATCGTGGCCATCCATCTTCTCTTTTGTAGACAGTGCTATAACCCTTCAATTGAGATGATTCTTGCACCATTGGATTGCTATCGCTGATCCAAATCCATCCATGCAGTTGGATTTATCATCTAAGTTATGGAATTTCACCTATTTGCCTCTTGGCTCTTACTCTTCTGTGGTCTCCATAGGATGCTATGGGAGTCTGATCGATCTGATCTTAGAAGCGTTAAACTCCCATCATTGTTCTAGGCAGATCTGTAAGGTTGGGTCGGTCATCCGCAGCCTTGAATTACCTGCAGTTATTAATATCTCTCAATTAGAACATAATACGACATTATTATTTACAAAACTAAAAAGTCAACTAGGATGCAAAGTATGATGCGAATGCATGTAGAATGCCTAAGTTAAGCTAGGTTCTAACTTAATTCAGGAAAATTAGGACCTATGATTACTACGCAATCATACCCCCATGCCTAAATCTTGCTAGTCCCTAGCAAGTGCAAGACTAAGTGCATTCTATCAAGAGTTTGACTAGGGATTTATTTCTTTTTGTTCCATTCAGAAATTTATAATCTAGAAAATCGTGAATGTGTAGTGGTGTAGCTTCTGCAATGGATTCAAGCGAAAAGTCAACATACATCTAAAGCTCATACTTGACCCTTAGTAAAATTCTATTGGGATAGGCAGACCTTTTCTCTCTGGGATATAAAATATCCTTCGATTTTAGGCTTGGCTTTTTGGCTTAGCTAGAAGATGTCTGAGTTAGACGAATTTGTATTTGGTGGCTCACTCTCTTCTGGTTCTATACAGAGACTAGTATTTCAAAATCTAGATTTCTAGATTATTAAATAAATCATCTTAGAGAGAGGCTGGAAAACTGTGCTCTCTTAAGTCTTTTGTACTTTTTCTTCTCTCTCTCTTTCCATTTTCTTTTCTTCATTTTTCCACTTCCTTTTTCTTTTTTTCTCTTCCTAAGCTTACATCTCACCAGTTTTGTGGATATATTTGGTAGTCTCTCATGGCATTACACTTTAATTAGGTTCTAATAACCCTATGACTAAGTCAGAAGCCCTCATCTCGTATTCAGGCAATCAGAAATATAGGAAAAGTAGGTCAAGGTGTATTTGGCGGTTCGTGAGGGTGGTAGGTGTTGTTGCCTTGACTTAATTTAAACATAACTCATACTTTTCAATATGGTTTTTTCCTTCTTTTTTTTCCTTTTTTTTCTTTTTTCTTTCTAAAAATTTTTCTCTATATACTCTTTTTCTTTTGCAACCATATCTACTAGCATCCATATCTATCAACACAATGCAGCATAACAGATGTACTTTTATTTACAAGGCATTATTCGAAATTGGGGGTGTTTAAGAAGATATCGGGTGACTTATTTGGTGGAAGTACCTATTTTCGACACCGAGAATGGAATGGATAGGACAGTGTATTTCTGACCTTGTTATTAGTACCCTCCTTCAGCTGAGGATTCTGTGAAGGATAGTCATGACTATCCACCTCAGTCCTAGTTTTATCAGAACCCACTCTCTGTGTATTTGCCTTATTTAGTGGCTCTCCCAAGGATTCTCTCAAAGAATTTGTATGTAAGAACTGAGAGCGAAAACTATGCCTAACTCCGAGTATAATTATCCAATTATCCAAAATTTAAGATTCCTTACACTAGTCTTAGAGCACAAGCAGACTCTCTACTCTCACCTCACACATGTTTTTGGTGGATCTACTAGAAGATGCTTCACCTGACTCCTTGATTACTGTCCATGGGTTCAGGAGAAGAAGCAATGCTTCTTCTCGACAAACTAGAGATGTCTATCGATCTTCGCATTAGATCCATTGCAAATTCTATGTGCAAGTGTAAAATTATACTGGATTCTAAGTTCAAAAATCTATTAAAGAATAAATCTCTAATAAAACCTCTTGATAAAATGATCTATTTCTCCCAGGTGTTGCCAAAAAATTTTTAGTTTATATATACTGCCCCCCATGCCTAAGTTCTTGCATGTCCTCATGCATGAATAAAAGAAATGGAAATAAGGTAGGGTGCAAGTGGATAGAAATCACCTGGAACTACTCCTAACTTGTCATTCAACTCATGCCAACACTACAATGGTAATCACAATATGTAGAATACTATGCCAAAATGAAATATGTTATAAATAAAGGATATGTATATATGTATAAGTCTAAATGTGATGCCTAAATGATGCCTAAATGCTATGCCTAACTGCTATGCTGAGTTTAATGCCTCCAGGTGGCAAAACTCCATCAGATGGATCAATGAGTGCAAAGGAGTTGGTTAAGATCAAAAGGCAGGTGTGCTTGTATGCTCCGAGAATTAGTGGTCTACACATGTGGACCAGCTGATGGTGTAATCCTATCCCAAAAAGTCTCTCAAGAGTATTATGTGGAATGGGGACAAAGAAAGGTGGGAGGTTGGAATGAAGGTCAAAATGCCAAACCCACCCAATGATTATGTTCCAAAAGTTTATGAGCACTTGCTGAGGAAGTGGGTTGATATGAAACTCAAAATTCCAGTTAGCATTAGAGTCTGGATCATAAGGATCTTCATAATGGTGATTAACATCAAAAATCAAGTTCTCCACAAACCCTGCGTTGTATGAAGGTATTGGAAGTTCCCTAAAACCCTCATTAGAAATCATTTCATCCTCATCAGTACTAATCTCAGATTCCTCAGAATTTGTCTTAGTCTTTGAGTTGATCCATCCATTAGATTGACTTGGATTATAAGTAATTGCCAAATTCCTTAAACTCAGTATTTCACCTTCATACATGTCAGGTTGCTCAAAATTCTGTGCTTTCGGAGGCCCTTCTATTTCCTTTGATAAGTCATTAGGAGTACCCCCAATAATTGAAAATCAGAATCAGGAGTAGAAAATGCAAACTCCGAATTTCCTTCATCACCTTGGTCAATGGATGGGGAAAGATGCGAATCATAAGATGTCAGAGTGAAAATATATTTGTTTCTATGGGTAGTTAAGTCAACTCTCGATTCACCAAGGCACATGTGATTGTCAGAATCCCTAGGCAAAACTACATTACCTAGGTGTGCTTGACCAGTGGTGTTCAAGGCTGTAATCCCTTGATTTTCATTGAATCCAATCTGACTTTGCTTTAATTCCCCTAGATTGCTTGAGACATCTACATCTAAATCATCCTATGAATCCTCACTGATGAGAGCCTCATCATAAGCCCTAACTAGTTCATTTTGACTTAAGAAAGAGAATAAGAGCTCCTACATAACCTAGAGAAGGGCTTAATTCAAGGAATACGTGTTCGGAGAAGAAAACATGAAATGAAGGATAAAACTACAATTTTACCATTGCAGTACATAAATGGGATTTCTTAGAGTCAAAACATAGGTCAAATGGTCAGAATAAGATAAAAAGTAGGTTAGTTCAATTAGAAATGGGTTCATGTGTAATCTAGGAATTAAATGACATTCTGTAACCCTAAAATAGACCCAGGTTCTGGTCAGGATAAAAATCAACTAAGCCCTCTAAAATTCATGAAAAAATATCCCTTAAGGTTTAGAACCATCAATTTGGCCTTTGGAACCTATTTTGACATAGATTAGGGTCCTAACTCATTACTTGACATAATTTGGGTTTTTATGCAAAATGTCTAATCAAACGTGGTTAAACCTAAAATCTAACTTCACCATTGGATTCCTTAGGTCCAAATTAGGTTTGCACCAAAATTTGGACCTAAGGGAGGTCATCTTAACCTACTTTGCAAAATAGTACACCCAATTACATTTTAGCCCTATCCTTTGAAAACCATTAGACAGACCCCCCTAACTTCCTCACCACTCTTACAAACAAGTCCCTCTGCCATTAATGGGGAGAAATCCTACTCTAGCAAGGAATGGAGGGGGAGTACTCCCTGATTCCTCAGAGATCTCCTAGATTTGGAAGGGAGATTCTCTAAGGAATTCCCTTCCATCTAAGTGTGGTCCTGATCTCTAATTTGCACCCAATCTCTCATGCGAATGCATGAGAGATTTGGGTCTCCAACAGTTTCCATCTCTAGCGAGGTCTCTTATGCTCGGAGGCTTGTCTTCCAAGCATAAGAGTCCCTGCCAGCGACTATAAAAATGACCACCATCTCCGGCCGTATCTCTTTAGCTCGACTTGGCCAGAGATCCACCCCAATTTCATCTTCTTCTCCTCCGGTCAAGTAGTCCAGCGAGCTCCGGCTAGCCTCCCTCCTGTTTCTCGTCGCTCTGCCACAATACCAGTGGTAGAGCTATCCTCACCATCTTCCTCTGCATCGCGCAACACCCACGCGTGCACCTCTAGACCCTTTGCCGTCATCGTCTCCGTCCACTGGACACCATCTTCTCCGACCCGGCCGCTGCCTCTCCCCCTTCGTCCACTTGATTAGGTTATACTTACTCCCCTCTATCCCCTCTTCAATTCCCCTCTGTCTATTTCCCTTTTTGACCCTTCTCAACCACTATCCACTACCATCTTCTCCATCTTCGGCCACCCACTGGCGAGGAGCCTCCACTGCTCCACACCTCCACATGCTTGGCCAAACACCTCACCACCTCTGCCACAGTCCACTGATCACCATCCACCCAGCCATAGACTGCCATCACCACCCTAAACGCCCCCCGACCTAACCCATAAGCCCGGCCACAAGGTGACCTAGGCACGTATGCCTAGGTCACCCTGCGGCCTACCACCTATAGTCATGCCTTTGCCTTGACTCGACGAAGCTTCCCATGTGTTTTAATGGGGCCACCAGGCCGTATTCATGTGTGACAGATCTGAGCACCTGTCGCCATTTATGCACACAGTGAGAAGGTCACGAGCTTCAGCCCAAGCTGCGCACTCTAGGCATTAGGGTCCTAGGTGAAGTGGGATGAGTGCACAACTTCATGTAGGCAAGCAATTGGTTTGGAGAGCGACCCATCAGTAGCAATCAAAGAAGGATTCCTGCGGACACGTGCAAGCGAAGCGGGTGGGACTTTTAGTCCCACCTCGGAAAAGCAGGAGTGAGGTGTGCCGCTTATATTGATTTTGTGTTTTGTTCTGTTTGCCTTAAGTCACACAGGGGTGAGGTCCCTCGCCCTTACCACGCCTCATCTGCGACACTCCCCCGCGGACCTGGCACCCGACCTGGCTAACCTAACCGAGCACTCCTTGTGCACCACAACCACGTCGGTGCGCATGGACCCAGGCACGCGATAGACCTAATTACCCTACTCTGGGAGAGCGTATCAAAGAGAGAAATAGAGAGAGAGACACGGGAGAGGGTAGGGGGTAGGTTTTGCACTTCAATGTGTGCAGGAATGAAGAAGGAAGAGGAAGGTGAAGCTGAAGCTAAGGCAAGCTGAAGCGAAGCTAAGGAAAGACTTAGCTGCAAAAGGAAGAAGAAGAAAGGCTGATCGTTAGAAGAGCAGCACTGTATAGGCAAGGCTGATGAAGAAAAAGAAGAGCAAGGCAGAGGAAGAAGGAGAAGGGCACTATGCAGAGGAAGAAGAGAAGGAAGAAAGCAAAAGCTAAGAAGGCAAAGGAGAAGCAACTGAAGCAGAGACAGAAAGAGAAGGAAGAAGAAGAAGAGAAAGCTGCAAGGAGAAGAAAATAAGAGGCCATCATTTAAGATGCCTGAACCTATGATCAGACGTCCAACTCTTTTATTTTTGCTATAAATTTAATTCATAAACTCTTGCATTTATATTCTAAATTAGGTTTGGAGTAACTCTAAGTGTTCAATTACATCATTGAGATTAGTGAATAAATTTCATTTTCTCCCTGTGTTTGACCTCGGATACTTAGGTTTTCGAGCAATAAATTTTTATTTGTTGTCAACAGTTGGTCACATATACTACAATGCGACTGACTTATAAGCCCGACAAAGCATTGCAACATTTTGGCGCCGTTGCCGGGGAGCAACGCGCAATTTATCACTAATCTCTGCATTCTTTTTTTGATCATATTGAACACTAACTTGCCCTACTTGCTTTGTTGTAATCTTGCAAGGTATTTCACGAGAGGATCCCTCCCGCAAGTTAACTACTCCAGGGTAGGTAATTTCTTTTCTTCCTTAAACCATCCCCTAATCATTGAAAGACAAAAGGAAGCAATTAATTTAGGAATCAATTGCCTTCTTTCTATAGTAATCACCATCTTTAAGGCAAACGTTTCCTGATTTTGCAAAAAATTTTCAAATCTTCTTGAAGTTGGAGCAATTTTTTTAGATCCTATAGAACAAAATTCCTATGCCTAATAAAAATCACGCTTAATCTCTGTAGACAACACACTTCTTGCTTTTAAGTCCAAAAAGAACTTTTGTGAAAAAGAGGATTGAAAATAGAACCAAATTAGGGTATCTACAGTAGGGTCGTGGAGTGCTAGTTCACACATGCCTGTATAAAAGGAAATGAACCCTCCCACATCAGTGTGCAACCCAAGCCCTTGATTGAAGAGATCTAAACAAGACAAACCCTAAAAAATTGAGCTCTAAAATCACTTGAATCTTAAAATCTTGGACCTAATAAACTGGGAGTCAAATCAGTGTGGTCTCTAGGTCCTAAGCCTAGAATCATTCTACCATCTTTAAGACAGGTTAGGTGAAGTTGACCCCTTGGGTCAACCAACCTCCAAATTAGGTCACAACATCAAAACAGCTAAAGTTCAAGTGAAACCCTAAAACACCTTTGAAATAAAAGTGGTAGACTTAAGAGGTCAAGCTCCCCATTCTGGTCTACCTAGAATCTCAGTGACAAGAGAGGTAGGGTGGGGGAAATCCTGTAACCCGTGGGGACGCTCTACCATGTAGGGGTCTTTGCGGGACTCTCCCTTTCTGGCTGCCCAAATAATTCTCAGGTGGACGATCTTCAAATCCAGGGGTATCATCCGCCCCGAACCTCCATAGTCATCCAAACATCTTTGGGTGCCTTTATTGGGTCAAAAAAAACATCTCCAGTCCCTCATCTTTTCTCCTTAGAGCACACATGTACATTTTCAGTGGGACTCTATTTAGATTTAATCGCTTCATAACTTGATTGCATATCTTGATTCAAACTCTGATTCTACATCTTGATTCCACCACCTGATCCAAATATGCAGCCAAACCACTTAGGACTACCATTCAAGAAACCTGAATATCGAAGATCCATGAGAGATAGGATGATTAAGGATGCCCTGAAATTCTATGAAAAAGAAGGCAAAACCTCAACACCAGTAGGAAATATTCAGGTTGATGTCCCAACAACAACAACCTTTATCATAACTTGTGCCCAAGTACTATTGGTAGAAACCACAAAAGGATCAACCAAAGACATGCTCATCACAGGATACATTGAGATAGAAAAATTTCACAATCTTGAATACCTTCAATGCATGACAAATCCTATACTTTGGGAGCAACACTAATGAGAGCCTCATCATGCGCCATAACTAGCTCATTTTGACCTAATAAAGAGAATAAAAGCTCCTACATAACTTAGAAGAGGGCTTAATTAGAGGAATAAGTGTTTTGAGAGGAAAACATGAAATAAAGGTTAAAACTGCAATTTTACCATTGCAGATCATAAACGGGATTTCTCTGAGAGAAAACATAGGTCAAATGTTCTAAATAAGATAAAAAGTGGGTTGATTCAATCAGAAATGGGTTCATATGCAATCCAGGAATTAAATGACATCTTGTAACCTTAAAACAGATCTGCTTAAGTCAACAAGGTTCCGATCAGGATAGAAATCAAGTAAACCCTCTAAAATTCATGGAAAAATATCCCTTAGGGTTTACAACATTCAATTTGGCCTTTGGAACCTATTTTGACCTAGATTAGGGTCCTAGCTCATCAATTGACCTAATTTGGGTTTTGCGCAAAATATCCAGTCAAACATGGTCAAACCTAAAATCCAACTTCACCATTGGATTCCTTAGGTCCAAATAAGGTTTGTACCAAAATTTGGACCTAAGGGGAGGTCATCTTGATCTACTTTGCAAATTAGTACACCCAATTACATTTTGGTCCCTATCTTTTAAAAACCATTACACAAACCCCCCTAACTTCCTCGCCACTCTTACAAGCAAGTCCCTCCACCATTATTGGGGAGAAATCCTTCTCCGGCCAGGAATAGAGAGGGAATACTCTCTGATTCTTCAGAGATCTCCTTCCAGATTTGGAAGGGAGATTCTCTGAGGAATTCCCTTCCATCTGAACTCAATCTTGATCCCTGATTTGCACCCAATCTCTCGTGCGAACACACGAGAGATTTGTGTACCTAACAAACTTCCATCTCCGCACTTGGAATCTTGTCTTCCAAGCACAGGAGTCCCTGCCAGTGCCTATAAATTAACCCCCAACTCCGACTGCACCTCCTCAGCTCGACTTGGCCAGAATCCACCTCAATTTCCTCTTCTTCTCCTCCGGCCAAGGGGTCCAGCGAGCTTCGGTGAGCCCCCCTCCTCTTCCTTGTCACTCTGCCACAAAACTAGTGTCAGAGCTGTCCTCCTCATCCTCTTCCGCGTCACGCAACACCCGCGCGAGCAGCCCTAGCCCCGTCGTCACCGCCGTCTTCCACCACTGGATGCTTTCTTCTCTGGCGACAGCAGGTACTGCCGGCCACCTTCTCGCCCCCTTCGTCCCCTTAGTTAGGTTAGAACTGCTCTTCTCTATCCCCTCTTTCATTTCCCTCATCTTATTTCACCAAACACTCCTCGACCGTCGCTGTCCACCACCATCTTCTTCATCTCCAGCCACCTTCCGGTGAGATGCTCCCGTCACTCCGTAGCCCCACACGTCTCGCCAACCACCGCATGACCTCCACCATACTCCTCTGAATATCCTCCACTCATCCACAGGCCTTATACACCACCACAACTATCCCCCAACCAAACCCATCCATCCGGCCACAGGGCGAACTAGGCATGCACGCCTAGGCTGCCCCGCGGCCTACCACCTACCGCCTCACCTTCGCCATGACACGGCAAAGGTGCTCCTGCGGTCTGATTGAGCCGCAAGGACCTTTTTGTGTCAGGTAGGTTTTGAGCTCCAACAGCCATTAGCGGTGACTCGAGGAGGTCACAAGCTCGTCCCAGGCTGTAGTTCTCTAGGAGTCAAGGTCTAGCTAACTCGGGGAGGCCTCACGAAGTCATCTATTCTAGAGAGTGGCACCGTGAAGCCTGCAGTGCTGCAATTAGAGGACGATCTCTTGCGGCCGTGCGCGAAAGAGTGGTGGAACTTTAGTCCCACCTCGGTAAGCTGTGAGGAGCTGGAGTACTTTAAATTGAATTCGTGCTATTGGTTCATTGCCTCCAATAACTCATGGGGTGAGGTTCCTCACCTAAACACCACCTCGTCTGTGAGCTCATCATGTGGACCTGGCGACCCGACCAGATACCCTCCTGAGCACTCCTCGCACACCACACCCACACCGGTGCGCCTAGACCCAGGCACGTGATTCGACCCAATTACCTGGCTCTGGGAGAGCGTGCTGAAGAGTGATATACACAGAGAGAGAGATGTGGGTGTGGGTAGAGGGATAGGTTTTACTCCTCTTTGGTTTGTGCAGGGAAGGAACTGAAGAAGGAAGCAGGGACTTAGCCGCTGCAAGTTGAGGAAAAGAAGAAGGAAGGAAGCCATCGCAGAGGAAAAAGAGAAAGGCAAGGCAGAGGGAAGAGGCGAAGGAAAAAGATAAGAGGAACTGAAGAAGAAAGTAGAAATAAAGAAAGGGAAAGACAATTAGAAGAAGAAGAGAAGCTGAAGGTAAGGGAAGCAGAGCCAAGGAAGGAAGAAGAAGAAGACCCATAGAGAAGAGAAAGAAACTGCAAAGAAGAAACAAGGAAGAAGAAGCACCAAGAAGAAAGGAAGAAAATAAAAAGTCAGAAGAAGAGCAAGAACAAGGGAAACATCTTTTAAGACGTCTGATCCCATGATCAGACATCCAAATTCCTTATTTTTGCCACAATTGACTTTTAAACTCATGCACATATATATTTTGAATTAAGTTTTGAGTAATTAAGTGTTCAATTACATTCTTGAGATTAGTAATAAATTCCAATTGCTCCCTGTGTTCGACCTCGGATACTTAGGTTTTCGAGTAATAAATTTTTATTTGTTGACAATGCTTGATCACCTTTACTACGACGTAACTAACTGTTAAAACACGATCAAGACACGTTAACATTTTGGCGCCGTTGCCAGGGAGGAATGTGCAATTTATCACTAGTCTCTACATTCTTTTTATCATATTGAACACTAACTTGCCCTACTTTGCTTTGTTGTGATCTTGCAAGTATTTCACGAGAAGATCCCTCCCGCAAAGTCAACTACTCCAGGGCAGGTAATTTCTTTTCTTCCTTAAACCATCCCCTAATCTTTGAAAGACAAAAAGAGGAAATTAATGTAGGAATCAATTGCCTTCTTTCTATAGCAATCACCATATTTAAGGCAAACGTTTCCTGATTTTGCGAAAATTTTTTTCAAATCTTCTTGAAGTTGGAGCGATTTTTTTAGATTCTATCCCACAAATTCATGTGCCTAATAGAAATCATGCTTAATATCTGCTGACAACACACTTCTTGTTTTTAAGTCCAAAGCGAACCTTTTCAAGAAGAAAAAGAGGATTGGAAATAGAACCAAATTAGGGTTTCTACAGTAGGGTTTTGAAGTGTTAGTCTCACAAGCCTGTAAAAAAGGAAATGAACCCTCCCGCATCAGTGTGCTACCTAGGCCCTTGATTGAAGATAGCTAAACAAGACAAACCCTAAGAAAAATTGAGCTCTAAGATCACTTGAATCTTAAAATTTTGGACCTAATAAACTGGGAGTCAAATTAGGGTGATCTCTAGGCCCTAAGCCTAGAATCATTCTGCCATCTATAGGACAGGTCAGGTGAAGTTGACCCCTTGGGTCAACCAACCTCCAAATTAGGTCACAACATCAAAACATCTAAAGTTCAAGTGAGAACCCTAAAGCACCTTTGAAATAAAAGTGGTAGACTTAAGAGGTCAAGGTGCCCATTCTGGTCTACCTGGAATCTCAGTGACAAGAGAGGTCGGGTGGGAGCAACCCTGTAACCCGTGGGGATGCTCTACCATGTAGGGGTCTTTGCGGGACTCTCCCTCTCTGGCTGCCCAAGTAATTCTCAGGTGGACGATCTTTCGATTCAGGGGTATCATCCGTCCCGAACCTCCATAGTCATCCAAATGTCTTTGGGTGTCTTGATTGGGTCAAAAACATCTCCAGTCCCTCATCTTTTCTCTTTAGAGCACACACATACATTTTCAGTGGGACTCTTTATTTAGATCTAATCGCTTCATAACTTGATTCTACATCTTGATTCAAACTCTGATTCCACATCTTGATACCACCACCTGATTCAAATATGCAGGCAAACCACTTAGGACTACCATTCAAGAAACCTGAATATCGAAGATCCATGAGAGATAGGATGATTGAGGATGCCCTGAAATTCTATGAAAAAGAAGACAAAACCTCAACACCAGTAGAAAACATTCAGGTTGATGTCCCAACAACCACAACCTTTATCATAACTTGTGCTCAAGTACTATTAGTAGAAGCCACAAAAGGATCAACCCGTGACTTGCTCATCACAGGGCACATTGAGATAGACAAATTGCACAATCTTGAATACCTTCAATGTATGACAAATCCCCGACTTTTGAAGCAACACCAAGATATCTTGAAAAATGGGAAGAGATAATGAGATTAGTAAAACAAATTATCGACCAGAAGTACCCGTATATACCACAAATAGAAGATGAACCATCTTGGGACAACATCGAGGATCAATCTGATCTTGGGTTTGGGGCACAAAATGGTTGTGGATTCCCAACCTAGATGGAGTACAAGGTGCCTAATATTGAAGAAGGTTGGGAAGCTCCAAATGCAGGAAAACATCATGTTGAGCCCACTCTAGACCATGAATCACCAGGCTTAGAATCCCAAAACTCCTGCAATAATGAGAGTAGAACTGAACCTCTCGAGGGTGTAAATTCCATCCCTTATTCTGATAAGGTGACCCTCGAATGTTATTCGAACCTAGATTCTAGTAATTCAACCCACATCCTAAGCCCAGAATCTAGATCTGAAACTTATTTTGAAGATTTCAAGGCCCCATATGAGGAAGATCAATCTTTCAATGAAGAATATGATTTTGGGCCTCTATTTGATTAATATCCCTTGCCAACATCCTCAAAGGAACTAATCAATTTTTCGGAAGTCATGCCAATCTACGATACAAAAACAGAGGAGTTGGATGAGTAGGGTTTCAATTGGGTTTGCCCTACCAGCTTAGACCTTGAGCCTCTACCAAATAAGGATACCTTTTCAAGCTTAGAATTAACATCTAGGCTAGACCCCAGTCAGGGTGCAGAATCTACAGCATATGATTTATTCGATGGTGGAACTCACGATCTTGATTTTGATTTTCGTAAACTCTCCGACGATTTTGAATCTGACCATAACATCAGAGAAAATCTGCTTCATGATTATAACAAGCCAATTCTCTTTGAAGCCACCTGCTCCACATATACAGAACCCATCAAAACCCGTTCTCTACCCCGACCCGCAACCGGACTCAATTTCTATTCTGATTCACCTCTCATTGAGCTGTTTGCAGATGATTCAACCCCATACCAGGTATCGGGTATTGATCAAACCGAAAAGCAGGAGCCATCATTCTTTAATCACCCCTGTAGGGTTTCCACACCATACACGGATTATTTTTTGAAACCCTACCCTGACAAGGATGATTCGACTCAACCTAAACCCGAGTTTTCACTTCCATATCCATCCGAGCCATATTGCATATGGTGGGTTCTGCATCTGTTGATCTACATCCTTCAACCCACCAGACTGATTGAGCTTGGGCTGCATCATCAGCCCACTGATCTTAACAAGCACCTGGTTGGACCAACCAGGCTCTTAATCAAGGTGCTTGTTTTACAAAATTCTACTGATTTGACTACTCCCTTTCCACCCCATGTTCCGCTCTACTGAAGGCATTAATTTAGCGCTTATCGGGAGGCAACCCGTCATCCCAAAAATAGAGACCCGTCTGATTATCCATCTGTACTCCACGTCCATTGCACCTTGAGTTTAGCCTTAGACAGTTGATCCCACCTCTGGTACACGTACCAGAGCTTGAAATCATCGACATCAGTCATTTCCAACCCGTTCACCCACCTGATATACCCTGTTCTAAGTCCCTGACCTCAACAATATTTCACACCCTCCGTTTACAATGAGGACATTGCAAAACTTAGGCATGGGGGGTGATAAAGTGCATACATACAGAACTAAGAAAAAGTCAGAAGGATTCTCACACAAAAAAATTCACATATGTCAAAAACACAAAAAAATTGAAAAATTATGAAAAAGAACAAAAAAATGGAGGAGGGAGGAAATTTTGTGAGCCACATATCTTAAGGAGGAGAAAAAGAGCAAAAATGACAAAAAGGAGCACAAAATGAAAAAGAAATAAGATTTAGTCATTAGAAAGAGATTAAGGGATTAACTGAAGTTCTAGACCAGATCAAGAAAAGAGAAAAGAAAAGTGCTAAAGACACAAAACAAGAGATTAGCGGGAACGCTGGTCTTAGGCCTCTTGGGCTAAATTCTTTAGCTTAAAAATTCACGTATCCGCTAAAATCAAGATAATCCTCAAGAGGTTGGGGAAAATGTGAAGCTTAAGTATTAGGTCTAAGGCTTAGGAAGTATCCGGCCTCATTAACTGACCTGCGGTTTGCGGGATTCGGTAACCTAAGCACCCCAATTCACACACAGTCTAGTTTAGTGGACATAAATATCAAAATCATGCAAAAAGCGTTTCAATGTTCTAAAAAAGTCACCTAGATTAGGAGCAACCAATTAACACAAGTTGATTTGGACGAGTTCCCAACGCGGAGAGGCAGGAAATTCTCCTCGAAGATGTGTAACAACATATCATCTCCTTGGTGCTTGTCTCTTAGGATATTTAAATATCCTATCGAGGGCATGTAAGCACTCCGCTGGGCAACATTATCACGAAATGTCAATCGCTAGGGTCTGAATTCGGCCACAGAACGCCATGGGCGGGATTATCTCGAAATCTCGAAAGCCAGGGTTCTGGTGGTTGCCATGGGCGGTGCTATTTTGAAGCATCGATTGCCAGGGACCCTTGAGGATTGATGATGGGGATGAGGAATCCAATACAGACCGTGTTGAGAAGCCAATCCGAAGCTAGAAATAAAAAGAAAAGAGAGAGAAAACTCTCCAAACAAATAAATCTTCTGTCTCTCTCTTACAAAAAACACACTGCAAACTGAACCTAGGCTAAAAATGTCTCAAGCACGGGTGCTTTAACCATGGAGTCCAACAAACCCTAGGTTAGTTTCTGCGGGCCTTAAAAACCTTTGCGGAGGAGTGAGGCTAAAGTAGGTTAGGTCCGGATTTTGGTTGGTACTTGAGTACCTTTTGGCCTACTGTCGGCATTTTGACCTAATCACAAAAGAAAAAGAAAAGCACTTATCATAACTGATGATAGACACTCAAGGTCTAGAACAGAAGTTAAAACCTTGAAATTTTGCTAAGGGACTAGAAAAAGGTAGGTATGGGGGTATGATGAGAGACTCATCATGAGCCATAACTAGCTCATTTTGACCTAATAAAGAGAATAAAAGCTCCTACATAACTTAGAAGAGGGCTTAATTGGAGGAATATGTGTTCTGAGAGGAAAACATAAAATAAAGGTTAAAACTGCAATTTCACCATTTCAGAACATAAATGGGATTTCTCAGAGACAAAACATAGGTCAAATGGTCTAAATAAGATAAAAAGTGGGTTGATTCAATCAGAAATGGGTTCATGTGCAATCCAGGAATTAAATGACATCTTCTAACCCAAAAACAGACCCGCTTAATTCAACAAGGTTTTGGTCAGGATAAAAATCAAGTAAACCCTCTAAAATTCATGGAAAAATATCCCTTAGGGTTTACAACATTCAATTTAGCCTTTGGAACCTATTTTGACCTAGATTAGGGTCCTAGCTCATCAATTGACCTAATTTGGGTTTTTGCACAAAATGTCTAGTCAAACGTAGTCAAACCTAAAATTCAACTTCACCATTGGATTCCTTAGGTCCAGATAAGGTTTGTACCAAAATTTGGACCTAAGGGGAGGTCATCTTGACCTACTTTGCAAATTAGTACATCCAATTACATTTTGGTCCCTATCTTTTGAAAACCATTACACAAACACCCCTAACTTCCTCTCCACTCTTACAAATAGGTCCCTCCACCATTAATGGGGAGAAATCCTACTCCGGCAAGGAATGGAGGGGGAGTACTCCCTGATTCATCAGAGATCTCCCAGATTTGTAAGGGAGATTCTCTGAGGAATTCCCTTCCATCTGAGCGTGGTCCTGATCTCTGATTTGCACCCAATCTCTCGTGCGAACGCACGAGAGATTTGGGTACCTAACAAACTTCCATCTCTGGCGGGGATCCCCACGCTTGGAAGCTTGTCTTCCAAGCACAGGAGTCCGTACCAGTGACTATAAATTAACCCCCAACTCTGGCCACACCTCCTCGGCTCGACTTGGCTGGAATTAGACCTCAATTTCCTCTTCTTCTCCTCCGGCCAAGGGGTCCAGCGAGCTTCGGTGAGCCCCCCTCCTCTTCCTCATCGCTTTTCCACAAAACCAGTGGCAGAGCTGTCCTCCTCATCCTCTTCCACGTTGCGCAACACCTGCGCTAGCAGCCCTAGCCCCGTCGTCGCCGCTGTCTTCCTCCACTGGATGCTTTCTTCTCCGATGACAGCAGGTACTGCCGGCCACCTTCTTGCCCCCTTCGTCCCCTTAGTTAGGTTAGAACTGCTCTTCTCTATCCCCTCTTTCATTTCCCTCATCTTATTTCACCAAACGCTCCTCAACCGTCGCTGTCCACCACCATCTTCTTCATCTCCGGCCACCTTCCAGCAAGATGCTCCCGTCACTTCGTAGCCCCACACGTCTCGCCAACCACCGCATGACCTCCGCCATACTCCTCTGAATATCCTACACTCATCCACAGGCCCTCTACACCACCACAACTGCCCCCCGACCAAGCCCATCCATCTGGCCACAGGGTGAACTAGGCACGCATGCCTAGGCCACCCTGCATCCTACCACCTACCGCCTCACCTTCGTCGTGACACGGCGAAGGTGCTCCTGTGGTCTGATTGAGCTGCAAGGCCCTTTTTGTGTCAGGCAGGTTTCGAGCTCCAACCGCCATTAGCGGTGACTCGAGGAGGTCGTAAGCTCGTCACAGGCTACAGTGCTCCAGGAGTCCAGGTCCAACTAACTCGAGGAGGCCTCACGAAGTCATCTGTTCCAGAGAGTGGCACTGCAAAGCCTGCAGTGCTGCAATTGGAGGACGGTCTCCTGCGGGCAAGCGCGAAAGAGCGGTGGAACCTTAGTCCCACCTCGGTAAGCTGTGAGGAGCTGGAGTACTTTTAATTGAATTCGTGCTATTGGTTTGTTGCCTCCGATAACACATGGGGTGATGTCCCTTACCTAAACACCGCCTCATCCGTGAGGTCATCACACGAACCTGGCGATCCGACCCGATACCCTCTTGAGCACTCCTCGCACACCACACCCACGTCGGTGCGCTTGGACCTGAGCGCGCGACCCGACCTGATTACCCAGCTCTAGGAGAGTGTGCTGAAGAGTGATATACACAGAGAGAGAGAGACGCGGGTGTGGATAGAGGGATAGGTTTTGCTCCTCTTTTGTTTGTGCAGTGAAGAAACTGAAGAAGGAAGCAGGGACTTAGCCATTGCAAGCGAAGGAAAAGAAGAAGAAGGACGGAAGCCATCGCAGAGGAAAAAGAGAAAGGCAAGGAAGAGGGAAGAGGCGAAGGAAAAAGAGAAGAGGAACTGAAGAAGAAAGTAGAAATAAAGAAAGGGAAAGACAATCAGAAGAAGAGAAGCTGAAGGCAAGGGAAGCAGAGCCAAGGAAGGAAGAAGAAGAAGACCCGCAGAGAAAAGAAAGAGAAAGAAACTGCAAAGAAGAAACAAGGAAGAAGCACCAAGAAGAAAGGAAGAAAATCAGAAGTCAAAAGAAGAAGAACAAGAACAAGGGAAACATCTTTTAAGACGCCTGATCCCATGATCAGACATCCAAATTCCTTATTTTTGCCACAATTGACTTTTAAACTCATGCACATATATATTTTGAATTAAGTTTTGAGTAATTAAGTGTTCAATTACATTCTTGAGATTAGTAATAAATTCCAATTGCTCCCTGTGTTCGACCTCGGATACTTAGGTTTTCGAGTAATAAATTTTTATTTGTTGACAACGCTTGATCACCTATACTACGATGTAACTAACTGTTAAAACACGATCAAGATGCATTAACAAACACCAAGATGATCTTGAAAAACAGGAAGAGATAATGAGATTATTAAAACAAATCATCGACCAGAAATACCCATATATGCCACAAACTGAGGATGAACCATCTTGGGAGGATTAATCTGATCTCGGGTTTGAGGCACAAAAAGGTTGTGGATTCTCAACCCAGATGGAGTACAATGTGCCTGATATTGAAGAAGGCTAGGAAGTTCCAATTACAGGAAAACACAATGTTGAGCCAACTCTAGACCATGAATCACCAGGCGTAGAATTCCAAAACTCCTACGATCATGAGAGTATAACTGAACCTCTCGAGGGTGTAAATTCCACCCCTTATTCTGATAAGGTGACCCTGGAAGGTTATTCGGACCTAGATTCTAGTGATTCAACCGACATCCTAAGCCCAGAATCTAGATCTGAAACCTATTGGGAAGATTTTGAGGCCCCATATGAGGATGATCAATTTTTCAATGAATATGCTTTTGGGTCTCTATTTGATGAATATCCCGCGCCAACATCCTCAAAGAAACCAATCGATTTTTTGAAAGTCATGCCAATTTACGATACAAAAACTGAGTTGGATGAGTGGGGTTTCAATTGGGTCTGTCCTATCAACTTGGAACCTGAGCCTCTACCAGATAAGGACACCTTTTTAAGCTTAGAACTGACATCTAGGTTAGGCACTAGTCAGGCTGTTGAATCTACAGCATATGATTTATTCTATGGTGGAACTCATGATCTTGAATCTCATTCAGATTTTGATTTTCATAAACTCTCCGACGATTTCGAATCTGACCATAACATCGGAGAAAATCTGCTTCCTAATTATAACAAGCCAATCTACGACCTTAGCTCACATGACTCATTCTCTAACTCCGATTTTGAAAGTTACTATGAGGAGTCTCTACATGAGACCACCTGGCATTCCTTTCTAGAAGAGCCCTCATACACGATTCTCATTGAAGTCACCTCTTCCACACATACAGAACCAATCAAAACCCATTCTCTACCTCGACCCACAATCGGACTCAATTTCTATTCTGATTCACCTCTCACTAGGCCATTTGCAGATGATTCAACTCCACATCTATACCAGGCATCGGGTATCGATCGGACTGAAAAACATGAGCCATTATTCTCTGATCACCCCTGTAGGGTTTCCACACCATGCACTGATTATTTTTCGGATCCCTACCCTGACCAAGTTGATTCGACTCAGCCTAAACCCGAGTTTTCACTTCCATATCCATCCGAGCCACATTGCATATGGTGGGTTCTGCATCTGTTGATCTACATCTGTCAACCCACCAGATTGATTGGGTTTGGGCTACATCATCAACCTACTGATCTTAACAAGCACCTAGTTGGACCAACCAGGCTCTTAATCAATGTGCTTGTTTTACAAAACTCCGCTGATTTAACCACTCCCTCTCCACCCCATTTTCCGCTTGGCTGAAGGCATTGAATTTAGCACTTCATGGGAGGCAACCCGTCATTCCAAAAATAGAGACCTGTCTGATTATCTGTCTGTACTCCATGTCCATTGCACCTTGAGTTCAGCCTTAACGGGAGGCAACCCGTCATTCCAAAAATAGTGACCCGTCTGATTATCTGTCTGTACTCCACATCCATTGCATCTTGAGTTCAGCCGTAGACAGTTGATCCCACCTCTGGTACACGTACTAGAGCTTAAAATCGTCCGCATCAGTCATTTTTGACCCATTCACCCACTTGATGTATCCTATTCTAAGTCCCTGACCTCAACACTATTTCACACCCTCAGTTTACAATGTGGACATTGCAAAACTTAGGCATGGGGGGGTGGTAAAGTGCATACATACAGAACCAAGAAAAAGTCAGAAGGATTCTCACAAAAAAATTCACATATGTCGAAAACACAAAAACATTGAAAAATTATGAAAAAGAGCAAAAAAAAAATGGAGGGAGGAAATTTTGTGAGCCACATAATCATGAGGAGGAGGAAAAGTGCAAAATGACAAAAAGGGGCACAAAATGAAAAAGAAAAAGAGATAGTCATTAGTACGAGATTAAGGAATTAACCGAAGTTCTAGACCACATCAAGAAAAATGAAAGAAAAGTGCTAAGGAGACACAAAAAGAGATTAGCAGGAACGCTGATCCTAGGCCTTCTGGGCTAAACTCTTAGGCTTAAAAATTCACGTACCCGCTAAGATCTGGATAATCCTCAAGAGGTTGGGGAAAATGCGAAGCTTAAGTATTAGGCCTAAGGCTTAGGAAGTATTCGACCTCGTTAATTGACCTTTGGTTTGCGGGATTTGGTAACCTAAGCACCCCAATCCACACACAATTTGGTTCAGTGCGTATAACTATCAAAATCATGCAAAAAGCATTTTAATGCTCTGAAAAAGTTGCCTAGATTAGGAGCGGCTAATCAACACAAGTTGATTTGGACAAGTTACTGGCGTAGAGAGGTGGGAAATTCCACTCGAAGATGCATAACAACATATCATCTCCTCGGTGATTGTCTCTTTGGATATTTAAATATCCTACCGGGGGCATGTATGCACTCTGCTAGTTCAGATACCATGGGCGACATTATCTCGAAATGTCAATTGCCAGGGTTTGGATTCAGCCACAGAATGCCATGGGTGGGATTATCTCGAAATCTCAAAAGCCAGGGTTCTACAGGTTGCCATGGGCGGTGCTATCATGAAGCATCGATTGCCAGGGACCTTTGAGGATTGATGTGGGGATGAGGAATCCGATACAGACCATGTTGAGAAGCCAATCTGAAGCTAGAAAATAAAATGAAAAGAGAGAGAAAACTCTCCAAACAAATAAATCTTCTGTCCCTCTCTTACAAAAAGCACTACAAATTGAACCTAGCATAAAAATATCTCAAGCACAGGTGCTTTAACCGTGGAGTCCAACAAACCCTAGGACAGTTTCTACAGGTTTTAAAAACCTTTGTGGAGGACTGAGGCTAAAGCAGGCGAGGTCCGTATTTTGGTTCATACTTGAGGACATCTAGACCTATTGTTGTCATTCTGACCTAATCATAAAAGAAAAATAAAAGCACTTATCATAACTGGTGACAGATACTCAGGGTCTAGAACAGAAGTTAAAATCTTAAAATTTTTCTAAGGGACTAGCAAAAGCTAGGCATGGGGGTATGATGAGAGCCTCATCATGAGCCTTAACTAGTTCATTTTGACCTAAGAAAGAGAATAGAGCTCCTACATAACCTAGAGAAGGGCTTAATTCAAGGAATAAGTGTCCTGAGAAGAAAACATGAAATGAAGGTTAAAACTACAATTTTAGCATTGCAGTACATGAACGAGATTTCACAAAGGCAAAACATAGGTCAAATGGTCTAAATAAGATAAAAACTGGGTTGGTTCAATCAGAAATGGGTTTATGTGCAATCTAGGAATTAAATGACATTCTGTAACCCTAAAACAGACCCAGGTTCTGGTCAGGATAAAAATCAACTAAACCCTCTAAAATTCATGGAAAAATATCCCTTAGGGTTTAGAACCATCAATTTGGCCTTTGGAACCTATTTTGGCCTAGATTAGGGTCCTAACTCATTAATTGACCTAATTTGGGTTTTTGTGCAAAATGTCTAGTCAAACGTGGTCAAACCTAAAATCTAACTTCACCATTGGATTCCTTAGGTCCAAATTAGGTTTGTACCAAAATTTGGACCTAAGGGAGGTCATCTTGACCTACTTTGCAAAATAGTACACCCAATTACATTTTGGCCCCTATCTTTTGAAAACCATTGCACAGACCCCCCTAACTTCCTCGCCACTATTACAAATAGGTCCCTCCACCATTAATGGGGAGAAATCCTACTCCGGCAAGGAATGGAGGGGGAGTACTCCCTGATTCCTCAGAGATCTCCTCCCAGATTTGTAAAGGAGATTCTCTTAGGAATTCCCTTCCATCTGAGCGTGGTCCTGATCTCTGATTTGCACCCAATCTCTCGTGCGAACGCACGAGAGATTTGGGTCTCCAATAGTTTCCATCTCCAACGAGGTCTCCTATGCTCAGAGGCTTGTCTTCCAAGCATAAGAGTCCCTACCAGTGACTATAAAAATGACCACCATCTCCAGCCGCATCTCTTTAGCTCGACTTGGCCAGAGATCCACCCCAATTTCATCTTCTTCTCCTCCAGTCAAGTAGTACAGCGAGCTTCGACGAGCCTCCCTCCTGTTTCTCATTGCTTTGCCACAATACCAGTGGAAGAGTTGTCCTCACCATCTTCTTCTGCATCGCGCAACACCCGCACACGCACCTCTAGACCCTTCGTCATCGCCGTCTCCCTCCACTGGACACCATCTAATCTGGCGACAGTAGGTACAGCCAGCCGCCACCTCTCCCCCTTCATCCACTTAATTAGGTTAGACTTACTCCCCTCTATCCCCTCTTCAATTCCCCTCTGTCTATTTCCATTTTGACCCCTCGCAACCACTGTCCACTGCCATCTTCTCCATCTCCGACTACCCACTGGCGAGGCGTCTCCACCACTCCACACCTCCACACGCCTCGCCAAACACCTCACCACCTCCACTACAGTCCACTAATCACCATCCGCCCATCCATCGACTGCCATCACCGCCTTAAGCGCCCCCTGACCTAACCCATAAGCCCAACCACAGGGTGACCTAGGCACGCACGCCTAGGTCGCCCTGCAGCCTACCACCTACCGTCCCGCCTTTGCCTTGACACGGCAAAGCTTCCCATGTGTTTTAATGGGGCCACCAGGCCGTATTCGTGTGTGACAGATCTGAGCACTTGCCGCCATTGATGCACACAGCCAGAAGGTCTCGAGCTTCATCCCAGGCTACGCGCTCCAGGCGTCAGGGTCCCAGGTGAAACGGGATGAGTGCGTGACTTCATGCAGCCAAGCAAGTGGTTTGGTGAGCAACCCATCATCAGAAATCGAAGAAGGAATTCTTGCAGACATGCATGAGAGAAGCGGGTGGGACTTTTGGTCCCACCTCGGTAATTCACAAAATCAACTTAAACCAGTGCGACGCTTTGTGAACTCACGATGTGGGACTAATTGGTGCCTCTCCTCGCACGCACCCGCAGGAAGACTTCTTCGCAATCTCCTCAGCTGCAGCTTCAGTTCTCTTCGGTTGCTGGCTGGCTACCTTCGCAGAAGTCTCCCCAATCCGCAGTAGCTGAAAACCTGGAGCCCTGAAGCCTGGAGCTCGGAAGAAGCTGCTTTAAGGTGGCTTTAATGGCGGTCGAGCCTCAGAATCTGTCAGAGACGAATACGGCCTCACGGCCTAATTAAACTACCGGAAGACCTTCGCCATGGCACGACGAAGGTGGTCCGATGTGCAATAGGCCACGGGGCAGCCTAGGCGTGCGTGCCTAGGTTGACCTGTGACCGAAAAGTTGGGTGTGTTCGGGGGTGAGTTGTGTGAGTATGGAGGGACTGTGGAGGGGCAGAGCGTATTTAGTGGGATGAGGCGAAGCTTCTGGGTCAGTCGGCGAGTTGTATGGAGTTGCGGATAGACGGGGGCAACTCGCCGGAGGTTGGCCGGAGGCGAGGAAGGTGATGGTGGTCAGGCGTGGTCGAGGGTCGGTTTGAATGAAGTAATGTGGGAAAAGAAAGAGGGGAAAATGGGGAGTAGTTCTAACTTACTTGCAGGGACGAAGGGGGTCGGAGAGGCGGGCAGTCGTATTGACTGTCGCCGAAGAAGAAACACCCTGAGGGAGAGAGCAGCGACGAGGCAGTGAGCAGGGAAGCGTGCCCTTGGTACGGCGCGACGCGGGAAGACTAGACGAAGCAAACTCTGCTGCTGGTATGGCAACAGAGCGACGAGAAGGAGGAGGAGTGGCCGCCAGAGCTTGCGAGTTTCCAGTCAGAGAAGGAAGGGAGGAAATGTTGAGAGATTCTCCGCCAAGACAAGCTTGCCTCAAGCGGCTGGTCCTAGGGTTTCTTTTAAAGGCACAAGCAAAGGGTCAGATGCATAGAAGGTGAGCAAGGCTCTCACCGGAAGTCACCGCAGGTACAGCACCCATACCTCTCAAGCATTCGCACGAGAGGTATGGTGCGAATCAGGGCATGGGGAGCTGCTCAAGTGGTAGGGGACTTCTCAGGGAACCCCCCTTTCACATCTGAGAGCAGCTCCCTGGGGAAGCGAGGAGAAATCCTCCTCGAAACTTCGCTGGAGTGTGGGTCTTCTGCTGCATTGGCAGAGGGACCAGAATGCAGAAAGTGACAAGAAAAGTTGGGGGGGTTTCCGCAAGGGTTTTCAAAGGTTAAGGGCCAGAATGTAATTGGGTGGACTATTTTGCAAAGTAGGTCAAGATGTCCTTCCCTTAGGTCCAAATTTTGCTAAAAACCTAATTTGGACCTAAGGAATCCAATGGTGAAGTTGGATTTTAGGTTTGACCACGTTTGACTGGACATTTTGCGCAAAAATCCAAATTAGGTCAAATATTGAGCTTGGACCCTAATCTTGGTCAAAACAGGTTCCAAAGGCCAAATTGAAGGTTCTAAACCCTAGGGGATATTTTTCATGAATTTTAGTGGGTTTACTTAATTTTTATCATGACTGGAACCTTGTAAAATTAAGTAGGGTTACAGAGTGTCATTTAATTCTTAAATTTCACAATAACCCTTTTCTAACTGAATCATCCCACTTTTTCTCTTATTAAGCCTAATTGACCTATGTTTAGCCCCTGGAAAATCCCGTTGATGAGTTGTATTGGTAAAATTGCAGTTTTACCTTTTGTTTCGTGTTCTCTTCCCAGATTAGTGATCCCTTGAATTAGGCCTTTCTGTTGGTTATGTAGGAGCTTTTGTTCTCTTTATTAGGTCAAAATGAGCTAGTTATGGCTCATGATGAGGCTCTCATCATATCCCCATGCCTAGATTTTGCTAGTCCCTTAGCAAAATTTAAAGGTTTTAACTTCCATTCTAGACCCTGAGTGTTTGTCAACAATTATGATAAGTGCTTCTCTTTTTCTTTTGTGATTAGGTCAGAATGCCGACAATAGGCATAGAGGTACTTAAGTACTAACCAAAATCTGAACCTGACCCGCTTTAGCCTCAGTCCTCCGCAAAAGGTTTCTAAGGCCCGCAGAAACTAACCTAGGGTTTGTTGGACTCCGTGGTTAAAGCACCCGTGCTTAAGACATTTTCATCCTAGGTTCAGTTTGCAGTGCATTTTTGTAAGAGAGAGATAGAAGATTTATTTGTTTGGAGAGCTTTTCTCTCTCTTTTCTTTTTTTTTTTATTTCTAGCTTTGGATTAGCTTCTCAACACGGTCTGTATTGGATTCCTTGTCCCCATCATCAATCCACAAGGGTCCCTGGCTATCGAGATTTTGAGATAATCCCGCCCATGGCAACCCCCAGAACCCTGGCTTTCGAGATTTCAAGATAATCCCGCCCATGGCATTTCGTGGCCGAATTCAGACCCTGGCGATCGACATTTCGTGATAATGCCACCCATGGTATCTGAACCAGCAGAGTGCTTACCCATTAGGATATTTAAATAACATAAGAGACAAGCACCGAGGAGACGATATGTTGTTACGCATCTTCGAGGGGAATTTCCTGCCTCTTCATGCTGGGAACTCGTCCAAATCAACTTGTGTTGATTGGCCGCTCCTAATCTAGGTGACTTTTGCAGAACATTAAACGCTTTTGCGTGATTTGGATATTTATGCGCACTGAACCAGACTGTGTGTGAATTTGGGGTGCTTAGGTTACCGAATCCCGTAAACCAAAGGTCAGTTAACGAGGCCAAATACTTCCTAAGCCTTAGACCTAATACTTAAGCTTCGCATTTTCCCCAACCTCTTGAGAATTATCCAGATTTTAACGGATACATGAATTTTTAAGCTAAAGAATCTAGCCCAAGAGGCCTAAAATCAGCATTCCTGCTAATCTCTTGTTATGTTACCTTAGCACCTTTTCTCTTTTCTTGATCTGATCTAGAACTTTCGTTAATCCCTTAATCTTTTACTAATGACTATTCTTTTCTTTTTCATTTTGTGCTCCTTTTTTGGCATTTTACTCTTTTCCTCCTCTCATTTTGTATGACCCTGAATTGTTTCTCCCCTCTGTTGAACGCGAATCTATGCTAACGTGTTTGGTTTTTTTGAAAAACCCGTCGTTGTAGTTCGAAAGCGAAGGATTCGTGTTCAACAAATAAAATTTATACCGAAATAAGAATTCCGGGTCGAACACAGGGAGGCTACGTTGATCTATATTCGCAATTATGTTTTTTTTTAGGATTTTTGATAAACAAGGCGAAATAATTACAATGGAGCTATCAAATTGAGAGAGAGGGAGAGAAAGAGAGAGAGAAAGAGAACATGCATTCAATATTTCAATTGTTTATACAAGCAAATGAAATTAAAGTTACACTAGAAAGCGGGAAATCAATTATACTATAAAGCAGGAAAATTCTACACTAGAAAAGCTGTAAATATGAATGGGAGAGAGAAGTTATCCTCCTCGACGGTCGCTTGGAGGACGAGCCGGACGGGACGACGCCTGGACGAAGGAGAACGAGGCGGGACGAAGGAGGACGAAGCAGAAGAACGGGAACAAAGCAGCACGCCGTCGTCGTCGCGGGATCCACTTCCGAAGGGGGACGAAAATTTGGACTTTATCTCGCGAGAAGCATCCCGGGTGTGGGACAAGCTTCTCTTGAGCTTTGGAGAGGTAGAGAGGAGAAGGAAGGGATGAAAATTTCGTATGGAGGGGGTCTCCTTTTATAGTTGCAAGGAGTGGGGGCAAAATGGACATTACATCTTCAAAATAATAAATAAGGGGTCTTTAGTGACGGATAAAACCGTCGCTAAAGCCCCGCCGTCGACGTCGCCGCCGCGCCACACGCGCCCGCTCGGCTACCTGCGCGCGTAACGCAGACGCACGTCCGCGTCGTCTCAGCCGTCCGATCGCGAGATCGGACGGCTTAGATCGCGCCCGCGCCCGCTGCGTAGCGCGCCGCCCGCGTGCGATCGCGCGCCCACCAGGGCGTCCAATTGCGCGTCGGCGCTATCGGGCGCGCGCGGCCGTTGGATCTTCATCCGACGCTCGTGCGCGCCCGCTCGCCCGCGCCTTCGACCCCCTCTCCGCGGCTCGAACCCGCGACCTCCGCTTCGCCCGCAGCTGCGTCGCCGCTGCGCTACGCGGGCGAAATGGTCGCGCGGACGTTTTTAAACGCGCGCGACCGCGCCGTTGGATCGAGATCCAACGGCGGAGAGGAGACGTTGCGCGGACTTCACAGGACTCCTGCGGCTGATTGGGCGGCTGGGATGGCGCCACGTGGCGCCATCTTGGCCGTCCATCTTCTGGAAGTTGTAGATGGTGCCACGGATGTCGGATTGACTCGATTTTTGTGTCGTTCGACTGCGATCGTCGATCCGAATTCATCCGTGTGGTCGGATTTTCCATCTGAAGTGCGGATTTACACCATCCTGGCCCTTGATCTTCTAGGGTTCCCCGGTCTCTATCTGATGCTACGGATGCCTGATTAGGGCGATCTTGGAGTCGTTGAACTCCAATCGTCGCCCTGATCATATCCATACGGTTGGATCTTTGATCCGAGGCCCCGATAAAATATTTGCCCTGTCCAAGCACATAAAAGGAGACAATTAACCTCCATTTTATTCAAACTACTCTAAATGCAAGATGATGCATGTAATGCAATATTTATATCATGAAATGCAATCTTATGCTTAAGAACATGCATAAATAGACATTTTAAGTAGTGTAAATGTGTTTACATCATACCCCCATGCCTATCTTTTGCTAGTCCCTAGCAAAAACTATATGCTATTTATAAAAGAATTAGGTTAGATTATTTGGACCTGAGTTATTTTCAATCATTAAGAAATTGTCTACTTAAGAACTGAACTTTCAAAGACACAACAGTGCCCGGGTATCAGCCAAAATGCAGACCGCCTCAAGCCTCGCCTTATTCAAAGAAAAATTTCTTTTTCTGTTTTTACTCTTTTTTTTTTTTTTTTAGATTTTCAAATTTTAGGGTTTAAGAGTGGCTTTCTACGGCCATTCAACTCACCCAAGATTTGATGAGAACCCTAAGTTTTAAGCATCTTATTGTGATGTGATAGACTCGTTGACCGGCAATTAAAACGGACTTCGGATTTCTACGCCTCTAGGTGACCTCAAAAAGAATTCTGCCTAAAGGTGTATCTTTACAACCGGTAGCTTTCTCCCTACTTTTATTTTTTAACGGGGTCAACACAAGGGTGAATCCAGTGTATATCTCCCCGGTTTATTCTACTTCTCCGCTTCTTCCTAAGTGTTTTGGGAATTTTTAGTGCATTTTCTGAGCTGGGTTCTGGACAACCGGTCGATGAGCTGTTACCACCGACAACTTGCCAGCCATACTCATGCGGCGAAGTGTGGCTTATTTCTTTTTGTTCTTTTCTCCTTTTTGATTTTTTTTTTTTTTTTTTTTTTAAGTAGGTGGCTTCCCTGGTCTAAGATTTACCTAAAGGCAGCAAAAAGAGAAAGGTCCAGTGACTGGGCTCTGGACAACCTACCTATGGGCTGTTACCCACGATAACTTGCCAGCCATATCACCCTAGAAGGTTCATTAGCTACCCAATTTCCGTTAAAATCGCCAAACAACGAGTCAGTGCAAAGACAGTGTGTAGATGCTTAAGACTCAAAATTCCCTCACATCAGAGGGCGGGTTGATAAGTCGTGTACTTATCACCCAAACTTATTTACTCCAATTATAATAAAATTCAGGTTGGCGAGAACTCGAAAAACAAATCCACATTTTAGTGGATACATAGGCTGATTAAGTCCAAAGACCTGAAGGGTCTTTGTGTTCAAACCATAATATAGTATTTCTTAAGATCGAAAATTTTCTTAAACCCAAATTCTCTTTCCTAATTTCGATTTTTTTTTTTTTTTTTAATAATAAAACAAATCTACGGAGCTGACGAATGAATTCAAAGATAAATATCCACCCCCCCATGCCTATCTAATGCAATGTCCTCATTGTATTAAAAAGACATAAAATAGAGTGGAAAAGCGTAGAAAGCACCTGAATTGCGTGGATATCGGGTCCGCTCCGAGATGAAAATGAAAAAGAACTGTATATGTGCTGAGTTTAGTGCCTTCAGCTAGGCACACTATACAAAGAAAAGAAATGAAGAATTCACATGTGCAGGTCAGAATTAGAATAAACAGAAGAATCCTCTGACCTGTCAGCAGAGGTCCACAGATGTGGACCAGATTGTGGTGCAGACCCACACCCCATAATCGAGAATATCTTAGGTTCCGGATAAAAATTACCCAAAACCTAAAATCAGAATGCAAGCGGGGTCGGGCCTGCGATTTGTGAGGATGCAACCCAAGGTCAAAATGTCGGGTTACAGAGAATTGAAGCTCAAAAGGATAATCGTTAAATGTGTGCTTGAGTTTGACATCCTCGAAACAAATGTCGTAAGGGTTCTGATTTGATGGTTTCATTTTAAAAGGAACCCTTCGACTCAATCTTCCATTTCCTCCAAAATTGACTTCCCAAATCAGAATTTCCCAGCTCCTATCCTCCTCATTCGGCATATCAAATTCCATGACCTCTTGTATATTCATCACCCCATCTGAAATCTCCAAGTCTAGATGATGTGGGAAAATCAAAATTGACTTGGGTCTAATTATCTCAGAATTAGAATCATCAATAAGCTCAACAGGGTGTAACTGATAATCAGGGCATTGAATTAATTCCTCCAGAAAATGCGATTCTGGATCCGTATCGTGTGCCCTAATAAGATCAGTTTCCTCAGTTATTGGGCTATCAAATGATCTATCAGATTCCTCAGGCCCAATCGTCTCACAAAAATCGTGATCTGAAAACTCGTGTGAGACTTCGCAACTTGAATCTTCACCATCAGGATCCGTATCAATGTATGTCCCAAAATCATTTGTCACTTTGCGTTCCAAGGAGACATACGTTTTCTCGTAACCCAGCTCAGGGATCTCAGGTGAAGAAATCAGATCATCCTTAATTGGTTGCTTTAATTCAATCTGGTCAGCTTCGTAACACGTGTCCCCCCCAACAGGTGCCTGAGCGGGTTCTGTCATTGGCTTTCCTGAAGAGAGTTCATCCTGGGAATTATTCCAAGATTGAATCAAAGCAACCACGAATCTCATCCTCAATTTCGCTAATTTCCCAAGTAGAAACTCACCCGGGTTCTTATCCTTAACATCCTGGAGCCAATCCAACAAAGACTTGTTTAAATCATCAATCATTTCAATCAGGGGCTCCAATCTCTCAATGCAAGGTATTGGCTGAACTTCTAAAGATTGAATGATATTCCTCAAGTTAGCCAGAACCTTATCTTGAACCTGATTAACCTGAACCAAATGAGTTGGTTCATGGTTGGGCGAGTTTGACATCAATGTAGAGGAATTAACGAATTGAGATTCGTTATACCCATCCTGATAATAGGTCATTTCAGATTGTTCAAAAGATGGAGATGACCTAAAGGCAGTGAAATCAGAGGATGGGTAAGGATCAGTGTATCCTTCTTGATTGTAGATCGCATTAGGTTGTTCATGAAAGGAGGACGATCTATAATCGATGCAACTCTGAGAAGGATAGAATTGAGAATCAAAGTGTTCAGGGTTAGACCCTAAACACGGGGGTCCGGAATTGTATCCCCAATCCGAATTATCCCAACTAACTGATGGTCGATTACAATACGAGTTGGGATAATCGTCATGTTGAGGATAATTTACAACAGGAGGGAAAGAGCGGGAATGCGTGAAATATGTGGAAGGATTCATGAGACACGGGAGGAAGAAAGGTGCCCTGCAATACAAACAATCAAACCTGTCCTTAAATGGGTTAGCCTACAGACCTACAGACTCTCAAAACCCATCTTGAGATAAAGGAACGATTTGATCCACTTCCGTCTGTTCAATCCAACCAGTTAGAAGGAGGGACTGGAGAGAAGGTTCTTCCTTCGGCTTGCGCCTCCGGTTCCTAGTGTACCCCCCAGCCGCGATCGTTTGACTCTGCTCCCCTAGCTAGACATCAGATTGAACAGTAGAAACAGACTAATCGAAAATAATCTCGTTCTGAGTTCTGAAGAGCGAGTCCAATCCTTAAGGCCAACGTCTACTCTGTTTTATTTAGGGCTAGGTTTGAATGTGCTTTGGAATGTGATGGGCCCTTTAAATGGGTTGTGCCCTTAATGATTGATTGCTTTGTGTGTGAGTGCACAACCAGTGGTTTTCAAGCAAGATTATTTTTGATGTGGTGAATTTTAAGGTTCAAATCTTGCTTAGTAGCTTTTAGGATTCAACTTTAGGTGTTTTCAATCAAGTTTCATTGGCACACCAGGTTTTGCAAGCACAGGTGAAGATATTTTCCTTTAAAGTTTAAAAAGAATGTGGAGTGCCTGGTAGATCCCTAAGAGTTGAACCTAATTGGCAGCTACTTGATGAGTTGATTTTATTTGAAGTGGTGCGGCCCAAACAACTCAAACAACTGGCCTGATGCACCACCTAATTAGGCACACAAATGATTACCCAATCCGATTTCTACTCGATTATGTGTTTGGATGTGTGTACCGGCTCCTAAGATTGGTTTACCGGTTGAGTTAGAAAATCAGATGAGGTTGTGTACCTCTGTGAGATTTTTTTTTTTTTTTTAATGTGGGAGTTGGAGTGAGTATGGATGTCAAACAACAAACAATCTAACCTTAGAGTTTATAAGAACACCTAGGTTGATTGATGTTTGAATTATTATGTGATGAAATGAAATCTAATGGGTGGGAGGTGGGGGATAACTTACAAAACCTTCCACAACCCTTTACTCCGATCTACCGCTTTTGCCTGTCTCGAAAGAGTACCTGCAATTACAATAAGAAAGGAGAAAAGTGAGGTAAATGATTTGTAAGTTACAAAACGCGAAGAGAAATCAAAGAGCGTTGCCTCCCCGGCAACGGCGCCAAAATGTTGAACGCGAATCTACGCTAACGTGTTTGGTTTTGGAAAACCCGTCGTTGTAGTTCGAAAGCGAAGGATTCGCGTTCAACAAATAAAATTTATACCGAAATAAGAATTCCGGGTCGAACACAGGGAGGCGAACGTTTGATTTAAAAACTCCGCGTTTCTTTTTATTTTGTCACAAAGAAATTCAATTTAAACTATCTAAGTATCTACAACAAATAAAAGAGAGAGAGGGAGTAAGAGAGAGCGAAGGAATACTATACATGGAAATCAAAATGAGATGTAGAATAGACAAGGAATTTATCATAAAAGAGTTCTTTCATTACAACTAGAAAACATAAAACAATTACTCTAGAAAGCATTAAAAGAATGGAGGGAGAAATGTCCTCCTCGACGATTGCTCGGAGGACGAATAGACTACTCTAGAAAGCAGTAAATCTATACTAGAAAGCAGTAAAAAGAATAGGGAGAGAGAAATCCTCCTCGACGGTCGCTTGGAGGACGAGCCGGACGGGACGACGCCTGGACGAAGGAGAACGAAGCGGGACGAAGGAGGACGAAGCAGAAGAACGGGAACGAAGCAGCACGCCGTCGTCGTCGCGGGATCCACTTCCGAAGGGGGACGAAAATTTGGACTTTATCTCGCGAGAAGCATCCCGGGTGTGGGACAAGCTTCTCTTGAGCTTTGGAGAGGTAGAGAGGAGAAGGAAGGGATCAAAATTTCGTATGGAGGGGGTCTCCTTTTATAGTTGCAAGGAGTGGGGGCAAAATGGACATTACATCTTCAAAATAATAAATAAGGGGTCTTTAGTGACGGATAAAACCGTCGCTAAAGCCCCGCCGTCGCCGTCGCCGCCGCGCCACGCGCGCCCGCTCGGCTACCTGCGCGCGTAACGCAGACGCACGTCCGCGTCGTCTCAGCCGTCCGATCGCGAGATCGGACGGCTTAGATCGCGCCCGCGCCTGCTGCGTAGCGCGCCGCCCGCGTGCGATCGCGCGCCCACCAGGGCATCCAATTGCGCGTCGGCGCTATCGGGCGCGCGCGGCCGTTGGATCTTCATCCGACGCTCGTGCGCGCCCGCTCGCCCGCGCCTTCGACCCCCTCTCCGCGGCTCGAACCCGCGACCTCCGCTTCGCCCGCAGCTGCGTCGCCGCTGCGCTACGCGGGCGAAATGGTCGCGCGGACGTTTTTAAACGCGCGCGACCGCAGCCGTTGGATCGAGATCCAACGGCGGAGAGGAGACGTTGCGCGGACTTCACAGGACTCCTGCGGCCGATTGGGCGGCTGGGATGGCGCCACGTGGCGCCATCTTGGCCGTCCATCTTCTGGAAGTTGTAGATGGTGCCACGGATGTCGGATTGACTCGATTTTTGTGTCGTTCGACTGCGATCGTCGATCCGAATTCATCCGTGTGGTCGGATTTTCCATCTGAAGTGCGGATTTACACCATCCTGGCCCTTGATCTTCTAGGGTTCCCCGGTCTCTATCTGATGCTACGGATGCCTGATTAGGGCGATCTTGGAGTCGTTGAACTCCAATCGTCGCCCTGATCATATCCATACGGTTGGATCTTTGATCCGAGGCCCCGATAAAATGTTTGCCCTGTCCAAGCACATAAAAGGAGACAATTAACCTCCATTTTATTCAAACTACTCTAAATGCAAGATGATGCATGTAATGCAATATTTATATCATGAAATGCAATCTTATGTTTAAGAACATGCATAAATAGACATTTTAAGTAGTGTAAATGTGTTTACATCATACCCCCATGCCTATCTTTTGCTAGTCCCTAGCAAAAACTATATGCTATTTATAAAAGAATTAGGTTAGATTATTTGGACCTGAGTTATTTTCAATCATTAAGAAATTGTCTACTTAAGAACTGAACTTTCAAAGACACAACAGTGCCCGGGTATCAGCCAAAATGCAGACTGCCTCAAGCCTCACCTTATTCAAAGAAAAATTTCTTTTTCTGTTTTTACTCTTTTTTTTTTTTTTTAGATTTTCAAATTTTAGGGTTTAAGAGTGGCTTTCTACGGCCATTCAACTCACCCAAGATTTGATGAGAACCCTAAGTTTTAAGCATCTTATTGTGATGTGATAGACTCGTTGACCGGCAATTAAAACGGACTTCGGATTTCTACGCCTCTAGGTGACCTCAAAAAGAATTCTGCCTAAAGGTGTATCTTTACAACCGGTAGCTTTCTCCCTACTTTTATTTTTTAACGGGGTCAACACAAGGGTGAATCCAGTGTATATCTCCCCGGTTTATTCTACTTCTCCGCTTCTTCCTAAGTGTTTTGGGAATTTTTAGTGCATTTTCTGAGCTGGGTTCTGGACAACCGGTCGATGAGCTGTTACCACCGACAACTTGCCAGCCATACTCATGCGGCGAAGTGTGGCTTATTTCTTTTTGTTCTTTTCTCCTTTTTGATTTTTTTTTTTTTTTTTTTTTTAAGTAGGTGGCTTCCCTGGTCTAAGATTTACCTAAAGGCAGCAAAAAGAGAAAGGTCCAGTGACTGGGCTCTGGACAACCTACCTATGGGCTGTTACCCACGATAACTTGCCAGCCATATCACCCTAGAAGGTTCATTAGCTACCCAATTTCCGTTAAAATCGCCAAACAACGAGTCAGTGCAAAGACAGTGTGTAGATGCTTAAGACTCAAAATTCCCTCACATCAGAGGGCGGGTTGATAAGTCGTGTACTTATCACCCAAACTTATTTACTCCAATTATAATAAAATTCAGGTTGGCGAGAACTCGAAAAACAAATCCACATTTTAGTGGATACATAGGCTGATTAAGTCCAAAGACCTGAAGGGTCTTTGTGTTCAAACCATAATATAGTATTTCTTAAGATCGAAAATTTTCTTAAACCCAAATTCTCTTTCCTAATTTCGATTTTTTTTTTTTTTTTTAATAATAAAACAAATCTACGGAGCTGACGAATGAATTCAAAGATAAATATCCACCCCCCCATGCCTATCTAATGCAATGTCCTCATTGTATTAAAAAGACATAAAATAGAGTGGAAAAGCGTAGAAAGCACCTGAATTGCGTGGATATCGGGTCCGCTCCGAGATGAAAATGAAAAAGAACTGTATATGTGCTGAGTTTAGTGCCTTCAGCTAGGCACACTATACAAAGAAAAGAAATGAAGAATTCACATGTGCAGGTCAGAATTAGAATAAACAGAAGAATCCTCTGACCTGTCAGCAGAGGTCCACAGATGTGGACCAGATTGTGGTGCAGACCCACACCCCATAATCGAGAATATCTTAGGTTCCGGATAAAAATTACCCAAAACCTAAAATCAGAATGCAAGCGGGGTCGGGCCTGCGATTTGTGAGGATGCAACCCAAGGTCAAAATGTCGGGTTACAGAGAATTGAAGCTCAAAAGGATAATCGTTAAATGTGTGCTTGAGTTTGACATCCTCGAAACAAATGTCGTAAGGGTTCTGATTTGATGGTTTCATTTTAAAAGGAACCCTTCGACTCAATCTTCCATTTCCTCCAAAATTGACTTCCCAAATCAGAATTTCCCAGCTCCTATCCTCCTCATTCGGCATATCAAATTCCATGACCTCTTGTATATTCATCACCCCGTCTGAAATCTCCAAGTCTAGATGATGTGGGAAAATCAAAATTGACTTGGGTCTAATTATCTCAGAATTAGAATCATCAATAAGCTCAACAGGGTGTAACTGATAATCAGGGCATTGAATTAATTCCTCCAGAAAATGCGATTCTGGATCCGTATCGTGTGCCCTAATAAGATCAGTTTCCTCAGTTATTGGGCTATCAAATGATCTATCAGATTCCTCAGGCCCAATCGTCTCACAAAAATCGTGATCTGAAAACTCGTGTGAGACTTCGCAACTTGAATCTTCACCATCAGGATCCGTATCAATGTATGTCCCAAAATCATTTGTCACTTTGCGTTCCAAGGAGACATACGTTTTCTCGTAACCCAGCTCAGGGATCTCAGGTGAAGAAATCAGATCATCCTTAATTGGTTGCTTTAATTCAATCTGGTCAGCTTCGTAACACGTGTCCCCCCCAACAGGTGCCTGAGCGGGTTCTGTCATTGGCTTTCCTGAAGAGAGTTCATCCTGGGAATTATTCCAAGATTGAATCAAAGCAACCACGAATCTCATCCTCAATTTCGCTAATTTCCCAAGTAGAAACTCACCCGGGTTCTTATCCTTAACATCCTGGAGCCAATCCAAGAAAGACTTGTTTAAATCATCAATCATTTCAATCAGGGGCTCCAATCTCTCAATGCAAGGTATTGGCTGAACTTCTAAAGATTGAATGATATTCCTCAAGTTAGCCAGAACCTTATCTTGAACCTGATTAACCTGAACCAAATGAGTTGGTTCATGGTTGGGCGAGTTTGACATCAATGTAGAGGAATTAACGAATTGAGATTCGTTATACCCATCCTGATAATAGGTCATTTCAGATTGTTCAAAAGATGGAGATGACCTAAAGGCAGTGAAATCAGAGGATGGGTAAGGATCAGTGTATCCTTCTTGATTGTAGATCGCATTAGGTTGTTCATGAAAGGAGGACGATCTATAATCGATGCAACTCTGAGAAGGATAGAATTGAGAATCAAAGTGTTCAGGGTTAGACCCTAAACACGGGGGTCCGGAATTGTATCCCCAATCCGAATTATCCCAACTAACTGATGGTCGATTACAATACGAGTTGGGATAATCGTCATGTTGAGGATAATTTACAACAGGAGGGAAAGAGCGGGAATGCGTGAAATATGTGGAAGGATTCATGAGACACGGGAGGAAGAAAGGTGCCCTGCAATACAAACAATCAAACCTGTCCTTAAATGGGTTAGCCTACAGACCTACAGACTCTCAAAACCCATCTTGAGATAAAGGAACGATTTGATCCACTTCCGTCTGTTCAATCCAACCAGTTAGAAGGAGGGACTGGAGAGAAGGTTCTTCCTTCGGCTTGCGCCTCCGGTTCCTAGTGTACCCCCCAGCCGCGATCGTTTGACTCTGCTCCCCTAGCTAGACATCAGATTGAACAGTAGAAACAGACTAATCGAAAATAATCTCGTTCTGAGTTCTGAAGAGCGAGTCCAATCCTTAAGGCCAACGTCTACTCTGTTTTATTTAGGGCTAGGTTTGAATGTGCTTTGGAATGTGATGGGCCCTTTAAATGGGTTGTGCCCTTAATGATTGATTGCTTTGTGTGTGAGTGCACAACCAGTGGTTTTCAAGCAAGATTATTTTTGATGTGGTGAATTTTAAGGTTCAAATCTTGCTTAGTAGCTTTTAGGATTCAACTTTAGGTGTTTTCAATCAAGTTTCATTGGCACACCAGGTTTTGCAAGCACAGGTGAAGATATTTTCCTTTAAAGTTTAAAAAGAATGTGGAGTGCCTGGTAGATCCCTAAGAGTTGAACCTAATTGGCAGCTACTTGATGAGTTGATTTTATTTGAAGTGGTGCGGCCCAAACAACTCAAACAACTGGCCTGATGCACCACCTAATTAGGCACACAAATGATTACCCAATCCGATTTCTACTCGATTATGTGTTTGGATGTGTGTACCGGCTCCTAAGATTGGTTTACCGGTTGAGTTAGAAAATCAGATGAGGTTGTGTACCTCTGTGAGATTTTTTTTTTTTTTTTAATGTGGGAGTTGGAGTGAGTATGGATGTCAAACAACAAACAATCTAACCTTAGAGTTTATAAGAACACCTAGGTTGATTGATGTTTGAATTATTATGTGATGAAATGAAATCTAATGGGTGGGAGGTGGGGGATAACTTACAAAACCTTCCACAACCCTTTACTCCGATCTACCGCTTTTGCCTGTCTCGAAAGAGTACCTGCAATTACAATAAGAAAGGAGAAAAGTGAGGTAAATGATTTGTAAGTTACAAAACGCGAAGAGAAATCAAAGAGCGTTGCCTCCCCGGCAACGGCGCCAAAATGTTGAACGCGAATCTACGCTAACGTGTTTGGTTTTGGAAAACCCGTCGTTGTAGTTCGAAAGCGAAGGATTCGCGTTCAACAAATAAAATTTATACCGAAATAAGAATTCCGGGTCGAACACAGGGAGGCGAACGTTTGATTTAAAAACTCCGCGTTTCTTTTTATTTTGTCACAAAGAAATTCAATTTAAACTATCTAAGTATCTACAACAAATAAAAGAGAGAGAGGGAGTAAGAGAGAGCGAAGGAATACTATACATGGAAATCAAAATGAGATGTAGAATAGACAAGGAATTTATCATAAAAGAGTTCTTTCATTACAACTAGAAAACATAAAACAATTACTCTAGAAAGCATTAAAAGAATGGAGGGAGAAATGTCCTCCTCGACGATTGCTCGGAGGACGAATAGACTACTCTAGAAAGCAGTAAATCTATACTAGAAAGCAGTAAAAAGAATAGGGAGAGAGAAATCCTCCTCGACGGTCGCTTGGAGGACGAGCCGGACGGGATGACGCCTGGACGAAGGAGAACGAAGCGGGACGAAGGAGGACGAAGCAGAAGAACGGGAACGAAGCAGCACGCCGTCGTCGTCGCGGGATCCACTTCCGAAGGGGGACGAAAATTTGGACTTTATCTCGCGAGAAGCATCCCGGGTGTGGGACAAGCTTCTCTTGAGCTTTGGAGAGGTAGAGAGGAGAAGGAAGGGATCAAAATTTCGTATGGAGGGGGTCTCCTTTTATAGTTGCAAGGAGTGGGGGCAAAATGGACATTACATCTTCAAAATAATAAATAAGGGGTCTTTAGTGACGGATAAAACCGTCGCTAAAGCCCCGCCGTCGCCGTCGCCGCCGCGCCACGCGCGCCCGCTCGGCTACCTGCGCGCGTAACGCAGACGCACGTCCGCGTCGTCTCAGCCGTCCGATCGCGAGATCGGACGGCTTAGATCGCGCCCGCGCCCGCTGCGTAGCGCGCCGCCCGCGTGCGATCGCGCGCCCACCAGGGCGTCCAATTGCGCGTCGGCGCTATCGGGCGCGCGCGGCCGTTGGATCTTCATCCGACGCTCGTGCGCGCCCGCTCGCCCGCGCCTTCGACCCCCTCTCCGCGGCTCGAACCCGCGACCTCCGCTTCGCCGCAGCTGCGTCGCCGCTGCGCTACGCGGGCGAAATGGTCGCGCGGACGTTTTTAAACGCGCGCGACCGCAGCCGTTGGATCGAGATCCAACGGCGGAGAGGAGACGTTGCGCGGACTTCACAGGACTCCTGCGGCCGATTGGGCGGCTGGGATGGCGCCACGTGGCGCCATCTTGGCCGTCCATCTTCTGGAAGTTGTAGATGGTGCCACGGATGTCGGATTGACTCGATTTTTGTGTCGTTCGACTGCGATCGTCGATCCGAATTCATCCGTGTGGTCGGATTTTCCATCTGAAGTGCGGATTTACACCATCCTGGCCCTTGATCTTCTAGGGTTCCCCGGTCTCTATCTGATGCTACGGATGCCTGATTAGGGCGATCTTGGAGTCGTTGAACTCCAATCGTCGCCCTGATCATATCCATACGGTTGGATCTTTGATCCGAGGCCCCGATAAAATATTTGCCCTGTCCAAGCACATAAAAGGAGACAATTAACCTCCATTTTATTCAAACTACTCTAAATGCAAGATGATGCATGTAATGCAATATTTATATCATGAAATGCAATCTTATGCTTAAGAACATGCATAAATAGACATTTTAAGTAGTGTAAATGTGTTTACATCACCCTCCTTCAAGTCTTTTTTTTTTTTTAAAAAAAAAATTAATTTTTATGGTGTTTTTGGCGAATGTGAATTTTTTTGTTTAAAACATTTTCTTACAAGTTTTGCACTTTCATACCCCCCCATGCCTAAGATTTGCAGTGTCCTCATTGTGACTTAGGGGGTTTTTATTCAACTTAGTTCATTCCTTAGGACAGATATTTTGGTGAGTGAATTGGTCGGGGTGGCTGTTGCGGATGATCTCTAATCTCAGATGCAAGCATCTGAGGTGGAGTCGGCTGTCTTAAAGGGTAAACCTTAAGTGCACAAAGGTGTCAAAAAAGGTTTTAGGTTTTCAAAGAGAATGATGGGCTGCCTCCCGTTGAGCACTAAATTTGATGCCTTCAGCCAAGCAAAAAATGGAATGGAGAGGGAATGGTCAAATCAGCGGAGTTTTACATAACAAGCACCTTGATCAATAGCCTAGTTAGTCCAACCAGGTGCTTGTTCAGATCAACAGGCTGATGATGCAGCCCAAACCCAATCAATCTGGTGGGTTGATAGATGTAGGTCAAGAGGTGAGGAACCCACCATATACCATGAAGCTCAGATGGATGTGGAAATGTGAATGCAGGGTTTGGCTGAGTCAAGTCAGCCAGGTCAGGGCAGGGACCCGTATCATAATCAGTGAATGACGCGGAAACCCTACAGGGGTGATCAAAGAATGATGGAGCAAGGTCTTTTGTCTGATCAGTGTTCGCAACCCGATATAGATGTGGAATTGCAATCGGCTTTATGATAGGTGAATCTGAATAGAAATTGAGTCCGGTTGCGGGTCGGGGTTGAGAAGAGGTTTTGATCAGTTCTGTGTGTGTGGAAGAGGTGGCTTGAATGAGAATTGTGAATGAGGGCTCTTCTAGAAACGAATGACAGGTGGTTTCTTGTAGAGATTCCTCTGGGTAGTTATCAAATGCCTGAAGAGTGTCTATAGGATGCAGAAAATCTAATTTGAGAAAAGATTTGAATTCTGGGTTGCAATCACTCTCGGCATTTTGTGGTTTTGGTTTCTGAGGATCAAAAGGAATTTCTTCCATGATCTCAGGAAGCGAGACCTTAGAGTCAAAGTCAGAGAATGAGTCATGTGGGCTGAGGTCGTAGATTGACCCGGTGTGTTTAGGAAGGGGAGTCTCTTCAAAGTTGTCAGAGAGTTTGCAAAGATTCAATTCTAAATGAGATTCACAACCATGAATTCCACCGTAGTATAAATCATCTGATGTGGAATCAGCAGCCTGGCTGGGGTCTAGCCTATATGTCAATTCTGGGTTTAAAAAGATGTTCTGTCTAGGCTCAAGTTCCAAGCTGGTAGGAGAGACCCAATTGAAACCCCACTCATCCAACTCCTCGATTTCTGTATCATAAATTGGCATATCTTCTAGAAAATCAATCAGATTTCCTGAGGATGTTGGAGAAGGACATTCATCAAATAGAGGCCCGGAATCATATTCTTTAAAATTTTGATCTTTCTCATATGGGGCCTCATAATCTTCCCAATAAGTTTCGGATCTAGATTCTAGGTTTAGGATGTGGGTAGGATTACTAGAATCAAAGTCCAAATAACCTTCGAAGGTCACCTTATCAAAATAAGGGGCGGAATTTATACCCTCAAGAGGTTCAGTTCTAATCTTATTATTGCAGGAGTCTTGGAATTCTAAGCTTGGCGATTCAAGGTCTAGGGTTGGCTCAGCATTGTATTCTCCTGCAACTTCCCAACCTAATTTAATGTTGTCTTCTATCTGGGTTGGGAATCTACAACCACCCTGTGCATCAGTTTCGAGGTCTGGGAAATCGGATTGATCTTTAGTATTGTTCCAAGATGATTCATCCTCTGTTTCTGGTGTAAACGGGTATTTTTCGTTGATAGTTTGTTCCAGTAATCTCATCATCTCTACCCATTTTTCAAGAGCATCTTGGTTTTGTTCCCAAAGTACAGGATTTGTCAAGCATTGAAGGTATTCAGATTTGTGTAATTTTTCTATCTCGATGTATCCTGTTAGGAGCATTTCTCGGGTTGATCCTTTTATGGCTTCTATTAATAGAGTTTGGGCACAGTTTATGATGAAGGTTGTGGTTGCTGGGACATCAACCTGAATGTTTTATATTGGTTTATATTTGATTTCATAGAACTCAAGGGTTTCCTCAATCATCCTATCTCTCATGGATCTTTGAGATTCAGGTCTCTCGAAGGGTGATGCTAAGTAATTAGGCTGCATATTTGGATCAGGCGGTGAAATCAAAATGTAGAATCAAAAACTTCGATGTAGACTCATGTTGTGCCAAGATGGAAGAAGGGAGACTTGGTTCAGTATCAAAGGAAAGGACTAATGTGGTGGGGTTGCATAAACAAGGGAACCGAGGCCTAGCCTCAGGGAGAGTGGATTTCTAAAGGAGGTTTCAAAGGTGGTCTTAAGGACCTCCTACCGAACATGCACCGAAGGATGTGATGAGATTAGAAGGTGCTGGACCCAATCGAGGCACCCAAAATGTTGGGTGACTATAGAGGTGTGGGGCAGATGGACCCCTTGATCAAAAGATCGGCCACCTGAGAATTACTTGGGCAGCCAGAGAGGGTGAGTCCCACGAAGACCCCTACACGGTAGAGTGTCCCCACGGGTTATAGGGTTTCCCCCACCTGACCTCTCTTGTCACTGAGAATCCAAGTAGACCGGAATGGGGATCTTGACCTCTTAAGTTTACCAATTTTAGATTAAGACCAGGGTGCTTAAGTTTTCACTTGAACTTTTACCTTTTTGAGTGGAAAAGTGACCTAATTTTAAGGTTAGTTGACCCAAGGGATCAACTTCACCTCTTGATTCTTTTGAGAACTTATTAGGTCTTGTGTTTTAGGGTTCAAATGGATTTAAAAGCCAGATTTGCTTAGGGTTCCTCTGTATAGATCTTTTTAAATAAGGTTTAGGCACACCTCTTTTTGAAAAAACTTTTTTCTTTTTTAAGAGGTGTGTCTCTAAAAACCCTAGCTTTTCAATCCTTGAGTTGGCTCTAGTTGGCCCAATTTAGTTGCCTCAAAATTTAGTATCTAGGGCTCAATCAAGAAAGTTTTAACCCTAGTTACCTTAGTTGGATGAGCAGTTAAAAATGTGTTGAAATGAAAAATTAGGCAACTTTGATGAATTACTAAGTATGAAACAGGTAGCCCTAAGTTGATTCTTCTTTTGTTCCTTTTCAGACTTGAGGGAGTTAAGAGAGGGCTAATGAAGAGTACCTGTTCCTTGGAGTGTCTGTTGTGCAGCTGCTCTTCTTTTCTCTGCTTTCCTTGAGATAAGCACAATAAAGGAGATGAATTAGATCAAATATTGGATCAAAAGTTATGATCAAAAGCTTTAAAAGTGCCCATTGCTCCCCAGCAACGGCGCCAAAATTTTTTCGAAGATGTTTTATCGGGTTTTTAAAGGATGTCACGTTGTAACATAGCTGAAAAAACGTTCAAAACAAATAATGATTTTTATTACTCGAAAACTGGAGTATCCGAGGTTGAACACAAGGAGCAATCTGAGTACTTTTAAAAACTTGAGAATACAACTTCATTTAAATGAAAAATAATTGGTTTAATGAGAGAATTATAAAAAAATGAATTTCTAAAAGGACAGAATTGGACGTCTGATTTTTGTATCAGACGTCTTAAATGTAAGTCTTCTTCTGTCTTGTTGTTGTTCTTCTTCTTCTTCTCCTTGGCGAGTCTTCTAATTCTGTTTGCCTTCTTCTTCTTCTAAGTCCTTCTGCGTCCTCTTTCTTTCTCTGCAGTCTTCACTTCTGCTAAGGCTTCTCTTCTTCTTCTCTGTTCTTCTTCTTCTGCCTTGGCAAGCCTTTCCCTCTGCTCAGCTTTTCTTCTTCGGCTTCTTCTCTTCTCCTTCCTGCGGCCAAGTGCTGAGCTTCTTCTCTTCGGCGCTCTGTTTGCCTGCACACAAGGCAGCAAAACCTATCCCTCTTCCTTCTACCCACGCGTTTCTCTCTCTCTGCAAACCGCTCACAGGAAGCTCTCCCAGAGGTGGGTTAACTGGTCGGGTTGCGTACCCGGGACCAGGCGCACCGGCGTGATATGGTGCGCGAGGTGTGCGTGGGTAGTGTCGGGTCAGATCCGCCAGGTTCGCGTGATGAATCCACGGATGAGGCGGGCGTGGGGCACAGGACCTCACCCCAGGTGTATTGGAGGCGATAAGGCTAATTCACAAAATCAACTTAAACTAGTGCGGTGCTTTGTGAACTCACGATGTGGGACTAACTGGAGCATCTCGCGCGCGCCTGCATGAAGACTTCTTCGCAATCTCCTCAGCTGTAGCTTCGGTTCTCTTCGGTTGCTGGCTGGCTGCCTTCGCAGAAGTCTCCCCAATCCGTAGCAGCTGAAAACCTGGAGCCCTGAAGCATGGAGCTCGGAAGAAGCTGCTTCAAGGTTACTTTAATGGCAGTCGAGCCTCAGAATCTGTCAGAGACGAATACGGCCTCACGGCCCAATGTGCAGTAGGCCACGGGGTGGCCTAGGCGTGCGTGCCTAGGTCGACCTGTGATCGGAAAGTTGGGTGTGTTCGGGGGTGAGTTGTGTGAGTATGGAGGGACTGTGGAGGGGTGGAGCGTATTCAGTGGGATGAGGCGAAGCTTCTGTGTCGGTCGGTGAGTTGTATGGAGCTGCGGATCAATGGGGGCAACTCGCCAGAGGTTGGCCGGAGGTGAGGAAGGTGATGGTGGTCAGGCGTGTTCGAGGGTCATTTTGAATGAAGTAATGTGGGAAAAGAAAGAGGGGAAAATGGGGAGTAGTTCTAACTTACTTTTAGGGACGAAGGGGGCCGGAGAGGCTGGCAGTCGTATTGACTATCGCCAGAGAAGAAACACCCAGAGGGAGAGAGCGGCGACGAGGAAGTGGGTAGGGAAGCGTGCGCTTGGTACGACGCGACGCGGGAAGACTAGACGAAGCAAACTCTGCTGCTGGTATGGCAGCAGAGCAACGAGAAGGAGGAGGAGTGGCCGCCGGAGCTTGCAGGTTTCCTGTCGGAGAAGGAAGGGAGGAAATGTTGAGAGATTCTCTGCCAAGACAAGCTTGCCTCAAGTGACTGGTCCTGGGGTTTCTTTTAAAGGCACAAGCAGAGGGTCAGATGCATGGAGGGTGAGCAAGGCTCTCACTGGAGGTTGCCGCAAGTACAACACCCATACCTCTCAAGCGTTCGCACGAGAGGTATGGTGCAAATCAAGGCATGGGGAGCTGCTCAGGTGGTAGGGGACTTCTCAGGGAACCCCCCTTTCACATCTGAGAGTAGCTCCCTGGGGAAGCGAGGAGAAATCCTCCTCGAAACTTCACCAGAGTATGGGTCTTCTGCTGCAATGGTAGAGGGACCAGAATGCAGAAAGTGACAAGAAAAGTTGGGGGGGTTTTCGCAAGGGTTTTCAAAAGTTAGGGCCCAGAATGTAATTGGGTGTACTATTTTGCAAAGTAGGTCAAGATGTCCTTCCCTTAGGTCCAAATTTTGGTACAAACCTAATTTGGACCTAAGGAATCCAATGGTGAAGTTGGATTTTAGGTTTGACCACGTTTGACTAGACATTTTGTGCAAAAATCCAAATTAGGTCAAATATTGAGCTTGGACCCCAATCTAGGTCAAAACAGGTTCCAAAGGCCAAATTGAAGGTTATAAACCCTAGGGGATACTATTCATGAATTTTAGTGGGTTTAGTTAATTTTTATCCTGACTGGAACCTTGTGAAATTAAGTAGGTTTGTTTTAGGGTTACAGAGTGTCATTTAATCCTTAAATTTCACAATAACCCTTTTTTGACTGAATCATCCCACTTTTCCTCTTATTAAGCCCAATTGACCTATGTTTAGCCCCTGGAAAATCCCGTTGATGAGCTGCATTGGTAAAATTGCAATTTTACCGTTTGTTTCATGTTCTCTTCCCAGATTAGTGATCTCTTGAATTAGGCCTTTCTCTTGGTTATGTAGGAGCTTTTGTTCTCTTTATTAGGTCAAAATGAGCTAGTTATGGCTCATGATGAGGCTCTCATCACTCGGTAAGCAGGAGTGAGGTGCGTCACTTATATTGATTTTGTGTTTTGTTCTGTTCACCTCAAGTCACACAAGGTGAGGTCCCTCGCCCTTACCACGCCTCATCTGCGACACTCCCCGCGGACTTGGCACCTGACCTAGCTAACCTAATTGAGCACTCCTCGTGCACCACAACCACATTGGTGTGCCTGGACCCAGGCATGCGACCGACTTGATTACCCGGCTCTGGGAGTGCGTACCGAAGAGAGAAATAGAGAGAGAGATGCGGGGGAGGGTAGGTGGTAGGTTTTGCTCTTCAGTCTATGTACGAATGAAGAAGGAAGAGGAAGGTGTAGCTGAAGCTAAGGCAAGGTGAAGCGAGGCTAAGTAAAGACTTAGCTGCAAAAGGAAGAAGAAAGGCTGAACGTCAGAGGAGCAGCACTGTATAGTAAAGGCTGATGAAGAAAAAGAAGAGCAAGGCAGAGGAAGAAGAAGGAGAAAGGCACTGTGCAGAGGAAGAAGAGAAGGAAGAAAGCAAAAGCTAAGAAGGTAGAGGAGAAGCAACTAAAGTAGAGATAGAAAGAGAAGGAAGAAGAAGAAGAGAAAGCTGCAAGGAGAAGAAAATAAGAGGCCATCATTTAAGACGTCTGATCCTATGATCAGACATCCAACTCTTTTATTTTTGCTATAAATTTAATTCATAAACTCTTGCATTTATATTATGAATTAGGTTTTGAGTAACTCTAAGTGTTCAATTACATCATTGAGATTAGTGAATAAATTTCATTCACTCCCTGTGTTCGACCTCGGATACTTAGGTTTTCGAGTAATAAATTTTTATTTGTTGTCAACACTTGGTCACCTATACTACAACGCAACTGACTTATAAGCCCGACAAAGCGTTGCAACACTCACCTTGGGAATCCTTGAATATAAAGGAGTCGTATTTTGACTCACGATTCTCTGATTTCTCAAAATGAAAGATTTGCATCTCAGGGCTTCCATCAAGATCTAGATCCGTAGGTTGATTTTTTTCCTTGATTCCATCAGATGTATCCCACAGTTGTAGATTAATGCTAGGGGTTCTGTCCCTTTTCTCCTCACCTTCCTGAATAGGGCTCTCAGGAAATTGGATAGCAACCTTGAATCGGGGTCTTTAGGAAGAGCAAGTTGTTCCAGCTCAATACTGTCAAGAATTCCTACGCTACTATTGCATGGGAACAGATTCATCTTCTAAGCATTTTTCCTTTCCAAGATTTGTTGCTACTATTGGGGCCTCTGATAATGAATTTTACGCAGTTAGTAAAATACGTCGTAACATGCAAAAAAGATCAACTCCTAAATTTATAAACCTAGATAGTGGGGTATCTAGGGTCGTCCAAGGAGGCAATATGTTTGCAAAATTCAGGTCACTTGCTTGGTAATAGAAATCACCTTTCTTTTTGGTCTTACTATATCATTATTTTTAGGTTTTTGAAATAATGAGCATTAGCAAAGTTGTTGACGAAGAAAAAGGTGATCTAAACCTACGCTACTAAACTATTGCTAGAGTGACAAGAAAGGCCTCTCCCTAAGATCACTTGAGGTACGTAGGGGCCTAGAGTAATTAGGGAGAGGGAGTGAAAATGTGCTAGATCAAGATTGAAAAAAAAAACAAATGCGACAAGAATTTGAAAGAAGGAAACTTAAATTGAATTGAACTTGTTCTACACAAAACACATAGAGGAAAGCTTCTAATCTACTTGAAATGCAAGAAGATAAAAACATAAACCCTCTAAATGAAATGGTTAAGAAGATGATGGCTTCTTGCTCCAAGCTTGGTAGCTCCCAAGCTTGAAAAGAGTCCTCTAACTCCTTCCTTGCTATGCTCCTCCAAGATGGTGTCCTCTAAGGTGGAAGCTTCCACCTTAACTTTCCTCCTCAAAGGGTGGGCGTGCACCACCATTGCTCCTCCATGCCTGGACGTCCTCCTAGTAGGGGAGTGCTCCTCCTCCTTGGCGTGGCACAAGGGAGAAGAAAAAGGGGAAGAAGGCACCAAGGGGGCAGGTAGGATGCCTCCTTAATCTTCTTTTCTTCTTCTTCCTTGGCCTTGAATTATGGTGGGTATATGGTAGACTAAACTAATGGAGGATGGGAATTATGTGGTGGTAGGGTAGGGTATTTATAGGATGGGAAGGGGGTGGTTATGGTGTCTTTTTGGAGGGAAATGAAGGCGTGCTTAGATATTTTTGGAGGGAAAAATGGGAGGGAAATGAAGAGGTGCCTTGGTTTTCCCTCCAAAAATACCTTCTAGAAGGTATTGATTTTGGAGGGAAAAAATGGAGGGTGGAGATGGGTTTTGATGGTGGATGTAGGGTGATGATGGAAGGGATAGTTGGCACCAAAATAAAGGAGTAGGTGGTCTTTTTGCTGGAGCTTAGGTAGTAGGGTAGTAGGTTTTGGTGCCATGGAGGTGGACTAGCTAAGCTAAGCTATCTTAGCTAGATTGGCTAGTAGGGAGTAGGTTTGAAGGCATTTGGAGCTAGGGTTTTCAGGGAGAAGAGCTGGAGGTAGTCATCTTGAGCTACACTGGAGCTGGTGGTTGCTGAAGAGAGCTGCAAGGAGCTACCTTAGCTGGCTTAGCTTGCTAGTTCTTTGCTAGCTGCTAAGCCAAGCTAAAGCAAGTTGGCTTCTGCTGAAAGGTGCTAAGGTGAGCTAGGTCTGATGCTCCCAGGGAGGACCGAGCTAGTTGAGGTAGCTAAGGTAGCTTAAGTCAACTAAGTTGAGTTAAGTTGAGTCCCCGAGAGCTGGAGTTGAGCTTCCTGAGCTAAGATGAAGCCATCTTCAGCTGACTAGAGTTGAGTGGAGCTGGATGTAGCTAGTCCTGAGCTAAGGTGAACTCCAGTCAACTCAACTGAGCTAGCTAGAGCTCCGTGTGAACTAATAGGAGCTGAGATGAGCTAGATTCAGCTAAGTTGAGCTGGATCTAAGCTGACCTAAGATAGGGTGAGCTAAGATGAGCTCTCTTGAGCTGCCATTTAGCTGAGATGAGATGAATGGAGCTAAGATGAGCTAACCCTAGTTCAAGTGAGCTGGAATCCAGCTATGGTGAGCTAGATCAAGTTGAGTTCCAACTAGTCTGAGCTTCTTCTTCACCAGTTGCCTTCCTGAGTGCTAGGGTTTTGGAGTTCTAACAATCTGTATATCCTTAACACTCACAAAAACACATTAAAAAGACAATAAAAAGTGTAATTCATGCCTAACCTAAATGATGCCTAAATGCAGCCCAAAAACCCATTTGCGAGGCAAAATCCTAAGGGCTAGGTTTGTTTTAATGCATAAAAATTATGATAAACTGGCGTTTATCACACCCCCATGCTTACTTTTGCTAGCCTCTTAGCAAAACTTAAATGTTTACAAAATGAAATTTTTGGGAAATCTAATTTTTTCGACTTTTAAGGAGAAAAAGATTAAGGAACCTTTGTTGGTTTAAACACAGGAGGTACGGGATTTGTTAAAGGTAAACATCGGGATTTATTTTTGGATCCAAAAATTAGACAAAATGGGATCAATATATCCTCCAGAAAATTCCCAGATTAACCCCTTGTTAAGTCAGATGGCTTGAAATTTCTATTTTTAGGATTTTTCTGGCTCTTGAATCTGATTCGCAACTTGCAATAACCTTTAAAACCTTGTGTCCGTGCTTGTGAAAAGCCAACATTTATAAGGGCGTGTTTTTGGTTTAAAACCCTTTTTTTTTGTCTCCCATGCTTATTTCTAGCTTAGTCTTACAACAGATGTGTCGAGATCATCATTCCCATCACCAATCCTCGAGGGGGCTCTGGTGCTAGTACTTCGGGATAGCACTATCCATGACACCACCCAGGAGCTCACAACCCCAAAACACAATGCGCTGTAAAGGGGTTCTCTAAGCAAACTCAAGCTCTTGCTTCAACACTGTAGATAGAGCACCGTCCAAGACACTTGAGCTGCTAAAATGTGCTTTAATGCTCCATCTAAAGATATGAAATATAGATATGAAGCAGCGTCGAGGCGGTAACATGCTGACATCGCATCCTCAAAGGAGGCATTTTCCTCCTTCTCGGCAGTGGAAACTTAAACCAATGATCTGCTTCAGACTTTTACTAAGGCCACAAGGGGTTTTTCTGATTTTTAGTAGTTTTTATTTGTTGGCTTGTGTGTGAAATTTGACATAGGAAGTTCCGCAAGAAATGCAAGTTTTTGAATCAAAAACTAAGCCAGATACTTTCCATGTTACAAAAGAGGATCAAGTCACCTGAACTATCATGAGTTCAGGTGGAATTTTAGAGAAGGATATCTGATCTAGTCTAAAAATAGACCCTGAAATTCTAATGATCAGATCCGTATCCTCATCCCTAGTTTGTTAAAGATTAAATCCCATTGTACCAAAAGTGAGTATTTCAACCTTAGTCCTGATTTAATATTTTTCCTCAAAAAGTTTTCAACATTTTTATTTTTTTGGGTATACAAGTAGGAAAATAAAATGACTAAAGAAAAATGCATGTTTTTAGGTTTTGAAAATCCTAAATCGATCATCAAAATTTTAAAAACACCCCCCCATGCTTAAGATATGCAATGTCCTCATGCAATAGGAGGAAAAAAGGGATTACCGTAGTAAATGGTGGTCGGATTTAGGATAGTCAAAACCTAGGGAAAAAAAAGAAGAAAGGAAAGTAGGGCAAAAAGATGGGTTACCTCCCATCCAGTGCTATCTTTTATGCCATTCAGCCGGGCGTGAAGGTATGCACAAAAGACGGAAAATCATGTAAAAAGTTGGACACTTGGATGCCCGCATAAAAGGCTTCTTCTAGATCCCTAAAGAATGGATTAGAGGAAATATAGGGATCAAAGTTTGGATGGAAAATGATAAGTGTAGACCGAGTTTGGCCATGGTTTTAAATTGGGTTGGAGGCCAAGCTCGGGCAGGTCTAGTGGTAGGTTCATGGGAAAGGGGTCGGGGAAGGGATGGGAAGGATTTGGTGAAGTTAGTGTGGAAAGGTGGGGTGATGGAAGAGTGGGTGGGTCAGGGTGATCAGGGGGTTCATCAAAAAGGGTTTTTTGGTCAAGACAAGTTTCCATATCATAGATTTTGTGACCACTGATTCTGAATCAGATTCCTCAAAAAGATTGTGGTCGGTAAGGGTATCTATCAACATTGTCTCCACCAAATTTGAAATTTTTGTATCTGAGTCCTCAAAAAAAATATCATCATGGAATCTTTTGGATGATTGAAAAATATCAAGTGTGATAGTTTGGCCTGCGCAGGTGATATCCATTTTGCCTGTGTGGCAATTGATATTTGCCTTTGCAGTGGCCAAAAAGGGTCATCCAAGGATTATTGGGGCACTCAGTAATGATTCAGGTACCTCAATGTCAAGGACCAAAAAGTGTGCAGGGAAGACACAATTCTAGACCTTGACCAAAACATCCTCAACAATCCAACGAGGTTTAATTGTAGATCGGTCAACTAATTGCTAGGTAACCTCGATGAGTTTTAATTCACCAATCTGAAACTCTTCAAATAAAATCGTGGGAATGATATTAACTAAGGCACCAAGATCAAGGAGGGCATGATCAATGGTAGTATCATCAATAATCATTGAAATTAATGGCACCCCCGGATCTTTCATCTTAGGAGGCAGCTTGCTTTGTATGACAGAGCTTACTATCTTCGAAAGATGGACCTGTCCTAGATTTTTGGCCTGCCTTTTAAGAGTATAGATCTCCTTCAAAAATTTGGCGTAGGCAGGTATGTAATTGATGGCATCTAGGAGAGGAATATCGATTTGAACTTGCCCAAATAAATCCATGAGTTCTTCTATGGTGGGCTCAGATTTCTTTTTCTATTGGTGGGGTGGAGAGCTTGTGGAAAAGGGATAGGAGTCGTGCCTTGAGATTTTTGTGTTTCTTTTTCTTCCTGATGGGGAGGTGGAGTGTCAATTTGCACAGGGATGGAGATTTCACCACGTTTTTGTGAAGGCCCAGGATCAGTGGTTGTTTTCCCACTTAACATAACTGCATGTGCAGTCGGATTATTATTTGGAGGAGGTGGGGGTGCCTGTGGTTGTGGAAACATGGGAGGCTATTGAGGTGGTGGATTAGTAGGAGGTTGATTCGAGTAGTGTGGATTTCTGCCTGGATATTGGTTCCTTTGGTGATTAGGGTTGGGCATGGGTTGGGAGGGAAGATGTCTTGCATGTCTTTGAGTGGGAGTAACCCTGATCTGATCATTTAGATTTGTGATGGTGCGGGTTACTTCCGTCATCTTTGTCTGCATGTCCTGCAGGGTTATCATCTGAGCATTGATGTCTTGTTGGGATGGCCCAAGACGAAAGGTCGGATTAGATCCATACCCATTAAATTGATTTGGTTGGGGAGGAACCTGATTATTCCAGGAGTAGTTCAGGTAATTCTTCCAATTGGAAGAATTTTTAAATGGCTCCTGGATGGCAAAAATATTTTGAGTGGGGTTAAGATCTGGATAGTTGTAATTCCCAAATGAATCATGGGCAACCTCAGAATACTGGTAATAATCAGCAGGAGTAGTGTTGAGATTGTGCAAATTTTCTCTTCGTGAAAAGTTAGGTTAGGTTAGATGTGGACCGTGCAGAGCTTGGGTTGATGTGGCAAGTCTTTCCTCAATCTTCTTTTGGTTAATGTGCATCTGGTCGAGTTTTTGGGCGATCATTTGAAGATCATCTTGGGTGCCTACTTCATGAATACTGAATTGCGGGTTTGGAGTTTTGCAAAATGTGTTCATGGAAACTTGATTAAATGAGTTTTCACTCATTTCTTCAAAAAGATCATAGGCACTCTCAGCAATCTTATTTAAGAAGTTGTCGCCACAGGAGGTGTCGACGAAATGTCAGATTTGATCTTCTAATCCATGATAGAAGATCTGCACGAGCTGCCATAAAGGAATCTCGTGGTGCAGGAAACTTCTTAAGAGACCTTGAAATCTTTCCCAAGAATCATGGAAAGTCTCACCAGATTTTTCTTGAAAGGTCGTAATAGATCTTCGTAGGGAATTAGTACGACCTATGGGAAAGAATTTCTTGAGGAAGGTGCTCTTGAGCTAAGGCCAAGTTGTGATGGGTCGGCCAATGGTCCTGAACCAATAAGCGGTCTTATCTTTAAGAGATAATGGAAATAGCCGCATCAGCTATAGGTCTTCTTGAACATTTCGGGAACGGGTTGTTTGTGCAAGAAGAGTCAGCTCTTTAAGGTGGCTGAAAGGGTCTTCCCTAAGAAGGCCAAGGAAGTGTTTAATCAGGTTCAGGACTGCTGGCTTAATCTAGAAGTCCCCCTCTAGTATGACCACCCCTGGTCATTCCTCATAATAAGATGGATCATAAAAATCTCTTAGAGGAATAACAGGCTACTGACAAGGTGGTGGGTTTGGCCTTTGATTGGTTAGGTTTTGGATGTTCGTAGTCAATGTTTGCTGATTGGCATTCAATTTACCAATTTGCTTAGCCATTATTATCAAAAGATCAGGCAGGGGAGCTTGATGTTGTGATTGAGGCAATTCAGTATTAGGGAGCTCCAAGTGCAGGAAGTCAAAGGTAGGGGGGTTTTGGGTGAAAGGGTCAGAATTAGGGTTAGTAGTGGGGTTAGAAGTGGGATTAGAGGCTGAAGTGGAAGGGTTAGTGGACCTGTTTTGTTGATTTTCCATAATTTTAGAAGAAGAAGAAGAAGACAGAAAAAGTGGTCTTTTTGCGCGGGGGGTGAAATCAAATGGTCCTTCCAAGTGCGAATTTTGAGACCGACACCCGTGCATAAAATGAAAGAACGGGAGGGGAGGAGAAGAGATGGAGATGAGAGAACTGTGCACACAAGCAATCAAATTTTAGACCTAACTTAATTGTGTCTCCATAGAAATTAACCTAAGACTTGGTCTACCTAGGAAATAAGTAATCAATAGTGAATACCCGTTCTGTCAACAAATCTAGCCAAGTTGCTTAAGGGGAGGTTTGGACCCAAACGTTTCCCAGGAAAATCCCCAGGTGTTTGTACAAACCTGCACCTGGTCATTTGACACGGCCGCTCAGCCTGAACACCAGATATAGATGACAGAATTGGTATTAACTAGAGAAAACTTAAGTCCTATATAGCAAGCCTAAATTGATGAAACCTTATGGGTCAAGTTGCTACAGATTTTAGTTAGGTTTAGGATACTAAAGTGCACACGGAATGTGGAGGGCATTGATTGGGTTGTTGCCTTGTTATTTTAATTTTTTGAGTGTGTGCAAGAATTGAAAAGTGGTTCCAATTAAAATGCAAGTTATCACACAATTTCTTGTATTTTTGTCTTTTAGGATATGATTTAATTCAATGTGTTTTAGGATTTCTCTTTCTTAAATTTTCAAACAAGTTTGAAACTCCACAATCAAAGGAAAAATAAGTTGTATTGGTGATGATTAATTTTCTTTAATGTGAGTCTCTAAAAAGAAAGAAAGAAAAGACCTTAAGCGAATTTCCCTAAGACAGAAATTTAACTACCAATGGATTATTTTTAGGTTTTCTATATTAAGTGGTGGTTCAAACAATTCAAACAATACCACCACCTTGAAGATAATCAAACAAGGATTCTAGAAAATATTTTTTTAAGATTTTATGAATTTTTTTATAATTATTTTTAATTTTTATTTATACTGGTGTCAAAGTCCAAAAATGATACCCATGGGTATTTTGGACTTTTTAGTATTACCACTGACCTTAGAAAATTATGGTGATTTTATATGATGTGTAGAATTTTGTAAAGATTCTAGAAAGCTAAATTTCACAAAAGTTGGATGAGTATTAAAATTCTAAAAATTCATGGACAATAACAAAATAGGAAGATTAGAGGGTGAGACCCTTCAGTAGTCCATGAATTTTAAAACATTAAATAGAAATCAAATTATTCTAAAATTTGGAAAAGATGTTTCCAACTTGATTTGGAATCTTTGTGTAAAATTCCAAGATTTTAGGAGGTTTGTGGTGATTAGAATTGATTTTCAAATCCGAATAGAAGTCTTGATCCGAAAAAGCAGAACACCAATACTTGAAATGGAGTGGTGTTAATGGTGCAAACAACCAATCAATGAGTTTTAAAAATGCATCACTCCACTTAATTAAGTTCTTTGGGGTCCTGAAAGCCAAGTTTAGTGTATTTTGGTAGTCTTTTAGTTTAGGAGTGACAAGAGAAAGGAACCAACCTGAATCCATGGGAAAACATGGGGTTTGAGTTCTTTCCAGAATTCCTGCTTGCTTCCTGTAGTTCCTGCACACACGAGATAGAAGAAAAGAGAAGGGGATGAGATCCACTTCAAGCAAGAGAAAAGTGATAAAAGCAAAGCCGTGCCTCCCCGTCAACGGTGCCAAAAAGTGATAAAAAATTTTACGCGATTTGTAAAATACGTCATTGTAATGCACAAAAATGATCAACTCATAAATTTATAAACCTAGATAGTGGGGTATCTAGGTCGTCCAAGGAGGCAATATGTTTGCAAAATTCAGGTCTCTTGCTTGCAAATAGAAATCACCTTTCTTTTTGGTCTTTTCAACTATATCATTTTTTTTAGGTTTTTAAAATAACAAGCATTCGCAAAGTTGTTGACGAAGAAAAAAGTGATCTAAACCTAATCTACTAAACTATTGCTAGAGTGACAAGAAAGGCCTCTCCCTAAAATAACTTTAGGCATGTAGGGGCCTAGAGTAATTAGGGAGAGGGAGTGAAAAAGTGCTAGATCAAGATTAAAAAAAACAATTGCGACAAGACTTTAAAAGAAGGCAACTTGAATTGAATTGAACTTGTTCAACACAAAAAACATAGAGGAAAGCTTCTAATCTACTTGAAATGCAAGAAGATAAAAACACAAATCCTCTAAATGAAATGGTGAAGAAGATGATGGCTTCTTGCTCCAAGCCTGGTAACTCCCGAGCTTGAAAAGAGTCCTCCAACTTCTTCCTTGCTATGCTCCTCCAAGATGGTGTCCTCCAAGGTGGAAGCTTCCACCTTAACTTTCCTCCCCCAAGGGTGGGTGTGCACCACCCTTGCTCCTCCTTGCCTAGACATCCTCCTAGTGGGGGAGTGCTCCTCCTCCTTGGCGTGGCATGAGGGAGAAGAAAAAGGGGAAGAAGGCACCAAGGGGGCGGGTAGGATGCCCCCTTAATCTTCTTTTCTTCTTCTTCCTTGGCCTTGAATTATGGTGGGTATATGGTAGACTAAACTAATGGAGGATGGGAATTATGTGGTGGTAGGGTAGGGTATTTATAGGATGGGAAGGGGGTGGTTATGGTGTTTTTTTGGAGGGAAATGAAGGGGTGCTTGGATATTTTTGGAGGGAAAAATGGGAGGGAAATGAAGAGGTGCCTTGGTTTTTCCTCCAAAAATACCTTCTAGAAGGTATTGATTTTGGAGGGAAAAAATGGAGGGTGGAGATGGGTTTTGATGGTGGATGTAGGGTGATGATGGAAGGGATAGTTGGCACCAAAATAAAGTAGGAGTAGGTGGACTTTTTGCTGGAGCTTAGGTACTAGGATAGTAGGGTAGCAGGTTTTGGTGCCATGGAGGTGGACTAGCTAAGCTAAGCTAGCTTAGCTAGCTTGACTAGTAGGGAGTAGGTTTGAAGGCATTTGGAGCTAGGGATTTCAGGGAGAAGAGATGGAGGTAGTCATCTTGAGCTACACTGGAGCTGGTGGTTGCTGAAGAGAGCTGCAAGGAGCTACCTTAGCTGGCTTAGCTTGCTAGTTCTTTTCTTGCTGCTAAGCCAAGCTAAAGCAAGCTGGCTTCTGCTGAAAGGAGCTGAGGTGAGCTGGGTTTGATGCTCCCGAGGAGGAGATAGCTAGTTGAGGTAGCTAAGGTAGCTTAAGTCAACTAAGTTGAGCTAAGCTGAGTCCTCGGGAGCTGGACTTGAGCTTCCTGAGCTAAGATGAAGTCATCTTCAACTGACTAGAGTTGAGTGGAGCTGGATGTAGCTGGTCCTGAGCTAAGGTGAACTCCAGTCAACTCAACTGAGCTAGCTAGAGCTCCGTGTGAACTACTAGGAGCTGAGATGAGCTAGATTCAGCTAAGTTGAGCTGGATCTAAGCTGACCTGAGATAGGGTGAGCTAAGATGAGCTCTCTTGAGCTGCCATTCAGCTGAGATGAGATGAATGGAGCTAAGATGAGCTAACCCTAGTCCAAGTGAGCTGGAATCCAGCTATGGTGAGCTAGATCAAGTTGAGTTCCAACTAGTCTGAGCTTCTTCTTCACCAGTTGCCTTCCTGAGTGCTAGGGTTTTGGAGTTCTGACAATCTGTATATCCCTAACACTCGCAAAAACACATTAAAAAGACAATAAAAAGTGCAATGCATGCCTAACCTAATTGATGCCTAAATGCAACCCAAAAACCCATTTGCAGAGCAAACTCCTAAGAGCTAGGTTTGTTTTAATTCATAAAAATGATGATAAACTGGCATTTATCAGCCTCCCTCATTTGCTACCTTTTCTCAAACATAATGATGCAAATCGTGCTTTAATGAGCTCTAATATGCAACATCAAGTAGTTCCGCTTTCTCGGTTCAAGAAGTGCATTGTTAGATGAGCTTAGTTGGGTTATTCCAGGCACGTGTCTCTTAATCACCTCTGATATCTCTTCTTTCATTTCAACATCACTTATTGAGACATCAACATCATCTATGTCAGGTGTGTGACTCGAAGAATCCATAAAAGCATTCTCAAGTTCCCTAAAATCCTCTAAGCTAGTCTTGGTACTACAAAAGGAGTATATCTTGAAGTGTGCGAGTTTGTTGGTTCATCCTAGCCACGGATTCTAGTTCTTTATGGGCTTCCTTCAGAGATTCTTTAGATGTAATCAAAGTCTGTCACTACCATGGATCAGCAGTGATCTAGATTTAATATAGATATCTGATTGTGGAGCAATCATGCAACCTAAATCACCTGAATTAAGCTAGAATCTAGCATAACTTAGGAATAATGCATTCATAGGCATCGTAATTGCACAATAGCTAGTTTATTAGTCATATAGATAATATCATCATTTTATGTACTAATAAGAGATGATTTTAATCATAGATGATTTGAAGCCAAAGATGTTAGATCAGACCGGATAGATCTGATCAGAACAACGACGGGAGTCCAATGCTTCTGAAATCGTCTCGATCAGACAACCAGAGCATCATGTGCAGTCCATAAAAGAATGGAGATATAGAGCCAAAGGACAAAGATCCAAGCCTTAGATGAAGAATCCAACTGCATGGATGGATCCGGATCGATGATCGCAGTCCAACGACTTAAAAATCAACTCAATCGGAGATCTACATCACCAGATGCAAGGAAAAGAAGATGGACGGCCATGATGGCACCACGTGGTGCTATCATAGCCACCCCCCCCCCATCACCTCCCCATTTGAGAAGGCCACCCTCACGCACTATGGGCTGTTGGATCATCATCCAATGGCCACGAGCGTGCCACATTGCCCATCCAACCATGCTTTATCAAAGGAAAGAAAATCTCGATCATTGGATCTTCATCCAACGGACAAGAATAAGTTTCCTCAAAACAAAATGCAACAAAAATGTGGCCTTAGCGCAGTGGTGAGTGCACTCAACCACAAGCACGAGACGTGCATTCGAGCAATGCTGCGTGAGAAATTACAAGAACGTTAGGCACAGGCGCAATTGGACCATCGGATGGCAAGTGGAGCGCATGGATGCAACCACATGGCACAATCTAATCGTGTAGTAGCTGGACGCGGGAACCCACGCACGATTACACATGCTTGTTTCGACGCAGAGGCAAGGAGAGCGCACGCGTGAGTCGTCCGATCGTGAGACTAGATGGTCGATGATTAGGCGCTGAAAAAAGGTGAGTGGGCACGCGAAAAAAGAATAGAATGCACGTGGGAGTAGCTAGTGCATCTGATCCTGATCCGACGCACGAGAGTGCACCACGTGTTGCCACCAGGTTAAATCTGAGCATAGAAGGTGATTTTGAAGGAGTTTTGAGGCCTAATCAAGTCCGTTGATCACCCGATCAACGGATCTGATTAATCCTAAAGTTGTTGCAAGAGATAGAGGGCCAAAAGACCCTTTTTGCCCTCCATAAAAGCTATAAAAGAAGGCCAGAGCCACCCTAGTGGAAGGCATCTCTAGATACAACTCTTCCACTTTCTCTGCAACTCTCTGTTCCTCTGCAACTCCGCTCCGACCCTCATCTCGACTCTTTGGATCTGAGGTGCTGCCACACCTCACACAAGCATCCCGCAACCGGTGTTGATCAACACACATAAATTCATGATAAATTGCTTATTTATGATAGTTCCTAGGCTTAGCATTGCATATCATGTTATAAATATTGCATAACATCCATTGCATGGCATTTAGGATAGTTGTATGTTTTGTATATTAATTCCTTCATTTTATATGGCCAGGGGGGCAATGCGACATCCATACAGGTTTCGGATGGAAAATTTGACCATATGGATGGATCCGGAGGGACGAGCACAGTTCGGCATTGTGGGAATCATCTTGATTTGAGCACTGTAACACCCTCTACAAGAAGAAGAAGATGGATGGCCTAGATGGTGCCATGTGGCACCATCCAGACCGCCCACCACTGGCCAGCAGCCACCGCCCACTCCCTTCATCATCTGTGCCACTGAATCCTAGCCGTTGGATCAAGATCGAACAGTTGGGAAGTGCCTGCACCAAACTCCTCCTCGCGACACAAAGGTCGACTTAGTGCAATGGTGGGAGTAGCGACTCTCAAAGGAGGGGCGTGGGTTCGAATCCCTGCAGCCCTCCCCAATCCTCAAATCAGCAGCGCACGCAAATAGCAGCGCAGCGGCAAAACAATGCACACGTGCGCACCAGCGCACGCCAGTGCTCACACTAGCAGGCCACCGCGCGATTAGCGAGTGTGATGGGCAGCAGCACAGCGCGGGTGCAAGCAAGGTTGGTGCCAACTTTCAGTGACAGCTGGGCTGACCTACAGCGACGCTTACAACCGTCGCTACTTCATTGTAAGCCAGCAGAGGCAGCTGCGGATGTGAGCTATCTACAACAACGTTTCCAGCGACGGTTTGGAGGTCGCTAAAGGTCCTTTGCTCATTTTTAGCCTCTTCTCCACTATAAAAGGACCTACACCCCCTCCCTTCAAAGCCATCTCTACCTACTCTACTCCCACCTACTCCTAAGCTCTAGCAAGCTTACCAACGCTTAATTAGAGCTTATTCTCAAGATCCCAAGGCACCTATTAGTGTAGCGAACCTCTGCCCCACCAAATACTCCTCCAACTTCCCATCCCCCTTCATAGGTCACCTTGGAGCCGTCCTCCCACCTCCATTACAGTAGCAGATCATCTCCGTCTTCTCACCTCCATTCTGGAGCCACGCCGAAGCTTTCCCCAACCTGACATCCTCCTGCATCTCACCTCCATCGTCCCGATCCTCACCTCCTTCATCCAAGCTTCCGCTAGGCGCCGTCGTCTCGCTGAACAGCCAATTCGGGAGATTTCCTCTCACCCCCTCTCTTTTTATGCTTTCATAGTTTATTGTAATTGACATTGGAAGTAATATATATCAGATTTGTTCCACATCTCTATCTTGTGATACATTTTCTTGTTTTCTTCTTACAAAAATACAAAAAAATAACAAAACCCTAAAATATCAAAAAGAAATGAATCGAAGCACAATTTTCACGTAAAGTAAATATCGCCTCCCTGTGTTCAACCCGGGACTCCCTTGGAGTTTTGGTATAAATTTTATCTGATCGATGTGTTTTGCAACTACGACAACGGGTTACTTGTAACCTTGATTTCTAACACGCGAAACATGCATGACCATTTTGGCATCGTTACCGGGGAGGCAATGGAATTTACTTTATTATTTATTGCATTTCTTTGCATTTATGTAACACTAACCCTACTTGTCTTTGATCTACTATCTTGCAGGTACCCTAGCATGGAGATCCAAGTATGGTAGATCGGAGTAAAGTGTGGGTAAAGTACTCTGTAAGTGTCCCCCACATTCCCCCCCACTAGGTCATTTTGCCACACTCATAACCAAGACCTAATCTACTTAGGTGTTTGCATAAACCCTAAGATAGAATTGTTTGTCTTGTTTTCCACCTTCATCCACCTCACCCCCGCATATAAAAAAAATAGAGATACTTTTTGTGGGATGAATCAATATACACACTCTATACACCCACATTTGAGGCACAAATTGGACTTGATTTTCATCTACTCAACTGGGCTTCCGACCTGTGGACCCAATACATGAATTCAATACATAAAAAAGTAGAAATCAAATTAGGTTAACTACCTTTCTGTGTGCCTTAATCGGTGGTGCATTTGAGCCAATTGAGTGAATTGTTTGGGCCGCACCACCTAATCTGAAAGAGGTTCATTTTCTAGCTACCCCATAGGATTCAATAAGTTGGTCAAGCCAGGCACTCCATATTTTTCTTGATTTCTAAAGGAAAATACTTGAACACGTGCTTTCAACAAAAAACTTGGTTTGCCTCACAAAACTTGGTTGAAAACACCTACTATTTGAAAAAGCTATTAGGCAAGATTCGAACCCTAAAAGTCACCTCATCATTAATAATCTTGCTTGAAAACATCTTGGTTGTGCACATTCACACGTTCTCAAACAAATCATTAAGGGCACAACCCATTAAGGGCCCATCACATTCCAGAGCACCAATTTCCCAAGCCTAACTAAAATCAATTAGACGTTGGCCCTAAGGATTCATTCACTCGTCGAGATCCAGATTGAGATTATTCACGATTAACCTGCTTATACTAGTCAATCTGGTGTCTAGCTAGGGGAGTAGCGTCAAACGACCGCGGCTAGGGGGTACACTAGGAACCGGAGGTGCAAGCCAAAGGAGGAACCTTCTCCCCAGTCCCTCCTAACTGGTTGGATTGCCTGGACATAAGTAGAGTAAATCATCCATAATGTTAGGACAGATTCTGAGAGTCAGTAGACCTTAGGCTACCCCATCTAAGGACAAGCTTGCATTCTTGTGCTGCAGGGTTCCCTCTTTTCCCCGTCCTTTTGACTTCCTTCTAGTGTATGCTTGGGAGGAGGTCATTGAACCCTAGATTGGAAGGACCTTTAGACCATTCTAGGAGGTAGAGGTTGAGCTATAGCCAAGTAGATCCCATGACTGATCAACAACTACCTCCCCCGCCTCCGAACCAGCAAGAGTTGATTCAGAGGCAGTTGGAAGAATTGCAGCAGATGTAGCAATGGTTCCAACGTATGCATGGTCAGGGCGCTCGGCCATTGAAGGATTTTTACAATCCTTCAAACTATGGGGAACGTCCTGGAGTCATGATTCCCATAGAGATATAGAAATCAAGCCCCAAGTCTTAAGTTTGATTAAGCATTTCCATGGGCTTGGCTTAGAGGACCCATTCCAGCACTTGGAGGATCTGACTACTTTGGTTCAGACCACCAGAGCAAGGAATGTGAACGAAGAGCAAATGATCATGAGGCTTTTCCCCCACTATCTCAGGGATAAGGCTGCACATTGGTACCGGACTATAGGAAGGCCGATTGAAACTTGGGCTGCTCTTAAATCGACTTTCTTGAAGAAATTCTTCCCTATCAGAAGGACCAATGACTTGCGACTAGCGATTACCACTTTCGCCTAGCGGCCAGGGGAACCATTTCATGTTGCCTGGGAGCGATTCCAGGAACTTTTGAGGAAGTGTCCACACCATGAGGTGTCGAAATGGCAACTCGTGCGAATTTTCTATCACGGGTTGATTGAGCAACTCCGTAATCACGTGAACGCTTCTTGCGAAGGAAATTTCCTCAACAGGGATGCAAATAGTGCATACAACCTATTTGAAGAAATGAGTGAGAACTCAATTAATCATGCCTCCATGGATGCATTCAACCGATCTCAACAACCTAGGTCAAGTGCTAATGAGATCCAGGATTCTCGTTCATTTGACATGGAGTTAATTTGTAATAAACTAGATAAAATGGACTTGGTTGCTAAGAAAATGGAAGAATGGATGTTTGGGAATTCAGGAAACACTTCTTTACCCACTCAATCCCAGAATTCGGGATTCCATTCCTCACGAGCTCCCATAGGGCGGGAATTCGTGAACCAACTCGATTCGGCTCAACCTGTGAGCAGGATTCCTCAGAACCATATGGGTTCCAAACTGGGGCCTTTAATCCCAGTTTCTCTGATCCTTCCTTCTCTTCATCCTCATTTTATGAGGATGCATATGCAATGTAGGAGAATGTTAGGTCCAACTCGTATTCCAACACTTTTAACTCGGGACGGAGGAACCACCCTAACTTTTCCTGGAAAAATCAGGGGCAACAGACCCAATCTCGACCCAGCAACTATGCATCTCAAAAACCTATGGGTCAGGGTCAAGTATACACCCAGTTGCCCTTGAGACCAGTTAATCAGCCATCCTAGAATGCCCAAAAATTTGCAGGGCAGGTTGATTTAAACTGGCAGATGGTGGAAATGCAAGGGTCCATGCTTCAGCTTATGGAACAAATGAAGACATCCTTGGATAACCTGCAATCCAGGTTAATTGCAAACACCCGACAACCCAGATCCCTACCATCTCAACCCGTACCCAACCTGCCTAATGTGCAAAATCAGGGCAATAGAGCCCAAGGGTACGGGAATCAAAGGGTCCCACACGCACAAGCTCAGGTGGTTTAGCAGGGTCCCTCTTCTTCCTCTAGTTACATGACCAACCAAGGCCCTCCAATCTTCACTAATCCACCTCAAGGCCCAAAACCTTATGCCTCTGCAAACTCTGTCACCTTGAGAAGTGGGAAGCAGACCCAGAACCTTGAATTACCTTCTAGAAGTCAAAATCCTGGGGAGCTTGAGAAAGAGAAGGAGGAGGTTGAAGAAGAAGAAGAAAACCACCCATATCCCATTCCCTGAGGCCCTATTGAAAACCAAGAAGAAGAAAACCCTAGACAGCAATGAGGAGCTTCTAAATTTATTCAAGAGAGTAGAGATCAATATTCCACTCCTCGATGCTATTAAGCACATCCCAGCTTACGCTAAATTCTTGAAAGAACTGTGTACCCAAAAGCGTAAGCCGAGAGAACCCACTCTGAGGAAGGTGATTCTCTCTGAGCAAGCAAGTTATGTGATTCTGCATCACCTTCCTCAAAAGAAGAAAGATCAAGGTGCCCCTTGATCTCATGCATTATTGGGGAATACACTTTTGATAGGGCACTATTGGACCTAGGTGCATCCATCAACCTAATGCAAACTTCTATTTATGAGAGGTTTGGGTTAGGTGAACTCAAGCCAACCTCAGTAATGCTACAATTAGCGGATCGATCAGTCACCACACCGAGAGGCGTTATTGAGGATGTAATTGTCAAGGTCAAGGATTTCTATTTTCCTGTAGATTTCCTCGTCCTTGACATGGATGTACCTAATGATTTGAGGAACACACCCATCATTCTGGGGCATCCGTTCCTAGCTACCACCAATGCCAACATAAACTATGAAAGCAGTAGTATGGAGATCTCCTTTGGGGATAAGAAATTAACTCTAGATATTTTTGAGGCAATAAGAGGATTTGAGGATTGTGGATTCATTGAGGAACTCAAGGATCAGGATGTTGAGACGTGTATGACAATCAATGCACTCGAGGACTCCATTAGCTTTAGCGAACCCAACCCACAACCCTCCTCCATGGTAGACCTACCACATCCAGAAGAGGTTGTTGATTTTGTTCATTCCAAGCCTCTTCCACTAGATCGTCCTGATGAATCTTCATCAGCATCCTCCCTTCCTTCTATTCTAAACCCACCCCAGCTGGAATTAAAACCATTGCCCAAAAATTTGAAATATGAGTTCTTAGGACCTGAAAACACGCTTCCTATGATTATTAGTGCTGATTTGACTAAAGAGAAAGAATTGAGGTTAGTTAAGGTCCTTAAGAACAACAAGGAGGCAATTGGTTGCACCATCCACGACCTTAGGGGGATCGAGCCATCTTATTGTAATCATCGTATTTTCATGGAAGATGGATCCTGCCCTTCTCACAAAATGCAAAGGAGACTACACCCGAATATGCGAGAAGTGGTCAAGAAGGAGATAATCAAGTGGCTCGATCTAGGATTATTTACCCAATCTCAGATAGTCCGTGGGTTAGCCCCGTTCAGATTGTACCCAAGAAGGTGGGAATAATCGTTACGACTAATCAGAAAGGGAAAACCTTCACCACTCGTTTAGCTTCTACTTAGAGAGTCTGTATTAACTATAGGAAGCTGAACATAGCCACTAAAAAGGATCACTTTCCCTTGCCATTCATCGATCAAATCCTCGAAAGGTTAGCTGGGCAAAAATATTTTGCTTCCTGGACGGTTATTCAGGATATAACCAAGTCCCTATCCATCCCGAAGACTAGGAAAAGACAACTTTCACATGTCCCTACGGAACCTTTGCATTCCGTAGAATGCTGTTCGGGCTTTGCAATGTGCCTGCAACTTTACAAAGGTGCATGCTGGCCATCTTTTCTGACATGGTGGGAGATTGTCTTGAGGTGTTCATGATGATTTCTCCATTTTCGGAGATTCTTTTGAGTCTTGCCTGGCTAACTTGGAATTGATCCTTCAGAGATGCATCAAAACACGGCTGGTCCTTAGCTAGGAAGAGAGCCACTTTATGACTCAGAAAGGCATCAACCTGGGTCACGTGGTCTTTAGTCGGGGAATTGAAGTTGATATAGCTAAGGTGGATGCTATCTCTAGGCTTACTCCACCCACATCCATAAAATAGATTCGCTCTTTCCTTGGGCATGTGGGTTTTTACAGAAGATTCATTAAGGATTTCTCGAAGGTTGCTCAACCCTTGAGTAACTTTCTAGCCAAAGACACGTTGTTCGAATTTGATGAATCATGCCGTAAGGCATTTGATTTATTGAAAATGGTAGTCACCTATGCCCTGATATTGCAACCACCGATCTGGATAGCCCCATTTGAGATTATGACTGACGCATCTGATTATGCCATCGGGGCTGTCTTGGGTCAAAAGATTGAGATAAAGCCCTCTACAATTTACTACGCTAGCAAAACTCTAAACGAGGCCCAGAGGAACTACACTGTTACTGAAAAAGAATTGCTAGCCATAGTTTTCATTTTAGAAAAATTGAAGGCATATCTGTTAGGTTCTCATGTCATCATCTATTTCGACCACTTGGACTTGAAACATCTCTTGGCCAAAATGGATGCCAAACCCCAACTTATTCGCTAGATTTTGCTGCTTCAAGTGTTTGATCTTGAAATTAGAGATAAAGCTGGGGCACAAAATGTAGTGGTAGATCACCTCTCGAGAATCCTAATTGATTCTCCTCATCCGGATGTCCTGATCTCTGATAATTTTTTGGATGAGACTATCCTCACAGTCTCAGGTATCCGAACCCCCTGGTTTGTGGATATTGTCAATTATTTGGCCATTGGTCAAATCCCCCAGGATTGGACCAAACAACAATGGATAGACTTGTGTCTGAGGCCAAATATTATTTTTGGGATGATCCTGAGCTGTACCACATCGGCGCAGACCATATTATTCGTCGATGCATCTCGGAAGTTGAGTTCCATAGCATACTTGAGTTCTGCCACACAACTGTGTGTGGTGGACACTTTTCAAGAAAAAAGATGGCTGCAAAAATTTTGCAATCCAGATTCTATTGGCCATCATTACTTAAGGATGCCCAGGAATTCTCTAAGTCATGCACCCGATGCTAGACACTTGGGAACATGGCTAAGAGAGATATGATGCCCCTAAACCCAATTCTTTCCGTCGAAATTTTTGACATTTGGGGCATCGACTTTATGGGACCCTGCCCTGCTTCATTTGGACACCAGTATATTATGGTCGCTATTGATTACATGTCCAAGTGGATTGACGCAATTCCCATCCGGACCAATGACCATAAGGTGGTCATAGATTTTGTGAAGAGAAATATCTTCAGTAGGTTCGGGGTTCCTAGGGCAATTATCAGTGATGGTGGCACACATTTCACTCATGCCCAATTTTGGAATTTACTGGGGAAATACGGGGTGAGCCATCAGATTTCCACACCTTACCACCCTCAAACGAATGAATAGGCCGAGGTCTCCAATCGGGAGATCAAGAACATTTTGCAAAAAATCGTTAGGTTTGATAGGAAGGACTAGACCCAAAAGCTAGATGATGCTCTTTGGGCTTACCGTACGACGTACAAAATGCCTATCAGTTTGTCTCTATTTCGTCTGGTGTTTGGTAAGGCATGTCACTTACCCGTAGAACTTGAACACCGGGCATTTTGGACCATCAAGAAATGTAATGTGGACCTTGAGTTGGCCGGGAAAACCAAGAAACTCCAACTATCTGAGTTGGAGGAGCTTCAAAATGATGCTTATGAAAATGCCAGAATCTATAAGGCAAGGACCAAAGCTCTCCATGACCAGATGATTTCACATAAGAGCTTTGAGCCGAACCAGAAGGTCTGGCTTTTCGATTCTCAATTGAAGCTTTTCCTCGATAAACTCAGGTCTAAGTGGGAAGGCCCGTTTGTTATTGAGTGGATTTTCCCTAATGGGGCCGTCAAAATCTCTGACCAAAGATGAGTAATATTTTCAGGGTTAATGGACAGCGTCCCAAACCCTTTGTTGACCATGTGCTCCCTAAACCTGTCTTGGACAAGGTTGCTCTTACCTTTCCATAACCACCGCAAGCTGATCATCACCCAGCTAAAGGCACTAAACTCAGCACATGTAAAGACTGTTCCAAGTTGACCAGAGTCTAACGGAAACCAGGTGCTATTCTTCCACTTCTACTCTCCTTCATGCTTTCATTTTTTTTCACACTGAGGACATTGCAATAGCTAAGCATGGGGGAGTGGACATATTTTATAACCTTGTTATCAGCTGTAACAGTAATTTCCTATTATTTGATTCTTGTTAAAAAAAAATTTGAAAAAGACAAAAGAAAAAATAGAATTAGGAGACAAGAACTTAGGCATTAGGAGTTATAAACTTTAGGAATTGATTCTTTGAGACCGTAATACTTAGACTCTTCAGGTCTTCAGGCTTAATTAGCCCAGGTGTCCACTCGAATGTTGACTTAGCTCGAGTCCTCGCGAATTAAAATTTATTTTAATTTGGTAAATAATTTGGGATGATAAGTATGCGACTTATCAACCTGCCCTCTGATTTGGGGGGACTGTAAGCCTAAGCATTTACACACATTTTTTGCACTAACTCACTTTCCGACGGTTTTTACGGAAATTAGATAGCTAATGGACTGACTTGGGTGGTATGGCTGGCAAGTTGTCTGTGGTAACAGCTCATCGGCTTGTTGTCTAGAGCCCAGCCACAAGAGCATTTTCATTGTACTACCTTTAGGTAAATCTTAGATCAGGAAAGCCACCCACTTTAAAATAAATAAATAAATAGAAAAAAATATAAAGAGGAGAAAATAAAAAACAAATAAAGCCACACTTCACCGCATGAGTATGGCTGGCAAGTTGTCAGTGGTAACAGCTCATCTGTCGATTGTCCAGAACCCAGCTCATAAAAAAAAAAGCACAATAATTCCCAAAACACTTAGGGAAGAAGCGGGGAAGTAGAATAAACTGGGGAGATATATACTAGGTTCACCCTTGTGTTGACCCCATATAAAAAAGTAGGGAGAATGCTACCGATCGAAAAGATAAACCTCTAAGCAAGGTCACCTAGGGTCGTAGAAACCCGAAGTCCGTTTTAATGACCGTCTAGTGAGTCTTTCACTATTTTCACAAGATGCTTAGCACTTAGAGTCCTTTTCGAGTCTTGGGCGGGTCGGGTAGCTGTAAAAAGTTATCCTAGAACTCTCAAACTCCAAAAGTACAAAAAAATTAGAAACGAAGAAAAACAAGAAAAAAATTTTATCTTCTCTTCTCAAATAAGGCAAGGGCTTGGATAGTTTGCATTTTGGCAGGCGCCCGGGTACTGTTGAGTTTTTGTAATTAGGTCTTGGGGTTGAGATTTTCTAAAGCAATCAATGAATTTTGCCTAAATACTCGAACCTTGATTCGACTTTTATACATAGCATTTAGGTTAATTTTGCTAGGGACTAGAAAAAAGTAAGCATGGGGGTATGATGAACATGCATAAATTCATGATAAATTGCTTATTTATGATAGTTCCTAGGCTTAGCATTGCATATCATGTCATAAATATTTCATAACATCCATTGCATGGCATTTAGGATAGTTGTATGTTTTGTATAATAATTCCTTCATTTTATATGTCTAGGGGGGCAATGCATAATCCATACGGGTTTCGGATGGAAAATCTGACCGTACGGATGGATCTGGAGCAACGATCGCAGTTTGACATCGCGGGAATCATCTCGATCTGAGCACTGTGGCACCCTCTACAAGAAGAAGACGGACGGCCCAGATGGCACCACGTGGCATCATCCAGACCGCCCACCACCGGCCAGCAGCCACCGCCTACTCCCTTCATCATCCTCACCCTTGAATCTTAGCCGTTGGATCAAGATCCAACAGCTGGGAAGCGTCTGCAGCAAACTCCTCCTCGCGACACAAAGGTCGACTTGGTGCAATGGTGGGAGCAGTGACTCTTAAGGGAGGGGCGTAGGTTCAAATCCCTGCAGCCTTCCCCAACCCTCAAATCAGTATTGCATGCAAGCAGCAGCGACAACACAGCGTGCGCACACTAGTGCACGCCAACGTGCACACTAGCAGGTCACCATGCGATCAGCGTGCGTAATGGGTGGCAGCGTAGTGCGGGTGCAAGCACGGTCGGTGCCAGCTTTCAGTGACAACTAGGCTGACCTACAGCGACTCTTACAGCTGTCACTACTTCATTGCAAGCCAACAGAGCTGGCTAGGGGCATGAGCAGATGTGAGCTACCTACAGCACCATTTCGAGCAATGGTCTGGAGGTCGCTAAAGGTCATTTACCCATTTTTAGCCTCTTCTCCTCCACTATAAAAGGACCTACACCCCCTCCCTTCCAAGCCATCTCTACCTACTCTACTCCCCCCTACTCCCAAGCTCTAGCAAGCCTACCAATTCTCCATTAGAGCTTGTTCTCAAGCTCCCAAGGCACCTATTAGTGTAGCGAACTTCTGCCCCACTAAATACTCCTCTAACTTCCCATCCCCCTTCATAGGTCACCTTGGAGCCATCCTCCCACCTCCATTCCAGTAGCAAATCATCTCTATCTTCTCACCTCCATTATGAAGCCACGTCGAAGCTTTCCTCAACCTGACGTCCTCCTGCATCTCACCTCCATCGTCTCGCTCCTCACCTCCTTCGTCTGAGCTTTCGCCAGGCGCCGTCGTCTCACCGAACAGTCGATTCAGGAGATTTCCTCTCACCCCCCTCTCTTTTTATGCTTTCATAGTTTATTGTAATTGACATTGGAAGTAATATATAATAGATTTGTTCCACATCTCTATCTTGTGATACATTTGCTTATTTTCTTCTTACAAAAATACAAAAAAGAAACGAATCGAAGAGTGGTTCTCATGTAAAGTAAATGTCGCCTCCCTATGTTCGACCCAGGACTCCCTTGAAGTTTCAGTATAAATTTTATTTGATCGACGTGTTTTGCAACTATGATGATGGGTTACTTGTAACCTTGATTTCTAACACGCGAAACACCCATGACCGGGCATGATCTCTCTGCCTCCTTCTATCTCACACTCTCTTTCTCTCCATCTGTCTCTACTTTTTTGCATAGCAATTTCTACTGTGAAAAACTCTTTATTAATGTAATGAAATTAGATCTTATGGATATCTGATGCCTCTTTATACATATATACATATATAAATACATGTTAGAACTAGTTTTATTGAAAAGCTTCTATTAAATTTGACATTGCCTCCCTACGGACGACCCAGTACTCACCGGTCATTACAAATTTATTTGTCGACGTGTTTTCACACTATACTACAACTAAACAATTTTTTAAAATGCGATTTATGCATAAGACAAGTTGGTGCCATTGTCGGGGAGGCAACAGAAATTTTTGAAGCTTTCTTTGGTGCAAATTTGAGATTTCTAGCTTGTTATTTTCGTTGATTTCGTGTGTGTAGGAAAGCAAGTAAATCAGAATGAAACACGACAATGGGAATTGCGGGTTCAAACCTTAGGTAAGTGCCCGTAGTTTAGATCAGTTAGATTTAGATTTACTTGAACCCTAGGATTAGTTAGAATTTGTTTGCTTATTGAAAAAAAAATTTCTCTTGATTTTTAGGCTGAAATAAAATCTTAAATTATAAAATCAATTCTTGAAGATCCACACGACCAAAATTTCTTAAATTTACTGGATGTGAATTTTCAAGTCAGAAACAACATATCCAAATTTTGAACAAATCTGAGCTACATAAAATTCTAAAAAATTTACGTACTAATCTGTTATCAATTTAGTTATAATTCCTAATTTTTTGGAGTTTAAAATATTATAAGAATTTTTATACAACTCCAATTAACTTGAAATTTATGTCCCCAAATTTTTCAGATAATAGATAATTTATGAAAAATATGAAAAAATATTTCTTACACATTTGATTGCACGGATTACCCAATTACCAATTGGGGGTCAAAACAGACCACAAAACCCCTAGTACACTTTAAATAAAAAAAAGAAAATGTACATTAAAAATTCTTGAAAAATATTTTTGAGTGCCTAGTTAGTGGTGCAATAGGACCAATTGATTGCATTACTTTGGTCGCTCCACTCATCTGAATTTAAACTTAAAAGAATCATTTAGAAATATCTGTGCATAGGGTTTCACATTAAGGGTAGAGCACACCTGCGTTTCCATACTTAAAGGAAATCTATCAAACAAACTGGGATTTGTAAAAACTCTTGTGTGCCTCATCAGAACCTTGATTGAAAATATTAACTCAAGTGAACCCTAAAATGCATTAACACAAGCAATTGAATCTTAAAATTTACTTCATTATGAAAAATTGCTTGTGAACTCTTTTTGCCTAAGCACTTCACATCTTTGAAATCAATCTTAAAGGAAAACACCCCCTAATGCCCATCATATTCCAAAAGCATATCAAACCCACACCTAAAACTGAGTAGACGTGCCCTAGGCATGACTAATAGACTTGGGGACTTGAAACTAGATTGGACTAAGGTCAAGGCCTTGTCTACTTGGACCCACTAGTGACAAGAAAGGTCAGTACGGTAACCATGTTAACCTTTAGTGGTGTACCACCATGCATGGTGTCTTCAGGGGTCCCACCCTTCTAGCCAGCGAAGTAATTCAAGGGTTGATCTAACCCAGTCGTGTTTTAGGAAGCCAGGATCAAGTCTAATTAGGGTTGACAATCTAAGGACCAGTTTGTTTGCTTGCATTGAGCGACGAGGTTTCTCTCATTTGTCTTCTCTCTCATCTACAGACATTCTTCTGGTGCATGCAAGGTAGAAGATCTCAAAATCCTGATTTGCTACCACCATTAGAAAAAAATCCTAGGAGAAGACCTATTTATCCAGGATCTGAATCTAAACCCTCTGCAATGGTTAGTCACCATGAGGAAGAAGAGATTGATGAAGAAAATCTGGACCTTACGACTCTCTTACAAAGGCAGATCACTAAGCAGGGCCAGTATTATGACCAACAGATGGAAGTCATAGTACAGGCCATCACTCGACTTCAGAATGGAAGGGCAGACTAGCCCCTCTGTCACTTTTACAACCCTCCTAATGCCCATCCTGAACCCTTTGTCAGGGTACCTCAGGATGGGGAAGATTTTGGACTCGAACCTCAGATCATTAACTTGATTCCCTATTTCCATGGCCATGAGTCAGATGACCCCTTCCACCACCTTGAAGAGCTCCTACACATAGGAGGAACTTTTGGCCCTGGGAACATGAATGAAGGTACCTTGATGATGAAGATGTTCCCATTCTCCTTGAAAGATAAAGCTGCACATTGATTGAGAGCAATTGGTAGACCAATCCTAACTTGGGAAGACCTGAGAAGCACATTCCTAAAGAAATTCTTCCCCGTAGGAAAAACTAATGCCTTTAGATGTGCCACAACAACCTTTAAGCAGAACCCCAGGGAACAACTACATGAGGCTTGGGAGAGGTTCAATGATTTAGCCAGGATATTCCCCCATCATGGGATTCTGAAGTGGCACTTGACCCATATTTTCTATTATGGGTTGAATGATAATCTAAAGAATTTTGTTGATGCATCATATGGGGGCAATTTCCTAAGTAGAGACGCTGAGGGAGCCTTTCAATTATTTAAGCATATGAGTTAAAATTCCCTCAACAATGCCTCAATGTCCACCTTTAATAGAGCTAATCATCCAAGGAGCGGAGTTTATGAAGTTAACAACAATTCAAACTTGGGTTGATTTAGAGCTAATTGCATAACAATTAGACAAGGTGGAACTCGTGGGAAAGAATGTGGAGAATTTGGATAAGAAGTTGGATAACCTTCTAAAAGGTGAGAATTCCTTAGGTACACAATCCTAAGTAAATCCTATGCCTACCCAAGGAGTGCCTATGTTAACCCACAACCAACTCCCCAACCCTCTAGGTCAAGAGATAGTGCATAACATTAATGACCTAACCATGGCTCCACCTATAAGCCAACTGTACTTGGACCCATCTCTTTCTGGGTACCAAGAAGGGACCTTGATGCCCTCGAATTCTAAACTAGGTAGCCCAATACCTAGTTATCTTGAGGATGTGAATGCACTTCAGGGTTACACTAGAAATGAGCCTTATTCAAACACTTACAACCCTGGATGGTGCAACCATCCTAACTTTCCTTGCTCAAGTCAGAAATCTGCCCAAGGTCCTAACTTGACTAAGCCAAACACTTATGGGCAACCTAGTAGGTACACACAACCGCGCACATATCAACCACAACCTACACAGAAAAACCAGCCCTTTGATCTGAGTCTAGTCCTCAAAGAAATGATCGAAATGAATCTGAGGTATAAGGAAGAAATGAGTCAATTAAGGACAAAATTGATGGGACAACTGGACCAACTAGTAGATGCTAGACAACATGAGATGCTGCCATCCCAACTTGTCCCAAACCTAAGGAACTTCAATAGGGTTAATCAGCACAACACAAGGAGCAACAAGCACACCTAATTCAGCCTGCTCCCTAGCACCCACCTAGTTTTCTTAACCCTAACCCAACCCAGGCTCAACCCATTTTGCAAAACCCACCTTATCCTTCTAACCCTAATGCACATGCCTATGATGTCACTTTGAGAAGTGGGAAACAAATCTAAGATCCTTCTACATCAAAATCTTACCAAGATCTTAAGGAGCCTGAATCTTACCTGGGAAACCAAGCTAATCTAGAAAACAAGACTCAGGATTTGAATACTCATGATTTTCCTCAATCACCTTTTCCTGAAGCCTTGATCAAACCCAGGGAAAAGAAAATTGATCAATCTAAGGAGTGGCTTGAGATTCTAAAGCAAGTCCAGGTAAATATACCACTCCTTGAGGCTATTGGGAACATTCCGGCCCTGTGCGAAATTTCTGAAGGAATTATGCACACCAAAATGCCAGACCAAATCATCAAAAAGGGTCATGATTTCTGAACAAGCCAGTGCCATCATCCTAAATAAGCTCCCTCCTAAAAAGAAAGATCTAGGGACCCCCTTAATTTCATGTGGAATAGATGGGTTCATCCTGGATCAAGCCTTACTGGACCTTGGTGCATCCATCAACTTAATCCCCATAGAATTATATAAAGAGTTGAATTTAGGCCCCTTGCAACACATTGAAGTGACCCTTCAGCTAACTAATAGGTCAACCAAAATTCTGAAGAGCCTTCTATAGAATGTGATTATAAAAGTATGGGATTTTGAGTGCCCTGTGGACTTCCTTGTTCTAGATATGGAGGCATCAGAAAACCTAAATCACACCTCGATAATCTTAGGGAGACCTTTCTTGGCCACTGCCAAGGCTCTAATCAACTATGAGACGGGGATTATGCACATCATCACCAGAAGGAAAAATTGTCAACTCAATATCTTTAAAGCTTCCTAAAAGAATAAGATGAATTGTGGTTCCATTCAGGTTGTAGAAACAATTGAAAAAGTTTTGGAAATTCACACTAAAGATGATCCAAGTCCTGCCAAAGCTCAAGACCAACACGAAGGGAAAGAAGGGGATGTACTTGAGGATAATTCTGATCTACCATCTCCCATGGAAAACCAAATTGAACAAGGCATTAGTGAGATTGAGAAACTCCTGGGAGTAACTTATGACGAATTAGATGATAGTATAAAGAATCCTTAATACATCCACCCTAAAATTCAAGAACTTTTGAATTCTAAGGGAGTTCAAGAAAATGAACAATCTAAGGACATGAACCAGGAAGTAACCTCAGAAGAAGAAGTTCAACACATAATGGACTGGAGAAGAACTTATAAGCCAACTGGTTCAAATGGATGGCTTGACTCAGAAGAAGTGACTTCGATTGAGGAAGAGGAAATTTATGATGAAGATTTTGACGAATTCCACACAACTCTACCCCTATCACCATTTGACATAGAGCCTGGAGAACTCATGATTTTTGATATCAACTACCATTATGAAGACCCTCATTACTTTAATTCAGAACCAGATATAATTTGAAATCATGATTTCAATCCAGACCCTATACCACCTCTTCTTGATTTGTGGAAATGGATTGACAGATAGGCTCTGCAATTTGAACCTCATTCACCCAACCCTATTTCATATCCCAAATCAAAAAGACTCTTTGTAATAGGGTTGCATCATCAGCTGGTCCGCATTTGTGGATCACTGATTCTGGGACCAAATGATCATATCTTTCTACTAATCTTAAATTCCCCTGCAACAATTATTACTTCTTCTCTTAACCCATAGTATTGAACTACATATTTTTGGGTTTAATTTTGACAAATGACGTTAAACTTAGCTCTGGCTGGGAGGCAACACAATACTCTGTACAGGTAGCTCTGCATCCTTTGTATACATGTTGACCTAGATTAACAAGAATAGTCAGGTGATATCCTCTCCTCTTGCTTATTATATTTTGATTTTCAGGCATACATTTCAATGAGGACATTGTAATGAATAGGATGGGGGGGTGGACATTGCATGTCTTATCATTATGTCAAAGAAAAGAAATTGCATTTAGGCATAAAGAATTTTTATTAAGGTTTTATTAGGGATTTATTCTTAAGTTGATTCCTGAGTTTAGAATCTAGTACAATTTCACACTTACACGTAGAATTTGCAATGGATCCTCTATGAAGACAGATAAACATCTTTGGTTTGTCAAGAAGAAGTAGTGCTTCTTCTCCTAAAGCCTTGGACAGTAATTAGGGAGTCAGGCAAACTATCTTCCAACAGATCCACCCAAACAAGTGTGAGGTGAGCGTAGAAAGTCTACTGGTGCTCTAAGGCTAGTATGAGGAATCCTAAACTCTGGATAATGAGATAATGATACTCAGAGTTAGGCATAAGTTTTTGCTCTCGATTTTTCTATACAAATTCATAGTGCGAATATTTTGAGAGCCACCAAATAAGGCAAATACGCAGAGAAGGGGTTCAGATAAAACTAGAACTAAGGTTGATGGTCACGACCATCCTTTATGGAATCCTCGGCTGAAGGAGGGTATTAATGTCAAGGTCAGAAATATATTGTCCTATCCATTCCCTTCCCGGTACCGAGAATAGGCACTTCCACCAATTAAGCCACCCGATATCCTCTTGAGCACCCCTAATCTCGAATAATGCCTCATAAATAAAAGTATGTATGTTATACTGCGTTGCATTAGTAGATATTTGAAAAAAAATGATATATATAGAAAAAAAAGAGAGGAAAAAGAAAAGAAAAGAAAAATAGATATATACATAAAAAAAAGCAAAAAGAAAATTAGTTTATGAGTTAGAATTTATTGAGGCAACAACACCTACGACCCTCACGATCCACCAAATACAGCCTTAACCTATTTTTCCGTATTTCTGGCCGCTTGAATATGGGCCAAGGAATTCTAACTTAGTCGTAGAGTTATCAGAACCTAATCAAAGTGTTAATGCCAGGAGAGACCACCAAATATATTGATAAATCTGATGAGATTGTGAGCTCAAAAAGAAAGAAAAGAAACGATAAGGAAAAGAAAAAGAAAGAAAAAGAGAGAGAATGAGTATAAAGGAACTAAAGACAGCACAATTTCTCGCATCTCTCAGTTGAATTATTTCATAATCTGGAAATCTAGATTCTAAAGTACTAGCCTACATGTAGCACCAGATGAGTGTGAGCCACCAAAAACAAATACACTTAACTCAAAATCATCTTCTACCTAAGCCAAAAGCCAAGGTTGAATTTACAGATTATCATATAACCCCAAGGGGAGAAGTTTGCCTATCCCAATAGATTTTTTCTAAGGATCAAGTATGAGCTTTAGTATAGTTAAGCTACAACAAAACACAATCATGATTATCTGGATTACCAAAGCTTCAAATGGAAACAAAAGAGAAAAACCTCTAGTCAAACTCTTGATAAAAATTAGTCATATAGGACCATTTTGCATTTAGTCTTACATTTTCTAGGGACTAGTAAGATTTAGGCATGGGGGTGTGATTGCACAACAATCATGTAACCTAAATAACCTGAATTAAGCTAGATTCTAGCATAACTTAGGAATAATGCATTCGTAGGCATCATAATTTGCACAATAGCTAGTTTATTACTCATATAGATAATATCATCATTTTATGTACTAATGAGAGATGATTTTAATCATAGATGATTCGAAGCTGCGAATGTCAGATCAGATCAGATATATCTGATCAGAATGACGACAAGAGTCCAACACTTCCGAAATATTCTCGATCAGACAACCAGAGCATTATGTGTAGTCCATAAAAGAACAGAGATCATGGAGCCAAAGGACAAATATCCAAGCCTCTGATGAAGAATCCAACTACACGGATGGATCCTGATCGACGATCGTAGTCCAACGGCGTAAAAATCAACTCAATCGAAGATCTACATCACCAAATGCAAGGAAAAGAAGATGGACAACCATGATGATGCCACGTGGCACCATCATAGCCACCCCCCCTCGTCGCCTCCCCATTTGAGAAGGCCACCCTCGTGTGTTGTGGGCCATTGTATCTTCATCCAACGTCCACGAGCGCACCATGTCGCCCATCCAACCTCACCTCATTAAAGGAAAGAAAATCTCGACTGTTGGATCTTCATCCAACGGACGAGAATAAGTTTCCTTAAAACAAAGACACAACAAAAATGTGGCCTTAGCGTAACGGTGAGCACGCTCAACCGCAAGTGCGAGACGTGCATTCGAGTGGTGCTGCGCAAGAAATTAGGAGAATGTCAGGCACAGGCGCAATTGGACCGTCGGATGGTAAGCGGAGAGTGTGGATGCGACCGCATGGCACAATCTAAGCACACTGCAGCTGGATGTGGGAACCCACGTTCAATCACACGCGCTCGTTTTGATGCACAGGTGAGGCGAGAGTATGCGTGAGTCGTCCAATCGTGAGATTAGACGGTTGACGATTAGGCACTAGAAAGAGGCGAACAAGCGTGCAAAAAAAAGAAGAGAACGTGTGCGGGAGCAGCTGGAGCATCCGATCATGATCTGATGCATGAGAGTGCACCATGTGTTGCCACCAAGTTAAATACGAGTGTAAAAGGTGATTTTAAAGGAGTTTTGAGGCCTAATTAGGTCCGTTGATCTCCCAATCAATGGATCTGATTAATCCTAAAGTTGTTGCATGAGATAAAGGGCCAAAGACCCTTTTTTCCCTCCATAAAAGCTATAAAAGAAGGCCAGAGCCCCCTAGTGGAGGGTATCTCTAGATACAACTCTTCCACCTTCTCTGCAACTCTACTTTGACCTTCATCCCAGCACTCTAGATCTGAGGTGCTGCCACACCTCGTACATGCATCCCACAAGCGGCATCATCTCTCTACCTCCTTCTATCTCTCTCTCTCTCTCTTTCTCTCTCTATTTATCTCTACTTTTTGCATAGCAATTTCTACTATGAAAAACTCTTTATCAATACAATGAAATTTGATCTTATGGATATCTGATGCCTCTTTATACATATATAAATATATAAATACCTGTTAGAACTAGTTTTATTGAAAAGTTTATGTTAAAATCAAGATTGCCTCCTTGAGAATGACCCAATACTCACCGATCTTTACAAATTTATTTGTCGACATGTTTTCACGTTATACTACAACAAAATAATCTTTTAAAACACGATTTACGCATCGAAAAATATCTCACAACTGTGTCCTTGTACTTTGCTACCATTTGTTGCAGTCTAAGAAGTAGTTGAGAGTCCATTGGCGGTTTCCCAGTGGTGATCTGTTTCGATATGACCTCAGATGTGAGTCTCGAGGAAGATGGAGGGTTATAATAGATTTGGTTTGGAGAATCATAAGGTTGGTGAGTGGGCTCAGTGTAGTCATAGGTTGCAATTGAATACTCAACTTTGAGTGGCTCACTATCCACCTGTGGTACATTCTCACTGAATTCAAAGCCCCTAGAGGTTATGTCTTGGGTTCTTTGTCTTTCATCCTGTATTGCTTTTCTCAAGTCCTCAGATTCCCTTTTTCTATCCCCCTTTGCTTCCTGGACTATTTGGATCAATTCAACGATCTGGGAGCTTTTGTGAGGGTAGGAGTATGCCTTTGGTGGGACGGGTCATGATACTCAGTCATCATGATGAAATACCGATCTCGCATGGACAGTGTCTCTAGGGGTTGTGATGTCTGTGGGCATATCCCAAGCCTAAGGAGCACGTGTGTAGGAATAATGAGGAGCAGTATCCCACCCATAAGTAGTTGGGACCATAGTTGGGTTGGGAGGAGAACCCTGATGATGGTAGGATGAGAAAGAGTAGGGGTCCATGATCAAAATGCTCAAAAGACACTAGAAGGGTCTTAGTGACCTTACACCAATTACAAGGACTGGTGGCAGAACAAGGCAAAGGCCTTGCAATCAAATTTGTCCTTAAGATCAAATGACCATATTTTTTGTTCAAGTTTGAATTATTGAAGAAATTCGTTGAGAAATCGACTGAAGATAATCCCCGCCTCTTAAGCTAACTCGATCAGTCTAGTTACGAGGGGACTAAGAGGAAGGTTCTTCCTTTGGCTTTCGTCTCCGATTCCTTTGTACCCTTTAGTGGCCTCATAGGCTTAGTCACTAGGTTTGGCAGAAGAGGTTGAAATCACCTAGTAATTTTAAGACAAATGTAGGTTATTAGGTGTGTTGTTGTGATTTTTTACCTTTTTCTTCAATTCAATACGTGGTGAGCGGTCCACAAGGTGACCAAGCTCACCGGCCAGCCACTAGATTTGACTTAGTCTAGGTTAGCCCAAATGTGTGGTCTCTAGAAATTTTGACCCTAAAGATGTAACCTAGGGTTCATGCTATTCTAGGATCTCAGCAGACCAACAGAAATAAATCAATTCTTTGATACGTAAATGGAATCCAAATAATTTGAAATTCAACAAGTATATTTATTTTTCAATTATCTTTTCAAAGGATATTTTTTTATAATTTTTATTATTTCCACCGAATAAATAAGAATTTTTGAATGTCAGGGGGTCAGATTTGGAATTTTGACCCTTAGTCAATTTTCTACTTTGAAACAGAATAAAATAAACTCTAAAAATTCAATAAAAATATGGAATTATAAGCTAATTAGATTAGCTTTCAAACCCCACTACTTTTGGTCAGATCAGATTCACATATTGTTCGAAATTACTGTTTCAAATCCAAAATTTTTCAAATCTGGGTCACTTTGATCCCCTTGTAATTTATGAATTTTTAAAAATTTCACAATCTGACTTTTCTCAAATAAATGGTGCTGTTTGAAAGATGGTTTGAAAATGAAGCTCTTGCCTGAATTTCAAATTTTCTTTCTTAATATATTTTCAGTAAATGAATTTTTAAATGGCTCCTTGAAATCAGGCCAAAAATCAGGGATGTGGTGGAAAGGCTTTTGAAAGGTTTTGAAATTCAAATTTCAAACCTTCCCCCAAAATGATTTTTTTTCCAAAATTTTTTTTTCAAGATTTCTCAAAAACTTTTTTGGAGGAAAAAAACTTTTTCAAATTTTCTCTCTTTTTCTTTTTCAAGCAACTACTAACCTAGGATTCAAAAGGAAATTCTAATCTAACTACCTAATTTTTTTTTCAAAAAGCAAAATCTAACTAAAATTGAAGTCTAACCTAAGAATCAAAAAGAAATCGAAACTAAGGTAGAGAAGATGTGCACCTAATATTTAAAATCCACACTTGATGTGTGCGTAGATCCCTGGTTCATCCTGCACAAAAAAAACTAAATCAGTTATGAAATAAAAAATCGTCATGCCTCCCCAGCAATGGCACCAATTTGTTCGAGGCATTAATCATGTTTTAAAGTAAATCAGTCGTAGTATAGCACGAAGTACGTCAAAGCCAGTAAAATTTACAAGATGTGAGTCCCGATCGAACTCAGGAAGGCAGAGAATGCTTCTGATCTCAAACTAATTTGGATCTAAATACCAACTAGATAATAATCACAATATATAGATAGAGACTGTAGCCATGAGTTTGATCAAATAATTCTAGAATTTAGCTTTGTAATGCTAGAACAAGAGTAATTGAATTGTAGAAAGAAACTAGAATATCACTATCTAATCTGGCAGAATAAGGGCACCACAGGTGATCCATGGTGGCCTTCTAGATAGGCTGGGGAGAGCAATGGTGGTTCACCAAGGTGGCTTGGTGGGCACTTCAGAGGAAGAGAGCTAGAGACAAAGAGAGTTGAAGAAGGTCTAAAGAACTGGAGAGGGTCTAGAAAAGTTCTAGTGGAAGATGATCCTTTTGGGGGGCCTTGGACCTTCTTTTATAGCTTTTATGAGGGTTAAGATGGGCATTTGTGCCCTCAAAACCGTGCAACAACCCTCTAGTGATCAGATTCGTCGATCGGAAGATCAACAGATCAAATTTTGCCACAAAATCAACTTATTTACGCCTTCTACACTCGAAGCACACCGGATGGCGCCATGTGTCGGCCCCTGTTGCCGTTGGATGGCCATCGGATGCTCCAGCGCTTGCCGTGCCAATGCCCACTACTTCTTCTTATCCCCTACGCACACCCGCGAGTTTAACTACACGCAGCTGTCCGATCTCTCGATCAGATCGCTTAAAATGAGCATCGCTGGCTTCGCTAAAGAGAACATGAGATCGTGCTTTTCAAGCGTGCGTTCATTCGTGCGTTCACCACGGACCTCCCTAGTCATGCCACACCGCTGCATCCAAGCCCTTTGATCGCCATCTGATGGCCAATAGTGCCCACGTCTCCACCGCTTTTGTTGCTTTCGTGTTAAGCGGTACTCGAACCTGCGCTCTTCGCTCAAGGTTGACTGCGCTAACCCCTATGATAAGGCTACCCTTGAGTTGATTTTCAAATCATCGCACGGATGCTCTCAGCTGTTGGATGAAGATCCAATGGTTGAGAATATTCCCTCCTTGATGGCATAGGGGCGGGACAATGGCATGGATGCACCTTGACCGTTGGATGTTGATCCAGTGGTCCACAACATGCGGTGTGATGCCTTCAGTAGTTGGGGCTGGTGTGACGGGTGGCTATGATGGTGCCACGTGGTGCCATCGTGCCCATCCATCTTTTCTCTTTTGTAGACGATGCTATAGTCGTTCGATCGAGATGCTTCTTGCACCGTTGGACTGCAATCGCTGATTTGGATCCATCAGTGCAATTGGATTTATCATCTAAGGTCTGGATTTTCACCTATTTGCCTCTTGGCTCTTGCTCTTCTGTGGACTCCATAAGATGCTACGGGAGTTTAATTGATGTGATCATGGAAGCGTTGGACTCCCGTCGTTGTTCTGAGCAAATCCATAAGGTTGGATCGATCATCTACAGTCCCAAATTACCAGCAGTTATTAATATCTCCCAATTAGAACATAAAACGACGTTATTATTTACAAAACTAATAAATCAACTAGATGCAAAGTATGATGCGAATGCATGCAGAATGCCTAAGCTAGGTTCTAACTTAATTCAAGCATATTAGGACCTATCATTGCTGCGCAATATTACCCCCATGCCTAAATCAAGAGTAGCAAATTAAAATTATTTCTAATTCAGATGAATGACAAAATTACTCTTTATGATAAATTTCTGTGCTGAATTCTAAAACTAAGGGACTAGAAAATGTTAGGCATGGGGGTATGATAGGAGCACCATCATCCTCTATATCTAGCCCAATTTGGCTAAATTCTATGGCTAAATTCACATAATTAATCACTAAAATGGTATAATTCAATATAGGCTAAATGAAGAGGAAATAATGTAAATTGGGCTAATTCTACTATTTTAACAGTTAAATATAGGTGCAGAATAACCTAAGGGTAAACCTACGCCTAATTAAAGGTCAGTTAAGCTAAAAATTCCAATAAGTGAGCTTACTTGAATTGACTTAGGGTTTCTCTGAGAAATTAAAGTTAATTCATATTTAGAAACCTTAATTTCAGTCTCCCTTTAATTCAAGGTATTCTAATTTGAATAAATGTAATATAAATCTCTTAAAATTCATTTTAAAATATTTTATAAGGTTTAGAATAGTTACTTGTACAAAATGAACTTATTTTGACCTAAAATAGAAACTTGAGCGAATATTTAATATATTTTGGATTTAAATGTAACTTAACCAAGAAAACTTCATCAAAATCCAAAATTGGAGTCACCAATATATTCCTTGGGTCCAAATTAGGTTATCGTAAAAATTCGAGACTAATTGGATATCTTGACCTACTTTGCATATTAACCCTTAATTTTTTAATTTCTTTCAACTTGGTCCAAAATCCTCTCTTCCAGGTCCCTCGCTGACATCATGATGACGTCAACATCTTCTTCCTTAGCCAGCAACAAGAAGCTCCATGCCATGCTCTCCGACACAACTTTGGGGAGCAAAATCTCCCGGATCTCGCGATAAAATCCCACCAAAATAGGTGGGATTATTCCCCAAACATTCTCGTGCATAGCTGCGTAATTTCCAGCCGTCTTCACCATCTTTGGAGACTACAAATCGGGAATAAAAACCCCTCCAAAGCTTACACACACATCCTTTTTTGAGGTCACAAATCGACCTCGAATGCCGTGGTCTCATGCCTATAAAGCATGGCTCTACTCGTGCGATCTCCCTTGTCAAGTCCCGGCACATCTGCACCTCTTCCTTCCCTGATGTTGCCATCGACGAAGACCTCGAAGTCCTTCAACCTCCCTCGATGCCACATCTTGCTGCCAACCAAGATTGCAGTTCATCTTCTCTCGTCGTCGTGCTTCCCGTTAAAGAACCCAGTTCCTCCAACCTCTTCATCACTCCAATCCACTCCAATCTTTTCGTCACACCAAGAAAAGCCACACTGGGAACAAATCGCAAGATATTAGAGACTTAAATGCAAGAAATTTTAACTTCTCAAGGACCAATTCAGAGAGTTCTTAATTTGGGTTAAGTTATTTTTCCAAATGAATTTTTATTGCATAGTCTTGCTCAAACATTAGCAATATCGATTATTTAGTACTTAACTCTCATTAGTATTTGATTAATTGAAGTAAGTATTGAATAATTGAAGTATAAAGTTGTATGACTTTTGTTTACATGTTTGAACTAGATTTGGTATTTAGAGAATCAAATTCATTCAATCTAGTTCCCAAGCTATATTTTCGTGAACATTTGATAGTGATAAGTTGCACACTGGTTTTGCTCCCAGAGAATGACCTCAGAATACTTTGTTCCTTTTTTTTTTTTTGAAACTAAAAGGAAAGCTATCGTGCAATGATAGCAATCCAAGAGGGCATTTTATTGATAAAAAATAGGAAACAATGAATATTTACATATCAGATCCCCATCTATGTATGAGGGACAGGCACTCATTTACAATTTGCTCACAGCATACTAGACTCTCCTGAAATAACCTCTCATTCCTTGCCCTCCACACAAACGAAAGTGTTGTAACCATGCATAGGTGCAGTCTCCCAGAAACTAAAAAGTTGTGCTATAGAGATTCCCATGGGGGAAGAGGCTCCTGGCATGTTCTTCTCCAAATCATGTCAGTAATCAAACAGAATGAAAAAATATGATTGATGCTGTCTGTGTGCATTCCACATAAATGGCACTCGTGAAGAGCTACACCCATCCTCTTGTGCCTCAGGTCACCTGTGATCAAGCCCTACCTTGAGGGGGATCTTCAAAAGCCAAATTTTTCTGTCAATGTGATCATTTTCCACATCTCTGCCAACCCCCATAATTTTGTCATCAGCACACTGAGCCATATAGAATCCATCCCAAACATATCTATCCTCCACGCCAGTTCTGGGTTTGAAATGTTCCAGCTCTGAAATCATCTTGAGTTTATCTCCCACAGTCTGGTACCCTCCCTGTTGGAAGTAGCCTCATTTAGTTGCCAGCATGCAGCAGCATCCGACCAGTAGCAACTCACCGTGCCATCTTTGTCCATCGCTGCTGAAAATACCCTTGAATAGGATTCTTTTAATTGACCCAGTGAGGACTAGTCTTCGCTCCAGAAATTGAATGATCTACCATCTCCTAACACTGGCTATAATAGATGCCAATTGCCCTTAGAGCATGGATCACCGACTACCAGAATGGTGAGGGATGTGAAGGACACGATCTTCTTAGCGCACTGTTGGATTGACCATAGTTGTCTTTGATTAGTTCAGTGCAAGGCCTCTCTTCCCCAATCAAAATTTTTGTTGCCCATTTGAGCAGTAAGGCTTCATTGAATTCCTTCAATGCTTTGATTCCTAGTCCACCTCTTTCCTTTGGCCGGTAGAGTTGCTCCCATTTCAGTGGTTGCATGAATCTACCTTCGAGTTTGGCACCCTTCCAAAAGAACCACTTTTGCATTAGATCAATGCGCTTCCAGATGGACTTCGGAGCTTTGAATAGGGAGAAGTAAAAGACTGGACTCGAGGTAATAATAGAATTCAGTAGGATAAATCTACCACCCTTAGAAAAAAACCTATTGTTCCACCCCTCCAATTTGACTGCAATCTTATCAAGAAGCATGTTCCAGTCGCATTTCTTCATTTTTGAACATCTTAGGGGCAGCCCCAAATATCTAATGGGTAGGCTGGTACGTGGGGTCCCCAGGATAGTAGAGATAGCTTCTTGTTCTTGTTCATTTAGACCAAAACACACCAGATTGGACTTCTCCCTATTTAATTTCAGACTTGACATGTCACCAAAAATGTTGACCATATGACCAAGTGCGCAGGTTTCATCCTCTGTCCCCTCTACAAAGTAGACCGTATCATCCGCATACTGGAGAATAGGGGCCATAGCTCTCCTATTGGATAAAGAATATCCTCTTATAATACCCGCCTCAGATAGTTTACAAATTTTGTTTTGAGAATTACAAATTTTTAAAAGTCGATTTATGCTATTCGACTATACTACGATGTGAATTTTAGCAAACCTCATTTCGCGCACGTCACACTCATAGAGCACCTCAAAAGTATTACAAATGTCTCTTTGACTATCCATTGTTTTTAGGATGATGAGCTAAGCTGAATTTCAATTTGGCACCCAAGGCCTCCTATAAACTAGTCCAAAAGTCTAACACAAACCTCAGATCTTGATTTGAGATGATGTCCTTGTTAACCCTATGAAGCCTAAGAAGCACTTTAACATATAGCTTAGCCAAATGACTTGGCTTGTGGGTGGTCTTGATTGTTAGAAAGTGAGTCAACTTAGACAATCAATCAACAATGAATCAAATAGCATCATGCCCACAAGAGGTCCTCGGCAACCCTACCTCGAAATCCATAGTGATGTTCTCCCATTTCAACTCTAGCACTGGAAGAGGTTGTTGCTGACTTGTTGAACTTATGTGTTTAGCCTTTACCTATTGCCAAGTCCAACATCAGCTGACATATTGAGCCACATCTTGCTTCATGCCTTTCCACCAAAAGTCCATCCTAATGTTCTTGTACATGTGGGTACTCCCCAGATGTATAGTAAACCAGGAGTTTTGCATCTTATAGACTAGATGCCTGTTCAAGGTCTCATTTTGAGGTACACAATCACCTTTGGAAGTAAAGAAATCCACCCAACAAAGATAAGTCTTGTGACCATCCTCCCACTACTCTATATCGAATTTGGGCCAACTTTCGACTGGTAAACTGCATGCTTTTGATCTCCATGATTAGCTCTAGCTGCAATCTTCATGACATAGAAAGAGTGCCTAGGAAATCCTACCCACTAATTGGCTTCCATTTATTGATCTCAGTGAGCCAATCCCACTCCTGCACTCAAAGTTGAGCCACCACTACCATTAGGTTTTTACTCAGAGCATCAGCTACCATGTTGGCCTTGCCTAGATGGTATTGGATCCTACAATCGTAGTCCTTCAATTGATCCATCCAATGATGCTACCTTATATTAAGCTCTTTCTGGGAGAAGATGTACATGAGGCTTTTATGGTCGGTGAAGATATCAATCATTTCACCATAGAGATAATGCCTTCACCACTTGAGGGTGAAGACAATGGCTGCCAGCTCAAGGTCATGTGTTGGGTAATTCTTCTCGTGATCTCACAATTACCATGAGGCATAGGCCATCATCCAACCATTCTGCATCAACACCCAATCGAGTCCAAGCTGTGATGTGTCACTATTTACTACAAAGTTGCCACTCCCTGATGGAAGGGCCAAAATTGGTGGTAACGTCAATTGCTATTTTAGCCCCTAGAAGCTCTACTCACATTCTAGATTCCAATCAAAGTTGACTCCCTTCTTGGTTAGACTTTTCAAGGGGATTGAAATCTTGGAGAAGTCCTAAATGAAGCATCGATAATACCTGGCCAATCCCAAGAAACTTCGAGTATCTATCATTGACTTAAGTTGAGACCATGTCAACATTGCTTCTACCTTATTTGGGTCCACTGATACACCTCTGCTATTGATCATGTGGCCTAGAAAAGCAACTTTACTAAGCTAAAATTCACACTTGCTGAATTTGTCAAAAAGTTGGTTATGTTGCATTGTCTCCAACATTGTCCTCAGGTGTTCCACACGTTGGTCAACATCTCGAGAATAGATCAGAACATCATGAATAAATACTATGACAAACTGATCCAAGCAGGTTCTAAGCACCCAATTCATTAGGTCCATAAATATTACAGGGCATTGGTTAGCCCAAATGGTATAACCAAAAACTCAGTGGCCATATCAAGTCCAGAGGTAGTTTTCGAAGTATTATTCTCCTTTACCCTCATTTGATGATATCCAGATCATAGATCGATCTTTAAAAACACTATAGATCCCTACAACTGATCAAATAAATCATCAATCTTGGGTAGAGTGTACTTGTTCGTAACCATGACTTTATTTAATTGTCAGTAGTCAATCCAAAGCTACGTACTCCCATCTTTCCTTTTCACAAAGAGTACTAGTGCTCCCCAGGGAAACACACTAGGTTGAATAAATCCCTTATCCAAAAGCTCCTACAACTAGATCTTTAGTTCCTTGAGCTCAGTTGAAGCCATCCTATGTGGGGCTTTGGAGATCAAACTGGTTCCCGAAATCAGTCAAATCTCAAACTTGATTTCTCTATGTGGAGGGATTCTTTGTAACTCTTCAAGAAACACCTCCATTAATTCATGGACTATGGGGATCAAGATTGAATCTTTTAAGAAAACAAAGATTTCAATACAATTTCCCACTTGTCAAGTCAGTTTCATAAGCACAGGAACTTGAATTTTCAATTTCTCGCAAACTTTCAGTGGACCTTTAAGCCGTAGAATCTACTCTAGAAGCTAATGACCATAGTTTATAGGAATTTGATAGGATTTAGCGATTCATATTTAGGGTGGTAGTCTAAAGCTGTTGAGTCTATTGGTACAAATTTTCTCGTGTGTTTTTGTAGTTGGTGACGACTATTACCCCCATTATAAAAAATTCTAACTCATGTTTGGATTTTATTCGTAGTTTTTCTCAAGACAAACAAAACCTAGGCATGGGGGTGTGATAAGTGAGCTTAATAATAAAATGACATGCTTAATTTTGTTAGTTTTGGGGCATTAAATGCATTAGAATTAGGGCATATACTTATAATTACATATTTGCATCTTAGAAAAAAGATTGTAAAATTGAGCTTGATTAGGTACTAATTTGAGTCTCTGCTCTATGCAGGAAATTTCAATCAAGTTCAGGAGGGAGAAAAGAAGAATCTAGATCAACTGAGCTTAATTGAAGAGAAGATCAAAATTTAACCAAGAAAACCCTAACCCTAGTCCCACTTCATACTTTCCTAATATAGTTAGTAGCTAAAATCCTAATCCTAAACCTTCTTCAAAAACCCTAACCTACCTTATGTAGACATCCCGACCCTCGCACTAGTCCTAAACCTAATCCTAAACCCAATCCTAAAATCCCTAGCTCATACTCCTAGTGTCACAACCTAAAAGCCCTAACCCTAGATTGCCTTTTAGAAACCTCCAACACTATCCACATGCTAGTTGTTATTTTCTACACCCAAAAATCCTATGATTATTCCTGGAAATCATCTAACCTAATCTAGAATGCCATTGCATCAATTAGGCTCCTAATCACATCCCTTAATTATCTAATCAATCAAGCCTAATGTGAACACAATCATGTGTGAACAATCCTACTTTCTAGAACCCTCATCTAAACCCAACATGAACATCCCCAACCTCCACATGCTTTCACACAAAAACCATCCCAACATCCTCAAGTCCACACAACTTCATCTAATAAAAATCTCATCACATCCACAAAATCCCAACGGAAATAGTGACTTTTGGATTAGATTAGGAAGAGGAGCAATACTCAGACCTGTGTTCGGGTCGTCATCGTCTTGATATGGGTATGCTAGGGACCCCATGGTTTGTCAAAAAATGGATCTTTATATGGTTCATCTTCTGATTTATAAGAACTAGAGTTGTCAAGTCTCTCAACGATTCGCCCTTTTGTTTGATCATAACGACGGAGTTCGATTAGGACTCTGTCATTGTCGACTACGAGGAAAGGATAGAACTCTCTCAAATTTTCTTGCAAGTATGACCGATAAAGACTTCTCCAAGAACATATACGTATATTCAATATACGTAATTTGGCTTACTGGGGTGACAATTGATGAGTGTCCCTATGTATAGTTACTTCTCTCCATGAGAATCATTCATGATCATCATTATGGTGCCTCCTTGCCGCCACTTTTTGAGCTGATGAGTTGACTAGACATTCATTAGTAAGGAACATAATGAATAGTCATTGAATATCGAATGGGATTAGATGTTGTATAAAGCATAAAAATGCATCATAATATATGTAGATATATGCATTGTATATGTGCAAAATCTAATTGGGATTATAATCTAGGAATATACCCTTGTACATCATCTCCAAGGTGAGGTGGTAAGTCATATTGTCTACACGGTGGTCAGTACTACTATTGTATCAATCTATTGAGGGTTTATATTATCATCGTCATAGTTCACACCCTGAATTGATCGAACAACAAATACAATTTATAACTCGAATATCTAGCAATGAAGTCCGAGGTCGAACACAAGGAGCAAGTATTACAATTCACATGCTAATTGAAATGAATATATAAATGAGCACAAGAAATCAAACCAATAATGATATTCAATGAATAATATCTACTCAATTTGATATTCAATGACAAACATGAGTACTTCAAGAGTTTAAGAGGATAAAAGGATATCTAAGACAAAATAATGGTGATTTAAATCACCAATTATTATTTTAAGCACATATATATCAATTACTCAAATACTGCTACAGTATTTTAAACCATGCAACTTAGGTACTTAAATGTTCCAACAGTACCAGCATTAAACCCAAATATGACGTTGCCTATGCAAGTTAGACGACTTAACCTTCACAGCTCAAGGCTCTCAAAGAGCTCTCTTCTTTTCTTCTTCTTCTTCTTTTCTCCTTCCTTCTTTCAGCCAGTGTCTCCTTTCTTCTCAGCGACTAAGTGTCGCATAGGGTCATGCCTCAGAGAGCAAAACCTCTCCCTCCTCTCACAGATTTCTCCTCTCACCTCTTCTCAAATCCAGGCCTAAATGGGTATACGGATCCAAGTATGGGTTTAAGCAGTATCGAGTCCAGGCTCACCAACAGTGGGTGATAAGTGAGGAGTGCGGGCTATGTGAGGGGAACCTACCCCCAGTGTCTGGGGCGATAAGGCATCAGCAAAAATTCCATTTATGCGTAGCTGCACTCTTTTCTCCCACCAATGTGGGACTAATCCCACAGCCTTCTCACATGCATGCAGCTAAAGGTGTCTTCATCTAATTGGCATAGTAGCTACATTTCCTTACTTAATTGAGAACTTGGAGGCCCTTCTGAGTTTCTTTCGTAGTGCGTGGAGTAAGTTGCGATTAAGAATACAGCCAAAGGAGCTTGAATGATGTCGGAGATGGGGGCGGTGATGGTAGAGCACTGGAGAAATCTGAAAAGCATAAATACAGCTTCATGACCCAATTAAACTCGCTTAGGACCTTTTCTGGACCACGATGAATGTGTGGGTGGTGGTCTTATGGTGGGAGAGGTGGTGAGGTGGCCAGACGGAGGCAGAGGAGATGAACGGAAGTGGGTGTGTTCAGTGGAGCTTTGGAGGGGGCGATAGGGTGAAATAGGAGAGGGATTTTGGTCGGAGGCACATGGCGGAGGTTTTCGGAGTGGTGGCGAGGTGTTTGGAGGTGTGAGATGAGCGGAAGACCTTACCGGAGGTGTGGTTAGAGATGGGAACGAAGGTGGATGGTAGTGGCTTCAAGGGTTGATTCAGACTTTGGAAGGAGGGAAAAGAACCTAGAGAAGTTTGGGGAGGGCTAGGGATTAAATCCCTGAAATAGTTCAATGATGCCTTACTGCTTAAGTGGGCAATTAAATTCTTGCAAGGTGAGATGAAGCCATGGACTGACTTGATCAGGGATAGCTACGGCTCATCAAACAGTGTGCTCAATAGACTGCAACCCAGTAGACCCTCGCCCTTTTGGAACTCAGTGATCAAAGCATTGGTTGTTAACATGCATCGGCTGCAGCTGACTCTTGGTGATGGCAAGACCTTCAGCTTTTGGAATGAAAGATGGTCTCGGCTGGGAGTTCTGAAGGAGATCTATCCAAGGGCTTCTGCAGCAGCCTCTGATAAGGAGGGGATAGTTAGCTATTTCTAGTCTAGTAGTAGCTGCAGCTGGCTGCTGAATGAAGAAGACTCCACCAGAAGGGGCACCCAATTGTGGGATGAAAGGAGGAATCTGATCTTTGATCTTGAAAGCTTTAGGCGAAGACATGGAGTGGAGGATAACTACATCTGGGATGGTCTTTACACTGTACATTGTGGCTACAGCAGATTCATGGAAAATGGAAATGGGGGGAGCTATGACTTCATTGACAAGAAAATTTGGCTTTTGAAGATCCCCCTTAAAGTACAAATCTTTCTTTGGCTATGTAGGAGAGAGGGCTTGATAACAGGTGATCTGTGACACAGAAGGATGGGAGCTACTCTTCATGAATGTCACTTATGTGGGATGCACACTGACAACATTAATCACATTTTCTCCCCTTGCCTAGTCACTGATGCTGTATGGAGGAGGACTTGCTAGGAGCCGCTACCAACATGGGAATCCATTTGGCATGGGTTTGTCGTGAGAGAGAGGCCACATGTGCGCATGGCTGTCACTCTCTGGTGTGTGTGGAAGGTGAGAAATGCGAGGCTTTTTCAGGAGAGACCGATATCTTGTTAACAAATTGTAAGAGAGTGCTGGTCCCTCATACATACTTGGGGATCTAGGTTGTAATTCCTCTTACTTAATTATATAATATACCCTCTCGGATTGCTATGTAAGACGATAGCTTTCCTTTTTGTATAAAAAAAAAAGAACCTAGAGAACTAAAGGGACATAATTAACCTACTTTAATTGGACGAAAGGGATGGAGAGGCACCGGCTTTGATTGGCTGTCATCGGAGAAGAGGAAACCTCTGGTGGTGGAGCAGCGTAGAAGACAGGGAAGGGGGTGTTCACTAGTATTGCGAGGAGCGGAAGAAGACGAGGAAGGAGAATCGACCTACTATTGTCATGAGGGTGGATGAAGAAGGTGGTCGGATGGCTCACCGGAGCTCATGGAGCTTTCGGTTGGGGAGAACGGAAGATGGTGGGAAATCGGCCAAAAATGAGCTAAGGAGGTCGGCAATGGGACCTGGGTCCTTTCAAAGGGCTTAGGAAGGCATTCCAAGCTTGGAAACAAAACTTGGAAGCATGTGAACCTTGCACATAAAGGAACCCTAAAGTTCAAAGGATTCGCAAGATGATTTGGGCACAAAGTAGAGCCCAATGAGTGGCTCAATTGGAAGGGGATTCTCTCAGGAGTTCTCCTTCCAATTTTGAAAGGGTTTCGTTAAGAAATCAAGGAGAAATCCCTGATTAAAGTTCACCAGAGTAGGAGTTCCTCCGCAATAATGGTAAAGGGACCTGATTGCAGAGAGGGCAACAAACTTAGGGACCCATTTGTAAGGAATTCAAAAAGCTCGAGATGCATATGTGAGAAAAAGAGTCAGACTAGACTGAAATGCAAACTAGGTCAAGATGATCTGTGATTGAGCCTAAATTTTGGTACAAACCTAATTTGGACCCAAGGAATCTAATGTTGAAGTCGGATTTTGGTTTTGAACAAGTTTGATTAGGTAATTTATGCAGAAACCCAAATTAGGGCAACTTCCTGTTTGATACTCTATTTTAGATCAAAATGAGTTCCAATGGTCTAATGAAAGGTACCAAACCTTATAGAATATTTTTCCATGATTTTTATAAATTTTAGGTAAATTTTATCCGGATCATAACATCAGTTAATTAAGCAGGTCTAAATTTAGGCTTTTGGATGTCCATTAATTCTTAAAATGTGTGAAAACTTGTTTCTGTCTACACGGACCCTCTTATTAGACTTTAATGCACATTTGACGTTTAATAAATCCCTAGGAAACCCCGTGATTGTTCAGCATTTATGATCTTCTGTTAAAACTGCAGATTTAATCCTATTTTAATGTATTCTTCTTAGAAATGATAAATAATGAATTATGACTCTCTGGTGGTTATGTAGGAGCATTTATCAATTGATTCTGACTATTTAAAGCTAGTTATGGCTTATGATGATGTTATCATCATACCCCCATGCCTAACTTTTGCTAGTCCCTTAGCAAAATCTCATGAAAGCAATTAGAGTTCTAGACCATGCTTTGAAGTTCAGATCTCTGATGTGTGCTTTTTCTCTAGAGACTAGGTCAGAATGCCAATAATAGGCCTAGAAGTACTAAAGTACCAACCGAGATCCAGACCTGACCAGCTTTAAACTTAGTCTGTGTTTATTGTGCTAAGTCAGGGTTTAAAAAGTGTTGTGTTGTAGTACAGCTGAAATAGCATTCAAAACAAATACAATTTTATTACTCGAAAAGATTCTGAGGTCGAACATAGGGAGCAAATGGAATTCACACACTAAACTTAGCAATTAATGCAAATTGAACACATAATATTACTCAAAAACTAATTAGGAATGTAGAGCATGAGTATGTGAAGAGAAAAGAATTGTAGATAAAATAATAGCTACTCAAATTGACTAAAGAAGGAAAAATTTAGACGTCTGATTTTGCAATCAGATGCCTTAAATGATTTTGCTACAGTGCCCTTCTTCTTTTCTTCTTCTTCTGCCTTCTCTTCTTCTAATTTGCTTCTTCTTCTTCTTCTTCACTTCTTCTTCTTTAAACCCTGCGGTCCTACTATTTCTCTTTAACTTTCTCTGTCCTCTATCTTTCCTCTTCCTTTGCCTTTCTTCTTCCTTGACCCATAGCTGCTCTGGCCCTCTCTTCTTCTCTCTCTGCCCTTGCCCTTTTCCTTCTCTGAGGTCCTCCTCTTCCTCTTCTTTTCTTCTTCTGCCTGACCTCCTCTTCTTCCTTTGAATTGGCTAAGTGTTAGAGCCAATCTTTCCAAGGCAAAAACCCCCCTAACCCCACGCAACTCACCTCTCTCCTTCACTCTTTTCTATTTCAGCCTCGCTCTCCCAGAGCCTTAGCTGGTCGGGTAATCGGACCTGACGCAGACCCGGGTCCAGGCTCACCGGCATGTGTGGTGAGCGAGGAGTGAAGTCAGGTCGGGTAGTCGGGTCGGCCAGGTCTGCACATTAGGTGTCGCGGATGAGTCTAGTGAAGGGGGGGAGGAGGACCTCACCCTCAGTGTTGGAGGCGAATAGCCTACAACACTTTTACAATTTATGTGCATGGAAGTGCCCTTCCGTTTCCGAGGTGGGACTAAATGTCCCACCTTCCTTTTGCGCACCACAGTAGTAGGTGCGTGTGGCCGAATTGGCAAGGCTGCGACTGCTAGAGCCTTTGCTTGGGGGCTTGGATACCTGCACTCCTTAATTCCTCACAGCCTAGGGCTATCCCCTGGAGCAGAGCAGGGCCTGGAGTGGCTTGGAGCTTTATTGAAGCTCGGCAGCAATGGCGAGCATTAACCTACTATCTAAAATCAAGAATAAGAGCCTTATGGCTGCATCAAAATGCTTGAAAGTATCATCGTGGCACGGTGAATGTAATGGTGGCCGTGGCGTGGAGTGAGGGTGGCTGTGGTGGCCGAATGGTGAAGGGAATGGACGGTGAGAGTGGGTCTGTTCGGGGAGGTGTTTGGGTAGTCGATGGAGTGATTGGAGTGAGGGGAAATGATCAGGAAGGTGCGGTGGAGGTTGTAGGGTGGTCGGTGAGGTAGATGGAGGTGTGTAGTGACGGGAGCACCTTGCCAAAGGAGTCACCGAAGATGGAGGAGGTGAAGATGTTCAATGGCATCAGTGGTTGGTTTTGGGAAATAGAGAGAGGGGGAGAAAGTGTGAGGGAGAGGGAATCTAAGAATCTACTCTAAGGGAAGAAAGGGGAAAGGAATCCCACACCAGTATGGTTGCCAGGCGTGGGGAAGACAAATACCTCCGTAGGTGTGGCGGCGGCGAAGATGGGGCAGGGATGACATTTGTGGGTATTGCTCGACGCGAAGGACGGTGAGGGAGATAACCCCGCCACTGGTATTGTGGTTGGGTGACGAGAGAGTGAGGAAAAGACCGTTGGAGCTTGTGGAGAGTTGTGGCTGGTTAGGGAGAGAGGAATAGAGGGGGAACTGGCCTAATTTCAAGCTGAGTTTGTTGGACCCTGAGGAGTCTTTAAATAGGGATCTGAGGAAGTTTTGTGCTTGGAAGCCAAGCTTCCAAGCAATGAATGCTTCGTCGGAGATGGAAACTTCCAAAGACCCAAATATCTCATGCATTCGCATGAGAGATTGGGAAAGAATCAGGGCTTATGGATGGGTTCATACTGGAGGGAAATTCTCAGAGAATCTCCCTTCCAATTTTGGAGGGGATTCTCCAAGCAATCAAGGAGAAATCTCCTTTCAAAGCTTGCCAGAGTAGAATTCCTCTGCGATAATGGCGGAGAGACCTATTTGTGAAGACGACGAAGAAGTTAGCGGGCTGATTGCAAGGGCATTTGAAAGTTAGGGGTAGAAATGTAATCAGGTTGGACCTTTTTGCAAACTAGGTTAAGGCAAACTCATTTTGGGTCCAACTTTTGGTAAAGACCTAACTTAGACCTAAGGAATCTAATGGTGAAGTTGGATTTTAGGTTTGACCATGTTTGACTGGGAAATTTATGCAAAAACCTATTTTAGGGTAAATATTTGTCTGAGACCCCATTCTAGGTCAAGATGGGTTCTAATGGCCAAATTGAAGGTACTAAACCCTAGAGAATATTTTTCTATGATTTTTAGACGGCTTAGGTGAATTTTATCCTAACCAGAACCTTGGTTAATTAAGTAGGTTAGTTTTTAGGGTTTCAAAAGTCATTTAATTCCTAGAACATACACAAACCATTTTCTGTCAAATCTAACCCACTTGTTATCTTAGTAAGACCATTTGACCTTTATTCAGCCCTTGAAAAAACCTGTGGTTGCACTGCATTGTTAAAATTACAGTTTTACCCCTTTTTTTCTTGTGTTTCTCTCTAAAAGGTTATGCAGTAAATTATGACCTTCAGTTGGTTATGTAGGAGCATGTATTCTCTCAATTGGATCAAAATGAGCTAATTACAGCTCATGATGGTGTTTCCATCAATTTGCCATGAAGGTTTCTAAGGCCTACAGAAACTATCCTAAGGTTCATTGAACCTAGCGATTAAAGCACCCATGCTTGTAACATGGTTAGTGTAGATTCAGTTTGCAGTGCATTTTTGTAAGAGAGAGAGATAGAAGAATTTCATTGCATTTTTAGAGAGCTTTATCTTTCTTTTTCTTTTCTTTATTTCTAGCTTCGGATTGGCTCAAAAACATGATCTATATCGGATTCTTTGTTCCCACCATCAATCCTCGGAAGGTCCTTGGCAATCAATGCTTCAAGATAGCACCACCCATGGCAAGCCCCAAAATCCTGGCTTTCGATATTTCGAGATAGTGCCACCCATAGCGTTTTATAGCTAAATTTTGGCCCTGCCAATCGACACTTCGGGATAATCCTGCCCATGGCACTTGAATTAGCATAAGGTGCTTACATGCCCCCGGTTGGATATTTAGATATCCTAGGAGACAAGCACTGAGGAGATGATATGTTATTGTTCATCTTTGAGGGGAATTTCCCACCTCTCCGCACCAGGAACTCGTCCAAATCAACTTGTGTTTTAAAGTGGTTCTTAATCTAGGTAGCTTTTTCAAAATAGAATAAATGCTTTTGTGCGATTTTTATTGTTAAGTGCACTGAACCAGACTGGTGCGTGGATTAGGGTGCTTAGGTTATCGAGTCCCGCAAAGCAAAGGTCAGGTAACGAGGCCGAATAATCCCTAAGCCTTAGACCTAATACATAAGCTTCGCATTTTCCTCAACCTCTTGAGGACTATCTGGATCTTAATGGATACATGAATGTTTAAGCCCTAAAACAAGCTTAAGAGGCCTAAGATCAGCACTCATACTAATCTCTTTGTCTCTCTATTTATTTCAGGTCTTAATTTTTTTCTTTTGATTTCGTCTAGAACATAAGTAATTTCCATGATCAAGTGCTAATGACTAACATTTTTGTTCTTGAATGTTGCTCCTTTTTGGCATTTTGAATTACCTCATTTTTTCCTCCACAAAATGATATGCAATTTAAGTTCACAAAATTTTCCTCCCCTTTCCATTTTTTGTGTTCTTTTTCAATTTTTTATTTTTCTTATTTTCTTAGCTATGTATAATAGTTTTGTGAGAACCCCTTAGAGACTTGAATTTTTTATGTGTTTGCACTTAACACCCCCCCATGCCTAAGTTTTGCATTGTCCTCATTATAACTGGAGGATATGAAATTAGCTTGGTTCATGGGTTAGAATAGGTTCAAAAGGGTAGGTGAATGAGTCGGGATGATTGTTGTAGACGATTTCAAGTTTTGATATGAATACCAAAGGTGGAGTCGGCTGTTCTAAAATTGAACTCAAAAGTGCAATAGGAGTGTAGCTCAAAAGATGATCAGAAGGGTCTTAATTTTTGGAATGACGAGTTGCCTCCTGTTAAGCGCTAAATTCAGTGCCTTCAACCAAGCAAAAGGTGGTCAAGGAGAAGGGGTTATCAAATCAGTGGAATTTTGTCAAACAAGTACCTTGATCAATAGCCTGGTTGGTCCAACCAGGTGCTTATTCAGAACTATAGGCTGATAATGCAGCCCAAACCCAATCAATCTGGTGGGTTAATAGATGTGAATGAAGAGATATGGAGCCCACCAGATGCTTTGAGGCTCAAATGGATGTGGAAGTGAGAATCTAGGGTTTGGCTGAGTCGAATTAGCCTAGTCAGAGTAGGGATCCTTAAATGAAAATGGCTATGTGGAGGATGTAGGAACCCTAATTGTCATATCAGCAGAGGATAAGGCATGATTATCAATCTGATCGATATTCGAATCCCGATCAAAAGATGAAGAAGAATCATGGGCGACCAGATCATAAAGAGGAGAATCAAAGTAGAAATTGATTCCGGTGGCGGGTTGGGGTTGGGAACGGGTTTAGTAAGGCTCTGTATGTGGATTAGAAGAGGTGGCTTCTTTGAGATTCAAATCATTGACCTCAACATCAGAATCAAAGGACAGGTCGTGATGACTGAGGTCGTAAACTGGTTCATGGTCGTCAGGAAACAAAGGCTCTTCGAAATCATAATAGGATTCGAAATCATTAGAGAATTTGCAAAGATCATGTTTGAACCTAATTCCAGATCAAAGGTTCCACCATTAAATGAATCAAGATGCAAAGAAGCAACAACCTAACTTGCATCTAACCTAATTTCTGATTCTAAGCTCTAAAAGGTGTCCTTATTAGGCATGGGCTCGGGTTCTTGGTTCCTAGGATAGACCAAATTGAGTCCCAGCTCTTCCAACCCCTTGATTTCTGTATCATAGATCGGTGTGACTTTCAAAAAATCAATTTGTGTTTGTGAAGATGTTAGAAAGGTGTATTCATCAAATATAGGCCCAGAATTGTAATTTAAATTCAAAATCTGACTCTTATCACTTTGGGCCTCATGATTATCCCAAATGGGCTAGAATCCAAATTCTAGGTTAAGGGTAAGGATTGGATCACTAGAAACTAGGCTGGGCTCTATTGGAATGTTAGAGTTACTCTCGACAGTTACCTTAACAGGATAAGGCTCAGGATTTATACTCTCGAGAGGTTCTGTTTTAAGCTCATCATTACAGGTGTCTGAGAAATCTAGGCTTGATGGACCAGCTTCAAGGCTTTCTAAGGCTGGTTCAAAATTGTGAACACCTGTAATCGGATCTTCCCAACCCATTTCAAGATCAGGTATGTCAATCGTTATGAAGTTTGAATCTGAATTCATTTGGGTTGAGGGTCCACAACAACCTTGATTCTTGAACCCGGGATTTAGGAAATTATGTAGATCAATAGAATTGCACCAAGATGTCTTAATAACTTTTGACAGGTATTTTTTATCAATGGTTTTATATAATGTATTCAATAATTTTCCCCATCTCTCTAAAAGATTCTGAACTTCCAAAAATGAAGGATTTGACCAATATTGCAGACAATCGTTGTGTAATTTCACCAATTCAATGTGTTCTGCTAAAAGATCATCCCAGGTTGAATCGTGGTTTATTTGTGTCAGTATTATCTCAATACGGTTCGTAATGTGGTTTGTTGTTTTTGCAAAAATGTCCCTATCTAAGGCTCCATAATATTCTTCGTGGTGTCTATAGGTAGCCTCAATCATCTTATCTTTCATAGTCATTTAGGACATAGGTTTCCTAATCGCTTTTCCTAACATGTCAAGTTGTATTTTTGAATCAGGTGGCGGAATCAAGATTTAGAATCAAACTCAGGATCAGATTGGAGTTGATTAGATCTGAAAGAAATTCTCAAGAAGATCTAATGAGGCCCCTTAGGTTAAAAACCTAAGGACCTTCCTGTGTGTGTGCTCTAGAGAAAAGATTAGGGACTTGATATGAATTGGACCCAATCAAGGCACCCAAAGATTTTTGGATGACTAAGGCTTGTTTTGAGGCAGATGATACCTTTGAATCAAAAAATCCGCACACCTGAGAATTACTTGGGCTGCCAGGAAGGAAGAGCCCCTCAAAGACCCCTATACGGTAGAGCGTCTCCACGGGTTACAAGGCTTCCTCTACCCGACCTTCCTTGTCACTGCGATTTCAAGTAGATTGGAATGTACGAACTTAAAACCTTATGTCTACCAATTTTATCCTAATTTGTGCCTTGGATTACACCTGATTAGAAGTTGATTTGATTGTGACCTAATTTGGAGGTTGATTGGCCCACAATGTAGGTCAACTTCACTTGACCTACCCTAAAAGATGGAGAATGAAATCTAGGTCAAGACCCAGAAATCACCCTGAATTAACTCTCAGGTTATTAGGTTCACAATTTCTATGGTTCAAGTGAAATTAGAGCCTGATTTTAGGGTTTAAGTGATTAGTTCTTTTCAAGCATGGGTTTGGGTAGCACACAAATGCAGGAGGGTAAATTTCCATTTATGCAAGCAAAATGTGAGCAACACTTCAAAACCCCAATGTAGAAACCCTAATTTTCTCTATTCCAAGTCCAATTTGATCTCAAATTATTCTCCCTGGACTTCAAATAAGAAGTGCGTAGTCCAAGAAGATTAGAAATTAAGCATAATCCCTAGTAGGTACAGGAAATCAAGATGGGGAATATCTAAACAGAATCGTCTCAAGTTTCAATCAAGTATGAATTTTTTTCATAAATCATGAAACTTGCCTTTTTAAGTGATATTTACTAGAAAAGTAAGGCAGATGAATCCTAATTAGTTTCATTTCCTTTTCTCTCTTCTAAGGATTAGGAGATTAGGGAAGATGAGAGATTACCTGCCCTGGTAGTGGCTGATTTGCATGGAAGATCTCCTTGTGATGTACCTCGCAAAATCACAAGAAAACAAACAGGGCAAGTTAGTGCTCAAATAGAATCAAGTAAAATAAGAATAGCGGTGAATTGCATGTTGCTCCCCAGCAACGGTGCCAAAATGTTGTACCAATCTATTGAGGGTTTATATTATCGTCGTCGTAGTTCAAATACTCAATCGATCGAACAGCAAATATAATTTATAACTTGAATATCTAGAAATAAAGTTCGAGGTCAAACACAAGGAGCAAGTATTGCAATTCATACGCTAATTGAAATGAATATATAAATGAGCACAAGAAATCAAACCAATAATGATATTCAATGAATAATATCTACTCAATTTGATATTCAATGACAAACATGAGTACTTCAAGAGTTTAAAAGGATAAAAAGATATCTAGGACAAAATAATGGTGATTTAATTCACCAATTATTAATTTAAGCACATATATATCAATTACTTAAATAATGCTACAGTATTTTCCACCGTGCAAGTTAGGTACTTAAATGTTCCAATAGTACCAGCATCAAACCTAAATCAGATGTCGCCTATGCAAATTAGATGACTTAACCTTCATAGCTCAAGGCTTTTAAAGAGCCTCTCTTCTTTTCTTCTTCTTTTCTCCTTCTTCTTTTAGCCAGTGCCTCCTTTCTTCTCAGCGACTAACTGTCGCACAAGGTCATGCCTCAGAGGGCAAAACCCCTCCCCCCTCCTCTCACAGATTTCTCCTCTCTCTTCTTCTCAAATTCGAGCCTAATCAAGTATACGGATCCAGGTATGGGCGTAAGCAATATCGGGTACAGGCTCATCGGCAATGGGTGATGAGTGAGGAGTGTGGGCTATGTGAGGGGACGTCACCCCCAATGTCTGAGGCGATAAGGCAACAACAAAAATTCCATTTATGCGTAGTTGCACTCTTTTCTCCCATAGACGTGGGACTAATCCCACAGCCTTCTCGAGTGCATGCAGCTGAAGGTGTCTTCGTCCAATTGGCGCAGTAGCTACATTTCCTTGCTTAATTGAGGACCTGGAGGTCCTTTTGGGATTCTTCCACAGTGCCTGGAGCTAGTTGCAATGAAGAACATGGCCGAAGGAGCTTGAATGATGTCGGAGATAGAGGTAGCAATGGTGGAGCACCAGCGAAACCTTAAAAGCATAAATACAACCTCGTGGCCAAATTAAACTCGCTCAGGACCTTCACCAGACCACGGTGAATGTGTGGGTGGTGGTCTTGTGGTAGAAGAGGGTGTGAGGTGGTCGGACGGAGGCAGAGGAGATGAATGTAAGTGGGTGTGTTCGGTGGAGCTTTGGAGGGGCGATAGGGTGAAATAAGAGAGGGCTTTTGGTCAGAGGTGCATGGCAGAGGTTTTGGGAGTTGTGGCAAGGTGTTTGGAGGTGTGAGATGAGTGTAAGACCTCACCGAAGGTGTGGCCAGAGATGGGAATGAAGGTGGATGGCAGTGGCATTGAGGGTCGATTCAGAGTTTGAAAGGAGGGAAAAGAACCTAGAGAACTAAAGGGACCTAATTAATCTACATTAATTGGATGAAAGGGATGCAGAGTCATTGGCTTTGATTGGCCGACACTAGAGAATAGGAAACCTCCGGTGGTGAAGGAGAGACGAGGAAGATAGGGAAGGGGGTGTTCACCGATATTGTGAGATGCGAAAGAAGATGAGGAAGGAGAATCCACCTGCTATTGTCAGTGAGGGTGGATGAAGAAGGTGAGCAGAGGGCTCGCTGGAGCTCACGAAACTTTTGGCCAGGGGGAAGGAAAGACGATGGGAAACCAGCCAAAAATGAGCTAAGGAGGTCAGCGATGCGACCTGGGTCCTTTTAAAGGGCTTAGGAAGGCATTCCAAGCTTGGAAGCACGTGAACCTTGTGCATAAAAGAAACCCTAAACTTCAAAGGATTCACAAGATGATTTGGGCGCAAATCAAAGCCCAATGAGTGGCTCAAATGGAAGGGGATTCTTACAAAAGTTCTTCCAATTTTGGAAGGGTTACGTTAAGAAATCAGGGAGAAATCCCTTATTGAAGTTCGCCGGAGTAGGAGTTCCTCCACGATAATGGTGGAGGGACCTGATTGCAAATAAAATGACAAACTTAGGGACCCATTTGTAAGGAGTTCAAAAAGCTAGGGGTGTGTATGTAAGAAAAGAGTTAAACTAGATTGAAAATTCAAACTAGGTCAACATGATCTCTGATTAGGCCCAAATTTTGGTGAAAACCTAATTAGAACCCAAGGAATCTGATAATGAAGTCAGATTTTGGTTTTGACCAAGTTTTACTAGGCAATTTACATAGAAACCCAAATTAGGGCAACTTCCTGTCTGAGACTCTAATTTAGGTCAAAATGGGTTACAATGGTCAAATCAAAGGTATAAAACCTTATAGAATATTTTTCCATGATTTTCAGAAGGTTTAGGTGAATTTTATCATAACCAAAACCTCAGTTAATTAAGCAAGTTTGAATTTAGGGTTTCGAATGTCCATTAATTCTCGAAATGCATAAAAATATGTTTCTGTCTACACGGACCTCTTGTTAGACTTTAGTGCACATTTGACCTTTAATAAATCCCTGGGAAATCCTATGATTGTTATGAATTTATGATCTTCTATTAAAACTGTAGATTTAATCCTATTTTAATGTATTCTTCTTAGAAATGATAAACAGTGAATTACCACTCTCTAGTGATTATGTAGGAGCATTTGTCAATTGATTCTGACTATTTAAAGCTAGTTATGGCTAATGATGATGTTATCATCAACTATCCTACTATACGTCCTCTGGTCATCAATAGGGTGGTCAGCACTACCCTATTGTACATCAACTCCTTCGACTAGTGGCTAGTTGAATTCAATTTCTGTCTATCTATTTGATGCCTTGTTGGACTATTCTCTTTTTCCCCAACAAACACATCTTTTTTATGTGTTCCGACCAACCCCATCTTGCATTTAAAGTAGTAAGGTGCATGCTGCGAAAGCGATACAAGGATCTTATCAACATCCATGGTGTCAGAAGGGAGGGATCAAAATAGATATAGATAACACAAAATTGATCCTCCAATTCATTGTAGCTAGGATTCTTGATCTATCATGATGCCTTGAGAACTGGAAAGAATTGCAATTCCCATTCCACCATCTTCGAAATTTGTTGATAGGTAGAATAGATTTGTAAACTCGGCCAACCTTCGTAAAATTATACGTTTTCTCATCCTTTTATGCTTCTGCAGAGTTCAAACCAAGAAATCGTGACAATTTTCCCGATGTTTTCAAACTTGTTCAATAAATCTTCCTATAGAAATATCTTTACAACGTTTTCAGTTATATTGGTAGATATGATTTGAATAGTGTCTTTTTTTCTCCATATTAGCATTTCTTATGGAAGTGATTATATCGGCAATTGTGTCTCTACCCATGATGAATTAGAATGATAGTCCTCTAATTTTTATATAATCCACATGTTTTTTAGGAATTTTGTTTTGGTAGTATATACCTGTTCCATTATTAATGAAGCCAGTTCCATTATTGATGAATGGATCTAGTTTTGACCCCCGACTTTATAAGTTAAGAATGGATCTCATTTAGAATACCTCAGGAGCTAATGAGATGATTTCTATGAAGCAGAACTGTCTCAATTCTTCAACAATCACACCAATGGGTCCCCTTTGGATTTCCTTTTCGATCGATGACAACTGCTGCATTGTCATCATAGCGTATTCTCATGCTGTTGTTATGTTTGAGTTCTTTACGTGTACGTACAATTATGGCTCGAATGACTTCGGATCTTCTAGAGACATATGAGGCACCGCTTTCTTGATTACAGCAACAATAATGTCACCAATCAAAGCATATTGGCAATGACTAGTCCCTAAGATTCAAATACACAACAATTTTCTAGCCCCGCTGTTGTCCGCTAGATTCAAAAAGGTTATTTCTGAGGTTAAATCATGATTTTGTTTATCTACTCTTTTCATCCAAACATTCAAGTAAAAAAGGAAATATGATGTATCTAGTTGTTTTGGTAAAGAATGATGCATCTAAAAGGTAAAAGACTTGCCCTCTAGATGGTATGGTTTCTATCTATTATATAACCTATGGATCGCGTTCCGTAATAACCAATTTGGTTTGTATCGGCATTTTGTATGTAGCTATTAACATAGCTACTCTAGCTATGGTTTTGAATACTCCAATCATTTCATATAGTATTTGACTATGTTTCACAATGGCTACCCAATATTCGACGTCCCTCTTCCCAGAACCCATACATGATTCTACTTTTCTTCGCCTAACGAGCTTATCAGGTTTTTTAGTAACCATACCCATATTTTGGCACCACGACGTGCATATCGTGTCATTGCTCTTTGCCCAGCTTCTATTTGTTTAGTTGTGATCCAAGTGGGTTTAAGTGCTTGAAGAGCGTATCTTCCGAAACCAATATGATTGCCTCGAGAAGATCTTTCCTTCATTCTTCCTCTATGCTATTTATGAAATCTAATTTTTCTCAGGTTATAGTTGATGGTTGTTTCCCAATTCCATCTCTACTGCAGAACTGGACATGAGAGTTTCTTCACATCTAGCTCCTCGCGAATCCAATTGTTCCATAATGCAATTCATATTTTGTATTTTCACTTCTAAACCAATTTGGGAGACTATCTGCAACTATAGTTTGATTTCTCCATTTGGCATCCATTCTTCTTTATTTGAATTTTGTTTACCATTTTCTACTACAAGGGTTACTTTAGTAGGCTCAAAAAATGGAATCACGCAAAATTGGGTCATCTAGGAAAGAAATAAGAGTTTCGCAGGCGAATATTGACTCTTTTCTTCTTCATTTGTAGAGGTCAACCCATACTATGACCAATGAGAATGAATTGGTTCCTGGTTCATTCTGCCATCCTTCCCAATGAATTTTTCAGATTCGTTTTCCATAGAATCTTATGCAGTGATGGGTTCCGTCATTCCTATAGCTTCTCTAGGAATGGTTAGGCTTGAACTCTACAATGGAGCTCCAACGAAATTGGTTTCTAAGTAAATCCCCTTAGTTTCTATTCACTTGGGCTCTGGACTTTTGTTGGATTATCAGTATTGATGCTTTATCACATTGCTTTTTATGAGATGATTCATAGACCATACATGTGGGAATCGTATTATATCACTGCTATGTTACTTATCTCTTTCTATCACCTTTCCATTTATCTACATCCCTTTCCTTTTTTTTGTTTTCTAACCTGAGAATTGGATTTATCATAATCCCATTTGCTGGTTTGGATGGACTAAAATTTAAGTTGCTACAACTACATGATCGGTACATCATATAGTGACTCTTTTATGGGATCTTGACAATACGAAGCCAAAAGTTGGTTTTTCATTTCTATAGTTATGAGTCTATAGTTCTATAGTGTAGGGATCTATTTTTTGAATCCTAACTCGAAAGAAGAAACCAACGAGTCACACACTAAGCATAGCAATTCTACCAAATGCAATGGTAGAGTCAATCAAATTTGTATTAAACCCTATAGAAATCCAATGAGTATTTATTATTCCTTAGCATCTATGGAAGAACAAGAAAAAAGAGGATCCATTCTAGTATTCTTCCTCGTCTACAAATATCCAAATTTTGATGAAATACCTAAGGGTATGCCCCATCGATAGTTCGAATTGAGGCACAATAATCCATTTTAGCACGAATCGTCTATAGGGGAATTCTACCTTCTCTAATCCATATGACATGGGCCTCATCTTTTCCACTAATATGTCTTGCAATTTGTATTTGAATTCTTCACTTTGGTATCCATTTATTCAATGAATTCCATAGCCTTTTTAATTGCTTTTCAAAAGGAAACTCTATTTTGTAATTGTGAAGCTATATATTCTGCAAGAATCTTAGGTTGTACATACCTTTCCATAACATAAGGTTGTTCCAGTTTTGTGATCAAAATGTTGAATCTCAGTCTTTAGTTCATAGGATTGAACTTTTTTTGTACATTTCTTTGGAATTATTCCATTTCTTGTGTTCGTAATTCTTCCATTCTTTGTGTTTGACTCTGTGAATAAATTAGAGAATCCCATAGAGATTATGACCTTGATGGAATCTATATATTATTTTTTGAATTCTGATATGGATCATTCCTGAGAATACTCCCATCTTTTTTCGCACATAATTCTTGATACAGTCTTGTAATCTTTCATCTTCTTGGAGACTCGCAGGAAAATGGTTTGGTCACACAAACCAAAGGGAATGATACTTTGAGTTGTACCAAGTCTAAAGCCAAGTGGATTTCTTTTTTGTCCTATATTTTGGATTATACTATACACCAAACCATCCATATGTGACTTTTCCCTAGGAATCTCCATTTTTTATTTCTTGGATTTCTATAATAGATTTATGCCTCAGTACAATTGTGATATGATAGGTGGGTCTTTTTATTGAATAACTACACACCTTACTTCACTTTATAAAACAAAAAAAAACTCGAGGTCTAAACATTTTCACAATAGTGTCCCCACTGACTTTGACTTTACTAATAAATGAATCAGCTTCCTTTGGACCCATATTATGACAAGCATTTGCTGCTACGGAAGAAACCAATTGGAAAATAGGATAAGAGGTTCTATAAGGCATGCATTCTAGTATCATAAGTGTTTCATTTGAAGATAGGAATGCCCGCAAATTAGATCAATGACTCTTCAGGTAGATCGTTTAAAATAGACATATGTATATGTTTAGAAAAAACTTTGATTTCCGTGCCCGATCTATTTGAGTTATTATTTATCATAAGGTTCGTTGCACCCCACCAATGGATGTTGAGCAATTCTTCTATTCTTCTTGTTACTTTCTTATTCTTATTACTTCATATATACATATTATCACTAATATGTATTCTTCATAGAATAGGTATGATTCATACTTATATACATATTATGGATCTCATATATATAGATTCCATTCTCATATATTCTGTATAGAATTCCCATTTGTAGAAGGATCGAAGAGCTAGCTAATGAACTATTCTATATTTCTTTGGTTTTATTTTTCTCTCTTTTCTCTTTTCTCTTGAAATCGGTATAGCTAGAAAAGATCAAAAGCAAAATTGCCAAGCCAAATGAAATACAAAAATGGGAATTGAGGTACTTCCCTAAATAGGAGAATAACAATTTCCATATCCGAGATAGACCATTGACAAATGCTTGGATATGAATAGGAAACCTCTTTTCTTTCCTATAGTTCCATATCCATTGGATACATTTCCATAGGAAAGCAATAAGAATTCTTGAGAGGATATTAATCCTACTCTTAGACTCCTATTTCTTTACTTTAGGATTTCTTGGAATTTGATTCTATAGAGATACAAGAATGTTGTCTGTAAAGAAAGAAGAATGTTACAATTTCAAATTCAATTACAATCTTTTTTCCAAAGAGAGACTAGTAAATCCCAAACGATTGGACCTATATAGATATAGTATAGATAGCATCGAAGAAAGTAGATTCGAAATCAAAATAATAGAAATGAAAGGTAGAATCAATAGAAGAAAAAGGGAATTTTGGCCTTTTCCATCTCTCAAGTAGAAAATTGCATATCCAGAATAGATCAGAAGGGTAGAATCCATAGACTCGATAGATCAAGATTGCCTTTCCATCTATAGAAAAGTGATGGAAATCTGAAAATAAATACGCAAAAGGGTAGTTCTTGAGAAAGACCCTCCCTCGTACCTCTTTCAAACAAATCTATATGAAAATTCTCATGAAATCCCACAAAATTAACGATGAGATTTATTATTGTTTTCTGGATGTTCACCAAAAGTTCGAGTAGGCATGAATTCTCCCAATTTATAATTGATCATAAGATCTTCTATATAAATAGGTAAATGTTCTTTTCAATTATGAATAGTAATTGTATGGCCAACCATTATGGGTGGGTATAAAATAATGGTAGATGCTCTAGACCAAGTGGATATGGTTTCTTTTCCCCCCTTGCTATTGAGTTTTTCTATTTTGTTCCATAAATGATGAGCCACAAAAGTGAAGTTGTTTGTTTGGTAAATGCATGTGATGAAACTTCTTTTTTAGTCTTTTTGACTACTGAAGATGTGATGAAGAATCAAACTATCACTATATTGTTTCCTTTTCCTAGTTCTTCTTCCAAACATAGCATGAACCCAAGGAGTTTTAGGTTGGTCTCTACCAATTAGGGCTTTCCCTTCACCTCCCACATGGGGATGGTCTACAGGGTTCATAACTACTCTGACTACAGGACGCTTACCTATCCAAGACTGAGATCTGGCTCTACCCAAACTTTTTTGCTTCTCCCCAACATGACCCACTTGTTCGACTGTTGCTAAGCAATTTTTGGATATCAAATAGACCTCTCCAGAAGGTAATCTTAATGTGGCTGATTTATCCTCTTTTGCAATCAGTCTCGCTACAACACCTGTTGCTCTAGCTAATTGTCCACCCAAGTGTGATTTCTATGTTATGTATGGCCACGCCTAAGGCGTGGTAAGATCATATTGGTTGAAGTGGATTCTTCTTTTCTAGCAATCAAAACCCCTTCCCAAACTATACAAGATTCTTCCAAAGCATACGTCTATATGTATATGATGATATCTAGACAGATGGATCTTCTATGAATCGTATGATGAAATACTGCTCCCTAGGAGTGGATATCTAGGAATATTCCCAAACCTACCCAATCGCTCATGTTATGATCTTCTACATCCTAGGTCTCCCCGTTCCATCATCTGGCTTATGTTCTTCATGTAGCATTCAGACCGAATGACTCTATTCAATTATGTTGATACTTCCACATATTATGGGTAATGTAGGAGACATCTCGATTTTTCCCCCGGGATCTTTATACACTGCCTAGCTTTCAATTTGCCTCTGACCATCAAATGAAATGTGAATAACACATCTTCCTCTCTTTGAAACAAGGAGCGCTTCCGGTTTTGTCCGTGCTTCAAACCCTTTTTCTCCAAATTACCATATATCTAGAGTCAATAATTTTCTATGAGGAACTACTAAACTCAATCACTTGCTGCTGTTACTCCATAGTTTTCTATTGAGGTCTATCCCGTAGAAGTACTCCAATTGGATCAGTGATCGATTTCTAGGTTTCATCGTAAACCTAATTGGTTACTTCCAATTGCGTAAATCCATAGTTGAAACTGCACTCGAAGGTAAGGTAGTGCAAATAGTGCAAATAGGGAATTTCCCATTAAGATAGGAACTTTTGTACCAGAAACAATGTTATCTCCAATTCTAGCCCCTCTGGGATGTAAAATATATCTCTTCTCACTATCCCCATAGTGTATGAGACAAATGTATGCATTTCGATTCAGGTCATATTCTATGGTTATGAGTCTCCCAGATATGCCTTTTTTATTCCGTCAAAAATCAATTTTACGGTATAGACACTTATGACCTCCCCCTCTGTGCCTTGCGGTAATGATTCCTCTAGCATTACGAACTTTACCACAACACAACGATGCTATCCATAAGTCAAATTCTTTTGTGGATTGGATTTCCTGTCTATGGCTCTGTTGCATGTGCTCGAGGTAGAAGTTTTGTATAAATGTGTTGCCATGTTATTTAGTATTTTGCTTTCCCTTCTTTTCTCTATCAAAGGTGGAATAAAATCCAAAAAGAGGTAGAATAGAATCACTCGGGCGTAATGATCATATGTCTGTAACTGGAATTCATTGTATGTCCCATGACATAATAGGTCCCATTCTTCTACCCTTTCGGGGGAGTCGATGACTATTCATAGCTATGACCTTGACACCAAAGAAGAGCGTAATGCTTGGTTTTTGTCCTAGTTGATCCTGATTCGACATGAGAAGTATATTGATTGTTCTGCAATAATCGATTACTTTTTTCTGTAACTACTACATATTGGATTCCATCTATAAATCCATTTGATTCCCTATAAGTTTCAATATTGATCAGAATTCTAGTTCTGATTGTTCCTATGTGGTAGTATGAATATGCCCTGCCAATTTGTCATGTATGGATGATGAGATTCCATCAATCCAAGGCCAATTCCAACTCAAATGAAACCAAAACCCTTTGCGAAACCCTTGCGAAAGTAGGGAAACCACACTCTGAACTTCGGGGGTGGTATAATAGGAATTCCCTGGGTTACAACAATGGAATTCTATTGTTCTAGAAAGACTCAATTCATACTAATATATGTGAACCATTTAATTTAGGGAGGACTCATTTGCCTGCTTGAAAGGGGAGTATTGAAATCACAAGATAATTACATGAACAACACTGATTGGCTTAATGAAACAATAAGACAAAACAAAGCCTATCCACCGAGTAAACCTACTAGGAATCACCAATGTGAGTAGTCTCTTTCTCAGAGAGAGTTCCCTAGTCAAACCATGAATATGAGTAGTACTCAGCCCCAACCTTTCCTTGTTACACTTGATCTCAGGAACAACAATGGTAGTTATGAAAGCCAAGTTGCTTGTGTTTTGAATATCATAGATTGAACTTCACTTGACCCAGGGGAGAGGTTATTAATACAGGTTTGGGGTATATAACATGGATTTAAATAATATAAACTGAATCCATTCCTGTCCCTGGGGATTATTGAACTCCTACTTGTTCCCCAATTTTGGAAATTGATTGGATTTCTTTTCTCAAGGAAACCTCTTCTCGTCAAGTCCAAGGCAAAGTGAAATGGGTAGGGATTTGGTTCATTTTCATTATACACCCAAGGAAGTAGTTTAGCTTCTTGGCTTCCCATGAATGATAGTATATATCTATTACTCAAGCTCTTATGCCTCCCTCACCTACGAACTGGACTTGAAGCTGAATTGCTTGACTCGTCCTCTTCATCAGAATCAAACCCCTTCTCCGTGGACCTCACTTCCCAACTTTCATACTCAACTGTTGAATCTTAAACTTATGCCTTGGACTCAGACACTAAATCAGGATCTTAATTTTTGTAAAGGTACTTTTTCTGATTGATTTATAAGAGCATTAAAGTAGTGCAAGCAAAGTAAAGCCCCAGCAGAGTCGACTTTTGTATTATTAATACAATGCAATTAGTGTCGGGACTCGAAAGACCCGACACAAGGGGTATAAGGATGTTCATTTTTGAAGTAAGGTGCATGTATGTCCCTAGTTCGGTAGTGACATAAGCTAGACAACATTCAGTCAGGGATCAATCATGTCCCTAAAGTAAAGTAAGGAGCATTCTTGATTGAAGAAAAGGCAGTTTTCGGTTGGGAGTGAGGTAGACAAGACTTCTTTCCTGCTTAGCTTGGGAGTGAATCAAGTGCACCATTCACTAAGAGGTTTATAGTGAAACCGCATAAGGGTAGTAAGGTCAATGAAAGAATTTTGACCAATAAGTAGTAATGCCAGTCCAGTAAGAATTTCATTCAAGGTAAAGAATAAATATCCCATTTCCTTTGAGGAAGATATACCTCTATATCAGGAACCTACGTAGTTTACAAGTTCAGCGGAGTAGGCGAGTTCTTAGGAAGTAAGCCAGACTTGAGTGATTCGATTAACTAGGTGAATGGTCGAAGCCTTACTACAAATTTCATCGAGGGAAGTGCCCGACCTATGCAAGCAGGTGTGGACGAAGCGGAAATGAGAATGGTAGATTAGCTTGAGTAATGCAAACATTGGTGAGAATCCAATGCCCCGAAAACCTAAGGGTTCCTCCATAAGGTTCGTTCACGGAGGGTGAGTTAGGGTAGCTACCGAAGATCAGGCAGAAAGGCGTAGTCGATGGACAACAGGTGAATATTCCTATACTACCCCTTGTTGGTCTCGAGGGATGGAGGAGGCTAGGTTAGTCGAAAGATGGTTATCGATTCAAGGATGCAAGGTGACATTATTTTTTCAGGGTAGTGTAAGAAGGGGTAGAGAAAATGCCTCGAGTCAATGTTCGAGTACCAGACAGGCACTATGGTGTACGGCACGGAAGTCACCGATGCCATACTCTTAGGAAAAGCTTGAACGACCTTACATCCCCTACAACAAAGGGGTACCTGTACTCGAAATCGACATAGGTGGGTAGGTAGAGAATACCTAGGGGCACGAGACAACTCTTTCTAAAGAATTTGGCAAAATAGCCCCATCACTTCGGGAGAACGGGTGCCTCCTCACAAAGAAAGGGGGTCGTAGTGACTAGGCCCAGGCGACTGTTTACCAAAAACACAAGTCTCTGCAAAGTCGTAATACCATGTATAGGGGCTTATGTCTGCATAGTGCTGGGCAGTGAAAAAAGTTGGTGACTTGATGACAGGGGAGCCGACGATCGAAGTTCCCGGCTCGATAAATGGCAGCCATAACTATAACGGTCCGAGCTTAAGGTAGAGTAGCGAAATTCTTAGAAGTTCTGACCTGCACAAAAGGCGTAACGATCTGGGCACTATCTCAGAGAGAGGCTCAGTGAAATGACATGTCTGTGAAGATGCAGACTACCTACACTTGGATAGAAAGACCCTATGAAACTTCTCACTTTTCCCTGGGATTGGCTTTAGGTCGTTCTTGCATTTCTTTGGTGGAAGGTGAAGAAGGCCTCCTTCCAGGGGTGCCCAAGACATCAGTGAGATACCACTCTAGAAGAGATAGAATTATAACCTTGTGCCAGGACCTACGAGTATTACCAAGGGACAGTCTCAAGTACATAGTTTTTATGGGACGTTGGCCTCCCAAAAGGGCAGTAATTTAACAAAGGTGTGCAAAGGTTTCCTCGGGTCAACCGGGCCCTTGAGTGCAAAGGCAAAAGGGAGCTTGATTGCAAGACCCACCCAAGGGACTGGACGAAAGGTAGTTTGGCCTTAGTGACCCAACGCGAGTGGAAGGGCCGTCGATCAACGGATAAAAGTAACTCTAGGGATAACAGGTTGATCTTCCCCAAGAATCCCCATCGACGGGTGCGGTAGTACGGTTTGGCACCTCGATGTTGGCTCTTCACCACCTGGGGTTGTAGGTTGTTCTAAGGGTTGGGCTGTTTGCCCATTAAAGCGGTACGTGAGCTAGGTTCAGAACGTCGTGAGACAGTTCGATCCATATCCAATGTGGGCGTTAGAGAAATAGGAGGACCTTTCTCTAGTACTAGAGGACTGGGAAGGATGCACCTATGGTGTACCAATTATCATGCCCACAGTAAACAGTGGGTAGCTAAGTACGAAGTAGATACCTACTAAAAGCAACTAAGTGTAAGCCTGATAGACGACTTTTCGCTTAGCGTTATAGTATTTAAGTGGTGGAAAAATCGACTAATAAAAAATAATGAAAATAACCACTCGCAGAAGAGCGGGTCGTGTCCACAGGGAGGCAATGATGCAATCAATACTTAATTATTTAATGTTATTTCGGATAGTGCGAAATCCCTATTCAAATCTGACTTAAAATGTGAAGGAAAGTAGATTTACAATAACATAAAAAGATAAGGGTATAAGTGCAGTTTTCCCTCACAGAAATACTCAATAAATTTAGGATGAATTCATGCAGTTTTCACGTGATGTGTACTAAAGACAATTAGTACTTAAGTTAAGCCCAAAATCAATCTTTAAACTAGTTAATATCAATACCATGCAATTATAAAGAACTATGAGTGTTCAAACGTAATTCTGCCACAATATAATAATAATTAAAAAAATCAAATTAGGTGGCAATGGCATTGAATGTAAATTTTAATTAAGGGGGAAAACATGGCTTTTTTCTTCTCTCCTCCTTGCAAGAGAGGGAGAGCATCGTGGGGGTTGATGCGAGGCTCAGGAGGACGGCGAGGTCGAGAGCTCTCCGGTGGTGGCAGCGGCGGTGACGCAGGTGGCCAGAGGTGGCCGGAGGTAGTGGCCAAAGCTTTGGCCTGTTGAACAATCAGGAGGAGGTGCTGCTACAGGGCTTGCGCGCACTGGTGTGTGGGCGTGCGGGCCCTGGTGCGCCTGCAGATGGGCAGCGGAGCGTGCTTGCAAGCGTGCGGTCTACAGGAAGGTGGAGCGATGCGCCTGCAAATGGCGATGAAGGGAGAGGGCGTGAGCACCTGCAGTGGCTGGAGGGAGAGGCACGTTGGTGGAGAGGGCGTGAGCGCCTGCAGCAGGGCGCGCGGTTGAGAGCGCCTGTAGCAGGGGGAGCTGGAGATGGCGTGTGGGTAGAGAGCGCCTGCAGCAGGGGGCGCTGGAGATGGCGTGCGGGCAGAGAGGATGCGCCTGTTGTGGCGTGGGCGGAAGGTGATGAGGGGCGCGGCTTGGTGCATGCGGGCAGGCAGATGGCGCTTGAAGGCAAGAAGCGACCTACAGGCATGGTGCAGGTGTGCGTACGCTGGTGAGGGTGCACTGAACTGCAGGAAGGAGGAGGCGCGCAAGGAGGGTGCGTCGGCAGATGGCGGAGGTTTTTCCCCGCAAGGGGGAAGAGGACACAGTGCATGCTTCCCTTCCTGGAACCACAGTGTCCGCTGAGTAGTTGCCCACTAGGAGGAAGATGAAGATCAATCCCCAGTGCACCTCTTCTCTTTTTAATTCCTCTCTGTCCCCATGTGCATGAGTTAAGGGATTTTCAAATCCCTTAACTATTTCAGGCCTCGTCAGTTGAAGGGCTGTGGAAGATTAACCCCATGTGCCGCGGGGGAGGGGGGAAAGAGTTGCGGCTGTTGGGGAAATTTATCCCCCCACCCTTGTTCTTTCCTCATTTTATTACCTGCACATAGAAACAACAAAATAATTAAGTTATAGAATGTTATAAACTTAAATCATGAGGTGTACAAATATTCTACAACTTAATTGCCATTATTAACACACCTAAACTGTACGATTAAATATACTTAGGCTTAATATTAGCCCATTTTAATGGACTCATCAAAGCCCACCCCAAGATGAGTGCTCTCCTATTTCAACTTCCCCAGAGCCTTCGATAGCATAGCCGAGATAGTGACAGATTATCTGCCCCCGCAGGGATGGAGCGATAAAAGTATTGAGAATTCAATAAGGTAATTTCATGGTGAGATGAGCCATTTATCATTACGATAGGTGTAAAGTGGAAGTGCAGTGATGTATGTAGTTGAGGCATATATCCTAATATATCAAGATATTTTAACCTTGTTGTTAACCAACGTGACCTGATCCATTCGATCAGGCACTAGCCATTTATTTGGATTGTTCCATAGTTTGATAACATAGATAACATAACATGAAAAAACCAAAAAAAGTTTTGCCTTTCCATCATGCCCTTGGTAGAGTTGCTTGGTAGAGGAGAGGGAGGGCAAAGGCCTTTGGTGCCCCTTCTAGTCAAGAATTAGGGCCTCACAATCATTAGAAAATAGAAGATGCTTTTCTCTCATGCCTTTCTTCGTTCATGCTTCTAGATTCTAGTGTCCTAGGCATAGAGGAACCACACGCATCCATCATGCCAGAATATGGTGGTGAAACTCTACTATGGTGACGATACTGTAGGGGAGGTCCTACAAAAAAATAGCTCAATGCCAGAATGATAAAAAAAAGTCTTCACACATACTTCTAATTGGTATGACTTGGAATGAAAATAGAAAAAAGAAAGAATGCCTCCTCGCCCACTTTTTATTTTAAGTAGTAATCCCATTTTTTTCCTTAGTAGCTCAGTGGTAGAGCGTGCCCCAAATAATTGTGTCATTGTGCCTGGGCTGTGAGGGCTCTTAGCCACATGGATAGTTCAATGTGCTCATCAACACCTAATCCAAAGATGTGGATCATCCAAGGCACATTAGCATTGCATACTCCTCCTGAAAATATCTTCTCGAAGTTGGAAACCAAACTTCTCCTCAGGAGGATAGATAGGGTGATTCAGGTGAGATCCAATATGGATCCCATTTTCTATTCACTCGTGGGATTCGGGCGGGAAACCTATTCACCGGGGACCACCACAGCTCCTCTCTTCTCGAGAATCCATACATCCCTTATCGGTGTATGGGCAACTATCTCTTGAGCATAGGTCGAGGTTTGGCCTCAATGGGAAAATGGAGCACCTAACAATGCATCTTCACAGAACTACCAAAGAACTATGAGATCACCCCTTTACTTAACTTCTGGGGTGACGAAGGGATCGTACCATTCGAGCCTTTTTTCATGCTTTTCCTGGAGGTCTGGAGAAAGTGGCAATCCATAGGATTTCCCTAATCCTCCCTGCATGTTTAGGTAAGTAAGAACGTGAAATTATTTTTCATTTCCGTAGCAAGAGATTGTATCTAGCCATAAGAAGAATGCTTGGTATCAATCACTCGCTTCTTAGTCTTCGACCCCCTCAATCACTATGAAGGGGTCTCACCAGTTTTGTTTTAATTAGGTCTTGGGCGTCACATTTCCCGCCCAATACGCACACACAAAAAATTGAAATAATATGGCGTTACCCCAATTAACACCCATCACTTTCTGTGCACTTTAAGTTCCTAAGCCTAACTAAAATTCGTAGTCACCTAACCACTAAGGACTTCATCCAATTCTAGGCTTGATATACGAATTTCAAGTTATCTCTAATCGTTCATAATTCTATTAATCAAATGTGGTGTCAGACTAGGAGGGAAGTCAAACGACGGGCATGGGTTTATACAAGCCCCTAGTGATTTTCCTAGGACATGCTTGGGATAAAGCCACCTCTCTAGTCTAGCTAGGTTAATTTTGGGAAGCAAGTTCATTTATTGGTTTCTTGATTTTTTGGGTTCCCAAGTCTTACATTTTTCTTAAGGAGTCAACCTTATGTTAGGCTTACATTTTGTTTTCTTGGATTTCACACATTCTTCTCTCCTTTTGCCTTCTCCTCTCCTCCCCATTCTTCTAAAGTGTATGCACAAGCAACGATCTCAGAATCCACACTTGGTGGGACCATTTTATTTTGCCCCCCTTGCAAAAAGATCTTCTACTACTTTTTTGCATTCTTCCTCTATTAAAATGATGGAAAACAGTCAAAAGAGGTCTAGAAACCCTTCTAACTCTTCCTCCACTCAACCTAACCCCTCAAGATCTAACCTGCCCCCACCACTAGAGCCTGATATGCCTATCCCTAATCTAGGGATAGGAAATCTTCAAAATCCAGAGCAGCCAAAGGATAGAATCAAAATCTACTAGATCCTCTCTTTATGATGGTTGAGAAATTGGCTTAACTTCAACTTAATCAACAATAGTTTGCTAGGACTATCACAAACCTAGCCAACCTAGGGCAAGGTCAACCACAGGAGGAACCTCTTGTCCCTCTTAAGGATTTTTATGATCCTTCCAATTATGAAGAGAGACCTAGGGTGGTGATACTTGAAGGAGATTTTGAGATCAAACTAGCCATCCTAAACTTTATCAAACATTTCCAAGGTCTTCTAAGAGAGGACCCTTTTAACCACCTTGAGGAATTGACGGTCCTCGCTCAGATGACCTATTCCCACAATGTGTGGGAAGATCTATGGCTCATGAGATGCTTCCCTCTCTCTCTGAAAGATAAGGCCGCTTATTGGTTTAGGACGGTTGGTCGTCCTATCACCACCTGGCAACAATTAAAAAGTGTTTTTCTAAAAAGATTCTCCCAGATTAGTCGTACGAATGCCCTAAGAAGATCCATTATGACCTTTCAGCAAATGCACGATGAATCTCTCCACGAGTCTTGGGAGAGCTTTCAAGAATTATTAAGGAGTTGTCCCCACCACAAAATTCCACGATGGCAGCTAGTGCAGATCTTCTATCACGAAATAGAAGATCAATTGAAATGATTCGTGGATGCCTAATGTGGGGGTAATTTCCTTAATAAAGATGCTGATGGTGCCTACCAATTATTTGAAGAAATGAGTAAGAACTCATTCAATCTAGCATCAATGGACACTTTTGGTAGCAATGCGAACCCAAGACTTGGAGTTAAAGAAATTGATTCCAGATCTGCATCTATTCCATTCACCTAGGATGATCTTCAAATGATTGTATAGAGACTGGATCAGATGCAGATTCAAAAGAAGAAGATTGAGGAAAAGCTAAATCAAAAGCAAGCTCCACATCTCACCCTGCTAACATCATAAAATAGAAAACTTGCACAATATCGGTGCTGTCCCAGCTGAGCAACATTATTTCTCTGAGGTTTCACCGAATTTGACTGGGGCTTATGATTTATTAAATCAAAATACTTTCAACCCTACCACTAAAAATATCTCGGCTCTCCAAGAGCATTTTAGAAATTCCTCCAACTCCTACAATCAAAATTAGAGGAATAACCTGAACCCCTCCTGGAAAGACCCTAATCAGGATCCTTTCCAAAGACAATTTCAGCATGGGATCTCTAGGTAAAATCACTTTTCACCTGGGCCATCTCAAGAAGATATCAATACCCAGATGATGAAAACCATGCAGAGCATGCAAAGTCAAATGACCAAGGTAACCCATGTAGTCACAAAATTACATTATCACATTGGGGTTACACTTAATCAAAGACCTGCACATAACTTACCCTCTCAACCTATGCCTAATCCCACTAATCAATGGAACCACTTTCAGGGTAGAAATCCCAATCATCCCAATCAAGTAGCCCCTTAGCACCCCCCAGGTTTCCATCATAATCAAGCTTCCCGACCTACTCCAAGAAACAACCATACTACTAATGTAGTAATCTTAAGGAGTAGGAAGATGATGCAGGAAATACGTGGTTTGTTAATTATACGAAAAAGTGTCATTGAGGCACGTAAATCTACAATCAACTCTTAAATTTATAACCTAGATATTGAAAGTATCTAGGGTCATCCAAGGAGACCAATTTTATTAATCACATAAATGGTTTTCTCTCTCGCCTCTCAAATCCACACTTTGTTTCTATGATTTTTGACTTTATTTTTTTTATGTTTTTCAGAAACAGTAGAGTTTGAGGCAATGGAATGAGAAGATTTAATTATACTACAACTAGCCCTAGGTGACAAGAATGGAGTCCTTTCTTCTAAGCTCACCCTAGGTAAGTGTACCTAAGGTAATTAGAAGAGAAGAGTGTGTGCACTACAACTACAAAAATAATATAGAAAACACACTAACTACAACATGAAAATTGGAAGGCAAAATGAATTTTGTATTGCTAGAAGAGAAACATACAGGTAGAGGAATGTTCTATAAGAGTAATAACTATTGGCTAACAAAAATAGAGTGGAAGATAAAGAAGAAGATGAATCCTCTGTAGAAGTTTAGGAGAGCCCTTGCTCCAAGTGCAATCACCCCACACTTGAAAAGAGATCTCCTTCTCTTCCTTCTTTAAATGGCATTCCTTCAAGCTCTCCTCCAAGGTGGGCATCAACCACCTTGTTGGCTCCCTCTTTGCCAGGCCATCCCCCCTAGATGAAGGTGACCTCCTCCTTGGCATGGCTAAGGGAGAAGAGGGAGTGGAAGAAGACACCAAGGGGGTGGGTAGGTTGCCCCCTTGATCTTCTTCTCTCCTTCTACCTCCTTGGCGTGGATATGGGGTGGAATATTGATGGACCTAACTAAGGGAAAAGATATGGAACCTAAGTAATAGAGAGGAGATGGGAATTATGTGGTGCTATGGTAGGGTATTTATAGGATGGGAAGGGGGTGATTATGGTGTCTTTTGGAAGGAAATGAAGGGGTGCTTGGATATTTTTGGAGGGAAAAATGGGAGGGAAATGAAGAGGTACCTTGGTTTTCCCTCCAAAAATACCTTCTAGAAGTTATTGATTTTGGAGGGAAAAAATGGAGGGTGGTGATGGGTTTTGATGGTGGATGTCGGGTGGTGATGGAAGGGATAGTTGGCACCAAAATAAAGGAGTAGGTGGTTTTTTGGTGGAGCTTAGGTAGTAGGGTAGTAGGTTTTGGTGCCATGGAGGTGGACTAGCTAAGCTGAGCTAGCTTAGCTAGCTTAGCTAGTAGGGAGTAGGGTTGGAGGCATTTGGAGCTAGGGTTTTGAGGGAGAAGAGCTTGAGGTAGTCATCTTAAGCTACATTGGAGTTGGTGGCTACTGAAGAGATCTGTAAGGAGCTACCTTAGCTGGCTTAGCTTGCTAGTTCTTTGCTAGCTGCTAAGCCAAGCTAAGATGAGCTGGCTTTTGCTAATGTGAGCTAAGGTGAGCTAGGTCTGATATTCCCAAGGAGGACCTAGCTAGCTAGAGTAGCTAAGGTAGCTTAGCTCAACTAAGTTGAGCTAAGTGGAGTCCCCAAGAACTAGACTTGAGCTGGCATGAGCTGGTTAAGGTCATCTTCAGCTGACTAAGTCTAGCTAGTTGATAGTAGTAGCTAGTCCTAGTCAGGTTGAACTTCCAGGGAACTCTTCTTAACTGGAAGAGCAGGAGTGGAGCTGGGATCAACTGTCCTTAGCTTGTTTCAGCTGCCATCCAGCTGAGGTGTGCTGAATGGAACTAAGATGAACTAGCTAGACCTACCATTTAGCTAACATGAGCTAAATGGAGCTAAAGGTGAGTTGATCTAGCTAGGAGTTGGGATCTAACTGGGATGAGCTAGATCAAGCTAGGATTCAACTGAAATGAGCTAGGTCAAACTAGGATTCATTTGATAAGAGCTTCTTCTTCATCTTCTGCCTTCCTGAGTGGCAAGATGTGTGGGATCTGACATTCTGCCTAATCTTGACACTCAGATAAATGCATCAAAAATACATAAAAATGCAATGCATGCCTATCCTAGGTAAATGCCTAAATGCAGCCTGAAAACCCATTTATGGAGTTAAAACTCTAAGAGTTAGGTTAGTTTTGAGGCATAAGAATGATAATAAACTATCGTTTATCACACCCCTTGATGTAAACACATTTATATCACATAAACCATCTATTTTTATGCATTCTTAGACATAGAGTTGCATCATATATTATAAATATTGCATAACATGAATCATCTTTCATTTAGGTTAGGTTGTATAAATTTTAGGTTAATTTCTCCTTTTTATGGCCAGGTGATATGGTGACATTTAATCGAGGCCTCGGAATGAAGATCCAACCGTATGGATCTGATCAGGGTGACGATCGGAGTTCAACGACTCTAAGATCGCCCCAATCGGACTTCCATAGCATCAGATGCAGTCCGAGAAAGATTAGAGGTCAAGGGGCCAAGATGGTGTAAATCCCTACATCAGATGATAAATCCAACTATACGGATGGGTTCGGATCAACGATCGCAACCCAACGACGTGAAAATTGGTCCAATCCGACATCCATGGCACCATCCACAACACATAGAAGATGGACGACCATGATGGTGCCATGTGGCACCATCACAGTCACCCAGCACCGACCGCAACATCTCTTCTTCGCCTGCTCGATGAATCCCAGCCATTGAATGCCCATCCAACGGTTGAGAACATGCCACGTCGTGCACCAAGCGGCGCTCTCATCTTCTGAAGGCGAAGGCTCAGATGATCTCGACCGTTGGATGAAGATCCAACGACCGAGATCGGCTGATCACAAAAGCAGCACTGCACATCAAATTGCTGTGTAGCGCAATGGTTAAGGCACTACTCGTGCAAGGAGCACGAGTTCGAGCCGCCCGCTCTTTTGCTAGTCCCTAGCAAAACTACATGCTATGTATAAGAGAATTAGGTCGGATTTCTTGGGCAATAGTTATTTTTCAACACTTAGAGATTTCAACTATGACCTAAACTACAGAGACACAACAGTGCCTAGGTGTCTACCAAAATGCAGACTGCCTCAAGCCCTCACCTTATTCAAAGGAGTATCTTTTTCTTCTTTTCTTCTTTGATAATTTTTTGGATTTTTTGAGTTTAAGGTTTCGGAGCAGCTTTCTACGGCCACTCAACCCACTCAAGACTCGAAGAGAACCCTAAGTTCTAAGCATCTTTGTGTGAAATGTGATAGACTCACTAATCGGTGATTAGAATGGACTTCGGGTTTCTACGCTCCTAGGTGACCTTGAAAGGAAATTCTGCCTAAAGGTGTATCTATTCAGCCGGTAGCTTTCTCTCTACTTTTATTTTTATGAGGTCAACACAACGATGAACCCAGTGTATATCTCCCCAGCTTATTCTACTTCTCCGCTTCTTCCTAAGTGTTTTGGAATTATTTGTGCATTTCTTAAGCTGGGTTCTGGGCAACCTACCAATGGGATGTTACCAACAATAACTTGCTAGCCATACTTGTGCGGTGAAGTGTGACTTATTTCTTTTTCTTTTCTTTCTTCCTTTCCTATTTTTTTCTTTTCTTTTTGGATTTTTTTTTTAAGTAGGTGGCTTCCCTGATCTAAGATTTACCTAAAGGCAGCAAGAAAAGAATGGTTATGTAACTAGGCTCTGGACAACCTACCAATAGGTTGTTACCTACAATAACTTTCTAGCCATACCACCCCAGAAAGTTCATTAGCTACCCAATTTCTGTTAAAATCGTCGAAAAGTGAGTCAGTGCAAATAGTGTGTAGATGCTTAGACTTAAAATCCCCTCAAATCAGAGGGTGGGTTGATAAGTCGTGTACTTATCACCCAACTTATTTAACCAATTAAAATATAAATTTAGAATGGCGAGGACTCAAGAAATAAGTCCACATTTTAGTAGACACCCGGGCTAATTAAGCCCGATGACCTGAAGGGTCTAAGTATTCAAACCATATAGTTTTATTCTCTAAAATTGAAAATTTTCTAAAGCCCAAGTTCTCTTTACTAACTCCATAATTTTTTTTAATAAATAAAAACAAAACAAAAAGAATCTACTTAGCAGACAAAATAATTCAGAGATGAATATCCACCCCCCATGCCTATCTAATGCAATATCCTCATTATATTAAAAAGACATGAAACAAAGTGGAGTAGAGTAGAAAGCACCTACATTGCATGAATAACGGGTCTACTCTGAGATGAAAAGAAATTGTATACGTGCTGAATTTAGTGCCTTCAGCTAGGCACACTATACAAAGAAGAAATAAAGAATTCACAAGTGCAGGTCAAAATCAGAATAAAATGATTCATCATAGGACCTGCTAGCAGATGTTCATAGATGTGGACCAAGTTGTGATGTAGACCCATACCTCATGGTTGAGTATATCTAAGGTTCTAGATAAAAATTATCTAAAACTTGAGATCAGTATGCAAATGGGATCAGGCCTGCAATTTGTGAGAATGTAACACAAGACCAAAAAGTCAGGTTACAGAGAAATCAAGCTCAAAAGGATAATCAATGAATGTTTGCTTGGGTTGAACATCCTCTGAGAAGATGTCATAAGGGTCCTGGTAGAAGGTTGGGAGTTTTACACAAATTAGAACCCTTAGACTCAGTCTTTTGCTTCCTCCAAAATTGACTTCCCATATCAATATTTCCCAATTCCTATCCTCCTCATTCATACTTTCAAATTCCGGGACCTCCTGCATGTTAATCACCCCGTTTGAATTTTCCAAGTCTAAAAGATGTGACTAAATCAGAATGGACTTGGGTTTAGTGATTTCAAAATCAAAATCTTCAGTAAGCTCAAATGAGTGTAATTGAGGAATGGGGCTTTGAATTGAGTCCTTCATGAAATCAGGATCTGAATCCACCATGAGAACCCCAACAAGATCAAGTTCTTCAATTTCAGGGGTATCAAATGATTTATGGAATTCCTCAGGCCCAGTTGTCTCAATGAAATCATGTTCTGTAAACTCATGTGAGACTTCGCATAATGATTCTTCACATTCAGAATCAAAGAAATATGAATCCACATTAATGTATGTCTCAAAATCATCAATCACTTTCTGATCCATGGAGAGATACGTTTCCTCGTACCCCAGCTCAGCGATCTTAGGTGAAGAAATCAAATCATCCTTATTTGATTACTCTAGAACAACCTGGTCAATCCCAATCATGTAACACGTGTCCCCCCCAACAGGTGCCTGAGCGGGTTCTGACATTGGCTCTCCTGAAGGGTTCATCCTGGGAATCATCCCAAGATTGAACTAAAGCAACCACAAATCTCATTCTCAATTTCAATAATTTCCTAAGTAAAAAGTCACCCGAGCCCTTATCCTTAACATCTTGGAGACAATCCAACAGATACTTGTTAAGATCATCAATCATTTCAATCAGGGGCTCCAATTCTTTAGTGAAAGGTGTTGGCTAAGCTTCTAAAGGTTGTATGGTGTCCCTCAAGTTAGCCAACACCTTCTCTTGGACCTAGTTAACTTGAACCACATGGTTTGGATCAGGGTGGGGTGGGTTTGGGTTCAGTGCAGGGGAGTTAACGAATTGAGGATCTTGATACCCTCCCTGATAATAGGTCATTTCATGTTGTTCATAAGGTGGTGATGACCTAAAGGCAATGTGTACAAGGGAGGGGTAAGGATCAGTGTATCCTTCTTGATTGTACATCATATTAGGTTGTCCAAATGAGGGTGATGATCTATAATCGGTGTAGCTCGGAGAAGGATAAGAATCAAGATCATGGCATCCAGGGTTAAACCCTAAACACGGAGGTTTGGAACTGTATCCCTAATTAGGATTATCCCAAGTAGAAGATGGATGAGAATAAGTCTGGTTGGAATAATAATCATTTTGGGAATAAGTAGTGGTAGGAGGGTAGGAGTGGAAGTGTGAATAAGATGTGGAAGGATCCATGATAGAATGGGAGGAAGAAAGGTGTCCTACAATACAAACAAACAAACCTATCCTTAAGTGGGCTAGTTTAAAGACCTACGGACTCCTAGAACCTATCTTGAGATTAATAAATGATTTGATTTACTTCTTTCTAGTCAATCCAACCAGTTAGAGGGAGGGACTAGGGAGAAGGTTCTTCCTTTGGCATGCGCCTCAGGTTCCTAGTGTATCCCCCAGCCACGATCGTTTGATTCTACTCCCCTAGCTAGACATCAGATTGAACGGTAGAAATAGACTAATCGAAAATCTTGGTCTGGGCTTCAAAGAGCGAGTTCAATCCTTAAGGCCAATGTCTACTCTATTTTAATTAGGGTTAGGTTTAAATGTGCTTTGGAATGTGGTGGGCCCTTTATCCGGGTTGTGCCCTTAATGATTGATTGAAATGTGTGTGCATGCACAACCAATGGTTTTCAAGTAAGATTATTTTTTTAGATGTGGTGAATTTTAGGGTTTAAATCTTTTTTAGTAGCTTTTAGGATTCAACTTTAGGTGTATTCAATCAAGTTCAGTTGGCACACCAAGTTTTGAAAGCACAGGTGAGGATGTTTTCCGTTAAAGCTTTAAAAGAATGTGGAGTGCCTGGTAAATCCCTAGAAGTTGAACCTATTTGGCAGTTACTTGATGAGTTGATTTTGGTTGAAGTGGTGCGGCCCAAACAACTCAAACAATTGGCCAGATGCACCACTTAGTTAGGCACACAAGTGGTTACCTAATCTGTTTTCTACTCAATTCTGTGTTGGTGTGTATATCGGTTCCACAGATCAAGTTACCATTTGAGTTTGAAAATCAGAAGAGGTTGTGTACCTCTGTGAGACTTTTTTATTTTTTCTTTTATATGTGGAGGGTGAGGCAGGTGGAGGTGACAAATAAACAATAAAAACTAACCTTAGAGTTTATATAAGATCCTAGGTTAATTAGAGTTTGTGTTATTAGGTGATGGAATGAGATCTAGAAGGTACGGAGGTGGCGGTAAACTTACAAACCCTTCAACAGCACTTTACTCCAATCTACCATTTTTGCTCGCCTTGTGAGAGTACCTGCAATCACAATAAGAGGGGAGAGAAGTAAGGTAGAAGATAAGTAAGGCAGGAAAACGTGAAAAATCAAAGAGAGTCGCCTCCCTGGCAATGGCGCCAAAATCGTTGATCAGAAGATCCATGCAAAAAGGGATTGGATTTTGAGAAACCCATCGTCGTAGTATGATTTGCGAAGAAATTCGTCAACAGATAAATTTATACCAAAACTCTGAGAATTCCAGGTGTAACACAGGGAGGCAAATGTTTGATTAAAAATACATGTTTGTTTTGTTTGTCAGGAAATAGATTAGCTAGTCGAAAACTAGCTATCTATTTGACAACTAATAAATAGAAGAAAGAGAGAGAATATTACAAATAAAGACAAAAGAGAGGTAGAATAAACATGGATTTCATCATCAAATGCTGTTCATTACACTAATCATTACAACTAGAAAGTAGAAAATCTACGCTAGAAAGTAGTAAATCTACTCTAGAAAGCGATAAAGAGAATGGAGAGAGAAGTATCCTCCTCGACGATTGCTTGGAGGATGAGCTGGATGGGGCGACGCCTGGAAGATGGAGGACGAAGTGGGAAGAAGGAGAATGAAGCAGGAAGAATCGGGGGTAGGGCAGGATGTCGTCATCATGGGATCCACTTCCCGAATGGAGTGAGAGGACAACCGCGGGATGCTCCACGAAGGAGGGAGGTGGAAAAATTCTAATTTTAACTCTAATGGAGCATCCTGGGTTTGGGACAAGCTTTTAGAGCTTTGGAGGGGGTGAGAAAAGAGAGGAAGGCATGAAGAAAGTGTGGGGGTCGTAGGCCTATATATAGGTGTATAGGTTGGGGGCAATTAGGTCTTTTTATATATAAAACATTAATTCAGGGCCTTTAGTGACGGATTTATCCGTCACTAAAGGCCTGAACGTGGGTGACGTGCAAGCACACCTACCGTCTCCTCCTTTCCCACGCGCCTAACGCACGCACACGTATGCATATTCTCAGTGATCAGACGGCTTAAAATCGTGCGCGCAATCCTTCACAATCGCTCCCACGTCCGATGGTGCATTCACAATCCATGCCAATCCGTGCGGCCACGTAGCCATCATTCTAGTCGCACCCGACACATCCAACGGCTGAAATCAGCCGCTCCACACCCACGCCTTGATTTGAGGTGCAGCGGGGATCGAACTTGCGCCTCTACCTCGCAAAGAGACGCTCGCCCACTACGCTATGTGTGCATTTGAGGTGTGTAGAAGCCTTCGTGCACGAGCGACCATGGTCGTTGGATGGTGATCCAACGACCTAGATCCATCATACAGTTGAGAAGGGAAAAATAGTGGCGAGTTTTGGGCTGGTGTGGGTGGCCGAGATGGTGCCACGTGGTGCCATCTTGGCTGTCTATCTTCTGTTCCTTGTAGATGATGCCACGGATGTCGAATTGGACTGATTTTCATGTCGTTAAGCTGCGATCATCGATCCGAATCCATCCGTGTGGTAAGATTTATCATCTAATTTATGGATTTACACCATCTTGGCCCTTGATCTTTGACCTTCCTTAGATTATATCTGATGCCATGGAAGTCTGATCAGGGCAATCTTGGAGTCATTAAACTTTGATAGCCACCCTGATCAGATCCGTACGGTTAGATCTTCGATCCTAGGCCCCGATTGAATATCACCCTGTTACCTGACCACAAAAAGAGAAAATTAACCTAAACTTTATACAATCAAACCTAAATGCAAGATGATGCATGTTATGCAATATTTATAATGTATGGTGCAACTCTACGTCTAAGAATGCACAAAACGTGTTTACATCACCTACGTTGCACCTCTCCTCATGTGGATGAGCGTGATCTCGACTACGCGATCAGCTGCGAATGACCTAGATCAGCCAATCAGGCGTACGTGCGATTGGATGCCCAAGTTCATGCTCGATCTCACACGTGGGTGTACGACGAAAGCGTGGGCGCGATGGCTTTTAAGCCATCCAATCTCGTGATCGAACGACTGATAGCCTTTGGACATGCATATACGTTGCTCGTGGGGAGAGGAAGAGGTGCGCGGCGTGCGCACACACGTCGCCCATGATCTAGGCTTTAGTGACAGATAAATCCGTCACTAAAGACCCTGAAATTAATTTTTTAAAGTGTAATGACTTATTTGCCCCATCAAATCTACAAGTATATATAGCCCTACGACCCCCACACTTTCTTCATCCCTTCCTTTCTTCTCTCACCCCCTCCAAAGCTTTAAGAGCTTGTCCCAAACCCAGGATGCTCCATAGAGTTAAAATTATAATTTTTCCACCTCACCTTCGTGGAGCATCCTGCGGTGGTCCTCTCATCGCCATTCAGGAAGCAGATCCCGCTACGATGTCATCTTACCCTATTCATGTCATCCCTCATCGTTCTCCTCCGTCTCGCATCTCACCACCTTTGTCTGGGTGCTCCGTCGTTGCGGCTCGTCCTCCAAGCAGTTGTCGAGGAGGATAACTTCTCTCTACCTTCTCTTTTACCGCTTTCTAGTGTAGATTTCCTACTTTCTTATGTAGTAAGTAGTTGTAATTGTTATGAACATCAGCTTGTGGTTATGAGATCCATGTTTATTCTATCTCTGTTTTCTCTTTATTTGTAATATTCTCTACCTTTCTTCTATTATTTATTTTTTAAGTAGATAACTAGTTTAGATTCAATTCGACCAGCTAATCTACTTCATGACAAATAAACAAACATGATTTTTAATCAACCGTCTGCCTCCCTATGTTCGACCTGGAATTCTTTTCAAGTTTCGGATAAATTTATCTATTGATGATTTTTCTCGCAAATCACACTACAATGATGGGTTTTCAAAACTCAGATCCTTTTGTGCAGATTTCCCGCCTCAACATTTTGGCACCGTTGCTGGGGATTTCCGCTACAACATTTTGGCACCGTTGCCGGGGAGGCAACACTCTTTGATTTTTCGTATTTTCCTTCCTGCCTTACTTATCTTTTACCTCACTCTTCTCCTTTCTTATTGTGATTGCAGGTACTCTCTCGAGACAGGCAAAAGTGGTAGATTGGAGTAAACTGCTGTTGAAGGGTCTGTAACTTTACCCCCACCTCCTACCCACTAGTTTTCATTCCACCACATAATAACACAAACACAAATCAACCTAGGTGTTCTTATAAACTGTAAGGTTAGTTTTTGATTGTTTGTTTGTCACCTCCACCCACCTCACCCTCCACTTATAAAAGAAAAATTAAAAAAATCTCATAGAGGTACACAACCTCTTCTGATTTTCAAACTCAACCAGTAAACCGATCTTTGGAACCGGTACACATACCTAAACACATAATCGAGTAGAAATCAGATTAGGTAACCACTTGCGTGCCTAACTAAGTGGTGTATCAGGCCAATTATTTGAGTTGTTTGGGCCGCACCACTTCAACTAAAAATAACTCATCAAGTAGCTGCCAAATAGGTTCAACTTCTAGAGATTTACCAGGCACTCCACATTCTTTTACGCTTTAAAGGAAAACATCTTCAACTGTACTTTCAAAACCTAGTGTGCCAACTAAACTTGATTAAATAGACCTAAAGTTGAATTCTAAAAGCTACTAAGCAAGATTTAAACCCTAAAATTCACCACATCCAAAAATAATCTTGCTTGAAATACATTGGTTATGCATGCACACACATATCAATCAATCATTAAGGGCACAACCCAGATAAAGGGCCCATCACTTTCCAAGCACATTCAAACCTAGCCCTAGTTAAAATAGAGTAGTCATTGGCCTTAAGGATTAGACTCACTCTTCGGAGCCCAGACCAAGATTATTTTCAATTAGTCTATTTCTACTATTCAATCTGATGTCTAGCTAGGTGAGTAGAATCAAACGATCACGGCTGGGGGGTACACTAGGAACCGAAGGTGCAAGCCAAAGGAAGAACCTTCTCCCCAGTCCCTTCCTCTAACTGGTTGGATTGACCAAAAAGAAGTAGATCAAATCGTTTCTTTATCTCTAGATGGGTTCTGGGAGTTTATAGGTCTTTAGGCTAGCCTAATTAAGGACAGGTTTGTTTGTTTGTATTGCAAGGCACCTTTCATCCTCCTATTCTATCATGGATCCTTCTACATCCTATTCGCACTTCCACTCCTACCCTCCTACCACTACTTATTCCCAAAATGATTATTATTCCAACTAGACTTATTCTCATCCATCTTCTAGTTGGGATAATATTGATTGGGAATATAGTTCCGAACCTCCATGTTCAGGGTCTAACCCTGGACACCATAATCATGATTCTTATCCTTCTCCAAGCTACATTGATTATAGATCACCGCCCTCATTTGGATAACCTAATATGATCTACAATCAAGAAGGATATGTTGATCCTTACCCTTCCCCAGATTACACTGCTTATAGGTCATCACCTCTTCATGGATAACCCAAAATGACCTATTATCAATGAGGGTATCAAGAACCTCAATCCGTTAACTCCCCTGCACTGAACCTAAACCTGCCCAACCCTGAACCAAACCATTTGGTTCAGGTAAACTAGGTCCAAGATAAGGTGTTGGCTAACTTAAGGAATACCATACAATCTTTAGAAGCTTAACCAACACCTTGCACTGAAGAATTGGAGCCCCTAATTGAAATGATTGACGATCTTAACAAGTATCTGTTGGATTGGCTCCAAGATGTTAAGGATAAGGGCCCGGGTGAGTTTTTACTTGGGAATTTATCTAAGTTAAGGATGAGATTTGTGATTGCTTTAGTCCAATCTTGGGAGGATTCCCAGGATGAACCCCTAAAGGGAGAGTCAATGTCAGAACCTGCTCAGGCACCTGTTGGGGGGGACACGTGCTACGAGACTAGGATTGACGAGATTGGTCTAGAGCAACCAATTAAGGATGAACTGATTTCTTCACCTAAGATCCCTGAGTCGGGGTAGAAGGAAATGTATGTCTCCATGGATCAGAAAGTGATTGATGATTTTGAGACATACATTAATACGAATTTAGATTTCTTTCATTCTGAAGGGGAAAAATCATTATGTGAAGTCTTACGTGAGTTTACATAACACAATTTCTATGAGACAACTGGGCCTGAGGAATTCGATGGATCATATGATGACCCAATAACTGAGGAATTTGATCCTGTTGGGGTTCACATGGTAGATTCAGATCCTTACTTTCTGAAGGATTCAATTCAAAGCCTTGATCCTCAATCACACCCCATTGAGCTTACTGACGATTCTATTTTTGAGATCACTAGACCCAAGTCAATTCTGATTCAGTCACATCTTTTAGGCTTTGAAAATTCTAACGAGGTGATTAATATACAGGAGGTCTCAAAATTTGAAAGTCTGAATGAGGAGGATAGGAGTTAAGAAATATTGATTTGGGAAGTCAATTTTGAAGGAAGCAAAAGATCGAGTCTAAGGGTTCCAATTTGTCTAAAACTCCCAACCTTCTACCAAGACCCTTATGACATCTTCTCAGAGGATGTCTATTCGTCACGCTTTTGTGCGGTTTGTTAAAAGATAATATCGTGTTGTAGTATAGCCGCGAAAGCGTTCAAAACAAATAAAGATTTTTATTACTCGAAAACCGGAGTATCCGAGGTCAAACACAGGGAGCAATCTCAGTACTTTGGAAAACCCAAGAATACAACTGTTACATGCAAATATAATTGATTCAAAGAGTTTTTAGAAAAAGTAGAATTAGACGTCTGATTTATGTATCAGACGTCTTAAATGTGATCTTTCTTCCTTTCTTCCTTCTTCTCCTTTCTGCTTCTGTATCTTTCCTTCTGCTTTGCCGTTCCGATCTCTTTGCAATCTTCCCTTGTCCTTCTTCTTCTTCTCTGCGAAGACTTCTAATCTTTCTGTTTTCCTTCTCCTGCGAAGGCTTCTTTCTTCTTCTTCTGTCTTCTTCTTTGGCTTGCTTTTCCTTCTTCTGCAGCGGCCAAGTCCTTCTCCTGCGAACAAGAGCAAAACCTAACCCTTCTCCCGCTACCCGCACGTCTCTCTCTCTCAAGCAATTCACTCAGAGCCGCTCTCCCAGAGCCACAAGCATTAATCGGGTCGGATCGTACCCGGGACCAGGCGCACCTGAAGGTGGTGTGATGCGCGAGGAGTGCGTAGGTCTAGGTCGGGTCGGATCCGCCAAGTCCGCGTGGTCAGGCCGCGGACGAGGCGGGTGGGGTCAGTGAGGGACCTCACCCCTGTGCTTTCGAGGCAGTAAAGCTATATCACAAAAACTCTTTATACCATACCTGTGCCTTGAGATTCCACGATGTGGGACTAAACGTTCCGCCCTTCCTTTGCGCGTGCCCGCAGAGTCTCGTGTGCAATTGCCCACGCTGAAGGCCCTGCTGGTGCTCCCTGCTGAACTCAGTCACTTCGCGACACTTGCGAGAGCCAGCTGCACCTGCCGCCTGGGAAGCCTGACGCCTGCTGCTGCTCCAAGCTTCCTGCTGCTTCGGCTGTTAATGGCGGCCGGGGCGTTCACCTGAGATTCCACAAAACGGCCTATTGGCCCAATCAGAATAGCTGGAAACCTTCGCCGCAGCACGGCGAAGGTGGTGGGTGATGCTGCAGGTTGTCGGTCGGCCTAGGCGTGCGCGCCTAGGTCAACCTGTGGCCGGAGATGGTGGGTTGTATGGGGGGTAGTTATGGAGGTCTGGAGTGGCAGTTGTGGGGTGGAGCGAGTTCCTGGTGGTGAGGCGGAGCTCACGAGGTGATTGGCGAGCCGTGTGGAGTGGCAGAGTGGTGTGGGCAGCTCGCCGGAGTGCGGTCGGAGGCGAGGAAGATGAAGGCGGTTAGGTACTGTCGAGGGGTAATCAAGTAAAATAGTTGGGGGAAAAGAGAGAGGAGAGGATGGAGAACGTATCTGGGGTTGTCTGGAGGGAAGGGAGGCGGCGGAGAAGACGGCTCGTAACTGCCGTCGTCGGGGAAGAAAGACCCTGAGGGAGGAAGCGGCGACGAAGACGAGGTCAGAAGTGCATGCGCGGGGTACAGCGTGACACGGGAGATAGCGGCAGAGAGGACTCTGCTGCTGGTATGCCAGCAGAGCGACGAGGAGGGAAGGAGGTCGCCGGAGCTTGTGGGTCGTTTGGCCGGAGATGGGAGAGGGAGGAATTTGGAAGGGATCTCCGTCAAAATCAAGCTTAGCCTGTTCGGCCGGAGTTGTGGGTTCTTATATAGGCGCTGGACTGGGTGTGCAGGGCGTGAAGGGCACGTAATTGCTTGAAGTTGGTCGCCGGAGATGGAAAGGAGTTAGGATACCCAAATCTCCCGTGCGTTCGCACGAGAGATTGGGTTCACACCAGCAATTGTAATTGACTTTATAAGGAAGGGAATTCCTTAGAGAATCCTCCTTCCATTTCTGGGAGGGAATCTCTGAGGGATTAGAGAGCAATCCCTCTCCAAACCTCGCCGGAGCTCGGTTCTGCCCTAGCAATGGCGGCAGGACCGGTTTGCAAAGGAGGCGAAGAACCTAGGGGGTTCTCTGCAACGGTATTCAAAAGATAGGGACCAATTTGTGATTTGGGTGTACTAAATTGCAAAGTAGGTCAAGATGACCCCTCCTTAGGTCCAAATTTTGGTACAAACCTAATTTGGACCTAAGGAATCCAATGGCGAAGTTATATTTCAGGTTTGACCTCGTTTGACTGGACATTTTGCGTAAAAACCCAAATTAGGTTAATTGAAGAGCTAGGACCCTAATCTAGGTCAAACTAGGTTCCAAAGGCCAAATTAAGTGTTCTAAACCCTAGAGTATGTTTTTCCATGATTTATAGAGGGTTTACTTGCTTGTTGTTCGGACCGGAACCTTGTTAATTTCAGCGGGTCTGTTTTAGGGTTACCAAGTGTCATTTAGTTCTTAGATTGCACATGAACCCATTTCTGATTGACTCAGCCCACTTTTTATCTCATTTATACCATTTGACCTCTGTTTTGCCTCTGAGAAATCCCGTTTACGTACTGCAATGGTAAAATTGCAGTTTTAACCTTTATTTCATGTTTTCTTCTCAGAGCACTTGTTCCTTCAGTTAGGCCTTCTTCTAGGTTATGTAGGAGCTTTTATCTTCTTTATTGGGTCAAAATGAGCTAGTTATGGCTCATGATGAGGCTCTCATCATACCCCCATGCCTAGCTTTTGCTAGTCCCTTAGCAAAATTTCAAAGTTTTAACTTCCATTCTAGACCCTGAGTGTCTGTCAACAATGATAAGTGCTTCTCCTTTTCTTTTGTGATTAGGTGGGAATGCAGACAACAGGCCTAGAGGTACTCAAGTACCAACCAAAATCCAGACCTGTTCCGCTTTAGCCTCAGTCTTCTGCAAAGGTTTCTACGGCCCACAGAAACTAACCTAAGGTTTGTTGGACTCCGCGGTTAAATCACCCGTGCTTGAGATATTTTTAGCCTAAGCTCAGTTTGTAGTGCATTTTTTGTAAGAGAGAGATAGAGGATTTATTTGTTTGGAGAGATTTTCTCTCTCTTTTCTTTTTATTTCTAGCTTCGGATTAGCTTCTCAACACGGTCTGTATCGGATTCCTCGTCCCCATCATCAATCCTCAAGGGTCCCTGGCTTTCGAGATTTCGAGATAATCCCGCCCATGGCGTTCCGTGGCTGAATTCAGACCCTGGCGATTGACATTTCATGATAATGCCGCCCATGGTATCTGAACCAGCAGAGTGCTTACATGCCCCCAGTAGGATATTTAAATATCCTAAGAGACAAGCACCGAGGAGATGATATGTTGTTACGCATCTTTGAGGGGAATTTCCTGCCTCTCCGCGCTGGGAACTCGTCCAAATCAACTTGTGTTGATTGACCGCTCCTAATCTAGGTGACTTTTTCAGAACATTAAACGCTTTTCGCGTGATTTGGATGTTTATGCGCACTGAACCAGACTGTGTGTGAATTTGGGTGCTTAGGTTACCGAATCCCGCAAACCGGAGGTCAGTTAACGAGGCCGAATACTTCCTAAGCCTTAGACCTAATACTCAGGCTTCGCATTTTCCTCAACCTCTTGAGGATTATCCAGATTTTAATGGATACGTGAATTTTTAAGCTAAAGGTACTAGCCCAAAAAGCCTAAGACCAGCATTCCCGCTAATCTCTTGTTATATCTCCGTGGCACTTTTCTTTTCTTTTTCTTGATTCGGTCTAGAACTTCAGTTAACCCCTTAATCTTTTACTAATGACTATTTCTTTTCATTTTGTGCTCCTTTTTGTCATTTTTTTCTTCTTTTCCTCCTCTCATTTGTATGACCCTGAATTGTTCCTCCCCTCTATCAAGTCTTTTTTTTTTTTTTATGTGAAACCCTTTCTTGATATGAATTTTCTGACATTTTGCACTTTCATACCCCCCCATGCCTAAGATTTGCAATGTCCCCATTGTAAATTAGGTGGGTTCGAATTCAGCTTAGTTCATGTATTAGGACAGGTGTGTGGTGAGTGAATGGGTCGAAGCGACTTGTTGCAAACGATTTCTAATCTCAGGTAGGTATACCTGAGGTGAAGTCGGCTGTTCTAATGGATGAATCCTAAAGTGCAATATGAGTTCCGCATAGAGATGTCAGAAACGGCTTCAGGTTTTCAAAGAATGACGGGTTGCCTCCCGTTAAGCGCTGAGTTTTACGCCATCGGCTGGGCGCAATGAGCTCAAGAGGAATGGAGGGTAAAGGATGACTCAGTCAAATCTATATCGGTCATGTCAATGAACGGCTTGAGTCTCTACCCGTTCACGACAAAGGGTTCAGAATCGTGGCTGAGTGGGCTGATTTCAATAGCTCCATTTCCGAAGATTTGGCGGACTAGGTAGGGTCCGACCCACTTGGATCTTAGCTTTTCTGGGAATAGTTTGAGTCGAGCATCAAAGAGTAAAACTTTTTGACTAGGATGAAAGACCTTTCTAGAAATGTGTTTGTCGTGAAAAGCTTTAACCCGTTCTTTGTAAATTTGCGAGTTCTCATACGCGTCGTGGCGTAATTCATCGATCTCGCTCATTTGAAATCTTCTGTGGGTTCCAGCCTTAGAAAGGTCGAGATTACAGGTCCGTACTGCCCAATAGGCTTTATGCTCCAATTCGACGGGGAGGTGACATGCCTTCCCGTACACTAGTCTGAAGGGAGACATTCCTAATTGGGTCTTGTGGGTGGTCCTATAGGCCCACAATGCTTCCGGAAGCCGAGAAGACCAATCTTTTCTATCTGGTCGAACAGTAACCTGAAGGATCTTCTTGATCTCTCGGTTAGATAGCTCAGCTAGACCATTAGTTTGGGGGTGGTAAGGAGTAGAGATTCGGTGTGACACCCCGTATTTGGTCATCAGTGACCTGAACTGAGCGTTCGTAAAATGGGTCCCTCCGTCGGAAATTATAGCACGCGGAATCCCGAACCTTGAGAAAATGTTTTGATGGAGGAATTTTATAACGACTTTATGATTGTTGGTTCGGGTCGGAATGGCTTCTATCCACTTGGACACATAGTCAACTGCGAGTAAGATGTATTCGAAGCCATCCGAGTTCGGAAAGGGTCCCATGAAATCAATCCCCCAAATATCAAAAATTTCGCATACCAAGATCGGCTGTAGAGGCATCATGTCTCTATAGCTCATGTTGCCCAGAGTCTGGCAACGGGAACATGCCTTACAGTGTTCGTATGCATCCTTGAAAATTGTGGGCCAGTAGAAGCCACACTGGAGGACTTTCGATGCGGTTTTATGTCCAGAAAAATGTCCACCGCATGCCTGGTCATGGCAGAATGAGAGTATGTCTTTGATTTCCACTTCCGTGACGCACCGTCGGATTATCTGATCAGCACCAATGCGGAAAAGATACGGGTCTTCCCATAGGTAATACTTGGCATCGGAACGCAATTTGTCCTTTTTGGCCTTCGACCAATCGGGCGGAATCTGATGTGATGCCAGGTAATTAACAATATCGGCGAACCATGGAAGACTTGTACTGATAGTCAGGAGGTGCTCATTAGGGAAAAGTTCTGTAATAGGTCCGGAAGGATCAATAATTTCAGAAGGAAGGCGGGACAAGTGATCAGCTACCACATTGTGCTTTCCCGCCTTGTCGCGAATCTCGAGGTCAAATTCTTGCAATAGCAAGATCCAGCGGATTAGTCGAGGTTTCGCGTCCTTCTTGGCAAGGAGATGCCTTACAGCTGTGTGATCTGAGTATACGATACTACGGGAACCCAGAAGGTATGATCTGAATTTTTCCAGGGCAAATACTACGGCCAGCAGCTCTTTCTCAGTAACCGTATAGTTACGCTGAGCCTCATCCAGTGTTTTGCTGGCGTAGTAAATGACCACAGGTATCCCGTCAATTTTCTGCCCCAAAACCGCTCCTACAGCAAAGTCAGATGCATCGTACATGATCTCAAAGGGTTGAGACCAATCAGGGGACTGTAGGATTGGGGCCTAGGTGACTCGATCACGTAGGATTTCAAATGCTTGAGTGCATTCCTTGGAAATTTCGAAAGGTACATCCTTGGAGAGAAGATTGGTCAGGGGGCGCGCGATCTTGGAGAAATCAGGGATGAATCGACGGTAGAAACCGACGTGCCCCAAAAAAGATCGGATGTCCTTAATCGAGCTAGGCATAGGGAGCTTGGAAATCAGGTTAATGACCGGTCGATCTTTTGCTTTTAAGTCGTTTGTAGTTTAGTGTGGTGGAAAAATCGACTAATCAATTTTTAATAAGAAATAACCACTCGCAGAGGAGCGGGTCGTATCCACAGGGAGGCAATAACGTATTAAAATTCACGCCACTTAAAAATGTTTTTTCGGAGTCAATTTGGACAAGAACCAAGCCAAGATTGCCTTTAGATTAAGGTTTAAGCAAGAAATAATGCTGAAATGGCAATTATGAGAAACTACAGGATATTTTCCGCAATGCAGAGTGAATAGAATATGATTAAAATGTGGCAATGGAAGAAAATGTAAATTTTAATTAACGTTTTACTGTAGCAAAACAGGGGAATTTTTCCCCGTTGTCTTGCGCGACGAGGAGCCGATGGCCGGGCACGGGAAGCTCGGAGGAGGTCCCTTGGATCAAGGGCTTCGAATCGGTGGTGGCGGCGAGTCGCGCGGCGGTCGGAGGTGGCCGGACGAGCTTCGGCGGAGGTGCTGCAGCCGGCAGCTTGCGCAGCCTGTTGGCGTGAAGTCCGCCGCCTGCTGCTGCTGCGGCTGGCGTGTGTGGATGGCGTGCGCGGTGGTCGGATGGGCGGTCTGCAGGCGGTTGTGCGTGGGTGTGCAGAGGGTCTGCAGGAGGGCGCTTGCGCGGTGGTCCGCAGGCGGTTGGCGTGTGCGGTGGAAGCTGGCGTGGGCGGAGGGTCTGCGGAGGGCGCTGGCGCGGTGGAAGCTGCAGGCGGTTGGCGTGTGCGGTGGAAGCTGCAGGCGGCTGTTGGAGGATGCTGCAGGCTGGTCTGCAGGCGTTGGAGGAGAGCACGGGCTGATCTGCAAGCGTGCGCAGGTCTGCAGCCGGTGAGCGGTGGAGGGCGCAGGCGGTCTGGTGGCCGGTTGGAGAGTGCAGGTTGAGGAAGTGGAGGTGAGCGGGTAAATTCAGACGTCTGGGAAATTTCCCAGACGTCTTAAGTTACTGAGAGGGTGGCTGATCAGTAGCTCGGTGGTGGTGGTCTGCGACGACGGCGAGGGAGTTGCACGCTAAGGTGCTCACGGTAATGCAGGCGAGCTCCGGATGGCGGTGTGGCCTGTCACACCACACGCCCACGGTGGTGGAGACTCGCCGCCACGGTAGAGGCCGGCAGTATGGAGTGGAAGAGAGAGGTTCTCTCTGCACAGTGGTGGGTCGGTGGCGGAGGCCTCCTGAGCTCGGCTGCCTCCGTGCTCCTTTTGTAGTGGCCTGAACAAATTTGAAATCAGCGGCCGACCAGATCCACCGTATCCGCTCCCCCTTGAATGGCTCCTTCGCTGCATCATGCGGGCGTTGGAGCGGCAGCCAGCCGTTCTGAAAGAAGTCGAATAAAGAAAATATTATGAAAATATTAGGGTTATTTATGTATAGACCCTCAACTTCTATGTTAATAAAAACAATATACCTAATTGGTTATCTAATTAGATGAATGCTATTTTAAGCTAATTCTAAATGCACTTAAGATATGAATACAATGTATGGATTATGTAATTAGATTAAAACTATGAATTAATCTATTTACATCCTAATTTATACTAAATAAATGTTAGAATTAACCTAATGTGTAGGCACTTAAATACTTAAATAGCCCACAACTATGGGCTAATCAAATACCCCCATGCCTAGTTTTTGCTAGTCCCTAGCAAAATTAAGCGAAACCTAGCACTCTAAGTAGACTAGTCAACTCACTTAGTCTTCCTTCAGAAGCATATTAAGTTCAGGTTCTAAACCCAAGGTTCCTAAGTAGTTGCTAAGTTACAGACTAGGTCGGCTAAAGACGAGTTGCAAGCACAAGTTTCCCTGATTTCTGACTCTACCCTAAAATTTATTGATCCCTGAGATTAAAGCATCCGTGCTTGTGCATTGGTTTGAGTTATTTGAGTTAAAGGAAAATTTTTTTATATATACACCCTCTTTTTTTTTTTTTTTGTTTGTTTGATTCTTCTAAGTCTAACCTCAGATCAGCTATCAACACGGTCTGTGTCGAATTCATTGTCCCCATTACCATACCTCGAAGGGTGCCTGGCTTTCGATGCTTCGAGATAGCACCGCCCATAACGACCCCAAGAACTCCTGGCAATCGACACTTCGGGATAGTATCGCCCATGGATTTCTTAAGCGAATTCAGGCCTATGGCAATCGGCACTTCGAGATAGAGCCGCCCATGGTACCTGAACCGCGCAATGCGCTTACATGCCCCCAGTAGGATGGATATCCTAAGAGACAAGCGCCGAGGAGGTAATATGTTATCATCGCATCCTCAAGGTGAGTATATACTCGACCTCTCCTACGGCGGGAACTCTTCCAATCAAAATGTGTTTTCAAGCCTCTCTTAAGCCAAAACTAAGAGAACCAAATCTCTTTTCAGAAATTAAGTTAATTACCAGACCAAGTGTGAAAAATTTGGATGCTTGGGTTACAAGGACCCGTAAACCGAAAGGTAGAATAAGACTCCAGGTACTACCCCACCTTTTAACTCAAACCCTAGCTTCCCTTCCTCAACCTCTTGAAGAATGGTCCGCAACTTAACTCCTACTTAAGTTTTTAAGTCCACAAAGGACCCTAAAGGTCTAAAGCTAGTAGCTTATTTAGCTTCTAAAGTTTGACCCTAGAATTAATTTAGTCTACGCTAGAGTTCTCATTTGCTTAAGAATGCAGGACTTAGCCAGTTAAGCTCAAAACTTTTTTTTTTTTTTATATGTACAAATGTATGCAATTATGCTATGTATATCCCCAAGTACACCCCCCCATGCCTAAAATCTGCAATGTCCTCATTGCATAGAAGGATATTACCTGGGTCAAAGCTGGGCTGAATAGCCGAAGAACCTGCAAATCAGGTTCAAGAATTGCAGAAATAGGCCCTAAAAATGAGCAAAGCAAAGTTGGCCTAGAAAATAGGTAACCTAGGATGTTGGCGAGCTGATGATGAATCTCGATAGCAAATGCTCGCCCAACTAAAATGGGAATGAAATCTTCCCAGGTCACCAGAAGAGGTTCTAAAGGATAAACAGTTAAAATAACCTCCAAAGGAGTAGGGGTAGGATGACAAGGATCCTCCAAAAAGAATGGGGAAGGAATGGTATAGAGATAAACCCCTAGGGTAATGGACTGACTAAAGAAATCATCAATCCATACCCGATACTCCATTACAGAAAATATTGGTCTGTTAAGCCCCCTAGTCAGAACAAAAATGAGCAATTCTCTAAGGCAAGGATCGTCTAGGGTGTCCAAGTTACGAGGTTGTGGGATGGCCATAAGATCTAGGTTGGGTTTAATCAGCTTGGTGTCCATCCCAAACACTCTTTCTAAATCCTCAATTTCATCCCTAGCATTCCTTGCACCATCACGTGGATCTTCCTGCTCTTCATCAGGAGTCACAATTTCGCTTTCAGATATAAGCGAATCAGAGGGTGACTTCGAAGTGAATGAAGGCAGGTTGGAAGCAACAGATCTAGGGATTATCCTATCAATGTCATCCCCAGGATTTTGTTCTTTACTCAAATCTTCCCCGGAGTCTATATGTGAATCCACATAAATCTTAGAAATTGCTTCCAAATTTTCCATCATTTTATCATGAGGAGAAATATCATCAATGGGTGTGCCAAGGAAACCTAATTTGGTCAAATTTGTGACATCCTCAGGGGCTAACTCTTCAAATAATACATAATCACCCTTAGTGTCACTCCAAATCTTGAATGTAGGTTCCTCATATAATTCATCTTCCTCCTCATCACACAATTCATCATGTACCCGAGGTCTAGAATCATTTAATATCTCAGCAGATCCCCTAGGGTGCTCTATCTGAGGTAAATTATTTACATTGGTTACATCAGACTCCTCAGATAGGTCAATTTCTTTAGGGTTAGGTTCCCTAAGGGTGGGTTTGAGTTCCATATCGTGATCAGAAGGGAGGGTAGGATTAACAACTTGACTTTGACCCACTTCATCAAATGTCACGAAAATACTATCATCTGGGTCGAGGTCTTCCAATGGTACCATCATTCCCTTCTTTTGACTCCAATATAATTCAGGTGGATACTCAACCTTATCATCATCTTCCTCGGGTTGCCACCTTTCTTCATCCAATGCATAGCTACTTTCATGTGTATTTTCCTCCCACCTAAAGTGTAGATCTCTCAAGGAAGTGTCATCTAATGGGGAGGTTTCAAAATCGATCCTCGAAAAGTAGCTATTCTCCCCAGAATTTCCCTTCAACTTAAAGTGTAGCTTTCCCACGGGAGATGCATCTATTGTAGAGGGGTGTACGTCATCGTCAATGGGGCAGATTGGGTGGCTAATTTCATCTCTTTCTTGTTGGCCTGCTCTCAAAGATTCTCCTAACAATTCACTCATTTCATTTTGCATTTTCTGTATTTCCATCTTCAAAGAGGAGAGGTCATTTCTATCATAAGAGAAGTCAGGCTCAGGCTTATAGTACCCAGGAGTGTTTGTCCAACCATTATAAGTTTTCAGGGAGGGTGGGTTGGGTATTTCTTTGGTATGTGGGATATTGGGCAAAGCAAATCCCTCTCCTGAGTTCTGCTCACTAATTTGGGGCTTAACTAGGCCAATACTCCTATAATAGGAGTAAAACGGATCCCAATGATTGTCATTATGTCCATCAAGGAATGGACCATCTTGACGTCTGGGATCGAAGGATGCAAAGTGGGGGTGAGGGTGTGGGCAAGATGTGAAAGGATGAAAATCAATGTGGTCCATTCTAACTCACACTTCAATCAGAATTCCCCAAGAAAGACACAATTCAAAAAGGACCTTTTAGGTCTTTCCCAATTTAGGCTTTTGATTTTAAGTCAGATTGCAGGTGACAATACAATTTGTTCAATCAATTTACGCGCCTATTGTCGACCTACGGCTCGCCTAAAAAGACCTAGTTGGAGCTTAGGTGTTCTTCCCTAAATCTCAAATTATCAAGTAAATCCAAAGACGGAAGATCGAGGGATGCAAGTAGGCCTAAGCCTTCCTTTGAAGCTGTGCTTTCGCGGTGCTCCTCAACTACCCCCAAAAATCCGTGACAAGGTATCCCCCTCTTTGGATTTACAAAAGCTTTGATCTCAAGTTCCGAACACTTCAAAATCCAACGAAAGGAGGGCTCTTGTCCTAGTATTTCCAAACCTAAGGAGTGTCTAGAAACGTGCCGTGGTGCAAGTGAAATAAGTGTGCATACACCGTCAAAGATTTTGAACTTTGAATCGCACGCCAAGTTTGAAAATCAAATCCTTGGTTTTTAAAATGTCCTTCCTTTAATTAGTCCTTTTTCTAAAGAAAATATGTGACCACTTGTTAGATTTATTCAGTACAGATTAGGTGGTCTTCGCATTAAATCCCAAATGCAATGCGTGATCAAAAATAGGATGCAAAGTAAGAGAATGCGTACCTTGCCTCCAGCGATCTTCGATGCAAAAATGCACGCAATGCAGAAAAGCAAATCTAGAGGCTGCTCATACAGACCTAAATGGTTCGTCCTAGGGCAGGCAACTTCTAGCAGGCAGCTCATTTTTTTTTCTTTTTCTATTTTTTTTTAGAACTACTTATGCACAAGAAAATAAAAGAAATAATAAAAAAAATAAACCTAAATCTAAAGAAAAGGGAACAGGCTCCCAAAAATTACCCAACATGGGTCCAAAACAAAATCGGGGAACAAACCCTCAAAATATGCACCAGAACAAGGGTTTCAAACTAACTGTAATGAAAAATTAAGTCTTCAGTCTTAATTCTATTCTAATTAAATTAGCGATTAAATATAATGGTGTCCGTCGCGTCCTCGTCCTTCTCCTCCTTTCAAAATTGCTTGTCCACTTCTCGTCTGGCGACGTCAAGGGTCGCCTCTCACAGTGGCTGATTCTTGCATAAATTTTCTCGCACAGAAAAGAAAATAATGAATGGTCAAATCTCTGTGCAATTGACAAATAATCAAACTAAAATTAGCCAAAATTATTGCGTCTGTTGCCTCCCCGGCAACGGCGCCATTTGACCGGTCGATCTTTCGCTTTTAAGTCGTTTGTAGTTTAATGTGGTGGAAAAATCGACTAATCAATTTTTAATAAGAAATAACCACTCGCAGAGGAGCGGGTCGTATCCACAGGGAGGCAATAACGTATTAAAATTCACGCCACTTAAAAATGTTTGTTCGGAGTCAATTAGGACAAGAACCAAGCCAAGATTGCCTTTAGATTAAGGTTTAAGCAAGAAATAATGCTGAAATGGCAATTATGAGAAACTACAGGATATTTTCCGCAATGCAGAGTGAATAGAATATGATTAAAATGTGGCAATGGCAGAAAATGTAAATTTTAATTAACGTTTTACTGTAGCAAAACAGGGGAATTTTTCCCCGTTGTCTTGCGCGACGAGGAGCCGATGGCCGGGCGCGGGAAGCTCGGAGGAGGTCCCTTGGATCAAGGGCTTCGAATCGGTGGTGGCGGCGAGTCGCGCGGCGGTCGGAGGTTGCCGGACGAGCTCCAGCGGAGGTGCTGCAGCCGGCAGCTTGCGCAGCCTGTTGGCGTGAAGTCCGCCGCCTGCTGCTGCTGCGGGGGTGGCTGCTGCGGCTGGCGTGCACGGTGGTCGGTAGGGCGGTCTGCAGGCGGTTGTGCGTGGGTGTGCAGAGGGTCTGCAGGAGGGCGCTTGCGCGGTGGTCTGTAGGCGGTTGGCGTGTGCGGTGGAAGCTGGCATGGGCGGAGGGTCTGCGGAGGGCGCTGGCGCGGTGGAAGCTGCAGGAGGTTGGCGTGTGCGGTGGAAGCTGCAGGCGGCTGTTGGAGGATGCTGCAGGCTGGTCTGCTGGCGTTGGAGGAGAGCCGGGCTGATCTGCAGGCGTGCGCAGGTCTGCAGCCGGTGAGCGATGGAGGGCGCAGGCGGTCTGGTGGCCGGTTGGAGAGTGCAGGCTGAGGAAGTGGAGGTGAGCGGGTAACTTCAGACGTCTGGGAAATTTCCCAGACGTCTTAAGTTACTGAGAGGGTGGCTGATCAGTAGCTCGGTGGTGGTGGTCTGCGACGACGGCGAGGGAGTTGCACGCTAAGGTGCTCACGGTAATGCAGGCGAGCTCCGGATGGCGGTGTGGCCTGTCACACCACACGCCCACGGTGGTGGAGACTCGCCGCCACGGTAGAGGCCGGCAGTATGGAGTGGAAGAGAGAGGTTCTCTCTGCACAGTGGTGGGTCGGTGGCGGAGGCCTCCTGAGCTCGGCTGCCTCCGTGCTCCTTTTGTAGTGGCCTGAACAAATTTGAAATCAGCGGCCGACCAGATCCACCGTATCCGCTCCCCCTTGAATGGCTCCTTCACTGCATCACGCGGGCGTTGGAGCGGCAGCCAGCCGTTCTGAAATAAGACGAATAAAGAAAATATTATGAAAATATTAGGGTTATTTATGTATAGACCCTCAACTTCTATGTTAATAAAAATAATATACCTAATTGGTTATCTAATTAGATGAATGCTATTTTAAGCTAATTCTAAATGCACTTAAGATATGAATACAATGTATGGATTATGTAATTAAATTAAAACTATGAATTAATCTATTTACATCCTAATTTATACTAAATAAATGTTAGAATTAACCTAATGTGTAGGCAGTTAAATACTTAAATAGCCCACAACTATGGGCTAATCAGTTAACCTTAGCTCGATCCACTTGGATGCCTTTCTCTGAGATTAAATGTCCCAGGACAATTCCCTCAGGCACCATGAAATGGCTCTTTTCCCAGGAAAGAACCAAATTCACCTCGATGCACCGCCTGAGTATATGGACCAAGTGTTGGAGGCAATCGTCAAATGATTGTCCAAAAACTGAAAAGTCATCCATGACTTCCAGATAATCACCTACCATATCTGAGAATATGGCAAGCATGCACAGCTGAAAAGTTGCAGGTGCATTGCAGAGACCGAACGGCATCCTTCGGAACGCGTACGTCCCGAAGGGGCAGGTGAATGTGGTCTTTTCTTGGTCCTCTGGATGGATTGCCACCTGATTGTAACCGGAGTACCCATCAAGAAAGCAGAAGAATTTATTTCCCGCTAGTTTCTCGAGGATCTGATCAATAAATGGTAGTGGGAAATGATCCTTCTTCATGGAGGAATTTAGTCTTCTGTAATCAATGCAGACTCTCCACGAATTAGCTATTTGGGTAGGAATGACTTCCCCGGTTTCAGTCGTGATGATGGTAAGTCCTGCCTTCTTAGGTACCACTTGTGTTGGACTCACCCAACGACTGTCGGAGATCGGGTAGATGATCCCTGCATCTAACCACTTAATGATCTCCTTTTTCATGACCTCCTGTAGGTTAGGGTTTAGGCGCCTTTGCATTTCTCTTGAAGGTCGTGAGCCTTCTTCCGTGTAGATTCGATGTGTGCAGTATGAAGGGCTTATACCAGTTAAATCATCTAGAGTCCATCCAATGGCTCTACGATGTTGTTGGAGAACAGAAATCAAACGGAGTTCCTGGTCAGGTGTGAGTCGAGAATTGATAATCACAGGAAACGTCTGATTTGAATCCAAAAAGACATATTTTAGATGTTCAGGAAGGGGCTTGAGTTCCGTGACAGGATTGTCAGCAGCAGTGGGTGGTTCGGGGTTTGTATCGGGAGCAATGGTAGGAGTCATAGGTGTGTCTAGATCATGTCCGCACTCCTCTGTTAGCGGTTTTTGCTCCTCTAGTGGTTGATCAGGAATAATCAGGTTGTCCTCTATATGCAGTTCATCAACCACGGCTTCGACATCACAAATTTCCTCTATCACCCCGCAATTAATCCCTTGATGGGCCTTGAAAATGTCTATCTTTAGATTTTGATTCCCAAATTTTAATTCTATCTGGCCCTCTTCGTAGTTTATATTGGCCCTAGCAGTGGCCAAAAAGGGTCTCCCTAATATGACTGGTGTGTCCCTTGGGTTCTTAGGTGCATCCATGTCCAGTACTATGAAGTCCACTGGGAAATAAAAATCTCGTACCCTAATAATGACATCCTCGAGTATTCCTTTGGGTGACTTGATGGATCGATCGGCTAACTGCAATGTCACCTCAGTGGGTTTAAGTTCAGATTCTTCAAGGTGGTCAAGGAGGGATGTAGGTATTAAATTTATGGAGGCACCTAGGTCTAGTAGGGCTCTATCAAGTTGGGTTTCACCAATTTTACAAGAAATCAAGGGAGTTCCTGGGTCTTTAGCCTTAGGTGGGAGTTTGCTCAAGATGACAAAGCTGGCTTGCTCTGATAGTACGATTGGGTTCCCATCCTTGGTTCGCGGCTTACGTTTAGGTGTACATATGTCTTTCAAGAACCTTGCATAAGCCGGTATGTGGCGGATTGCATCCATCAACGGGATGTTTATCTGGACCTGTTCAAAGAGCTTGACCAGATCCTCCTCAGGAGCCACAGGTTTGGTTGTCCTTTTTCCTTTGGTCAAGGCCTCAGGAAATGGGATCCTAGCTGGTTCCTCTAGGATAAGTCTAGGTTCTTGATCTGGGACAGTAGTATCTTGGATGACTACCCTAGGGTCTTGGCGATTATCAGGCTTGGAGTGGTTCGGATAGTGTGGGTCTTGTGTTGTTTTACCACTGCGTGTTGTTACAGAGTTTAATCCGGCCTGACTTTGGTTTGGGTTAGGTAGGAGGGGTGGCTGCTGCTGCAATCCTGTATAAGATGTTGACGCCTCCATCCCGTCTGGTGATGGAGTAGCAGGGGCCTGATAAATCAAATGTGCGTGGCCTGGATTTGAATTCATAACGCGCCTCTGGGTCGGCACGTTATTTGGGTTGGGCAGAGGTTGCGAAGGAAGGGTGCCAGGTTGGCGGGAATTTGCCATCTGGGCCAGTTGGTTGCGAACCTCTATGATCTCGTCCTTGTGCTGTTTTTGCATTGCCGCATTCGTCTTTTGAATGTCAGCCAGTGTTTGAAGGATAAGAGTCAGTTGATCCTGATTTTGCCCGGATTGGTAGGTGGGATTGGGCCGAGGCTGAGGCGGCTGATATGGACGAGGAGCTTGTGGGCGGGGTTGATATGGTGGTTTTTGAGAATTTCCTGCCCACTGAAAGTTAGGATGATTTCGCCATCCAGGGTTATAGGTATTGGAGTATGGGTCATTCTAGATGGCGTTGAGGTCCTCGCAGTTCTGAGGAACCTCAGGAAAGTCAGAATACAAGGGTTCAGAGTTCCCCTAACTCGAATAGAAGGGATCAGAGGTCACTCCGGTCCGAGAGGTAGACGGAGGTGGATATGGGTCCATCCCCTTGGCTGGTTGGTGATAGATGTTTTGCACTGTTTCCCTTGCCAGAGGAGGTCGTGTAAAAGAATTTTGTGCAGAGGTGGCTTGCTGCAAATGTCGTGTTAGCTCGTCCACCTTCTTTTCTATGATAGAGACCTTGTCCAACCGACTGGCCAACAGTTCCAGGTCGACAGAAGTGGACAGGTCATGCGTCTCATGTGTCCCTCTTAGATTCGTCGATGCGCGGGCATTTGTCCTGTCGAATAAGCCCAAGGAGTCATTGTTTATGGAGTTCTCGCACATGTTTTCGAGAATCTCCCATACCGTGTCCTCGTGTTGGCCCATGATGTTTCCTCCACATGTTGCATTGACGAATAGACGAATATCCTCATGGAGTCCCTGGTAAAAAGACTGGACTTGTTCCCACTTAGGAACTCCGTGATGGGGGCACTTTCGCATGAGATCTAGGAATCGATCCCAAGCTTCATGAAGAGGTTCTCCCGGTTGTTGAGTGAAATGAGTGATCTGGTGGTGCAAGGCATTTGTCCGGCCAACAGGGAAGAATTTTTTCAAAAATTCGGACTGTAATTCCTCCTAAGTGTTGATCGGGCGGGTCTGAGTCTGATACCAGTGTGCAGCCTTGTCCAAGAGGGAGAATGAAAACATTTTCATGAGTAGGATATCCCGGTTTTGTACATCTGACCCGAAGGTCTGGGCCAAATGCTTGAGTTGTTTAATGTGTTGGAATGGATCCTCCGAGTTAAGCCCATGGAACTTCGGTATGGCATGAATCATATTGGGCTTCAGATCAGAATCGGGTCCTCCAATTGGGATTCGTACTCGGGGTTCGATTGCCACCGCAGCAGGATTATAGTGATCTCGCATCATAGGTCGCTGCGGTGGGTTTACAAAGTTCTGAAAGAGATCGTTCAAGCGTTGAAGTTGGTGTTCAAGGTTATTCTCCTCTTGAATGGGTTGTGCCATGGTGGGAGAAGAAGGGGAATCAGGGTCTGAGTCAGATGAAAGATTTATGTGGCGGGGTTGCTGCACAAACAAGGGCGTCGAGGCTTGGCCTCGACGAGAATGAATTTCTAAGGGAGGTCTTAAAGGTGGTCTTAAGGACCTCCTACCGAACATGCACCGAAAGATGTGATGAGATTAGAAGGTGCTGGACCCAATCAAGACACCCAAGAATTGTTGGGTGACTATAGAGGTTCGGGGCAGATGGACCCCTGGATCAGAAGATCGTCCACCTGAGAAATACCTGGGCAGCCAGAGAGGGAGAGTCCCGCAAAGACCCCTACACGGTAGAGCGTCCCCACGGGTTACAGGGTTTCCCCCACCCGACCTCTCTTGTCACTGCGGTTCCAGGTAAACCAGAATGGGGATCTTGACCTCTTAAGTCTACCTTTTTTTTTTATTTTAAGATCAAGGTGCTTAATGTTCCACTTGAACTTTTAAGTATTTTGAGTGCAAAAGTGACCTAATATTAAGGTTGGTTGACCCGAGGGATCAACTTCACCTCTTGTTCCTTTGAGAGCTTTTAGGTCCTTCCTTTTATGGTTCAAACGGATTATCAACCTGATTTGCTTAGGGTTCCTCTTGTATAAATCTTTTCAAACACAGTTTAGGCACACCTCTTTTTGGAAAGTTTGTTTCTTTGTTTTAGAGAAGATGTGTCTCTAAAAACCCTAGCTTTGCAATCCCTAACTTGGCTCTAGTGGGTCCAATTTAGTTGCCGTAGAAATTAGCACCTAGGGCTCAATCAAGAAAGTTTTAGCCCTAGTTGCCTTAGTTGGATGAACAGATAAAAATATGTTGAAATGAAAATCAGGCAACTTGATGAGTTACTAAATATGAGACAGGTAGCCCTAAGTTGATTTCCCTCCTTTTTTTTAGATTGTGAGAGGGTTAAGAGAGAGGACTTATGGAGATTACCTGTTAATTGGAGAGTCTGTTGTGCAGTTGCTATTCTTTCCTTTTTGTTTTGCTTTCCCTGAATGAACACAGCAAAAGAGAGAAGTCAAGTCGGATATTAGATAGAAAAGTTATACTAAAAAGTTTTAAAAGTGCCCGTTGCTCCCCGGCAACGGCGCCAAAATGTTCGTCACGCTTTTGTGCGGTTTGTTAAAAGATAATATCGTGTTGTAGTATAGCCGCGAAAGCATTCAAAACAAATAAAGATTTTTATTACTCGAAAATCGGAGTATCCGAGGTCGAACACAGGGAGCAATCTCAGTACTTTGGAAAACCCAAGAATACAACTGTTACATGCAAACATACTTGATTCAAAGAGTTTTTAGAAAAAGTAGAATTAGACGTCTGATTTATGTATCAGACGTCTTAAATGTGATCTTTCTTCCTTTCTTCCTTCTTCTCCTTTCTGCTTCTGTATCTTTCCTTCTGCTTTGCCGTTCCGATCTCTTTGCAATCTTCCCTTGTCCTTCTTCTTCTTCTCTGCGAAGACTTCTAATCTTTCTGTTTTCCTTCTCCTGCGAAGGCTTCTTTCTTCTTCTTCTGTCTTCTTCTTTGGCTTGCTTTTCCTTCTTCTGCAGCGGCCAAGTCCTTCTCCTGCGAACAGGAGCAAAACCTAACCCTTCTCCCGCTACCCACACGTCTCTCTCTCTCAAGCAATTCACTCAAAGCCGCTCTCCCAGAGCCACAAGCATTAATCGGGACGGATCGTACCCGGGACCAGGCGCACCTGAAGGTGGTGTGATGCGCGAGGAGTGCGTAGGTCTAGGTCGGGTCGGATCCGCCAAGTCCGCGTGGTCAGGCCGCGGACGAGGCGGGTGGGGTCAGTGAGGGACCTCACCCCTGTGCTTTCGAGGCAGTAAAGCTATATCACAAAAACTCTTTATACCATACCTGTGCCTTGAGATTCCACGATGTGGGACTAAACGTTCCGCCCTTCCTTTGCGCGTGCCCGCAGACTCTCGTGTGCAATTGCCCACGCTGAAGGCCCTGCTGGTGCTCCCTGCTGAACTCAGTCACTTCGCGACACTTGCGAGAGCCAGCTGCACCTGCCGCCTGGGAAGCCTGACACCTGCTGCTGCTCCAAGCTTCCTGCTGCTTCGGCTGTTAATGGCGGCCGGGGCGTTCACCTGAGATTCCACAGAACGGCCTATTGGCCCAATCAGAATAGCTGGAAACCTTCGCCGCAGCATGGCGAAGGCGGTGGGTGATGCTGCAGGTTGTCGGTCGGCCTAGGCGTGCGCGCCTAGGTCAACCTGTGGGCGGAGATGGTGGGTTGTTCGGGGGGTAGTTATGGAGGTCTAGAGTGGCAGTTGTGGGGTGGAGCAAGTTCCTGGTGGTGAGGCGGAGCTCACGAGGTGATTGGCGAGCCGTGTGGAGTGGCGGAGTGGTGTGGGCGGCTCGCCGGAGTGCGGTCGGAGGCGAGGAAGATGAAGGCGGTTAGGTACTGTCGAGGGGTAATCAAGTAAAATAGTTGGGGGAAAAGAGAGAGGAGAGGATGGAGAACGTATCTGGGGTTGTCTGGAGGGAAGGGAGGCGGCGGAGAAGACGGCTCGTAACTGCCGTCGTCGGGGAAGAAAGACCCTGAGGGAGGAAGCGGCGACGAAGACGAGGTCAGAAGTGCGTGCGCGGGGTACAGCGCGACGCGGGAGATAGCGGCGGAGAGGACTCTGCTGCTGGTATGGCAGCAGAGCGACGAGAAGGAGGGAAGGAGGTCGCCGGAGCTTGTGGGTCGTTTGGCCGGAGATGGGAGAGGGAGGAATTTGGAAGGGATCTCCGTCAAAATCAAGCTTAGCCTGTTCGGCCGGAGTTGTGGGTTCTTATATAGGCGCTGGACTGGGTGTGCAGGGCGTGAAGGGCACGGAATTGCCTGAAGTTGGTCACCGGAGATGGAAAGGAGTTAGGATACCCAAATCTCCCGTGCGTTCGCACGAGAGATTGGGTTCACACCAGCAATTGTAATTGACTTTATAAGGAAGGGAATTCCTCAGAGAATCCTCCTTCCATTTCTGGGAGGGAATCTCTGAGGGATTAGAGAGCAATCCCTCTCCGAACCTCGCCGGAGCTCGGTTCTGCCCTAGCAATGGCGGCAGGACCGGTTTGCAAAGGAGGCGAAGAACCTAGGGGGTTCTCTGCAACGGTATTCAAAAGATAGGGACCAATTTGTGATTTGGGTGTACTAAATTGCAAAGTAGGTCAAGATGACCCCTCCTTAGGTCCAAACTTTGGTACAAACCTAATTTGGACCTAAGGAATCCAATGGCGAAGTTATATTTCAGGTTTGACCTCGTTTGACTGGACATTTTGCGTAAAAACCCAAATTAGGTTAATTGAAGAGCTAGGACCCTAATCTAGGTCAAACTAGGTTCCAAAGGCCAAATTAAGTGTTCTAAACCCTAGAGTATGTTTTTCCATGATTTATAGAGGGTTTACTTGCTTTTTGTTCTGATCGGAACCTTGTTAATTTCAGCGGGTCTGTTTTAGGGTTACCAGGTGTCATTTAGTTCTTAGATTGCACATGAACCCATTTCTGATTGACTCAACCCACTTTTTATCTCATTTATACCATTTGACCTCTGTTTTTCCTCTGAGAAATCCTATTTACGTACTGCAATGGTAAAATTGCAGTTTTAACCTTTATTTCATGTTTTCTTCTCAGAGCACTTGTTCCTTCAGTTAGGCCTTCTTCTAGGTTATGTAGGAGCTTTTATCTTCTTTATTGGGTCAAAATGAGCTAGTTATGGCTCATGATGAGGCTCTCATCAATGTCCAACCCAAGCAAACATTCATTTATTATCCTTTCGAGCTTGATCTCTTTGTTATCCGACTTTTTGGACTTGGGTTGCATCCTCACAAATCGTAGGCCCGACCCCGCTTGCATACTGATCTCAGGTTTTGGATAATTTTTATCCAGAACTTTAGATATACTTGACCATGGGGCATGGGTCTACATCACAATCTGGTCCACATTTGTGGACATCTACTGGCAGGTCCTGAGGTGAATCCTTTTATTCTGATTCTGACCTATACCTGTAAATTCTTTATTTCTTCTTCTTTATATAGTGTGCCTAGCTGAAGGCACTAAATTTAGCACGTATACAGTTTCTTTTCATCTCAGAGTGGACCTGTTATTCATGCAATTCAGGTGCTTTCTATTCTACTCCACTCTTTTTCATGTCTTTTTAATACAATGAGGACATTGCATTAAATATGCATGGGAGGGTGGATATTCATCACTGAATTATTTTGTTTGCTCCGTAGGTTCTTTTTGTTTCCCTTTTATTTATTTTTTTTAAAAAAAGTTGAATTAGGAAAAAGAACTTGAGCTTTAGAAAATTTTCAATCTTAGGAAATAAAACTGTATGATTTGAACACTAAGACCCTTTAGGTCTTTGGGCTTAATAAGCTTGGGTGTCCATTAAAATGTGGACTTATTTCTTGAGTCCTCGCCATTCTAAATTCATATTTTAATCGGTTAAATAAGTTGGGGTGATAAGTACATGACTTATCAACCCGCCCTCTGATTTGAGGGGATTTTAAGTTTAAGCATTTACACACTATTTGCACTGACTCACTTTTTGGCAATTTTAACGGAAATTGGGTAGCTAATGAACCTTCTAGGGTGGTATGGCTGGTAAGTTATCGTGGATAACAACCCATTGGTAGGTTGTCCAGAGTCCAGTCACATGACCATTCTTTTCCTACTGCCTTTAGGTAAATCTTATATCAGGGAAGCCACCTACTTAAAGAAAGAAAAGAGAAAAGAAAAATATCCAAAAAAAAGAAAAGGAGAAAAAAAAGAAAAAAAAAAAGAAATAAGCCACACTTCACCGCACGAGTATGGCTGGCAAGTTATCGTGGGTAATAGCCCATTGGTAGGTTGCCCAGAACCCAACTCAAGAAATGCACGCATAATTCCAAAACACTTAGGAAGAAGTGAAGAAGTAGAATAAGCCGGGGATATATACACTGGGTTTGCAAGTGTGTTGACCCCATAAAAATAAAAGTAGGGAGAAAGCTACCGGTCGAATAGATACACCTTTAGGTAGAATTTCATTTCAAGGTCACCTAGGGGCGTAGAAGCCCGAAGTCCATTCTAATCGTCAATCAATAAGTCTATCACATTTCGCATAAAGATGATTAGAACTTAAGGTTCTCTTCGAGTCTTGGGTGGGTTGAGTGGCCGTAGAAAGCTACTTCGAAACCCTAAACTCAAAAATCCAAAAAAAAATTAGGAAAGAAGAAAAGAAGAAAAAGATCCTTCTTTGATTAAGGTGAGGGCTTGAGGTGGTCTGCATTTTGGCAGACGCCCAGGCACTATTGTGTCTTTGTAGCTTAGGCCATAGTTGAAATCCCTAACTGTTGAAAAATAACTATTGCCTAAGAAATCTGACCTAATTCTCTTATAAATAGCATGTAGTTTTGCTAGGAACTAGCAAAAGATAGGCATGGGGGTGTGATGTAAACATGTTTGTATCACATAAACCATCTATTTTTGCGTGTTATTAGACATAGAGTTACATCATATATTATAAATATTGCATAACATGCATCATCTTGCATTTAGGTTAGGTTGTATAAATTTCAGGTTAATTTCTCCTTTTTACGGTCAAGTGATAAGGTGACATTTAATCGGGGCCTCGGATTGAAGATCCAACCATATGGATATAATCAGGGCAACGATTGGAGTTCATTGACTCCAAGATCACCCCGATCGGACTTCCGTAGCATCAGATGTAGTCTGAGAAAGATCAAAGGTCAAGGGGCCAAGTTGGTGTAAATCTGTACATCAGATGACAAATCTGACAGCACAAATGGGTTCGGATCGACGATCGCAGCCGAACGACGTGAAAATCAGTCCAATCTGACATCCGTGGCACCATCTACAACACATAGAAGATGGATGGCCATGATGGTGCCACGTGGCGCCATCACAGCCGCCCAACACTAGCTGCAGCATCTCTTCTTCACCTGCTTGATGAATCCCTGCTGTTGGATGCCCACCCAATGGTTGAGAACATGCCACGTAGCGCACCAAGCGGTGCTCTCATCTTCTAAAGGCGAAGGCTCAGATGATCTCAATTGTTGGATGAAGATCCAACGGTCGAGATTAGCTAAGCACAAAAGCAGCGCCGCACATCGAACCACTGCGTAGCGCAGTGGTTAAGGCACTGCTGACGCAAGGAGCACGAGTTTGAGTCGACCGCGTTGCACCTCTCCTCGTATGAATGAGCGCGATCTCAACAGCGTAATCAGCTGCGAACGGTCCAGATCAACTAATCAGGTGCACTGTGATTGGATGCCAAAGTTCATGCCCGATCTCACACACGGGCTCGCGATGAAGGTGTGGGTGCGATGGCTTTTAGCCCATCGGATCTCGCAATCGAACGACTGATAGTCTTTGGACGTGCATATGCGTTGCGCGTGGGGAGAGGAAGAGGTGTGCGGCGCGCGCACACACATCGTCCATGATTTGGTCTTTAGTGACGGATAAATCTGTCACTAAAGACCCTGAAATTAATTTTTTAAAGTGTAATGACCTATTTATCCCATCCAATCTACACCTATATATAGCCCTACGACCCCCACACTTTCTTCATCCCTTCCTCTCTTCTGTCACCCCCTCCAAAGCTCTAAGAGCTTGTCCGAATCCTGGGATGCTCCATTAGAGTTAAAATTATAATTTTTCCACCTTCTCACCTCCTTCATGGAGCATCTGTGATGGTCCTCTCACAGCCATTCGGGAAGCAGATCCCGCTACGACATCATCTTGCCCCGTTCTCCATCGTCCCTCATCGTTCTCCTTCGTCTTGCATCTCACCACCTTTGTCCGGACGCTCTGTCGTTGCGACTCATCCTCCAAGCAGTCGTTGAGGAGGATAACTTCTCTATACCTTCTCTTTTACTGCTTTCTAGTGTATATTTCCTGCTTTCTAATGTAGTGAGTAGTTGTAATTGTAATGAATATCAGCTTGTGGTTATGAGATTAATGTTTATTCTATCTCTATTTTCTCTTTATTTGTAATATTCTCTCTCTTTCTTCTATTATTTATTCTGTAAGTAGATAGCTAGTTTAGATTCAACTCGACCAGCTAATCTACTTCGTGACAAATAAAACAAACATGATTTTTAATCAAATGTCCACCTTCCTGTGTTCGACCTGAAATTCTTTTTGAGTTTCGGTAAAATTTATCTGTTGGCGATTTTTCTCGCAAATCGTACTACAACGAAGGGTTTTCAAAACTCAAATCCTTTTGCACAGATTTCCCACCTCAACACCCCCATGCTTATCTTTTGCTAGTCTCTTAGCAAAACCATTTTCACAAAATGGATTTTCTGGGAAAGACTAATTTTTTTACTTTTGAGGAGATAAAGACTACAGAACCTTCGTTGATTCAAAAACTTGAAAGGCATGGGATTTGTTAAAGATAAAAACTCGGGATTCATCTTTGGGTCCAAGGGTTAGAAGAATTGAGATCAGTGTATCATTCAAAAATTCACAAATCAAGTCATTGTTAATTCAAATGACCCGAAATTTTTGTAGTTAGGATTTCTCTAGCTCTTGAAAACGATTCGCAACTTGCATCAACTTTGAAAACCTTGTGTTTGTGCCTGTGAATGCCAACTTTTATGAGGTCGTTGATGAGAAGCTCATCATGATCTCTAATTACCCCTAATTAACTAGTCTTCCTAGTTAATTAGCTAGGATTATGTGAATATATGGGTTAATTATTAAATAAGGGATAAATAGTAAAGGACCTTAAAATAAGTTTAAAATGCTATACTATCATCCAATTAATATTATTAATAATCTAATTAATAATTGGACTCAAAATATTATCAATAATTCATCTAAGTAATGAGGTAACTAACTTAAGTATAATATATACCTAAGTATGTAATAACTTAAGTAACATTACTTAATTAAATAAATTAATCTAAAAAGGTCAAAATGTAAATTCAAGGTCTAAATATAATAATTGTCTTATTTACAATCATATATAAAAAGTTGAAAAAGATCTAAGTTAAAATAAACCTTGAAAACCTAAGTTTACATTTTGGTCCTTACATTTTATTTCAATCGGGTCCTTATTTTCCACATAGGTCCTTAGGTTTCATCATGAACAAGTCCCTGGAATTCTTCTTCTTCTTCTCTTCTTTACCCGTCTGGACGGCTGACGATTGAAGGTGCAGCCACCGCTTGATCACCACTGATCTGACGTCATATCTTCTCCAAGCTCCTGGAGCTTGCGCTCACCATCCCATTTTCATCCACCGGTCTGGATGATGCCTATATCATAATTTATGGTTGGAGATAATCTCACTGGCTTCGAAGGAGACATCGGTGGTTATCCTCCTAGCCACAATTGCATCCAAATTCTACCTCCTTCTCAGTCACCGTCGACTATAAATACACCTTGACACCCCTGATTTCCACCAAGTTGGCTCCCTTCCCTCTTCTTCACTGTAGTCGACTTCGATAGACTATTCACTCCACAACTTCGGCAAACTTCCACCACCTCATCCGACTTCCTCCATCCATCTTTAACAACTTTGGAACTCTGCCAAAGTTAGCCGCGTCTTCTGACACAAGGGCTGACTAAGGAGCTCTCCTCTGCTTCACCTCACAACCGTTGTCGGAGATCTTTCAACAACCCTCTGATTTCCTCCTTCATTATGAACCATCGATAGAGATCCTCTAACCCCTTCATCCAGGTAATAGTAGACTAGGAGTAGGAGTAGGAGTAGGATAGTTTAGTTAGTTAGTTAGGTAGCCTAGTTAGCCATAATGTTAGATTTGGACTTTGTCTTCCTCAACTCCGACAAGCTCTTTGAGCTTGTCAGGAGCATTAATTTCGTCTCTTTAAATCACTATTCATATTCTTCCATCTTCCACGATCATTTCTATTACCTTTAATTACTAATCTGATCATTAATTCGCCTAAACCATTTCCACCTCCACAGACTACTTCTGTTGTCTATTGCAGCAGTAGTTGACCTTATTTTCACCTTCAATGGGTCCTCCATCACCTATTCATCTTCTAAGGATCCTAATCATCACTTTAATTTGATTAAATACCACATATAATGTAAACACCCAAATGTAACTAAGCTTTTGAGCACGCTGTCAATGGCAACTTAGGAGTAGATTAAATCCTTAATTATCTATATATTTATGATTGCAAATATCTGTTGACTTGTTTTACCCACTCAATTGAGTGGAAAAACAAGTCCTGAGCATTAACCAACTTAGATTCTTTATAAATTGAATTCACTGTTAAATCTTTATTCTAACATTCAATTGAAGAAATTAACTTGATCCTGAGGTTCCTTGTGACCTCAGGAACCTTTTAAAATCATTAATGGCATATTTTCTCATTCTGTATCACAAATTTACTTTTTCTGGACTCACTGGAGCTCTGGTGAGCTCCGACGAGTCAAAACTGATCTTCAGCCAGTAGAACTTGGTGACAAGCTCTAGATTGATGAATTAAGGTTCACTGATCATGTTGAGTTTGTTTATTTGAGATTTTGATGACTGGAGATTGAGATAGGTCTTTATCTTCTCCAACTCCGGCAGAGCTGGAGAAGTCTAACAGATAGCTTTAACAAGCATTTAATAGGTCTAGAAGCTTCAGTGCTATGCACTAAAGTCATTTCTATGTTTAAATTAGTGTAACAACCTCTGGGTTGTTCTGACGAACAAACACCTTTAGAAGCTCAGGCGATGAGCCTGAAACCTAGAATCTTCAGTTAAAACACCTATTTAATGGTCTGAGCAAATTCTTGGGATTGAGAAGATGCCATTTAAGATATTAATTTCATTAGTAAAGATTTAAAATAGAAATTCAAAACTCGAGGCTTTCCAGTCAACTCTGAGTTTGATTCCTTGATTTTGGATTTAATCTAATGAATTGATAAGTCTAAATTGATTCTGAGATATAAGTGAATGATTTTAAAGTGATTTGGTTGAGCTTTGCTGTATAATTCGATTGGATTTCAATTACTGCCAGTTTGGGTTGTTCTTGAACCCAAACTGATGGTAGTGAATTTTTGATGAGTTTTGGTTGTAAATTCTACCTAGATGAATTGATAACAACCTCTAGAAGTTGTTTTAAATGATTAAACAGATCTTTAGTTGTCTATTAGGTCTTCTCATGTCTGATTTAAACTTCCTGAAGCTTCCAGAGAAGCTTTGAGCTTCTGTACACTTCCTGAAGCTCCTGGGAGCTTGATATCCACACCAGTAGCTGCGGAATTAACTTCTTAACTCATTGAGAACATCAACTGAGAGATAAAGTCCAATCTATGGACTCAGAACTAGTAAATCCATTTTCCAGGCTTAAATGAACATAGACAAAATAGTAGATTCACCCTTCAAATCAAAGAGCATAACTTCCCCTTCACATTAAATTGACACATCAATCTTGTAAAGAAACTCAAGAGCTTTCGAACAAGCTTTTATTTGCTTGGAATGGAGCTCTGAGCTGTTAGGAATCATCACTTGAAGTTTGCTCTGGGAGGGGAAATGTTAGTCCCACATCGAGTATCTCCGAACGGCCGCTCGAGTATAAAACTGATTTGTTAAGTGGCTACTTCAGTCGTCAGCGCTCAGCGCATGTTACCGATTGAGTATGAATGAGCATGTGTGTGTGTGGGCGTGTATGTGCCTGCTAGTGTGTGCACCTGTGGCGTGAAAATGTGTGGCCCTGGGAGGGCGTCTGCGAGGCCTGGGAGGCATGGACCGATTATGCTTGAATCTGTGAACCAAAAAATAAACCAAACTAAATGAATCAGGCTTGGACCTAGTACGATCTGGTCCCACCCTAAAAAGGGTGCTGTGTATCCCCGAATGGTCCAAGCCGCCAATAAATAAACCAATTTTTGATTGAAGAGAAAAAAAATCGATTCGGTTCAGAAGGAGGAAAAGCTAAGGCTCAGTGCTGAAGGAAGAAAGGCTAAGAGAAGATGTTAAGGAAAAAGAAGGAGCAAAGAGAGGCAAAGGAAGAGAAAGGAGAAGGAAGATAGGAAGAGTTCGTAAGAGAGGAAAGAAGGCTGAACAGGCACTAAAGAGACAAGGCAGAGAAGAAGAAAGGAAGAAAAGAAAGGAAAGAAAGAGAGCTCGAGAAAAAGAATAAAGAAAAGATTAAGAAAAGGGATTAACAAATAAGTAAAAAGAGAAAGAGAGAAAGGAAGAGAGAAAGATAATAGAAAAAGAAGAGAGAGAGAGAGGCTGAAGGGAAGGGAATAATTGATTTAAATTCTTGCATTATTTTTAATTTCTCTTTGAGTTTAATGTTGTAATAAGGCATGTTTCAATTAGTAAAACTCTCTGTTGCCTTAATTTCTTTGAAATAAATAGAAATTAACATGTTTACCTGCTTTTAAAGAAGATCATTTGTGTAAATATGTTTCCTTATGAAATTTTGCATAGTTTCTTAAATTCAAAATCATTAAGCAAAGTTCATGCTGTTAAAATTAACTTAATTATACCTCCTATGAGTTCTTTAAACTGCTTGGTGAATTCTAAATAAGCTATATACCTCCCAGCGAATGACCTGGACTCAACCAGTTAAAAGTAATAAAATCTAAAATGTTAGGTTAACTTGACCCTATACTACTCAACCGACACAAATTCGAGTTAACCTAAATTACTTTCTTCTACACATAATTAAGCAAAATTAACTTAATTAACTATGTTGAAGAGAGAATGCATCATTTTAATGGCACCGTTGCCGGGGAGGTAATATTTTACTTCATTTTTCATCAAAATACTCCCTTGCATAATTTTGTATATTCATTTTGGTGCCATAGGAGAGAATAATTATATTCATCAATTTTTACTATTTTTAGTATTTTGTTTTAATTAGCTTTGTTTTGTTTTATTTTTTTGTCTTCTTTTTAGGTTTACCTTTGCAAGTAATCTCAGGAAGAAGGTGGGTTTTCGTAGTTTTCTTTTCCATTATAAATACCATTGTAAGTATTCTTTTCTTAGCCTCTAGTTTAGTTTGAATTGTTGCATTTAGTTAATTAAAAAAATTAAAAAATACAAAAATACATACCTTTTTGACTAGCAACAGAAAAATATAGGCATACACTCTTAGGAGTACATTTTATCTGCTAGTATTTTTCTATCTGACTCAGGAAATTTTTACTATTTTTCTTACATCAGCGAGAAAACACGCGAAAAGAAATTGCGTAGATCCCTGTCTTGGAAATAATATCATGACCACATATTCTTTGAAAATACTTAAAAAGCAGCCACTGTAATTCTTTCTATCATATTTTTGAAAAGATTAAGTAAAAAAAAGAGGAAAATAAAAATTGTGACTAAATTCTATTTGCAAAATGCATGCGGGTTTTATTGCAATCATCTGTTGTATGCTATCGCGCACACAGCGCGATCACTAAAGTCACACGAGTCTGAATTTTCTATCTCTCCTCTTTGCACCTCTTAGGGCTTTGGCCGAAGATCAACAAGTCTGTCTCACTACTAGAGCCCCGGGGAGCCAGTAATGAGCGGTCTCGATCCTAGACCTTAGACCTTTGAGCCTTAAGGATACGCACTTGCGTAGACACGGGTTTAGGATGCGTATTTTGATACCGTTACTATACTTGTTTGCATCCAAAGTATTTTTGCGTATCCTAGGAATCTCTTCTTTCCTTTGAAAGAAGAGCAAAACCCGTGTTTTTCGCACTGTTTTGCAGGTTTTTGTGCCGCTATTTTTTGGTGGTGTGAGTGTGCCTTTGCACATTCTTTTCATTTTATGAACGGGAGGCGATCCTTGCATCCACCTCTTGTAACTCCTTTGACAAGTGACCCTAGGCCAGTTGCAGATAAGCAACCACTTATATTCCCATCTGATTCATCTATTCATATGGAACAATTGCAAAATCAAAATCTTGAGATCCCTTCTTCTTCTGGTAAGGGGGAGATGCCGCCTTTTGATGTTCACGAGGTGCTCCTGAACCAGAATCTTAGGATGCTTGAACAAAATAGACAAATTAATCTTTTAACAACAGCCTTAAATAATCAACAAAATCTTCAAGCCTATCCTCCACCTCAACATGAGGTAGGTTTTGACCTTCCTAATTTACCGATCCCTTGTCCAAGGCCTCTACTCAGAGACTACTACAATCCATCTAATGCACAAGTAGAGCCTAATGTTAGGATTCCTATTGGGGAGAATGATCCAGAATTAAAGCCAAATATTATAAGTCTAATCCCTCAGTTTCATGGATTTGCATCCAAGGATCCATTCCAACATATTGAAGATCTTAAGAATCTATCACAAACTCTTGGACCTTGAAATCAAAATAGGGAAATCCTACTTATGAAAATGTTCTCTTTTAGCCTTAAAGATAAAGCAACTTATTGGTATAGAACTATAGCAAGACAATCTCAACTTGGACTGAACTCAAATCTGCATTTTTGAAGAAATTCTTTCCTATTGGTCAAATAAATGCTTTAAGGCGAGCAATTACAATGTTTAATCAAAATCAAGGAGAACCAATTCATGAAGCATGGGAATGCTTTCATGAATTACAAAGGAAATGCCCACATCATAACATCCCTCATTGGCAAGTAATGCATATCTTTTACTATGGATTGCAAGAAGGCATTCGCAATCTAGTCAATGCCGCTTGTGGAGGGAATTCTCTAAATCGCGATGCAGAATCCGCTTCAGAATTATTTGAAGGGATGGCAAAGAACTTGATCAACAATGCATCTATGTCACAATTTACGCAGGGCATGAATACAGCACACCAAAATCTGCATAAGGGCGTTCATGAGATCGGTAATCCGTCCAGTTCAAAGGATTTGGAAATTATTGCAGAGAAACTGGACAAAGTCGACATCGTAGCAAAGCATCTCAACGAGGTCCGAAATATGATGAAAACTCTTACACCTCTACTTGCTATGCAAAGTCCCATGTATTCACCAGTTTTGCAAATTCCCACGGGGAGGGAATTTGTGAATAATCTGGATTCTAGAGATCCATCTTCCTTGGGTTTTCTATCTAATCCTGCATCGACCCAAGGAGGGACCTTTGTCCCACAATCTTTCCCACCCTTTCCTATTGTAGAAAACACGCCATATCTTTTAGGTTTACGTGCCATCCAGGAAAACTTTCCAAGATCAAATCCTTATTCTAATACCTATAATGCTCGATGGAGAAGCCACCCAAATTTTTCTTGGGCTGATCAAAATCAAAATCAAAGACCACATTATCCAAATCAGACCCATCTAAACCCACCTCCGTTGCCTCAGCAACCAAATGTGAGGCCTAATCTTATGGGTATGCAGAATTACTCTAGGCCTATTAGAGATATACAGCTAGACCAAATTTTGAGAGCTATGTTAGAGAGTCAGCAACAAAATGCTGAAGCTCTTGCTGAGATCCAAAGGTAATGTAAGGTAGAGTTGGTTGATTTATGAAATCAAATCACACTTTTGGCTGAGTCTCATCAGCCAGGTACTCTTCCATCTTAGCCAATTCCGAATCCTAGGAATTTCCAAAACCCTAGGCAACATCAAGGCCAAGTTCATTTCCTTAATTAGGCCTTTGATTCTAATCAAAACCCATCCTTTGTACTTCCTGAAAATAATCCACCAAACCCGAATCAGCAGCCTTTATTGTATCAAAATGACCCACCTATTCTTGAGAATCAGAATTGACTTTACTGATCTTCTGAACTTGGTTGGAATCACTTTTTGTATTGCCTCAATCTTTAATATTCTACATCTCAACCTAAATTAGATCTGATTTTCATGAGATTCACTCTTATCTTTCTAAGATTTATATAGGAATCTGATTTTGGTTCTGCGAGATCTATTCTAGGCAATTTCAGGATGAGTTTTTACTAGGTGGTCTTATCTGTTTTTCTATTTTTGAATCAATTCCTTCATAGCTTCTTTGTTTTTATCATACATATTATTTTTAGGAGTTCTTCACTAGGGTTTACACCTAGCTGAAGGCATAAAACTTAGCAATTTTGTACATAGCTGTTTCCTGCTTTCTACATTTTTTTTTCCTATACACTTTTCTAATTTTTTACTTCATCTTATATTGATTACCTTCATTTAGTCCGACTGACCACTCTGACCATTGGTCAAACATGAAATCATCCGCACAGAGATCTCTGATCTCCTCTATTCGACTCCTTCCATCACGCTATACTAAATGAAGTGTAATATCTTTTCACCTTTATTACAATGAGAACATTGTAAAATCTTAGCTTGAGGGAGTGTGAAGTGAAATTTTCATTTCAAGTGTGTGTAAATAAAATATAAAAAACACATAAAAAGTAAATATCCATGAAAATTTAAAAAAAAATAGAAATATAAAAATCATAAAAATTTCAAAATAAAAAATATTGTAAATATTTGAAAAATTTTGAAAAAATTTATAAAAATTGGAAAATTTTATAAACATAAAAATGAAAATATATAGATACAGAAATTTGAAATTGAAAATTTATAAAAATAATAAAAGGGGTATATTCATTTAGTATAAAGAAGGAAAGAAGAAAAAATATATATATATATATATTAGTATTAAGAGCTTAATTTTTCTTTTAGGTCAGAAACTAAAAAAAATATATTAAGAATATATATAGAGTGTATAAGAGCATTAAATTCTTATTTAGATTTTTACTTATAACATTTTGTAAAAACACACTTTTGTTTTCAAAATTTTTAAACAAGATTTTATTTGAATTAGAATCTTTAAACCTTTAAGCTTTGTTTTCCCCTGAAATTAAGAAACTAAGGTGTATTAAGTTTTAAACTTAAGTTTTGGAATTAAATTGTAACTTCTTAATCAATTAGATTAAGTAATCCTTTTGCTTTTTGAATATTTGATTTTATCATAAAGCTAAGTAAAAGGCCAGATAGTCAGAGTTAATTAAATAGAGAGTTAGTAGAATTTTACTTTACAAGTCTTTCAAGCTATAGACATTTGACTAGACTTAGTAATTTTTGTCTTGACAAATCCTATAGGAGGAAACTAAAAATTTAAAGAAACTAAGAGTGAAGGGCTTTGTTGTCCAACTCTGGTTTGAGAGCTAAGTAACCTAAACATCTAAATTCACACACATAGAATTGTCTTGTTGGCATCTAAGACCGCGAAAACACAGAGGTTAAAAGATCGATTTGAATCCTCTTTAGTCCAAGGATTTCTGCAGGGCAGTTCTTGAAAGGGTGAAGGATGTGCCACTCACCTAGAAAAAGGATTTGGAGAATAAAGTTAGTAAGAGAAATGAGAAGGGGGAGAAAAATAAAAAAATAAAATAAAACACCTTACAGTTAAGTACCTTGCTACAAATGGGTACTTATGCAGCTTTTCCATAAAAATAAAGAATCTTGGTATAAATGGATGCTATCCTTCCTTCCATCAAATAAAAGAACACCTCACTACATATGGGTGTTCTAACCTAAAGAAAAAGTTGAAAAAAATATGCAGATAAAAAAATTAGGAATAAGTAACCCAGTGGTCCACTGGAGATGTATACACAAAAAGTGTTGACCTTGGGATAGAAAACTGGTGAGGAGAAAGCAACCAAACCTGAGTAAGGCCAAGCCAAAGGCTTGAATTGGAATAATTTGGATTGGAATTGATGTCTTAAGATCTGGATTTTTGCAAATTTGGATGCCTTTAGGACAACTCTCTTCACAAAGCACAGATGTTTTAAAATCATAGCTACTGAACCTTGGTATTGGGCAATGAAGCCTAAGAAATCAGGTTTTGAGGATTTACAGTTAAGACCTAAAGGAGAAGAATTGACAAAATCCTAGGTCTAGAAGTTTGTCCTTAGTGCTATAGGCTAGTAGATTAGAGTTTTACTACTCTAAATTTGATTAATAATGAATATCTGGTTAATTTTCTTAAACTTAGACTGATAGAAATCAAATATTATAAATAAAGGATTAACTTAAGTCTATTGAGTTTTTGAGTTAAAATTTAATTTCCAACTCTTAGGTTTTATTTTCTTAAAACACTTTGTATTCTATGTCTTAAGGGTTAAGAATGGTTACAAAGAGTAAGAGATTTTTGTTATTCTAATTTTTGATAAAATTCCTGTTAACAACACTATTTTCAATAAAGTGTGTTTTGAAAATGTTTTGAGTATGAGTCTAAGTAAGAAAATTTTCATAGAATGCTTTGTATATTAATTATTTATATTAAATCTAACAAAATTCTCTGACCTATGATGAGTCGATTCTTCGCTTTTAAAGTCGTTTGTTACATAAAATGATGCGTTGTTTGTAGTTCTATGTGGTGGAAAAATCGATAATCAATAATTAAAATAACCACTCGTAGAAGAGCGGATCGTGTCCACAAGGAGGCAATGACATTTAAACTCGCACTGGTTAAAAACGTATGTTCACAGTTAGTTTCGACGAGAATCGAGCCAAATCTGCCTTCAGATTAAGAAAGCATCAAGAGAACATGCTGAAATGGCAATTTTGAACAACTAACGGATATTTTTTGCAATGCAACTTTAATAAAATATTAATAAAAGATGACAATGGCATAGAATGTAAATATTAATAGGGTTGGTACTGTAGAAAAGTAGGGGATCTTCTTCCCCTTGTCCGTGCACGATGAGGAAGGAACGGCAGGAGGCGTGAAGCTCGGAGGAGGATCTCTAGATGAGGGCTCTGTGATGGCGGTCACAGCGGCGTGCGAGATGCTCCGAGGTGGCCGGACGGAGGAATGGTGGTGGCAGGTTCCGGTGTAGGCTGAAGTGCCGCAGGCCATGCCGCGTGGACAGGCGCGGCTGAGGTACTAGCGAGGAGGCGCACGCACTGGACTGCACACGCGCGAAGGTTGGTGCTACTGGTGGACACGCCACTGATGCTGGATGCTGCTACCCGTGCACTGCAAGGAAGGCGCATGACGGGTAGGCGGAAGGCGCTGTTGCAGGAGGTGAGGCGGGTGCACTAAGGGCTGAAGGCGATGAGGCGTAGCAAGGGCATGTGATGGCATGGAAGTGGGCGCGCGGAAGTGGGCGCGGTGGAGATGAGGTGCGCAGGTGAGGAGTTGGTAGCCAGTGCTGGACACTGGCGGACGCACCGGCCGCGTAAGTGGCTGGAGGCGGTTGCAGGGTGCGCACGTGGGCTGGTGCAGGGTGTGCAAGGAAGGCACGGGGTGCTAGCGGTTGGCACTGGAGGATGGAAGGCTTTTGCAGCCGGAGGGATGCGGGTGTGAAGTGGAGGCCGGTTGCTGTCATGTGTGGGGACGAAGCTTCAGACGTCCAGGAAACTTCCCGGACGTCTTAACTGAAGGAGGAGTGAAGTTGCAATGGCTGCAGTGGAGGCTGTTGGTGATGACGGCGAGGGTGGTGATGTTGATTCTGGTGAGGCACAGTGATGCAGACGAGCTCCAGATGGCGGTGTGGCCTGTCACGCCACACGCCCACGGTGGTGGAGGCTTGTCACCGCAGTTGAGGCCGGTGGTGGTGGAACGGACGAGAGATCAACTCTTTGCACAGTGGTGGATTGTTGGGATGGTGGCCTCCAGAGCTCGGCTGCCTCCCTCCTCCTTTTGTAGCCACCTGCATGGATTTGAATGGGGAGGCGGTAGCAGATCCACATTCTCTGCTCATCCTTGAATGCTGGTTTCAGTGCGGCAGCTAGTGGCGTTGGAGCGGTAGCCGAAGGAAATGCAGCCGTTGCTGAAAGAAGAAGAATAAAAATAATGATAAAATATTATGGTTATTTATATACAAACCCTCAAATTTTATGTTAACTTAAACTAATGCATGCAATGCACCTAATTGGTTAACTAATTAAATGAATGCAATTCTAAGTTAATTCTAAATGCATTTAAATATGAATGCAATGCATGAATTATGTAATTAAATTAGAAATATGAATTAACCTATTTACATCCTAATTTATGCTAAATAAATGTTAGAATTAACTTAATGTCTAGGCACTTAAATACTTAAATAGCCCACAAATATGGGCTAATCAAATACCTCCATGCCAAGTTTTTGCTAGTCCCTAGCAAATCCAATCAAAACCTAGCACTCCAAGTAGACTAGTCAACCCAATCGGTCTTCCTTTAGAAACATATTAAGTTCAGACTTTAGACCTAAGGTTTCCAAGTAGTTGTTAAGTTACAAACTAGGTCGGCTAAAGATGAGTTGCTGGCACAAGTTTCCCTGATTTCTGACTCTACCCTAAGGTTTATTGATCCCTGAGATTAAAGCATCCATGCATGTGCATTGGTCTGAGTTATTTGAGTTAAAGGAAAAATGATTTTTTTTTTTTTGATCCCTCTAAGTCTAACCTCAAATCAGCTATCAACACGGTCTGTGTCGGATTCATTGTCCCCATTACCATACCTCGAAGGGTGCCTAGCTTTCGATGCTTCAAGATAGCACCGCCCATAATGACCCCAAGAACTCCTGGCAATCGACACTTCGAGATAGTATCGTCCATGGATTTCTTAAGTGAATTCAGGCCTATGGCAATCAGCACTTCGAGATAAGGCCACCCATGGTACTTGAACCGAGCAACGCGCTTACATGCCCCCAGTAGGATGGATATCCTAAGAGACAAGTGCCGAGGAGGTAATATGTTATCATCACATCCTCAAGGTGAGTATATACTCCACCTCTCCTGCGGTGGGAACTTTTGCAATCAAATTGTGTTTTCAAGCCTCTCCTAAGTCAAAACTAAGAGAACCAAATCTCTTTTAAGAAAGGAATTAAGTTGATTACTTATTTACACTAGACCAAGTGTGTGCAATTTGGATGCTTGGGTTACAAGAACCCGTAAATCGAAAGGTAGAACAAGACTCCAGGTACTACCCCACCTTTTAACTCAAACCCTAGCTTTCCTTCCTCAACCTCTTGAGGAATGGTCCGCAACTTAACTCCTACTTAAGTCTTTAAGTCCACAAAGGACCCTAAAGGTCTAAAGCTAGTAGCTCATTTAGCCTCTAAAGTTTGACCCTAGAATTAACTTAGTCTACCCTAGAGTTCTGATTTGCTTAAGAATGCAAGACCTAGCCAGTTAAGCTCAAAACTTTCTCTTTTTTTTTCTTTTTTTTTTAATTATTTTTTTAATGCAAATGTATGCATGCTATAAACAAAATGCCTTAGGTCTTCTCCCCCATGCCTAGTTCAAACAATGTCCTCATTGAAAACAAAAATAGTTAAAGGAAGATATTACCTGAGGCTGAGAATGGTAGGAGCTAAGGCTCCTCAAGAGTGACTTCGTCAACCAGATGGCCATCTAAATTTATGTAAGGTTTTAATCATTGACCGTTGACGATAAAGGGAGTTGCTAAAGAGGAAGGGTTTTTAATCTCCACAGCTCCATGCGGAAATACTTTGGTGATTATGTAAGGCCCATCCCAACGAGATTTTAACTTCCCAGGAAAAAGCTGAAGTCTGGAATTGAAAAGCCAGACTTGTTGGTTGGGCTCAAAGGTCTTTTGAAGTATAAACTTATCATGCAAGACCTTGGTTCTTTCTTTATAAGCTTGAGAGGTGTCATAAGCATCATTCCTCAGCTCCTCAAGCTCACTTAATTCTAGAAGTCGTGCCTTACCCGCCTTCTCTAAATCCATGTTAACACTTCGAATAGCCCAAAGTGCCTTATATTCCAACTCAACAGGTAAATGGCACACTTTCCCATACATAATCCGAAAGGGAGAAGTACCCAAAGGGGTCTTATAGGCCGTTCGATATGCCCACAAAGCATCATCGAGCTTTTGGGACCAGTCTTTCCTAGCAGGTCTAACGGTCTTTTCCAAAATATTTTTTATCTCCCTATTCAACACTTCAACCTGGCCACTTGTCTGAGGATGGTAAGGGGTAACGACCTTGTGAGTCACTCCCAGACTCCTGATTAGCCGATTGAAGTGGTGGTTTTGGAAATGAGGTCCCCCATCACTTATAATGGTCTTGGGGCAGCCGAAATAGGATATGATATTGGCCTTCACAAATTTCAAAACCACAGAGTGGTCATTTGTGCCCATAGGAATGGCCTCTATCCATTTAGAGATATAATCAACTACCACCAAGATATATTCATAACCATGGGACGATGAGAAGGGGCCCATAAAGTCAATTCCCCACACATCAAAAATTTCAACAGATTGAATAGGATGTTGAGGCATTTCATTCCTCTTCCCAATCGTTCCAGTCCGTTGACATCTAATACAGGCCTTAACAAAATTATGAGAATCCTTAAATAAGGAAGGCCACCAAAAATCGGACTGGAGAATCTTAAAAGCAGTTTTCTTAGCACCAAAGTGTCCTCCACAATGAAGTTCATGGCAAAAACTCAGCAGACTTTGTTGTTCCTCTTTAGGTACACAACGTCTCAATACATGGTCTTGTCCAATTCTAAATAATTCTGTCTCTTCCCAATGAAAATATCTTACTTGGGAAATGAACCTCTTTCTTTTCTGCTCATCCCAAGAGCTAGGAGTTTGTCCAGTGACCAAGTAATTTACAGTATCAGCATACCAAGGTAAAGTTGGTGTTACCGCCATCAGAGTTTCATCGGGAAATGTCTCGCGAATATCTCCAGAAAGAGAGTCATTAAGAGGAAGGCAAGATAGGTGGTCAGCTACAACATTTTCTACTCCTTTCTTTTCACGTATTTTCAAGTCAAATTCTTGAAGGAGTAGGATCCACCTAATCAGACGTGGCTTAGAATCTTTCTTAGCAATGAGATGTTTCACTGTCGCATGATCAGTAAAAATAACCACCTTAGACCCAAGCAGATAAGACCTAAACTTCTCCAGAGCAAAAACTGCAGCAAGTAATTCTTTTTCAGTGACGGTGTAGTTTTGTTGAGGTTCGATTAAAGTCTTGCTTGCATAATGCAACACATGAGGTCTTCCCTCAACCCTTTGTCCAAGGACTGCTCCCACTGCATAATCCGAAGCATCACACATCAGCTCAAATGGGAGTGTCCAATCAGGAGCTTGGAGAATAGGCACAGAGATCAAGGCCTCCTTTAGAGTTTGAAAGGCCTCAGCACACTTTGAATCAAAATTGAAGGAAGATTCCTTCGCCAACAAGTCACAAAGTGGCCTAGAAATTTTACTAAAATTTTTAATAAAGCGCCTATAAAAGCCGGCATGGCCTAGAAAGGATCTAATATGTTTGACGTTCGTAGGCAATGGGAGTTTGAAAATAGAATCAATCTTGGCTTTATCTACTTCTAAACCTTGCTCGAATACAACATGCCCAAGTATAATTCCTTTCTGTACCATGAAGTGACTTTTCTCCCAGCTGAGGACTAAACCAGTCTCCTTACATCGCTTCAACACATTCTCCAGGTGCAGGAGACACTGGTCGAAAGATGAGCCATAAATGGAGAAGTCATCCATAAACACTTCAACACACTCGTCAATCATGTCCAAAAGGATAGACATCATACACCGCTGGAAAGTTGCAGGGGCATTACATAATCCAAACGGCATATGCCTGAATGCAAAAGTACCATAAGGACTCGTGAATGTCGTCTTCTCCTGGTCATCAAGAAAGACTGCCACCTGATTATACCCAGAATATACATCGAGAAAGCAATAGTACTTATTCCCTACCAATTTCTCGAGAATTTGATCAATAAAAGGTAGAGGAAAGTGATCCTTCTAGGTAGCGGTGTTCAGCTTGCGGTAATCAATGCAGACCTTCCATCTAGTTGAGGGTCTAGTGACAACTTGTTCACCTTGGTCGTTGAGTTCCACAGTAAAGCCTGCCTTCTTTGGCACCACATGAATAGGACTTACCCATTTACTATCTGCAATGGGATATATGATCCCAACATCCAACCACTTCAGGATTTCCTTTTTTACCACCTCCCTCATATTAGGGTTCAGACGTCTCTACATGTCCCTAAATGGCTTGATGGAATCATCAGTATAAATGTGGTGCATGTAGAGTGTAGAGTCTATACCCTTAATGTCAGCAATGCTCCAAGCAATAGCTTCCTTGTGCCTAGACAAGCATTCAATCAAGGCTCTCTCCTGTGCCTCAGATAGCATAGCCGAAATGATAACGGGGAGCGTATCATTGGCACCTAGGAAAATGTACTTGAGAGTGTCAGGGAGGGGTTTCAACTCAAGGTCAGGGGCTTGTATGGTTGAGGGTTTCATATAGATGTCCCCATCTCAGGTAGCAGATCTACCTTCAGCGGAAATGATGGGGGAAGAGACTCAGCAGAAATGCCTAGCAATTCCTCAAGTTCTAGTATATCCCCTTCACATTCCTCCAAGAGATAGGAATGCTCATTTAGCATGACATGCTGAAGGGGGTCATCACATAACATTGTAGGGGTTGCCTCTTCAATCAGGTCATCTATCACCTCAACTTGAGAACAATCCTCAAGTCTGGCTTGTTTGTAAGCATCAAACACATTAACCTGGATTTTCCTATTCCCAAAGCCCATTTTCAATGCCCCAGTATTGCAATTGATTGAAGCATGCAAAGTTGCAAGGAAGGGGCAGCCCAAAATGATTGAGGGTTTGGTTGGCTTGTTGGTAGGGTCAGTGTCCAAAACTAAGAAGTCAATGGGAAAGAAGAAATCCTCCACTCTTATGAGGACATCTTCCAAAATTCCCTGTGGTGTTTTAAGTGATCGATCAGCAACTTGAAGGATTATAGGGCTAGGCTTCAGATTGCCTCCCCCAAGTTGTTCATACACGTAGCTCGGAAGGATGTTCACCCCCTCACCTAGATCAAGTAGAGCCTCATCAATTTGTAAGTCACCAATAACTACAAAGATGTATGGGGCTCCTGGGTCCTTAAGTTCGGGGGTGTGCCATGTTGAACAATTGAGCTAACACAATCAGGCAGGAAAACTTTTGATTGGACCTATTTTCTAGATTGTCGCTTTTTCGTGCACAGGTCCTTCAAGAAGTGAGCATCAGACGGAATCTACCTGATAGCTTCAAGCAAAGGCAGGTTAATCTACACTTGCTTGAAAGTTTCCATAATCTCATCCATCTTATCTTTGGCTCCAAATGAGCCATCAGAAGTCTGCCCAGAGGTGGATAAGTGCTCTGGAAAAGGCACTCTCGATCTTTGGGTGGAAGGGTTGTCATGTCGAGTAAGGGGTGGAACGGGGGCAACTTCTTCTGGTGAGGTGATTTCAAGCGGAGAAGATTTGGGCAAGTCTTCTCCGGTGGGGGTGAAAGTCGGGGTGGATGGTTTTTTAGGGGGTGAGACTATAGGAGCATCAGATTTGGAAATTTCTTTCCCACTCCTTAGAATAGTCACCACCTGAGCATGCTCCCTAAAGACAATCCCTTTTCCTTTAGGATTTTCCTCAGCAGCACTGGGGAGCTTCCCAGTTTCCCTCTATCTAACGGCCTCAACAAGGTGTCCTATTTGTGATTTCATCTCATGTATAGCCTTGTCATGAGATTAAATGATGGCACTTTGACTTTCTTGCATAGTTTTAAACATCGCCTTCAATTCATCCATCTCAGAGGTCTTAGGTTGGGCAAAGGTTTGAGATTGGTTCATTTGATGGTTTTGAAAGGATTATGGTTTGTAATTCCCTGAATTTGAGACATTTCCTTGTCTACATGAAAAGTTTGGGTGGTTCCTCCATCCCTCATTATAAGTGTTGGAGAAAGGGTCATTACGAGGTCTAGGATGGAACCCTTGAGCGGCATTCAAATCCGCTTGTACAAGCTCAGGGAATTGGGAGGCCAAGTGGCAATCCACAGTGGCGTGTGTATTGCCTTGACAAATTAAGCATTCGGAAGCTTGGGATGTGGAGGTGTTACATACGAATGAACTCGGGTTCGACATAAGCCTTTCCATGTTTGGATTCAATAATTGAATCTGATAGGCTAAATTCTGGGTGTCCCTTTCCTCATTCACCTCCAACTTTCTTTGCATGAGAGTGGGCTTTCTATCCACATAGGCAGAATTTAAGTGAATAGAATTCTCACTCAAAGTATCAAAAAGGTTCCAAGCTTCATCCTCAGTCTTAGAAAGAAAGGTTCCTACATAAGCACCATCCACAGTTTGCCTATGCGAATCATTAAGTCCGATGTAAAACCTTTCAACCAATTTCCATTTAGACACCTGGTGATGTGGGCAAAGTCTCAGCAAGTTGTTAAAATGCTCCCACGCATCATGGAATGCTTCCCCATCCTTTTGAACAAAACTCATAATTTCCCTCCTAAAGTGATTGGTTTTGCAAATGGGGAAGTGCTTCTTCAAAAACTCCTTCTTCAAGGCATCCCAAGTGTTAATATTATCAAGGGTGTGATACCAATACTTGGCTTTGTCCTTAAGGGAGAAGGGAAACAGGGTCTACATTTGAGCGTCATTAGTAACGCCCTGCAGCTTCACCGTGGAATAGACCTCGGTGAATTCCTCTATATGCCTGTAAGGGTCTTCCCTAGCAATACCATAAAAGAAGGGCAGCAAGGATATGGTACTACTTTTGATCTCATAAGGATTGTCCCCTCCAAGTCTATGTAGTGCAGGGCCAACTTGATTGGTTGGAATGAAATATTCCTTAAGGCTCCTTTGACCGGCCATTTCTACCCTTGGAAGGTTTCTTCTTAAGATTCTTTCAGGTTCAGGATCAAACACAAGTTGTCTCCTAAGAGAACGCCTACCAAGCTTGCACTACAAACACAATTCAGAAGGACTTGTTTAGTCTTTACAAATATAGGCTTTTGACTTTAGTTCAAATTGTAGGTGACAAAGCAAGTTTCCCAATCAATTACGTGCCTATTGTCAACCTTCGAAATGCCTAAAACGACCTAGTTGGAGCTTAGGTATTCTTCCCTAAATCTCAAATGGTCAAGCAAATCCAAAGATGGAAGATCGAGGGATGCAAGTAGGCCTAAGCCTTCATTTAAAGCTGTGCTTTCACGGTGCTTCTCAACTACCACCAAAAATCCATTACAAGGCATCCCCCTCTTTGGATTTACAAAACCTTTGATCTCAAGTTCCAAACACTTCAGAATCCAACGGTAGGAGGGCTCTTCTCCTAATCATTCCAAGACTTAGGAGTGTCTAAATTCGTGCCATGGTGCAAAAGATATAAGTGTGCATTCACCGCAAAAAGATTTTGAATTTTGAATCACACACCACATTTGACAATCAAGTCCTTGATTTTTAGATGTCCCTCCTTTAATTAGTCCTTTTTCACAAATATATGTGACCACTTGTTAGATCGCTTCAAGACAAATTATGTGCTCTTCAAATTAAGTCCAAATGCAATGCGTGATCAAGAATAGGATGCAAAGTAAGATAATGCATACCTTGCTTCCAGCAATCAACGATGCGAGAATGCACACAATGCATAGAAATAAATCTAGAGGCTGCTCATACAGACCTAAATGGTTCGTCCTAAGGGCAGGCAGCTTCTATCAGGCAACTCATTTCTTTTATTTTTTTTAACTACTTATGCACAAGCAAATAAAAGTAAACAATCCACCAAATAAATTAAACAACCTAAATCTAAAGAAAAGGGAACATGCTCCCAAAAATTACCCAACACGGGCCTAAAATAAAATTGGGGAATAAACCCCTCAAAATATACCCCAGAACAAAGGTTTCAAACCAAATATGCAATGAAAAATCAAGTCTAAAATCTTAATCCTATTCTAATTAAATCGGCGACTAGATGATCGTCGTGTCCTCGTCCTTCCCCTCCTTTGCAAGGTAGCTCGACTAATTCCTCCTCTGGCGACGTCAAGGATCGCCTCTCACAATGGCTAATTCCTCTCACAAATTTCTCACACAGAAAAAATAATAAATGGTCAGATCATTGTGCAATTGAGAAATAATAAAAAGTAAAATCAGGTGAAATTATTGCATCTGTTGCCACCCCGGCAACGGCGCCATTTGACGAGTCGATTCTTCTATTTTAAATTCATTTGTTACATAAAATGACGCGTCGTTTGTAGTTTTATGTGGTGGAAAAATCGACTAATCAATAATTAAAATAACCACTCGCAGAAGAGCGGGTCGTGTCCACAGGGAGGCAATGACGTATTTAAACTTGCACTAGTTAAAAACATATGTTCATAGTTAGTTTCGACGAGAATCGAGCCAAATCTGCCTTCAGATTAAGAAAGCATCAAGAGAACATGCTGAAATGGCAATTTTGAACAACTAACGGATATTTTTGGCAATGCAGCTTTAATAAAATATTAATAAAAGATGACAATGGCATAGAATGTAAATATTAATAGGGCTGGTACTGTAGCAAAATAGGGGATCTTCTTCCCCTTGTCCGTACGTGATGAGGAAGGAACAGCTAGAGGCGTGAAGCTCAGAGGAGGATCTCTAGACAAAGGGCTCTGTGATGGCGGTCGCGGCGACGTGCGAGATGCTTCGAGGTGGCCGGACGGAGGAACGGTGGCGGTGGGTTCTGGTGTGGGCTGATGTGTCGCAAGCCATGCGGCGTGGACGGGTGCAGCTGAGGTCCTGGTGAGGAGGCGCACGCACTGGATTGCACGCGTGAAGAGGTTGGAGCTGCTGGCGGACGCGCCGCTGCTGCTTGGATGCTGCTGCCTATGCGCTGCAAGGAAGGTGCACGGTGGGTAGGCGGAAGGCACTGCTGCTGGAGGTGAGGCAGGTGCACTAAGGGCTGAGGCGGTGAGGTGCAACAAGGGCATGCGTGGGCGTGGGAGTGGGCGCGTGGAAGTGGACGCGCTGGAGGAGACGAGGCACACAGGTGAGGAGCTGGTAGCCGGTGCTACACGCTGGCAGATGTGTCGGTCACGTGCGTGGCTGGAGGTGGTTGCAGGGTGCGCGCGTGGGCTATTGCAGGGTTTGTAAGGAAGGCGTGGGGTGCTGGCAGTTGGCGCTGGAGGATGGAAGGCTTGTGCAGCTGGAGGGATGCGAGCGTGAAGTGGAGGCCGGTTGCTGTTGTGTGTGGGGACGAAGCTTCAGACGTCCGGGAAACTTCCCAGACGTCTTAACTAATGGAGAAGTGAAGTTGCAGTGGCTACGTGGAGGTTGTTGGTGATGACGGTGAGGGTGGTGATGTTGATTCTGGTGAGGCACAGTGATGCAGACGAGCTCCACATGGCGATGTGGCCTGTCACGCCACACGCCCACGGTGGTGGAGGCTCGTCATTGCGGTTGAGGCCGGTGGTGGTGGAACGGACGAGAGATTAACTCTTTGCACAGTGGTGGATTGTTGGGATGGTGGCCTCCAGAGCTCGGCTGCCTCCCTCCTCCTTTTGTAGCCACCTACATGGATTTGAATGGAGAGGCGGGAGCAGATCCACATTCTCCGCTCATCCTTGAATGCAGGTTTCAGTGCGGCAGCTGGTGGCGTTGGAGCGGCAGCCGAAGGAAATGCAGCCGTTGCTGAAAGAAGAAGAATAAAAATAATGATAAAATATTATGGTTATTTATATACAAACCCTCAACTTTTATGTTAACTTAAATTAATGCATGCAATGCACCTAATTGGTTAACTAATTAAATGAATGCAATTCTAAGTTAATTCTAAATGCATTTAAATATGAATGCAATGCATGAATTATGTAATTAAATTAGAAATATGAATTAAACTATTTACATCCTAATTTATGCTAAATAAATGTTAGAATTAACTTAATGTCTAGCCACTTAAATACTTAAACAGCCCATAAATATGGGCTAATCAACCTAAGTTTTCTTCTACTTAGTTCTTATTTATATTAATTTAAACCGAAGTGCTTTAAATCATCATATTCTTAGTTAATTTTGCTAGGGACTAGCAAAACTTTGGCTTGTGGGTATGATGAGACGCTCATCATGATCTCTTATTACCCCTAATTAACTAGTCTTCCTAGTTAATTAGCTAGGATTATGTGAATATAAGGATTAATTATTAAATAAGGGATAAATAGTAAAGGACCTTAAAATAAGTTTAAAATGCTATATTTTCATCCAATTAATATTATTAATAATCTAACTAATAATTGGACTCAAAATATTATCAATAATTCATCTAATTAATGAGTTAACTAACTTAAGTATAATATATACCTAAGTATGTAATAACTTAAGTAACATTACTTAATTAAATAAATTAATCTAAAAAGGTCAAAAATGTAAATTCAAGGTCTAAATATAATAATTGTCTTATTTACAATCATATATAAAAAGTTGAAAAAGATCTAAGTTAAAATAAACATTGAAAACCTGAGTTTACATTTTGGTCCTTACATTTTATTTCAATCGGGTCCTTATTTTCTACATAGGTCCTTAGGTTTCATCATGAACAAGTCCCTGGAATTATTCTTCTTCTTCTCTTCTTTACCCATTTGGACGGCTAATGACTAAAGGTGCAGCCACCGCTTGATCACCGCCAATCTAACGTCATATCTTCTTCTCAAAGCTTCTGGAGCTTGCGCTCACCATCCCATTTTCATCCATCGATCTGGATGATGCTTATATCCTAATTTATGATTGGAGATAATCTCACCGACGTTGGAGAAGACTCCAATGGTTATCCTCCCCCAAGCCACAATTGCGTCCAGATTCCACCTCCTTCTCAGTCACCGTCGACTATAAATACCCCTTGACACCCCTAATTTCCACCAAGTTGGCTCCCTTCCCTCTTCTTCATTGTAGCCGACTTCAATAGGCTGTTCACTCTGCAACTCCGGCAAACTTCCACAACCTCATCTGACTTCCTCCATCCATCTTTAACAGCTCTGGAGCTCCGCCGAAGTCAGCTGCATCTTCTGACACAAGTGCTAAGGAGCTCTCCACTACTTCACCTCACAACCGCCGCCGGAGATCTTTCGACAACCCTCTGATTTCCTCCTCCGTTATGAGCCATCGACAAAGATTCTCTAACCCGTTCGTCCAAGTAACAGTAGACTAGGAGTAGGAGTAGGATAGTTTAGTTAGTTAGTTAGGTAGCCTAGTTAGTCGTAATGTTAGATTTGGACTTCGTCTTCCTCAACTCCGACGAGCTCTTTGAGCTTGTCAGGAGCATTAATTTCATCTTTTTAAATCACTATTCATATTCTTCCATCTTCCACAATCATTTCTATCACCTTTAATTACTAATCTGATCATTAATTCGCCTAAACCATTTCCACCTTCACCAACTACTTCTGTTGTCTATGGCAGCAGTAGTTGACTTTATTTTCACCTTCATTGGGTCCTCCATCACCTACTCATCTTCTAAGGATCCTAACCATCACTTTAATTCAATTAAATACCACATATAATGTAAACGCCCAAATGTAATTCAGCTCCAGAGTTCGCTGTCAATGGTGGCTCAGGAGTAGCTTAAATCCTTAATTATCTATATATTTATGATTGCAAATATCTATTGAATTGTTTTACCCACTCAATTGAGTGAAAAAACAAGTCCTGAGCATTAACCATCTCAGATTCTTTATAAATTGAATTCACTGTTAAATCTTTATTCTAATGTTCAATTGAAGAAATTAACTTGATCCTGAGGTTCCTTGTGACCTCAGGAACCTTTTCAAATCGTTAATGGCATATTTTCTCATTCTGTATCACAAGTTCACTTTTTCTGGACTCATCGGAGCTCCGACGAGCTCCGGCAAGTCAAAACTAATCTTTAGCCTGTAGAACTTGGTGACAAGCTCCAGATTGATGAATTGAGGTTCACTGATCATGTTGAGTTTGTTTATTTGAGATTTTGATGACTGGAGCTTGAGATAGGTCTTTATCTTCTCCAACTCCAACAGAGTTGGAGAAGTCTAACAGATAGTTTTAAGAAGTATTTAATAGGTCTAGAAGCTTCAATGCTGTGCACTGAAGTCATTTCTATGTTTAAATTAGTGTAACAACCTTTGGGTTGTTTTGACGAACAAACACCTTTAGAAGCTCAGGCGATGAGCCTGAAACCCTAGAATCTTCAATTAAAACACCTATTTAAGGGTCTGAGCATATTCTTGGGATTGAGAAGATGCCATTTAAGGTATTAATTTCATAAGAAAAGATTTAAAACAGAAATTCAAAATTTGAGGCTTTCCAATCAACCCTGAGTTTGATTCCTTGATTTTGGATTCAATCTGATGAATTGATAAGTCTAAATTGATTCTGAGATATATGTGAATGATTTTAAAGTGATTTGGTTGAGCTTTGCTGTATAATTCGATTGGATTTCAATTACTGCTAGTTTGGGTTGTTCTTGAACCCAAACTAATGGCAGTGGATTTTTTATGAGTTTTGATTGTAAATTCTACCCAGATGAATTGATAGCAACCTCTAGAAGTTGTTATAAATGATTAAACAGATCTTTAGTTGTTAGTTAATTCTTTCCATGTCTAATTTAAACTTTTTGAAGCTTCCAGAGAAGCTTTGAGCTTCTGTACACTTCTTGATGCTCCTGAGAGCTTGATATCCACACTAGTAGCTACGGAATTAACTTCTTAACTCATTTAGAACATCAACTGAGAGTTAAAGTCCAGTCTGTGGACTCAGAACTGATAAATCCATTTTCCAGGCTTAAATGAACATAGACATAATAGTAGATTCACCCTTCAAATCGAAGAGCATAACTTCCCCTTCACATTAAATTGACAAATCAATCTTGTGAAACAACTCAAGAGCTTTCCAACAAGCTTTTATTTGCTTGGAATGGAGCTCTGAGCTATTAGGAATCGTCACTTGAGGTTTGCTCCAGGAGGGGAAATGTTAGTCCCACATTGAGTATCTCTGAACGACTGCTCGAGTATAAAACTGATTTGTTAAGTGGCTACTTCAGTCGTCAGCGCTCAGCGCATGGTTACCGATTGAGCATGTGTGTGTGTGGATGCGTATGTGCCTGCGAGTGTGTGCGCCTGTGGCATGCAAATGTGTGGCCCTGGGAGGGCATGTGCGAGGCCTGGGAGGCATGAATTGATTTGGCTCAAATCTGTGAACCGAAAATAAACCAAACTAAATGAATCAGGCTTGGACCTAATACGGTCTGGTCCCACCCTGAAAAAGGTGCTGTGTATCCCAGAATGGTTCAAGCCGCCAATAAATAAACCAATTTTTGATTAAAGAAAAAAAAAATCGGTTCGGTTCAAAAGGAAGAAAAGCTAAGGCTCAGTGCTGAAGGAAGAAAGGCTAAGGGAAGATGTTAAGGAAAAAGGAGCAAAGCAAAGCAAAGGAAGAGAAAGGAGAAGGAAGATAGGAAGAGTTCGTAAGAAAGGAAAGAAGGCTGAACAGGCACTAAAGAGATAAGGCAGAGAAGAAGAAAGGAAGAAAAGAAAGGAAAGAAAGAGAGCTCGAGAAAAAGAATAAAGAAAATATTAAGAAAAAGGATTAACAAATAAGTAAAAAGAGAAAGAGAGAAAGGAAGAGAGAAAGATAAAAGAAGAAGAAGAAGAGAGAGAGGCTGAAGAGAAGGGAATAAATTATTTAAATTCTTGCATTATTTTTAATTTCTCTTTGAGTTTAATGTTGTAATAAGTCATGTTTCAATTAGTCAAACTCTCTATTCCCTTAATTTCTTTGAAATAAATAGAAATTAACATGTTTACTTGCTATTAAAGAAGATCATTTGTGTAAATATGTTTCCTTATGAAATTTTGCATAGTTTCTTAAATTCAAAATCATTAAGCAAAATTCATGTTATTAAAATTAACTTAATTATACCTCTTATGAGTTGTTTAAACTGCTTGGTGAATTCTGAATAAGCTATATACCTCCCAGCAAAAGACCTAGACTCAACCAGTTAAAAGTAATAAAATCTAAAATGTTAGGTTAACTTGACCATATACTACTCAACCGACACAAATTCGAGTTAACCTAAGTTACTTTCTTCTACACATAATTAAGCAAAGTTAACTTAATTAACTGTGTTGAGGAGAGAACTCATTAGTCGTGTTTTTAGTTTAAAACCTTTTTTTTAAACTCTCCCGTGCTTATTCTTAGCTTAATCCTACAACAGATGTGTTGGGATCATCATTCCCATCACCAATCATCAAGGGGGCTCTGGTGCCGGCACTTCAGGATAGTACCGTCCATGACACCACCCAGGAGCTCACAACTGCAAAACACATTACAGTGTAAAGGAGCACTCCTAGGAAACTCAAGCTCTTGCTCTAACACTATAGGTATAGCATCGTCCAAGACACTTGAGCTGCAAAATTGCACCTTAATGCTCCATCTAAGAATATGGAATATAGATATAGAGTTGTGCTGAGGTGGTAACATGTTGTCATCGCATCCTCAAAGGAGCCATGTTCCTCCTTCTTGGGGTGGGAACTCAAACCAATGATCTGCTTCAGATTTTACCAGGGCCAAATAGAGGTTTTCTTCTAATTTTTACATGTTTTTTAAGGTGTTGGATTGTGTGTGAATTTTAACACAAGAATTTTCTCAAAATTGCAAGTTTTTGAATCGGGAGCTAAGCCAGATAATTTCCAGGTTACAAAGGAAGATCAAGTCACCTGAATCATCACAAGTTCAGGTGGAATTAAGAGAAAGATACTTGATCTAGTCTAGAAATTAGACCCAGAGATTCTAACAATTATATCTTAATCTTAATCCCTAGTTTGTTAAAGATTAAATCCCTTGTATGGTAAAATGAAATTTTCAACCTTAGTTCTGCTTTTCAAATTTTTCCTCAAAAAGTTTTCAACTTTTTTACTTTTTTTGGGTATGCATGCAGGAAAATGTCACAAGAAAAAAGCATACTTTTAGGTTTTGAAAATCCTAAATCGATTGTCAAAATTTAAAAACACCCCCCATGCTTATGATATGTAAAGTCCTCGTGCATTAGGAGGGAAAAGGGATCACCTTAGTGAAAGTTGGTTGGGTTTAGGATGGTCAAAACCTGGAAAAAGAAAGCGAAAAAGAAAGTAGGAAAAAATGATGGGTTATCTCCCATCCAGTGCTATCTTTTACGCCATTTAGCCAAGCGTGAAGTGATGCTCGGAAAATGGATAATCATGTAAATAATTGGACACTTGAATGTCCTCAAGATCCCTAAAAAGATGATTGGTAAAGAAATTGGGATCAAAATAAAATGGAAAGATGGAAGAATGACCCGGGTCTGGCCATGGTTTGAGTTCATGTAAAATGCTAAACTTGGGTGGGTCAGGTGGTAGGTCCAATGGAAAGGGAGGGAGAAAGTAGTCAATGAGATGTAGGGTGGGTGAAGTTAGTGTGGATGTTTTTGGTGAAAAATCAGGAAGATTGAAAGAGTAAAAGTCAAACCCTAGTTGATCTGAAAGTCTTAGACCACAAAATCATCCTTAGAATAGGAATAAATAAAATTTAGATCCATGTTAGTCAGAGCTGAGTAAGATTTGATCAACATAGACTTCTCAAATACTGCTTCCATCGTATTATCAATGTCCTCAAAATTTTCATGATCAATGGACCTCTTGGAAGCTTGAAATAAATCCAATGAGAAAGGCTGGTTACTGCAACTTATATTCATTTTCCCAGAGTGAGAATTGATATTAGCTGTTGTAGTAATCAGAAAGGGTCTTCCAAGGATCGTATTAATGTGAGCCTCAAGTACCTTTGTGTCAAGGACTAGAAATTAACCAAAAATAGAGAATTCTGGACCCTGATAATACTATCCTCAACAAGTCCCCGCGGTTGAATGGCAGATCGGTCTTCCAATTGAAATTGAACCTTAGTAGGTTTAAAATCATCAAATAGAGATTCCTCGAATAAGATTGGGGGAATGATATTAATAAGGAACCTAAGTCGAGAAGGGCGCGAAAAAAGGTGGTGTCATTTATGACAACCGAGATGAGTGATGAGCCCGGGTCCTTTTTTGTGAAAAGCAGCTTGCTCTGAAAAACTGAGCTTGCTGTCTTAGAAAGGACCACCCTTACTAGATTCTAGTCCTGCTGTTTTGGAGTATATCTTTCTTTCAACAATTTAGCATACGCAAGGGTGGCATCTAGGAGGGGGATATTAGTCTTGACTTGCCCAAATAAGTCCAAAAGACCTTGGTGAGAGGGCTCTAATTGTTAGAAGGATTGGATTGCAGTGCTTGAGAGTAAGAGATAGGATTTGAATCTAGTGTTTTTGGTGTTTCTTTTTCTTCTTCCCGAGTGGGGTTAGGAGAGTTGATTTGCATAGGTTGAGAGTGGGTTTCATCAATTTGATTTGAAGGCCCTAAATCAGTGGAGGTTTTCCTACTCCTCAATGTATCTGCATATGTAGTTTAGTTGACACTGGGAGGAAGTGGGGGGACCTGTTGTTGATGGAAACTGAGTTGATGTTAAGGTATCGGGTTAATAGGAGGATGATTAGTGTGGTTCTGATGTTGGTGTCCACCCGGGTGTTGGTTCTTTTGATTGACAAAGTTTGGTGTGGGTTGGGATGGTGAATGTCCTGCAAGTCTTTGAGTCGGAATAACCCCAATTTGATCATTTAGATTGTTAATAACACGAGTGATTTCCGTAGTTTTTCTTTACATCTCCTGTAGGGTTTTCATCATCTAGGCATTGATGTCTTCATGAGATGGCCTAGATTGATAAGTTTGATTTGAACCATACCCTCCAAACGGATTTTGTTGTTGGTGAGGAACTAGATTGGTCCAAGAGTGAGTCGGATAATTCCGCCAATTAGAGGAATTTTTCAATTGCTCCTGGAAGGTGGAGACATTTTGAGTGGGGTGATGATTGGATAAGTATAATTCCCCGTTGAACCATAGAAAGCCTTGGAATTATGATTATACTCAGCACGGGCAATATTTAGGTTATGCAAATTTTCTCTCTTTGGGGTGTTAAAAGGGGTGAGATGTGGAATTCGTGGAGCTTGGGTAGGTGTGGTAGGTCTCCCTTGGTTGGCTAGGTTTGCTACATCCTTATTCAACTATTGTTGATTAGCTTGTAGTTGAGCCATTATGAAGTAGAAATTAGGTGGGGGGCCTGATTAAGTAGCTCCTGGGTGGATAGATTGGGGAAGGAAAAATTAACATGCAGATTAGAGGACCTGTTTTGATTTTCCATTTTTAAAGAAGAGGAAGAATGCAGGAAAAGTCTTTTTGGGGAGGCAAAAATCAAATGGTCCCTCCAAGTGTGGAGTTTTGGACCACCAACCATGCAAAATGGAAGAAACAATGAGGAAAGGAGGGAGAGATGAGAGAAGTGTGCAAGCAATACAAAATTCTAGACCTAACTTAAATGTGACTCCCTAAAAATTAACCTAAGACTTGGTCTACCTAGGAAATTAGAAAATCAATAGTGGATATCCATTCTCTCAACAAATTTGGCCAGGCTAAATAAGGGGAGGTTTGGGCCCAAGCATGTCCCAAGAAAATCACTGGGGGCTTGTGTAAACCTGCACCTGGTCGCTTGACACGGCCCCTCAGTCTGATACCAAATATTGATGAAACAATTGATGCCAAGTAAAGATAACTTAAAATCGAGGTAGCAAGCCTAAGTTTGATGAAACCTTAAAGGTCAAATTGCTATAGATTTTAATTAGGTCTAGGAAGCTAAAGTTCACAAGGAATGTGATGGGCATTAGTTGGGGCAATGCCTGATTATTTCTTTTTTATGTGTGTGCGAATTGGGTGGGAAGTGTTGCCTAAGCCAAATCAATAGGGTTTTCAACACAAGGAATTTTAGTTGAAGTGTTTTAGGGTTTCGATTAAGATTTAGTGTCTTTTAGGATTCTCTATTGTTAAGGATTCAAACAAGGTTTTGAAATTCCACAAATAATAACAATCAAGTTGTAATTGGTGGAGTTCAATTCCCTTAGAGTCTGATGTGACAAAGAGAATTTAAAACCCTAAAGTTGAAATTCCTAGTTATGCAACTCCTAAAATGAATCTCTTTTTCAAAATGTTTAAAGGTAGTGGTCCATACATGACAAACAATACCACCACCTAATAGAAAATCAAGCAAGAAATCCAAAAATACTTTTTTTGAGATTTTAGAAAATAATTTAATATTTGTTTGGAATTTTTCTTCTTACTGGTGTCAAGAGTCAGAATTGATAGATTTAAGGAATTGATTCTGCAGAAATCTCAGATGGCTTCAAAAATTTTTGGGAATTTTATATGTTGTAGATAATTTCCTAAGGTTTCTAGCAATATAAATTTTTCCTAAATTTGATGACGATAACAATTTATAAAATTCATGGACAGTATGAAAATAGTAAGAAAATAAGGTTTGACCCCTGTTCAGTCCGTGAATTGTTTAATTTTTTATTTTCAATAAAATTTCTTAAAATTTAGACTCAAGGCTCTTGACTCAAAGGGACTTCTCTGGATGAAATTTGGTAATTTTATGAAGCTCCTAACTGCCGAAACCTAATTTTTGAAATTCAAGATAGAAATTTGGATTTCAAAAATCAGACACCAATAAGGCAAAGGTGGTGGAAAAATGAAGCAAACAAGTAACAAAATGAGTTTTAGGGTTCCACCACCCTTAATTTTTCTTGTTTTTTATTTTTTTGATAATTTAAAGATTTTTCTAAGAGATTTTGCTTTTCTGTTTTATAAGAAAAGGCCTGGGGTACTAACCTGAAGTACGTAGGAAGAAAAGAAACTTGAAGCTTCTGCTCTAAGTGCTCCAAATCCTGTCCCCGCTCCTGATTTGCACTTGAAATTAAAGCAAACAAAATTTCATGAAGATCAAGCAAGTAAGAGAGAATTAAATGTGTGACTAAGCTATGGCTCCCCAGCAATGGTGCCAAAAGTGTTGCGGGAAATACACAGTATGTTAATTATACGGAATAGTGTTGTGACACATAAATCCACAATCAACTCTTAAATTTATAACGTAGATAGTGGAAGTATCTAGGGTCATCCAAGGAGGCCAATTTTATTAATCACATAAATGATTCTCTCTCTCGCCTCTCAAATCCACACTTTGTTTTTGTAATTTTTGACTTTGTTGTTTTTATGCTTTTCAGAAACAATTGAGTTTGAGGCAATGGAATGCGAAGAGTTATTATACTACAACTAGCCCTAGGTGACAAGAATGAAGTCCTCTCTTCTAAGCTCACCCTAGGCAAGTGTAACTAGGGTAATTAGAAGAGAAGAGTGTGTGCACTACAACTACAAAAATAATATAGAAAACACACTAACTACAACATGAAAATTGGAAGGCAAAATGAATTTTGTATTCCTAGAAGAGTAACAAACAAGTAGAGGAATGCTTCTACAAGAGTAATAAACTATTAGCTAAAAAAATAGAGTGGAAGATAAAGAAGAAGATGAATCCTCTCTAGAAGTTTAGGAGAGACCTTGCACCAACTGTAGTCGCCCTGCACTTGAAAAGAGATCTCCTTCACTTCCTTCTTCAAGTGACCTTCCTTCAAGCTCTTCTCCAAGGTGGGCATTGATTGCACCGCAAAAATACGCCTGCAATTGTGCCGTCTTGTGCTATTTCCTAGCATTACCAATGCATATTAGGTCTCCTTAGTCGCATTTGTAAAAAATACATGCATGCATGCATTTAATTGAGAAGGGAGGAGAGTAAATAAATGGCCTCGCAATTTACATTTTTCCTCAAGTGCATCTTTGCAAAATTCACCATCTTTTTATTTTTATTTCACTTGATTTTGAAATCTTCCCTGCGGCTGCATGGAGCATCTTCTTCTCCTCGCGCCATTCCCTGCTTACACGCCTCCCTGCCAGCCGCATACATGATCTCCTTGCCATGAGCCATCCTTGAGCCATGCACAGCCACAGCATGGTTGTGCATGCTCTCCTCTTCTTTAAAAAGAGCACGGTTCTTCTTCTTGCAGCCGGCCTGGTCCCCCACAGAGAAAACCCACACAGCTTCTTCCCCTTCCAGGCCACCATCTCCTCCATCTCCCTCCATACATCGGCCTCTTCGGAGACACCCGGTGGATAGGAGTAACTCACGATGGTCCACAACCACCACCGTGAGCCCACCACTGCCCAGCTCACCAAAGAGCCGGTGGGCATGGTGGCTCTTTCCTCGTTTTTACATTTCCAGCACCTTCAGCCATTGGAGCGCGGGCTTCAAGCTTGAAGCTCAAAGCTCTAGCAGCAGCGGCAAGGCGGCAGCAGCAGCACGCAGCAGTAGCCGCCCAGCCCATTCCGCGCAAGCCTACAAGCCGCCCTCGCCCTCCGCGTGCGCCTGCAGGCACCATCGCCTCCAGCTTCTCCATGCACCCTGTCGTACTCTCTCTTCCGCAACCGGCCACCGCGCGCCTCTGCAGCGGCCGGCCAAGCACCCCCGCACGCCCCAGCCAACACGGCCAGGCCACCACGCACCCTGTCGCGCCCCTTCGCTCGCGACCCAACCCCCCTCCACCCGCTCTGTCGCGAGGTCACGCCCACAAGCCACTAGCTGGAGCCACTCTTCCACGTGCGCCGCAAGCCAGTCGCACTCACAACACCTACAGCTCCCGGTCACGCGGCTCGCCCGACCACTGTAGCCACTGTTCACGTGTTTCTGCGGAACACTGTGGCTACAGTGGGGTGACTGGTGAGTTTCTTACTTTACTGGTCACCCGACGCGTCGTAACCGGCCGCAGCCCGCGCGAGCGTCTCGCCCCGCGTCGCCCACACCCGCCCACGTACGCCTGCGTGCACCCGCCTCTCCCAGCGACTGCCTTCTCCTGCTTCCTTCACCGCCTGCGCCTGCAAGCACCCGTTCCAGCCTCTCTGCGCAGCACTGGGCGCTGTGGTCCTCTCCGCGCCACTCCCTCCAGCGCACTCTTCTCTGCGCGCATACGCGCCTGCGCGCATGCTCGTGGAAGCCTCCAGACGGCGCTCTAAAGCTGCAGGCATCTTAACTCGCCTCCCTCACCTCCAGCAGCGCCCTCTCTCTCCCTCTCTCGCTCTCACTCTCTCTCACAACACTCTCTCACTCTCTCTTTACCGACGCTCACATACACATACTCTCACACTTCCATACACACACGCACCTATACACTATTATATGCATATATATATATATACGTATACACATATATATATATTGATATATATATATACATATATTTATGTACATATATATATATATATACTTATATTTATACATATAGTAGTACCTATATAATTATGTATTAGTATACATACATACATATATATATATATCTATATACTTATATATATACATATATATATATGCATATATACATATACTTATATACATATACATATATATATATATATACTTATATCTATATATATAGTGTTTATATAACAAAGTATTAGTGTACATATATATATATACATATATCTATATACTTATATATATATATATATACATATATCTATATACTTATATTTATATATATATATATATATATTAATACTTATATAACTATGTATTAGTCTATATACATATATCTATATACTTACATATATATATATACATATATATACTTACCTATATACATATATTTACACACACACACACACATATATATATATATATACATATATACACACCTACTTATACATATATATATATATACATATATATTTATAAAACTATATATACATATATACATATATATACATATCTAGCTACATATATCCCTATATACATATATTACTATATATATATATACATATATATATATCTATACGTATATCTATCTATACACATACTTATATATATATATTTACATACCTATATATATATACATATAACTACATATATATACCTATATATTTATAACCATATATATATATAGATATATTTACATACATATATATATATTTTTTCACATTATTGACCATACGCTGTATCGCGGGAATATCTGCACCAGTTTTTGATGTTCCCCGATACAGCGTACAAAAAGCGTGTTCGCATTCATCTTTCACCATCCATCCTACACCTTACACGTGGCACTTCGTCCTGTTGGTTGCGTCTTTCTAGACGACGACTGACTCGACACCGTGCTACACTCCATCTCCGCCTCCACCCCCACCCCTTTATACATATATAGTATATACATATATATCTATACTATATTTGCTTCTATTTCTCTTTCATGCTAGTAAAAAGATAAAAAAATATATAAAAGAGAAAAGATAATCCTTGACTTGCAGGTACTCCGTCTTGCGAGTAGTAAGACCCATTTTGGAACCTTGTTTTGGCTCAAAGCCACGAACCTAATTTTGAGGTTGTGCCTCAAGGACCAAGATTATCAGAAAAAAATTCCTAAATAGAAAAACACTAAAAACACAATAAACGAACGGAAGAGATTCGTTGTAGGAAAGGCGTAGAAACTTGACTTGTAACCCCACATCCCTGAGTTCAACCTTGGGCCTAAAAGTGACCAACATAAAATCAAGTAGGCCAGGTTAAAAATTTTGTAAAGAGATGGTTAGGTCTGATTTAGGTTAACCACTATACACACTTCAACGATAAAATCATCATATTAACAACCTATTCAGGTCCGACACCATACCTTTTCTGGCGCCATTGCCGGGGAAGTGAGCCTTCAAGTAAGTTTTTACTCCATCCTTGTAATTTTTCTCTTCCACACCCTTCTCTTCATGGGTGTTTTTGTTTTTTACTGTGCAGGTGAACCTGTTGCAAGGAGAAGACAGGCAGATGAAGTCGGGAACGTGGGCAGATCCAAGGTGGGAACGAGAATGTGAAGACGTCGACACCGCATTGGAGCTTCGCACACGTTGCCGAACAAGTAGGTTTTCTTTTCTTAGCAACCTAAGTTAACTTGTAACCTTAATGAAAAAAAAAAAAACTAAAAGATAAAAAAATAGAAAAACTTCTTGGGATCTCTTGGGGCAAGTGGATTCAAATTCACTTGTTTGATTGGTTGCCTTTACTCCCACCGCCCCGAGATCTCCCGCCTTACTTCGCATAGTGAAAATACAAGATTCTTGATTCTTGAATTTTTCGCCGTGTGAAGTATTCTTTGAGGCAAACATCAAAAGATTGATTGCACCCCTCTTTGCCTCACTTATCTGCAAATTCGGGATCACATTTTTGGTGGGGAGACTTGGAATTGAGTTGATTCCAACCCCACCACGACTTTTCAACTTGCCTAAGATTCGATCCCGAACATTTCAACCCCAACAATTTGATTTTCTTTATCTTTTGGTTGAGCCTTGTGTGTGGACATTTTTCTTGGTGATTGGGAGCACTTGAATTGAAGTGCTTTGGCTCCCTTTCACACTAATCTAAAACTAATTCGTGCATCCACACATAGAAATCTCCATTTAGGGTAGCCCATTGCATTGTAGCATGCATTAACCAATTAACATTGAAGAAGGGTTTGTTGGGCTTTGAAGAAAACCTGTATTCTCTCAAAAACCCGGAGATTGGTTGAATTGGTAATTCAGAGAAATCCTAAAATTCATACTACTTAAAGCTGAAACTCTAAAAGCCATTCACCAATTAAAACTTCAATTCGGGGAGATTTCCCCGTTGCATGCTTGTTTAACACACTTGAAAAATCAATCACTTGGGCATTACCAGTAAACAACGCCCTTCACATTCCAGAAGCACTTCATCTTAAGCCTCTAACTAAAACTGGTAGTAACTTGACCCTTACTAAGGATTGGAGGTCTAACTACCTGCGTGTAGCGGCTATGTGCTGGTGAGAGTTCTCGCATGCTATCGGGTGTCTAAGACTGGGGCAAACGGCCTTTCAATCTGGCCCGGTGGTTCCACGGTGTTCGCATTCGGTTCCGTAGTTCGTGATAGTAGGTAAATTAGATCTTTAGGTCTAAGGGCACACTGCAGAGGTTAGGAATTTGATTGTATTGATTTTTCATCAAGTGTACCTTTGTGGCGTCATTTCTCTCATCTCTTCTCCCTTCTCATCCCCCCCAATTCTTCCTGCGGTAGTGCATGTTTGGGAGGAGGTCACAAAACCCTGAACTATTTGAATTGCCTGATAAATCTAGAAAAGAAGCTGAATCGTCCTTCTCCACAAACATGGCTGCATGCCCACCCCCAAATCCCGAGGGAGGAAACCGCCCTCAAAACCAACCAGGTGGTGGAGCCTTAGATCCCATAACCTACCTCCAAGCCCAAATGGAAATGTATAATGAGCAAATGGAAGCCATTCGGGAAACATTGGAGGAAATGCAGAACCCTCCCGAATGGGAGGAGCCTAGGTCTCTTAGCTCTTATCAGAATCCCGCTGCTACAGAGACCATAGGACAAATTCGGATCCCCATGGGCTGGGACGACTTTGAACTAAAACCTAACATTATTGGCCTAATTAATTTTCACTTCCATGGTCTTGCAAGTGAAGATCCTTTTCTCCACTTGGAAGACCTAACCCGACTGGCTAAAACGGTTAAACCAAGAAATGTCGGGTTACCTATAGTCCTCATGAAAATGTTCTCGTTTTCATTGCGGGATAAAGCGTCTCAATGGTTACGCACCCTTGGGAGAACCATCTACTCTTGGGAAGAGATGCGAACAGCGTTTCTCAAGAACTTCTTCCCAATTGGGCGAACCAATGCTCTTCACCGTGCTATCACTTCATTTACACAACAAAACGGTGAACAATTTCATGAGGCATGGGAGAGCTATAACGACCTCCTCAGGAAGTGTCCACACCACAGTCTGCCTAAGTGGCATATAACCCAGATTTTCTACTACGGGCTGAATGAGACTTTGAAGTAGATTGCAGACACTTCTTGCGGAGGGAATTTTATGAATAAAGACGAGAATGGAGCATTCAAGTTGTTTGAAAATATGAGTGAAAACTCGATTAACAATGCTTCCATTGTCGCCTTTAATCTACCAGCCAGCCACGAAATGTCCACGAAGTTGACACGGGACCCTCCCATTCATCCACTGATCTAAGCCTTATTGCACAAAAACTGGATGAAGTCTCCGTCATGCACAAGAAGCTAGATGAGCTTCTGGCCAACCCTGCCCAATCTTTGGCAAACACCACCTCTTCACCACTTCGTCACAATTCCAATTCTTCCAACACCAGGTTATTCCAAGAAACCCCGTAAGACCTTCCTTACCGAGTGTCTCGCCGAGCGACTCGGTAAGTCATGTGGAACTGGCTTCTGCGAGCCAGTATTTTGACATGGAGGACCAAGCCTCCATGTGCTCGGATGAATATTTACATGCGGACACGTCTTCTAGAGTAGAAGACGCTTGCGCCCTAGGGGACAACCCGTTCTTTGCCACTTATAACCCAGGGTGGCGTAATCATCCGAATTTCGCATGGTCCAATAATCTGCAGTGCCAAAACCCCGCCGGTGGACCAATGCGACCGTCCGCACCCGTCATCCCAAGGGCCCAGTCTAATCATATGGCAAATATGCCATCAGGCCCTTGCGTACCGCAAACTGAACACGCATCAAGTCCTCTTGACAAATTGATGCGAATGATGACGGATATGTCAAAGCGTCATGAAGAGAACATGACCTCTCTTTAGCACAAATTGGTGCAGCAGAATGCTGAGATCAGTCAACTACGCATGGCGACTCGATCTCAGGGCACTCTTCCCACCCAACCTGTTCCAAACCCGCGAAACTTCGTACCCCGTGGTTCGCAACAACAGGTACAACCTTCTCAGGGATAGGTTTATCAAATTCTGCAAACTCCTTGCATTCCACCAGGATTTCAGGCTAATCCCGTTGTAGCACCGCACTCTTATGTCCCCATTGCGAACCCTCCTCCGCCGTATGATCCCACTGGACTTGCATCGTCCAATGCTATCACTACGAGGAGTGGTAAGCCGACTGTTGATCTGCCTCGACCTGATCCTGGCCCGTCTTCTTCTTCGTCCTCTCATTCGGGATGCGCACCGCATTCGCGAGAGGACGATACACCCAAATTAGTGACAGAATCAGTCCCATTCCCTGAGGCTCTACTGAGGGAGCCAAAAGGCAAAAAGAAAGATACGCAGGCCTATGATAACCTGCGCAATTTATTCAGGGATGTAGAAATCAAGGTACCCCTACTTGAGGCTATCGACCACATACCTATTGTCGCCCGATTTTTCAATGACTACACAACACCCAGGTGACAGCCAAAGAAAACTAAGAATCCGGTGGTTCTCTCGCCTCATGCGAGTTGTGCTATACTGTCAAACCTACCACCGAAGCAGAAAGATCTGGGCACACCGCTTATTTCTTGTAGCATCCAAAGCTGCAATTTTAACCGTGCCCTGCTTGATCTAGGATCTTCCATAAATCTCATACCGACCATCATGCTCGAAAATTTTTCCTTGGGAAATCTGAAACCCACCCCTGTCATGTTACAGTTGGCAGATCGTTCTGTCAAAATCCCAAACGGTGTGGTGGAAGACGTGGTGGTTAGGGTCAACAGTCTTTGTTTTCCTGTTGACTTTCTTGTTTTAGATATGGAAGTTCCTAGCTCACTTTCTAACTGTCCGATCATCCTTGGTCGACCTTTCTTGGCCATAGCCCATGCCCATATCGACTACGAGTCGGGCTGTATTGAGATTGCCGTTGGATCTGAGAAGCTCAGACTTAAGATCTTCAAGGCAGCCAAGAACTTTGATTACGATTGTATCGAGGATGACACATCTGACGAGGACATGGCTGTCAGTGCGTGTATCGGACCAATTGGGACCTATTCTGACTGCTGCGGATTACTTGAAAACATTGACAATTGCCTGACCAACACATATTGTGACGTTCCCCCACCCCTCCCTATTCCCGTACCTTCTCCTAACCAGTTTTCTAACGAGGTTTTCTCAGCTTCCCATGCCTCATGGTCTGAGTCATATCCGGGCTACTCACCGCCGGTCCACATTCCTGAAGACCAGATTGCCCTTTCTTTCCCGCTAAATCAGGCGGATTTGCAATTCCACACTGGGACCTTGAGCCCACATCTTACTCACTGGGGCTATTCCTTTTTGGATCCATCTATCCAAGAAGCCCCTCTTCTTGGCCAATCTGAGGGCCAACTTCTTCTTCCCAACTTGTTCTCCGATCTGCCTAGGACACTGTTATCACATGAAATACCAGACCTTTCACCATCCACCATCACTTTTCATGCCACTATCACACTCTTCACTTCACCACCCACCATCCACCCACCCTACCACCTTGCTGTATACCCTGCTCCTCAACTCTCGTTACCCGATCTTTCGTCCTTTCTCTACCTTTCCCTGCATGCATATGAGGACATAGCATTGTTTGGCATGGGGGGGTGGATAGGCATCCATAGGATCTGGGTATTTTATGGTATCATGCAGTTTTCACCTATTTATAAATATGCAAGAAAAAGAAAAAGAAAAAAAAGATATATATATATATATAAATGGTGTTTAGTAATGATCTGAAAGCTGAAACAAAAATACAATAAGTGTTTATGGATATTCAACCTCTGTTTTGAAGACTTTCTAGGCCACAGAAGCTTGATTCGCTCAGGCTCGACTTAATTTACTTGAGTATTGACATGATAGATCGGAATCTCTCCTAACTAAGGACGTATTCTTGTACTTGAGACACCAGTACAGGATCCGTTGGTTTTCTTCTACTTGAGAGCTTAAGTAAACTTGGTTCACACTACACATATCAAGAAAGACCAAGTGAACATAAGATCCAACCCTAGTGTTCATTAAGGAAGATGGAGTCCTTACTTGTGCGCGCAGGTAGACTTTTTATCCTAGGCTTTAGTCTTGTGTTTAGGAGAGATTCTTTCCACCAAGAAAGAACTCTCCCACCAAAAAGAAAAGTGTGCTCCACCAAATAATGTTGTAAGAGATATACTGACATGTGTTTCTATTAAAAAAAAAAATAGATGCAAATAAGTCAGTATATCTCGCAAATATCTGTAAACTCTCTACCCTAAAAAGTTCTTCAGGGCAAGTCTCAAATACCCTGTTTTCCTGTGAGCCACAAATGTCAGAAAATGGGAGTTGAATTTTCTGGGTCAATCCGAAGACACGAACTAAAACTGGGACAAACCTTTACTTAAAAATTCATGAAACCTTGGGCTTGAGTCTTAATGTTCATCTGGTCAGTCTTGATCCTTCACTAAGCACAAGCCATAATCTCTTGAGCTCTCAAGTACGGCAAAAACCTCCTGCATCCTGGAAATCGTACTTAAGGTTTAAATATCAAGAGTCCTGGTTAGTCGAGAGATGATCTATGTCACGTGAGACTTAAAGTACTGGTAGTCTTCTCTACAACTGGTTCTCACAATATCCAACAATAAACACACCTATATTGCCTCAGAAGAAAATCTTTAGCTCAAGATCATTTCTAAATTCTATTTTGCTAGGCACTAGCAAAAGATAGGCATGGGGTACGATTGCACCGTAAAAATACGCCTGCAATTGTGTCATCTTGTGCTATTTCCTAGCATTACCAATGCATATTAGGTCTCCTTAGTCGCATTTGTAAAAAATACATGCATGCATGCATTTAATTGAGAAGGGAGGAGAGTAAATAAATGGCCTCGCAATTTACATTTTTCCTCAAGTGCATCTTTGCAAAATTCACCATCCTTTTATTTTCATTTCACTTGATTTTGAAATCTTCCCCGTGGCTACATGGAGCATCTTCTTCTTCTCCTCGCACCATTCCCTACTCACACCCCTCCCTGCTAGCCGCATACATGATCTCCCTGCCATGAGCCATCCTTGAGCCATGCACAGCCAGGGCATGGTAGTGCATGCTCTCCTCTTCTTTAAAAAGAGCACGATTCTTCTTCTTGCAGCTGGCCTGGTCCCCCACAGAGAAAACCCACGCAGCTTCTTTCCCTTCTAGACCACCATCTCCTCCCTCTCCCTCCATACACTGACCCTCCTCGGAGACACCCGGTGGACAGGAGCAACTCACGGTGGTCCACAACCACCACCATGAGTCCACCACCGCCCAGCTCACCAAAGAGCCGGTGGGCGTGGTGGCTCTTTCCTCGTTTTTACGTTTCCAACACCTTCAGCCATTGGAGCGTAGGCTTCAAGCTTGAAGCTCAAAGCTCCAGCAGCAGCGGCAAGGCGGTAGTAGCAGCATGCAGCAGCAGCCGCCCAGCCCATTTCCCGCAAGCCTGCAGGCTGCCCTCACCCTCCGCGTGCGCCTGCAGGCACCATCGCCTCCAGCTTCTCCACGTGCCATGTCGTGCTCTCTCTTCCGCAACCGGCCACCACACGCCTCTACAGCGGTCGGCCAAGCACCCCCACACACCCCAGCCAACACGGCCAGGCCACTGTGCGCCATGTCGTGCCCCTTCGCTCGCGACCCAACCCCCCTCCGTGCGCTCTGTCACGAGGTCACGCCCGCAAGCCACCAGTCGAAGCCACTCTTTCGCGCACACCGCAAGCTGGCCGCACTCACAGCACCTGCAACTCCCGGTCGCATGGCTTGCCCGACCGCTGTAGCCACTATTACGCGTTTCTGCGGAACACTGTGGCTACAGTGGGGTGACCGGTGAGTTTCTCACTTTACCGGTCACCCGGCACGCCGCAACCGGTTGCAGCCCGCGTGCACGTCTCCCCCACGTCGCCCACACCCACCCGCGTACACCTGCGTGCGTCCGCCTCTCCCAGCACCTGCCTTCACCTGCTTCCTTCACCGCGTGCGCCTGTAAGCACCCGTTCCAGCCTTTCCGCGCAACCCTGGGCGCTGCAATCCTCTCCGCGCCACTCCCCCCAATGCACTCTTCTCTGCGCGCATACGCGCCTGCGCACGAGCACATGGAAGCCTCCAGACGGTGCTCTGAAGCTGCAGACGTCTTAACTCGCCTCCTCACCTCTAGCAGCGCCCTCTCTCTCCCTCTCTCTCTCTCTCACTCTCTCTCACAACACTCTCTCACTCTCTCTTTATCGACGCTCACATACACATACACTCACACTTCCATACACACACACACCTATACACTATTATATACATATATATATATACGTATACATATATATATTGATATATATATACATACATATATATATATATATATACTTATATTTATACATATAGTAGTACCTATATAATTATGTATTAGTATACATACATACATACATATATATATATATATATATATATATATATATATATATATATATATATATTTATTTATTTATTTATTTACTTATATATACATATACATATATATATATATACTTATATCTATATATATATATAGTATTTATATAACTAAGTATTAGTATGCATATATATATATATACATATATCTATATACTTATATATATATATATATATTTACATATATATACATATCTAGCAACATATATCTATATATACATATATTACTATATATATATATACATATACATCTATATAGTATCATATACATACATATACATATATATATATATATATATATACACACACACACACACACATAACTACATATATATCCCTATATATTTATAACCATATATATATATAGATATATTTACATACATATATATATATTTTCATATTATTTACCATACGTTGTATCGCGGAAATATCTGCACCAATTGTTGATGTTCCCCAATACACACGTACAAAAAGCGTGTTCGCATTCATCTTCCACCATCCATCCTACACCTTACACGCGGCACTTCGTCCCGTTGGTTGCGTCTTTCTAGACGACGACCGACTCGACACCGTGCTACACTCCATCTCCGCCTCCACCCCCACCCCTTTATACATATATAGTATATACATATATATCTATACTGTATTTACTTCTATTTATCTTGCATGCTAGTAAAAAGATAAAAAAATATATAAAAGAGAAAAGATAATCCTTGACTTGCAGGTACTCCGTCTTGCGAGTAGCAAGACCCATTTTGGAACCCTGTTTTGGCTCAAAGCCAAGAACTTAATTTTGAGGGTGTTCCTCAAGGACCAAGATTACCAGAAAAAAATTCCTAAATAGAAAAACACTAAAAACACAATAAACGAACGGAAGAGATTCGTTGTAGGAAAGGCGTAGAAACTTGACCTGTAACCCCACTTCCCCGAGTTTGACCCTGGGCCTAAAAGTGACCAACATAAAATCAAGTAGGCCAGGTTAAAAATTTTGTAAAGAGATGGTTAGGTCCGATTTAGGTTAACCACTATACACACTTCAACGATAAAATCATCATATTAACAACCTATTCGGGTCCGACACCAGGCATCAACCACCTTGTTGGCTCCTTCTTTGCCTGGCCATCCCCCCTTGATGAAGGTGACCTCCTCCTTAGCGTGGCTAAGGGAGAAGAGGGAGAGGAAGAAGACACCAAGGAGGCAGGTAGGTTGCCCTCTTGATCTTCTTCTCTCCTTCTACCTCCTTGGCATAGAGATGGGGTGGAATATTGATGGACCTGACTAAGGGAAGAGATATGGAACCTAACTAATGGAGAGGAGATGGGAATTTTGTGGTGGTAGGGTAGGGTTTTAATAGGATGGGAAGGGGGGTGGTTATGGTGTTGTTTGGAGGGAAATGAAGGGGTACTTAGATATTTTTAGAAGGATAAATGGGAGTAAAATGAAAAGGTGCCTTGGTTTTCCCTCCAAAAATACCTTCTAGAAGGTATTGATTTTGAAGGGAAAAAATGGAGGGTGGAGATGGGTTTCGATGGTGGATGGATGTAGGGTGGTGATGGAAGGGATAGTTGGCACCAAAATAAAGTAGGAGTATGTGGTCGTTTTGGTGGAGTTTAGGTAGTAGGGTAGTAGGTTTTGGTGCCATGGAGGTGTACTAGCTAAGCTAAGCTAGCATACCTAGCTTAGCTAGTAGGGCAGAGGGTTGGAGGCATTTAGAGCTATGGTTTTGAGGGAGAAAAGCTTAAGGTAGTCATCTTGAGCTGCATTGGAGCTGGTGGCCGCTGAAGAGCTACAAGGAGCTACCTTAGCTGGCTTAGCTTGCTAGTTCTTTGCTAGCTGCTAAGCCAAGCTAAGATGAGCTAGCTTCTGCTAAAGTGAGCTGAGGTGAGCTGGGTCTGATATTCCCGAGGAGGACCTAGCTAGCTAGAGTAGCTAAGGTAGCTTAGCTCAACTAAGTTGAGCTAAGTGGAGTCCCCGAGAGCTAGACTTGAGCTGGCCTGAGCTGGTTAAGGTCATCTTCAGCTGACTAGGTCTAGCAAGTTGATAGTAGTAGCTAGTCCTAGTCAGGTTGAACTTCCAGTGAACTCTTCTGAGCTGGAAGAGCTGGAATGGAGCTAGGATCAACTGTCTTTAGCTAGTTTGAGCTATCATCCAACTGAGGTGAGCTAAATGGAGCCAAGGTGAACTAGCTAGAAATATCATTTAGCTGAGATGAGCTGAATGGTGCTAAGGGTCAGCTAGAAGGAGTTAAGATCTAGCTAGGATGAGCTGGATCTATCTAGGATTCAACTGAAATGAGCTAGATCAAACTAGGATCCAGCTGATAGGAGCTTCTTCTTCATCTTCTGCCTTCCTAAGTGCCATGTGTGGGATCTGACATTCTGCCTAATCCTGACACTCAGACAAATGCATCAAAAATACATAAAAATAAAATGCATGCCTATCCTGGGTAAATGCCTAAATGCAGCTCAAAAACTCATCTACGGAGTTAAAACCCTAAGAGCTAGGTTAGTTTTGGGGCATAAGAATGATGATAAACTGGCATTTATCAAAAGACTACTAATGATTCTTTTCCTTCCACATATGGAACCCCACACAAGCACAAGCAAGTTGACTCTTCTCTTCCTAACTCAACTCAAGAACATTCCATTGCACCACAGCAAAACCCTATCCCTTTCCTACAAGTACTTCATTCCATCAAGAAAAAGAAGAAATCTGAGCCCTCTATTAAGGAACTTTTTGGGCAAGTTGAGATAAACATACCTCTCCTAGATGCAATTAAATACATTCCTACCTATGCCAAATTCTTAAAAGATTTATGTACCCCTAAAAGGCAGTCTAGAAATTTAGAAAAGGTGATTCTTTCCAAGATAATTAGCTTAATTGTGCAGAGCAAACTGCCTCTCAAAAAGAAGAATCCGAGAGCACCTCTGATTTCGGTTGTCATAAATGACTTCACTTTTGATTGCACCCTCCTTGATCTTGGTGTTTCCATTAATCTTATCCCCACAATTATTTTTGAGGAATTTAGATTTGGTGAGCTTAAGCCTGTTGAGGATACTCTACAATTGGCTGACCAATCTACAATTCAGCCAAAGGGGATTGTTAAGGATGTCATTGTTAGAGTCTAGGATTGTCTATTTATAGTAGACTTTCTGGTGCTAGATATCAAGGTACCAGAAGATTTTAAGAATGCCCCCATTATCCTTGGACAACTTTTTCTTGCCACCGCTAAGGTGAATATGGATTGTGATTCTAGAAAGATGAAGATCACTTGCGGTGACGAATCCATTACCTTGGATATATTTCAGGCATCTAGGAGATTCCAAGAACCTAATTTCTTTGATGACTTGGACTCGGAAATGGATAAATTGGTGGAAGAAAGCATGCACATTTCTCACATAGGCACCTACTTTGCAACAAATTCTATTCTTGAGTATCATTCACCTTACCCTCCCACCCTAACTTCACCATCCATATCTAACTCCTCCTCAACTCTTCTCCCCCTTCTTTTCCCCTTGACCTACTTCTCCATTCTCTCTCTGAGCTGGGCCCACAATTGGATTTGAAGCCTTTGCCTGACTCCCTAAAATATGTTTTCCTTGGACCTAAAAATTCTATGCCCCTAATTATTAATTCTCATCTCTTTGGGAATCAAGAGTAAAAACTTCTCTAAGTATTGAGCCAAAATAGAAAAGCAATTGGTTGAACTCTACAATCTTAAGGGTAATAATCTGTCCTACTGCACTCATCGAATCTATCTCGAGGATGACTCTCGCCCCTCCCACCAGCCTCAAAGGTGACTTAATCTTAATATGCAGGAGGCAGTTAATGAGAGATTATTAAGTGACTTGATGCTGGCATTATTTACCCTATCTCGGATAGCACTTGGGTTAGTCCTACTCAAGTTGTTCTAAAATAAGTGGGACTAGCCATTATCATTATTGAGAAAGGGGAAAATATTGCCACTTAGACTGGATCTTCTTGGCATATGAGCATTGATTATTGCAAATTAAACACCGCCACCAAGAAAAATCATTTTCCTCTCCCTTTTATTAATCAAATCTTGGTACAGTTAACCGGACAAAAGTATTATTGTTTTCTTGATGGATGCTCCAGCTATAATCAAGTTGCAGCCCACCCTAAGGACCAAGAAAAGGCTACATTCACTTACCCCTTCAAAACCTTTGCTTTCTGAAGGATGCCTTTCAGATTATGCAATGCACTTGCTACTTTTCAGCAATGCATGCTTACCATATTCTCCGACTTGATGGGTAAATGTCTCGAGGTTTTTATGGAGGACTTCTCCATCTTTGGAGATTCTTTTGATTTATGTCTTGCTAACCTTAGCAAGAATTTCCAAAAGTGCATAGAGGTCAATTTAGTCCTCAGCTGGGAAAAGAGTCACTTTATGGTCCAAGAAGGCATCATCCTAGGCCATGTCATCTCTAGATATGGAATTGCGATAGATCGTGCCAAGACCGATGCTATTTCTAAACTCCCACCAACGAACTCTGTTAAGCACATATGCTCATTTTTGGGGCATGCGGGGTTCTACCGCAAATTCATCAAAGACTTCTCCAAAATGTCCAAACCCTTAAGTCAACCTTTTATGAAAGACCAACCCTTTGACTTCAATCACCAGTGCTTGGAGAGCTTTGAAAAGTTGAAGAAAGAGGTTACTGAAGCACTAATTTTATAGGGACCTAACTGGAATCATTCCTTTGAATTAATGATAGATGCCTCAGACTATGGTTTGGGAGTGATTTTAAGGCAACACATTGACAAGAATCCCATTGTTATCTATTATGCTAGCAAAACTTTGGATGATTTTTTTTTTTTTTGAGAAGATGAGGAGTGCTATCGAAAATGATAGCAAATCGAGGTTCATTTATTCATGTAAAAAGAGCCATTACATAGATTCACACCACTCTTTAACATGCACCCAACACTCCCTTGTAGTAGCTCCTACATTAATAGAGCCCCCCCTAAAAAGATGCACATTAGGAGCACACCAAACACACCACATAACAACCACCATCTTCATCTGTTGGCTCCCCATCATCAAAATTTTTCTCCAAAGGTCATCCCACGTGGGTAGAGGGTTCCCACATACTCCTCTCCAAATATGGTCCGTCACCAAGCAAGAAGTGAAGAGGTGCATCCTGTTGTCCATGTCAAAATCACACAGTGGACAGTTCTGCAGTGGAGCACCCATCCTCCTACTTCTTAGTTCACCAGTTATAAGCCCATCCCTCCTACAAAACCAGAGGAAGATTTTAAGCTTGAGTGGAATTTTTATTTTCCACATCTTGGCACAATCAGTGTCTGCAGAAGTGGGAGCATCAGCCATGACCTCCATCAGCCTCCTATAAGTCTTGGTAGAGTTGAACAAACCATGTTTCCAGCGATAACCATCCTCCCATTCAACCGACTGGAAAGCAATCAGATCAGCAAGTAGCCGTGCCTGCTCAGTCTGGGTTCTTCCCTCCTCGCACGCGCCAGCTGCATCATGAACCCACCTGCCATTCACTTCATCCCAATATTCTCTGACCGATGCCCTGCTATCCACTGCTGCAGTGAAGACCCTTGGATATGCCTCGATCAGCTTGCCCAGATCATACCACACATCATCCCAGAACGCAAAGCTCCTGCCATCACCCAAGTTAGGCACAAACTCTGACCAGTGGTCTTGGATTGCCCACCTTACTGACTGCCAAAAGGGAGAGGGTCGGCTAGGGGCTTTGCTCCACATCTGCACCTATGTAGGACCATACGAGTCTTTGATTAACTAGGACCACACCTTGCCATCTTCCACTATTAACTACCCACTTCAGGAGCAAAGCGTTGTTGAACTCTTTCAAAGACCAAATGCCCATTCCTCCCTTTGACCGAGGTCCACATAGGTGTTGCCATTTCACCAGATGTAGGAACCTGCCTATTGACTTTGCCCCCTTCCAAAAGAAGTGCTTTCTCACCATATCTAGCCTCTTCCAAATAGACTTCAATGGTCTGAATACTGAGAAAAAAAAGATCAAAATCAATGTGATGACTGAGTTTATCAAGATCAGCCGTCCACCCTTAAATAAAAGCTTGCTACTCCATGATTTTAGTTTGGCAGTTACCTTCTCAAAAAGAGATGCCCAATCACTCTTCTTCATCTTCTTATCTATCAAAGGTAAGCATAAGTATCTCATCGAGAGTGTAGTAGATGACGTATGCAAGGTGGTTGAAATTGCTTCATGCTCCCTATCAGTCATACCAAAGCAAATCAAAGATGATTTAGCTCCATTCAGCCGTAAACCCGAAATCTCTCGAAATATATTAATCATACTAGATAGAGACACCGCCTCACTGAGCCCAACTTCCACAAAAAAAATCATGTCATCGGCGTACTGTAGTACCGGTGCAAAAGCTCTAGAATTTGATAGCGAATATCCCCTGACCAAGCCTGTCTCTGCCATCTTGAAACTGAGCTGCACAATGGTATCCACTGCCAAATAAAAGATAAACAAGGCCAGCGGCCAGCCCTACCGCATCCTACACTGCGGCTGGATCCACTCTCCACAAGGCTTCCTGTTTATAAGAGGAGAAAAGGAGGATGTGACAATACACCTCTTCATCCATTGAATCCACTGGGGAGGGAATCCCCTCCTCTTAAAAATCTCCCACATATATGGCCACTCTACCGAATCGTATGCTCTATTGAAATCAACCTTCCACATGAATGCTCTGCTCTTTCTCCTCTTCCAACCAGAGATCACCTCTTGCACCACAATGAAAGACTCTTGTAAGGATCTGTTAGGGAGAAATGCCACTTTCACCGAACTAATTAGGTCGGCCAGGACACACTTCAATCTATTTGCTAGTATTTTAGCAATGATGAGGTAGATTGAGTTCAAAAGCGCAATGGGCCTAAAGTCAGCCAGTGTCTCTACCCCAATGCACTTTGGTAATAGAAACAAATAAGATTTGTTTATTCTCTCCATGCATGAGTTGCCCCTTTGGAACTCTTTAATAACATCCATCATATCCCCTTTGACCACTAGCCAAAATTCCTTGTAAAAAAATACCTGGAATCCATCTGGACCCGGAGAACCCTCTGCATTCAACCCATCCATGGCCTCCACCACCTCCTGCTCTGAGATATTCTCAATCAGCTTTGCGGCTACCATGCTTCCCACCCGGGGGAAGTCTGAAGCTATCATTCTCCAACCCCCTCTCCCACTTGATCTCGATGCTTCCTTGAAATACCTAGCCGTCTCCCTTCTAATCTCATCAGAAAATGTAAGCACTGAGTCCCCTCTATTCAAAGAAGAGATGAAATTCACTCTCCTTCTAGCGCTTGCTGCCATATGCAAAAATCTCGTGTTTGCATCCCCCTCCTTCAACCATAATTGTCTAGACTTTTCACGCCAGTCCACTTCCCTAATCTGGTCCTCAGCTTGAATCACCCCCTGCCAATGCTTCCTCTGTGCCTCCTCATCCACAGCCAATCGCTCCTTGTTCCCCTTTTCATCTAGAAAATGCACCATGGACATAGCTTTAGACCTCCGCTGATCTCTGACGATCTGAACTATTCACCTAGACTCCCTCAACATCACTCTCAGATCTTTCAGTTTCATAGCCAAGTGATAAATGGCTGATCCTTCCACCTACTTATCCACCCACCAGCTGCCAACCATCTCTTTGAAGCCTTCCTCCCTCAACCAAGACTTCCTAAATTTAAAATAGGTGCCCACATGGGACTCCTCCTCACTGTCCTAGAGTAGTGGAGTGTGGTCCGAGAAAGGGCAAGCCAACCCCATGACTGACGACTGCTGATATCGCTCTAACATCTCCACACTCCCAATGAAGCTGTCCAACTTAGAGACCAGTTCATTACCCCCACGCCATGTGAATTCAGCCCCCGCTGAAGGATATTCATTAAGACCAACCTCTGATACCACTAACTAAAATCCAAGTGAAGACCTATCCACCCTTTCATTCTGCCGATCATTCACGGATAAACACTGTTGAAATCCCCACATACAAGCCAAGGGATTCCATTTGTATTACTCACCATCCCACACAGCTCTTGCTAGAGTTCAGATCTCAAATTATCCGCACACGGACCATAAACGCATGAATGAATCAGCTCTTGCGCATCCCCAACTGCCTGAAATATGCAAGAGATCACAAATTGACCCCTCCAAACCTCTTGCAAAGTCAGACTGGAGTTCTTCTACCATACAGCCAGCCCTCCTGCCCTTCCAATTGCATTCACAACTCTAAAATCAGCTTGCCCCATGTAGCAACAACTGCCAGAGAGAATCCCCTTCATCTTCTATATGGATCTCCTATAACAAGGCACAATCCACCTCCCACTCACAAAGGTATCTAGCCAACGATGCCATCCGCATTCTATCGCGCAACCCACGCAAATTCCAAGTGAGAACCTTCATCCCCCAGATTTTGAGGCCCCCTACTGCCCCCCAGTCCTCTTCTCAACCTTCAGAATGTCTGCTACCTTCCCTTCACTGTATGTTTGGCCTCCACCAGCACTCCCTCCCCTCAATTTATATGGCAAGCGCACATACTTCCCCCTCGATGAAGAACCCACCCCATATCTCAGCTCCCCTGGCACCAAGAAAGAGAAGCTATCAGGATTCTATGGAGTAACCTCTCGGGTCTCATGTTGCCTCTGTGCATCAAAATTCACAACTACAAGCTCCCTTCCTCTACCTTCATCCTGCACCAATGCAACCTCTGAGAGTGGTTGGTCCGGCCCCCTCATCTCCTTCATTTCAGCATCCAGCACCTCCGACCAATGAAGCTCCTTCCTCCTTTTCACCTCTTGTCTGCCAGAACTCCTGGCTTTATCCCCATGGGGATTAGTCTGGGTGTCCATCTCCTCAACCTGCACATCTGGGACCGCCTCTTACACAATATCCTCGTGACAGAAGGCCAATTTCAGCCAAAGGAGCCAGGAACTCCCCTCGCACTTGAGGATAACTTTATCCAGGATTGGACCCCCCCTTATCACCTTCACCTCAACCTTAATCGATCTCCCATCTCCCTTACACAACCAACCATGGCACTCTCCTCCACGGTCGTGAAATTGGCAATCACTCCAGCCACCACCCCCTTTGTCCTTAAATGCAACGGTAGCTCCCAAATCTCCATGACCCCCCTTCTATTCTTGGCTCTCTGAGGAGGACGATCATGAAGAGCTCCATTAAAGGGAGACACCAGTCTCCATATCGCCGTCACCCCATCGAAGCTTGATGTACGGAAACATAGCTCTTCCACATCCAACATGCCCAAATCGAAAGTACAAACCTTCCCCCCTCCAAAGTGGGCCACCTTCCACCCCTGAGATGAAAGTGAAAGAGACCTTACCAGATTTTGGATCTTCTCATAGGCATAGATGCCAATCATAATTTCACCGATAAGTGCCCCCCTGTTCACCATCTCCACTGCCCTGGTCTCATTGGATTGAGGCACTTCCACATCATACACCTACCCCAACCCCTCCGACGGTGGTGGTGGTGGTGGTGGCGGCATCTCATTTACTCCCTGAACCCTATCTCACCCACCATCATGCGGAGTCTCCCTCCCCTTTGCTCTACATCCATTCCTCTTATGTCCCCACCCCCCACACACTAAGTAGAGGGTCAGCGACCTTCACACTACCGCCATATGTCCTCTCCTTCTACAGCGATAACACAAAACATCTAGATTCCCTCCGCAGTTTTGCCTCCACATCTCACCAACCCTTTGAGCCGCCCATGGTGGTGCCCAAGCCTCCTCAATCCTCTCCCTCTGACGTCGTCTCCTAGACCTCCAAACCTTTCAACTGTCGTCCACCTCCCAAACCCTAGCTTCACCTCTCCTCTCCATCTTCTACCATCATAATCAGAAGGACTACAACTGAGTTAATCAGCAAAACTTTGGATGATACACAACGAAATTACACAATCACTGAGAAAGAACTTCTTGTCATTGTGTTTTCCCTAGAAAATTTTCAATCTTATCTGTTGGGGTCATATGTCATTGTATACACATACCACTTAGCACTGAAATATTTGCTAACCAAGAAAGATGCGAAACCTTGCCTTATCCGATGGATTCTCTTACTCTAGGAATTTGATCTGGAATTTAGGGATAAGATGGGTTAGCAAAATGTTGTGGCTAATCATCTCTCCCATCTTATGATGGATGACGTGCTTTCCCCGCCAAATATTTTCCTTAATGAGACCTTCTTTGCAGTCTCCCACCTCCCTCGGTATGCTCCAATTGTGAACTATCTTGTGACTAAACCAATCCCTAACGATTGGCCCAAGCATAAAAGGGATAAGTTCTTCACAGATGTTAAGTATTACTTTTGGGAGGAGCCCAACCTATTCCATATCTATGCTGACTATGTCATTCAACGATGTGTGCCTGATTTAGAATTTCATGATATTCTGACACACTGTCATGAGATGGCCTGTGGATGACATTTTTCGAGTAAAAAGACTGCAGCGAAAATATTGAATTCTAGATTTTAATGGCCCAAAAGACATAAAGATGCTCATTCTTTTGTGCGGTCCTATGTGTGTTGTTAGAGCATCGGCAACATGACAAAAAAGGATATGATGCCCTCAACCCCATTTTGAAAGTTGAGATTTTTGATGTGTGGGGCATCAATTATCTGGGACCGTTCATCAACTCTTGTTGGTATTTGTACATTCTAGCCGCAGCCAGCTACGTATCTAAATGGATTGAAGCAATACCCACCCACACCAATGATCATTGGGTAGTCGTCGATTTTATCAAGAAAAATATCTTTTCAAGATTTAGAGTTCCTAAGGCCATCATTAGTGACAAAGGATCTCATTTCACCCTCTCAATTTCGTTAACTTCTCTCTAAATACGAGGTTACTCACAAAATCTCTACTCCTTACCACCCCCAAACTAGTGACCAGGTTGAAGTTTCTAACCGGGAGATCAAAAATATTTTACAGAAAATGGCTAGGCCCGATCGTAAGGACTAGTCCAATAAAATGGACAATGCTTTATGGGCCTACCGTACAACATTTAAAACTCCTCTTGGCATGTCCCCATTTCGCCTAATTTTTGGAAAGGCATGCCATCTCCTGGTTGAACTGAACCCAATTAACGTGTCTGGCTTTTCAACGCTAGGTTATGAATTTTTCCGACAAAACTCAAATACAAGTGGACCAGCCCATATATTGTCCTAAAAACTTATCCCTATGGTGCTGCTAATATTCTGGATTATAAAACAAATAATTCTTTTCAAGTCAACGACTAGCGATTAAAGCCCTATTTTGACAACTCGAATCTTCCATCCGACTCTCATGATTTAAACGATGTACTCGATACTTGATGCACTTCACACCAGCTAAATGGCGTAAAAGACAACACTGGTTGGTAGGTAACCTAACAAAATTTTTCCCATTTCTTCATTCTTTTCTTTTTCAGGTGCTAATTATCCCTATTCTATCCTGACTTCTCCTACCTCAAATGATATGTTCTACCTCTGCTTTGCATGAGGACCTGCAAACCTTAGGCATGGGGAGGTACTTTTATTTCTGTCAGGCATTCCATTGTTTTCATAACCTAAGAACATCAAAATATGTTGCATTCTCATTACATTTCTGCATTTGCATATGCATTCTTTCTGCATGCTTAAAAAAAATGTTTTGAGGACTGTTAGTAAAAGACAGGACTAGTAGTTGTACTTTAATTCAATATAGGTACACTTGGGATTTAATTCTTAACAAACTAAGGACAAAGCCTTGGATCCATTTGTTAGACATTTCAAGTCTATAAACATAGACTAGATCAGGTATCCTTTAAAGAAATCCATCCTAACACCTGATGATTCGAGTAACCTAACTTTGTTTAGCAACCTAGATAGACTTGGCTTGTCTCTCGATCCCAAAACTTGCATTTCTTTTAAAAACCTTGTGTCAAACATTTCATACACAAGCCAACATAGCCCAAATCCATAAACATCTAAATATTTAAAGCCCTCTATTTTGGCCTTGGTGAAAGTCCGAGGCAGATGATTAGCATGAGTTCCCATCATCGAGAAGGAGGAAAATACCTCCATTGAGGACGTGATGTCAACATGTTATCGCCTCGACGTTGCTCTATATCTATATTTCATATCTTTAGATGGACCATTAAGGTACATTTTGCTACTCAGGTGTCTTGGACGATGCTCTACCTATAGTGTCGGAGCAAAAGCCTGAGTTCGCTTGGAGCACTCCTTTACACCTCTTTGTGTTTTGGGGTTGTGAGCTCCTGGGGAGTGTCATGGACGATGCTATCTCAAAGTACAGGCACCAGAACCCCCTTGAGGATTGGTAATAGGAATGATAATCCCAACACATCTGTAGTAGGATTGATCTGTGGCTAAGCATGCATGGGGGAACAAAAAAAAATGACCATATAAATTTGTCTATCCCAAAAATGTTGGCTCATCATAAGCACTAACACCTGATTTTTCAAGGCTTTATGAGTTGCAGATCGAGTTCACGAACCAAGAAGGTCCTAACTGTGAAAATGGTTTCAAGTTATTTGAATTAAAAAGGTGTTAAGTAGTGAATTCTCAAAGGATACAATGGTCCTGATTTGTCTAATCCTTGAATCCAAAGATGCGTCCTGATGTTTTATCCATAACAAATCCCGTACCTACCTTAACCAAAAATCAACCAAGGTCCTACTTTAAGCTCATTCCTCAAAACACAAAAAAACTATTTTCTTTGAGAAATAATGTGGTGCAATTACAATTTTTGCTAAGAAACTAGCAAAAAGATAAGCATGGGGTTGTGATAAACACCAGTTTATCATCTTCTTTAATGACTATTCACACCTACTTCCTAGGATTTTGACAATTGCATTACGTCATTTCACTTCATTTAGCATGCATTTGCATTTCGGGTTTAGGGCATGCATTAGCATTTCTTTTTCATCATCTTATGTATTTTGTCATTTAATTGTCAGGGATGAGAATGCAATGGAAATCACTTAAACCCTGGCAATGTGGAAGGCACAAGTTTAAAGGAAAGAAGACAGAAGCTCCAATAGCTAGATCCCAACTCATCCCTAACTCATGGAAGCTCATTCCTACTTAGCTTAGCTACTAGTCATTAACTAGATAAGCTAAGCTAGCTGAAGAGTCATCATTCAACTTTAGCCAGCTCATCTCAGCTACCGAAGAGATGTGGCTAGCTCATGTCAGCTCTACTCAACTCTACTTAGTAGCTAGCAAAGAACTAGCTAGCTAAGCTAGTTGTGGAGCTCACAGACACCCCTTCATCAACTTCTCCAATCTCCATGGAAGCTCAAGCTAGCTCAGGAAGCTCCATCTAGCTCCTCCATCTACTTAGCTAAGCTACTAGCTAGCTTAGCTAGCTCCTTAACTAGCTCCACCTCTACTCCCTACTCCTCCACCCTTATGGCCGTCCACCCTACCCTAAACCAACCCTTTCAATTGATGCCAAAATGGACTTTATAACCAACACCTTCATGGCCAAATTCAGGCCCCTTTGTTGGCACCAAACCACCCTCCATCTCCACCATCCAACCACCATCAAATGCCATCCCATCCATCCATTATTGGTGCCAACATAAAGCCTTTTAGAAGACCCCTTGATGTAAACACATTTATTGAGGGTAAAATGCCTATTCATGCATGTTCCTAGGCTTAGATTTGCATTTCATGCTATAAATATTGCATAAAATGCATCATTATGCATTTAGAGTAGTTGTATATAATTTAGGTTAATTACATCCTTTCTGTGGTCAGGAGAGAAGGATATTTATTTCTAAGCCTCGGATTGACGATCCGACCAAACGAATCTGATCAAGACGACGATCGGAGTCCAACGCCTCCGAAATCGCCTCAATCGGAGTCCCGTAGCACCATATGCAATTCGAGGAAGATCAACGGCAAAGGGACTAGATGACATAATTCGGAGCTTCAAATGAAAAATTTGACCGCATGGATGGATTCGGGTCAACCATCGCAACCTAACGGCAGGAAAATCGACTCAATCCGATCTCTGTAGCAGCCCCTACAACGAAAATAAGATGGACGACCCAGATTACGCCACGTGGCGCAACCTAGGTCACCCAGGTGCATGCAAGCGCACAGCAACACGGGTGTGCATGCACGCTCGCAGGCGTGCATGCGCACAACACAGCGCCAGTGCATGAAGCATGCACGCGTGCGGAGAGCACCCAATGTAGCGTTAGCGGAGCATGCAGCGGATCTTCAACGACGAACCGACAGACTTACAGTGACACTTACAGTCGTCGCTAATTCATCTCATGCCAACAAAGCCAACTGTGGGTGCCAGCGGGCATGAGTTGCCTATAGCGACGTTTCCAGCGATGGCCTGGATGTCACTAATGGTCTCATACCTATTTTTTGCCTCTTCTCCACTATAAAAGGACCTACACCCCCTTCCTTCCAAGCCATCTCTACCTACTCTACTCCCACCTACTCCCAAGCTCTAGCAAGCCTACCAACACTCCATTAGAGCTTGTTCTCAAGCTCCCAAGGCTCCTATTAGTGTAGCGAACCTTTGCCCCACCAAATACTCCTCCAACTTCCCATCCCCATTCATAGGTCACCTTAAAGCTATCCTCCCAGCTCCATTCCGGTAGTAGATCATCTCCGTCTTCCCACCTCCATTCCAGAGCCACGCCGAAGCTTTCCTCAACCTGACGTCCTTTTGCATCTCACCTCCGTCGTCCCACTCCTCACCTCCTTCATCCGAGCTTCCGCCAGGTGTCATCGTCTCGTCGAATAGCCGATTCAGGAGATTTCTTCTCACCCCCCTCTCTTTTTATGCTTTCATAGTTGATTGTAATAGACATTGAAGTGATATCTATACCATTTTCATTTCATCTCTATCTTGTGATTCGTTTGCTTATTTTCTTCTTACAAAAACACAAAAAAATAACAAAATCCTAAAATACCAAAAACAAACAAAACGAAGCGTGGTTTCAATTAAATTAAACATCGCCTCCTTGTGTTCAACCTGGTACTCCCTTGGAGTTTCGGTATAAATTTTATCCGATAGACATGTTTTGCAGCTACGATGATGGGTTACTTGTAACCCCAATTTTTAACTTGCGAAACATGCCTGACCATTTTGGCACCGTTGCCGAGGAGGCAACGAAATTTACTTTATTGTTTATTGCATTTTTTTGCATTTACATAGCACTAACCCTACTTGTCTTTGATCTACTATCTTGCAAGTACCCTAGCATGGAGATCCAAGTGCGATAGACCAGAGTAAAGTGCGGGTAGAGTACTCTGTAAGTGTCCCCCACATTCCCCCCCCACTAGTTCATTTCACCACACTCATAACCAAGACCTAATCTACTGAGGTGTTTGCATAAACCCTAGGATAGAATTGTTTGTCTTGTCTGCCACCTTCATCAACCTCACCCCCACATTCAAAAAAAAAAAAAAAAAGATACTTTCTGTGGGACAAATCAATATACACACTCTATACACCCACATTTGAGGCACATAATCGGACTTGATTTTCATCTACTCAACAGAGCTTCCAACCTGTGGACCTGGTACACGAATTCAACACATAAAAGAGTATAAATCATATTAGGTTAACAACCTTTTTGTGTGCCTTAATCAATGGTGCATTTGAGCCGATTGATTGAATTGTTTGGGCCGCACCACCTAATGTAAAAGAGGTTCATTTTGTAGATGCCCCTTAGGATTAAATAACTAGGTCAAGCCAGGCACTCCATATTTTTCTTGATTTCTAAAGGAAAATACTTGAACACGTGCTTTCAACAACAAACTTGGTTTGCCTCACAAAACATGTTTGAAAATACCTAATATTTGAATCCTAAAAGCTATTAAGCAAGATTCGAACCCTAAAACTCACCTCATCATTAATAATCTTACCTGAAAACCTCTTGGTTGTGCACATTCACACGTTCTCAAACAAATCATTAAGGGCACAACCCATTTAGGGCCCATGACATTCTAGAGCACTAATTTCCCAAGCCTAACTAAAATCAATTAGACGTTGGCCCTAAGGATTCATTCGTTCGTCGGGATCCAGATTGAGATTATTCATGATTAACCTACTTATACTAGTCAATCTGATGTCTAGCTAGGGGAGTAGCATCAAACAACCGCGGCTGGGGGGTACACTAGGAACTGGAGGTGCAAACCAAATGAAGAACCTTCTCCCCAGTCCCTCCTTCTAACTGGTTGGATTGCCTGGACATAAGTAGAGTAAATCATCCATAATCTTAGGATGGATTCTGAGAGTCAGTAGACCTTAGGCTACCCCATCTAAGGATAGGCTTGTATTCTTGTGCTGCAGGGTGCCCTCTTTTCCCTGTTCTTCCGACTTCCTTCCAGTGTATGCTTGGGAGGAGTCCATTGAACCCTAGATTGGAAGGACCTTTAGACCATTCCCAGAGGTGGAGGTTGAGCTTTAGCCAAGCAGATCCCATGGCTGATCAACAGCCACCTCCCCCACTCCCGAACCAGCAAGAGCTGATTCAGAGGCAGTTGGAAGAATTACAGCAGATGCAGCAATGGTTCCAATGAATTAATGGTCAGGGCACTTAGCCCTTGAAGGATTTTTATGATCCTTCAAATTATGAGGATCATCCCAAAATTGCGATTCCCACCGGAGATGTTGAGTTCAAGCCCCAGGTTTTGAGTCTAATTAAACACTTTCATGTGCTTAGCTCAGAGGACCCATTCCAACATTTGGAAGACCTGATTACTATGGTTCAGACCACCAAATCGCAGAATGTGGATGAAGAACAGATGCTCATGAGGCTTTTCCCCCATTCACTCAGGGATAAGGCCGCACATTGGTATCATACCATTGGAAGACCAATTACTATCAACCTTCCTGAAGAAGTTCTTCCCAATTGGATGAACCAATGCATTGTGATGGGCAATTACCACTTTTGCCCAGCGGTAGGGGGAACCATTTCATGAGGCTTAGAAGAGATTCCAGGATCTGTTGCGGAAGTGTCCACACCACTAGGTGCCTAAATGGCAACTTGTGTAGATTTTTTATCATAGGTTGAATGATCAACTCCGTAATCATCTCGATGCTTCTTGTGGAGGCAATTTCCTCAACAAGGACGTAGATAGCGAATATGATTTGTTTGAGGAAATGAGCAAAAATTCTTTAAACGACGCCTCCATGGAAACCTTCAACCGATCCCAACAAATTAGATCAAATGCCAATGAGGTCTAAGATTCTCATACATCTGATATGGAATTGATCTGCAATAATTAGATAAGATGGATCTAGTTACTAAATGAATCGAAGAGTGGATGTCCGGAAACTCTAACTTTCCTAGATCCACTGAATCCCAGGGATCGAGATTCCATTCTTTGCAAGCTCCTATGGGACAGGAGCTTGTGAACCAACTAGAACTGGTTCGACCTTCGAGCCAACTCTTCTCGGAACCTTATAGGTTCCAAACTGGGGCCTTGGATCCCAGTCTTTCTGATCCTTCTTCATCCTCATCTTATGACGATGCTCATGCTATGCAAGAGAATGTTAGGTCCAACCCTTATTCGATTCCTACAATTCTGGTTGGAAAAATCATCCTAACTTCTCTTGGAAAGATCAGGGGCAGCAGACCCAATATCGACCCAATAACTATGTACTGCAAAAACCAGTGGGTCAGGGTCATGTATATACTTAGTTGCCCCTGAATCAGGTTAATCAGCCCATGTGGAATGCTCAACAACCAGCCAAGTAGGTTGACTTGAACCAAAAATGGTAGAAATGCAAGGGTCAATGCTCTAGCTCATGCAATAGATGAAAACTTCGCTGGACACCTTGCAATCTAGACTTAGTACAAACGACCGACAACCTGGATCTCTACCATCACAATCTATACCAAACCCAAGGAATGTTCAAAGCCTAGGTGCTGGGCCTCACGGGTTTGGTAATGATGGGAAGTCGCATGCTCAAGCTCATGCTATCTATTAGGCTACCCCAGCCCCTCCCGGAGCGAACCAAGTTCCTACCATAATCAACCAGGAGCCTCCTATTTTGCCCAACCCTCCCCAAGGCACTAACCAGCAACATTTTGCCATGGCAAACACCATCACCTTGAGGAATGGTAGTAGACACAAGGGACCTACCCAACCCCATGTCAACCCCATTAGGCCCTGTAGCAAGAATTCCAAACTCCCAACTAAGAATGTGATCAACAAAACATCAGAGTATGATTCGGGAGTATGTTGTTGTTTTATGGGCAAACAGAAAAAGTAAGAGGAGAAATTGGAGGAAAGGATGTCCTTACTTCAGGCTTTCAAATCGACAATCATTTTACTCCTCGCGACTATCGGATCAATCTCCGCCTACGCCATAGGTTTACTGAATGCATATAAAGAAAGGCGTAGAGCAAAATCTGAAAATAATAGGAGAGTAGTTTTGTCCGATAACACAAGCACACTGATCCTAAACAAGCTACCTCCTAAGAAGAAGGACCCAGGAGCCCTGCTGATTTCCTGCACAATAGGAAACATTACTTCTGATCGGGCCCTCCTCGACTTGAGTGCTTCCATTAATGTGATCCCTACCTCACTGCAAATGGAATTGGGTCTAGGCTACCTAAAACACACTGACATAACCTTGCAGTTAACTGATAGATCTATTACAAAACCAAGGGGTATTTTTGAGGATGTTTTAGTCAAGGTTAATGATTTGCATTACCTTGCTGATTTCATGGGCATGGACATGGAAACCCCAAAACAGCTCAACCACACCCCAATTATTTTGGGAAGACCTTTCTTGGCTACTGCCAAGGCAAGGATTGATTGTGAATCGGGAAATATAGAAATGGCCTCAAGGGATAAGATAAATCAATTCAATATTTTTGAGGTCTCAAAGAAGAATAAAATTAAGTGTGGTCCGATGGAGGAGCTTGGTAGAATAGAGGAAGTAATGGCCATACATACCTTAGACAACCTTTTAATGGCCAACTCAACCCAAACTCGAGAAGATCACATGGTTGCGGAAATAATTGAGGACAAAACAAAAATGCGACCAATTGTAGCAACACAGGATGAGGAAGATATACATGAAATCAAAAATTTGTTGGATGATCCACATGATCAAGATAAAACCCAACAACATCCTTATCCTAAATGCTTAGAGTTTGAGGTCCAACTTGTGGGTGGGAATTCTGAGGATCAGGATGGTTGGTTTAAGAACTCAGAGTGTGAGGATGAAATTGAACATTGGGGAAGAACTCTTCAAACATTAGGTATTCTAGAGTACCTACAAATCCCTAGCACATCATAAAACCCTCGTCGTCCTTTTCCACCCAACCATTGCACAAATTTTATACCCAACCACACTTCCTCTGTAATAAATCAACAAAACTCCTATTGGAGACCATTTGGGCTCTCCCTGCACCACTAGCTTGCCACTTTCATTGTTCATCTTTTTGGCAAGCCCATTTTCACTCTCCAGGACCTATACCTGGAGGCCCAGAAACTGGGTTGTTGTGGCCTCAATGTTTAGGTATTTTTTATTGAGGACCTTGCCTAGCTGAAGGCACTAAACTCAGACATGTAAAGACTGTTCCAAGCTGACCAGAGTCTCACAGAAACCAGGTTCTATTCTTCCACTTCTACTCTCCTGCATGCTTTCATTTTTCACAATGAGGATATTGCAATAGCTAAGCATGGGGAGGTGGACATATTTTATAACCTTTTTGTCAACTGTAACAGTAATTTCCTGTTATTTGATTCTTATAAAAAAAATTGAAATTTTGAATAAGATATAAAAAGAAAGAAATTAGGAAAAGAGAACTTAGGCATTTGGAACTTATTAACTTTAGGAAATGATAAGAGAGGACCTAAACACTTAGACTCTTTAGGACTTCAGGCTTAATTAGCCCAGGTGTCCACTCGAATGTGGACTTAGTCTCGAGTCCTTGCCAATTAAAATTTATTTTAATTTGGTAAATAATTTTGGATGATAAGTATGTGACTTATCAACCCACCCTCTGATTTGGGGGGACTTTAAGCCTAAGCATCTACACACATTTTTTGCACTACTCACTTTTCAGTGGTTTCTTCAGAAATTGGGTAGCTAATGAACTATCTAGGATGGTATGTGATGAGAACCTCATCATGAGCCATAACTAGCTCATTTTGACCCAATACAAAGGATAAAAGCTCCTACATAACTCAAGGAAAGGCTTAACTCAGAGAATTCTGAGTTTAAGGAGAAAATAAGTCATAAGGGGTAAAAATGCAATTTTACCAGTATAATCTGCATACAGGGTAATTCAGGGTCCAAACACAGGTCAAACAAACCGAATAAGAAGGAAAGTGGGATGATCTGACAAGGGCTACAGCAATTCCAAGGAACTAAATGATAATCTGTAACCTTAAAACAAACCCACTTCAATTCACGAGGTTTGAGGCAAAGTAAAAATAGAATAAACCATCTAAAATTCATAGAAAAATAATCTCTAGGGTTTATAACCTTCAATTTGGCCTTCAGAACCCATTTTGACCTACATTGAGAACCATGCCCAATTAATAACTTAATTTGGGTTTTTGCATAAATTGACCAGTCAAACAAGGTTTAATCTAGAAATAAAATTCACCATCAAATTCCTTAGGTCCTAATTAGTCATGTATAAAAACTTGAACCTAAGAAGAAACCTTCTCGACCAACTTTGCACTTTGGTCCTCATATATTTACTTTTTGGCCCTCAACTTTTGAACCCTCACATTTCTGCCCCTAACACTCCTTCGTTCTTTGCACTCAGGTCCCTCCTGCCAAAGCCTACCAGCACCATGCTCCGGCGACCTTGCGCGGAGCATGGCACCGCGCAGGGTAAGGGGGAGGGTCTGGCAAGACAACTGGGGGTGCCCTGCGTCGTCAGCCGTCGCAGGAACACCCCCCTAGTCGCTGTAACCCACCATACCGGCCGTGCGAATGCGCGGACGGTATGGGTTTCCATCTCCGGCGTCCTCCGGCGAGGGAGACACGTCGTCTCCCTCCGCCTTCCTCTCTGATTCGGTCCCTATAAATACCCCCGTCGCTCCACCGTTCTTCCCAGCTTGGATCTGACGGAGAAAACCCCCAACTTTCCTCTCCTCTCACTCCGGCAGACGCCCACCAGCTCCAGCGGTTCTTCCTCCTCCTCCTCTTCGCTCTGCCGCAATACCAGCAGCAGAGACTTCTCTCCCTCGCTCTTCCCGCGCCACGCCGCACCCAGCTGGCGCCTCTCCGGCCCTCTGCTCGCCGCCACCCCTTCCCTCGGGCATCTTCTTCTCCGGCGACAGTCGATACGACTGTCGCCCGCTCCGGCCCCTCCTCGTCCTGCTAAGTAGGTAGAACTCCTCCTCTTCCTCCCCTCTTCCTTTTCCTCACTTTAAACATTTACTGTCGCCCTCGATTCCGACCAATCACCCTCACCTTCTCCGCCTCCGGCCATCCTCCGGCGAGCCGCTCCCATCACTCCAGCAACCCACACGGCTCGCCGACCACCGCAGAACCTCCGCCTCCTCACCCTGATCAACCTCCGCCCATCCACTTCCCCCAAATCACCCTCTGCAACTCCACCGAACAAACCCATCTCCCGACCCACAGTCCGACCTAGGGCAGCTCTTGGGCTCTGCCCCGCCGCCTGCACACCCCCCAACCACCTTCGCCGTGCCACGGCGAAGGTCCTCCGCGTTTCTGATTGGGCCGAGAGGCCGTTTCTCTGTGGGCAGGTACCTGCGCTCGTCGCCGCCATTGTTGAAGCGAAGCAGCTTCGACCTGCTGTCCCAGGTGCGCCGCGCCCAAATTACGCTCCCAGGTGGTGCGGGGGCATTTCGGCAAAGCGTTAGGCTGCAGTTGAGGCGAATCCCTCGCGCGAAGGCCTCGATTACCAGCTGCTTCCTCCGCGCAGGCGCGAAATAGGGGTGGGACATTTAGTCCCACCTCGGAAGGCTCTGAAGGACCGCAGCGGTATAAAGCGAAAAAGTGCTGGAGGCTTGTTGCCTCAGCACACGGGGTGAGGTCCCCTTCACCCGCCCAGTTACCCGGTCTCATCCGCGCTCACGCCCCGCGGACCTGGCCCGACCCGACTTAGACTGACCTGCACTCCTCGCCCACCACGCACGCCGGTGGGCCTGGACCCGGGCGCGACCCGTACCCGGCAACCCAGCAGCTCTGGGAGAGCTTTCCTAAGAGCGGTTTCTGTGAGAGAGAAACGCGGGGGGGGAGGGTAGAGGTAGGTTTTGCCCCTCTCTGATCAAGCTGTGTAAGTGTGCAGGCACTGGTGAAGAAGAACCATGGAAGAAGACGAAGGCTGAAGGAAGGAGGATCACCGAGCGGCACTGTAGCAGCGGCAGTTTAAGTCGTCTGATTGGAAAATCAGACAACGTCCTGAAGGCAAAGATGGCAGAAGGAAGGCGAGGCAGAGGAGAACACAGAGAGGCCAAGGAAACAGCTGAAAGAAGAGCACGAGAAGAAGATCTGAAGAAAGGAAAAGAAGAAAGAAAGAAAAAGAAGAAGAACAGGACCGCTCTGCAGAAGAAAAAGGAAGAGCAGAAACAGCTGAAAGAAGAAGAACATCACCACTGCAGATAAAGAAGAAGAACAAAGGAAGAGAGCAGAAGATCTGAGAAGGAAGAAGAGGAGAAGCAAAGAGAAAAGAAGAAAAGCCAACAAATTCTCTCTCTCTCTTTCTTTATTTTTGTAAAAGAAACTTGTACCCCTAGAATACAACTTGCTCCCTGAGTTCGACCTTGGGAACTCTTTTATTTTCCGAGTAACAAATTGTATTAAACTGGTAATCACCTCTCTCTATACTATACTACGACGAAATAATAAAACTATAGAGGAAGTTTCTACACCAGTTTTTGGCGCCGTTGCCGGGGAGCAACGGCTATTCTAGAGGTAAACATTCCTGTTTCTTTTTAGTTTATGATAATCTCCTCTCTTTTGTGCAGCTACAGGAAATCAAGAAGACAAGCAACCGCACGACAACCACTCCGAGGACAGGTAAAATTTTTTTTTTCCATTCGCTATTAACCCCTAAACTCTAAAGAGGAAGAAAAGAAAAGAACAAGCAATATAGGGTTAACCTGTCTTCCATACTTAGTAACCATAAAGAGTTGCATGTTTTCAACTCATTAGTCCTGCACACTATTAAGGGTATTTAAGGGCTAACACATTCTTGCTTGAGCCCTAATTACCCAACAAAGAACTAACTGGACCAAGTAGAGCCAACATAAGATTCAACATTAGGGTTTTAGAGACACACTACTTAAATCAAGAATGGAGAAAAACCAAAAGAAGTGTGCCTAAACCATTGATTCAAAATACCTATTCAAAGAAAACCTAAAACAATTGGCTCTCTAAACACTTGAACCCTAAAAGACAAGACCTAAAAGCTCTCAAAAAAAACAAAAGGTAAAGTTGACCCCTTGGGTCAACCAACCTTAAATTAGGTCACTCTTTGCACTTAAAAGACTAAAGTTCAAGTGAAACCTTAAGCACCCTGATCTTAAAATTGGTAGACTTGAGAGGTCAAGATCACCATTCTGGTCTACCTGGAACCGCAGTGACAAGAGAGGTCGGGTGGGGGAAACCCTGTAACCCGTGGGGACGCTCTACCGTGTAGGGGTCTTCGCGGGACTCTCCCTCTCTGGCTGCCCAGGTAATTCTCAGGTGGACGATCTTTCTGATCAAGGGGTCCATCTGCCCCGCACCTCTATAGTCACCCAACACATTTTTGGGTGTCTTGATTGGATCCAGCACCTTCTAAACTTACCTCTTCCAACAGTGCATGTACGGAAGGAGGTCCTTAAGACCACCCTTAAGACCTCCTTTAGAAATTCGCTCTCGTCAAGGCCAAGCCTCGACGCCCGTGTTTGTGCAACAACACCCTCACATTATTCTCTCTTCTGATTCAGAACCAAGTTCTTCTTCTTCCCCCATCATGGCTCAGCCAGTTGAGGAAGAAAATAATCTGGAGCACCAGCTCCAGCGACTCAATGACCTCTTCCAAAACTTCGTGCACCCACCACAGTGTCCTATGATGTGGGACCACTACAATCCTGTTGCGGTGGCCATTGAGCCTCGAGTCAGAATCCCAACTGGAGGACCTGATTCCGAATTAAAGCCCAACATGATTCATGCTATACCTAAATTCCATGGGCTTAATTCTGAAGATCCCTTCCAGCACATCAAACAGCTAAAGCATCTGGCCCACACTTTTGGATCAGATGCGCAAAATCGGGATATTCTTCTCATGAAGATGTTCTCCTTTTCTCTTATGGACAAGGCCGCCCATTGGTATCAAACTCAGACCCGGCCGATCAACACTTGGGAAGAACTTTAATCCGAGTTTTTGAAAAAGTTTTTTCCCGTTGGTTGGACCAACGCCTTGCGCCATCAGATTACACACTTCACTCAACAATCAGGAGAACCTCTCCATGAGGCATGGGATCATTTTCAGGATCTCATGAGAAAGTGCCCCCATCACGGAGTTCCTAATTGGGAACAAGTCCAATCTTTTTACCAGGGACTCCGTGAGGACATCCGCCTTTTCGTCAATGCAACTTGCGGAGGAAACATCATGGGTCAACATGAAGACACCATATGGGAGATTCTCGAAAACATGTGCGAGAACTCCATCAACAATGACTCCATGGGATTATTCGACAGGACGAATACCCGCGCAGCGACGAATCTTAAGGGAGCACATGAGACGCAGGGCCTGTCCGCATCAGTCGACCTGGAATTAATGGCCAGTCGATTGGACAAGGTCTCAATCATTGAGAAGAAGGTGGATGAGCTGACTCAGCACTTGCAGTGAGCCACCTCCGCGTGTAACTCCTTTGCACAACCTCCTTCCACACAGGAGACTGTGCAAAACATCCTCCACCGATCTTCCCCTAGGATGGATCCATATCCATCCCCATCTGATTCTCGGATCGGAGGATCATCCGATCCTTTCTACACCAGCCCGGTGAACTCCATGCCCCCTTTCCCTGATTCTCAAGAGGTTCCTCAGACTTGCGAGGACCTCAACGCCATCCAGAACGACCCATTCTCCAACACTTACAACCCTGGATGGCGAAACCATCCCAATTTTTAGTGGGCGGGAAATTCACAAACCCAAAGACCACCTTTTCAGTCCCGCCCACAGCCCTCTCGTCATTACCAGCCGCCTCAGCCTCGACCCAACCCTACTTATCCATCAGGGCCAAATCAGGATCAAATGTCTCTAATCCTTCAGACTCTGGCTGACATTCAAAGAACGAATAAGGCTATTCAAAAACAGCACAAGGACGAACTTACAGAGGTTAAAACTCAACTGGCCCAGTTGGCAAATTCTCGCCAGCCAGGCACACTCCCTTCCCAACCTCTTCCTAACCCGAATAACGTGCCAACCCAGAAGCACGTTATCAATCCAAATTTAGGCCACGCACAATGGATTTATCAGGCCCCTACTGCTCCATCTCCAGACGAGATGGAAGCTTCAACTTCTTATGCAGGATTTCAGCAGCAGCCACCCCTCTTACCAAACCCAAACCAAAATCAGGCCGGATTAAATTCTGTAACAACACGTAGTGGTAAAACAACTCAAGACCCGCATTATCCAAACCACTCCAAGCCTGATAACCATGACCCTAGGATAGTTATCCAAGATACCACTGTCCCGGATCCACAACCTGGACCTATCCTAGAAGAACCAACCAAGATCCTGTTTCCCGAGGCCTTGACCAAGGGAAAGAAGACCACCAAACCCATGGCCCCTGAGGAGGACCTGGTCAAGCTCTTTGAGCAGGTCCACATAAACATCCCCTTGATGGATGCAATCCGCCACGTACCAGCTTACGCACGATTTCTAAAGAATATATGTACACCCCAGTGTAAGCCGCGAACCAAGGGAGGGAGCCCAATTGTTCTATCAGAGCAAGCCAGCTCTGTAATCTTCAGTAGACTCCCACCCAAGGCAAAAGATCCTGGTACTCCCTTGATTTCCTGCAAGATAGGTGGTACCCAATTTGATAGAGCATTGTTAGACTTGGGTGCATCCATAAACCTGATACCCACATCCTTACTTGACCATCTAGAAGAATCTGAGCTAAAACCAACCGAGGTGACATTACAATTAGCAGATAGATCTATAAAGTCACCAAAAGGGATTCTCGAGGATGTTATCGTAAGAGTGCGGGATTTCTATTTCCCAGTGGACTTTATAGTCTTAGATATGGATGCACCTAAGAACCCTAGGGATACACCAATCATTCTAGGGAGACCTTTCTTGGCTACTGCGAGAGCCAACATCAGCTGTGAGGAGGGCCAAATAGAGCTTAAGTTTGGAGATCAAACATTGAAAATTGATATATTTAAGGCCCAACAAGGAATTAATTGCGGTGTCATCGAACAAATTTGTGACATCAGGACTTTGGTTGATGAATCACACGTCCAGAATAACTCGATTATGCCTCATCAACCACAGAAGGATCTTGACCCGCAAACAGAGGAGTCGAATCCAGATATGAACAACCCAGTAACTCCCACCCTTGAACCTCACATCTATACTGAACCACCCGCCGCTGCTGATAACCCCATCCTCGAACTGAAACCCCTTCCTGCTCACTTGAAATACATCTTTTTGGGTTCTAATCAGACCCTTCCTGTGATTATCAATTCCAACCTCAGTCCTGAACAGGAATCCCGTCTGAATGTTGTCCTCCAGCAACATCGCAGAGCCATCGGGTGGACTCTCGATGATTTGACTGGAATAAGTCCCTCTTATTGTACTCATCATATTTATTCAGAAGAGGGCACACGACCTTCTCGTGAAATGCAGAGACGCTTAAACCCCAATCTGCAGGAGGTCGTGAAAAAGGAGATCATCAAGTGGTTAGATGCCGGAATCATCTACCCGATCTCCGATAGTCGTTGGGTGAGCCCAATTCAGGTCGTGCCCAAGAAGGCAGGACTCACCACTATAACGACTGAGACCGGAGAAATCATTCCTACCCGATTAGCCAACTCGTGGAGAGTCTGTATAGATTACCGCCGACTCAATTCCTCCACGAAGAAGGATCATTTCCCACTACCCTTCATTGATCAAATTCTCGAAAAACTTGCGGGAAATAGGTTCTTCTGCTTTCTTGACGGGTACTCCGGTTATAACCAGGTGGCAATCCATCCTGAGGACCAAGAAAAGACCACGTTCACCTGCCCCTTCGGAACATACGCTTTCCGAAGGATGCCTTTCGGTCTTTGCAATGCACCCGCTACTTTTCAACGATGCATGCTTGCCATATTCTCAGATATGGTAGGTGATTATCTGGAAGTCTTCATGGATGACTTTTCAGTTTTCGGAGCATCATTCGACGATTTCCTCCAGCACTTGGTCCAGATACTCAGGCGGTGCATCGATGTGAATTTGGTTCTTTCCTGGGAAAAGAGCCATTTCATGGTGCCTGAGGGAATTGTCCTGGGACACTCAATTTCGGAAAAAGGTATCCAAGTGGATCGAGCTAAGGTTAATTTGATTTCTCACCTTCCTATGCCTAGCTCGATCAGGGACATCCGTTCCTTTTTAGGGCATGTCGGTTTTTATCGATGATTTATCCCTGATTTTTCAAAAATCGCGCGCCCCCTGACCACTCTTCTCTCCAAGGATGTTCCTTTCGAAATTTCTAAGGAATGCACTCAAGCATTTGAAATCCTGCGTGACCGAGTCACCCAAGCCCCGATCCTACAGTCCCCTGATTGGTCTCAACCCTTTGAGATCATGTGCGATGCATCCGACTTCGCTGTAGGAGCGGTTTTGGGGTAGAAAATTAACGGGAAACCTGTGGTCATTTACTACGCCAGCAAAACACTCGATGAAGCTCAGCGTAACTATACGGTTACTGAGAAAGAGCTACTAGTTGTAGTATTTGCCCTAGAAAAATTCAGATCGTACCTTCTGGGTTCCCGTGTCATCATATACTCGGATCACACAGCTGTGAGGCATCTCCTTGCAAAGAAGGACGCGAAACCTCGATTAATCCGATGGATCTTGCTGTTGCAAGAATTTGACCTTGAGATTCGCGACAAAGCGGGAAACCAAAATGTGGTAGCTGATCACTTGTCCCGTCTTCCTTCTGAAATAATTGACCCTTCCGGACCCATCACTGAGCATTTTCCCGATGAGCACCTGCTGACTATTGGTACTAGCCTTCCATGGTTTGCTAATGTAGCAAATTACTTGGCATCTCATCAGATCCCATCCGATTGGCCGAAGGCTAAGAAGGACAAATTACGCTCCGATGCCAAGTATTACATTTGGGAAGACCCGTACCTCTTCCGCATAGGTGCCGATCAGATCATCCGGAGATGTGTCCCGGAAGAGGAATTCAACAATATCCTCTCTTTCTGCCATGACCAGGCATGCGGTGGCCATTTCGCCGGGCATAAAACCGCATCAAAAGTCCTCCAGTGCGGCTTTTACTGGCCCACACTGTTCAAAGACGCATACAGTCACTGCAAGGCATGCAGTCGTTGCCAGACTTTGGGCAACATGAGCCATCGCGGCATGATGCCTATGCAACCGATTCTAGTATGCGAAATCTTTGATGTTTGGGGGATTGATTTTATGGGCCCCTTTCCTGTTTCGGACGGTTTCGAATACATTCTGTTGGCTTTGGACTACGTGTCCAAATGGATCGAAGCCGTACCGACCCGAACCTGTGATCACAAAATCGTTCTCAAATTCATTCATCAAAACATTTTCTCAAGGTTCGGGATTCCTCATGCAATAATCTCTGATGGGGGGACCCATTTCACAAATGCTCAGTTTAGGTCACTGATGACCAAATACGGGGTGTCTCACCGAATCTCTACTCCTTACCACCCCCAAACTAATGGTCTAGCTGAGCTGTCTAATCGGGAGATCAAGAAAATCCTGCAAGTCACTGTTCGACCTGACAGGAAGGACTGGTCGTCCCGACTTCCGGAAGCATTGTGGGCCTATAGGACCGCCCACAAGACCCAATTGGGCATGTCTCCCTTTAGACTGGTGTACGGAAAGGCATGCCACCTTGCCGTAGAACTGGAGCATAAAGCCTATTGGGCAGTACGGAATTGTAATCTAGATCTTTCCAAGGCTGGGACCCACAGAAAACTCCAAATCAGCGAAATCGATGAATTACGCCTAGACGCGTACGAGAACTCGCAAATCTACAAGGAGCGGGTTAAAGCCTTCCACGACAAACACATCTCGAGAAAGATCTTTCATCCTGGTCAAAAGGTCCTACTCTTCGATGCCCGAATAAAACTCTTCCCAGGAAAACTGAGATCCAAGTGGGTCGGACCATATTTGGTCCAACAAGTTTTTGGAAATGGAGCAATCGAAATCAGTCCACTCAGCCACGATTCTGAACCTTTCATCGTGAACGGACAGAGACTCAAGCCGTTCATTGATGTAACTTCTACTGATTTGGCTGAAGCATCTTATATCCTCCATTCCCCTTGAGCTTATTGCGCCCAGCCGATGGCGTAAAACTCAGCGCTTAACGGGAGGCAACCCGTCATTTTCCTAAAAATCCAAAACTTTTTCAGACACCTTTTTTGCACTTAAGGTTCACCCTTATAGACAGCCGACCCCACCTCAGATGCTTGCATCTGGGATTAGAAATCGTCTGCAAAAATTCAACCTGACCCCTTCACTCGTCCAAATTTCTGTCTTAAGGAATGAACTAAGTTAAATAAAAACCCCCTAGGCTACAATGAGGACATTGCAAATCTTAGGCATGGGGGGGGTATGAAAGTGCAAAACTTGTAAGAAAAGGTTTCAAACAAAAAATTCACATATGCCAAAAACACCATAAAAATTAAAATTTTTTTTTAAAAAAAAAAAGGAGAAGGAAATTTTCTGAAGGAGAAGGAGAAAAGAAACAAAATGAAAAAGGAGCACAAAATTATGAGAAAGGTGATAGTCATTAGTAAGGAACTAAGGAATTAACCTAAGTTCTAGACCTCATTCAAGAAAATAACTGAAAAGTGCATAATGAGATTAGTAAGAACGCAAACCTTAGGCATTCTTGAATAGACTCTTTGTACCCATTAAGATCTGGACACTCCTCAAGAGGTTGAGGAAAATGAAAAGCTGAAGTATTAGGTCTAAGGCTTAGGGAGTATTTGGCCTCGTTAACTAATTTTTGGTTTACGGGACTCAGTAACCTAAGCACCCTAACCTCACACACAGTCTGGTTCAGTAAGCGTAAAAATCAGAATCACGCAGAAGCGTCGCAAAATTCTGAAAAGAACACCTAGAATAGGAGCGGCCGATCAACACAAGTTGATTTGGATGAGTTCCCAGCGCGGAGAGACGGGAAATCCCCTCGAAGATGCGTAACAAAATATCATCTCCTCGGTGCTTGTCTCTTAGGATATTTACATATCCTACTGGGGGCATGTAAGCACTCTACGGGTTCAGATTCCATGGATGGCATTATCTCGAAGTGTCAATTGCCAGGGTCTGGATTCGGCCACGGAACACCATGGATGGGATTATCTCGAAATCTCAATAGCCAGGGTTCCGGGGGTTGCCATGGGCGGTGCTATCTAAAAGCATCGATCGCCAGGAACCCTTGAGGATTGATGATGGGAGCAAGGAATCTGATACAGACCGTGTTGAAAAGCCAATCCTAGGCTAGAACTAAAAAGAAAAAGAGAGAGAAAACTCTCCAAACAGAAAAACTTTCTATCTCTCTCTTACAAAACGCACTGCGAACTGAGCCAGGGCTAAAATCATTTCAAGCACGGGTGCTTTAACCACAAAGTCCAATAAACCTTAGGTTAGTTCTTGTGGGCCTTAAAAACCTTTGCTAAGGAATGAGGCTAAGGCTAGACAGATTTGAATTTTGATTGGTACTAGAGTACCTTTTAGGCCTATGGTCAGCATTCTAACCTAATCTAAGCTCAAATGAAAAAGCACTTATCTGAAGCTATTAAGAACTTCATGGTCTAGAACAAGGGTTGAAACCTTAAGTTTTTGCTAAGGGACTAGCAAAAGCTAGGCATGGGGGTATGATGAGAACCTCATCATGAGCCATAACTACCTCATTTTGACCCAATACAAAGGATAAAAGCTCCTACATAACTCAAGGAAAGGCTTAACTCAGAGAATTCTGAGTTTAAGGAGAAAACAAGTCATAAGGGGTAAAAATGCAATTTTACCAATATAATCTGCATACAGGGTAATTCAGGGTCCAAACACAGGTCAAACAAACAGAATAAGAAGGAAAGTAGGATGATCTGACAAGGGCTACAGCAATTCCAAGGAACTAAATGATAATCTATAACCTTAAAACAAACCCACTTCAATTCACGAGGTTCGAGGTAAAGTAAAAATAGAATAAACCCTCTAAAATTCATAGAAAAATAATCTCTAGGGTTTAGAACCTTCAATTTGGCCTTCAGAACCCATTTTGACCTACATTGAGAACCATGCCCAATTAATAACTTAATTTGGGTTTTTGCATAAATTGACCGGTCAAACAAGGTTTAATCTAGAAATAAAATTCACCATCAAATTCCTTAGGTCCTAATTAGTCATGTATAAAAACTTAAGCCTAAGAAGAAACCTTCTTGACCAACTTTGCACTTTGGTCCTCATATATTTACTTTTTGGCCCTCAACTTTTGAACCCTCACATTTCTACCCCTAACTCTCCTTCGTTCTTTGCACTCAGGTCCCTCCTGCCAGAACCTGCCAGCACCATGCTCCGGCGACCTTGCGCGGAGCATGGCGCCGCGCAGGGTAAGGGGGAGGGTCTGGCAAGACAACCGGGGGTGCCCTGCGTCGTCAGCCATCGCAGGAACACCCCCCTGGTCGCTGTAACCCACCATACCGGCCGTGTGAACGCACGGACAGTATGGGTTTCCATCTCCAGCGTCCTCCGGCAAGGGAGACACGTCGGCTCCCTCCGCCTTCCTCTCTGATTCGGTCCCTATAAATACCCTCGTCGCTCCACCGTTCTTTCCAGCTCGGATCTGATGGAGAAAACCTCCAACTTTCCTCTCCTCTCACTCCGACAGACGCCCACCAGCTCTGGCGGTTCTTCCTCCTCCTCCTCTTCGCTCTGCTGCAATACCAGCAGCAGAGACTTCTCTCCCTCGCTCTTCCCGCACCACGCCGCACCCAGCTGCCGCCTCTCCGGCCCTCTGCTCGCCGCCGCCCCTTCCCCCGGGCATCTTCTTCTCCGGCGACAGTCGATACGACTGTCGCCCGCTCCGGCCCCTCCTCGTCCTGCTAAGTAGGTAGAACTCCTCCTCTTCCTCCCCTCTTCCTTTTCCTCACTTTAAACATTTACTGTCGCCCTCGATTCCGACCAATCACCCTCACCTTCTCCGCCTCCGGCCATCCTCCGGCAAGCCGCTCCCATCACTCCAGCAACCCACACGGCTCGCCGACCACCGCAGAACCTCCGCCTCCTCACCCTGATCAACCTCCGCCCTTCCACTTCCCCCAAATCACCCTCTGCAACTCCACCGAACAAACCCATCTCCGGACCCACAGTCCGACCTAGGGCAGCTCTTGGGCTCCGCCCCGCCACCTGCACACCCCCCGACCACCTTCGCCGTGCCACGGCGAAGGTCCTCCGCGTTTCTGATTGGGCCGAGAGGCCGTTTCTCTGTGGGTAGGTACCTGCGCTCGTCGCCGCCATTGTTGAAGTGAAGCAGCTTCGACCTGCTGTCCCAGGTGCGCCGCGCCCAAATTACGCTCCCAAGCGGTGCGGGGGCATTTCGGCAAAGCGTTAGGCTGTACTTGAGGCGAATCCCTCGCGCGAAGGCCTCGCGTAAAGCTGCGATTACCAGCTGCTCCCTCCGCGCAGGCGCGAAATAGGGGTGGGACATTTAGTCCCACCTCGGAGGGCTCTGAAGGACCGCAGCGGTATAAAGCGAAAAAGTGCTGGAGGCTTGTTGCCTCAGCACACGGGGTGAGGTCCCCTTCACCCGCCCGGTTACCCGGTCTCGTCCGCGCTCACGCCCCGCGGACCTGGCCCGACCCGATTTAGACTGACCTGCACTCCTCGCCCACCACGCACGCCGGTGGGCCTGGACCCGGGCGCAACCCGTACCCGACAACCCGGCAGCTCTGGGAGAGCTTTCCTAAGAGCGGTTTCTGTGAGAGAGAAACGCGGGGGGGGAGGGTAGAGGTAGGTTTTGCCCCTCTCTGATCAAGCTGTGTAAGTGTGCAGGCACAGGTGAAGAAGAACCGTGGAAGAAGACGAAGGCTGAAGGAAGGAGGATCACTGAGCGGCACTGTAGCAGTGGCGGTTTAAGTCATCTGATTGGAAAATCAGACGACGTCCTGAAGGCAAAGACGGCAGAAGGAAGGCGAGGCAGAGGAGAACACAGAGAGGCCAAGGAAACAGCTGAAAGAAGAAGAGCACGAGAAGAAGATCTGAAGAAAGGAAAAGAAGAAAGAAAGAAAAAGAAGAAGAACAGGGACCGCTCTGCAGAAGAAAAAGGAAGAGCAGAAACAGCTGAAAGAAGAAGAAGAACATCACCACTGCAGATAACGAAGAAGAACAAAGGAAGAGAGCAGAAGATCTGAGAAGGAAGAAGAGGAGAAGCAAAGAGAAAAGAAGAAAAGCCAACAAATTCTCTCTCTCTCTTTCTTTATTTTTGTAAAAGAAACTTGTACCCCTAGAATACAACTTGCTCCCTGAGTTCGACCTCGGGAACTCTTTTATTTTCCGAGTAACAAATTGTATTAAACTAGTAATCACCTCTCTCTATACTATACTACGACGAAATAATAAAACTATAGAGGAAGTTTCTACACCAGTATGGCTGGCAAGTTATTGGTGGTAACAGCTCATCGGTCGGTTGTCCAAAGCCCAATCACAAGACCATTTTCATTGTACTGTCTTTAGGCAAATCTTAGCTCAGGAAAGCCACCTACTTAAAGAAAAAAAGGAAAGAAAAGAAAATATAGAGAAGAAAATAGAAAAAGGAGAAAATAAAAAAAATAAATAAAATCACACTTCACCGCACGAGTATGGCTGGCAAGTTATCGGTGGTAACAGCTCATCAGCTGGCTGTCCAGAACCTAGCTCACAAAAAAAAGCACAATAATTCCCAAAACACTTAGGGGAGAAGCAGGGGAGTATAATAAACTGGGGAGATATACACTGGGTTCGCCCTTATGTTGACCCCATAAATAAAAGAAGTAGGGAGAAAGCTACCATTTGAAAAGATAAACCTCTAGGCAAGGTGATAACACTACACAAGGGGGTGATAATTATGTTGAATATGGCCCATCTTTAGAATAAAAGTGGTGTAGAAACTTCCTCTATAGTTTTATTATTTCGTCGTAGTATAGTATAGAGAGAGGTGATTACCAGTTTAATACAATTTGTTACTCAGAAAATAAAAGAGTTCCCGAGGTCGAACTCAGGGAGCAAGTTGTATTCTAGGGGTACAAGTTTCTTTTACAAAAATAAAGAAAGAGAGAGAGAGAATTTGTTGGCTTTTCTTCTTTTCTCTTCGCTTCTCCTCTTCTTCCTTCTCAGATCTTCTGCTCTCTTCCTTTGTTCTTCTTCTTTATCTGCAGTGGTGATGTTCTTCTTCTTCTTTCAGCTATTTCTGCTCTTCCTTTTTCTTCTGCAGAGCGGTCCTGTTCTTCTTCTTTTTCTTTCTTTATTCTTTTCCTTTCTTCAGATCTTCTTCTCGTGCTCTTCTTCTTTCAGCTGTTTCCTTGGCCTCTCTGTGTTCTCCTCTGCCTCGCCTTCCTTCTGCCGTCTTTGCCTTTAGGACGTCGTCTGATTTTCCAATCAGACGACTTAAACCGCCGCTGCTACAGTGCCGCTCGGTGATCCTCCTTCCTTCAGCCTTCGTCTTCTTCCACGGTTCTTCTTCACCTGTGCCTGCACACTTACACAGCTTGATCAGAGAGGGGCAAAACCTACCTCTACCCTCCCCCCCCCCGCGTTTCTCTCTCACAGAAACCGCTCTTAGGAAAGCTCTCCCAGAGCTGCCGGGTTGCCGGGTACGGGTTGCACCCGGGTCCAGGCCCACCGGCGTGCGTGGTGGGCGAGGAGTGCAGGTCAGTCTAAGTCGAGTTGGGCCAGGTCCGCGGGGTGTGAGCGCGGACGAGACCGGGTAACTGGGCGGGTGAAGGGGACCTCACCCCGTGTGCTGAGGCAACAAGCCTCCAGCACTTTTTCGCTTTATACCGCTGCGGTCCTTCAGAGCCTTCCGAGGTGGGACTAAATGTCCCACCCCTATTTCGCGCCTGCGCGGAGGGAGCAGCTGGTAATCGTAGCTTTACGCGAGGCCTTCGTGCGAGGGATTCGCCTCAACTGCAGCCTAACGCTTTGCCGAAATGCCCCCGCACCGCCTGGGAGCATAATTTGGGCGCGGCGCACCTGGGACAGCAGGTCGAAGCTGCTTCGCTTCAACAATGGCGGCGACGAGCGCAGGTACCTGCCCATAGAGAAACGGCCTCTCGGCCCAATCAGAAACGCGGAGGACCTTCGCCGTGGCACGGCGAAGGTGGTCGGGGGGTGTGCAGGCAGTGGGGCGGAGCCCAAGAGCTGCCCTAGGTCGGACTGTGGGTCGGGAGATGGGTTTGTTCGGTGGAGTTGCAGAGGGTGATTTGGGGAAGTGGAAGGGCGGAGGTTGATCAGGTGAGGAGGCGGAGGTTCTGCGGTGGTCGGCGAGCCATGTGGGTTGCTGGAGTGATGGGAGCGGCTCGCCGGAGGATGGCCGGTAGGTGGAGAAGGTGAGGGTGATTGGTCGGAATCGAGGGCGACAGTAAATGTTTAAAGTGAGGAAAAGGAAGAGGGGAGGAAGAGGAGGAGTTCTACCTACTTAGCAGGACGAGGAGGGGCCGGAGCGGGCGACAGTCGTATCGACTGTCGTCGGAGAAGAAGATGCCCGGGGGAAGGGGCGGCGGCGAGCAGAGGGCCGGAGAGGCGCCAGCTGGGTGCGGCGTGGCGCGGGAAGAGCGAGGGAGAGAAGTCTCTGCTGCTGGTATTGCGGCAGAGTGAAGAGGAGGAGGAGGAAGAACCGCCGGAGCTGGTGGGAGTCTGCTGGAGTGAGAGGAGGGGAAAGTTGGGGGTTTTCTCCGTCAGATCCGAGCTCCCCCGAACGGCGGAGCGACGGGGGTATTTATAGAGGCCGAGTCAGAGAGGAAGGCGGAGGGAGACGACGCGTCTCCCTCGCCGGAGGACGCTGGAGATGGAAACCCATACCGTCCGTGTGTTCGCACGGCCGGTATGGTGGGTTGCAGCGACCAGGGGGTGTTCTTGCGACGGCTGACGACGCAGGGCACCCCCGGTTGTCTTGCCAGACCCTCCCCCTTACCCTGCGCGGCGCCATGCTCCGTGCAAGGTCGCCGGAGCATGGTGCTGGCAGGTTTTGGCAGGAGGGACCTGAGTGCAAAGAACGAAGGAGAGTTAGGGGCAGAAATGTGAGGGTTCAAAAGTTGAGAGCCAAAAAGTAAACATATGAGGACCAAAGTGCAAAGTTGGTCAAGAAGGTTTCTTCTTAGGCTCAAGTTTTTATACATGACTAATTAGGACCTAAGGAATTTGATGGTGAATTTTATTTCTAGATTAAACCTTGTTTGACCAGTCAATTTATGCAAAAACCCAAATTAAGTTATTAATTGGGCATGGTTCTCAATGTTGGTCAAAATGGGTTCTGAAGGCCAAATTGAAGGTTCTAAACCCTAGAGATTATTTTTCTATGAATTTTAGAGGGTTTATTCTATTTTTACTTTTCCTCGAACCTCGTGAATTGAAGTGGGTTTGTTTTAAGGTTACAGATTATCATTTAGTTCCTTGGAATTGCTGTAGCCCTTGTCAGATCATCCCACTTTCTTCTTATTCGGTTTGTTTGACCTGTGTTTGGACCCTGAATTACCCTATATGCAGATTATACTGGTAAAATTGCATTTTTACCCCTTATGACTTGTTTTCTCCTTAAACTCAGAATTCTCTGAGTTAAGCCTTTCCTTGAGTTATGTAGGAGCTTTTATCCTTTGTATTGGGTCAAAATGAGCTAGTTATGGCTCATGATGAGGTTCTCATCAAAAAGGCACAACATAAGTAGAATGGGAGCGTTGCATGCATCATGTACCAAGATTGCTTATAAACTGTATTAATGGCCATTTGTGTAAGCATTTGTCAAAGTAGGCCTCAGATGAGCAATCGGACTGCACGGATGGATTCAGAACGGCAAACGGAGTCCAACGGACTCAAGATCAGCCAAATCCGACATCCGGAGCTCCTACAATGGGCCCAGGAAGTTTTGACCGTTGATCTGGAGATCAATGGCCCATATTGCACCATGTCAGCCCTGCTCCATCGCGCGCCACGCCTTCATCCAGCCAAGATCAGATCTCGGCCGTCGATCTTTGATCGAACGGCTGAGACTTGCGCGCCCGCCCGTGGTGGCCGCGACAAAGCGCGGGAGTGGCACAACGGTTAGCGTGCATGCCCGCACGCACGCGACGCGGGTTCGAACCGCGCGGAGTCAAAATTGAAGACGGAGGACGCGCGCGGTTAAATTGGGCCACCCGATCAGCAGCGGGCAGTCGAGATCTCACCACGCAGCGCAACCGCAGCTCATGCGTGCCCACGCACGCACGCACGCCGGGCGATGACGCCCGCGCACACGCACGTCCGAGGTGCGATCCCAGAGTAGCCAAGGAGGATTCTCGGACGGCTCTCGTTCAACAGCCGCGGATCACACGAGGAGAAGAAACAAGGCGGGCAGCTGACCAGCGGTTGGAGGGCTTCACTAACGCTTTTGGGAGTGGTTTTAGCGATGCTCTGGACGTCGCTAAAGCCCCTTCTTCTTTTAAGAAGCCCTTAACCCTATTTAAACCCCCTCCAACCACTCATTCAAGGCATTCACTCCCCTTGCAACTACTCCACTCCTCTCTTAGCTAGCTTTAGGTCCTCTTGTAATCGCCGGAGACGACGAGCCACCGACGGAGCCTCCTCCACCGCCGTGGCTGCCTCGTCGCTCTCCACACACTCTCTCTCTCTTTCTTTTAAAGCTTTCTATTACTTTTGTTGAAGCATGTATTTAATGTTGTAAGCTATGAACTACAAGTGCATGATTAATGAAGTTATTTTTCGTTCAGTTGTTATTTTAATTTCCGTTCAAGTTGCATGATCAAACAAAGAACTTTCTAACCTTAAATCATCTCTCTCTCTATCTCTCTCTCACTTTTTAAAACCACATCTTTTGCAAGCAAAACTCCACACTTTCCGTGACAAGTGATAAGCAAAAATCCGATTTCCATGCCTCCCTGAGACCAACACTCGGACTCACCTCCGTTTACTTATTTTAAAACCGACGTTGCAAGTGCGACTATAGCAACACTTCTTAACACACATGCACAACGACACGTCACAAGGTCACCTAGGGTCGTAGAAAATCGAAGTCCGTTTTAACGGCCTCCTAGTGAGTCTTTCACTATTTTCACAAGATGCTTAGCACTTAGAGTCCTTTTCGAGTCTTAAGCGGGTCGGGTAGCCGTAAAAAGTTATCCCAGAACTCTCAAACTACAAAAGTACAAAATAAATTAGAAAAGAAGAAAAATAAAAAAATGTATCTTCCCTTTCCAAATAAAGCGAGGACTTGGACGATCTGCATTCTGGCAAACACCCAAGTACTATTGAGTTTTCGTAGTTTAGGACCTTAGTTGAAATTTTCTATTGTTAATAAACGACTTAGGCTTAAGTGATCTAATCCTAATTCTACTTTTATACATAGCATATAGTTTAATTTTGCTAAAGATTAGCAAAAGATAGGCATGGGGGTATGATGTAAACACATTTATTAAGGGTAAAATGCCTATTCATGCATGTTCCTAGGCTTAGATTTGCATTTCATGTTATAAATATTGCATAGCATGCATCATTCTGCATTTAGAGTAGTTGTATATAATTTAGGTTAATTGCATCCTTTTTGTGGTCAGGAGAGAAGGATATTTATTTTGGAGCCTCGGATTGATGATTCGACCGTATGGATCTAATAAAGATGACGATTGGAGCCCAACGCCTCTGAAATCACCTCAATCGAAGTCTCATAGCACAATATGTAGTCCGAGGAAGATCAACAGCCAAGGGACTAGGTGACATAATTCAAAGATTCAAATGAAAAATCCAACCATGCGGATGGATTCGGGTCGACGATCGCAGCCTAATGACGTAAAAATCGACTCAATCCAACCTCTGTAGCAGCCCCTACAATGAAAAGAAGATGGACGGCCCGGGCGCACGCATGCACGACTGCATGTGCGTAGTAGCTCAAGTGTGTGCGCACACATGCAGGCGCACATTCGCACAGCGTAGCGCCAGCGCGTGAAGCATGCGCGCGTGTGGAGAGTGCCCAACGCAGCCCTAGCGGAGCATGCAGCGGATCTTCAGTGACAAATTGGCAGACTTACAACGATGCTTACAGTCGTCGCTAATTCATCGCATGCCAGCAAAGTGAGCTATGGGCACCAACAGGCATGAGCTGCCTACAGCGACGTTTCCAGTGACGGCCTGGATGTCACTAATGGTCTCATACCTATTTTTTGCCTCTTCTCCTTCACTATAAAAGGACCTACACCCCTTCCCTTCCAAGCCATTTCTACCTACTCTACTCCCACCTACTCCCAAGCTCTAGCAAACCTACCAATGCTCCATTAGAGCTTGTTCTCAAGCTCCCAAGGCTCCTATTAGTGTAGCGAACCTCAGCCCCACCAAATACTCCTCCAACTTCCCATCCCCATTCATAGGTCACCTTAGAGCCATCCTCTCACCTTAATTCCGGTAGCAGATCATCTCTATTTTCTCACCTCCATTCTTGAACCACGTCGAAGCTTTCCTCAACCCGATGTCCTCCTGCATCTCACCTCTGTCATCCCACTCCTTACCTCCTTCGTCTGAGCTTTCGCCAGGCACCGTCGTCTTGCTGAACAGTCGATTCGGGAGGTTTCCTCTCACACCCCTCTCTTTTTATGCTTTCATAATTGATTGTAATAGACATTGAAGTGATATCTATACCATTTTCATTTCGTCTCTATCTTGTGATTCGTTTGCCTGTTTTCTTCTTACAAAAACATAAAAAAATAACAAAACCTTAAAATACCAAAAACAAACAAAACGAAGCACGATTTTCAATTAAACTAAATGTCGCCTCCCTTTGTTCGACCTGGGACTCCCTTGGAGTTTCAGTATAAATTTTATCTAATCGACGTGTTTTGCAACTACGACGACGGGTTACTTGTAACCCTGATTTTTAACTCGCGAAACATGCTCGACCACCCCTCCATGGCTTCAAAAACCATGGCATCTCTTCATGGTGGACAACCACCAAAGGATGACTTACCACCCTTAACTCCCCACCCCCCTATTTTTGGCACCAACTTGCTCCCTTCAATCCTAACCCTACATCCTATCCTAACCCTCCATCTTGGTGCCAAATCACCAGCCTTCTAGAAGCCAAAAATGGAGCCAAAGAATGGTGTCCCTCCACCCATGTTCGATCACCAAAAAGACCATTTCATCCCTTAACCACCACCCTTACCTAGCCTATAAAAGGACCCCCATTCCTACCATTCTAAACCATCCCAAGCTACATTCATCCTACCTGCATCCACCTTACATTTGGCCAACGAGGAAAGAAGGAGGTGATCAAGAGGGCTCTCCCTTGCCCTCTTAGTGTTCATTCTTCTTCTTCCTTCTTCCTTATGCGTCAAGCTTGGGAGTACCATTAGAAAGATGGCCAGGCAAAAGGAATGAAAGGTGTAAGACATCCACCATTTGGAGAGTCATGAGGACCATCAACTTGGAAGCTGGGAGAAGCTCTTTTCAAGCCTAGGAGCTATTGTGCTTGGAGCAAGAGTTGTCTTCTTCTTCATCATTTGGGAGAATTGTTCTACTTATTTCTTTTCATTACTTATAGTAGAAGCATTCATCTACCTATGGATTAATTGAGTGGAAATCCTCTAGTCAATTGAGCTCCCTAGGTATTTTGTAAAACTTTAATCTCCTTTAATATAAAGTGCCTTTCCTCATTTGTGTCTCTATTTTCAAGCACTAATTTTTGTAGCGTTGTGCACATACACATACTCTTTCTAATTACTCTAGTTCTCTACGTAACTAGGGTGAGCTTCGAGAAGAGACTTACTGATGGGAACACCATCATGAGACATAATTAGCTCATTTTGATCCAATTAAGTCAGTAAATGCTCCTACATAACTGCTAGAGAGTCATAAGTCACTGCATAATCATTCTGATGAAAAAATAAGAAACTAAGGTTAAAACTGTAATTTTACTAGCATATCATGAATGTTGTACAACCACGGATTTTCCTAGGGGTTAATTAAGGGTCAAATGGTCCTAAAAGGCTAATAAGTGGGTTAGAACAATCAGAAAAGGGTTTGCACGTGTTTTGAGAATTAAATGACTTTCAAAACCCTAAAAATAGACCTGCTTAATTAACTGAGGTTTTGGTCAAGATAAAATTCATCTAAACCTTTCAAAATTCATAGAAAAATATCCCCTAGGGTTTGGAACCTTCAATTTGGCCATCAAACCCGTTTTGACCTAGAATAGAGTCTCAAACAGACATTTGCCCTAATTTAGGTTTTTGCTTAAATTACCTAGTCAAACATGGTCAAAACCAAAGTCCAACTTCACCATTGGATTCCTTAGGTCCAAATTAGGTTTGTACCAAAATTTGGACCCAAGATGAGTTTGTCTTGACCTAGCTTGCAACTTAGTCCTATCTGATTACATTTATGCCCTTAACTTTCAAAATATTTTCAAATAGCCCCCTAACTTTTTCATCATTCTTACAAAAAGATCCCTATCGCCATTAAATCTATTCCTACTTGCTCCAACGACCTTGATTTGGAAAGAACTCCTTGATTTCTTAATGAATCCCTTTCAAATTTGAAAGGGAAATTCATCAAGAAATTTCCTTCCTTTTGAACCAAATCCCACGCCCCAAAACCTTCCCAATCTCTCATGCGAATGCATGAGAGATTTGGGTATCAAGGAATTTCCCAACTCCAGCAAGCCTTCCAAGCTTCCTAAGCTCAAAACTTCTTCTTGAGGTCTATAAAAGAACCTCGTGATCAGATCGTTCTCCCTACTCGAAATCGGCTAAGATTCCCCCTAATTCCTCTCTCTCTCTCTCTTAGTCGAAAGCTCCTCGACGTCTGGCAAGCTCCTCCGTCCTTCTTCGTCCTCTGTTCGCAATACCAGTAGTGGAGTTATCTTCCTCGTTTCTTCCCACGTTGAGCCATACCAGCCAGCGCCTTGATCGCCTTCTTCCTCGCCGATTCCCTCTCTATGGAGTTGTTCTCTTCTCCGGCTTCGGCAACACCATAACCAGCACCTTCTCCTTCCCACTTCATCCATTACTCAATTCAACTACTCCCTAACCACTTCCTCATCACACCAAAACTTTCAACACGACGTTTCGACCTCAACCATGCCTCCGCAACTCCATCTTCTACCGCTCCAGCCACACCTCCGGCGAGGTGCATCTCGCTTCACACACCACCAAACCCCTCTCTAACTACCTCAAAACCTCTGCCACACCTCTCTCAATTTCCCATTCCATCCACTCACATCACCCCTCGAATAGACCCATCAACAACCACCTTCTCCGTGTCCATCCTACCACCACGCACCCCATCCTCACACAAAACCACTACCATTACGTTTGCCAACATCCGACGAACCTCCTGAGGTGTTTTGACGTGACCAAAAGGACTTATTTTCTATTTTAGGTTCTAAGCCAGAGCTTCGCCACCGCATTGTCTTCTCCAACAGTGTTCATGGTGTTCTAACCACGAAGTCCCCAAGTGACACCCTCAGGCAGTGCGGACTACCTCCAAGAACATCCCCAGGTGGTCAATTGGGAGCATTGACCACTCCAAGGACACCAATTGAAGGCCACCGGCTACTGTTGTTCGTGCGAAGAACAAGTGTGGCATTAGTGCCACATCGTGAACAGATGCCTGCGCGACCATGCATAAATTGAATTTGTAAAGTGAGCTATTCGCCTCTAAACACGGGGTGAGGTCCCTCTCACCCACGCACCTGTGCCTCGTCCGTGACCTCTGCCCGTGGACGTGGCCTGACCCATTAACCCGCCAAGCCTACACTCCTCAGCTGCGATCACGCCCGCAGCCTTAAACTCAGGTATGCTAGGTCCGATAACCCAATTACTCGTATGTCTCTGGGAGAGCGGATCCTAAAGAGGGAAAGAGAGAAGGAGAGCTTGCGTAGGTAGGGGGAGGGTTTTGCTCTTGGTGAGAACTGGCTAACACTTAGCCGAATTCAAGAAGCCTCTCCCCTGCTATCTGAAGAAAGCCAGAGAAAGAAGAAGAGCTGAAGGAAGAAGAAGAGTTGCAGAGACAGAGAAGGAAAGTAAGAGAAGAACACAAAGAAGAGGAAGGGCCGTAGCTAAAAGAAGAAGAGAGGCAAAAGAAGAGAAAGAGAAAAGAAGAAGAAAAATAGAGAAAGGCTTAAGTAGTTTAAGATGTCTAATTAGTAAATCAGACGATTGGTTTGATTCCATTTCATACATATATATGCATTGAGTTCATTAGCTATCATTGTAAGGAGTTTTTGGTGATCTAAATCAACATTTTACTCTATTAATTTTGCAGTCTGACACTTGATTCTAGTACTACTTTATTCTGAAATAGTTTTTTTGTTTACAATTTCATAGCTTTCTTGTCTTAAATTATAATTTTGAGAACTAAATTCTATATTGCTCCATGTGTTCGACCTCAGAACTTTTTTGAGTAATAAATTTATTTGTTTGAGTGCTATTTTGGCTATACTGCAGCACAACAATTTTAAAACACTGATTTAGCACCTGAGCACTTAGTTCCTATCATTAGGGTGTAGCTTCGATTTCCTTTTTTGCAATATTTCCCGATTGTCTCAGCAAAAATTTAAGTGTTTATTTGAGAGAGCGAGAGAGAATATCTGATTTGTCAACTAAAGTGTCTCCTTGGATGACCCTAGATACTCATCTTATCTAGGTTATAAATTTAAAAGTCGATTACTAATTTACACATTACAACAACACTATTTTGCATATTTAATAAAGCGAATATTTTCAACATTAGTCTACTCCAACCTCTCCTATTGTCGGAGTGGAAGTAAGAAAACATCTCTATGGACTTTGTGGTGGGATTGTTGAGGACTTCTTACAAGAACAACACTATTTGGGTCGTTATTGACTGACTGTCCAAATCAGCTCATTTTATGGCAATCAAGACCACCCATAAGCGGAGTCAACTTACTGAGATATACGTTTGGGAGATTGTCAAACTCCACAGAGTTACCAAGGAAGTTATTTCAGATAGGGATTAGAGGTTTATGTTGCACTTCTAGACTAGTTCACAAGAAGCCTTGGGCACCAAGCTGAAGTTTAGCTCAACGTATCATCCTCAGACTCATGAATAGTCAAAAAGGATTATCCTAACCTTGGAGGACTTATTGAGATCCAATGTGCTTGAGTGGCAGGGATCATGGGAGGACCATCTGTTGTTGGCTGAATTTTCCTACAACAACAATTACCATGCTAACATAGGCATGGCACCTTTTAAGGACTCATATGGGCGAAAGTGTTCTTCGTCGATCAGCTGGGTAGAAGCAAGAGAGAAATTTGTTCAAGGCCCAGACTTGATTCAGTAGATGTTAGAGAAGGTTGCTTCCATCAGAAGAAAGCCATTAGCCTCCAGGTCTAAGCAGAAAAGTTACAGTGACTGTCGGCAACAAGATTTGCAGTTCCAAGTCAAAGGCAAGGTGCTTTTTTGTGTATCGTCAATGAAGGCATTCATCACATTAGAATTAAAAGAAAGCTGAGACCTCGTTGTATGGGCCCATTTGAGATTGTAAAGCAGGTCAACCCGATAGAGTATTGTTTGGCTTTGCCCCCACACCTATCAATGGTGCACGATGTATTCCTTGTGTCCATGTTAAGAAAATATGTATCTGATGATAGCCATGTAGTACTCTATGATGATCTGTAAATTGAGCCTAATTTCAACTATGAGGATCAACCATTGCAGGTCCTAGATCGAGCAACGAAGAAGCTATGCAGCAAGGTTACACCTCTGGTGAAGGTGTTGTGGCACAATCAAAGATTCGAAGAGATCACGTGGGAGCCAAAGGCTGAGATCGGATCAAGTATCCCCACCTCTTTCGATATGTTTGATTTCACGAATGAAATCTTTTTAAGGGGGTTAGGGTGTAAGGGGGTTTAGAAATTTTACAACCATTTTGAAATCAAACAAATCCTTATTAATTCCATGATTGAAGAATTCAGAATCCTCTTGAAATTGATCCCATTCAATGGTCTTAACAAATTTTGGATGAGGGGCTCTTGGAGGTCAAAGCTTATTGGTGGACTCTTAATTAAACTGATGTTTTGGGTGGAAGGGTGGACTCTCAATTAAATTGATGTTCGGGTTTAAGAGGCCACCTTAGTAATTTCTCCATCCCATATAAAAGGAGGATTGGCTTGTGTTGGAAGCCAAAGACCCCATTTGTGTTTTAGGGAAAGGAGAGCAACACCACCCCCACCACCGACAACACCACCTCCTCCTTCTCCACCTTACTTGTTGGTCTTCCTCCCCCATCCCACTGACAACCCTTACCTAAGGTGGCCATGTTGTTGATGTTGTTGCTATTGGTGGAAAGAGAGGAAGAGAAGGAGAGAAGAGTGAAGATCCACCCTCTTATAAACCCTAGAAGTGTTGTGCTACTCAAGAAGACAAGTAGGGACCTTCTTCTCCTCCCTTTTGTTCTCTTGAAGTTGCCAATAGGTTGAGAAGCATGATTCTTGTCTTCATGTTTGGTATTTTCATTCATGGGATGGGGTGGAGCATGACAGGGTTTTGGGTAACATGCATGGCTTTTGTCTAGTCCATGGGGTGGTAAATGACCCTTTTTATACCGTGTTCCATGTGGGATTTGTATCTAAGCCATGGGGTGGAAAGCAAGGGTTTTTTATTGGGGACTAACCCTGAAATTATTCAGAACTAGGGGTTAGGAACTCCTAGTACTAGTATTAAACATCAGCACTAGCATTGGAAACTTATTCCAAAACAATGTGGCATGCAAATTGGGGCTATGAGTGCCTAGTACTGGTACTAAGTGTTGGTATTCGTACAAGTCTTTAACCCAGGTCTGTATGGCTTGCAGATTGAGGGGCTAGGGAAGCCCAGTATTGATTCTAACTGTTAATACTAGTACTGGCCATCAAGCGAGTCCTAAATGACCTGCATATGAAGATCTGGGGATGCCTAGTACCGATGCTAAGTGTTAGTATCAGTACTGGCCATCATCCCAAGTAAGATTGGAGGTTGGACTGAGGACTGGGGGTGCCCAATACTGCTACTAAGGGCTAGTATCGGTACTGCCACCTTTTAGTGTGGATTGTGGACACCAACAATCGGTACTAGCACCTTCTGGTGTGGATTGTGAACACCAAGGACCGGTACTGGTGTTGTGGAAGTGCATGATGCAAACCTAAATCTTGCCCTAGTCTATGAGGAAAAATGGTGAAAAGCTAGCCTAAATCAAGGTATTAAGCATACAAATTCTACGACACTAACTATCCCTAATTATTGCCGAGTAAGTGACGTGTCTAAAACACTTAAAGATATGGCTTAAAAGCCGAAGTGTGTCTAGCTAACCTAAAGTGGAACCCCAACATCAATCATTGTAACTCCTCTAAGGGAAGAAATCCTAGATCCTAAGGTCTGAGGTCAAACCCCAAGTGATCCACTAGGTCCCTAGGGTTTCATTTTGGACACAGAATCAAATGGGTTAAAAGACGATTAGGTCTACTTGGTGAGCTTCTAGAGCTACACCCATTGACTTAGTGAACCATGGGTTCATTACTTGGGTTGAAGATCTAAGATTTTGGGGTGGCTAGAGGTTACCTATGATCCACCTCGGAACTTGGACAACTCTCGAGTACGATGATGAGCCACACACCATCGTTGAAATAAGGAACTTGGAAGTACTTGAATCTGATTCCATGTGGAGGTACTCATAACAAGAGGCTCATTAGGCACCCGCATGTGTGGAAGTCATCGAGGTACCATAAGGGGCTTCATTGAGATCTCATCCAACAACAAACTGAGAGGGCACACTCAAAGACTATGCTCTGATCGTGAAATCGCATGAAAGATAAATGCATCATCATAGTTGTGAAAACATGTTGTTTATAATTTATAAATCGTCTCCTAAAAATATGAAATTAATATCAAGAGTACAATTTATCTCACAGAGAGACAATGGTGTCTAGATGTTTTTTGACCTAAATAAGCCAATAAAGATTTTTTTGGATTTTTTTTGAAGTATTTTTCTTTTTTTTATTTTTCAATAAAAGACATGACAAACTGACCTAACAAACCCCAAACTTAGGACTTGACTAGACTTTAGAAGTATAACTATCATAAAAATTCACCAATTTATAGGAGATTTCTTATTTGAAGGTTAAATAAATGCAAGTGATTTTGTACAAATTGGATGAGCATAGAATTCAGGGAAAATTCAGGAAGTCAAGAAAAATCAATTCTATTTTACTATCTGACCCCCTCTCACTACATGAATTTATTAAATAAATTATAGCAAATTTAAATCTAAAATTTGGTATGCAGCAACTAGACTTGAATTCCCACAATCATACAAAATTTGGTGATTTGCAAGAAACAAATTTTGCAAAATGATATAGACTCTGAAAAAATACTGCAAACTCCTAAACTAAGACCTAAGGACACTATTTTGTATTTTTGAGATTTGGAATTTTTTTTGGTTTTTTGCATAATCAAACAAATGTCTACAAGTAATCAAGTACTACAAAAGCAAGTAACAATAAGAAGAGAAGTAGAGAGTCAAGCCGTAATGAGAAGTAGAACATGAGCGCCTCAGAGAGCTCATGATGGTGGTGGAGAGATCCGCCTCAATCCTCAAGATGCGAAGATCGGAGGATACGAAAAGGAATGCAAAGAAGTAAACAACATAGAAGAAAATGGGAAGTAGAGGAATGCTTGTAATGGAAAACCTAATGGGAAAATAGGAATCCGAAGGAGACTAGGGACCAAACTAGAATGTAGAGGAGGTAGAGAAGGTAGTGAAGAAGGTTGGCTTGGAGGTAGAAGGAAGAAGAAGGTGGCTACTAGGGTTCTACCTAAGGAAGAAGAAGACTAGGAAGAAGTAGGAAAAGTGAAGAATGCAACTAAGGAGGCCTAAGGAAACTAAGAGGAACTAAAGGAGACTAGAGAGGAAACCTAATGGAAGGGAAGAAGAAAACCTAGAGAGGAAGGCTAGATGGTGGTGGAGATGGAGGAAGGGGGTATTTAAAGAGTGTGTTGCAACGGCCTTTTAGGCCTAGTTTACAGCATATGTTAGCTAACCTAGGTTAGCTAAGCTGCAACAGGGGCTAACCCCTATTTCTATTTACTTTCAACGGAGCTTAACCATGTTTGTGTTTACTAAATGGAGGATAGGAATAAGGGTTAACCTGTGACATAAAAGGGGGGGCATTTACTTGGATTTGGAGGTTAGAATGGTACATAACTTGGCAAATGACTTTTTAGTCCTTACAATGATAGGTAAGTTTATATTAATTTACATTAGGAGAGGGGCAACTTCGGAAAAAGTTGCTGTTATGACTCGGTTCCCGAATCCCTAAAGGACACGAGACCGGACCGACTCGACTAATCCCAAGACCCAGTCGTCCAACGAGAAAGTAACCAAAAAGCAGTAAAGTAAACCACATTCACCATGCTAAGCAACTAACAGTAACAAAAGTACAGCAATAAAGAAGTAAAACTACTACAGTACACACCACCACAGCAGTAGAAAGAAATGTAAATGGGTATAGGAATATAATGTGCAGAGCAAAAGAGTATTGAATATAAAGGTACAAGAAACTACTCACTGCTACAAACGAGTACAAAAAGAGCTACACCTACTGGGCTCTACTGGGCCCAGTACCCTTTGCAGCCGTAGGCTCTAGCTGCTGGACACCTGGACCTGAAAAGGGTTAAGTACATGAAGTCAGTGAATGCTGAGTAGAGTGGCAACCAACTAACTAAATAGTCAAGGTGGACAGGTAGCTGTTGTCTTTTTAATACTTTCTTTAACTACTTATTCTTTTTCACTATTTATTTTATTTATCAGGTCTCTTTCTTGATCTCGAATGTTTCACCTGGGAATGATCTTGATTGCAGTCTTTTCCGAAGAGTAGAAGTCGCATGTGGTGCTCTCCTGGCCAGGAGAGTCCCCCATGGTGGTCCTACACCCAGTCAACCACACCAAGGTCACGGACAGACGTAATGGTGACTACGGAACGCGCGATAAGAGCACGGGTAGCTACCCCACACTGGCACGCGGTCAGCCATTTCCGTTAGCGGGTGCGCCTAAAGCACAGCACAGAACCAGTATAGAGCATAGCCCTCTCAGTAACAGGGGTCTAGCTCCTAAGAACCAAACAAGGGTCTCGCCCCTCCACAGTCCATGCAACCTCGCCTAACTACCTTGGTTTGCCCAGTGGGCCTAACAAGTCAGTGTAGGGCAGCTAGCTGAACCCCGAGCCCCATAGGGTGGCTAGCTCTCTCCCTACACTAGTAGCTCTCATCGGTAAAGTGTACATGAGGGCCACAAAGTTGGTGCAAAGTGGCCAATCCTAACCCCAGGTCCCAACCCAAGGTCGGCTAGCTCCCCTCTACACTAAGAGGTAACATGCGCTCCCTTTAGTACCACGTACTGAAGGGCCAGCACACTTCCCAACACATTTCCAGATTCATTCCATTTATTTCCAGGAGCTCATCTCCTAATTCCCTGTAGGGTTCATGCTCATATTCCTCAGGCCATTTCATACCAGGTTTCATCATTTGTATTTCCATTCTCAAGTTATACACATACAAATTGTAATTCTATTGTTCACATTCCCATATTCACGTAATTCACAGGTAGCTCATGTTTCCAACATTCACCTTTCCATTTCCAATTCATATAAATGAAGCTCATATTATGTCATTTCACAGGTACGACAGGAAAGTTACATTCAACAGTTAACTAACACAAATACTACATATTTCGCAGGAAATTATTCTCATTGTATCTACTCATTCAAGACTACAATTCATTCATTCAATACAGACATTCCAGTATTTCTAGTCCTAGGATTCATGCCATATCCTAGGTTCTAATCATTCATTAAACACATGCATTTAAGTTGTAATTAAATTGAGGGGAAGCCACTCTACCAGTAAACCCAGGAGTAGTGGGGGCTTGATCAGTAGGTCCACGTGCCTCAACTAGCCCCAAACCCGCAATGGAACGAGGTCCTATCACAAGGATCAGTCACAAGAGAATACTTAGAATAGTATAGAAAGTATTCCAACAAGTAGGGGAAAACATACGAGAAACATCGGTATCTTAATTACGGAAATCGAACTTCAAATGGACCCTAAACAGGTCAAAAACAGTGATTCTGAATCAAATCAGATGTCTGGAACACCTTCCAGACGTCTTAAAAGAGCCCAGATCCATACCTCAAGTTCGGCGCTACTCCTCAGACGTCCAGGAACTCTGTTGGACCGTCTGGACCCAGTTCCAGACGTCCGACCACCTCTCCGAATGTCCGGAAATGCTTCCCGTCATCTGGTGCCTCACCCAAATGTCCAAAGTGCGTGGGAGGGCATGCTCCGTGCCTTCCTGAAGCAACTCCTGTGAAAATCAACAAAAATCTTCTCAAATCGGCATGAAACAGTGCATCGACGAAGCGGCCTGCATGGCCATATCCGCAAAGGAGACGTATCTTCGTGAAGCCTCCTCCTCAAACATTTGGCACCACCTCTAGACGTCCGCACTGTCGTTTGGCGATCACTCCAGACGTCTGATTCTGGGAAAATCCCAGAACCAGAACCTGCTTCCGCCTTCTCGCCCTGCGCGTGGCCGTGTCGTGCCCTCTCGCCTGCTGCTCCGGCTGCAGCAGTGTCGGGGAGGACCTCCCCGACGTACTCCTCCACCTTGCGAGTGCGTCGCTTCGACCGTGAGCTCACCTGCAAGCTCACAAGCCTTCTCTCCTCTCCTTCTCATGATGCTCCTCCTCTCCTCTCACACCTCTCATTCTCTCTGCCATTCTCGCTCGGCTGCTCTCGCTAGAGGGTAAGAGGAAGGTGGCTGGGAAGTAGGGTGAAACGAGGGAGAGGGGGGGGCTTAGATAAGGGTGTGGGGTTAGGGTTTTCATCGGGCGGAAGGAGAGAGAAGAAGAAGAAAACGAGGGACATGTACTGTCTACGGGCAGCACACATACAGACGCGAGCTCGTACATGAAAATTTTGATTTGCAGATGTCTGGGAATGAGTCCAGACGTCTTACAAGACATCTAACCCTCAGTCCAGATGTCTTACCAGACGTCTGACCTAAAGTACAGACGTCTTAAAAAGACTTAATAGCACGGGTCTTAACATCATAACAAACTCAAAGGAAGTTTCGTCCCCGAAACTTGAGCTAGCTAGGGTGCGGAAAAAGAACAACATACGCATAACAAACTCAAAGAGGACCGATGCCGGTCTGAAAAGACATACCCTCAAAGAGCTCCAGGTACCGCTCTCGCATCACTACCTCAGGCTCCCAGGTAGCCTCCTCATACCTCTGGCTCCTCCACAAGACCTTCACCAGGGGTACCTGCTTTCGTCTCAAACTCTGGACGGCTCTATCTAGTATCTGCACAGGTCGCTCGGGGTAGGTCAGGTCATCATCCACCTCGACACTCTCATGGCTCAAAACGTGACTGGAATCGGTAACGTAATTCCTGAGGTTGGACACAAGGAACACATCGTGCACACCAGAAAGCTGGGGAGGAAGGGCAAGCTTGTAAGTAACGGGTACAACCCGCTCTAGGACCTCAAAGGGCCCTACAAACCTCGGCACGAGCCTCCCTTTCACCCCAAAATGCTGTAGGCCCTTCATGGGCGAAACTCGAAGGAAGACGTGATCCCCAACCTCAAACTGCACCTCTCTGCACTTCCTATCGGCATAGCTCTTCTGTCTGCTCCTGACAGTGCGAAGTCGTTTGTGTATCTGCTCAACCACCTCCTGACTCTACCGGATCAGCCTGGGGCCAACCTCCCACTTGGTCCCCACCTCAACCCAACTCAAGGGTGCAGTACACCTCTGTCCGTACAGAGCCTCGTAGGGTGCCATGCCGATGCTCGAGTGATAGCTATTATTATATGCAAACTCTGCCAGGGGCAAGTGCTCCTCCCAAGAGCCCCTCCAGTCCAGTACACAAGCACGCAAAAGGTCCTCAAGCATCTATATCGTGCGTTCTGGCTATCCGTCCGTCTGGGGGTGGTATGCCGTACAGAACCTCAACCGTGTCCCCAAAGCCTGCTGAAACTCAACCCAAAAATGGGACGTAAAATGGGTATCCCAGTCGGATACAATCTCACATGGAACTCCGTGCAAACATACCACGTCACGGATATACCTCTCTACCAACTGTGCTAGTCCCAAGGTGACTCAGATTGGCAAGAAACGTGCCATCTTCGTCAATATGTCTACAATCACCCAGACAGCATCGTGTCCTCGCTGGGTAACGGGCAAGCCCACCACCAAGTCCATGATGATGCTCTCCCACTTCCACTCTGGCATTGGAAGTGGCTGCAGCAGCCCTACAGGCCTCTGATGCTCGGCCTTCACCTTCTGGCACACCAAACACTACTGTACGAACTCACCTACATCCCGCTTCATTCCCCTCAACCAAAAGTCACGTCTCAGATCATGATACATCTTTGTGTTCCTGGGATGTATGGTGAACCTGGAGCCATGTGCCTCAGTCAGGAGCTCTCAATAGCTCCTCGTCCTTGGGAATGCACAAATGTCCCCTCATGTGCAGCACCTCATCAGTAAAGGAGAAGTCTCCAGGGTCCCTTGATAGTACTCTGTCACGCAACGACTGCAGGTAGCGGGTCTGCCATCTGTCCTGTGATGATGCGGTCTATCAGCTCTGGCCTCGTCTGTCGTGTCACAGTCTCTGCCCCACAGTGCCCTAGTAACTCTAAGGGTCGCCAACTGCCCATCTCCTCCATGAGTCTCCAACTCTGTGCCTGTAAACTGGCCAAGTGGGTGGGCGCCTTCTGGCTCAAAGCATTAGCCACCACGTTGGCCTTCCCCAGATGGTAGGAGATGCTACAGTCATAGTCCTTCAGGAGCTCTAACCAACGTCTCTGTCTCATGTTGAGCTCCTTCTGATCAAATGAATACCTGAGGCTCTTATGATCCGTGAATATCTCAAAAGTCTCACCGTACAAGTAGTGCCTCCAAGTCTTCAGCGCGAAGACGACAGCTGCCAGCTCTAGGTCATGGGTAGGGTAGCTATGCTCATGGGGCTTTAGTTGCCGCGAAGCGTATGCGACAACGTGACCCTACTGCATGAGCACACCCCCTAACCCCTGCAAAGAGGCGTTCGTGTACACAATGAACCTACCATTGCTGTCCGGAATGGTAAGCACGGGAGCCGAAGTCAGCCTCTCCTTCAGCTCCTGAAAACACACCTCACAAGCGTATGTCCAAGAAAAGGGCACGTCCTTCTAGGTCAACTGTGTCATAGGGCATGCATTCGATGAGAAACCCCTGATAAACCGCCAGTAGTAGCCTGCCAGTCTCAAGAAACTGCGGATCTCTGTCACTATACGTGGTCTCTCCCACCTGAGCACTGCCTCAACCTTGGCTGGGTCCACAGCCAAGCCATTCCCTGAAATCGCATGACCCAGGAAGGTCACCTCCCTCAACCAAAACTCGCACTTGCTTTACTTGGCATACAGCCTACATCATCTCAATGTGTCTAAAACCATCTACAAGTGTTGTCCGTGCTGCGCCTGGTCCCGCGAGTAGATGAGCACATCATCGATAAACACCACCATGAACTGATCCAGATACGGTCTGAACACCCAGTTCATCAAGTCCATGAAAGCAGTGGGGGCATTGGTCAGCCCAAACGGCATGACCAAAAACTCGTAGTGTCCGTACCGGGTGCGGAAAGCTATCTTGGAGACGTCGGCCTCCTTGATCCTCAACTGGTGGTAGCCAAACCTCAAGTCTATCTTGGAGAAAACCGTGGCACCTCGCAACTGGTCAAACAGATCATCAATCCTCGGCAGCGGATACCTATTTTTGATGGTGACTCTATTCAGCCGTCTGTAATCCACACAAAGGCGTAGGGTACCATCCTTCTTCACAAATAATACCGGGGCTCCCCATGGAGATGCATTGGGCCTCACAAAGCCCTTCTCTAGAAGGTCCTGCAACTGGGACTTGAGCTCTCGCAGCTCAAGTGGTGCCATCCTATAAGGTGCTGTAGAAGTAGGGCTAGTCCCCGGTACCAGTGAGATCTCGAACTAGATTCCATGCTCAGGCGGTAGTCCTGGTAGCTCCTCTGGAAACACGTCGGGGTACTTTCTGACCACCGGGATACTCTGAAAGTATGCCATGGGGCTGGGCTCTGCCACTACACAAGCCAAAAAGCCCTCACACCACTGGCCCAAAAGTCTCGCTGCCTGAAATGCAGAAATGCACCTGAAGCCTCCGTCCACTGGCTATCCGTGAAACTCGAAAGAAGGCATATCTGATATGGAGAAGACAATCTTCCTCTCAAAATAGTCCACCAAAGCGTGGTAAGCGGACAGCCAGTCCATCCCCAGAATCATGCCAAAGTCCTTCATCGGTATCACAATCAGATCAGCGGGGAGGCTGTGTCCCCCAACACTGACCTCACAGCCTGTGTAAACTTCCTCAGCTACAAATAGCTGACCACCCGGACCTCTGATCACAAATGGATCCTCTAATAACACACAGTCCTGTCCCAAACTGATAGCAAAACTAGCAGCAACAAACGAATGCATGGTGCCGAAATCAAAAAGTGTGTAAACTAGTCTGCCGGAGACTGAAACGATACCTACCACCATTGAACCTGAAGCTCTGGCATCTCTATGTGTTAGGGCGTTAATATGCCCCTTAACTCTATGTGCGGACGAAGCAGCCACACTCTGCGTCAGATGGGTAGCCACTAGCCGGTACCCTCCTCGTGGCTGCTGACCTCCCCCACGCATCTGGGAACCACAGCCTCCTGCTCGTCCTCCAATGCTCGGTGAGGGGAGCATCTGTTGACCTCCAGCCCTAGACGGGCAGTCCCTCCTGATGTGGCCAGGCTGGCCACACTGGTAGCAAAGGGGAACTTGACTTCCGCCCTCGGTAGGTCCCTACTGACGACTAGGCAGGGGTCCAGTGCTGGCAGCTGGCCCCTGTCGGGGGCCCCCAAAGGCCACTGACTGCCCCACAAAGTGTGACGGCTCTCCTACGGCGCCACATGCCTCCTCTCTCGCCGACCCTGTGAGTAGTCTAGCTGGTAGGGCCTCTTCCGTCCACTGTCAGTGTCACCTGTGGCCGGGTTGGTCTCCTCAGATGTCATAGCTACCTCCACCACCCTCGAGAACGTAGGCAGCTTCAGGGGTTTAACATACCCCCGAATAGCAGGCTGAAGCCCCTCAGTGAACCTCCACAGGCGCTCCTCCTCAATATCTATAGTTGTCGCGGTGAAACGAGACAGCTCTAGAAAATGCGTGCGGTACACGCTCACAGTCATCGTCCCCTGGCGGAGAGTGTGGAACTCCCGCCTCCTCTGATCCTGCCACGTCTGGGGAAAGTACTACTCGTAGAAGAGGGTGAAAAACTAGTCGTAAGTCGGCTCGACCCTCTCCTAACCTCTGATCGCCCTCCACCACCTGTGTGCTGTACTCTCTAGCTAGTACGTGGCAAAGGCCACGTGGCACTCCGCAAGGGGGCGAAGGGTGTCAAACACCTTCTCGATCTGCTCGAGCCAGTCCTCCACCTCGGTCGGGTCCTCATCCCCCTTGAAGGAGGGGGGCTTCAGCTTCCGGAACTATCCGAAAAGCTCGTAATGGCGCTGAAGTAGGGAAACTGGTATGCCTCCAGGAAAGGAGGGCTCGTGCTCGGAAGTGTCATAGGATGGTGGGGAGGGTGGAGGGCCACCCCCTCCCCCACGTCCAGCGCTGTGTTTGTCTCATGGTCCCACAGAGGACTCCCCCTCCCCAGCCCCAGGGAGAGGTGTCCGTGGAGGCAGGTAGAGCTCCTCTCGTACGATCTCCCGTATCAGCTGGGCGAGGTCCTGGGCCTGAACACCTGGAAGTAGTGGCTGGTCCACTGAGACGTCGGGTTAAACACGTCTGCCCCTCCGACCCCATCCACGGTTGCATCCGCGGCCCACCTCAATGGCCCCACGTCAAGCATCTCATGCAAGGAGACGCGAACACAGAACAGAAGACGTCAAATCTAACTGACATTCATCAAGAGAACCTCAGAACAGATGTTGAAAGGTACGTTGTGGTGGTTACTCTAGTTACAAGCACCTGAATTGGTTATTCTCAAGCTAGTTGGTTCACTTCTCGGGACGACCTTGCTCTGAAACCATCTTGTTACAACCCGGTTCCCGAATCCCTATAGGACACGAGACCAGACCGACTCGACTGATCTCAAGACCCAGTCGTCCAATGAGAAAGTAACCAAAAAGTAGTAAAGTAAACCACATTCACCATGCTAAGCAATTAACAGTAACAAAAGTACAGCAGTAAAGAAGTAAAACTACTATAGTACACACCACCACAACAATAGAAATGTAAACGGGTACAGGAATATAATGTGCAGAACAAAAGAGTAGTGAATATAAAGGTAGAAGAAACTACTCACTACTACAAATGAGTACAAAAAGAGCTACACCTACTGGGCACTACTGGGCTCAGCACCCTCTACAGCCGTAGGCTCTGGCTGCTCAACACCTGGACCTGAAAAGGGTTATGAGTACATGAAGTCAGCGAACGCTGAGTAGAGTGGCAACTAACTAACTAAACAGTAAAGGTGGACAGGTAGTTATTATTTTTCGATTACTTTCTTTAACTACTTATTATTTTCCACCATTTATTTTATTTATCAGGTCTCTTTCTTGATATCGAATGTTCCTAGTGGGAACGATCTTGATTGCAGTCTTTTCCAAAGAGTAGAAGTCGCACGTGGTGCTCTCCTGGTCGAAAGAGTCCCCCATGGTGGTCCTACACCCAGTCAACCACCCCAAGGTCACGGACAGATGTAACGGTGACTATGGCACGCGTGATAAGCGCACGGGTAGCTACCCCGCACTGGCACGTGGTCAGTCGTTTCCATTAGCGGGTGCGCCCAAAGCACAGCATGGAAACAATATAGGCCATAGCCCTCTAGTAATAGGGGTCTAGCCCCTAAGAACCAAACAGGTATCTCGCCCCTCCATAGTCTGCGCACCCTCCCCTGACTACCCTGGTTTTCCCAGTGGGCCTAACAAGTCGATGTAGGGTAGTTAGCTGAACCCCGGGCCCCGTGGGGTGGCTAGCTCTCTCCCTACACTAGTAGCTCTACTTGGTACAGTGTACACGAGGGCCACAGAGTCAGTACAAAGTGGCCAATCCTAACCCTGGGTCCCAACCCAAGGGTGGCTAGCTCCCCTCTACACTAAGAGGTAACATGCGCTCCCTTTTGTACCACGTACTCAAGGGCCAACATATTTCCCAACACATTCCCAAATTCGTTCCATTTATTTCCAAGAGCTCATCTCCTAATTCCCCATAGGGTTCATGCTCATATTTCTCAGGCCATTTCATACCAGGTTTCATCATTTCTATTTCCATTCTCAGGTTATACACATACAATTGTAATTCTATTGTTCACATTCCCATATTCAGGTTATTCACAGGTAGCTCGTGTTTCCAACATTCACCTTTCCATTTCCAATTCATATACATGCAACTCATATTATGTCATTTCACGGGTACGACAGGAAAGTTACATTCAACAGTTAACTAATACAAATACTACATATTTCGCAAGCAATTATTCTCATTGTATCTACTCATTCAAGACTGCAATTCATTCATTCAATACAGACATTCTAGTATTTCTAGTCCTAGGATTCATGCCATATCCTAGGTTCTAATAATTCATTACACACATGCATTTAAGTTGTAATTAAATTCACGGAAAGCCACTCTACCAGTAAACCCAGGAGTAGTAGGGGTTTGATCTGCAGGTACATGTGCCTCAAAAAGCCCCAAACCTGCAATGGAATGAGGTCCTATCACAAGGATCAGTCATAAGAGAATACTCAGAACAGTATAGAAAGTATTCCAACAAGTAGGGGAAAACATATGGGAAATATCGGTATCTTAATTGCGGAAATCAGACCTCAAATGGACCCTAAACAGGTCAAAAATAGTGATTTTGACTCAAATCATACATCTGGAACATCTTCCAGACGTCTTAAAAGAGTCCAGATCCATACCTCAAGTTCTGTGCTACTCCTCAGACGTCCAGGAACTCCGCTGGACCATCTGGACCCAGTTCCAGACGTCCGACCACCTCTCTGGACGTCCGGAAATGCTTCCTGTCATCTGTTGCCTCGCCTAGACGTCCGAAGCGTGTGGGAGGGCATGCCCCGTGCCTTCCTGAAGCAACTCCTGTGTGAATCAACGAAAATATTCTCAAATCGACATGAAACAGTGCATCGGCGGAGCGGCCTGCATGGCCATATCCGCAAAGGAGACGTATCTTCGCGAAGCCTCCTCAGATGTCTGGCACCACCTCCAGACATCCGCGCCATTGTCTGGCGATCACTCTAGACGTCTGATTCTGGGAAAATTCCAGAACCAGAACCTGCTTCCGCCTTCTCGCGCCGCGCCCTCTCTCCTGCTGCTCCGACTACAGTAGTGTCGGAGAGGACCTCCCCGACACACTCCTCTGCCTTGCGCACGCGTCGCTCCGACCATGAGCTCACCTGCGAGCTCCCACGTGAGCTCGCAAGCCTTCTCTCCCCTCCTCATGCTGCTCCTCTCCTCTCACGCCGCTCCTTCTCTCTGCCGTTCTTGCTCTGCTGCTCTCGCTGGAGGGTAAGAGGAAGGTGGCTGGGAAGTGGGGTGAAACGAGGGAGAGGAGGGGGGATTATATAAGGGTGTGGGGTTAGGGTTTTAGTCAGGTGGAAGGAGAGAGAAGAAGAAGAAAACGAGGGACGTGTACTGTCTACGCACAACACGCACGCAGACGCGAGCTCGTACACGAAAATTTCAATTTTCAGACGTCTGGGAATGAGTCCAGACGTCTTACAAGACGTCTAACCCTCAGTCCAGACATCTTACTAGGCATCTAGCCTAAAGTACAAATGTCTTAAGAAGGCTTAATAGCATGGGTCTTGACAGTTGCAAAAGAGGACACGAGCCACGAGAGTTACAAATGGGTGTTAGAACATGGGTTATCTCAACCCTCTTCTAACATAGGTTGGGATAACCTGGGATAAGAAAGTCAAGAAGGGTTGGGTTACCCCCCAACGTAAATAGGGATCACCCCCAAAAAGAGGGGTTATCCCCTTCTGTAAACCTTACCTTAGGGCTAGTTTATGGTAGGGTTAGCTAACATGGTTAACATCATTGAATAGGGGATAACCCCTGTTTGTGTTTACCTGAGATCAAGGGTTAACCCCTGTTTGTGTTTATTGAATGAGGGTTAGGAATGGGGCTTAACCTGTGATTTGAAAGATGGTTGTTTACTTGGTTATGAGGGCTAAAATGGAGGTTAAGGGGGAAAAAGACATGTTTAACCTTAAGATATAGGTATATTAGTTGGTGAATTATTTTTTATATTAAATAAATATAATACAAATCCATTAATGAATTATTTTCATATAATATCATGGATGATATTTTAAATGTCACCGATGATATTTCAATTTCAAACCAAATATCACTTGACAAAGAATATTATTGTCTACATTAATGAAATATGGTTGTAACTATTTTATTTATTAAATACTAATTATCTTATATTGTAATTGGTAATTATGTTATTTGATGATTAGGAAACATGTAGTAATTTCATTAGTCATTAATTAACTTATAGTGATATTAATATGGTTTAACTATATGTTGAAATTATAAATAGATTAATACTATCGTTATGTAGTAGCTATGGTTTCCAATAATATATTAATTATTACAAACTAATTTGATAAAGAAATAATAATTTTTGTTAGTATTGTAAAGCCATTATTTTACATTGCAAATGCTAATTACATTGTAATAGTAATTATGTTATAATGGTATGATTATATGCTAGTTAAGAAGTATATACTATAGTAGCCACTAATTATTTTATAATAGTAAAATGTGATTATTTGTTAGGTTGGATAGATTATTATGATTTAAGTATATGTTAAAATAAAGTTAACAATTAATTATGCATTAATTATATTAAAATATTTATTGACCAAAATATATTAACCCACCAAACATAAGGAGAAAGGGTAAGATGGGAATGATTTGTTGAGGTAAAGAGAGAGAAAACATGGGTTAGGAAGGGGGGTTAACTCAACCCCCATCAATACTAGGTTTTAAAGACAAAGTGGGGTTGGGTTTACCCCTATGGTAAACAGGGGTTAACCCCTAAAAGGAGGGGTTAAACCATACTGTAAACTATGCATTAGGGTTTTCCCAAATTATCTGGAATGTTCAGCCACATTATGTTCCAAATTTCAATTTGCACATAAAAGAAAAGTTGTAACTCTTGAAATCAGCTTTCAGATGTAACTTGAATTACTCAACTTGAATTTAAAATAAAAAAGTTATAGCCAAAATAATAAAGGTGTGTTAGGTTGTCACAAATTTCAAGAATAAGATTAGGATTAGGATCTTGATTAACTAAAATCATTGGAGGAAGGGTATGAAAACTTCTTGGACATGAATAGTGTTTGGGATTTGATTATGATAGGCATCCAAGGGTGGTGGAGGGTGTCTTGGAGGCTAGGAAGTTACTTAGAGAGTGACCTCCAATTAGCTCCTAATTTATGTTCACATTGGATCTTGATTGGATAGATTTTAGGACTAGTTGGAGGCCTAGTTTAGGTACAATCAATGCCAAATTTTTGCAATTAAATCAAAAAATATTTAGAGCAAATTAATGTGCGTTAAAATCATGTAATAGGTGGATAAGGTGTAAGAACCTATAAGATAGGATTAGGCCTAGGAATAGGGTAGTGATATGCACTAATTCTAATGCAACTCTTGCTACAAAACAAGCAAAGTTAAGCATGTTAACACATAAATATTCATACTTATCATGCTCCTAGCAAGAGCATTGGTGTGACCTGGCAATTCTAACAAACCCTGTAGCTATGACTTGGAACAATCTATGACTGGACCTTGCTAGACATGAATTAAGCTTGCTCTTCACTATTGTAAGGTATTGGCCTGGGTAGCTGCCAAGCGGCCTGACTCTTCTGATTGAGGTCAACAATGCTCCCAATACTTCGAGAACGGGTACGCCTTTCACGAGGGTCACCAGTCTTGCTAGACTCTCCCTTAATCAAGGAGGGACTCTAAGGTTGAGATTTAAGGAAAGGATACGTCTCAATCTCCTCTAATAGAGGGATATTTTCAAAGCCTAACTTAAGCCTAACCATTAGCCTACATAAAAACTGTTTAGAATTGGCAGGCCTAATTTTTCACGAAATCAACAACCCATTAGGCCCGATCGACCACTACTAGATCAGTCCCATAGTTTTTATTTAGGTTTATTTCTTGCAAAGTTTAAGGCCCATTCTGGCCCACAAAGCTCACTGGGCTCCCATCCCACACACACATGCTCAAGAGATATGGTCAATTGTGCACCCTGCGCTGTCGACTGAGCAACTAATGCACACAGTTCATTATACAAGGCAGTAGTGCTTCACCTGCTTCTGATGTGGGACTAACAAGTCCCCTTCTCTTCTACGCTTAGCTTCAACTCCAGCACTAACTTCATCAGCCGATTGCCACTAGGTCACAACTCCAAATCAATTGAGTAAAGACTCGATTGAAAACCCTGAATATTGTTCGAGGCATAGATCGCGTTAAAAGAATGATTACATTGTAGAATAGTGCAAAATACGTTGAAACAAATAAAATTTAACGAGAGGTGAGTCCCGATCGAACTCAAGTAGGCAAAAAATGATTTTGAACTCATGAACTAATTTCGAATGCTAACTAGAGAATTTATATATAAACTGAATGCTAACTGCAATATATGGAGTGGAAGTTTAATCATAATATAGATATGAAGCAGTTGAGTTGCAGCCATAACTAATGAAATGCTAAAATAGGAATAAAATAGCTATCTAGTCTATCAGAATAAGGGCACCACAGGTGGTCCATGGTGGCCTTTTGGAGAGGTTGGGGAGAGCAGCTACGGTGCATAAGGGTGGTTTGGTGGGTGCTTCAGAGGGAGAGAGCTGGAGAAGAAGATATGCAGAGTTGGAGAGGGTCTAGAGAGAGTTGTTCTTCAACTAGGGGCCCTACGGCTCTTTTTATAGCTTCATAGAGGGGCAAGATGGGCATTTGAGCCCTCCAACTCATGCAACAACCTCAGATTAATCAGATCCGTTGACTGGGAGATCAACAGATCAGATCACACTTCAAAAGGCCTTCCAAAATGCCTCCAATGCTCTGATGTGCTCTCTAGCTGACACGTGGTGCACTCCCTGCCCTTGGATCTTCATCTGATGGCTATCGCTCGCTCAGCGCCCGCGCCTCAACTGCAACGCTTACATCGCGCTCGATCCTCTTGAGCACGCGTTCATCGCTTCTCAATCGTCTGATCGCGAGATCTAACGGCTTAAGTGCTTCGCTCACACCGCCTTTAGATTTCAAATGTGTGCACATCCAACGCTCCTCTGCTTGCCACACCTCCGCATCTGCACCATCAGTTGATGATCCAACACTCTAAATTCATCCGTACGCATGTCTTCGTTGATTTCGCGTGGATTGCATTTCAAATTGGCGTCTTCACTTTGCAGTTGAGTGCATGAGCCAATGCACTAAAGGCATGCTTTGTCGTGTTTCCAAATCCATACACGGTTGCCCTCAGCCGTTGGATGGAGATCCAACTGATGATGATCCTCCTCAGATGAGGTGTGAGGGAGCGGTCGACGTGGGCTCGTTGTGGCCGTTGGATGATGATCCAATGGCCCATAGTGCATGGGGAGATACCTTCAGAGGTTGGGGCAGTGACGCTAGGCGGTTGTGATGGCATCACGTGGCACCATCGGGGCCGTCCATCTTCTTTTCTTTGTAAACGATGTTGTAGGTCTCTGATTGAAATGATTTTTGCGTCGTTGGACTACGATTGTTGATCTGAATCCATCCACGCAGTTAGATTTGACATCTGATGTTTGGATTTCCACCTATTTGCCTCTTGTCCCTTGCTCTTCTATAGATTCCATAGGATGCTACGGTAGTCTGATTAATGCGATCTCAGAGGCATTGGACTCTCGTTGTCGTTCTAAGTAGATCCATATGATTGAATCGGTCATCCACAGCCCCAAACTACCTGCGATTGTTAATATGTCTCAATTAGATCATAATATGACATTATTATTTACAAAACTAATAAATGCAAAGCATGATGCGTATGTATGCAAAATGCCTAAGTTAAGCTAGGATCTAACTTAATTCAGGTATATTAGGACCTATGATTACTACGCAAGCATACCCCAATGCCTAAATCTTGCTAGTCCCCAACAAGTGCAAGACTAAACACCTTCTACCTAGAGTTTGACTAGAGATTTATTTCTTTTTGTCTTCATCTAGATATTTAGAATCTAGATAATCATGAAAGTGTAGTTTGAAGCCTATGCAACGGATCCAGGCGAAAATTTGATACACATCTAAAGCTTGTGCTTGACCCTTAGTGAAATTCTGTTGGGATAGGAAACCTCTTCTCTCGGGGACATAGAATAACCTCTAGATAATCATGAAAGTGTAGTTTGTAGCCTATGCAACGGATCCAAGCGAAAATTTGATACACATCTAAAGCTTGTGCTTGACCCTTAGTGAAATTCTATTGGGATAGGCAATCTCTTCTCTAGAGGACATAGAATAACCTCTAGTTTTTAACCCTAGCTTTTTGGCTTAGGTAGAAGATGTCTGAGTTAAATAGATTTATATTTAGTAGCTCACTCTCCTTTGGTGCTACATAGAGACTGGTATTTCAGAATCTAGATTTCTAGATTATCAAATAAATTCAACTTAGAGAGAGGCTAGAAACTATGCTCTCTTAAGTCCTTTGTACTCATTCTTTTCTCTTTTTCCTCTCTTATTTTTTTCTTTTCTTTTTGTTTTCTTTTTCTTCTTGAGCTCACACCTCACTAGATTTATAAATATGTTTGGTGGTCTCTCATGGCATTACACTTCAATTAGATTCTAATAACCCTATAACTAAGCTAGAATCACTCAGCCCATATTTAGGAGACCAGAAATACAGGAAAAGTAGGTCAAGCCTATATTTGGTGGTTTGTGAGGGTGGTAGGTGTTGTTGCCTTAATGTACTTGACTCAACTAAAACATAACTAACACGTCTCAACATGGCAATTTTTTTTCTTGTCCTTTTTTCTATCTTTTCTCTTTTCTTTTCTCTCTTTTTTTTCCATATCTATATCTACTAACATAATGCCATATCTACTAACACAACACAACATAGCATACGTACTTTTATTCATGAGGCATTATTTGGGATTAGGGATGTTCAAGTGGATATCGAGTGGCTTATTTGGTGGAAGTGTCTAATCTCGGCACCGACAAAGGAATGGATAGGACAATATATTTCCAACCTTGACAATAGTACCCTCCTTCCGCCAAAGATTCCGTAAAGGATAGTCATGACCATCCACCTTAGTCTTAGTTTTATCAGATCCCATTCTCTATGTATTTGCCTTATTTGGTGGCACTCACAAGGATTTTCACAAAAAAATTATACACAAGAACCGAGAGCAAAAATAGTGCCTAACTCCGAGTGTCATTATCCAATTATCCAGAAATTAAGATTCTTCACACTAGTCTTAGAGCACCAGTAGACTCTCTACTTTCACCTCACACATGTTTGGTGGATTTATTAGAAGTTGATTTGCCTGACTCCCTGATTGATGTCCAAGGGTTCAAGAAAAGAAGCAATGCTTCTTCTTGACAAACTAGAAAATAATACATTCTTATTGAAATAGTATTTCACACATTTTGAGAACAAAAATAATACCAAAAACCCTAATTATTAACCCCACTTAAATGAAGAGTTTTTGGCTAGGATAAAATTAATTTAAACCTCCTAAAATTCATAGAAAAATATTATAAGAGGTTTTATACCTTTGGTTTGACCATCTGAACCCATTTTGACCTAGAATAGAGATTCAGACGGGAATTTGCCTTGATTTGGGCTTCTCTACAATTTACCCAATCAAAAGTGGTCAAAACTCAAAACCAAGTTAAACATTAGATTCCTTAGATTCAAATTACGTTAAGACAAAAATTTACACCCAATCACAGTCCATCTTGACCTAGTTTGCAATTTAGTCCCTAAAATCTCTATTTATCTCACTTAAACCCTTAGGTTTCAATTTTATTGCAAATAGGGCCTTAACTTTCTCATTATTCTTACAATTAGGTCCCTACCTCCATTGTTGAGTCAGACCAAGCAGCACCGACCTTTGACCGACCTAAAATAGCAACAAACCTACACCAAATCCCACCAAATTTGGTTGGATTGATGTTCACACTTCAGGGAATCAAATAAACATGATTTGGGACTCCAATCTTGGGCGAGAAGCACCCAGAAAATTTGAGAAATTGTGGGAATTCCTTGTTCCCAAATCCAGCTCATGGGGCACCTAATTTCCTAATTGGAGCTCGAAATCAAGCTTTATAAAAGCCCTCCTAAGTCCTAACGTTTGAGTCAGCTAGGTTTCACGACAGAATCCCCTCTTCTTCCTCCTCTTTGGCTGCGAACTTCACCGGCTCCGGTGGCCCTCTCATCCCTCCTCTTCCGTGCATCCAACAGTCAAATTGGATGCACCAACTTCTTCCTCTCTTCTTCACGACCAAGATCGATCAAAGTATGGCCGCTCCGAGCCACTTCTGGTTGCTGTTCCTCCTACCAAAGATATCATCATCCTCGACTTCGACCATCACACTAGTGAGGAATCCCTGCCCCTTTCATTCGTAGTTTTGGTTCCCTCATTCCCTCTCTCTCCATAGCTTCAAATCCAACCCTCACCTTCTCATTTCGACCACTAAACACTTCACTCTGCCTTCATCTTCACTACCTCCGGCATAGCTCCAATGAGCTCACCACGTCGCCACAAACAACGAAACACAGCGCCACCACTCCCAAAAGCTTCGTCTCACCCTCACCTTCAAAAGCCCTAACTTGATTGGGTGCATTGGCCACCCATTCACCCCGCCAGATGCAACCATCGCTTGCCACCCTATCCGAATCTGTTCGACCACTACAATAGTCCAATCACCTCGCCACCACCACCAATGAACTCGCCATCCTCCAGCGACTCTGCTGAACACTCTAATCGGGGCTTAAGTCCCGTATTGTGACTTTTAGGTACATGTCGAAGCTTCGCCATCAACGATGTCTTCACCAACTTTGTCTGCAGCACTCCAACCTTCATTCGACTTACTGCGGCTCGCAATCAAAGTGGCTTCAGGTTTCAAATCTTTCAAAGTTTGCAATCGAGTGAAAAGGCAACAGCAACTGCCTCAATTGGAGCAACTTCTTCACTGCAACAGACATGAGGAAGGAGGTGGGGATTAGTCCCACCTTGTTCATGACAAATTTCCTACAGCGTATAAAACACTTTTGTGCTAAGGGCCTACTACCTCAACACTGAGGGGTGAGGTCCCTCCTCACCTGATCCATGCACACCTCACCCACCACCGCACATCGGTGGGCCTAGCCAATGTTTATGACCCGATTACTCGCTTACCCATTTACCTAGTTTTAAAAAAAGGAAAGAGGATTCTGAAGAGGGTGGGGGATGGTTTTGCCTCAAGATCTGTGCACACACGCACAACACTTAGCGAATTTCTGAGTTGTCTTATGCTGAAGCTTGGCAACTTTAAGTCATCTGACATTGGTGCCCGACATCTAATTGTGGTTGATTTGAGGCACTATAGAAATATTTGAGTACTGTGCTGACGTGGCTATTTGTGGTTAAGTGGTCCAAGACCACTGTTGAGAAATTGATTTGATTTGAAATATTGGGATATGTGCTTAATTGTGGGATTAAATTGGTAATTCAAATCTCCATTTTTAAGATTTTATTCTTCTTTTTATCCCAATGATTTTTGAGACATAAATTGCTATTAGTGAATATCATTTTGAGTATATTTCTTTCTTTCATTGAATACCTTGTTGTGATTGTGCTCATTTCTTCCTCATATTTTGACTAGTGTGTGAATTTCATATTTGCTCCATACGAACAACCTCGGACTCACATTTGATTTTCGAGCACTTATAAATTTAAATGTTGATAATTCAATTTTCAACACTACACTATAATGCGATCTTTTTATGATGATTTTCGATGCCCAACAATACCTAGATTTTCTAGGTTCTCATGTTGCTTCCTGACCTATCACGTTAGTCTAAAACCTAATAGACAAGTCTCTTCAGCTTTATCAGAGCTGAAGAAGACAAAGGTGAGTAAGTTGATATAAGCATTAAAACTCAGGTTTAATAAGTGGAACTTGTTAATTAGAACATTTAAAGAGGATCTAGAGCTTTGTATGTGGTTTGGAAAGCTATGGCTTAAGTTGGACTCGTCGGAGCTCACTGGAGTTCCGGTGAAGGCTAAAACTAAGGTTTGGAGATCAAATCTCCATGAAATTACTCGAGAACTAGTTCTAAAGACTCCTGAGGTCATAAAAAACCTCATGATCGCATCAATTAACTCACTTGACCATCAAAATCAAGATTTAGCAAAGATTAGTCAAGGAATCAAACCTGAGTTCTCATGAACTCAAGAAAATAGATCTCACTCAATTGAGTGAGGGAAAAGGTTTAGGTGTTGTTTGGGATGGTGCAGGTGTAGGGAATTAGCTAGATAACTCCTCTTAAGCTGCCATTGATAGTGAACTCAAGAGGCTGATGTAATTTGGGTGTATAGTATATAGGTGATGATAGATCTAGTCAAGGACTTGAACAGGGCCCTATTAGTGTGAATAGGTGGTGGAGGGCCCTAATTGTGCCTGAGGAGTGTTCTGAGGCTCTGCCATAGACAGCGAAGCTCTCAGGTGGAGGTGCTGGTGTATTAAGCGATTTAGGTGATTAAACAAGTAGATTAGAAAGTGGGATGAAGTCGTGGTGAGGTAAAGAAGGTGATAAAGTGATCAAAAAGATGAGTTGAAGTCCAGTGAGCCAGAATTGGCTCATTGGAGTTGAAGAACGACGTGAGAAGTGTGGATGAATTGCAACCTACTCGTAAGCACTAAAGATCTAAATTTAATCTAGAGTCTAAATTAAAGTTCTAGAGATATTTACTTGATGAAGGGGGTGAGGGATCTTACCTGTGGCAGGGCAGGAACAGGAAGAACTTCGATTCTAATTGGAGAAGACTCTAGTGAAGATCAAAGAGTAGAAGAAGAAGAGATGGTGCACTCCTTGGTCCCATCACAACCGCTAGAGAGGACGAGGTGGTGAGAGAGGCAAGCTCTCTATCAAAGAAGCTCCGAGAATAGGAAGCAGAGTCGTAGGAGATGGAGGAATAGCCTATTGTCAACCTCAGGTTAGGGAAGAGGGCTAAGGGGTCGACCTTGGTCATCGGAGGGGTAGGGCGTATTTATAGAGAGAGAAGAGGGTCTAGAGATAGGAATCTGGACGCAATCGCATCTAGAGACGCTGGAATGTAGATCTTCATCTCCAGTGACGATGGACTCACCATGCCGGAGTTTGTTGAGATTAGGGAGATTTGGTCCAGTAGATTAAAATATCTGGGTGAGCATAACCATAGCGACGAGTATGGTCATACATCACTGGATAGGAGGTGATCTAGAGGGTGCACTCATTGTAGGTCATGGATCGTTGAAATATGAGGAAGGAGAGAATGAAGAGGAAGAAGGCGAAGGACTAGAACGAAAATAGGAAAGGACCCATTTGACATAAAAAGGACTCGATTGTCATAAAATGTAGGGCATAAATGCAAACAATGGATGTAATGGTTTATTTTAATTTATTTCTTTTTCAATTTTTTCTATATAATCATAAATAATGTAAATAACATGTTTATGCCATGAAATTACATTTTTTCCCATTTAAGCTATATTTATTTAAGTACTTACATTATTAAGATAATTATTAACTATAGATATAAGCTATATATATAATGCTTTATGTATAGCTATTTGGTCTTGATTTGAGTCCTATTAACTAATTAAGCCTAATTTAACACTAACTAAATCTTAATTTAGCTATTTTAACTTATTTGTAAGGTCTTTGTTATTTTATCTTTATTGTATAATTAACCCTGTATTAATGTTATTCACTATTAATTAACTAAAGAAACTAGCTAATTAGGGTAAATTAGGAGCCATGATGAGTTCCTCATCAATGGAGAGTATGGAAATGTTGTAAATATTATGATCTATGACTGTATGTGATGGATGTAGCAATATTTTGGTACTTGATTCTTCCCTAGTTTATTGCTTGTGGCAACGGGGTGTACCAATTGCTCTTTTTATGTTTCCTTTCTTCTCTATATGTGTTGAATGTGGGGTGTACCCACCTTTTATTTTGTGGTATACATGAATAGGTACTCGTTGCAGGTATAGGTTTTGGGGAAATGTTAAATGAATAGGGGAAACTCTACTAGATTTCGGTAGATTTCGACCCTACGATTAAATGATAATCATGTCCCTAAATTGTACTTAAATAATTGGACCACACTTATGACGTTAATTTCCTGGTAACTAGGACCTTAGTGCCTTCACACCTAGTGGTCCACTTCCAATTTGTTAAGAGAATTATCGAGGCGGGACACCTAAGTTTAGTTGGTGGACCAAGGTGTCTGGATAAATGTTGTAGAGGATGCACTAGGGTTGTAAGACCCAATATGAACAAGTACCACCTTAGCGACCTATTTGGTTATACCTATCAATAGAGACATACTAGGTGGTTGTCCGGTATTTAGAAGCTAAGTACTAATCGAAAAAATGGTAGGCACAAGTATGACTTTGAGATGATAGGCCAAGATTGGCTGAGATAATTCCAAGAATATGAAGCTTGGTGGAATGCATAAGAAGACCAATAGGTCTTGTTAAAGATACTATTAGGATATGTTGGTGTTGCGTGTATATAAGATAACATTGGAGAGACTAGTCTAAACTAGCTAGGTTGTTAATCTTGAGTCGGAGGATTGGTTGGTCAAACACATCTAGTAAAGTGTAAGATCTTAAAGGAAAATACAAAGGTTTTAGAAAGAAAAGAGACACGAATAATAGACTAGGGTAATTATATGATGCAAAGATCATATTAGAGATACCAATCGAAAAATTGGTAGGCCCAAGTATGACTTTGAAATGATAGGACAAGATTGGTTGAGATAATTCCAAGAATACAAAGCTTGGTGGAATGCATAGGAAGAACAATAGGTCTTTTTAAAGATGCTATTAGGATACATTAGTGTTGTGTGTATATAAGATAGCCTTGGAGAGCCTAGTCTAAACTAGCTAGGTAGTTAATCTTGAGTCAGAGGATTCGTTGGTGAAACACGTCTAGTATGATCTAAGATCTTAAAGGAAAATACAAAGATTTTAGAAAGAAAAGAGACATGAATAATAGAGTAGGGTAATTATATGATGCAAAGATCATATTAGAGATTAAGAGAGGCAACGATTAGCTGCAAGAAATGTCTAGATCATATAGAAACTGAGGAAGTGAGAGATAAAGAATTAACTTAAACAAAATTAAAGGAAGCTAGAATTGGGATGGGTATTAGTAGAAAATGAATTTTAGATCAAGGAAAATAATAGTTAAACTTGCTTCTGAATTCCTTTGTTAGTTCCTCATCGAGCAATTACTCAACCCTTGCTTTTAACCTTGTTCTACATAGGTTAAAGTGAAATAATAAGAAAGTGATCTTATGGTTTATGGTTTCTAATGTCTGATATAGCTCTAACTGCATGGTAAGGTTTTAATTTTTAATTTACATTTTCTACTATTTATACATTTATGTTGCTATTTGATAATACAACCTAAAGAAGAAGGGATTATTGATTGTAGTTAGGATAATTTCTAACCTTAGTAGAGGGTCGTGATACCGTTGCTTTATTTATTAAATCAATTCATTATGTTTTGTTTGTTTACTTATTATGGTTTTATGAGTATGTGTTGAGCGATTGTATATCTTGTAGTTGGTTTAAGACATTATGTTTAGTGGCTTGAGTTTTATTGGGTCTAGTTAGCTAGTGGAACCTAGATTGCCAATGAAGACACCATCAAGGATAAAAAATCCTAAGGTCCATCCTATTCGAATAAGGAAGTGAAGAGAAGGCTTGAGTAAGATATAAGGACTAAAGTAAGGAGAACTTTGAAAGCAATGCTTTCAAGAAAGTGTACTATATCAATATGTGTTTATGTAACTCGCCATTAACGTGCTATGAATTGGTTAATTATCAGGCTTTCGCAGACCATTCAATAACTAGTGAAGTGACCTTTCTATGATACCATATGTCCCAAGTTCCATTAACCAATTAAACTCGATAGAACTTAAGTTGCCAAATATGATTTCACATTTAATCAAGGATCAATGGTCAAATAAGAGAAACATAAAGTATTAATTAAATAAATAAAATAAATTAGTGCTAACAAAAAATAAATAGTATAATTGTAAGTCCTTATATCTAAAAGGAAAGTACTAAATCTCAATTATTAAACTAAAAGAATTGAAAAAAATGAAGTTTTGTTAAATACACACATTACTAAATTAAATGAACTTTGTATCTTGAGTCTACAACAAACTCATTAAATTAATTTTCAAGTGCATAACATCAATTATTTGCACGCATATTCATTCTTAATCAATCATAAATATCACTAACCATTATTAAGTATCCAAAAAAGAAAAATATAATAACAATAACAAGGGACTCCAAAATACACTACAAGAAGGTGGAATTTATGTACAACAATGCATAGAAATGAAAGAGATCTCAATAACATGTTACACTAGAAGGGTGGGATCAAACTACTCTATGGCTATGGGTCATGATAACTCATGAATACTATTCATAAAATCTCTTCTACTATCTGTGCACTCTCCAATGCTGCACTTATTTCAAGAAAATGCATCTAGGCATGACATCCCAAATTACATGATTAGAGAACCATTAACAGAGTACTTAGAGTTAAAAAAGGAATCTGAAGCCTCAAAAAGATTTAAGAACACATACCAAGGTGTAATGCATGTAAAAGCAAGTCTATAAATACAAAGAATGTGAACTCCATTCGGGTCTCAAACTAGTCAAAATAGGTCTTAAATCAAGTTAAAATTGCTTGAACCAATAATAAATCATGCCCAATCGTGACAAATCAATCTAGTTGCACACCCAATTTTGAGTCGCGACATGTAAGCATAGCAAACCACCCAAACCTCTCCCTCCCATGTGGAGCCTCCCTCGTTGCCTCAAATCCCCCGTGCATGTGCCCTTTCAACTAGAGGTCAACTCCCATAGTTGAATCCCCCCTACCTCCGCACTCTCGCTTGCAATGCTCTTTCATGTGCCTTAGACCCACATGGATCCTATTCATGGTTAAGTGAAAGGAAGTCCCCCGTGACTAGGGGTGCACATGGATCAAATTAGATTGAAATTAATTAATAAATTTATAATCTAATTCACCTTTTTTGTATCGAGATTTTTACGATCCAATCAATTTTAAGATCTAACCTAATTCATAAAATTTTAGATTTAAATGAGATTTTTTATATTTTTAATCATGCATAATTTTTTAGTTTGTATATAGTTTCCTGTTAGCTAGTGGAAAGTGTCAAATTTAAAGTTTATTTTTTCCTATTAGGCTATTAACACCATGACACAAAAAAATGGACCATGGGGCCTTATTTAGGGAGAGGGAAACTAGTGGAACGAAAATTGAAAATGAAGCGAACTTTCTGGGACTTTTATATTACATGTCATTGAGCTTATTATATGTAATATGTGTGTGTACAAATGTTATCCTTTTATGAATCATGAATTGGATTGATGGATTACATATATTCTTAATTTTGTGGATTATGTATCGGATAGGATTGGTAAAACTCTTAAATCAAATCCAATTCAATTAAAAGGGATTGAGAATTTTCTAATCTAATCCAATTCATTTCGGTAAAGAATCCAATTTAATACAATCAGATTGGAATGGAATGGATATGAGTTTACCCATTCCATGTGCACTTCCACTGGCAAAGGCTCTTTTTTCTTCTCCTTTATCTTTTCTCTCTCTTTCTTCTCTCTTTTTCTTTTCTTATTTCTCACCTTTTCCTCGAGAACAACATCATTAATGAGATTTGGACTCCCCTTATTTATAGAACTACATGTCCTACTAGCATTGGAATTCCCAAGTTCGGTCCAATTAACATTTTGATTTAGTTATGCCCCTTGCCCCTCAATCATGTGTTCTCACATAGCTTTTGTTACAATGTTGAATTTCCTTGAAACGTAATCCATTGAAAGGCTTGCAATGAATTGATTCTAATAATGGTATATCGTTGACCTAACTCATATCAAATTGATATCAATGAACTCATTGTGATGCACGCAAACTTCACAATAACTCACGGATCCAAATTTTAGGCCATTATGCACCCATGAGTTGTAGTATTGATCTAGGTTGTGATAGAGGGATACATATCCCTTATAATGATTGTGTTAGCTGTCGACATAATGTTGTCTAATTAGGGATAACCACATTAGTGGGTACATATTCAAGGTGAGAGAAGCAAAAGAATTTCAATTATTTTAATTTTTTCTTTGTATTTCTTATAAAAGGTATTTGATTCTCCTTATAATGGATATGCAATTTGTCAATGATAGGAACTGATTATAGAATGCACAAGAGTGATTAGATCAATAGTCACAAATCGTCAACTAAATATTTTTCCACTCCCTTTTTGGTAATACTTACTTTGACCGCTCATCTTACAATATTTTTCTTCCTAAGATGCTTCCACTTTTGGATTAGAAGTAATTTGAATAATGTGTGAGTTGATAAGAAAAGCGATTGCTATAGAAATTAAGTTCAAGTTGGAACGCGCCGATCCACAGATGTGTGACCCGAGAAAAGGGTGGATATATAAGAGATAAATAAATGATAAAACAAATAGGATGCACGCATATGTGATGAGTGGGTAGGAAGAGTGTTCGATGCGGTGTAATTATTTATTAGAAATATGTGTTGGATTGGGGATACGCGTGGAGTGGACTCCCACATGAAAAGCGAAGGGCCATTCTTCCTCCGTCAGCTCGTGGGGGTTTGTGGGGCCCAAATGTCCTCCAGTTTGCCTGACTTGACTTGCCACGGTCGGACCAGGGCGTGCAACTTTCCCCACGGCAGGTCAGCCAAAACATTATTGATTTTTAGGGTTTTGGCATTTATGCTCCTGCTAATTTACGTGCGTGTATATATATATATATATATATATATATATCCTATTTAATTTGTAATTACATGTAAACCTCCACCAATTGAGCACCGTTAAGACTTATATCTTTTCCTTAATATCCATTTGGTTTGTGAACCCATGTTAAGTTAATGGTCACTTATGGTAAGTAGTGTAATCTTGAACCTTCCAACAAATGGTTGAGATTTGTTTTCTAGATATAGCCCACCTGCCCCATTTGCCTCCACGTGATCGAGAGAGGAGAGGGATTTACATCGAGGTGGTGGGAAGGACCACAAATGAACCTTTTTCTTTGTGTGTTTCCCTCTCCCTTCCTAATCGATCGCTTTGACGAAGGCCCTCTTCTACCTTGTTCGGGAATCACCTCCCAATCAATGGCACTTCCTCCTTTGATCGAGCCCCAATGTGCTTGGTCAGAGCCTCCTTTTCTCACAGCAAGAGCATGGAAGATGAAACCCCAAGCATTGGAGGTTCAAAGATGAAGGCCCTTTGATCATCTGACATTTGCGAGGTTTTGGAGCTTCTAATAAGAGGTAAGGATGTATTTACGACATGCTTTTGCACTAGTTCATTGCTTGGACAATTTAGGATTTTATATCGAGTTTGATTTAGGGTTTCCTACTACAGATCATTGAGCAATTTTTTCAGGTTACTCATTGCATGATTTTGGAGTTTGGATAATGGCATTTTGTAACGACCCGATTCCCGAGTCCCTACGAGACACAAGAATCGGACCGACTCGACTAATCCCAAGACCTAGTCGTCCAACGAGAAAGTAACCAAAAGAGCAGTAAAATAAACTACATTCAACATGAAATATAACTAGCAGTAACAAAATACAGCAGTAAGAAAAAGAACTACTACAGCATGTACCACCACAACAGTAGAACAACATTTATAACATAACAAGAACTGCGAGTAAAGAAAAGTACAGAGAGTAACAAAAACTACTCACTACAGTGGAACAAAAAGGGCACAAAAGAACAGTGGTAACTCTACTGGACCCTACTCAGCCCAGCGTCCTCTACAGCCGCTGACCCTGGCTGCACAACACCTAGTCCTGAAAAGTAACGAGTGTAACACGTCAGCGAAACGCTGAGTAGAGTGGCAGCTAAACTAAAGAAGCAGTAAAGTGTACAGTAGCTATTTTATTTTCTTTCTTCCTTTATTTACGCCTTTCTATTGTTCAACAATTTATCTATTTCTCAGATCCTTCACTTGATCTCGAATGTTCCTCGTGGGAACGATCTTGATTGCAGTCTTTTCCGAACAGTAGAACTAACACGTGGTGCTCTCCTGGCCGGGAGAGTCCCCCGTGGTGATCCTACTCTCAGTCAACCGCCCCAAGGTCACTAACAGACGTAACGGTGACTACGACACACGCGGTAAACGCACGGGTAGCTAACCTGCACTGGCACACGGTCAGTCGTTTCCGTTAACGGGTGCGCCCAAAGTACAGCACGGAATCAGTATAGGGCAGAGCCCTCTCAGTAACAGGGGTCCAACCCCTCCACAGTAACCAAATAGGGACCTTACCCCTCCACAGTCCGCGCACCCTCGCCTGTCTACCCTGGTTTGCCCAGTGGAACTAACAAGTCGGTGTAGGTGAGCTAGCAGAACCCCGGGGCCCGTGGGGTAGCTAGTACTCACTCTACACTAGTAGCTCTCCTCGGTATTGTGTACACGAGGGCCAACAAGTCGGCACAAAGTGGTCAGACCTAACCCCGGGTCCCTGGGGTGGCTGGCTCCGCTCTGCACTAAGCAGGTAACAGGTGCTTCCCCTGGCACTACGTACCCAAGAGACAACGCACCTCCACATCTTTCTTTCTCAGCTCCATTTCATTCTCTTTCCAGGAGTTCTACTCCTAATTCCCCATAGGGTTCCAGCTCTTTTAACTCAGCACATTCAGGTTTCACCTTTCCAGTTTCGCGTTCATACAACCCATATTCTCAATCATGTTCATTTATTCATAACAGGCAGCTGTTAAATCAATTTACAGGCAGCTATTATTTCCTTTCCACATTTTCCAAGACTGCAATATGTATATTCATTTCGCTAGTTTTCCAGTCCTAGGATTCATGCCGTACCCTAGGATCTATCATTCAATCTAGTTTTCTAGCCCTAAGATTCATGCAATACCCTAGGATCTATCATTCAATCTGGTTTCTCATTCCTAGGATTCATGCAATACCCTAGGATCTATCATTCAATCTGGTTTCTCATTCCTAGGATTCATGTAATGCCCTAGGTTCTATTAATTGTTCCATAATTGTAACAAATTATGTTAATAATTTTTAAAGCCACTCTACCAGCTACAACGGAAGTACTGGGGGTATGGTCAGAAATCCCGCGTGCCTCCGCAACCCCCGAGACTGCAATGGAACGGGGTCCTAACACAAGGATCAAACACAAGGAGTTTCTCAGAATAGTATATAATTACTGTAAACAGGTAGAGGATTTTATTCCGAAAAGAATGCAACTCGAAACGCGGAAAACGGACTCCGAACGGGCCCTAAACGGGTCGAAAATGACGAAACAGTCCAAAATCAGACGTCTGGAACCATTTCCAGATGTCTTAAAATGTGGATCAGATGGTACCTTTGTTCTGTGTAGTCTCTCAGACATCCAGAAGCCTGCGAGGGCGTCTGGCCTAGTTCCCAGACGTCCGATGGTCACCCCGGATGTCTAGAAGTCCTTCCAGTCGTCTGGCACTGCAGCCAGACGTATGATTCGCGTTGGATGCGAATCTCAGAGCCTGCACATACCCACTCATCGTTCACAGTACAACGGTCACCAAAAAGGACGAAGGACGGAAAAATAACTTACTTGCCAGATGTCTGGACAGTCCTCCAGATGTCTTCACCGTCGTCTGGTTGGAAGCCCAGACGTCTAATCCTGGAAAAACTTCCAGAATCAGAGCTCGACGCGCTCTCCGCCCGCGACGCACAGCCGCGCTGCGCCTCGTCCGCCTGCTGCTTGAGCTGCAACAACCCTCCCGCGTCACTCCGTGCCTGCTGCTCCCCTGCCGGTCGGCTCTCGCTGCCCCGGCAAGCTCGAGCCCTCACGGCCGAGCGTCTCCTCCCTCGCGCAATGCCTCCTCCTGCACACCTGCCGCGGCTGCCGCTGCCGCTCTCTCACTCTCGCACTCTCGCACCGGCTGGAAGAGGAAGAAGGGAGCGGAGGGGATGAGAGTGAGGAAGAGGGTGAGGCCTTTTTAAAGCCGCGCGGGGGGGGAGAGAGAGAGGGGAAAAGAGGCATCTGCCCGCGCAGACGAAATCCACCGTGCCGCAAAAAAATCAAATCCCAGACGTCTAGAAGGGGTTCCAGACGTCTGGGCCACCTCCCAGACGTCTTGAAGCCGCGTTCGTAACACATTTTGATGTAGGGTTTCATTTAGGTTTTGTGGTTTTTGATTATTAGGGTTCAGGGTATTAGTATGAGTTTCATTTGATGCACTTGAAATGAGTTTTTGACTTCTTTGGATATGGATTCATCTTATGTGTTTCATATGGTTTGGATATGTGTTGCAACCATGGTTCCTTAGAGTTTTGGTATGGGTTTTGTTGTGTTTTACGGATGGTTCATCTGATTATTAGGGTTTTGATATGGGTTTCAATTATGGGGTTTGGATTAGGATTTAAGGTTTGTTGTTGTAGATAGTTAGGCCATTTTTTGGAGTTATATGCTACATGGTTTGGGGGTTTAGATAATGAGTTTAGGGTTTTAATGTGGGTTTTCACTTGGGTTTTCATTCAAGGTTTCGATTAGGATTTTATTTAAAGCCTTTTGGGGTTTTTGACTATTAGGGTTTAGGGTATTGATTTGTGTTTCATTTGATGCATTTGATATGGGTTTTTGACTTGGTCTTTTGATATGGATTTCATTTGATACGTTTCATATGCATTTCATATGTGTGTTTTTGGGGTTTGGATTATGGGTTTAAGGTTTTGATGTAGGGTTTGGATTAGGGTTTAGGGCTTCATCTGATGAGTGGTTTTGGTGCTATTTTTATTTTCAATCTTACAAAATCCTCGTGTTGGCTACTATTCTTACTTGTCTTCATTATAATGGTAGAATGGTTTGGTGGAGAGGAAAGCCTTTCGATTTGTGTGAAATATGGAGGTTACTTCAAGGAGCTACGAGGAGGGAAAAGGGAGAAGTATGTGTGAAGGTAGCAAAAGACAATACCCATAGACCTCGATGAGATGTCATGGTTTTACCTCTACAATGGCTTGTCTCAGATATTACCTTGGGGTGCGTCATCAGTAATGTCATCTAGGTGTAAGGATTAAAACTCTCTTATTTCTAAGTACATTGAAGTTAGTAATGAGAGAGAAATGATGGACATGTTTAATTGCCACATGGATGACAATATTATTGAATTAGTTGCTTCATTCAATGACATAGATGCAATAAGTTGTGAAGATAAATTTAGGGAAATCATTGAAGTGAAAAGATTAGGTTATAATGATTGTGGAGAGTGAAGTGGACATCAATGATGCAGAGACGGTGTGTGATAATGGTTGTGGTGTGGTAGACCCTATTATAACAAGGGTTAATGGTACTGACATGGATCCTAATAAGGGTGTAACAAACTTTAATGGTGCTTGTTGTAAGCGCTTGAGTCAAATGTTAAGAGATGCGTATTGTAGTATAATCAACAAAAATGCCACAGCATTTAAACTTATAAAGTGCTCAAAAATAAGAAATGAGTCCGAGGTCATTCGTAGGGAGTAAATTGGAATTCATGCACTATTCGCAATATAGAAATAATGAGCACAATAATAAGATGTTCAATGAATAAAAAGTATACTCAGAAATGTATTCAATTGTATCACAAGTTATTGGGATAAAAAGAAATCAAGAACTTAAAAAGAATGATGATTTGATTCACCACTTAATCCCTCAAATTAACCACATATTCAATGTAAGCATTTAACTCAAAATTTCCAACTGTGGTCTTGAACCACTTATTCCAATATCCATGTTAGCATATATATCAAATAACTCCACAATACCATATCAATGCCACAATTAGACGTCGAACTAGAGAACCAAGCGCCTTAAGTTTCAAAGTAGCACAAGGCACCAGAGTGTTAGCACAGAGAAGAAGCATGCTTCAAATGCTAAGTGTTAGGCATATGGAACGCATCCCAAGGCATGTGCATAGTACAAAACCTACCCCTACCCTCCTCAGAAATTCCTCTTTATTTCTCTAATCGAGTGCACAATCGGGGAATCGGATCTGGGTAAGGGGTTCAAGCTCATCGAAAGCGTGAGGTGAGCGAGGAGTGCATGAGAGTTAGGAGGGACTTCACCCCGTGTCTGAGGCGATAAGCAGATATCACAAAAACACTTTATACGTTGTTTCGAGCTTTGTTTTTCATGATGTGGCACCAATCGGTGCCCTCTTCTCCTTCGCGCAGCAGCTGCTGAAGTCTACGAGCAATTGAGGTCGTTGCTACTGCTGCTCTCTTGGATTGACGAAATGGGAACCCCTAGCACCTGGAGTGGTTGATTGCATGCTGCAGTTGGGCGGATGGTAGTTGGAGAGAGGTGGGCAATGTCGGAGAAGGCAATGGCACAAGCAGAGGTCTAGCGATAGCCTAAAAACAAGAATACATGCTAATAGCCCAAATTAGAGCGCTCAGTAGGTTCACCAGAGGACGGCGAATGTGCTGGTGATGTTCTCGAGGTGTATTATGGTGTGTGGAGGATGGACGATGATGGAGATGAGCTACGGGAGGTGGGTCATTCGGCAAGGCAAGTACGAGGGTGTTGAACGATTACGAATCTACACTAATGTGTTTGGTTTTGGAAAACCTGTCGTTGTAGTTCTAAAGTGAAGAATTCGTGTTCAACAAATAAAATTTATACCGAAATTAAAATTCCGGGTCGAACACAGGGAGACAGACGTTTGATTTAAAAACTACACGTTTCTTTTTATTTCTTACAGAATAATTCAATTTAGAACCATCTAATTATTTACAATAAATAGAAGAGAGAGAGAGAGTAAGAGAGAAAGAGAATATTACACAGAGAAATCAAAATGAGATGTAGAATAAACAAGGAATTTTTGCATTGAAGTGATTGTTCATTACAACTAGAAAGCATAAAATAATTACTCTAGAAAGCGATAAATTTACTCTAGAAAGCATTAAAAGAATGGAGGGAGAAATGTCCTCCTCGACGATTGCTTGGAGGACGAGTAGATTAATCTAGAAAGCAGTAAATCTATACTAGAAAGCGGTAAAAAGAATAGGGAGAGAGAAATCCTCCTCGACGGTTGCTTGGAGGACGAGCCGGACGGGACGACGCCTGGACGAAGGAGGACAAAGCAGAAGAACGGGAACGAAGCAGCATGCCGTCGTCGTCGCGGGATCCACTTCCGAAGGGGAACGAAAATTGGACTTTATCTCGCGAGAAGCATCCCGGGTGTGGGACAAGCTTCTCTTGAGCTTTGGAGGGGTAGAGAGGAGAAAGAAGGGATGAAAATTTCGTATGGAGGGGATCTCCTTTTATAGTTGCAAGGAGTGGGGGCAAAATGGACATTACATCTTCAAAATAATAAATAAGGGGTCTTTAGTGACGGATAAAACCGTCGCTAAAGCCCCCAACGTGGGCGTAGCCTCCGGCCCACGAGCGCCCGCTCGGCTGCCCGCGAGCGTAACGCCTACGCACGTCCGCGAAGTCTCAGTCGTCCGATCGCGAGATCGGACGGCTTAAATCGCGTCCGCGCCCGCTGCGTAGCGCGCCCGGCCGCGTGCGATCGCGCGTTACGCCCGGCGTCCAATCGCGCGTCGTCCTGATTGAGCGCGTGCAGCCGTTGGATCTTCATCTGACGCTCGTCCACGCCCGCTCGCCTGCGCCTTCCACCCACTCACCGCGGCTTGAACCCACGACCTCTGCTTCGCCCACAGCTGCGTTGCCGCTGCGCTACGCGGACGAAATGGTCGCGCGGACGCTTTTAAGCGCGAGCGACCGCAGCCGTTGGATCTCCATCTGACGGCGGAGAGCGATCGAGCGGGGGCCTTCAAAAAATGCAAGCGGCCGTTTGGGCGGCTGAGATGGCGCCACGTGGCGCCATCTTGGCCGTCCATCTTCTGGAAGTTGTAGATGGTGCCACGGATGTCGGATTGACTTGATTTTTGTGTCGTTGGGCTGCGATCATCGATCCGAATTCATCCGTGTGGTCATATTTATCATCTGAAGTGCGGATTTACACCATCCTGGCCCTTGATCTTCTAGGGTTCCCCGGTCTCTATCTGATGCTACGGATGCCTGATTAGGGCGATCTTGGAGTCGTTGAACTCCAATCGTCGCCCTGATCACATCCCTACGGTTGGATCTTTGATCCGAGGCCTCGATAAAAGTTTTGCCCTGTCCAAGCACATAAAAGGAGATAATTAACCTCCATTTTATTCAAACTACTCTAAATGCAAGATGATGCATGTTATGCAATATTTATATCATGAAATGCAATCCTATGCTTAAGAACATGCATAAATAGACATTTTAAGTAGTGTAAATGTGTTTACATCATACTCCCATGCCTATCTTTTGCTAGTCCCTAGCAAAAACTATATGCTATTTATAAAAGAATTAGGTTAGATTATTTGGACCTGAGTTATTTTCAATCATTAAGAAATTGTCTACTTAGGAACTGAACTTTCAAAGACACAATAGTGCCCGGGTATCAGCTAAAATGCAGACCGCCTCAAGCCCTCGCCTTATTCAAAGAAAATTTTCTTTTTCTCTTTTTACTCTTTTCTAATTTTTTTTGGATTTTCAAATTTTAGGGTTCAAGAGTGGCTTTCTACGACCATTCAACTCACCCAAGATTTGATGAGAACCCTAAGTTTTAAGCATCTTATTGTGATTGTGATAGACTCGTTGACCGGCAATTAGAACGGACTTCGGATTTTTACGCCTCTAGGTGACCTCAAAAAGAATTCTACCTAAAGGTGTATCTTTACAACCGATAGCTTTCTCCCTACTTTTATTTTTTAACGGGGTCAACACAAGGGTGAATCCAGTGTATATCTCCCCGGTTTATTCTACTTCTCTTCTCCTTCCTAAGTGTTTTGGGAATTTTTAGTGCATTTTCTGAGCTGGGTTCTGGACAACTGGTCGATGAGCTGTTACTACCGACAACTTGCCAGCCATACTCGTGCGGCGAAGTGTGGCTTATTTCTTTTTGTTCTTTTCTCCTTTTTGATTTTTTTTTTTTTTTTTTAAGTAGGTGGCTTCCCTGGTCTAAGATTTACTTAAAGGCAGCAAAAAGAGAAAGGTCCAGTGACTGGGCTCTGGACAACCTACCTATGGGCTGTTACCCACGATAACTTGCCAACCATATCACCCTAGAAGGTTCATTAGCTATCTAATTTCCATAAAAATCGCCGAACAACGAGTCAGTGCAAAGAAAGTGTGTAGATGCTTAAGACTCGAAATTCCCTCAAATCAGAGGGCGGGTTGATAAGTCGTGTACTTATCACCCAAACTTATTTATTCCAATTATAATAGAATTAAGATGGCGAGGACTCAAAGACAAATCCACATTTTAGTGGATACACAGGCTAATTAAGTCCAAAGACCTGAGGGGTCTTTGTGTTCAGATCCTAATGTAGTATTTCCTAAGATTGAAAATTTTCTTAAACCCAAATTCTCTTTCCTAATTCCAAAATTTTTATTTATTTTTTTTTATAAAAGAAAATAAATAAATCTATGGAGCTGACGAATGAATTCAGAGATGAATATCCACCCTCCCATGCCTATCTAATGCAATGTCCTCATTGTATTAAAAAGACATAAAACAGAGTGGAAAAGTGTAGAAAGCACCTGAATTGCGTGAATATCAGGTCCGCTCCAAGATGAAAACGAAAAAGAACTGTATAAGTGCTGAGTTTAGTGCCTTCAGCTAGGCACACTATACAAAGAAAAGAAACGAAGAATTCACATGTGCAAGTCAGAATTAGAATGAACAGAAGAATCCTCTGACCTGTCAGCAGAGGTCCACAGATGTGGACCAGATTGTGGTACAGACCCACACCCCATAATCGAGAATATCTTAGGTTCTGGATAAAAATTACCCAAAACCTAAAATCAGAATGTAAACGGGATCAGGCCTGCGATTTCTGACTATGTAACCCAAGACCAAAAAGTCGGGTTACAGAAAATTGAAGCTCAAAAGGATAATCGTTGAATGTGTGCTTGAGTTGAACATCCTCGAAACAAATGTCGTAAGGGTTCTGGTTTGATGGTTTCAGCTTAAAAGGAACCCTTCGACTCAATCTTCCATTTCCTCCAAAATTAACTTCCCAAATCAGAACTTCCCAGCTCCTATCCTCCTCATTCAGCATATCAAATTCCAGGACCTCTTGTATATTCATCACCCCGTCTGAAATCTCCAAGTCTAAATGATGTGGTAAAATCAAAATTGACTTGGGTCTAATTATCTCAGAATTAGAATTATCAATAAGCTCAACAGGGTGTAACTGATAATCAGGGCATTGAATTGATTCCTCCAGAAAATGCGATTCTGGATCCGTATCGTGTGCCCTAATAAGATCAGTTTCCTCAGTTATTGGGCTATCAAATGATCTATCAGATTCCTCAGGCCCAATCGTCTCACAAAAATCGTGATCTGAAAACTCGTGTGAGACTTCGCAACTTGAATCTTCACCATCAGGATCCGTATCAATGTATGTCCCAAAATCATTTGTCACTTTGCGTTCCAAGGAGACATACGTTTCCTCGTAACCTGGCTCAGGGATTTCAGGTGAAGAAATCAAATCATCCTTAATTGGTTGTTTTAATTCAATCTGGTCAGCTTCGTAACACGTGTCCCCCCCAACAGGTGCCTGAGCAGGTTCTGTCATTGGCTTTCCTGAAGAAAGTTCATCCTAGGAATTATTCCAAGATTGAATCAAAGCAACCACGAATCTCATCCTCAATTTCGCTAATTTCCCAAGTAGAAACTCACCCGGGTTCTTGTCCTTAACATCCTGGAGCCAATCCAACAAAGACTTGTTTAAATCATCAATCATTTCAATTAGGGGCTCCAATCTCTCAATGCAAGGTATTGGCTGAACTTCTAAAGATTGAATGATATTCCTCAAGTTAGCCAGAACCTTATCTTGAACCTGATTAACCTCAACCAAATGAGTTGGTTCAGGGTTGGGCGGGTTTGACATCAATGTAGAGGAATTAACGAATTGAGATTCGTTATACCCATCCTGATAATAGGTCATTTCAGATTGTTCAAAAGATGGTGATGACCTAAAGGCAGTGAAATCAGAGGATGGGTAAGGATCAGTGTATCCTTCTTGATTGTAGATCGCATTAGGTTGTTCATGAAAGGAGGACGATCTATTATCGATGTAACTCTGAGAAGGATAGAATTGAGAATCAAAGTGTTCAGGGTTAGACCCTAAACATGGGGGTCCGGAATTGTATCCCCAATCCGAATTATCCCAACTAACTGATGGTCGATTACAATACGAGTTGGGATAATCGTCATGTTGAGGATAATTTACAACAGGAGGGAAAGAGCGGGAATGCGTGAAATATGTGGAAGGATTCATGATACACGGGAGGAAGAAAGGTGCCCTGCAATACAAATAATCAAACCTATCCTTAAATAGGTTAGCCTAAAGACCTACAGACTCTCAAAACCCGTCTTGAGATAAAGGAACGATTTGATCTACTTCCGTCTGTTCAATCCAACCAGTTAGAAGGAGGGACTGGGGAGAAGGTTCTTCCTTCGGCTTGCGCCTCCGGTTCCTAGTGTACCCCCCAGCCGCGATCGTTTGACTCTGCTCCCCTAGCTAGACATCAGATTGAACAGTAGAAACAGACTAATCGAAAATAATCTCGTTCTGAGTTCTGAAGAGCGAGTCCAATCCTTAAGGCCAACGTCTACTCTGTTTTATTTAGGGCTAGGTTTGAATGTGCTTTGGAATGTGATGGGCCCTTTAAATGGGTTGTGCCCTTAATGATTGATTGATTTGTGTGTGAGTGCACAACCAGTGGTTTTCAAGCAAGATTGTTTTTGATGTGGTGAATTTTAAGATTCAAATCTTGCTTAGTAGCTTTTAGGATTCAACTTTAGGTGTTTTCAATCAAGTTTCGTTGGCACACCAAGTTTTACAAGCACAGGTGAAGATGTTTTCCTTTAAAATTTAAAAAAGATGTAGAGTGCTTGGTAAATCCCTAAGAGTTGAACCTAATTGGCAGCTACTTGATGAGTTGATTTTATTTGAAGTGGTGCGGCCCAATCAACTCAAACAATTGGCCTGTTGCACCACTTAATTAGGCACACAAATGATTACCTAATCTGATTTCTACTCAATTATGTGTTTAGATGTGTGTACTGGCTCCTAAGATTGGTTTACCGGTTGAGTTTGAAAATCAGATGAGGTTGTGTACCTCTGTGAGATTTTTTTTTTTTTTAATGTGGGGGTTGGGGTGAGTATGGGTGTCAAACGACAAATAATCTAACCTTAGAGTTTATAAAAACACCTAGGTTGATTGATGTTTAAGTTATTATGTGATGAAATGAAATCTAATGGGTGGGAGGTGGGGGATAACTTACAAAATCTTCCACAGCACTTTACTCTGATCTACCGCTTTTTCCTGTCTCGAAAGAGTACCTGCAATTACAATAAGAAAGGAGAAAAGTGAGGTAAATGATTTGTAAGTTACAAAACGCGAAGAGAAATCAAAGATCGTTGCCTCCCCGGCAACGGCGCCAAAATGCTGAACGATTACGAATCGACGCTAACGTGTTTGGTTTTGGAAAACCTGTCGTTGTAGTTCTAAAGCGAAGAATTCATGTTCAACAAATAAAATTTATACCGAAATTAAAATTCCGGGTTGAACATAGGGAGGCAGACGTTTGATTTAAAAACTACGCGTTTCTTTTTATTTCTTACAGAATAATTCAATTTAGAACCATTTAATTATTTACAATAAATAGAAGAGAGAGAGAGAGTAAGAGAGAAAGAGAATATTACACAAAGAAATCAAAATGAGATGTAGAATAAACAAGAAATTTTTGCATTGAAGTGATTGTTCATTACAACTAGAAAGCATAAAATAATTACTCTAGAAAGCGATAAATTTACTCTAGAAAGCATTAAAAGAATGGAGGGAGAAATGTCCTCATCGACGATTGCTTGGAGGACGAGTAGATTAATCTAGAAAGCAGTAAATCTATACTAGAAGCGGTAAAAAGAATAGGGAGAGAGAAATCCTCCTCGACGGTTGCTTGGAGGACGAGCCGGACGGGACGACGCCTGGATGAAGGAGAACGAAGCGGGACGAAGGAGGACGAAGCAGAAGAACGGGAACGAAGCAGCACGCCGTCGTCGTCGCGGGATCCACTTCCGAAGGGGAACGAAAATTGGACTTTATCTCGCGAGAAGCATCCCGGGTGTGGGACAAGCTTCTCTTGAGCTTTGGAGGGGTAGAGAGGAGAAAGAAGGGATGAAAATTTCGTATGGAGGGGGTCTCCTTATAGTTGCAAGGAGTGGGGGCAAAATGGACATTACATCTTCAAAATAATAAATAAGGGGTCTTTAGTGACGGATAAAACCGTCGCTAAAGCCCCCAACGTGGGCGTAGCCTCCGCGCCCACGCGCGTAACGCCTACGCACGTCCGCGAAGTCTCAGCCGTCCGATCACGAGATCGGACGGCTTAAATCACATCTGCGCCCACTGCGTAGCGCGCCCGCCCGCGTGCGATCGCGCGTTACGCCCAGCGTCCAATCGCGCATCGTCCTGATTGAGCGCGCGCAGCCGTTGGATCTTCATCTGACGCTCGTCCGCGCCCGCTCGCCCGCGCCTTCCACCCCCTCACCGCGGCTCGAACCCGCGACCTCTGCTTCGCCCACAGCTGCATCGCCGCTGCGCTACGCGGACGAAATGGTCGCGTGGACGCTTTTAAGCGCGAGCGACCGCAGCCGTTGGATCTCCATCTGACGGCGGAAAGCGATCGGGCGGGGGCCTTCACAAAATGCAAGCGGCCGTTTGGGCGGCTGAGATGGCGCCACGTGGTGCCATCTTGGCCGTCCATCTTCTAGAAGTTGTTGATGGTGCCACGGATGTCGGATTGACTTGATTTTTGTGTCGTTGGGCTGCGATCGTCGATCCGAATTCATCCGTGTGGTCGGATTTATCATCTGAAGTGCAGATTTACACCATCCTGGCCCTTGATCTTCTACGGTTCCCTGATCTCTATCTGATGCTACGGATGCCTGATTAGGGCGATCTTGGAGTCGTTGAACTCCAATCGTCGCCCTGATCACATCCATACGGTTGGATCTTTGATCCGAGGCCCCGATAAAATTTTTTCCCTGTCCAAGCACATAAAAGGAGATAATTAACCTCCATTTTATTCAAACTACTCTAAATGCAAGATGATGCATGTTATGCAATATTTATATCATGAAATGCAATCCTATGCTTAAGAACATGCATAAATAGACATTTTAAGTAGTGTAAATGTGTTTACATCAGAGGGAAAAGCTCTTTGTTGGGGCTTTTGCTTTGTAGGTCATGGCAAAGATGGTGGTGGTGGCAGTTGTGAGTTTGGTAGTGTGTAGTGTGCGAATGGCCACACCGGAGTCGTGGCCGTAGTTGGAGAAGATGGAGTAGGAGAGAGTTGATTTGCCAGTCGAATTGATGGTTAGAGTGGCATAATCTAATCTAAAGAAGGAGAGGAAGAGGAATAACTTATCTACAGTCGAAGGGGAGAAAGATCCACATTGGCTTTCATTGGCCAGTGTTGGAGGAGACGAAGGCTCCAGTGGGAGAGATGACAATGAGGAAGGGGCCTGAGAGCCCTAGCTTTGGCCCACCAGGCACGGACGAAGATGAGGAAGATGTTCCCTCTTCTTATTGTACGTGGCAGAGGGTGATGAAGGGAGATCGAGAAGCTCGCCAGAGCTTGGTCGGAGCAGGCCGAGGAAGGAGAAGAAGAGGAGAGTTTCTGGCCTAAAACCTTGCTAAGGAAGTCGCTGGGAGATGCATGAGCTTATATAGAGCTTGAATGTGCCTCAATCAGGAAGAATCATCGCGATTTTATTGCGATTTGATTTGGGTTTCATCACAGATTTCAAGAGCTTCACCTGAGCTCTAGGATGAGAATTAGGATCCAAGATCCTGATCAATTGAGCCCTTGTAATGTGAACACCAATCCCACCAAATTTGGTGGGATTTAGTGTACGTTCGGTGAGGTTTTGGGTCGGTCAAAGTAGGTGCTTAGGTCGATTGACCTAACAATGGCAGCAAGAACCTAACTGTCAAAAGGATGAAGAAGTTGGGGACCCATTTGCAATAAAATCAAAAGTTAAGGGTTTAAGTGAGAGAAGTAGAGATCTTAGGGACTAAATTGCAAACTAGGTCAAGATGGACTCTAATTGGGTCCAAATTTTGGTACTAACCTAATTCGGATCCAAGAAATCTAATGGTGAAGTTGTATTTTAGTTTGTACCACAATTGATTGGGCAAGTTGCATAGAAGCCCAAATTAGAGTAAAGTTCCGTTTGAAACTTTATTCTAGGTCAAAATGGGTTCAGATGATCAAACCAAGAGTACCAAACATCTCAGCATATTTTTTATGAATTTTAGGAGGTTTAGATAAATTTTATCCTGAAGAGAACCTCTTTAATTTAAGTAGGTCTGAAATTAGGGTTTTGGTGTGCTGTTTTGGTTTTCGAAATGCTCGAAACCCTCTTTCTTTTTGTGTTGAACTACTTTTTGTACTTTTCAGCTCACTTAACCTTTATTTAACCCCTAGGTGACCTCATGGTTCCTATACATTCATGATGAGATGTTAAAACTGCAAATTTAACCTTATTTTAATGTTTTCTTCTCAAAATGAATTTGAGTGGAATTACTGTCCTAAGGCAATTATTCAGGAGCATTTGTCACTTAATTTTGACTAATTCAAGCTAGTTATGGCTAATGATGGTGTTACTATCAATGCTAAAACATAGGTCAATTTTAGTGAAATTAAGGTTAATCATATGCTAAAATTGAGGTCAATGTTGGTGAACAAGAGGCTAATTGTGCTGAAACAAAGGTTATTGGTGCTAACAGTGGCTTGAGAAATTAGATATTAGGTGAGCAGATGGGAGGAGGCATAGATGTAAAGCAAATTGGGAACTCTAATATGGTTAGGAGGACTATTGGAAGACAACCAAGGAGAACTTCTAATAGGAGAAGAGCCACCTATAAGACTGTTATAGTTGAGGATACTTTACCAGAGTTGAAAATTGATTCTAATGATGTGGACTTTGTAGGTGTAGATGATGATTTTGAGCTTGATGAATTGATAGATGATGACTTTCACTTTTCTACAGTGGATATTTTTTATTATGAAGGTTGGGAAATTGATTCTGATGACGATTCAGACTTGTTCATTGGAAAGGTGTTTGACAATATTAATATTTTTGAACATGATCTTGCCACACATTGCATTAAGAATGGATTTAAACTAAAGTACATAAAGAGTGACCACAAAAGAGTTACTGCTAGATGTTTCAACCTAGAATGCACCTAGACCCCCACCCTAGTAGGAACTCGAATCGATTTCCCAAAAATTCCCCAAGGTCCATAATCGTCCAACATATAATCACAAAACATATCACATGTGCAATGAGTATCATCTCACATCAAGCATAACAAGGAAGAAAATAGAATTTAAAATAAATATGTAAGGAGTAGAGAATTAAGTACAAGCCATAACCATCAATGAACAAGTCAAGATACAAGTCCTGAAGAAAATAATAAATGACTAAGGAAAGAAATAAACTAAGTGGGTACGAAATAAACTAAGTGGGTACATAAGTCCCACAGATCGACTATGGTGCAAAACTCAGCTACAGAATCTGACTGTAACTCTCCAAGACTTGAGTATGGAGTCTAAAACTAAAGTATTAGCAAATGTTGAGTAGAGTACCTAACCAATAAGTAGTATAAATTCTAGAGGAAAGTAAGGAAATGTGAAATGGGTACTTATGATTGTATTGTTATTTGAAATTAGTTAGCCATCATTGATGAGAACCTCATCATGAGCCATAACTAGCTCATTTTGACCTAATACAAAGGATAAAAGCTCCTACATAACTCAAGGAAAGGCTTAACTCAGAGAATTCTGAGTTTAAGGAGAAAATAAGTCATAAGGGGTAAAAATGTAATTTTACCAGCATAATCTGCATACAGGGTAATTCAGGGCCCAAACATAGGTCAAAGCAACTTAATAAGAATAAAAGTGGGATGAAATGATCTAGCAAGGGCTACAGCAATTCCAAGAAACTAAATGATAATCTGTAACCCTAAAACAACCCACTTCAATTCACGAGGTTCGAGGCAAAGTAAAAATAGAATAAACCCTCTAAAATTCATAGAAAAATAATCTCTAGGGTTTAGAACATTCAATTTGGCCTTCAGAACCCATTTTTTACCTACATTGAGAACCATGCCCGATTAATAACTTAATTTGGGTTTTCGCATAAATTGACCGGTCAAACAAGGTTTAATATAGAAATGAAATTCACCATCAGATTCCTTAGGTCCTAATTAGTCATGTATAAAAACTTGAGCCTAAGAAGAAACCTCCTTGACCAACTTTACACTTTGGTCCTCATATATTTACTTTTTGGCCCTCAACTTTTGAACCCTCGCATTTTGGCCCCTAACTCTCCTTCGTTCTTTGCGTTCAGGTCCCCCCTGCAAAACCTGCCAGCACCATGCCCCGGCGACCTTGCGCGGAGCATGGCGCCGCGCAGGGTGAGGGGGAGAGTCTGGCAAGTAAACCGGGGGTGCCCTGCGTCGTCAGCCGTCGCAGGGACACCCCCCTGGTCGCTGTAGCCCACCATACCGGCCGTGCGAACGCACGGACGGTATTGGTTTTCGTCTCCGGCCATCCTCCGGCGAGGGAGACACGTCGTCTCCCTCCGCCTTCCTCCCTGTTTTGATCCCTATAAATACCCCCCGTCGCTCCACCGACCTCGGCAGCTCGGATCTGACGGAGAAAACCCCCAACTTTCCTCTCTTCTCACTCCGGCAGACACCCACCAGCTCCGGCGGTTCTTCCTCCTCCTCCTCTTCGCTCTGCCGCAATACCAGCAGCAGAGACTTCTTCCCCTGCTCTTCCCGCGCCACGCCGTACCCAGCTGGCGCATCTCCGGCCCTCTCCTCGCCGCCGCCCCTTCCCCTGGGCATCTTCTTCTCTGGCGACAGTCGATACGACTGTCGCCCTGCTGCTCCCCCTTCGTCCCTGCAAGTAAGCTAGAACTACTTCCCTTCCTCTCCTCTTTCTTTCCCCAGTTTCAATTTGTTCAATTAAGCCCTCGACCGACCCTGACCATCGTCACCCCCTTCGTCTCCGGCCATCCTCCGGCGAGATGCCCCCATCGCTCCACAGCCTCACATGCCTCGCCGACCCTCACCGAACCTCCGCCTCATCACACTGAGCACCCCCCACCCCTCCACTGCCACTCCACACCTCCGTAACGCTCCCCCAAACAAACCCATTTCTCCGGTTGCAGTCCAACCTAGGGCTGCCGCCAGACACCACCTTGCGGCTTGCCGCACAGTTCCACACCTTCGCCGTGCCACGGCGAAGGTTCCCCAGTAGTTTGATCAGGCCGAGAGGCCATATTCGTGTCCGACAGGTTCTGAGGCTCGACCGCCATTAACGCACATCGAAGCAGCTTCTCCCGCGCTCCAGGCTTGAGGACTCCAGGTCTCCAGCTGCTGCGGATTACGGGGATTCCTGCGAAGGCAGCCAGCCAGGAACCGACGCAAATCGAAGCTGCAGCTGCAGGAGAAAGGCCGCGGTCTTCCAGCAGGCGCACGCGAGGAGAGGCCTCCATTTAGTCCCACATCGGTAAGCCTCACAACTTTTTCACCGTTTAAATCGATTTTGTGAATAAGCCTTACTGCCTCAGCACACGGGGTGAGGTCCCCTTCACCCGCCCGGTTACCCGGTCTCGCCGCGCTCACGCCCCGCGGACCTGACCCGACCCGACTTAGACTGACCTGCACTCCTCTCCCACCACGCACGCCGGTGGGCCTGGACCCGGGCGCGACCCGTACCCGACTACCCGGTAGCTCTGGGAGAGCTTTCCCAAGAGTGGTTTCAGAGAGAGAGAGACGCGGGGGGGGGGGAGGGTAGAGTAGGTTTTGTCCTCTGATGTAAACTCTGAAGTGTGCAGGCACAGGTGAAGAAGAAGGACCGCGGAAGATGAAGGAAGCTGAGGGAGACACTGTAGCAGCAAGCAGTTTAAGTCGTCTGATTGGAAAATCAGACGACGTCCTGAAGGGAAAAGAAGAAAGAAGGAGGGACGACGCCCTGACTGGAAAAAGAAAAGAAGAAAGAAGGAGATCTGAAGAACAACAGAAGAAGGCGAGGCAGAGGAGAACACAAAAGAACAAGGGAAGAACTGAAAGAAGAAGAACAAAGAAGAAGAACATCACCACTGCAGAAGAAGAACATCACCTCTGCAGACAAAGAAGAAGATAAAAGAAGATCTGAGATGAGGAGAAGCAAAGAGAAAAGAAGACAACAAATTCTTTCTCTCTCTTTCTTTATTTTTGTAAAAGAAACATGTATATCTCTAGAATACAACTTGCTCCCTGAGTTCGACCTTGGGAACTCTTTTATTTTCCGAGTAAAAAATTTATATATTTGAAATGATGGCAACAACTGGCTATACTACAACGCCATAACAATAAACCCGGTTGTCGCTACCACCATCATTTTTTGGCACCGTTGCCGGGGAGCAACGGCTATTCTAGAGGTAAACCTTCCTGTTTCTTTTTAATTTCTGATAATCTCCTCTCTTTTGTGCAGAAAACTACAGGAAAGCAAGAAGACAAGCAACCGCACGACAACCACTCCGAGGACAGGTAAATTTTTCCTCTCGCTATTAACCCCTAAACTCTAAAGAGGAAGAAAAGAAAAGAACAAGCAATATAGGGCTAACCTGTCTTCCATACTTAGTAACCATAAAAGTTGCATGTTTTCAACTCATTAGTCCGGCACACTATTAAGGGTATTTAAGGGCTAACACATTCTTGCTTGAGCCCTAATTACCCAACAGAGAACTAACTGGACCAAGTAGAGCCAACATAAGATTCAACATTAGGGTTTTAGAGACACACTACTTAAATCAAGAATGGAGAAAATCCAAAAGAAGTGTGCCTAAACCATTGATTGAAAATACCTATTCAAAAGAAAACCTAAAACAATTGGCTCTCTAAACACTTGAACCCTAAAAGACAAGACCTAAAAAGTTCTCAAAGAAAACAAGAGGTAAAGTTGACCCCTTGGGTCAACCAACCTTAAATTAGGTCACTCTTTGCACTTAAAAGACTAAAGTTCAAGTGAAACCTTAAGCACCCTGATCTTAAAATTGGTAGACTTAAGAGGTCAAGATCCCCATTCTGGTCTACCTGGAACCGCAGTGACAAGAGAGGTCGGGTGGGGGAAACCCTGTAACCCGTGGGGACGCTCTACCGTGTAGGGGTCTTCGCGGGACTCTCCCTCTCTGGCTGCCCAGGTAATTCTCAGGTGGACGATCTTTCTGATCAAGGGGTCCATCTGCCCCGAACCTCTATAGTCACCCAACATTTTTTGGGTGTCTTGATTGGGTCCAGCACCTGCTTATCTCATCCAGCCCTTCAGTACTTTGCAGGAGGTCCTTGAAACTTCCTATAGAAATTCATTCTCCCCGAGGCTAAGCCTTGGCTCCCTTGTTTTTGCAGAAATCATTCACATAGCCCCTCTTTCCTCTGATTCTGAACAAAGTCCCCTTCTTCCATTAATTCAAACTTCTGATTCTATCTTGATTCCACCACCTGATTCGAAGATGCAGCCTAATTACCTAACAAGACTACAATGTAAAAAACCTGAATATCTGAGATCCATGAAAGATAAGATGATTGAGGATGCCCTTGAAATCTATGAAATCAAATATAAACCCTCAACACCAATAGCAAACATTCAGGTTGATGTTCCAACAACCACAGCTTTCATCATAAACTGTGCCCAAATTCTATTGACTGAAATTTCAAAAGGATCGACCCGAGATATGCTCATGACAGGATACATTGAGATGGAAAAATTACACCAATCTGAATACCTTCAATGCTTGACAAATCCTGTACTTTGGGAACAACACCAAGATGCCCTTATGAAACGGGTAGAAATGATGAAATCAGTAGAACAAATTATCAACCAGAAATACCCGTATACACCAGAAATAGAGGATGAACCATCTTGGAACAGTATCCCAGATCTCAGGATTGAGGCACAAAGTGGTTGTAAATCCCAACCCAGATAGAAGACAATGTTGAATTAGGTTGGGATATTGCAGGAGAACACAATGATGAGCCAAACTTAGACCATGAATTGTCAAGCCTAGAATTTCAAAACTCCTGCAATAATGAGATCAGAACTGAACCTTCTGAGGGTATAAATTCCGCCCCTTATTTTGATAAGGTGGCCCTCGAAGGATATTCGTACTTAGGTTCTAATAATTCTACCCACATCCTAAGCCTAGAACCTAGATCTGAAACTTATTGGGAAGATTATGAGGCCCCTTATGAGAAAGATCAAAATTTTACAGAATATGATTCCGGGCCTCTATTTGATAAATATCCCTCTCCAACATCTTCAGAAAATATGATCGATTTTCCAGAGAACATGACAATTTATGATACAGAGACTGAGGAGTTGGACGAGTTGGATTTTAATTGGGTCTATCCTACCAGCTTGGAGCTTGAGCCTAGACAGAATACCTTTTCGAGCCCAGAATTTACATATAGGCTAGGCCCCAATCAGGCTGCTGATTCCACATCTGATGATTTTTTCTGTGGTGGAATTCATGATCATGAATCTCATTTTCGCCAACTCTCCGACAATTTCAGATCTGACTATAATTGCGGAGAGATTCCCCTTCCTGAACACGCCAGGCCTATCTACAACCTCAGTTCTCATGACTCTGACTCCGACTCTGAGGTCCTGATTCCCAAGATCACTGATAACACAGAATCATTCCTTTTCGATCCTCAGGAACCAAAAACAGAAAATGCCAAGAGTGATTGTAACCCAGAATCCAAATTTTTTCTCGAATCCGATTCCTTTCATCCTACAGACACTGTTCCGGCATTTGATAGTTACCCAGAGGACTCTCTACAGAAAACCATCTATCATCTGTTTCTAGAAAAGCCCTCGTACACAATGGCCACCTCGTCCGCACACACAGAACAGATCAAAACCTCTCCCAAACCCCGACCCGCAACCGGACTCAATTTCTATTCAGATTCACCTCTCACCGAGCCGATTGCATTTCCACATCGGGTTTCGAACATTGATCAGACTACATACCATGCTCTATCATTCTCTGATCACCCCTGTAGGGTTCCTACATCAACCAGTGATTATTCTACGAGTCCCTACTTTGACCAGGCTGATTCGACTCAGCCAAACCCTGCGTTTACACTTCCACATCCATCTGAGCTTCATAGTTTATGGTGGGTTCCACACCTTTTTATCCACATCTATCAACCCACCAGATTGATTGGGTTTGGGCTGCATCAGCAGCCTGTTGATCTGAACAAGCACTTGGTTGGACCAACCAGGCTCTTAATCAAGGTGCTTGTCTTACAAAACTCTGCTGATTTGACCATCCCCTCTCCATCGCATTTCCCGCTTGGCTGAAGGCATCAAATTTAGCGCTCAACGGGAGGCAGCCCGTCATTCTCTTTGAAAACCTGAAACTTGTTCTGACACCTTTTTGCACTTAAAGCTCACACTTTAGGACAGCCGACTCCACCTCAGGTGCTTGCATCTGAGATTAGAAATCGTCCGCAACAGTCACCCCGACCCATTCACTCATCAAAACAGCTATCCTAATGTATGAACTTAGTTGAATAAAAACCCCAAGGTTACAATGAGGACATTGCAAATCTTAGGCATGGGGGGGTATGAAAGTGCAAAAACTTGTAAGAAAAGGTTTCAAACAAAAAATTCACATATGCCAAAAATACCATAAAAATTAAAAAAAAAAATTTCGAAAAAGAATAAGAGGAAAAGAGAAGGAAATTTTGTGAAGGAGAAGGAGAAAAGAAACAAAATGAAAAAGGAGCACAAAATTATGAGAAAAAGTGATAGTCATTAGTAAGGAACTAAGGAATTAACCTAAGTTCTAGACCTCATTCAAGAAAAGTGCACAATGAGATTAGTAAACAATGCAAACCTTAGGCATTCTTGAATAGACTCTTAGTATCCATTAAGATCTGGACACTCCTCAAGAGGTTGAGGAAAATGAAAAGCTGAAGTATTAGGTCTAAGGCTTAGGGAGTATTTGGCCTCGTTAACTAATTTTTGGTTTACGGGACTCAGTAACCTAAGCACCCTAACCTCACACACAGCCTGGTTCAGTAAGCGTAAAATTCAGAATCACGCAGAAGCATCGCAAAATTCTGAAAAGAACACCTAGAATAGGAGCGGCCGATCAACACAAGTTGATTTGGATGAGTTCCCAGCGCAGAAAGGCGGGAAATCCCCTCGAAGATGCGTAACAAAATATCATCTCCTCGGTGCTTGTCTCTTAGGATATTTACATATCCTACTGGGGGCATGTAAGCACTCTACTGGTTCAGATTCCATGGATGGCATTATCTCGAAGTGTCAATTGCCAGGGTCTGGATTCGGCCACGGAACACCATGGATGGGATTATCTCGAAATCTCAATAGCCAGGGTTCCGGGGGTTGCCATGGGCGGTGCTATCTCGAAGCATCGATCGCCAGGAACCCTTGAGGATTGATGATGGGAGCAAGGAATCTGATACAGACCGTGTTGAAAAGCCAATCCTAGGCTAGAACTAAAAGGAAAAAGAGAGAGAAAACTCTCCAAACAGAAAAACTTTCTATCTCTCTCTTACAAAATGCACTGCGAACTGAGCCAGGGCTAAAATCATTTCAAGCACGGGTGCTTTAACCACAAGGTCCAATAAACCTTAGGTTAGTTCTTGTGGACCTTAAAAACCTTTGCTAAAGACTGAGGCTAAGGCTAGACAGATTTGGATCTTGATTGGTACTAGAGTACCTTTTAGGCCTATGGTCAGCATTCTAACCTAATCTATGCTCAAATAAAAAAGGCACTTATCTAAAACTATTAAAAACTTCATGGTCTAGAATAAGGGTTGAAACCTTAAGTTTTTGCTAAGGGACTAGCAAAAGCTAGGCATGGGGGTATGATGAGAACCTCATCATGAGCCATAACTAGCTCATTTTGACCTAATACAAAGGATAAAAGCTCCTACATAACTCAAGGAAAGGCTTAACTCAGAGAATTCTGTGTTTAAGGAGAAAACAAGTCATAAGGGGTAAAAATGTAATTTTACCAGCATAATCTGCATACAGGGTAATTCAGGGCCCAAACATAGGTCAAAGCAACTTAATAAGAATAAAAGTGGGATGAAATGATCTAGCAAGGGCTACAGCAATTCCAAGAAACTAAATGATAATCTGTAACCCTAAAACAACCCACTTCAATTCACGAGGTTCGAGGCAAAGTAAAAATAGAATAAACCCTCTAAAATTCATAGAAAAATAATCTCTAGGGTTTAGAACCTTCAATTTGGCCTTCAGAACCCACTTTTGACCTACATTGAGAACCATGCCCGATTAATAACTTAATTTGGGTTTTCGCATAAATTGACCGGTCAAACAAGGTTTAATATAGAAATGAAATTCACCATCAGATTCCTTAGGTCCTAATTAGTCATGTATAAAAACTTGAGCCTAAGAAGAAACCTCCTTGACCAACTTTACACTTTGGTCCTCATATATTTACTTTTTGGCCCTCAACTTTTGAACCCTCGCATTTTGGCCCCTAACTCTCCTTCTTTCTTTGCGTTCAGGTCCCCCTGCAAAACCTGCCAGCACCATGCTCCGGCGACCTTGCGCGGAGCATGGCGCCGCGTAGGGTGAGGGGGAGAGTCTGGCAAGTAAACCGGGGGTGCCCTGCGTCGTCAGCCGTCGCAGGGACACCCCCTGGTCGCTGTAGCCCACCATACCGGCCGTGTGAACGCACGGACGGTATGGGTTTTCGTCTCCGGCCATCCTCCGGCGAGGGAGACACGTCGTCTCCCTCCGCCTTCCTCCTTGTTTTGATCCCTATAAATACCCCCCGTCGCTCCACCGACCTCGGCAGCTCGGATCTGACGAAGAAAACCCCCAACTTTCCTCTCTTCTCACTCCGGCAGACGCCCACCAGCTCCGACGGTTCTTCCTCCTCCTCCTCTTCGCTCTGCCGCAATACCAGCAGCAGAGACTTCTTCCCCTGCTCTTCCCGCGCCACGCCGTACCCAGCTGGCGCATCTCCGGCCCTCTCCTCGCCGCCGCCCCTTCCCCTGGGCATCTTCTTCTCCGGCGACAGTCGATACGACTGTCGCCCTGCTGCTCCCCCTTCGTCCCTGCAAGTAAGCTAGAACTACTTCCCTTCCTCTCCTCTTTCTTTCCCCGGTTTCAATTTGTTCAATTAAGCCCTCGACCGACCTTGACCATCGTCACCCCCTTCGTCTCCGGCCATCCTCCGACGAGATGCCCCCATCGCTCCACAGCCTCACACGCCTCGCCGACCCTCACCGAACCTCTGCCTCATCACACTGAGCACCCCCCACCCCTCCACTGCCACTCCACACCTCCGTAACGCTCCCCCAAACAAACCCATTTCTCCGGTTGCAGTCCAACCTAGGGCTGCCGCCAGACACCACCTTGCGGCTTGCCGCACAGCTCCACACCTTTGCCGTGCCACGGCGAAGGTTCCCCAGTAGTTTGATCAGGCCGAGAGGCCATATTCGTGTCCGACAGGTTCTGAGGCTCGACCGCCATTAACGCACATCGAAGCAGCTTCTCCCGCGCTCCAGGCTTGAGGACTCCAGGTCTCCAGCTGCTGCGGATTACAGGGATTCCTGCGAAGGCAGCCAGCCAGCAACCGACGCAAATCGAAGCTGCAGCTGCAGGAGCAAGGCCGCGGTCTTCCAGCTGGCGCACGCGAGGAGAGGCCTCCGTTTAGTCCCACATCGGTAAGCCTCACAACTTTTTCACCGTTTAAATCGATTTTGTGAATAAGCCTTACTGCCTCAGCACACGGGGTGAGGTCCCCTTCACCCGCCCGGTTACCCGGTCTCGTCCGTGCTCACGCCCCGCGGACCTGACCCGACCCGACTTAGACTGACCTGCACTCCTCGCCCACCACGCACGCCGGTGGGCCTGGACCCGGGCGCGACCCGTACCCGACTACCCGGCAGCTCTGGGAGAGCTTTCCCAAGAGTGGTTTCAGAGAGAGAGAGACGCGGGGGGGGAGGGTAGAGTAGGTTTTGTCCTCTGATGTAAACTCTGAAGTGTGCAGGCACAGGTGAAGAAGAAGGACCGCGGAAGAAGAAGGAAGCTGAGGGAGACACTGTAGCAGCAAGCAGTTTAAGTCGTCTGATTGGAAAATCAGACGACGTCCTGAAGGGAAAAGAAGAAAGAAGGAGGGACGACGCCCTGACTGGAAAAAGAAAAGAAGAAAGAAGGAGATCTGAAGAACAACAGAAGAAGGCGAGGCAGAGGAGAACACAAAAGAACAAGGGAAGAACTGAAAGAAGAAGAACAAAGAAGAAGAACATCACCACTGCAGAAGAAGAACATCACCTCTGCAGACAAAGAAGAAGATAAAAGAAGATCTGAGACGAGGAGAAGCAAAGAGAAAAGAAGACAACAAATTCTTTCTCTCTCTTTCTTTATTTTTGTAAAAGAAACATGTATATCTCTAGAATACAACTTGCTCCCTGAGTTCGACCTCGGGAACTCTTTTATTTTCCGAGTAAAAAATTTATATATTTGAAATGATGGCAACAACTGGCTATACTACAACGCTATAACAATAAACCCGGTTGTCACTACCACCATCAATCATCCAATTTTAATTATATGTTTGCCTTCCCATATTCCAATCATTAATAGCTTACAATCATTTCCTCGAAAGGTGTGAGGAGGCTTCGTTGTGGTATTTCCAATGGTAGGAGCAATATAAGATGTCCTCTTGGCTAACAGTATGCCTTGCACCTATCTTACAATTAGATTTCTAGCCCTAGGGTCTCTGCCTAGGTGAAGTGATGACTACGAGCTCATATGTTACACTTGCAGGGCATGATGCACACAAACCGCTATGTGATAAATATGTCATTGTAGAACAAGAAAATGCGATCACTTAATAAATTTTCTAAACTTAAATCGAATAAAATCACAGTAAATCGAGAGTCTAGGTCATCTCACAAAAAGGCTAATGGTCTAAGTTGCTTCCTAAACTATTTTAAATATGTAAGAATTTTTTTGGAATTTTTGGAGATGTTTTATATTTTTTTTGGATTTATCTTTTGGAATCAGGGTAGACAGGATGATCAACCTCATATGCAAGATGCACAGCTAAGATAGTCCTTATTCAATCCTAAAATTATTCCTAATTTATCTATGATGCCTAATCAAATAAGGAAACTACTGCTGGTGATTTCATGCAAATCATAGGTGTATAAAAATTCCTAAAAATTTGAAAGTGCCAAAATTTCAAGGTTCTGATTGACTGCTGACCCCATGTCAGTGCATGAATTTTATAAAATTTAATATAGCGAATTTGGCCCAAACTTTTTTATCAAGAATCCCAATTTGATGCCTAAGCAACTGACAAAATTTGGTGATTTTTAGATGGGTGGAAGTCTTGGAGTGATTTTTAGAAAGTGGATTTGTGAATCTGGATAGGAAAATAGTGTGCAAATTTGTGAGAAAGTGATTTTTTTTGGTATTTTGGTGTTTTTCACATTTTTTTGGCATTTTGGAATATGAAAGCAAACGAAACAAACTACACTAATGAAGCAAATGACACAATATTGGAACAAGAAAAATGAAACTTTTATTGCTACTAAAATTGAGTTCTATAACTAAACAAAAGAAGAAGAACAAGAAGAAGAAGAAGAGAGAAAAGCAAACCGTAGTTGATGAAGATGATGAAGAACTCTTGGCAGGGGTGGGAATACACACCATAACCTCTCAGGTGTGAAGAAAGTTCAGGAACATCTAAAGAAGGAGAGCCTTGCCATGGAGATTGATGAAGAAGAAGAAAGCGAAGGTGGAGAAGAATAAAATTATGGAGAAGGTGAGGGAAACTATGGGAAGAGGGTTTCTAAAGGAGTAGGAGACCTAAGGAATGGAGGTTAAAAGGTGGTGAAAGTGGATAAGACATGGGGGACGACCATGGAGGTGGAGAAGGTGGAGTTGTTGATGGTAGGCATGTAGGTTTCATGGAGGGAGGAGTAGGGACCTTTAGGGATGCAAGATTCGGTAAAACCCACCCGAAAAGAATTGGTAAAATCGAACCCAAACCCTGTTGGATTTGAGAGCCTAATTGCATCAATTGGGATGCAATTATTATATGGTGACATGGGAATTCATGTTGAAATTAGTGAGATTTGGGAGATGTTTTTAGTCACATACTAGAAGTGGACAAACCTCTTGGTAGGTGTAAAAGGCTTTTACCTCCCATGGCTTATGTAGCAAAGAGTGGGAGGTGAGGCTGGGGATCATGCACGCACGTGCGAGTGTTGCTCTCCTGCCTGGCTCGGGCTCGGGTGAGAATTAATTTGGAACTTGGAACTTGGACACTTTTTGCTACAGACTTTTAATCTCATGATTTTGACCTGGATTGGTCGATTAAAAGGTAAAATTGGTAGACCAATTGTTTTGGTCGATCAATGAGTTAAGTTTGGTCGATCAATTGGTTTGATCAACCAAAAAGTCAAGTTTGATCGACCAATTTATTTTGGTTGATCAATGGACTTAATTGGTCGACTAATTGTCGTATTTCCATAAAATAGGAATTTCCCTAAACGTCTAGTCGTGGGCTTTATATAAGGGCCACGAGGAGGCTCTCATTTGACATACAACAAGAGCAGAAAAGCTCTCTCCACTCTCTCCCCTTTACTTTCATTCTTATCTGTCTTTCTTGGTGCGTTCATTCGACATGACATCGATAGAAAAACCTTCAATCACTTTTGTCGATCTTGCACAAGGAGATTGAGAAATCCAAGAGAAGTTTTTGATTGATCAAACCATTAAATTGGTAAATTAATCGGGAATTTGATTGGAAACCAAATTGCCTCGGCTTCGTTCTCTTAAGGTGGTTTTTGAGGATGTCCAAGATCGGGGTGTGCCGAATCTTGGAGGTGGATCGTCATATCCTACAAGGAGTTCGTCAGACCCCAACGCACCTGTATTGTGGGGGCGATACCTTCTCTAAGGGAAGTCCTTAATGGGTGCTTCGATTGGAGTAAAATCTAACCCCTTCTCATTTTGTTTATTTATGCTATTACATGTTATTTGTTCTGTATTTTATTCTAGATCTTGCCAAATCATGTTTTACTTGATTTAATATTTTTGATCTATGCGAAAACATTGGAGATGCATATATTTTTATTTATTTCCTATATGCATTTATTTCAACAATCTTAGAGAAGGTATTGCTTAGATTTAAAATATTTAGGATGTCAAAAATGACTTTCAAATCACGTGTAGACTTATTTGATATGCACGAGAAATTTGGTGGATAAAATTTCAAGCGTTGGTAACAATGCATGAGAATTTAGTTGACCACCATTGGTTTAATCTCGATGTTGGAAATCGATTGCTCGATTTTGGATAAGGAAAAACCAACTCCTGAAGGCCAAAAGGCGGTGGATGTGTGGAATGAATGCAACCACATTTGTCATGGTTGTATCTTATTGGCTTTGTCCAATGTGCTATTTGATGTATACAGCACATCCACATCCACTGTAAAGGGGCTATGGGAGGAGTTGGACAAGAAGTATAATACTGAAGATCTTGGTATTGAAAAATACTTTGTTGCAAAATTCCTTAAATTTCAAATGGCTAAGGGTAAATTGGTATCGGAGCAGGCACACGAATTTCTGTTATTGCTCCATGGTTTAGCAGAGGCTGAAATGAAGCTTCCTGAGAAGTTTCAAGTTATGTTTATCATTGAAAATTTTCCTAAATCTTGGGAGGACTTTGAGATGACTCAATCATAAGAAAGGAAAGATTTCTCCTGATGACTTGATGATAGCCATTACTATTGAGGAAGAGCATAGAAATAGAAACTTGTATTGCCTATGGAGTCTAAGGTGAATGTCATGACATCTAAAGGTAAGGAGAATAAAAATAAGAATAATAAAAATAAAATGAAGGCCAAACCCAAGATCCAAAAGAAATCCAAGAACAAACCATGCTAGCACTGTGGGTAGGTTGGGCATTGGAAGAAGGATTGTCCTTCTAATAAAGCTCAGCAGAAGACCATAGATGAGAATCCTCAGGTGAATGTGATCACCAAGAAGGCTGGGCCTAGAGATGGGTTTGTCTCAATTAAACCTGAACTCTATGTTATTCACGTTCCTACTGAATGGCTTATGGATACTTGAGCCAATGTACATATTTATACTGATAGATCATTCTTTTCTTCCTATCAAACCTATAGTGGAGGGATTGTGAAGGTAGGGAATGACTCTGCAACCAAGGTGCTGGGATTTGAATGCGTGGACTTGAGGTTTTCCTCGGGGCAAGTCTGAACTATGCAGGGTGCATGTTGTACGATCCTACTGTGAAAAAGAATGTTCTTTCTGGTTCCTTGTTAGTTAGAGAGGGTTTTGAGTTAAACTTTACATGTAATAGAGTTGTTATGTTGAGATATGGAATATTTTATGGAAAGGGGTATTTGGCAGATTTTGATTTATTATTTAGAGTGAGATGTGATGTTGATGTATCATCCAAAAATGTTCTAAATAATGTTAGATTTCATTTGATTCAATCTATTTGCAGTGATATTGAATCTTGTGATATATGGCATGCACTACAACAAAAATAGTCAAAGGCGACGAATATTTTATGAAGAAGTTCGACGACGAATAAATTGTCGTTATATGACTTGCTAACGAATAATTTATTTGTCGCCACATTCATTGCTATACAAGCCGTTGTTAAATCTACAACGAATAATATATTTGTTGGCAAATTCAAACAACGAATAAAATCATTAATAAAATCATGACATACTTTAAATTTACTGATGAATATTTTAGTTGTCTTTACTTTCTTTTAACAATGATTTTTTTTGTCAACTTGTAAATAAATGACAACGATTAATTCATAGCAATGTAGGAAGAAAAAAAAAATTTATTAATCATCCTTTAAAATACTCATAATGTATCATACTTATAATTACGTTGATTACCTATAAAATAAATATTTATTTTACAATATCCACTAAAACATTCCTTACAAATTGAAATTTTCTAATGAAAACTTTATAAAAATACACCTGAAATATTGTGGTGAGGTTTCATACAAACAAGTTAAGCAAAAGGCTACCTACCTTTATAAACCTTTTGAGAATTTAAGTAACTGAAAAAAACTTGACTAAACTTCTGTAGAAATGAACAAAAAGTAGTGCCTAAAACATGTAAGTAATTGTAGTCCATAACCAGACAACACAAACTATATCATAATTACACTCAACACTTAGATGTCTGACCACAACCTATCCACGAATGATCCTTGCAACCTGTCCATGCTTCGTCCTTACAGTATCTTGCCACTAGTCGGACAATTGCATGTGTGGAAGCTTTAACAAAAAAGAAACAAAGAAACACCATCAATAAGGAAGATATGAAACTTAAACTTTTTAGGTCCTATTACATGATTTGGAAACAAAAAACAAAAACAAAAATTTTCAAGCCAAGAAAAATAATCATCTCAATTTCACAAGTTGGTTGTAACCAGTTGGTTACTTCCCGGACAATAGCTTCACCACAAAAAAAGCACCAGATAGGAGTAGATTACATGTATACCAAATTTACATGTGTTAAGAGAGATAACACATGTAAGTAACCAACCTCGAATATAGATGTATCCAATATATAGATGCAAGTTAAGAGATGTAGATCACATGTGTATAGGAGGTTACTTACATGTCCAATAAGATTCCCCTTTTCTGCAAAAAGGAGGACTATGATTGGTTGCTTATGGAATATGGTTATTACATGCTTTTTTTTTCCCCTTTGAGCAGGAAAAGAACCCTCAACCTCAAGTATAATCCCTTCTCCCTTTTCGAAAAGGGAAATCATTGTAGCTGGTAAGTTTCATCTCATGCACACACCATAAAAAAGCAACCAGTGAGAGGAGGGTGGAGGGGGGTCCCTAACTTTTTTTTGAGATTCCTCCCATGCACCCACTCTATACGTAGCACTATCTCCATTGCTCATCCAAAGAGGAGATATATAAGTATATCTCCAAAGCTAATTGTTGTTTCACATTGGATGTGTCTCATTGCAAGCTCCCTAAAGTGAAACAAATTCTTCCACTGCATGGAGTCATCTTTGCTAAAACTAGAAGTCTTCTTTTTATATTTAACCTACACTAAAACAAATTCTTCCACTGCATGGAATCATCTTTGCTAAGAAGTCTTATTTTTGGATTTAACAATCTCATACTTAAGTAGCCTCAAGGGTATGCTTATCAAAGATGGACCTAAATTCTTACATAAGTACACTCCATGATTTTTTTTTATTACTGGACTCTTTCAAGAAGATTGCCAATTGAGTCAAAATATGGCACCATTTTAACAATAGCAAATGGTGCTCCTCCACATGCTTCTCAACCTGCATTACTTAAGGATAGAGCTATCTTAACTTTAATAAACAATTGCTAGACCATAGAGTAGGATACAGAGAATGAAATAAAAATAGCATAAAAATTCTTTCATACAAATAGCAGATGGTACATATAGGCAATTTAGTATAAAGTTGTCAATTAGTATAGATAAAACCATCCTGAACCTTAGCTGGAATTAAAATAATTATAATCAAGGTTGGTCAAACTAGACCAAATTGCACATCTTATTTTTGTTGGCTCCCATTCTCTTTCCCTTGCCTAAGAAAAAATAACATATGCATGTAAAAAAAATGATGCGGCAAATTTGTCCTCAAACTGGAGATCCTAACTTAAGAGATATCAAACTACAATCATCATTCCAACCACCATCCAATGGTAGGATGAGGAGTTCCTTCTGACAATGGAAATAAGGATCTATTGAGTTCTCAAATTGTAGATCCAACTTCTTTATCAATACCAACCTCATCATCAAAAAAGTTCTTATGAAAGACAATTGCAAATTGATTTTCTAGGTACTCCATGGGGCACACAATCAAGCTTCTTAGCAGTTTGACTTGAGGTACTTTATCATGGGCAAAAGAATATAGATTTACATAGATTTGGGAGAAGCATGACAGCTGCATTGCTAAATTGATTACTAACTCTATGAAGAATGACCAAAAATCACAACCTAAGTGATTCAGAAACCATGACTTGCATGATTGAAAGAGCACCACATGGGCAACAATCATCTAGATACTAGTCAATATGTTTATACATGAATTTCCTTGGAGCTAGTATCATTTGGATACTAGTCAAGACTATGATGCCTATATATAAGTGGAATAAAAATTAGAGTATAAATGGTTACAATAAATTAATGTAGTTGTCTAGATCTTCTACCACTATTATGTGTGAGAAGCTTTAAGACGTACGTTTGAACTCCACTACAAAAGATAAAATTAAGCAAGAAGTCTGCTTAGTTTTAGCAGTAAGAAAAACTATCTTCACTTTTCATATTCAAGGTTTAATGTACTAGAATTAGGTCTAATTGGGACTTCTAAAATCTTGCTTCTTTTGTTCTCTATCTATCATTTCAAGCCTATGATTCTCTCTTAAGTAGTGTAGGAATTTATGTTTTCCCCTCATCAAGTGAAAGGACTGAATTCACTCTTACCCATCATAGCAATTCCAACCTCCTTTGAACCTCTTTGGAAGTCAAATAATAATAATGATGATAATGATAATGATAATAATACTTCTTTTTTTTGGACTTCCATCCCATCCTATCACTTAGATGCAAGTTTCGAAATGCATCACATAAATTGGTTCAGCATGTACTAAAGGGATCTTAACAAGGATTATTAAATCTTGGAGTGCATCTTTGTGGTAGTTGCAACAATGCATTTAGGCTAAAGTAAAAGAAAAAGGGATTTCCTTTAGTTTCCCTTTTCTCTATTAGTTTAATAGACAAATGCAAATCAATTATCCTCTACCTTTTACATAAACCCTTTTCTGCTATCTTGTTGGTTTTTGTTTTTCCAACATGAGTTTATTTTTTCTTTAATAGGATAGCCATCAATGAAATGACAAGGATAGGCTGTTATTATTGTACTAGGCATTCTATATGTACCGATAAAATAGAGAAGGTAAAAAGTTCTTACAACTTCACTTATTAGGGTAAAAGTATCTTGACCTTTGACCAAAATCCATGAGTGACCTGCTGCCTACAAAAGCAAAAAGCCTTTCAAAAAGTTTGTATTCTAGTAGGATAGGCAAAATGTTTAAAATTGTAGGATTCATTTGTTGAGCTATTTGTCCAAAATGTTTAAGACTGTAGGAAAATCTATTGCAAACTGATTTTATGGTAGTGAAGATGATTTCTTCCGGAAGTTGACTAGTGAAAGGTTCAGGAGTTCCTTCAATGGAGTCATCTTATCACATCTCAATTTTTTTTTCTTATGAAGGACAATTGCGATCGACTCAATATTATCAAGCAATACCAACCTCATCGTCTAAAAAATCACCTTCAATAGAGTAAACTATCAAAAAAGTTCTTAACCATTTTTGAACTTTCATGCTTGTTATTTATTAGCCATTTTTTGATTACATAACCAAGGTGTGGTTAGGTTTGATATGAGGTTCACAAAACATCTAAGATTATCCTCTCAAATACTGGAGAGGATGACAGAAGTTTGGAGGAAGAGGACATCCAAAGTCGAACTTTAGCCATACCTCCCACTCTGTAGGATAGGTCAATGTATGGTTAGCCACTTCACATTGCTTCTACTGAGCTATTTGTCCCATCCGCCCATATAAGCTCCCTAAACACGAAAATACTTTATTAAAGCCAAACATTTCCAACCTTCCTCCCAATTCAGCCATCCAACTTAGTTTTCATAGACTATCTACACAGATGCCCCTAATTTAGCCATTGTTACCACAATACTTTCTTATGATCAACACACCTTCTTAGTATATGTACCACTAACTTTCATGTAGTAGAAAGGAGGGTACACACAGGTTTTAGAAATTGGAAGAGGGCCTGAAATGGAGGGAGGGGTTTGCTGGGATGAGAAATGACAGGATAGTGAGTGTGGGTGAAAGGGAATGTTATCTAATAACCTACAAGTTTTTTACATGCAAATCTTTTTTTAGTAGGCAAAACCCTATCATCACCATCCCCTAAGCTGCCACAACTACATTGGACAAGAGAAAATGATTTGAATTCCAGTTAAATATTATATGACCAGTGCCATAGTTGTAACCTACCAAAAATACCATATTAATTTTGATAAAAGCTTACCATTTAAAATGCTCCAACAAAATTATTTTTGACCAGAACCTACTATTGGCTTTTTTGTGTCGGTAGTTGATGGCTTCTTTGACAAATCAGGAATCTACAAACAGAAATTAAGATCATTAATAAGAAAATCACTCAATAAAGAATAATTTGTTACATATAAAAGTATAAAATACTCACTTCATTATTCACCTCAAAAGGATTAGAAAATCATACAAATTGTTGAAAAAGTTCATTCTCTTCTCCTATGGTAGCACCAAAAATAAATAAAAGAAAAACAATCTTTTCACATAAAGGCATCAAATGATCAAGTAGATAGCAAATAAGCATACAAGTATTATGAAACATGCCTGCAAGTGTCTCATGTTTTCCATAGATTTTCCACCCATATTTTGGCATAAGATTGTGATGAGCAATTCAGTTTGAATCTTTGGATTTTTCATTGCCTTTTGCATTTCTTTCATCTGCAAGTTTATTGATTCTATCTCTACATTCTCAATTGTATTCCTAACAATAATATGATGCCCTTGATGTTGTAAAGATCTTTCTCCCAAGGCATACACTTTAGGTCTACCCCATTTGTGCACTCCAAAAACTTCATCACAGACTTTAGTCTCAACAACACCACTAGATGATTCAAAATCGGATAAACATTCATGTACTAGCTTTCTTGCAATTTCCTATATGATTAAGTAGTAAAAATCATTGTCAATTGAAAGAATCATCATAATGAATGACACTACATAAAACATCAAACATAAACAAATATAACCAAAATTATTTCATTAAAGCCATACCACTTTCTCTCTTGAAATATCATTGATAAAACATTACTTTACTCTTCTTTGAGAACCAGTATTCAACCAAATGCTTCCATTGCCCAGCTACACGTTCAGGAACACGACTAATGATCTATTTTTAAAATGGAACTAAAAATTAATTTTAAAAATAGATTTTAGTTTCAAAAAGAAGAGTACTTATAAAATTATTTTTTGAGAGAAATATATCTGAAGTTTTTTCAACTCTCTCTCCGGTGTATCTTCCAATGCATCCTTAGGAATGTATTTAACTTTAAGGGCATGCTTGAATCCTCTCCATTTTTGACCAAGTGATTTGAAAATTCAAGTATCCACATAAACATTTTCAAGAAATAGAAATTTCATCTATAAATAGAAATAAATCACCATTATAATATGAATACAACAAGAATAAAAAGAAAGATTTCATAACACAATTTTCACTTTAAACACCTTTATCTTATATTTTATTCTTACCTTCACTTGGCTAATAAGATAACCACCATAGACCTTTTTGAGCACTCTCCAATCCTCATAGTCTAGCGGGCACATTGTTCCATTACAAGCCACAATGCCAAGCCAACTACTCAATATCCCAGCTGCTTTATCCACAGGTTGAGCTAATTCATTACACTCAACAACCACCTTATGCCCATCAGGTAGTGACCACACATCTTTAGCATATGTGAATCCTCTTCTTATTCTCACAATTCCACTTTCATCTATCAAATTACAAGTTCAATAATCAACGGTTAATAAAACTAGATAGATTTTTTTTATAAAATAAACTAAAGATTTCATTATAAAATCAACTCATAAAACCTAAAATTTGTACATTTTCTTGCATGTCATCCCCAGGGTTTAGTATTTTTGGTTGCTCTTGTTCTCTTGGAATGTTAGTTGAATTAGATGGTTCTTCATTGACTACTTTATCCTATGATTGTGATTCAGATATATGGCGTCCATTAAAAGTTCCTGATCGAGCCATAAAGTATGTATAAGTAGTATTTCAAACATTATAAAGTTAGTGATAGTAATATTAACCATCTGAAATAAAAAGAAATGTACTAGGATGCTAACCATATTAGAATCCATGTTCCAAATATTTTGAATCATCTAAAATTTGCAGGAAACAAGTGGGTATTCTTTGATGCCAACAGATTGATATCAAATGAAGTAATTAGTCGGTACTGCCAACAATATAAAGGATTGTATACTCATCATCTTGATTACCAAAAAATATTGATTAGATACAATTTATTTCAATGCAATTTGTGATCTTTGACAACATCAATGACTTTGCCACCAAAAGAAGTTCCAATAAAAATAACATATGCTAATAGCATTTCTATCAAAGTTCAGAAATGAATGAGCATAGTCTGCCAAATCATTCAATAAAATGAAAGTGATACTTTTTCAATGAAACAAAACAACATAATAGACGTCAAACAAATGAAGAAACACTACCATGCCCGAAAATGATGGAATAGCATAGGAATTAGGATGTAATGACTATTGAGGGGTCAAACAAACTTGAGAGCCATTTCAAAAATATATGTAGGAGAACGATGGAGAAAAGTTAAGGCAATTATAATCATGATATGAGGTCCTACAATAGATACTCATTTCTTATTGCCAATTCTAAAATGCAAAATCTTTTAAAAAAATCTGAACTGCAATAATCAATCCATGTTTTGGATTCTTGTTGATGAGCCTCACATGCCTGCATTATAGATGCTCTAAGTCCTAAATTAGAACAAAGCTTTAAATGTGAAAAACTCAAGCATAGAACATATTCTGGTGTCACTAGTTATGATTTCTTCAATGGTGCTATCCAGGTCTGGTCCAATTTTCTGATTCTCACTTAGCTGAATTCTTATTGCTATCTTTTTTGTCCTTTTTCTTTTTAATTTCTTGTATGCCACAACTGAACAGGCATTTGAGGATGCAATTGCAAAGCTAGATAATCTAGGAGAAGAGTCCTATAATGACAGCACACTGATGATGCAACTCTTGAGGGACAATCTCACACTTTGGTCTAGTGACTCATAGGTATTCCCCTTCCCTAATTGATGGGGATCTCATAATCTACTTCTCTATGGTATCTAACACGATCAGCAACCTCTTGCAAGAAAGGATAGATGAAGCCTAAGCCTAAGGGGGAATAGCGAGGTAGAACTTTACTCCTTGTTGGAGGTGGACTTCAATGTCATTTGTTAAAATCAGATTAGGGTTAGAGTTTGAACTTTGGTAGTTGTGTTTGCTTGTCGAAACAGTAAACCAACCAAAGAGAAATGCATTTGTTTTGATCTGTTGTGGTCCTGTTAGTGTTGATCACTGCCATCAAGTGATGCTCATAGGTTCACTGATTAGGAGACAAAAATCATCCAAATTAGAGTAAACAACTGTATATCATATTAACTTGGTAAGGGATTAAGTGATACAACTTTAAAAGCAATATAGTGATGCAATTGAGGAATGCCTTTTTTTGAATGGCCTTGAACTTTTTGGACCTAGACCAATTCTTTTTGATGAATGGTTTGGATAAAACTAAGGAAATAAAATGCCTCCTGGAACACTTCTTGAAGGCGATGTTGCAACCTTACTGCCAAAATCAGGGTTTATCTTAAGTTGATCATCAAAGGTGATCTTTAAGCGATCCAAGGGGTGCAACAAAGGATCTGATTCCTTGAATTATGCCCTGGTGGGAAATGGGCACCCAAGGGACGTATAATTTTTGACAGTGAAAAGGCTATTTCCATAATTTGAGCATTTATCTTTGTCAAAGGTTCCTGATTCCAGCCATGCTTTCTAGGATAAGGACTGTGGATATTTTCCTACATATACTACGAATAGAATAAGAGTTCCAGTGTCCATATATAGTGGACGTTGAAATAAGGTTAGTGGTTTTTGTCCATGGGGGTGCACACCTATCCCTCCTTTACCAATAGGTAGGATTCGCTCCCTGTGTACAGGAAAACTTTTCCTCAAAATAAGTGTGGGGATGTGGGCTTACATGGGAAAAAAACACAAGGTTCAGACTTATCTTGGCATTTGATGCCTCTATCTTTGCACTTTGGTATTGCACCGAAGGAACGCAGTTAGTAATCCTTTCTTATTCTAGATCCAAGTTTCCAACAGGCAATCACCAGTGCTATAGAAGAAATTATTTCCCATTTAAATCTCCAATTCTACAATTGTTGGCCAATGGATTCTACAGCAGTCAAAACTATTGCTGCCATCCGAGATTGCATATCCTTTTGTTTCCTTTGTTCACATTAGAATTCTTTCTGCTCAGGAAAAGAAGTAAAGGATAGAAGCTTTAGGATGGTAAAAGATGTAAGATATACATTGCTTACAAGTGTAATAAATATGACCCACCAGCATACTTGCATAATTGGGATTGCATTTTTGGAAATGGATGTCTTTGCGCTTGCTTGAGTCTCCATAATTTGAAAGTTAAAGTCCAAAAATTTTTATATGGAGTCAACTGTAACATGAACTTAAATATGCTTTCACTAGGAAGCTTATTTCTTCTTTCATAGCAAAGTAATCATTAAAGAACTTGTGCTTCTTTCTTTTAACGTATTATTTATGGCATAGAAAACCCATCTTTATCATTGTGTAGATAAACTTGTTCAAATTTTAGTGTTTAAAATTTGAGAAATTGTTTATTATAATAGCTTACTCTATTTTCATTTGAGGATATTAACGAGATGCTCTTTTAGATGGATTCTTTTTATTATTTGGATTTAAAAGACAAATTAATTGATTTGAATAGATTATTTCATATATACAAAATTACGTTGCAATGGGATCTTCTAAGTGCTTGCCCTATTTTAGCACAAATAATTGCACCATTGGAAATCGCACCACACTACAGATGTTATGATTTAATTCTCTCTATGCTCTTGTCCTATCAATTAAGGCAACTTGAATTTCTATGTTGAATATACATTCTTTGAGAAATGAAAGGAAATGCACTTTTTATCACCTAATATTGACACCTCTGTAAGATCAGTTTTAGGCCAAAAATGGGATTGTTGCTTTACTGTGTTCAAGCATCTCAATCCGCTGTGGCAATCAAGGAAAGATTTGGAAAATAAAGTATAAGCGCAATGATGTATTTGTGCTTTTGTCATTCTAAAAGCACCTTTCTTCAAAAAGAATTTAAAGAGGCTTCTTCTTTATCTCTAAAATTGACTTGGCTATTTTTCTCATAATCTTTCAACAGTTGGACTAGATATCACTCCTTGGATGAAGTCTAAGATATGTGCCAATATACAAGTCATTAGTCATGGGAGAGGGCTTAGCCACGTGAAACATGAACTTAATATTGAAATCATACATACCATGCAAAATAATAATAATAAAGAATAAAATCATTCATACCATGCAAAATTTTGACTTTAAAGTTTCAATCATTGTCATCTTCATCCCTTCTAATCCAGGTGCTACAATGGTCTAAGTCATCAACTGTTGTAACATTAGGCATGCAAGGATTATATGAAATTGCATCTTCTTCTTCATCATTGTCATTTGAGATACCCATTTCAAACAAGTCTCTAGGCTTTGTAATAATAACATGATGCCATCCACTACTTTTGGGATATTGAACATAGAATACTTGTCTTGCTTAAGTTGAAATATGAATGGATCATCTTCTAGATGTTTCCTTATATGTATTAATCTAGAAAAGTTTACTAGAGTGCATCCATTTTGTATCTTCAATCCTCTACGAGATTTAACATCCACCCAATTACAATGAAAAAGGACAACCTTAACCTCTGAAGAGTAGTTTAACTCATAAATACCAGTGGGCATACCATAATAAGGTAGGTCAGCTACTTCAACCATAACTCCACTATTCTGTACACTTCGATATCTTTCTATGGATTTTGTGTGAAATCTAAATCCAATGATTAGGAAAGAGTTGAAACTTCTAACCACATTGTTCGAACCCCTTGCTATTGCGACTAGTTCATGAGGATATTGATTTTTCTCCGATCTTGAAACCTAGAATAAAAGATAATGTTAAAATTTGCAAATGACTTAAAGAACAAGAATTATAATAGATAATGATGCACTACCTTTTGAGATAGCCATGATGGGAAGTGCTCAAGTAGCCACTTTTGCTCCATCCCACTATTAACTCGATTGGAATTGTATATGTTGCACATCTCAAGTTAGAACTCACTAAATTAATTAATAGTTGAAACCATTACTTGCGATGAAAATGCTGAAACAAATTGACTATAAAAACATCCCATCAATTATATAAATTATTAGACGCACCTACAAAAATGTTTAACGCCTTTGTAATGAAGAAGCACATAACGATGTGAATGAGCAAGTGACATGCTATCAAAAACACAAGCATCTATCCTCCCAAGAGCTCAGCCACCTCTCTCAAAAAAATATCCAACCAAGTTTTCAACCCTATCATTATTCCTTGGTTGACGATTGAATCTTGTCTCTACACTACCAAAGTATCTTGAAATGAAGGTTAAACATTCATCGGCTACATATCCCTCTACAATGGATCCTTCTAGGTAGGCTTTATTTCTCACATGAGGTAATTATTAAACAATCAAAATAAGATCAAGAATATAAAATATACAATGGTAAACAACTAAGGTAAATGTAATGCTTACCTTTCAATAGGGTACTGTTGGTGCAAGAGTACCTCAATCGTTGACTTTAATGATAATAAAATACTTGTTATTTAATATTTGCATTTGAGTTATAGTTTCAGGATAAATGCAAATGGAATCAAGTGTGAAGGAGTTCAAGCTCGCATCCATGGTGGATTGGAGGAGCTTGATGGAGAAGATAAGATGGAGCTTCGTGTGGAGCAAGAGCTTGAAGACAAGAAGAATAGGATAGATGTCTTTTTGTCATGTACTGTATTTTCTATTTTTGTTCTTTGCTTTTCATTTCTTTAGATGATTTTTAAAGAACCCCAAAGTAACATACCATAGTCTTAGGATCACTTACACAACCCTAGGATACTTAGACAATCTTTGACAAACTTAGAAAACCAACATAGAAATCAAATAGCTTGATCAGACGTCTGATCTTGACTTTTAAGATGTCTGACCTTTTGACCAGACGTCCAAAACACTTATGCTGGAACCTAGTCTCTGTCTGCCATCTTCAGATATCCATCCCATAGTCCAAACATCTTACAAGACATCCGAGGACCCTGCCAAGCATCCAAAAAATGGACCGTTAGATTGTCAGACCTTTATCTTAGAAGATTAAGTGTTAATCAGATTTACATATACTTTTAGACATCCGTAGAGCATCCTAGACGTCTGATAAATAGATGTTAGGCTAATATCTAACCCAAATCACCTTTTGTCAGACTTAATGGCCATTTAAGCCTCGAGAAATCAATTCCTGCAGAAGATTTTATTTCCAAATGTCTAGAGTTTTTTCCAAACGTCCAACCTATCATCTGAGCAATTAGATCCTAGAACCCTATTTAGGTCTAGTGAAAATAGGAAGGAAGACATCTAGAATTAGACGTTTGATTTCTGTCCCAGATCACTTAAAAGAATTCTTAGACGTCTGTCTTGATCTAACTCCAATTCAGACCATCAACCCTTCTAGATCAAACAAACGAACCTTAGATAAGACGATGACCCAGACATATGACCATAAAACTAGATGTCTAATAACCCTATCAGAATCATTAATAACCCTGATTTTGGTGGGATTTTGGACCACACTCTTAAACCTTGTTCCCAATGACTACAAGAGGCTTCCAAGGCCTTCCAAAGCCTTCTTAGGACCTCTATAAATAGAGGAGTACCCTACCTAAGCTAAATACATCTTGAGAAACTACTTCCATACCTTTTGTGTCTAAGAAGAGAAAGATCAAAGAAGAAGTGCTCTTGCTCTCAAAGCTTCCAATCAAGAGCACTGCTACTCTATGCAATCACGTCTATGCACTTCCTATTAAGGGAAGATTTCTTGCCTATAGTAGCATAGCCTTATATTTATTTTGTGGCTTTATAGGTTGTTGTTTTTCTTTTGTGGTTGGGTATTCACTTTGCGAATTCCCATCTCCTTCGAGAGACAAAATACTCCTCGTGAAGAGGAGGGGATTTAAGGTATGCTACCCTCATTCAAAGTAGCATGGTTGTATTGAGGTTGAATCACCTCCATTTAAGTGACTTGAATAGTAGATTTGATCGACTAGAACGATATGGAAATCCTAAACTGAGAGGTTTAGGTGGTGGTTTTTACCTGATTTGGGTTTCCACCTAAAAATCCATTATGTTCATGTATGATTGCATTTTATGAGATTGTTTATTTATATTTCTACATTATTTCATTTTACACATATCTCACCCCCCTTCGTTAACCCCCTCAACCAAATGAATCATAAAGTGAACCATAATAGTAAAAAAGCTTGGTGGGAAAATCTTCTCCATTTGACACATTGTGAGCACAGCACGAGATTGTAATTGATTGAGCTCGCTTGGGTTGAGTGTCTTTGCACACAAGGACTTAAAAAAAATTAGATAATTCAGAAATGACAATCACAATTGATTTTGACATTGAGGCTCTAAGAGCAATGGGAAGAATATCTTGCATGAGAATATGACCGTCATGGCTCTTAAGGTTGACAAGCTTCCTTTCTTTAAGATTTATCAATCTTGATATATTTAAAACATAACCATCAGGAACCTTGAGATTTTCAATACAGACAAAAATAGATCTTTTTCTTTTGTGTTCAACATGTAAGAAGCTGGATCAAAATCATACTTATCATTCTTAAGCTTGGGATGGAGCTCTCTTCTTAATCCCATCTTTTTCAAGTCAAGACATGCTTTTAAGTTTTCGTTGCTTTTACCAGGGATATCAATCAAAGTCCCAATTACGTTATCAAAAATGTTCTTTTCTATGTGCATGATATCTAACTTATGACGAAGGAGATGTGCCTCCAATATGGAAGATGAAAAAAGATCTTTTCTTCCAGATATGTATGCTAACATTTTGTGATTCATATCTCTTCTCACACTCGATATCATCATCGATTAAGTCATCAACATCCTCAAAAACACATTCTTGTGGTGCTAATACTTCAACTTGCTTTTGCGAGCTTCCATCTCTTTGTTCCTTTTTTGATAAAGCAAATGCCTTCCCATAACTAAATTTAAGGCCTCGTAGTTGTCTTTCAATCTCAACTACGGATGGTGTAATTTGAGGCAAACGAAGCTCTTCTGAACCATTAAATTGTTCCTTTTGAAATTGAAAAGGATGGCTTGGTTCTAGCCATCGACAACTACACATGTAACAAAACTTGCCACTGTGAGTCAACCACTGAGAAGGAGTTTCAACCATGCAATAGGGACAAGCAAATTCCCCATTGTACTCCAGCCACTTAAATTTCCAAGTGTAGGAAAATCATTAATTATCCAAAGAAGTGTTGCTCTTAATTTGAATTTCTACTTTGTATGGGCATCAAAGAAATCGATGCCTTCCCACAAGTCCTTCAATTCTTCAGTCAAAGGCTTCAAAAAAACATCAATATCATTTCCAGGGCTCTTTTGTCCAGGAATAATCATAGAAATAAGTAGAGAAGATTGTTTCATACAAGCCCATGGTTCCAAATTATATATAACCAACACAACCGGCCAAGTGCTGTTTGCTGTACTCATTGTTCGATAAGGATTAAATCCATCACTAGATAGTGCAAACCTTAAATTACTATCTTTAGAGGCAAAGTTTGGATTTCGAGCATCAAATTCCTTCCAAGCCAATCCATCAGCCACATGCCTTATTTTACCATCCTTTTTACAACCCTGTACGTGCCATCTCATTCACAATGCTATCTTTGATGAATGATAAAGCCTATCAAGTCGTGGTTTTAAAGGGAAGTACCGTAAAACTTTGCATGCCTTTCGTTTGGTCATCACATCATTCTCATTAGCATTATCATCAACTTTATTCACATTTTGCCAATGCGATGCATTACATACATTGCATTTATCTAGCTTTTCAAGACCATTTCCATTAAAGTAGCATTCAATCATTTCGACAAGCATGAATTTTCTCATAACCAAGTTCTAATTCCTTGATAATCTTTTTTGCTTGATAGTATGTAGAGGGAAGCAAGGATCCTTCGGGTAAAGCTTCATTCAATAATTCAAGCAACATGCTAAAACTTTTGGCAAACCATCCATTAAAACACTTAAGGTGATACGGCCTCAAGATGAAGGATATCTTGGAAAAGTTCTTGTAACCTGGATAAAGGTCCTTATCACAATCTTCTAAAATGCTATGAAATTGAGTAGAAGTCTTATTGCCATGAGAGTTAGGTCTACCACCCATCTCTCTACCTTGAAGACCATCATCAATCTCAAAATTATCTCCTTCGTCACCATCTTGCCCCAATGGAACATTATCTGGACCATCTAGACTTGCAGATCTAAAACTTCCAATGTCTTCAAATAATCTTTTAATATCAACTTGTCCTGGAGATTTTACTTGCTCACCATAAGAAGGTGGGTCAGTAGGAGAACTTTGTAGTCCTAGGGATACACTGCAACCAGACATAAGGTTTTGTTTTCCATGAAAAGTCCATTGGCAATAGTTTGACAAAATCCCATAATGAAGTAAATGAAGATGAGCATCCTCTGGACTTCTTAACTTCACAGTGAAGCATTTCGTACAAGGACAATAAATTTTATCCCCTTTAAGACCACTTTCAATAGCAAATTGAATGAAACCTTGAACTCCTCTTTGGTATTCATTACTACTAATGGGTTTTCTCATCCAACTCTTATCCATTTTTCAACAAAATACAAAAACCCTACAATTGACAAAAATGATCTCATTAACAATAAATTATGCCTTTGACAACTCAAATTATGATTAGTATTAGTAGCAAATAATTTGTTGTTGTCAGAATTTCCACTTTCCTTTCCATGCACCAACCATCTGCCACCTTCCCAAATTTGCCTCATTCTCAAGTTGCAATTTTCAACTTTGCAGGTTTCAAGTTGAAAATTTAGTTATTATGAACTTGAATTCATAACATTCCCTCATTAATCAAATATATATTTACTTATTTATATTTATTCATAAATAGAATAAAACCACATCAAAGCCCTTCTCATGTTGCTTTCGTTTGACATCCACTTAATGTGGATTCATACAAAACATCACGTCACCATACAAACGTCACACGTAAAATAAATACCAGCCAACTTAGTTTCAGTAGACACCACCCATTTCAATCATGTACACCTACTTCCAATATGTTTAATTTAGCTTTTCATAATCGATCATGTTTTATTTTATTTTTATCTGTTCCTATAGAATCTTAATGTTATAAATCATAATTTAGTATTGACTAGAACCAAAACAAATCCAGATATTATAGGAGACTGATTAAGTATAAACAGAAGATATTAATAGTATTATAAGAGACTAATTAAAAGCAGAAGATATTAACAGTGGAAACAGATCCTCAGACTAGAACCGAAACACAAACACATCAAACCAACGGAAAACTGATCCAGGTCAAGGATCGGAGCAAATCTAATTGAATAGAAGGTGTTAAGGGATCAGAATGCCTCATCCAACGCCTTGAATAAGAGTCGATCGTGTAATTGAGATCTATCGAAAGCTTATGATGGGGGAGAATGAAGGCCGACCTTGTAATGGATCAAGTTACCTTACCTTAGGTAGAGCTTGGGGCGGCGATGGAGGGATAGCGATTATGGCGGCACGTCGAGGATGGGGCAGTGACGGTGGAGGCGATGTGACAGAGAACTTGTTGGAGTAGGTGGAGGCGGTAGCGGTGCATTGAGGATGGGGATCGCGCTAGAGATCGGTGGAGGCGGGATGGGGATCGTGCGTCGAGGAGGTGGAGGTGCTAGGAGTGATCAGGGAGCACGCGAGATTTGTGGCACGCATGTGAGATCGAGGAGCACATGACATCGATGGGCCGGTGGCGTCGTCGTCTCTGCAAGTGTCTTTTACAAAGGGGAGACGACAATTTGAGGTGAGAGAGGGTTACGAAGAGGGGAAGGGTATTGGAGGTACGACGGCGAAGTCACACAGTGTTAAGAAAACATAAAAAATATCTTTTGTTATTAATTTTAAATTTAAATATGATAACAATGATTTCTTTCGTGGTTAACAAATAGCTAATAATGAATCAAAACAATCATTGCTATCTTTTAAAAAAATAGTAACAAATAACTAAAATCGTTGTTATTTTTTAAAGAGAGTATAATGAATAATTAAAATCATCATTATATTTAAACACAATGACGAATACTACGAATCATCATTATTTATTCGTCACCTTTTGTATATTTTGTTTTAGTGATGATAGATTGGGTCAAGTAAATGCTAATTCTTTAAAAAGAATGATGAAATTAAATATCATTCATGAATGAACCATAGATAAAACAAATAAATGCAAGATATGTATGCAGGCTAAACAAACTAGGAAGCATTTTCACTCTATTACTAAAGATATTGAGGTTCTAGATTTGCTGCACACGGATATCTGTGAGTTTAACAGTGTGTTAACTAGGGACAATAAAAAGTATTTTATCACCTTTATAGATGACAGTAGTAGATACTGCTATGTATATTTGCTTAAGTCTAAGGATGAGGCATTAAGTAAATATCTCATCTTTAAGAAAGAAGCAGAAACACAAACTGAGAAAACTTTTAAGAGACTAAGGTCAGATAAAGGAAGGGAATATACGTCTAACTTATTTGATGAATAGTGCCAAGCTTTTGGTATAGTTCATGAAGTGATGGCGTCATATTTCCCTCGATCTAATGGGATAGCAGAGAGAAAGAATAGGGCCCTAACTGACATGGCCAACACTCTCTTGCAAAGCTCAGGATTACCTACTTACATGTGGGGGGAAGCTTTGAATATAGCATGCCATATGTTGAATAGAGTTCCCCTTAAGCATAAGGAAAGTAGTCTATTTGAGATTTAGAGAAACAGGAAGCCAAGTGTGAAATACCTTAAAGTGTGGGGCTGCCTTGCAAAAGTGGTTGTCCCAAAACACAAGAGGAAGAAGCTTGGACCTAAGATAGTTGATGTGATCTTTCTGGGTTATGTTGATAATAGCTATGCCTATAGATTTTTTGTTATAAAATTTGAGATTTCAAGCATAGATGTCAACACTATTGTTGAGCTTCGTGATGCTACACTTTGTGAGGATGTCTTCCCTATGAAGATAGGATTACCTCAAAATATGACTTCAAATGATCTGGCCACCACATATGGTTCTATTTCTGCTCAAGTGGAATGGATGTCTAATGTAGGGGCTAGCTCTTCCCATTCTGAACCCAATTAAGTAGAAGAGTCCGAACCTAGGAGAAGTAAAAGACCAAGAATTGCCAAGGATTTGGGAAGTGATTTTATTACTTACCAAGTCGAGGGCAATCCCCCTACTTATTGTGATGCTATGGCTTCCTCTGAAGCTAAGCACTGGAAAGATGTTATTAAGAATGAGATGGACTCAATCATCTCTAATGGCACTTGGGAGTTGGTTGATTTACCTCCAGGGTGTTCTACTATTGGGTGCAAGTGGGTGTTTAAGAGAAAACTCAGGCCTGATGAATCTATTGAAAAATACAAAGCTAGACTTATTGCCAAGGGGTTCAAGTAAATGGAAGGAATCAATTATTTCGATACATATTCTCTAGTAACTAGGATAACTACTATCCGAATTCTTATTGCATTGTCTTCCTTTATGATCTCACTATCCACCAAATGGATGTGAAGATCGCCTTTCTTCATGGAGATATTGAGGAAGAGATCTTTATGGACCAACCTGAGAAATTTGTAGCTCCTGGGAATGAGAAAAGGTTTACAAGCTTGTTAAATCTCTTTATGGTTTGAAACAAGCACCCAAGTAGTGGCATGAAATGTTTGATAAGACTATATAGTCTTTGGCTTTGTAGGTCACAAATCTGACAGGTGTGTCTACTTTATGATTAAGGGTGACATATGTATTGTCGTATGCCAATATGTAGATGATATATTATTGTTTGGATCAAACATTAGAATTGTGAATGAAACTAAGTTATTCTTGAGTAATAAGTTTGAGATGAAGGATATGAGTGTTGCAAATGTGATCCTAGGCCTCAAACTGATTCGATTAGCAAAGGGGATAGCTATTTCTCAATCTCATTATGTCGTGAAGGTTCTTGAGAAATTTGGCTATGAAGATTGCAAGGCTGTAGGCACTCCTTTCGATTCATCAAAAACTCTCTATAAGAATAAAAGTGGAATACTTATTTCATAACTAAGATTTTCACAGATTATAAGAAGCTTGATGTATTTGGCTAACTGTACTGGACCAAATATTTTTTTTCACATGTTTAAGTTGAGTAGATACACAAGCTGTCCTAACCATACTCATTGGGATGCCTTAGATCGAGTACTTAAGTATTTAAAGGAAACTGTTTCCCTTAATTTGCATTATGGTAAATATCCTTCAGTTTTGGAAGGATATAGAGATGCAAGTTGGATTGGTCAAATGAAGGATTTCGGGAGTAATGGTGTTACAGGATATGTCTTTACCATTGGAGGTGGTGCAGTCTCCTGGCGATCTACAAAACAAACCATTTTAGCCGGTCTACCTTTGAGGCTGAGCTATGTGCTTTGGACACCATTAGAATTGAGGCTGAATGGATAAAGGGACTTCTTACAGAAATCCTGTTGAGAGCGGAAAACTACACGATCGAAGTTGGATTTGAAAAACCCGTCATTGTAGTGTGATTTACGAAGTAATCCGTCAACAGATAAAATTTTACCAAAATTTATAAAGAACTTCTGGGTCAAACATAGGGAGGCTACATCGATCTTAAATTCGTGATTATATTTTTTTATATTTTTGTTTGAAAATGAGATAATTACAATGGAATTGATATAAACAATAAGAAAGAGAGAGAGAGAACAATCACTTGATAAAATAATACTATTTTTACAACTAGAATGTAGGAAATGATTACAACTAGAAAGTGAAAAATTCTATTCTAGAAAACGATTAGAAAGAAGGGAGAGAGATGTTATCCTCCTCGACGAATACTTGGAGGACGAGCCGGATAGAGTGACGCCTGGAAGATGGAGGATAGAGCAAAAAGGAGGACGAAGCAGGAAGAAGCAGGAATGAGGCAACACGTCGTCGTCGTCGCAGGAACCACTTCCGGAATAGGGGCGAGAAAACTTAGATTTGGCTCTAGAGTGGCATCCCGGGTGTGGGACAAGCTTCTCTTGAGCTTTGGAGAGGGAGAGAGGTGAAGGAAGGGATGAGAATTTCGTAGGGTAGGGGTCTCCTTTTATACTTGCAAGGATTGGGGGCAATTTGGTCATTCCATATTAAAAAACATTAAAATCAGGTATTTAGTGACCGATTTATCCGTCACTAAAGGTCTGATCATGGGCTACATGCGCGTGCCGCACGTGCCTCCTCTCCCGTGCCTTAACGCCAAGCGCACGTCCAAGAAATCTCAGTCGTCCGATCGTAAGATCGGACAACTCAGATTGCTCCTCGCCCGCTTCAGCTTCACACGCCTCCACGTGGGATTGGGAGTGAGGCAGCTCATTTGATCGTGCATGCGCCTGATTAGGCGATCTAGGTTGTCCATAGCTGAACGCACAGTTGACATAAAATGCGAGTATGCCTCTGATTGCGAGTCGAACCTACACCTCATGCTTATGCAAGGGCACTCAACCATTGCACAATGGCCGGTTCTTCATCGTGCTTATGTTTTAAGCGTGCGCGCCCATTGTGCTAAGACCGATTTGGGTGGCTGTGATGGCACCACGTGGTGCCATCATGGCCGTCCATCTTTTGTGACATGTAGAAGGTGCCACGGATGTCGAATTGAGCGGATTTTCACGTTGTTAGGCTACGATCATCGATCCAAACCCATCCGTACGGTCGGATTTGTCATCTGAAGTATGGATTGACACCATCTTGGCCCTTGACCTCTGGACCTCCTCGGACTATATCTGATGCTATGGATGTCCGATCAGGGTGATCTTGGAGTCGTTGAACACTCGTCATCGCCCTGATCAGATCCGTATGGTTGGATCTTCCGTCCGAAGCCCCGATTAAAAATCACCCTGTCCCTGACCATAGAAGGAGACAATTACTATACAATTTATACAATTTGACCTAAATGCATGATTATGCATGTTATGCAATATTTACAATGCATGATACTAATATGACACTAAGAACATGCATTAATAGACATTTTTGGCTATTTAGATGTATGCACATCACACCCCCATGCCTATCTTTTACTAGTCCCTAGCAAAAATTACATATTATTTATAAAAGAATTAGGATTTGATTACTCGGGCAAAAGTCATTTTCAACATTAAGAAATTTTTACTTAAGACCTGAACTTTCAAAGACACAATAGTGTTCGGGTATCTACCAAAATGCAGACCACCTCAAGCCCTCACCTTATTCAAAGAAGGATCTCTTTTTCTCCTTTTTCTTCTTTTTTAATTTTTTTTACATTTTTGAGTTTAGGGTTACAGAGCGGCTTTCTACGACCACTGAACCCACCCAAGATTTGATGAGAATCCTAAGTTCTAAGCTTCTTTTTGTAAATGTGATAGACTCATTGATCGACAATTAGAATGGACTTCGGGTTTCTACGCCTCTAGGTGACCTTAAAAAGAATTCTACCTAAAGGTGTATTTATACGACTGGTAGCTTTCTCCCTACTTCTATTTTATGGGGTCAACACAAGGGTGAATCCACTGTATATCTCCCTGGCTTATTCTACTTCACTTCTTCCTAAGTATTTTAGGAATTTAAAGTGCATTTCTTGAGCTGGGATCTGGACAACCTACCAATGGGTTGTTACCCACGATAAGTTGCCAGCCATACTCGTGCGATGAAGTGTAGCTTATTTCTTTTTCTTTTCTTTTCTCCTTTCTTTTTCTTTTACTTTTTTTTTGGACTTTCTTTTTCTTTTTTTTAAAATAAGTGGCTTCCCTAGTCTAAGATTTACTTAAAGGTAGTAGGAAAAAAAAAAAGGTCCAGTGACTGGGCTCTAGATAACCTACCTATGAGCCATTACCCACGATAACTTGCCAGCCCTACCACCCTAGAAGGTTCATTAGCTACCCAATTTCCATTAAAACTGCCGAACAACGAGTCAGTGCAAATAGTGTGTAGATGCTTAGACTTAAAGTTCCCTTAAATTAGATGGTAGGTTGATAAGTCGTGTACTTATCACCCAAACTTATTTAATAAAATTGAAATGGAATTCAGGATGGCAAGGACTCGATAAACAAATCCATATTTTAGTGGATACCCAGGCTGATTAAGCCTAAAGACTTGAAGGGTCTTAGTGTTCAGATCCTACTGTATTATTTCCTAAGATTAAAAAGTCTTAATGCCCAAATATTCTTTCCTAATTCATTTTTCTTAAATAAAGAAAAAAACATAACAAGAATCAACGAAGCTAACAAGATGATTCAAAAATGAATATCCACCCCCCATGCCTGTCTAATGCAATGTCCTCATTGTATTAAAAGATATGAAATAGAGTGGAATAGAGTAGAAAGCACCTAAATTGCATGAATAACAGGTTGGCTCCGAGATTAAAAGAACCTGTATGTGTGCTGAAGTTCATGCCTTCAGCTAGGCACACTATACAAATAAAGAAGAAACAAAGAATTCACAGGTGCAAGTCAGAATTAGAATAAAAAGATTCACCTCAGGACCTGCCAGCAGATGTCCACAGATGTGGACTAGATTGTGATGCAAACCCATGCCCCATGGTTGAGTATATCTAAGGTTCTAGATAAAAATTACCCAGAACCTGAGATCAGTATGCAAGCGGGGTCGGGCCTGCGATTTGTGAGGATGTAACCCAAGACCAAAAAAGTCAGGTTACAGGGAAATCAAGCTCAAAAGAATAATCAATGAATGTGTGCTTAGGTTGGACATCCTCTGAAAATATGTCATAAGGGTCCTGGTAGAAGGTTGGGAGTTTTAAACAAGTTGGAACCCTTAGATTTGGTTTTCTGCTTCCTCCATAATCGACTTCCCAAATCAACATTTCTCACTTTCTATCCTCCGCAATTAGGATTTCAAATTATGGGACCTCCTGCATATTAATCACCTTGTCTGAATTTTCCAAGTCTAAAAGATGTGACTGAATCATAATGTACTTGGGTTTAGTGATTTCAAAATCAAAATCGTCAGTAAACTCTATGGGGTGTGATTGAGGATCAGGGCTATGAATTAAATCCTTCAAAACAGGATCTGAATCTGCCATGTGAGCCCCAATAGGATCAAATTCCTCAATTTTAGGGCCATCAAATGATTTATCAAATTCTTCAAGCCCAGATGTCTCACTAAAATCATGTTCTGTAAACTCATGTGAGACTTTGCATAATGATTCTTCACCTTCAGAATCAAAGAAATCTACATCCGCATTAATGTGTCTTAAACTCATCGATCACTTTCCAATCCATGGAGACACGTTTCCTCATACCCTAGCTCAGGTATCGTAGGTGAAGTAATCAATTCATCCTTAGTTGATTGCTCTAGACCAATTGGTCAATCCCGATCTCGTAACATGTGTCCCCCAAAACAGGTACCTGAGCGAGTTCTGACCTTGGCTCTCTTGAAGGGGGTTCATCCTGGGAATCATCACACGATTGACCTAAAGCAACCACAAATTTCATCCTCAATTTTGATAATTTCCCAAGTAAAATCTCACCCAGGCCCTTATCCTTAACATCCTAGAGCCAATCCAACAAATACTTGTTCAAATCATCAATCATTTCAATCAGGGGCTCCAATTCTTCAGTGCAAGGTGTTGATTGAGCTTCTAAAGATTGTATGGTGTTCCTCAAGTTAGCCAACACCTTTTCTTGGACCTGGTTAACCTGAACCACATGGTTTGGTTTAGGGTTGGGTGGGTTTGGGTTCAGTGCAGGGGAATCAATGAATTGAGGATCTTGATACCCTCCCTGATAATAGATCATTTCAGGTTGTTCATAAGGCGGTGATGAGCTAAAGGCAGAGTATTCTGGGGAGGGGTAAGGATCAGTGCATCCTTCTCGATTGTAGATCATATTAGGTTGTTCAAATGAGGGCAATGATCTAAAATCAGTGTAGCTTGGAGAAGAATAAGAATCAAGATCATGGTGTCCAAGGTTAAACCATGAACACGGAGGTTCGGAACTGCATCCCCAATTAGGATTATCCCAACTAAAAGATGGATGAGAATAAGTCTGATTGGAATAATAATCATTTTGGGAATAAGATGTATTAGGAGGATAAGAACGGGAATGCTTGTAGAATGTGGAAGGATAGATGACAGAATGGGAGGAAGAAAGGTGTCCTGCAATACAAACAAACAAACCTGTCCTTAAGTGAGCTAGCATAAAGACCTATAGACTCCCCGAACCTGTCTTTAGATAAAGAATCGATTTGATCTACTTCTTTCCAGTTAATCCAACCAGTTAGAGAGATGGACTGGGGAGAAGGTTCTTCCTTTAGCTTGCGCCTCAGGTTCCTAGTGTACCCCCCAGCCGTGATCGTTTGATTCTGCTCCCCTAGCTAGACATCAGATTGAATGGTAGAAATAGACTAATCGAAAATAATCTCGATCTGGGTTCCGAAGAGCGAGTCCAATTCTTAAGGCCAACGTCTACTCTGTTTTAATTAGGGTTAGGTTTGAGTTTGCTTTGGAATGTGATGGGCCCTTTATCTGGGTTGTGCCCTTAATGATTGATTGATATGTGTGTGTGTGCACAACCAATGGTTTTCAAGCAAGATTATTTTTGGATGTGATGAATTTTATGGTTCAAATCTTGCTTAGTAGCTTTTAGGATTCAACTTTAGGTATATTCAATCAAGTTTAGTTGGCACACTAGGTTTTGAAAGCACAGGTGAAGATGTTTTCCTTTAAAGCTTAAAAGAATGTGGAGTGCCTGGTAAATCCCTAAAAGTTGAACCTATGTGGCAGCTACTTGATGAGTTAATTTTAGTTGAAGTGGTGTGGCTTAATCAACTCAAATAATTGGCCTGATGCACCACTTAATTAGGCACACAAGTGATTACCTATTCTGATTTCTACTCGATTATGTGTTTGGGTATGTATACCGGTTCCAAAGATAGGTTTATCGGTTGAGTTTGAAAATCAGAAGAGGTTGTGTACCTCAGTGAGAGATTTTTTTTAATTTTTCTTTTATATGCAGAGGGTGAGGTGGGTGTAGGTGTCAAACAAACAATCAAAACTAACCTTAGAGTTTATGCAAGCTCCTAGGTTAATTAGGGTTTATGTTATTAGGTGATGGAATGAAATATAGTGGGTGGGGAGATGGGGGTAAACTTACAAACCCTTCAACAGCACTTTACTCCAATCTACTGCTTTTGCTTTCCTCGTGAGAGTACCTGCAATCACAGCAAAAGAGGAGAAAAGTGAGGTAAAATATAAGTAAGGTGGGAAAATGCAAAAAATCAAAGAGCGTCGCCTCCCCGTCAACGATGCCAAAATGTTGAGAGTGGAAAACTACGCAATCGAAGTTGGATTTGAAAAACCTGTCGTTGTAGTGAGATTTGCGAAGTAATCCGTCAACAGATAAAATTTTACCAAAATTTGTAAAGAAATTTCAGGTCGAACACAGGGAGGATATGTCGATCTTAAATCCATGATTATATTTTTTTGTATTTTTGTTTGAAAATGAGATAATTACAATGGAATTGATATAAACAATAAAAGAGAGAGAGAGAACAATCACTTGATAAAATAATACTATTTTTACAACTAGAAAGAAGGAATGATTACAACTAGAAAGCGAAAAATTTTATTCTAGAAAGCAATTAAAAAGGAGGGAGAGAGATGTTATCCTCCTCAAGGAATGCTTGGAGGATGAGCCAGACAGAGCGATGCCTGGAAGACGGAGGATTGAGCAGGAAGAAGGAGGATGAAGCAGGAAGAAGTGGAAATGAGGCAGCACGTTGTCGTTGTCACGGGATCCACTTCCGGAATGGGGGCAAGAAAACTTAGATTTGGCTCTAGAGTAGCATCCTGGGTGTCGAACAAGCTTCTCTTGAGCTTTGGAGAGGGAGAAAGGTGAAGGAAGGGATGAGAATTTCGTAGGGTAGGGGTCTCCTTTTATAGTTACAAGGATTGGGGGCAATTTGGTCATTCCATATTCAAAAACATTAAAATTTGATCGTGGACGACGTGCGCGCACCCCGCGCGCCTCCTCCTCTCCTGCGCCTTAATTCCAAGTGCACATCTAAGAAATCTCAGTCGTTCAATTGCGAGATCAGAAGGCTCAAATCGCTCCTCGCCTACTTCAGCTTCGTGCGCCTACGCATGCGATCAAGCGTGAGGTGGCACGTTTGATTGCGCTGTGCCCGATTAGGCGATCTGGGCCGTTCGTAGTTGATCGCGTGGTTGAGATAAAACGCACGTGCGCCTCTGATTGCGAGTCAAACCCACGCCTCGCGCTTGTACAAGGGCGCTCGATCACTGCACTACCGCTGGCTCTTCATTGCGCTTACGCTTTAAGCGCGCGCACCGTGGCTGTTGGATTAAGATCCAATGGCCCATATCTTGCCTCGCCTGCACCTTCAGAGGATGAGAAGCGGTGCTGCAATCGATTTAGGTGGCTGTGATGGCACCACATGGTGCCATCATGGCTGTCCATCTTTTATGACATGTAGAAGGTGCCATGGATGTCGGATTGAGCTGATTTTCACGTCGTTAGTCTGCGATCATCGATCCGAACCCATCCATGTGGTCGAATTTGTCATCTGAAGTGCGGATTGACACCATCTTGGCCCTTGATCTTTGGGCTTCCTCAGACTATATCTAATGCTAAGGATGTCCAATCAGGGCGATCTTGGAGTCGTTGAACTCCCATTGTCGTCCTGATCTGATCCGCATAGTTGGATCTTCCGTCCGAAGCCTCGATTAAAAATCACCCTATCCCTGACCATAAAAGGAGACAATTACTATACAATTTATACAATTTGACCTAAATGCATGATTATACATGTTAGGCAATATTTATAATGCATGATGCTAATATGACACTAAGAACATGCATTAATAGACATTTTTGGCTATTTAGATGTATGCACATCAAATCCCTATGGTGGGTAAGCCAATTCTTGCAATATCTTTGCATTGTGATAGCATGACTGCTATATCAAAGATTAAGAGTTCAAAGTTTAATCAGAAAACAAGGAGACATATCTAAATCAGAGTCAATTCTGTAAGGGATTTAGTATCTCAAGGAGTGATTGCTATGGAATTTATAGGATACAAGGATAGCACAACAGATCTATTTACTAAAGGACTTGATAGATCTTTAGTCCTTAAGTCTAGGCTTGGGATGGGACTAAGACCCATTGGGAGTTCACCCGCAGTAACAACCCAACCTAACTGAGTGGAGATCCCACAAAGTAGGTTCAATGTGATAATAAGCTGTAGGGGAAATTGGTTGGCACTCATTGTTAGATGCATTGCATCTAAGTCCAATCCCTAGAAACTTGAGTACCTTAATGATGATAACATCATCATGAGCCATAACTAGCTTTAATTAGTTACAATTGATAAGTCGATTTTCGCTTTCAAATAATGTATTAAGATGATTTGTCGTTGTAGGATAAAAGTGGTGGAAAATCTCTTAACAAAATAATTAAAATGAAAATTAAACCACTCGCAGAAGAGAAGGTTGTGTCCACAGGGAGGCAATGACTTAGCTAAACTCGCAATTAGGTCAAAATCAAGTTCGCTAAACTAATCGCCAGATCAAACCATGCCTGTATAGCTCTAAAAGTAAACCTTAAATTTATGGAGAAGTCAAGGGGTGTGAATGTAATTTTTATGTGAGAAAATTATACATGTGCAAGAGTATGTCATGTACTATTCACTTGCATGCATATGAAGATGTCATTCAAAATTAAATTCAATGCACATAGAAATGAATAATAAGGTTTAACAATTATCTAGAAGCATGAACATTAAGGCATAAATTCACCACAATAAAATAATCATAAATCAAAATTCATTTTGTGGCAATGGCATGAAATGTAAATAGAAATGCAAGTAGAAATAGAGGATTATACCTCTCCCCTCCTTGCACACGGAAGAGAGGCTCATTCGAGGAGCTACTCCTCCAAGAGGTCGACTGAAGCGAGGCCTTCGTGGTGGTGGCAGTGGTGCGTCGTGAGATGGCTGAAGCCAGCTTGCCAGAGGAAAGAAGTGGCGGCAGTGGAGGCTGCTTCTGGCCACGTGTGCTGCAAGCGCTAGGAGGGTAGTGTGTGGGCATTGCAGGCGCTGCAGACGCGTGCGGAGCATGGGCACGTGGAGGCACGGGCTCTGCAGGGCGCATAGGCGTGCACGAGTGTGCTGGCGGCAACGGCTACAGGTGCTACAGGGAGGCGCTAGAGCGCAGGTGCGGGGGTGTTGGAGTGTTCTGAGTAGGGGTGCTGAGGGCGAAGGGGCGTGGACGCGTGAGGTGAAGGCACTGCTAGAGAGCACTCTACAGGCCGCAAGGGGTGTCCGGGAGTGGGTGCTGGAGCGCGGGTTGCTAGCATGCGAGCGTGAAGGTGTGTGGAGGTTAAGGCGCTGGGACTGCAGTGGGGTGAAGGCGAAAGGGCGTGGAGGTTCTGGTGAAGGCGCGTGCGGTGGGTTGCAGGTGTTGCTGGAGGTGCTGGCGGCGGTTGAGGTGGGCATGCACGCCTGCTGTGGTGGAAGTGCAGTGCGTGTGGGTGGTGAAGGCCCGGTGGGCAGATGGTGCATGCGCTGAAGGTGGCGTGAGTTGCTGGCAAGAAGAGTTGCAACTCTTTGTGCTGTAGTGGGTGTGGCGAGGTTTTTGGGTTCTTTTTGGTGGAGTGGAGGAAAAACAGAGAATGGGGAAGAAGATGGAGGTGGATGCTGGTGATGGCAGTGAAGATGGTAGCATGCATGCCTATGTGTGCTTATGGTGGAGCAGCATGCATTCACGGTGATGCGAGCAAGCTCCGAATGGCGACGCGGCCTGTAACACCACACACCCACGGTGGTGGAGGCTTGTTGCCACGGTTGAGGCCGATGGTGGTGGAGTGGATGAGAGTGGTGCACTCTCTGCACAGTGATGAATAGGGGTGGGGGCCTCCTCCCCAACGATAGCTCTTCCATCTCCTTTTGTAGCCACGGCCACATAGATTTGAAATTCAAAACACCGTAGAATGAATGTGATGCGTAGGAGGAGGAGGCGGAGCTGGAGGAGTTACTTGTGCAAAGGAGAAGAAGAATAAAAGAATAAAATAATTAGGGTTATTTATACATAGCTCCTTAACTTCTATGTTAATTAAAATAGTGCACCTAATTAATTAACTAATTAAATGTATGCAACCCTAGGTTAATTCTAAAAGCATGAATTATGTACTTAAACTAAAAATATGAATTAATTTATTTACATCCTAATGTATGCTACCTAAATGTTAAAATTAACTTAATGTCTAGACATTTAGATACTTAAATAGCCCATAAATATGGGCTAATCAACAATCAAGAGATAAATGCTGCTACATAATTGTTGGAGAGTCGTAATTCATTAAACATCCATTCTAAGAAGAGTGCATTAAAATAGGGTTAAATATATAGTTTTAACAGCATATTATAAATGCAGAATAATCATGGGGTTTCCTAGGGGTTAAACTAAGGGCAAATGTTAATTAACGACTAATAAGAGAGTTCATGCAGACAGAAACGGGTTTTCATACATTTCGAGAGTCATAACAGCACCCGAAACCCTTATTTCAGACCTGCTTAATTAACAGAGATTATGGTCAAGATAAAATTCATCTAAACCTTCTAAAATTCATATAAAAATATTCCATAAGGTTTGGTATCCTTGATTTGATCATTATTACCCATTTTAACCTAAAACAATCTTAGATAGGAAGTTGCCCTAATTTGGGTTTCTACATAAATTACCTAGTCAAACTTAGTCAAAACCAAAATACTACTTCACCATCAGAATCCTTGGGTCAAAATTAGGTTTGTACCAAAATTTGGGCCCAATCAGAGATCATCTTGACCTAGTTTGCATTTTGCTCTAGTTTGACTCTTTTTCTCTCAAATTGCCCCTCAGCTTTCAAAATCTATTGTATTTAGCCCCCTACATTTATCATCACCATCACCAAGAGGCCCTTGTCGCCATTATTGTGTGAACCCATCAAGCACCGACCTTCCATCTAGGATTTCTCCCTGATTTCATGCCCAAACACTTCCAAAATTGGAAGGGAGACTCCTAAAGAGATTCCCTTCAATCTGAAACCAATCTTGATGTCCGAATCTTGCCCTAGAGTTCATGCGAACTCTTGGAAATTGCCAAGTCCTCCTCCCTTGATTTTTGATCTTTCAAGCTTGTTTCCAAGCTTGGAAGCTCGTCTGATGCCCTATAAAAAGACCCTGATTGCAAACCACACCTCCTTAGCTTTGTTTTGGACAGGATTCCACCTTCTTCTCCTCTCTCTGGCCAAACTCCCCACAAGCTTTGGCGAGCTTCTCCATCCACCATCTTCGACAACTGCCACAGACCATAGTCGATCGATTCCTCCTCCTTAAGCTCTTCTGCGTCTTGCAATACCAGCAGGCATCTCCTTCCTCTGTCTTTCTCGCCATTCTCCCCCACAGGAGGCTTTACCTCCTTCAGCACCAGCCATACCATAATCGGTGCCTTCCTCCCCTTTCATCTATTAATTTAGGTTAGTTAGGTTGCTATCTCCCTCCACTTCCTTTTCCTCCCTTCAATCCCTCAGTTTGACCACTGACGCCGTCGTTCGGCGTCATTCTCTCCACGTTCGGCCGTACCTCCAACAAGTACTCCACACCACCACAGACCACCGTTTGGCTCGCCACCACTTCCACAAGCATCGCCTCATCCACCAGCACAAAACCCATCAAGAAATTGAGGGGATTACCAGCTCAATCACACCCCCGAACACCTCCTCCTTCGCCTTCACATTCTGCCTTCGCTAGCCCCCTATGACCACCTTCGCAGCTCACCACCGCCACCACCACCCTCGCCATACCACAGCGAAGCTCCTAATTGCTTCCAACATAGCCATTAGGCCATTTTCATCTTTTCAGGTACTGGACCCTTGGCTACCATTAGCAGAGCTTCTTCGTGCAACCTTGGAGCTGTGTTCCAGCAGCATTCAACCTTGCTTGCACCTCCAAGTCACGTGGATGCCTTCCAGGCATCATCTCAGCACTTCAATTGGAAGCCTTACCCTCAACAGCTACCTCAATTGGAGAAGCCGCTGTTGTTGGCGCACGCAAGAAAAGAGCAGTGGCTTTCCACATCATGAGTAGACGAATGCCCGCACACCCATAAATTGTTTTTGTTAACAGGCCTCTATGCCCAGCACATGAGGGGTCGAGTCCCTCTTACCCCTTCACATCCTATTACCTGACTTACTCACTCCTCAGTCACTACACACACCGGTGACCCTGGACACTATTTGAGACCCGAATACCCGAGTATTTAGATCTGATTAGACCTGGGGTGTGAGAGAGAAGAAAGAAGGGAACTTGTGAGAGAGTGGGGGAGGGTTTTGCTCTCTTGGTCTTGTGCTCTATGCGACACTATAGTCACTGAAGGAGTTGGCTCCCTTGTGCTTGTGAAGGAGAAGGCTCGAGAAGAAGAAAAGAAGGGAAGGTCTGAAGAAGGAGAGAAGAGACTCTAAAGAAGGAGAGAAGGCATGTGCTTGCCTTCTGTTAAGGCATCTGATTGACACATCTATCGTCTGATCTTGAGTTCTGGCACTATTGAATGAATTAAGCATTAAGTTAACATTTGATTAAATTGATTATGAGATGCTTGCTTACCTAGATATCTAATTGGTGATCTAAATCACCACTTTTTAGCTTCTCTCTATTCTTTTTGTCTCTGGATACATTGGATTTCATTGAATAACTAATGTGACAGGTTATTATTCATTGAATATCTATTTGAATGCTCAATTACTTGTGCTCATTGATTCTGAATGTGATTAATGTTGTGAATTCCACATTTGCTCCCTGTGTTCAACCTCGGACTCCATTGTAGGTTCTGAGTTTATAAATTTATTTATTTTTGAGCGATTGAGGCTTTGCTACGATGATTTCATCTTTGAAGACCTCCTCGATAGCCCGCTTAAACATTTTAGCATCGTAACCGGGGAGCAACTCACAATTCATGCTTTGATCTTATCTTTCTTGATATCTATTCGAGTACTGACTTGCCTTGTTTGCTTTGATTGTGATTTTGTGAGGTACATCATGAAGAAATCTTCCACGCAAGTCAACCACTCCAGGGGTAGGTAACTCTCTCTTCTTCCCTAAGCAGTCTCCTAATCTTTGGAAGAGAGAAAATGAAACAAAACTAATTAGGATTCATCTGCCTTACTTTTCTAGTAAATATCACTTAAAAGGCAAGTTTCCTAATTTGCAATTTCAAAATAATATTTGCTTGAAGTTGAGATGATTCTATTTTAGAGATCCCTACTCAAATTGCCTGTACCTACTAGGGATTTATGCGTAAATTTAAACATCTTGGACTACTCACCTTCTTGTTTGAAGTCCAAGGTGTACATCTTGGGATTTAATTGGACTTGAATAGAGCCAATTATGGTTTCTACTCTAGGGTTTTGAAGTGTTAGTTTGCACTTGCATGAATTAAAGGAAATTTACCCTCCCGCATATGTGTGCTACGCAAACCCTTGCTTGAAAAGATCTAATCAAAAGAACCGTAAAATCAGGCCCTAAGTCTCACTTGAATCCTAAAATTGTGGACCTAATAACTTGAGAGTCAATTCAGGGTGATCTTTGGGTCTTGACCCAGATTTCATTCTTCATCTTTTAGAGCAGATCAAGTGAAGTGGTCTACTTTGTAGGCCAACCAACCTCCAAATTAGGTCACAAACTAAATCAATTTCAAATCAAGTGAAATCCAAGACACAAACTAAGCTAAACTTGGTAGACTTAAGGTCTCAATTCACACATACCGGTCTACTTGGAACTGCAGTGACAAGGAAGGTCGAGTAGGGGAAACCCTTCAACCCGTGGGGACTCTCTACCGTGTAGGGGTCTTTGGGGGGCTCTCCCTTCGTAGTTGCCCAGGTAATTCTCGGGTGTGCGGATTTCTGATTTAGAGGTATCATCCTCCTCGAAATAGCCATAGTCATCCAAAAATCTTTAGGTGCCTTGATTGGGTTCAAATCACATCCAGTCCCTCATCCTTTCTCTAGAGCACATACAGAGGAGGGTCCTTAGGTTTTTAACCTAAGCGGCCTCATTAGATCTTCTACAGGGATTTTTGATCTAATCCAATCACTTCAATCTGAACCTAAGTTTGATTCTGAATCCTGATCCACCACCTAATTTGAAAATGCAACCTGGCAATTTAGGAAGACCAATTAGGAAACCTGAATCCCGAAGGTCCATGAAAGATAGAATGATTGAGGATACCCTTAAACATTATGAAGATTATGAGAGAACCTCAAATCCAATCATCAGGATTTCAATTAATGTTCTAGAAACAACAAAATACATTATGAACCATGTTCAAATGATATTGACACAAATGACACATGGTTCAATCCGAGATGATCTCTTATTAGTATATATTGAATTGAAGAAATTACATAGCAATGAGTATCTACAATGTTGGTCAAATCCCCCACTTTTGGAAAAGCAAGGTCTCATGGAGAAATGTGGAAAATTACTGAATACAGTGTATGAATTTATCAATAAAAAATACCCATACATCCCCTCCGAAATTGATGAAAAACCTTAGAGCAACATTGAGGATCAATATGATTTCCCAAATCTCGGGTTCGAAAATCAAGGTTGTTGTGGACCTCCAACCCAGATGGAATCTGATTCAAATTATGTGCAGATTAATAAGCCTGATCTTCAAATAGGTTGGGAGAATCCGATTGCAGATGTTCTCAATTCTAAACCAACCTTAGAAAATTGAGAACCTAGTTCACTAAGCCTAGATTCCCTAGACACCTGTAATGATAAGCCTGATTCAGAATTTCTCGAGAATGTAATTCCCGAGCCTTATCCTATTAAGGTAGTTCTCGAAAATGATTCTAACATCCCAATAGAACCCAGTCAAGATTCTAGTGCATTTGACCTAGAACCTAGATTCGAGCCTATTTGGGATGATAAAGAGGCCCAAATGTGATGAAAATCAAATTTTTGATCTGGACTATGATTATGGGCCCATGTTTAATGATTACACCTCTCCAACCTCCTCAGAAATTCAAATTGATTTTTCGAAAGTCAAACCGAACTATGATACAGAAACCAAGGAGTTGGAAGAGCTGGAATTTGATTGGGTCTATCCTAGGAACCAAGAACCTGAGCCCATGCCATATAAGGACACCTCTTTGGGCTCAGAATTTGAAATTAGGTTAGATCCAAGTCACGTTGCTGATTCTACACATCTTGTTTCATTCAATGGTGGAAATCGCAATCTGGAATCAGGTTCAGACACTGATCTTTGCAAATTCTCTGATGATTTTGAATCATACTCTGATTTTGGAGAGCCATTATTCCCTGATGATTACAAACCAATTTATGACATCAGCATCCATGATCCATTCTTTGACTCTGACTCTGAGGTCCTTGATCCTGAGATCATTGATTCAAAATCATGTTCCATTGAGATGGAATCATTCTTTTGTGATCTGCAGGAATCAGAAATAGTAAGTGTCAAGAGTGTCTGCAATCCAGAATTTGAATCTTTTATTGACTCAGATTTCCATGATCCGATAAGCACTCTCTAGGCATTTACCTTTGATTTTGAAAAGCATCATGAGGACCCTCTAGATGAACCTACCTTTGAATCTTTTCTAGAGGAGCCCTTAACACACATAGATCTCAAAGAAGCCACACCATCTGATCCACATACAGAGCCTACCAAAACCCGTTCTCAACCTCGACCCTCCACTAGAATCGACTTCTACTTTGATTCACCTCTCTCTGATCCGGCCACATATAATTCTCTTCCATCTTTTGATCAGGTTTTAGACATTGATCAGACCGATAATCACTTCCTATCCTTTTCTGATCTGACCTGTAGGGTTCCTATATCCTTTTCAGATCCATTTTCTTTTAAGGATCCCTACTCTAACCAGGCTGAATCCACTTAGCCAAAACCCAAATTATCATTTCCATATCTGTTTGAGCTTCAAAGTATCTAGTGGGCTCTGTACCTATTGATTCATATCTATCAACCAACCAGACTAATTGGGTTTGGGCTGCATTATCAGCCTGTCGATCTGAACAAGCACTTGGTTGGGCCAACCAGCTTTTGATCAAGGTGCTTGTTCTACAACACTTCTCTGATTTGACCAACCCTTCTCCTTGACCACCCTCTGCTCGGCTGAAGGCATTGAATTTAGCACTTAATGGGAGGCAACCCGTCATTCCAAAAAAACTCAAGACCCTTCTGATCATCTTTTGAGCTACACTCCTATTACACTTTTGAGTTCAACTTTAGAACAACCAACTCCACCTTTGATATTCATATCAAACCTTGAAATCGTCTGTAACAGTCATCTCGACCCATTCACCCACCCTTTAATCCTGTCTAACCCTTGAACCAAGCTAATTTCATACCCTCTGGTTTACAATGAGCACATTGCAAAACTTAGGCATGGAGGGGTGTTAAAGTGCAAATAGATGAAAATTCAATTCTCTGAGGGGTTCTCACAAAAAAATATATATATTCAAAAATTGATAAAAAAAAATAAAAAATTTAAAAAAAAAAACAAAAAGACTTGGAGAAAGAGGAGGAAAATTTTATGAACTCAAATGCAAATCTTTCTTGAGGAAAAAGAGAAGAATTAAAATGTCAAAAAGGAGCAACATTCAAGAACAAAAATTGATAGTCATTAGCACTTGATTATGGAGATTACTTAAGTTCTAGACCTAATCAAAAGAAAAAAAATCAAATCTTGAGAACAAAGAGACAAAGAGATTAGAATAAGTGCTGATCTTAGGCCTCCTGGGCTTGTTTTAGGGCTTAAACAGTCACGTATTTATTAAGATCTAGATTAGTCCTCAAGAGGTTAAGGAAAGCGTGAAGATGATGTAGTAGGTCTAAGGCATAGGGATTATTCAGCTCCGTTGCCTATCCTTTAGTTTGCTGGACTCGGTTACCTAAGCACCCTAAATCACACACAAGTCTGGTTTAGTGAGCTTAATTATGAAAATCTTGCAAAAGGCATTCATTCTGTTCTAAAAAGCTATCCTAAAATCTATATGAGGAGTGGCTCGACAACACAAGTTGATTTAGACGAGTTCTCGATGCGGAGAGGTGGGAAATTCCCCTTGAAGATGCATAATAATATATCGTCTCTTCGGTGCTTGTCTCCTAGGATATTTAAATATCCTACCGGGGCTACGTAAGCACCTTGTGCTGGTTCAGGTGTCATAAGCGGGATTATCCCAAAATTTTAATTGCCAGGGCCTGAATTTAGCTACAGAGAGCCATTGGCAGCACTATCTCGAAGTGTTGAAAGCCAAGGTTCTAGGGGTTGCCATGGGCAGTGCTATCGCGAAGCATCGAAACCCAAGGACCCTTCAAGGATTGATGGTGAGGACAAGGAATCCAATATAGACCGTGTTTAGGGCCAATTCAAGGTTGGATCTAGGGAAATCTAAAAAGAAAAGAGAAAGAAAACTCTCCTAATGAAAACTCTACTTCTATCGCGCTCTCCTACAAAAAAATGCACTGGCAAACTAAACCTAGACATGCTACATTCTAAGCATGGGTGCTTTAACCGCTGGGTTCAACGAACCTCTGGGTAGTTTTTGCAGGCCTTAGAAACCTTCGCGGTAGACTCAGGCTGAAGTTGGTCAGGTATGGATCTTGATTGATACTATAGTACCTCTAGGCCTACTATTAGCATTCTGACTTAATTTCTAAAAAGTAATAAGAATCAGGCATCTGAACTTCAACGCATGGTCTAGAACTCTAGTTCTTTCCATAAGAGTTTGCTAAGGGACTAGCAAGTTAGGCATGGAGTTATGATGATAATGTCATCATGAGTCATAGCTAGCTTTAATTAGCCACAATCAAGAGATAAATGCTCCTACATAACTGCAGAGAGTCGTAATTCACTGAACATCCATTCTAAGAAGAGTACATTAAAATAGGGTTAGATATGCAATTTTAACAGCATATCAAAAATGCATAGTAATCATGGGGTTTCTCAGGGGTTAAACTAAGGTCAAATGTTCATTAATGACTAATAAGAGGGTCCGTGCAGATAGAAACGAGTTTTCACGCACTTCGAGAGGCAAAACAGCACTCGAAACCCTAATTTCAGACTCGCTTAATTAACGGAGGTTCTAGTTAGGATAAAATTCATTAAACCTTCTAAAATTTGTATAAAAATATTCCATAAGGTTTAGTATGCTTGATTTGATCATTGAAACCCATTTTGACCTAAAATAAAGTCTCAGACATGAAGTTGCCCTAATTTTGGGTTTCTGCATAAATTGCCTAGTCAAACATGATCAAAATCAAAATATGACATCATCATCAAATTCCTTCAGTCAAAATTAGGTTTGTACCAAAATTCAGGCCCAATCAGAGATCATCTTGACCTAGTTTGCATTTTTGTCCAGTTCAACTCTTTTTCTCTCAAATAACCCCTCAGCTTTAGAAATCTATTGCATTTAGCCCCCAATGCTTATCATCACCTTCACCAAGGGGCCCCTGCCTCCATTGCCGTGTGAACCATCAATCACCGACCTTCCATCTGAGATTTCTCCTTGATTTCATGCCCAAGCCCTTCTAAAATTGGAAGGGAGACTCCTCAAGAGATTCCCTTCAATCTGAATCCAATCTTAATGTCCGAATCTTGCCCTAGAGTTCATGTGAACTCTTGGAAATCACCAAGTCCTCCCGTGATTTTTGAGCTTTCAAGCTTGTTTCCAAGCTTGGAAGCTCGTTTAATGCCCTATAAAAAGACCCTGATTACAAACCTCACCTCAGCTTGGTTTTGGACCAGATTCCACCTTCTTCTCCTCTCTCCAGCCGAATTCTACACAAGCTCTACCGAGCTTCTCTGTCCACCATCTTCGTCAACCGCTACATACCATAGTCGATTAATTCCTCTTCCTCAAGCTCTTCCGCGTCTTGCAATACTAGCAGGCGTCTCCTTCCTCCGTCTTCCTCGCCATTCTCCCCCACCAGAGGCTTCACCTTCTCTGGCACCGGCCATACCATAATCGATGCCTTCCTCCCCTTTCATCCATTAATTTAGGTTAGTTAGGTTGCTATCTCCCTCCACTTCCTTTTCCTCCCTTCAATCCCTCAGTTTGACCATCGACACCACCGTTTGCCCATCATCGTCTCCACGTCCAACCATACCTCTGGCAAGTCCTCCACACTACCATAGACCACCTCCACAAGCATCGCCTCATCCACCCACACAAAACCCCTCAAGAAATTAAGGGGATTACCAGCTCAATCACACCCTCGAACACCTTCGCCTTCGCCTTCACATTCTGCCTTCTCCAACCCCTTACGACAACCACAGCTCGCCACTGCCACCACCACCCTCGTCGTGCTGCAATGAAGCTCCTGAGCGCTTCTAATGTGGCCGTTAGGCCATTTTCATCTTTTTAGGTACTGTACCCTCGGCCGCCATTGGCAGAGCTTCTTTACGCAACCTTGGAGTTGTGTTCCAGCAACATTCAACCTTGCCTGCACCTCCAAGTCACGTGGACACCTTCAAGGCATCATTTCAAGACTTCAATTGGAAGCCTTACCCTCAGCAGCTACCTCAATTGGAGAAGCCCCCGCTGTTGGAGCATGCGAGAGAAAAGTAGTGGCTTTAGTGCCCCATCGTGAGCAGACAAACGCCCGCACGCCCATAAATTATTTTTCTTACCCCTTCACATCCGATTACCTGACCACTCACTCCTCGATCACCACACACACTGGTACCCTGGACACTGTTTGAGACCCGAATACCCGAGTATTTGGATCCGATTAGACCTGGGGTCTGAGAGAGAAGAAAGAAAGGAACTTGTGAGAGAGTGGGGGAGGGTTTTGCTCTCTTGGTCTTGTGCTCTATGCAACACTATAGTCGCTGAAGGAGTTGGCTCCCTTGTGCTTGATGAGCCCATATTTATGGGCTAAGTATGTATTTTAATGCCTAGACATTAAATTAACATGTACATTTATATAGCATATATTAATGTGTAAATAGGATAACATAAAATCTTATGCATTTCATGCATTACATGCATTGATAATATCAATTAGAATTTATTTAGAATATCATGCATTGAAATAGGTCGCATTATAATTAGTGTTTTGAATTTAACATAGAAGTTAAGGTCTTACATGTAAATAACCCAATAATCATTTTTGTTTACTTTTATTCTCTTCTCTGCAGCAACGGTTTCCTACGCTGAATGTGTGCCTTAATTGCTGAGGAGAGTGGATACTGCACATCGTCGACGATCCCTCTTCTCCACAATGCTTCTTCTCCATGTTCCTGCAGCCATAAAAGAAGACCTCAACTGCACCATCATGAGCAGGCCTCCATCCCATTCCCTACTGTGGAGAGAATAGCTTCTCGTCCGTTCCACCACCACTGGCCTTGACTGCGGCAGTTTGCTCCATCACCGTAGGCGTGCATCGTGACAGGACGCTCCGCCAAATCGGAGCAGCTGCATTACCGTGAGTACCTCAGTGTGCACACCCCTCCACACTGCGACAACAGCATGCAGCACCACCCCCACCGCCATCTCCAGCAACCACCTCTAGCTCCTCACCCCCGCGCCAGTTAAGACGTCTGGGAAATTTCCCGGACATCTAACGCAACCCCTCACTGCATCTTCCCCACACCTCAGCACTATTTCTCTTCTACCAGCACCACCCAACACCTTCATCAGCCATACCCCCACTACACAACACGCCATCTCAAGCGCGAGCACCCATTTTTCCTCCTTGCACAGTCTGCGTCCTCTAGCTCCAGCAGCTGCGTTCGTTGGCAGCTTCAACAGTCACTCCCCTCCCCACGTGCACTCACGTGATTAGCGTCCTCTAGCAGTAGCAGCTGCACAGCCTGCGAGCACCCATTTTCCTTGCCCCCACATGGCTTGCGCGCCTCCACCGTGCAGCAGCAGTAGTCGCGAGCACCATTCCCTCTCAGCAGCTGCGTCCTCTAGCAGCTTCCATGCTTGCGAACCCTCATCTCCACGTACAGAAGCTGTAGCCAACAGCCACCGCCGCTGCTCATCTCCTTCGTTCGGCCACCTCAGGTCGTCTCGCACCACGCTAGACCCACCGTTGCGAAGCTCTCCCTCCGGCACTCCTCCGACAAGAAGCTCGTCGTCAGCCTTGGTCTCCTCCTCCCGCATGGACAAGGGGAAGCCATTCCCCTGTTTTGCTACAATAAACAGGTTATTAGTTTTTACATTCAATGCCATTGCAAACTTCTATTTTTATTTTATTATTGTGAACATTGCATTGAGCTCCCTCTTGTTTGGTATAAATGCAATTTCAGATTATGCTCTCATTCAAACTCATATTTAACATGATTTTTGACACAATTTTTGGGGAAAATAATTTGTGAACATCTATTTTTAACACGTACGAGTTTTAATAGGCCATTACCTCCCTGTGGATATGACCCACTCTCTTGAGTGGTTTATTTTCAATTTAATACTTTGATTAGTCAATTTTCCACCACTTTAAAATACAACGACAAATCATCTTAATCATCTTATTCAAAAGCAAAAATCAACACGTCATTGCTTATGAAGGAGAAGGCTCGAGAAGAAGAAAAGAAGGGAAGGTCTGAAGAAGGAGAGAAGAGACTCTGAAGAAGAAGGGGAGAAGGCATGTGCTTGGCTTCTGTTAAGGCATCTGATTAACACATCTGTCATCTGATCTTAAGTTCTGGCACTGTTGAATGATTTAAGCATTAAGTTAACATTTGATTAAATTGATTATGAGATGCTTGCCTACTTAGAGATCTAATTGGTGATCTAAATCATCACTTTTTAGCTTCTCTTTATTCTTTTTGTCTCTAAATACATTGGATTTCATTGAATGACTAATTTTACAAGTTATTATTCATTGAATATCTATTTAAATGCTCAATTAGTTGTGCTCATTGATTTTGAATGCGATTAATGTTGTGAATTCCACATTTGCACCTTGTATTCGACCTCGGACTCCATTGTAGATTCTGAGTATATAAATTTATTTGTTTTCGAGTGATTGAGGCTTTGCTACAATGATTACATCTTTTAAATTTCCTCATTCTATCATATAAACACTTAAGTTGCAAATTTAGGAAGAGTAGTGGCTCTGAATGGTTTCAAGCCTTTATGACAGGATGTGAGCAGTGCATCCTTGGAGAACGCCACCAATGTGAGTGTTACTGTGGGCCGCAGGTAAGGGAATAGGATCTTTCCCGATTACACTCATGAAATAGGATAGGGTACATGGCCCTTAAGAGCACCAACCTTGAATATTATCACCAAGAACTTCATTCTGTTGTCACCACTATACACCCCACATCAAAGGTCTAGAGTTCAAGACTAGTTTTATTTTATTCTTGTGGTGGTGAAGGGGAATAACTTAGGTAAGGGTTCAAACTGGAAGATACCTTTACTGAAAGCAGAGTGTGGTAGCCGAGGAATTTATCGTTGAATTTCAACGATGAATTTGTGGGGGAATGTTGGATTTGCGAGCGTAATTGCATCAATCGAGATGCAATCATTATATGATGACATGGGAATTCATGTTGAAATCAATGAGATTTGGGAGAGGTTTTTAGTCCCATACTGGAAGTGGACAAACTTCTTGGTAGGTGTAAAAGGCTTCTACCTCTCATAGCTTATCTAGCAAAGAGTGAGAGGTGGGGTTGGGAACCACGTACACACGCACATACGCCCTGCCCCGCCCTGGCCTGACTCAGGCTTGGGCTCAGGCTCAGGTGAGAATCAATTTGAAACTTAGAACTTGGACTCTTCTTGCTACAAATTTAGTCTCATGATTTTGACCTAGATTGGTCAATCAAAAGATAAAATTGGTTGACCAATTGTTTTGGTCAATCAATGAGTTAAGTTTGGCCGATCAATTGTTTTGATAGACAAAAAAGTCAAGTTTGATCGACCAATTTATTTTGGTCAATCGATGGACTTAATTGGTCAACCAATTGCCGTATTTTCATAAAACGAGAATTTCCCTAAATGTCTAGTCGTGGGCCTTATATAAGAGCCACGAGAGGGCTCTCATTTGACACACAACAAGAACAAAAAGGTTCTCTCCATTCTCTCCCCCTCTCACTCATTCTTGTCTCTCTTTCTTGGTGCATTTGCTCAATGTAAGATTGGTAGAAAATCTCCAATCACTTTTGTCGATCTTGCACAAGGAGATTGAGAGATCCACGAGAAGTTTTTAGTTGATCAAACCATTAAATTGGTAGATTAATTAGGAATTTGGTTGGAAACCAAATTGCCTTGGCTTCATTCTCCTAAGGTGGTTTTCGAGGACGTCCAAGATCGGAGTGCACCGAATCTTGGAGGTGTATCGTCGTATCCTGTGAGGAGTTCATCAGACCCAACGCACTGGTATTGTAGGGAGCGATACCTTCTCTAAGGGAAGTCCTTAGTAGATGCTTTGATTGGAGTAAAATCTAACCCCTTCTTATTTTGTTTATTTATGCTATTGCATATTATTTGTTCTTTATTTTATTCTGGATCTTGCCAAGTCATGTTTGACTTGCTTGATTTATTTATATGTGCGAAAATGTTGGAAATACATATATTTTTATTTATTTATTTCCTATATGAGTTTATTTCAACAAACCCTTCTCTAAGGGAAGTCCTTAGTAGATGCTTTGATTGGAGTAAAATCTAACCCCTTCTTATTTTGTTTATTTATGCTATTGCATATTATTTGTTCTTTATTTTATTCTGGATCTTGCCAAGTCATGTTTGACTTGCTTGATTTATTTATATGTGCGAAAATGTTGGAAATACATATATTTTTATTTATTTATTTCCTATATGAGTTTATTTCAACAAACCCAACTGAGTTTGGGTATGGGTATGGATATGGATCTATATTCGATTATCCAACCTGAATCCATGAATAAAATCCCCATTTACCCAAGATATATATGTCCCACCCTAAGTCCCTCATTCCCCTAACTCTAATCTCTCTCATGATTCCCTCCATAATTTTTTCATAATTTTGAAGGTTGGGAGTACTTTTAAAGCTTCTATTGAACATTTATGTTGAGGATGAGGATCTCTTTGTTTAAAATAACTTCTATTTTATCTTTCTCTGTATTTTTATTTTTTATATTTGATATATTCCCCTTGAAGGGCTCTTTTTGTAGTAATTTCAATGTGAATCAATAAAATTGGAGTTGCCCGAGCCCCTATGTTTCGGGCTTGTTAAAAATAAACAATTAATGAATCATGTTATAGATTTGTTTCTCTCTTCGACTCTAATTTGGTCACTATTTGATTGTAAAATCAATTTAGAAATGGGTACCCGATGGGTAAATGGATATCCAATGAGTAGATGGATATGGATATGGGTTTGAATTTTTATACCTAATGGGTAAATGGGTCGGGCATGAGTATGGATTTTGTAAATGGGCATGGGTATAGGTTTAGCCAAACCTGACCTAAACCTGACCCTTTTGCATCCCTAGGGACCTTAGCGTTTGAAGGGAGAAAACAAGAGATTGAATGGCTTTGCATGGAAAGTGGAGGCATTTATAAAGGAGGGTGGGCATGGGGTGCCTTGGAGTAAAGGGCAAGGCAAGGGTTGATTATGGTAATTAGGATTAGGAATTGGAATAGCATTAGGATTATGAAAATTTAGGAAACTGGGATTAGGAATTGGAAATTGTATTTTTGTTGAACTTAAGTATATGATGTTTGCATGGATGTAAAGGGTGGATGGGAGGGGTTGTGTGGGGTCTTATGTTGGGAATGTGGTGGACATGTGTTTTATAGAGTGGTATGTTCACATTGGAGGCATATTCACATGGGGTGTAGAATTAGGATTAACTTAATTAGATTCTAGAATAAGTTTAGGTGATTGCATGGAATTTCTCGGTAGGGAAATAAGGTGGCGCGGGATTAGGTGTGGATTTATAGAAGGTGGCCTAGGGTTAATGTTTTTTAGGTAGGGTAATTAGGGTTTAGGAAATTTGGCTAGGGTTTTTATGGTGGAGAATTAGGATTAAGTTTAGGCTTTGGATTTGGATTAGGACTAGGGTTACAACAACTAAATTAGGCAAGTTAGGCTTTAGGGATAAGGTTTAGGATTAGGGTTCTAGGTGTCATTTATTTTAGGAAAGTTGAAATCAGGATTAGGGTTTGGGTTTTGAGTCAAGTTTTTTAGCTACCTTATTAGCTAAGCTCATAATTTCTTGATATCTTATTCTACTCAAACTTGGTTTGGATATTCTTACACACAAATATAGCCTTAAATTAGTCATCATGAATTAATTGGGCTTAAATCCGCAATCTTAATTCCATGATGCGTATTGCAAATATATATAGAATGCTCTAAATCTAATGCAACTAATGCCTCAAAACTAATGTAACTAAGCATGTGATCTAAAAAATATGTGTTTTGTTAAAAGTAGGTTTTTAATGTTGTTGTAATGCATATCTTTGTAATCAACTTTTACAATTTATAATACCTAGATAGTGGAGTATCTAGGGTCATCCAAGGAGGCCAATTTTTTAATCACATAAATTGGTTCTCTCTCTCGCCTCTCAAATCAACACATATTTTTGTGATTTTCATTTTGTTATTTTTATATTTTTCAAAATAATTAGGCAACGGAATGCGAGGTGATAATTATGCTAACGACTACACCTATCACTAATCCTAAGTGACATGGATGAGTTTTCTCTTCTAAGCTCACCCTAGGCAAGTGTGCCTAGGGTAATTAGAAGAAGATGTGGTGTACTAATAAACTAATAGCAACAAGAAGACACACTAAGCTAGAAAGTGTGAAATTGAAGACAATAAACAACTTTGTATTACTAGCAAAGTAAGGGACAAGTAGCTGAATGCTTCTTACAACAAAAAGAAAAACTTCACTAGATAATACAAAGAAAATAGAGATAAAGAAAAATCCTCTAGAGATGGTGTAGAAGGAATGGTCCTTGCTCCAAGCACAGTAGCGCCTGTGCTTGTAAAGAATTCTTCCTTGCTTTTGATATGATGACTCCTCCAAGCTTTCCTCCAAGTTGGGTATCAACCACCTTTCTCCTCCTCTTGCCTGACCATCCCCTTAGTGTTGAAGATCTCCCCCTTTGGCATGGCTAAAGGAGAAGAAGGAGAGGAAGAAGGCACCAAGGGGTCGGGTGTGTGCCCCCTTGATCTTCTTCTCTTCTTCTTCCTCCTTCGTGCGAAGATGGAACCTAAACTAAATGAAGAAGATGGGACTTAACTAATGGAGAGGGGATGATGATATGGTAGTGGTTAGATGGGGTATTAATAGGAATGGAGAGGGGGTTGGTTGGCATGGATTGATGGAGGGTTGGGATTAGGTTTAAGGAGGTGGTTATGGGATGGATGGCTAGATTTAGGTGGCGCTACCTAAAGGGATGCTAGGGTTGGTGGTTATGGGTTGGAGGCTACTTTTGGTGGATGTCCATGTGTGTACGAATATGTGCATTTGGCGCCAAAGGAGAGTGGTTCTAGAAGGATTGGTTTTGGAGGGAAAAGGGATGGTGGAGATGGCTTGGAAGGTGATGTGTAACCTAGGATTGCCCCCTTGTTTTGGTGCCAAAACAAGGGGTAGTTATGGTGGGTTGGTGCCACTTTTAGTGGTGGCTTTTGGTGGTGGTTGAGGGGTGAAGGGATGGTGGTGGTGGCACCAACATGAGGTGGAAGTGGAGGTAGCTTAGGTGGAGCTTAGGTAGGCTTATTTGGTAGAGCTAGTTAGGTGGGTTTTAGGGTTAGGTTGGGATGCCATGGAGGTGGACTCACTAAGCTAAGCTAACTAAGCTAGCTTAGCTAGTAGGGAGTTGGGGGGAGAGGTAGAGGGAGCTAGGGTTTTGGAGGTGATGAGCAGGAGGAAGCTGTCTTGAGCTGCATTGGAGCTGGTGGCTACTGAAGAGAGCTGTAAGGTGCTACCTTAGCTGGCTTAGCTTGCTAGTTCTTTGCTAGCTGCCAAGCCAAGCTAAGATGAGCTAGCTTCTATTGATGTGAGCTAAGGTGAGCTAGGTCTGGTCTTCCTGGAGATTACTAAGCTAGCTAGAGTAGCTAGCTTAGGTCAAGTAGCTCAGCTCAACTAAGTTGAGCCTCTGAGGGATGGACTTGAGCTGGCCTAAGCTGGTTAAGGTCATCTTCAGCTAACCAAGTCTAGCTAGTATCTAATCTTAGTCAGGTTGAACTTGCAATGAACTCTTCTGAGTTGGAGGAGCTGGAATGGAATTGGGATCAACTGACTTGAGCTAGTTTGAGCAGCCATCCAGCTAAGGTGAGCTTAATGGAGCTAAGGTGAACTAATTAGAGCTACACACAACTGAGATGAGCTGAATGGAGCTAGGGATGAGTCGATCTAGCAAGAATGAGCTGGGATCCAGCTGAGATGAGCTGGATATAGCTGAAATCCAACTGAAAGGAGCCTCTTCTTCATCTTCCACCTTCCAAGTGCCAAGGTATGTGGGATCTGACTCTCTATTTATCCCTAATATTCAAGTAAACACATTAAAAATACAACTAAAATGTAATGCATGCCTATCCTAGTTAAATGCCTAAATGCAGCCCGAAAATCCATTTACGGAGTTAAAACCCTAAGAGCAAAATCAGTTTTAGGGTATAATAATAATGATAAACTAACGTTTATCACATCCCCATGCTTATCTTTTGCTAGTCTCTTAGCAAAACTAAATTCACAAAATGGATTTTGGGAAATACTAATTTTTTACTTTTAAGGAGAAAAAGATTACAAGGCCTTAGTTGATTGGAAACATGAAAGGTACAGGATTTGTTAAAGATAAAACATCAGGATTTGTCTTTTGATCCAAGAGTTAGAAGAATCAGGATCAGTGTATCTTTCAAAAATTCACAAATTAATTCATTGTTAATTCACATGACCCGAAATCATTTTGCAATTAGGATTTCCTTGGCTCTTGAATCTGTCTCGCAACTTGCATAATTCTTTTAAAACCTTGTGTCTATGCTTTGTGAATGCCAACGTTTATTAGGATATTTATAAGGTCGTGTTTTTGAAACTTTTTCTTTTTTCTTTTGTCTCCCCCATGCTTACTCCTAGCTTAATCCTACAACAGATGTGTCAGGTTTATCATTCCCATTACCAATCCTCGAGGGGGCTCTGGCGCCAGCACTTTGAGATAGTACTGTCCAAGACACCACCCAAGAGCTCACAACCCAAAGCACAATGCGGTGTAAAGCGGTGCTCCAAGCAAACTCAAGCTCTTGCTCAGATGCTATGGGTAGAGCACCGTCTAAGATACTTGAGCCACAAAAATGCGCATTAATGCTCCATGTAAAGATATGTAATATAGATATAGAGCAGCACCGAGGCGATAACATATTGACATCGCATCATCAAAGGAGGCATTTTTGTCCTCAGCGGTGGGAACTTAAACCAATGATCTACTTTGGATTTCACTAAGACTAAACAAGGGGCTTTTCTAATTTTTCTAATTTGTTTTTAAGTGTTGACTATGTGTGAATTTTGACACAAGAATTCTTGCAAGAGATGCAAATTTTTGAGATGGAAACTAAGACAAATAGTTTCCAGGTTGCAAAAAGAGATCAAGTCGCCTAAATCATCATGAGTTCAGGTGGAATTTAGAGAAAGATACTTGATTTAGTCTAAGAATAGACCTAGAAATTCTAAAAATTGGATCCGCATTCTAGTCCCTAGTTTGTTAAAGATTACATCCCATTATACCTTGAAATGAATCTTTCAACATTAGTCCTGATTTTCAAACTTTTCCTCGAAGAGCTTTATGATTTTTCTATAATGAGATGCATACATAAGAAAAATTGCATATTTTTAGGTTTTGAAAATCCTAAATTAATCATCAAAATTTAAAAACACCCCCATGCTTATGATATGCAATGTCCTCATGCATTAGGAGGGAAAAGAGAGCACCTTAGTGATAAGCGATCTGATTCAGGATGGTCGAAACCTAGAAAAGAAAGAAAAAGGAAAGTAGGAAAAATGATGGGTTACTTTCCATCCAGTGCTATCTTTTACCCCTATTCAGCCGAGCATGAAGCAATGCAAGGAAGACAGACAACCATGTAAATAATTGGACACTTGAATGTCCTCAAGAAAGGTGTCTTCCTCAGGATTCCTTAAAAGATGATTGGTAAAGATATAGGGATCAAAATGAAATGGAAAAATGGAAGAGTGACCTGAGTCTGGCCATGGTTTGAGTTCATGTAGAAAGCCAAACTCGGGTGGGTTGGGTAGTAGGTCTAATGGAAAGGGAGGGGAGAGAAGTTAGTGTTATGAAGGTTGAGTGAAGTAAGTGTGGATGTTTTTAGTGATAAATCAGGAAGATTAAAAGAGTAAAAGTCAAACACTAGTTGATCTAAAATGTCTTGGACCACAAAATCATATTTGGAATATGAATCAATAAAATTTGTATCAATGGTGGTCAAAGCAAAGTAGGAATTGATCAGCATAGACTTCTCAATTACTGCTTCCATTTTATTATCAGACTCCTCAAAAAATTCATGATCAATGGACCTTCTGGAAGCTTTGAAAATATCTAAAGATACAGTTTGGTTTCCGCAAGTTGTATCCATTTTTCCAGAATGACAATTAATATTGGCTTTTGCGGTAGCCAGAAAAGGTTTTCCAAGGATAATAGAGGCATTTTGGAGTGCCTCAGGTACCTCTATGTTAAGGACCAAAAAATCAACCAGAAATAGACAATTCTGGACCTTAACAATAATATCCTCGATAATTCCCCACAAGTGAATGGTAGATCAGTCTGGCGATTGAAATTGAACCTTAATAGGTTTTAATTCACCAAATTGAAATTCCTTGAATAGGATCGAGGGGATGAGATCAATAGAGGCACCTAAGTTGAAAGGGGCACAATAAAAGGTGTCATTGATGACAACCAAAATGAGTGGAGCGCCTAGGTCCTTTTCCGTGAGAGGCAGTTTGCTCTATACAACTGAGCTAACTAACTTAGAAAGGATCACCCGTCCTAGATTCTGGGCCTGCTGCTTTGGAGTACACATGGTTTTCAAAAATTGAGCATAGGTAGGGAAGGCATCTAGGAGGGGGATGTTAGTCTCAACTTGCCCAAATAAGTCCAAAAGATCTTGGTGAGAGGGTTCTGATTTCTTTTTGGAAGGATTGGATTGCAGTGCTTAAGGATGAGAAATAGGATTTGAATCTTGTGTTTTTGGTATATCTTTTTCTTCTTCCTGAGTTGGGTTAGAAGAGTAAATTTGCATAGGGTGAGAGTAGGTTTCATTAATTTGATATGGAGGCCCTGAATCAGTGGTGGTTTTCCTACTCCTCAATGTAACTACATGTGCAATTTGGTTATCACTAGGAGTTGGGGGGTTCTATTGTTGGTAGAAACTGGGTTGATGCTGAGTTATCGGGTTAATGGGAGGCTAATTAGTGTGGTTCTGATTTTGATCTCCACTCGGATAATGGCTCATTTGATTGACAAGGTTGGGTATGGGCTGGGATGGTAAATGTCCTACAGGTCTTTGGGTTGGAGTAACCACAACTTGATCATGGAGATTGTTAATAACATAGATTACTTCCGTCATTTTGCTTTGCATTTCCTACAGGGTTTTCATCATCTGGGCATTGATATCTTCTTGAGATGGCCCAAATTCATAACAAGTCTGATTTGAACCACACTCTCCAAACAAGTTTTGTGTTGGTGAGGAACTGGATTGGTCTAGGAGTGAGTCGAATAATTCCTGCAATTAGAGGAATTTTTAAATTGCTCTTGCAGGGTGGAGATATTTTGAGTGAGGTGATGATTTAAATATGTGTAATTCTCTGTTGAACCATAAAAAGCCTTGAAATATTGATTATACTCAGCACAGGCAGTATTTAGATTATGCAAAATTTATCTCTTTGGGGTGTTAAATGGGGTTAGATGTGGAACCTGTGGAGCTTGGGTAGGTTTGGCAAGTCTCCCTTGGTTGGCTAGGTTTGTTATAGCCCTAGTCAATTATTGCTGATTAGCTTGTAGTTAAGCCATCTACTTAGCTATCATGGAGTAGAGATGAGGTGGGGGGCTTGATTAGGTAGTTCCAAGGTAGATAGATGAGGGATAGAAAAATCAGCATGTGGGTTAGAGGACATATTTTATTTTTTCATCTTTTTAAAATGCAAAGAAGAGGAAGAATGAAAGAAAAGAGGTCTTTGGTACGGGGGGCAAATCAAGTGCTCCCTCCAAGTGCGGAGTTTGGGATCGTCGCCCGTGCAAAAATTGGAAGGAATGGGGAGGAGTGGAAGGAGAGATGAAACAAAGTGTGTAGTCAAGCAACAAAATTCTAGACCTAACTTAAATGTGACTCCCTAAAAATTAACCTAAGACTTGGTCTATCTAAGAAATAAGAAATCAATAGTGGATATCCGTTCTCTCAATAAATTTGGTTAGGTTGAATAAGGGGAGGGTTGGGCCTAAGCATGTCCCAAGAAAATCATTGGGGGCTTGTGTAAACCCGCACTTGGTCACTTGACATGGCCCCTCGGCCTGGCACCAGATATAAATGAAAGAATTGATACCAACTAAAGAAAACATAAAACCTAGGTAGCAAGCCTAAGTTTGATGAAACCTTAGGGGTGAAATTGCTACAAAATTTTAATTAGGTCAAGGAGCTTAAAGTGCTCAAGGAATGTGATGGGCGCTAGTTGGGATAATGCCCGATTATTTCATTTTGGTGTGTGTGAGAATTGGGCGGGAAGTGGTGCCCAAGACAAATCAAGTGGGTTTGCAAACAAGGATTTTTGTTGAAGTGTTTTAAGGTTTTAATAATAATTTAATGTCCTTTAGGATCTCTCTTGTTAAATGTTCAAACAAGGTTTTGATATCCCACAAAATAATGGCAAACATGTTGTTGTTGGTGATCAATTCCTTTGAAATTTGATGTGACTAAGAGAGAATTAAAAACACTAAAGTTGGAACTCTTAGTTATGCAACTCCTAAAAATGAATTTCCTTTTGCAATCTTATTAGGTGATGGTTCAAACAAGACAAACAATGCCACAACTTGATGTATAATCAAACAAGGAATCCTAAAATTATTTTTTTGTGATTTTAGAAAATTTTTTGATATTTTTTCGATTTTTTTTTTTACTGGTGTCAAGAGTTAGAAATGATAGATTTGAGGAATTGATTCTGTAGAAACATCAAATGATCTAAAAAAATTTTGAGAATTATATACAATGTATATAATTTCTCAAGGTTTCCAGAAATATAATGTTTACACAAATCTGATGAGTATAAAAATTTATAAAATTCACAGACAATAAGAAAATAGTAAGAAAACAATGTCTGACCCATCTTTAATCCGTGAATTTTTTAATGTTTTCTATTCAACAAAACTACTTGAAAATTAGACTCAAGGTTCTTGACTGAAAGGGGCTTCCATGAATGAAATTTGATAATTTTAGGAAGTTCATAAGCTCCCGAACTTGATTTTTGAAAATCAAGATAGAAGTCTAGATTTTCAAAAATTAGACACCAATAAGGCAAAGGTGGTGGAAAAATAAAGCAAACAAGCAACAAAATGAATTTTAAGGTTCCATCACCCTTAATTTTTCTTATTTTTGATTTTTTTGATAATTTAAAGATTTTTTTAAGAGATTTTGATGCTGATACAAAAGATGGCCAGGGGTACTAACCTGAAGTACGCGGGAAGACAAGTTCATTTAAAGTTTCCTGCTCCAAGCAAATTTGAATCCCTCTCCTGCTCCTGGTTCACACCTAAACAAAACTTGTGAAGGCCTAATAAAGTAGAAGAGAGATAAAATATGTGACTAAGCCGTGCTTCCTCGGGAACGACACCAAAAAGTGATCCCAAAATTATGCATTTTGTTAAAAGCAGGTTTTTAATGTCGTTGTAATGCGTATCTTTGCAATCAACTTTTACAATTCCTAATACCTAGATAATGGAATATCTAGGGTCGTCCAAGGAGGTCAATTTGTTAATCACATGAATTGGTTCTCTCTCTCGCCTCTCAAATCAACACATATGTTTTTGTATTTTCTTTTTGTTGTTTTTATATTTTTCAAAATAATCGGGCAACGGAATGCAAGGTGATAATTATGCTAACGACTACAACTATTACTAATCCTAAGTAACATAGATGAGTTTCTCTTCTAAGCTCACCCTAGGCAAGTGTGCCTAGGGTAATTAGAAGAAGAAGATGTGGTGCACTAGTAAACTAATAGCAACATGAAAGACACACTAAGCTAGAAAGCATGAAATTGCAGACAATAGACAACTCTGTATTACTAGTAAAGTAATGGACAAGTAGCTGAATGCTTCTTACAATAAAAGAAAAACTACACTAGATAATACAAAGAAAATGGAGATGAAGAAAAATCCTCCAAAGATGGTGAAGAAGGAATGGTCCTTTCTCTAAGCATAGCAACTCCTGTGCTTGAAAAGAATTCTTCCTTGCTTCTGATATGATGACTCCTCCAAGCTTTCCTCCAAGCTAGGTATCAACCACCTTGCTCCTCCTCTTGCCTGGCCATCCCCTTAGTGTTGAAGATCTCCTCCTTTTGCGTGGCTAAGGGAGAAGGAGAGGAAGAAGGCACCAAGGGGTCGGGTGTGTGCCCCCTTGATCTTCTTCCTCCTTTGTGTGAAGATGGAACCTAAACTAAATGGAGAAGATGGAACCTAACTAATGGAGAGAAAATGATGATATGGTGGTGGTTAGATGGGGTATTAATAGGAATGGAGAGGGGGTTGGTTGCCGTGGATTGATGAAGGGTTGGGATTAGGCTTAAGGAGGTGGTTATGGGATGAATGGCTAGATTAAGGTGGTTCCACCTAAAGAGATGCTAGGGTTGGTGGTTATGGGTTGGAGGCTACCTTTGGTGGACGTCCATGGGTTTACGAATGTGTGCATTTGGAGCCAAAGGAGAGTGGGTTCTAGAAGGATTGGTTTGGAGGGAAAAGGGATGGTGGAGATGGCTTGGAAGGTGATGTGTAGGCTAGGATTGCCCCCTTGTTTTGGCGCCAAAACAAGGGGTAGTTATGGTGTGTTGGTGCCACTTTTAATGGTGGCTTTTGGTGGTGGTTGAGGGGTGAAGGGATGGGTGGTTGATGTAAACACATTTACACTACTTAAAATATCTATTTATGCATGTTCTTAAGCATAGGATTGCATTTCATGATATAAATATTGCATAACATGCATCATCTCGCATTTAGAGTAGTTTGAATAAAATGGAGGTTAATTGTCTCCTTTTATGTGCTTGGACAGGGCAAACATTTTATCAGGGCCTCGGATCAAAGATCCAATCGTATGGATATGATCAGGGCGACGATTGGAGTTCAACGACTCCAAGATCACCCTAATCAGGCATCCGTAGCATCAGATAGAGACCGGGGAACCCTAGAAAATCAAGGGCCAAGATGGTGCAAATCCGCACTTTAGATGACAAATTCGATCGCATGGATGAATTCGGATCGACGATCGCAGCCCAACGACATAAAAATTGAGTCAATCCGACATCCGTGGCACCATCTACAACTTCCAGAAGATGGACGGCCAAGATGCCACCACGTGGCGCCATCTCGGCTGCCCAAATGGCCGCACGCAACCTCAGCAGTCTCCGCATCTGCCTTTCCCCGCCGTTGAATTAAGATCCAACAGTTGTGACGCGCCTGCGCTGAAGTCAGGCGCTCGACACAAACGCAACCCCAGCGTGTTGGTCGAGCGCTCTAACGCGAAGTAGGGATGCGTGTTCGAGCCTCGCCACGCAGAATTTGGAGCAGTGGCGTGCCTCCGATCGACCGCACGATCGCGATCCAACGCCCGTGCGATCGCACGCGGGCGGGCGCAGCGCAGCGGGCGAAAATGCGTCTTAAGCCATCCGATCTCGCGATCGGACGGCTGAGACTTCGCGGATGTGCATAGGCGTTACACACGCGGGCAGCCGAGCAGGCGTGCATGGGCTCGGCGGCGACGGCCACATCGGGGCTTTATTGACGGATTTATCCATCACTAAAGACCCCTTATTTATTATTTTGAAGATGTAATGTCCATTTTGCCCCCACTCCTTGCAACTATAAAAGGAGACCTCCTCCGAAGGTCGACGGCATGTTGCTTCGTTCCCTTTCTTCTGCTTCGTCCTCCTTCGTCCCTCTTCGTTCTCCTTCGTCCAGGCGTCGTCCCGTCCGGCTCGTCCTCCAAGCAACCGTCGAGGAGGATTTCTCTCTCCCTATTCTTTTTATCGCTTTCTAGTATAGATTTACTGCTTTCTAGATTAATCTACTCGTCCTCCAAGCAATCGTCAAGGAGGACATTTCTCTCTCCATTCTTTTAATGCTTTCTAGAGTAAATTTATTGCTTTCTAGAGTAATTGTTTTATGCTTTCTAGTTGTAATGAACAATCTCTTCAATACAAAGATTCCTTGTTTATTCTACATCTCATTTTGATTTCTCTGTGTAATATTCTCTTTCTCTCTTACTCTCTCTCTCTCTCTTCTATTTATTGTAAATAATTAGATAGTTCTAAATTGAATTATTCTGTAACAAATAAAAAGAAACGCGTAGTTTTTAAATCAAATGTTTGCCTCCCTGTGTTCGACCCGGAATTTTGATTTCGGTATAAATTTTATTTGTTGAACACGAATTCTTCGCTTTCGAACTACAATGACAGGTTTTCCAAAACCGAACACGTTAGCGTAGGTTCGTACACGTTCAACAGTGGTGGTGGCACCAATATGAGGTGGAAGTGGAGGTAGCTTAGGTGGAGCTTAGGCATGCTTATTTGGTAGAGCTAGTTAGGTGGGTTTTAGGGTTAGGTTGGGATGTCATGGAGGTGGAATAGCTAAGCTAAGCTAACTAAGCTAGCTTAGCTAGTAGGGAGTTGGGGGGAGAGGTAGAGGGAGCTAGTGTTTTGGAGGTGATGAGTGGGAGGAATCTGTCTTGAGCTGCATTGGAGCTGGTGACTGCTAAAGAGAGCTGCAAGGAGCTACCTTAGCTGGCTTAGCTTGCTAGTTCTTTGCTAGATGCTAAGCCAAGCTAAAATGAGTTGGCTTCTACTGATGTGAGCTATGGTGAGCTAGGTCTGGTCTTCCCGGAGATTACTGAGCTAGCTAGAGTAGCTAGCTTAGGTCAAGTAGCTCAGCTCAACTAAGTTGAGCTGAGTTGAGCCTCCAGGAGCTGGACTTGGGCTGACCTGAGCTGATTAAAGTCATCTTTAGCTGACCAGGTCTAGCTAGTAGCTAGTCCTAGTCAAGTTGAACTTCCAATGAACTCTTCTAAGTTTGAGGAGCTGGAATGGAATTGGGATCAACTAACTTGAGCTAGTTTGAGCTGCCATCCAGCTAAGATGAGCTGAATGGAGCTAAGGTGAACTAGCTAGAGCTACATCCAGCTGAGATGAGCTTAGTGGAGCTAGGGATGAGTTGATCTAGCTAGAATGAGCTAGGATCCAGCTAGGATAAGCTGGATCTAGCTGGAATCCAACTGAAAGGAGCTTGTTCTTCATCTTCTACCTTCCAGAGTGCCAAGGTATGTGGGATCTGACTCTCTGTCTATCCCTAACGCTCAAGTAAACACGTTAAAAATACAACTAAAATGCAATGCATGCCTATCCTAGTTGAATGCCTAAATGCAGCCCAAAAACTCATTTGCGGAGTTAAAACCCTAAGAGCTAGATCAGTGTTAGGGTATAAGAATGATGATAAACCGACATTTATTAGCATGTCAACACATAATTAATCATTCTCATTAGGGTGCTACTCCACACTGGCACACGGTTAGTCCTCTCCACTATAGGGTAAAAGAAGTGGTAGCCAAATCATCTCATATCTATCACACGTACCCAACCACCTAGGTATTCTATTGGCTAAGTAACCTAACCAAAGAATCACAAAGAGGCTAGGTCACTCCCTAAAATAGTCTCAAACCACAACATATACAATATAATAGGTTGAGGCATGACCTAATGATCATATCAACCATTTGCCATTTATCGATACAGTCATGAATCGTGAACTTATCGAATTGTTTAAGTATAGGTGGTGTCAAGCATTCAGACGATTTCCATACATTGTTTGGTGTCTATGTTCATCATGAGCCAAATTTATTATTAAGGCCATGTTCGCACAATCCAACATGTTAGGTAACTTGTTTAGCAACCAAATGCTTTTCCATACTAACTATTTTAGTGTATGAGTAGTTTGAGGAGTAATGACCAGTTAATAAAAATTATGCAATGTACTTTAATAACCAAAAATTATATCTCAATACTTTTAATCAATTTAGTATATACATCTCATACGTCCATTGAATCATATTACCGAAATGCAATTGCATATTAATCATATTCTTGACCACATTGATCCATAATAAGCATCGAACATAGTTAAGCAAGTACCCATTCAAAGATTATTAATGACAATGAATAAGGACTTTGAACCCAAATAGAGAATAGCTATGCATGCAAAACACGATAACAACCGACCATGAACAATATTTCTTGTACGTTGCAATTACATAGAGAAAAAAAAGACTACTTTACCTAAGGTCACCAAAGGGTCATAGTCACTCTGTTTGAACAGGTCGGAGGCTCTCAATCCTATCTGTGCCTCCTCTATTTGAACAAGTCAGAGGCTCTCAATTCTATTTGTGCCTCCTCGAGTCTCGTACATGCTCTAGGGTTCACTTCTTTAAGTCAACATGCAATAAATAAGACCAAATATGCATCAAGAGAATATTCTAGAATTATGTGAATTAAATAAAGGTCAAAAGAAATTTTGGAATTTACTAGAGCATAATACGTTACATCACAGTTCCAACGGTACCTTATTTGCTAAATGTTGATGTCACGAAAACCTCAAACCAGCCAAAAGATATAAGGGGGCTTTGAATAGGACTAGACCAACCAAATTGTGCACCCCACGCACCTATGACACATGTGATACACTCGTAGGTCCTGGCCGTGTGCCTAAAATCATGATCTAGGTCATTCCTATGCCACGTGTCCTTCGCCTGGCCTACAAGTTGCCATTAATGCTTATTGCTTTCTTAACATGTGCCCACACACATATGGCGCCTGCATAGCCTACCTTTACTCTGCTCCTCACCTACCGCATGGTGCCAGTATGGCAAAATCATATTAAGCATTGTCGTTATAGCCAAAATCACACGTCAAACTTTTAAATGTATATACCAAATCTAGGTGAGTTCAAGTCGTTCAAGGAGGCAAGTTGCTTAAATTTGCTTTTTGCTTGATTACACTCTCTTTTTTATTGTATTTTTAACTTTGTTTTTTTTTTTGATATCTTGGAAAGGATAAAAACCAAACCAGATTAAGTGCATGAATATGTGAAGCAAGTATTTCTCAAATGTAATAATCAAAAGTTACGTTTGCTGCAAGAAATTTGTTAACTACAATAAAATAGAGAAAACAAGAGAAATAGAGGTAGAAGGGGGAAAAGAGAGAGTGTGTGTTAGATGGAAAGATGGAGGGACCGATGAGCCCCACTTGTGGGACTCTTGTACAGTGATAGAGAGATGCTGCTACGAAGGTCGCCTTGTGACCACCAGGTCCAGGGAGCTTAAGGAGAAGTCAAGATTGAGGGAGAGGCGCCAGCAGAATTTGTAGAAGTCCGAAGAGATGCTAATGGCGTGGAGGGAATATTGGATAGATCCTACTCTATGGGGAGAATGGAGGCAAGGGAATTATTTGGTAGAGGAAGTGTTGTCCAAGGCCAAGTGGTCCTGAGGATTGGAGGGAGAGGAGGTTAAATAGGTGAGGGGGAGTCTACGTGCATGGAAATGGCGTAGTACGGGGGTAGGAATTGCGTGGGTATGTGCTGGATAAATGGAAGCCTTGATTGTCGGTTGGAAAGAAGTGGAAGAAGGATTCGTTGATGCATTTGGGTTGAGGAGAGCGGTGGCCATTTTCATGGGATTTACGGGGAATTTGTTGGTTGGAATTTAGGGAGCGTGGATGGGGGGGTGTGCATCGGAATAGCACTGGGAATGTTAACGTAAGGAGAATTAAGAGTGAGAGAAGAGGTCATTAGGGAGGGTGATCGCACATATGCATGGAAATGGAAGAGAGAGGGTAAAACTTAGGTGCTTAAGAGGACTCAGGTGTTAGGGTGGATATTATGGGGACATCCTCATGGCTTTGCAGATTGTTTTCCGATTGTGTGTTTGCTCCTCACGCAAAACGTGAATTACGAGCCTTCATTTCCCACTTTTAACCCCTACATTTATTTTTGCATAAAATTATAATGATTATAATATATGCAAATTACATATAAATGTATGCATGATCCCAATATTCCTAAAATGCATCCAATGCATTATTTATAACCTAAACATGGTATATTTACTTAGGAACTTAGCTAAATTAGACATATTAAGTGTAATAATTAAGTAGTTATCAATGCCTCATGTATGGTCGTGGGCCTACTAGCTGCTAGCCTTCTACGATGCCCGAGAAAGAGGAAGCCTCCTCTCCCTCTCTATCTTGACTCTCTCTTCTCTATCCCTTCTCTCTTTTTCTCCTTTATCTTCCTCTTCTCATTTTCTCAAGGATCAAGGCACTTGATAAAGAAAGTGGTGGCACGAAAGCCTAGGCCTAGATTAGTTCTAGAAATTACCTCAGTTGGACTAAAATACCCCTAATTTCGATTCATGTGCACTAGCATCCCCATTAAATGCCTTTTGTGCATAACTTAGAGTCACACAACTCGAATTTATACAAAATAGAAACTATTAGAAAGCTTATGACAAAAGGAATCTAAACTTATGTATAAAATCAAAAGTTTTAGAGTACCATATTTGACACATTTTGGGAAAGGCTGTAAAGACTCGTCCCACTTTTAGCCTTTTAAGATGTCTAGAGTCTCAGTCAGACGTCTGTCCAGACGTCTGGACCCTTTCCCAGACGTCTGAAAATGAAATTTTTGTACGTGCTCTGCACGCGGGTGGCACGCAAAACTTCTTTTTCCTCTCTCTCCAATCCTCCTTCCTGCCCTAACCCTAAACCCCTCAGCCTCTATAAAAGCCACCCTCCCCTCCTCTCCTCTCCACTCCATACGCCACCACCACACCCCACCTTCACTGCAGCAAGAGGAGTTGAACGAGGGTGAGCGAGAGAGAGCGAGAAGTGCGGGAGGAGGAAGAGGAGGAGGCCGAGGTCGGGAGCTTCAGTGGAAGCTCGTTGGAGCTCGCACGGTCACTGCAGGCGCATGCGGGAGGAGAGAGTCTGGAGCAACGTCCTCGATGACCTACAGCAGCTAGAGCTGCGGTGGAGCGGAGAGAAGCATAGTGGAGAGCGTTGGGAGCGAGTTCTGATACTATAAATTTTCCAATATCAGACGTCTGCAGCGAAGTCCAGACGACTAGCGGGGCATCTAGACGTCTAGAGTCAAGACCAGACGTCTGAAAGCTCCTTTATCGCAAAAGTACGTTCTTTTCGCGGTTACGGCCATGCAGGCCACACCACAGAGGATATGTTGCGCCTGATTTGGGTGGCTGTAACTGTTGTACGCAGGTGCAGTCTTGGTAAGGAGCACGGAATGCCTTCCCGTCTGATCAGCTCACCAGATGACCGGAGGAGTGCTCCGACGTCTGGAACTGCCTTCAGACGATCGTAGAGGAGGCCTAGACATCTGAGGACACCACAGGGGCTTGAGGTGAGGTTCTGTATCTTTTGAGACATCTGGACTTGTTTCCAGACGTCTGATTTTGGTCAGTAGACACGTTTTTGACCCGTTTAGGGTTCAATCGGGAACCGTTTTACGTAAATGAAGTACCTGTAGTTTCCTTGCGAATTTCTCTACATACTAGAAACCTTTATACACTGTCCTAAATCCTCCTTCTGTGATATATTCCTTGGTATAGGATTTCAGCCTGCTACATGTTTAGGGTTCGCAGAGATGCTTGGGTCTACGGTTCGAGCCCCCAGTACTCCCAAATTTTCTGGTAGAGTGGTCTACTTCTGTTAATAATATTAAATACGAATGTGCTTGTGGAAATAGCCAAATGGAACCCTAGGATGTGGCATGAACCCTATGACAGAGAAATGAATGAATCATTTGTACTGCATGATTGTAGTTGTATGCATAATTAAGTTAAACTACTAGAAATTGCCTGTAATATGGCTGCGAGCTGCCTATTAGAATATGAGTTGCCTGAGATAAAGGAACAACTACCTGTGAAACCATCAGTTGCATGTATTGAAATATGGAAACACGAGCTGCCTGCATATAAATGAAAATTGAATTGTGAATAGTGGAATATGGATCGGAATAAATGTGATGAATATGAGCATGAACCCTACGGGGAATTAGCAGTAGAACTCTTGTGGCTGGTTGGAAATCTAGAATGTAGATGGGAAGTGTGCTGGCTCTTGAGTACGTGGTACCAAGGAGAGCGACTGTCCCTTTTTCGTGTAGAGCGGAGCTAGCTACCCTTAGGTTGAGACCTAGGGTTAGGATTGGCCACTCTACACCGACTCCTGGTGGCCCTCGTGTACACGGTACTGAGGCAAGCTACTAGTGTAGGGAGCGAGTTAGCCACCCCACGAGGCCTAGGGTTCAGCTAGCCACCCTACACCGACTTATTAGGCCCTCTAGGCAAACTGGGGTAGTCAGATGAGGGTGCGCAGACTGTGGAGGGCGAGACCCCTGTTTCTGAGAGGGTTAGGCCCTATATTGTTCCGTGCTGTACTTTAGGCATACCCGCTAGTGGAAACGACTGATCGCGTGTCAGTGTGGGGTAGCTACCCATGCGCTTATCACACGTGCAGTAGTCACCGCTACGTCTTGACAGTGACCTCATGATTGTTGACTGGGTGTAGGACTACCATGGGGGACTCTCCCAGCCAGAAGAGCACCACATGTACCTTCTACTCTTCGGAAAAGACTGCAATCAAGATCGTTCTCACGAGGAACATGGAAGATCAAGAATATCTGAAAGTTTGAGAAAAATGGGTGAAAAGGAAATACGCATAAAACAAATAAATAGAAAAGAGAATTAAACTTGTTTTTATTGTTCTAGATAGTGTAGATACCACTCTACTCAGCATTTGCTGACCCTATCTTTTCATAACACTGTTCAGGACTAAGAGTTGAGCAGCCCGAGCTTCCGGCTGGGGAGGGTGTTGGGCCTAGTCGAGCCTAGCCGTAGTTTCAGCACTTTCTCATTGTTTCCCCTTACTGTGGTAATGAGTTTCAGACTTTTAGCTACTATTGTTGTTACTGTTACTTTCGTTTCCGTTGTCTCTGTTGTTGTGGTGGTATGTAATAGAATAATAGTTTTACTTTTCTTTACTGCTTTGTATGTTTTTACTAGTTAGTTATATTGCATATGTGAATGTGGTTTACTTTCTTGCTTTCTGGTCATTTCTTGTTGGACGACTGGTTCTTGGGATTAGTGAAGGCGAGCCGGTCTCGGGTGCTGCAGGGATCCAGGAACCAGGTCGTAACAAAGGCTTCCCCAGAGGTTGATTAGGGTTGACTGAAACACACATTTCTCATTTTGTGGGTTACACTGACCAATTTGCACCTAACAAGTGTCGACAAATTCATTTTGACGTGCTTAATTTTGAAATGGGTCAAGAATTCAAAGTTCGGGTCATTACAAATACAAAATCCTTAAAGGGAGTTTCACCCATGCAACTCGAGTAAGGTTTTTAGTAAAGGTAACACAATAAACTTGAAGTCCACAACAATCTTAAAGAGGCATAACAACCTTAAAGAAAACAAAAGTAGGGTTTCAGAACTCACTAACAAAGAGCTTTGGATATCACACCCTCATCTCTACCTCCGACTCCCTGGTCCTCCTCGTATCTCTAGCTACTCCAGAGCACCTTAACTAAAGGGACTTCCTTCTTTCACAACTTCTTGACTGTGCAATGTAGTATGTACACAGGCTACTCTTCATAAGATAAATTCTCCTTAATTCCTACATCTTCATAGCTCACAATATGACTTAAGTCTAAGATGTACTTCCTAAAGTTGGAAATATGAAAAACATCGTAAATGCTAGCCAACTGCGATGATAGGGCAAGCTGATAACTAACAGGTCCAACCCTCTCTAAGATTTCAAACGATCCCACAAATTTTGACACTAGCCTGCCCTTCACCATGAATCGTTGTATGTTCTTCATGGGCAAAACCTTGAGAAAGACAAAATCACCAACCTCAAACTATATCTCCATACGGTTGTGATCTTCGTAACTCTTCTACCTGCTCTTTGTACTACAAGGAGCTTCTTGTAAATTTTCTCTATAATATCTTGGCTCTAAAACATTAATCTCAATGCCACTTCCCACTTTGCATTGACTTCCACCCAACATAGTGGAGACATGCACTTCCACCTATACAGTGCCCCACCCAGAACCATATCAAATACTAGAATGATAACTCTTATTATATGCAAACTCCAACAAGGGCAGGTGGTCCTCCCATGAACCCTTCCACTCTAGGGCATAGGTTTGTAGTGGATCTACCAATGTCTGAATGGTATGTTCAAATTGCCCATTTGTCTAAGGGTGATATGCTATACCAAACTTCAATTAAGTTTCCAAGGCCTATTATAATCCCCCCCAAAATTTTGTGGTAAATATGGACTCTCTATTAGAAATAAATCTCCTTGGGAAACGCATGAAGATGCACAATCTCCCAAATTTATAGGTTAGCCAACTATGAAGGACCACAAGTAACACGAATCGACAAGAACTGTTCTATCTTCGTTAATCTGTCCGTGATCACCCAAATCGCATCATAGCCCCTCTACGTAAGTTGTGACCTGACCACCAGATCCATTATGACACTCTCTCGCTTCCACTCAGGCACAAGAAGTAGCTACAGCAATCCTACAGATCTCTGGTGTTCAGCTTAATCTATTGACAAATTAAGCACAGTTTGACGTACTATGTTGTTAAGACCTGTGTCGTTAAGCCTTTTTAAGGCATCCGTACTTTAGGTCAGACGTTTGGTAAGATGTCTGGACTGAGGGTCAGACGTCTTGCAAGACATCTAGACTCATTCCTAGACGTCTGAAAATCAAAATTTTCATGTACGTCCTCGCGTCTACGTGCATGCTGTGCGCAGATAGTACGTGACCCTCATTTTCTTCTCCTTCCCTCTCCTCTCGCCCAACGCAAACCCTAACCCCACACCTTATATAACCCCCCTCCTCTCCCTCACACCACCCCCACTTCCAGCCACCCTTCTCCTTCCTCCAGCGAGAGCAGCGAGCAGCGAGCGTGAGCGGCATGGGAGGAGAGGAGGAGCAGCGAGGGCAAGAGAGGAGAGCAAGAGCGCGAGCTCACGTGGGAGCTCGACGGTGAGCTCACGGCCGGTCGGCGCATGTGCAAGGCAGAGGAATGCGTCAGGGAGGTCCTCCCTGACACTACTGCAGCCGAAGCATCAGGTGAGCAGGCACAGCGCGGCCACGCGCGGCGCGAGGAGGCAAAGACGGGTTCTGGTTCTGGGATTTTCCCAAATTCAGACGTCTAGAGAGACGTCCAGACGACGTAGCCGACGTTTGGAGGAGGTTCTAGAAGACTGAGAGGTAAGCTTCGCGAACGTACGTCTCCTTTACGGATACATCCATGTAGGCCATTCCGCCAAGGTGCTATTTCATGCCTTATTGAGAACATTTCGCTTGATTTACGTAGAGGTTGCTTTGGGAAGGAGCAGGACACACCCTCCCACGTAGTTCGGACGTCTGGGCGAGGCACCAGATGACGGGAAGCATTTCCAGACGTCCGGAGAGGTGGTCGGACGTCTGGAACTGGGTCGAGACGATCCAGTGAAGTTCCTAGATGTCTGAGGAGTGACGCAGGACTTGAGGTATGGCTCTGGACTCTTTTAAGACATCTAGAAGGTGTTCCAAACGTCTGATTTGAGTCAGAATTACTATTTTTGACCCGTTTAGGGTCCGTTTGAGGTCCGATTTCCGTAATTAAGATGCCGTTGTTTCCCGTATGAATTCCTCTACTTGTTGGAATACTTTCTATACTATTCTAAGTAGTCTCTTGTGATTGATCCTTGTGATAGGACCTCGTTCCGTTGCGGGTTTGAGGTTTGCTGAAGCACGTGGACCTTAATTTACTGGTAGAGTGGCTTCCCCACTACTCCTGGGTTACTGGTAGAGTGGCTTCCCCTTAATTTAATTACAACCTAATTGCCTGTGTGGAATAAATGATTAGAACCTAAGATATAGCATGAATCCTAGGACTAGAAATATTGGATTGTCAGTATTGAGTGAAGGAATTACAGTCTTGAATGAATAGATAGAATGATAACAATTGCTAGTAAATAAATAACAGCTGCCTGTGAAACGTAAAGTACTTGTGTTAGCAAACTATTGCATGTGAATTCCTATTGCTACGTTAAATCACATACTATGAGCTGCATGTATATAAATTGAAATTGAAAAGGTGAATGTTGGAAACACGAGCTATCTGCGAATAAACTGAATATGGAATAGAGTTACAAATTGCATGTGTATAACCTAAGAATGGAAATAGAAATGATGAAACCTGGAATGGCTTGGCTTGAGAAACATGAGCATGAACCCTACGAGGAATTAGGAGTAGAGCTCCTGGAAATAAATAGAATGGAACTAGGAGAGCGACTGTCCCCCTGTTTAGTGCAGAGCGGAGCTAGCCGCCCTTGGGTTGGGACCCAGGGTTAGGATTGGCCACTCTGTACCGACTTCTTGGCCCTCGCATACACAGTATCAGGGAGAGCTACTAGTGTAGGGAGAAAGTTAGCCACCCCATGGGGCTCGGGGTTCAGCTAGCTGCCTTACACCGACTTGTTAGGCCCACTGGGCAAACCAGGGTAGTCAGGCGAGGGTGCGCGGACTGTGGAGGGGCGAGACCCCTATTTAGTTCTTAGGGGCTAGACCCCTGTTACTGGGAGAGCTATGCCCTATGCTGGTTCCATTCTGTACTTTGGGCATACCCGCTAACGGAAATGATTGACCACGTGCCAGTGCGGGGTAGCTACCCGTGCGTTTATCGCACGTGCCGTAGTCACCGTTACGTCTGTCAGTGACCTTGGGGTGGTTGACTGGGTGTAGGACCACCATGGGGGACTCTCCCGGCCAGGAGAGCACCACATGCTACTTCTACTCTTTGGAAAAGATTGCAATCAAAATCGTTCCCAAGAGGAACATTCGAGATCAAGAAAGAGACCTGATAACTAAATTGTGAAAGAAAGAATAATTAGTTAAAGAAAGAAAGAAATTGAAAAACAATAGCTACCTGTCCACCTTTACTGTTTAATAGTTGGTTGCCACTCTACTCAGCGTTCACTGATGTTTTGTACTCATAACCTTTTTCAGGTCTAGGTGTTGAGCAGCCAGAGCACACGACTGCAGAGGATGTTGGGCCCAGTAGAGCCCAGTAGTCGTAGTTCTTTTGTACTCATTTGTAGTAGTGAGTAACTTCTTGTACCTTTATATTCTGTACTCTTTCGTTCTACACTTTATATTCCTGTACCTATTTACTTCGCTACTGTTGTGGTGGTGTGTACTGTAGTAGTTTACTTCTTTACTGCTGTACTTTTGTTACTGTTAGTTGATAGCATGGTGAATGTGGTTTATTTTACTACTTTTTGGTTACTTTCTCGTTAGACGACTGGGTCTTAGGATCAGTCGAGTCGGTCAGGTCTCGTGTCCTATAGGGATTCGGGAACCGGGTCGTAACAAGATGGTATCAGAGCAAGGTTGTCCCGAGAAGTGAACCAACTAGTTGGAAAATTACCAATTCACGTGCTTGCAACTAGAGTAACCACCACAACGTACCTTTTGATATATGATCTGAGGTTCTTTTGCTGAATGTCTGTGGAATTGACGTCTTTCTGTTCTGTGATTCGCATTTCCTTGCAGGAGATGCCTCGACGTGGAGTTAGTGAGGCGGGCCACGGACGCGGCCAAGGTTGAGGTTGGAGGAGCGGACGTGTCGAGCCCGACGTCTTAGTCGACCAGCCACTACTTTCAGGCATTCAGGCCCATGACCTCGCCCAGCTGATACAGGAGATCGTACGAGAGGAGCTCCACCCGCCTCCACGGGTGCCTCTCCCTGGGGCTGCAGAGGGGGAGTCCTCTGTGGGACTGCGAGATAGACACAGCGCTGGACGTGGGGGAGGGGGTGGCCCTCCACCACCCCCACCGTCCTCTAACACTTCCAAGCACGAGCCCTCCTTGCCTAGAGGCGTACTAGTTTCCCCACTTCAGCGCCATTACGATCTTTTCGGATAGTTCCGAAAGCTCTCTTCATTCCATGCCACTAGAAGTCTCTCTTCATATCACAAAACATCTTATTATTTCCTAGGTGGAAAATCAACCTCGAACTATATGTCTTTCCAATAGATCTCTATGAAGTGCATCATGTCGAGGAGCACAAAGTCTACCATGGAGCCTGAACACCCCATCCATAAAAGTAAAGTCCTTTGAATCTCCAACTAAGACCTAGTGGCGAAGACACTACAAGTCTAGATCAACCATCTGTACCTCTATGATGTGATTAATCAACTCAGAGCATAACCATCTCATCATAATAACCATCCCCAAGTGTCCTCAAACCTACTGAGGTCTATAGCTTCTAGCCTCTAACATCCTGCAACATCAAGCCTACAAACTAGCTAGCTACATTGGTGGCTTCATACTCAAGGCAACCACCACATTAGCTTTTCTCGGATGGTACATGATGGTGCAATCCTAATATTTCAGGAATTCCATCTAGCGTTGTTGTATCAAGTTTAGTTCCTTCTTGTTGAAGAGGTATTTTATACTCTTGTAGTCCGTATGAATCTTAAAAATCTCCCTATAAAGATAGTGTCTGAATCTTTAGGGTGAAGACGATCACTACCAACTGCAAATCATGCACAGAATAATTATGTTCATGTGGCTTTAACTATCTAAAGGTGTAAGCAACCACATGTACCTGCTACGTAAGGACATTGATGAACACTAAGTAGATGTACAAAATTTTCCCATTTAATGTTAGTTCATAACCATTCATAGCATAGTTGCACTGTAAATATTGCATATTAGACATTAGTGAATTGTGATATTAGTTATGCATCTTAAGGTTAATTATTTCATTTTAGAGCTTAGTCTTGTAGTGTACTAATGTTTATTTATTCTTCTTTGTAGGTCTACTAACCCTCCACCTAGCCTAATTAGCCACCCAATTAATTCACCTAACCTAGCCCTCCATATAGAGGTCCACACCACCTTGATGGCATTGCATCTCCACCCTCCATCCCATGCAACCTAATCCCAACCCTCCATCATTTTGGCGACAACAAACCATAGCCAATCCATCCTCCACACCACCAAACTCCCCATCCTAGCCATCCACCTTCCATTAACCTTGATCCTAGGCACCCTCCACTAACCAATCACATTAGACTTTTCCTTCTATAAAAACCCTAAAAACTCCATGCCACCAACCCTTAACCCCCCACCCCCCTCTCAAGAGTTCACAACCTCCCTTCCTCCTCCATCATCTTCCAAAGGTGCCCCCCCTTCTCCACCAAAACCCTAAGTCTACGTGCCCATCTCCTTCCACTTCACCATCCACTCACTGTTTCTATCTCCTACGGCATCTCTAGATCCCCTCCTCTGCTTCTTCTTGACGTAGTCTACATCCCAGAGGCCATCAATGGAATCCTCCATCCCCACCACAATCGCTTCATTCTCCACTACTGATGAGAGACTCATCATGGCTCCTAATTCATCAATATTAGCTAATTTTCCTAGTTAAATTACTAGTGAATAGCATTATATTAGGGTTAATTATATATTAGGGTAATAGTAGCAAGGACCTTATTTATAAGTTAAAATACCTAAATTAAGGGTAATAAACATTTATTAATTTTTAATTACTAATTAAGACTCAAACCCAATCATTTAGCTATATATATAAGTAGTGTATTTAACTTGTATTATTTATAACACCTAAGTTGTTACTTAACTTAATAATGTTAAGTACATAAATAAGTATAGATAAAAAGAGTAAAGTGAAATTTCTTTTCATAGGCATATTATTTATAGTATTTGTAATTATATATAAAAAGTTGAAAAATAAATAATTTAAATTAAGCTTTAAACCTCATTGTTTACATTTAAGTCCCAAACTTTCATTGCAATTGGGTCCTTTTTATCACACTTAGGTCCTTCATTTATTGCACATAGGTCCCTGTGCACCTTTCTTCTTCACCTCTCTTCTTCTCCAAGTATAGTCAGCGACTGCCGGTGACCAGACTATTGGATCATCTATATACCAACATCGTACAGCCACAACCATTGCTATTTGAGTTACGCTCACCATTTCCTTTCCATCCAACGGTCCTGATCTTCCTAAACCTAAATGTTAAGCCGCCTAAGTCGTATTTAAAATTGTGTCGTTTCGTAGTATAATTGACTAAAGTGCAATTAAAATTTAAAATTTATACTACTCGAATTATTGGAGTATTCCAAGGTCGTTCGCTAGAAGCAAAAAGTGTGCAAATACCACTATTTTGTTATTTACACTAATTGAGGCTTAGGAACTAAATTTAATGAATTAGATTTTTTGATTGCCAAAAAAAAGTATAATAATTACACAGCTTCAAGACTTCAAGTTAAAAGATTATGTTTCGATTTATCAATACTTAAGTCAATTCAATCAAATACCAATTGGGTTTTGCATGAAATGATTCATAGCAATGATATTTGAACATCATAGTAAAAGTTTAATATGTTTAGAAATAAAAATAATTTTTTTATCAATCAAGCTAACTAATTGCACTTAGCTTTACGAATAAAGACGTCAAATGAAATCTCAATTGCAAGGGATGAATAATTATTCAATGCTTCAATAAAAATAAAATGATTGTCTCTGACAAGATTGAGTACTAAACAATGATCAATAGTAATGTTGAGCGACATTAAGCAGTATCAAATCAATTGAAGAAAGAATGTAACCAAGAATATTGATTGCTGCAAATCAGTCTCTGGGAGCTTGCATTTTAGCTCTTGAAGTCCTGTGTTTAGGCCCCTACAATCTTCTTTTTAGCCCCTACAAATTTGTATTCTCTGCAGATGGGTCCCTGTGCTCAAGTGCACCTCCAGCTCCGTCTCCAACTCTTCTTCCTCGTGAAATCAACCTCCTCGCCGAAGCAAGGCAATGCTCACCGGAAGTAGAGCTCCTATGGTTGCACAGCTCCTGTAGAGGGAGATGGGAAATCACCACTCGTCGGCTGAAGCTATGGTGATGACAGCGTGGCTAACCGTGGTGCGTGGTGGTTGCTTGTTAGTGGAGAAGACGATGGGTTACGACGTGCTCTGGCGAGACGCCTAAAAGAGAAACATGGCCTCACGACCCTCATTAAATACCTCAAAACCTTTGTTGAACTTAAACGAAGGTGGTGGCGAGCGTGATTGGTTGCAACAGGGTCAAGAGTGATCTGCCAAACTCGATGACATTGGTGGATGGTAGTGTAGTTCGGTGGAGCGATGGAGTCAACGAAACCCACAATAGGTCGAGGGCTTTCATCGACCTTGGTCGTGAGAAGGTGGCGAGGTTGTCGGCAGTGGTTGATGTCGTGTGGAGGGGGGTAGTTGGCATTGCCGAAAGTTGCGGTCGTGTGTGGCTGGAATGTCACCGAACGAGAAGAAGGTAAAGTGGAGGAAGGTTCGGGGCAAAAACTTAAATATGCTAAGCCTATTCTAAACTATGGAGTGAGGGGAGGAAGAAGAGCTACCTAGGAGAGACGACAAAGGTGAGAAGCTCATTAACATGGCCGCCAGACTTGGAGAAGGAGACGGGGGGAAGTTGGAGCGAAGAAGAGAGCGGAGAAGCTAATTCTTTGATGGGAAGCACGACGGTGACAAGGGGACAAGAAACCCTCTATCAATTGTGGCGATAAAGAAGTGGACAAAGGGGATGAAGAACTCCAATGTCGGTGTTTAGCGACATCGAGGAAGAAAGAGGAAGGGGAGACGGTGTGCCGTGACTTGACGAAGAGAAGCAGTGTGGCTTGGTGGAGCTTTATCGCCACTTGGTGCACAAGGAGAGGGTCGATAGTTGCGGGAACCAACTCACAGGAATTCACGGCTGGCGATGCGTGGATGAAAGTGAAGAACTACTGGAAGGGGCTTCATCGCAAGAAAATCTAAAGTTAAGTGGGCATTTGCATGGAAATAAGGAAATTAAGGGCTAAATTGCAAACTTGGCCAAGATGAAGTCCAAATGAGCCCAAATTTTTATGGTAACCTAATTTGAGCATAAGAAGTTTAATGATGACTTCAATTTTTCTTTTTAATGAAGTTTGCATGGTCAATTTATGATTTGATCCAAAATATATGAAAAACTCGCTTAAGTTTCTGTTTAAGGTTAAAATAAGTTCCGTTTGTCAATTTGACTGTTCTAATCCTCATAGACTATTTTTAGATGATTTATATTACATTTATTTCCATCGGAGCTATTTTAATTGAAGTGGGGTGGAAATTAGGATTTTTTATTATGAATTAAAATTCAATTTGAATGAAAATTCTACATTACTCAATGTCAACCTACTTCTTAGAGATTTAAGTTTAATTAACCTTTGATTAATCATAAGTTCGCCCCTTAGCTATTCTGCATTTATAATTATCCATTAAAAAAGCATAATTACCCCTTTTTTTATTAATTCCACTTTCTTAAGCTCTAATTGAATTATACCCTTTTATATAATAATTATGTGAATTTAACCTTAGAACTTAGCCAAATTGGACTAGATCTAGAGGATGATGGTGATGCCATCACCAACTAACTTCGGCGAGGTGAGCTCACTATTGCCGGAGAAGGAGCACATACTGATGTATCTGGACACGATTGCGTCCAACTACCTTGACCTTGAGATCCCTCTCCACCTATAAATACTCCCCTTTGACCTTCGATTGGAGGTTAGCAACCCCTTCCTTCTTCTTAAACAAAGGTTGTTCAAGTAGGGTTCTTCCATACTCCGGCATATCTCCCTCCCTTCTTCGGGTGCTATCCGCCGAGGAGCGTCGCCTCTCTCACCTCCTCTTCTTCTCCTCCACCCTGCCAACGGTGAAGGAGCGTGCCACCACTTTTTCTTTATTCACTTTAAGTCAACTAGAGCTATTGTTCTCCCCAAAACTCTATCCTCCTATTCTCACCCTGTGTTAAGATCTATGACATCAAAACACTTTAAGACGTCTGGGAGTTGGTCCAGATGTCTGGTCAGATGTCTGGATGCCTTCTCAGACGTCTAGAAATTAATTTTTGCATGCTTACAATCGTAAGTCTACGTGTGTGCCGCGCGCAGACTAAAACCTACCGCCCTCTTCTTTTCCTCTCCCCTCGCCGACCTGAAGAAAAATCCCCCAATTCCTACAAATACTTCTCTCCCCTCTCCCTCGTTCACCACCCCACCCGTCTTCTCCTTCCTCCAGCGTAAGCGCGAGAGCGAGAGCGAGGGCAGTAGCTGCTACCGGGTGCAGTGGCGAAGAGGAGAGGTGTAGCGAGAGGGAAGAGGAGAGAGAGTGTGAGAGAGAGAGAGAGAGCTCGCTGGAGCAGTTTTGAGGTCAGCTGGAGTGCGTGCAGAGGAGCGTTGTATTGGGGAGGGTTCCCCGGTGCTGCTGCAGCTTGGGCAGCAGGCGGACGAGCGTGGTGCGGCTGCGCACAGCGGGAAGAAGACGGAGGAGGTTCTGATTTTGGGAATTTTTCCCAAAATCTGACATTTGGACCTACATCCAGATGACGCGAGAGACGTCTGGAGGAAGCTCCAAACGACTAAGAGGAACGTATTTTCCCTCCTTTGCTTGCTTTCGCACATACGGCTAGGCAGGCCATTCTGCTGAAGCTCTGTCGTGTGCCTTGCTGAGGGATTTTTGCATGCGCGTGTAGGTTTAGCTTCGGGAAGGTGGGGGACATGCCCTCCCACGCGGCCCAGATGTCTGGGCAAGTCACCAGACGGCTGAGAGCATCTCTAGACGTCCGGAGAGGTGGTCGGAGCTGGGTCCAGACAGTTCAACAGGACCTCTGGACGTCTGAGGAGCAGCACAGAGTGAGGTATGACCTGGACCCCTTTTTAAGACGTCTGGAAGATGTTCCAGATGTCTGATTTGAGTCAGAGTTGTCATTTTTGATCCATTTAGGGTCCGTTCGAGGTCCGATTTCCGCGTTTAAGATTCTGTTCTTCTCAGAATTAGTTCCTCTACTTGTTTGAAATACTTTTATCTTGTTCTAAGTGGTTCCTTGTGATTGATCCTTGTGTTAGGACCTCATTCTGTTGCGGCTTTGGGGGTGGCGGAGGCACGTGGACCTGCCGATCACGCCTCCATTACCCCCGATTTTGCGGGTAGAGTGGCTTCCCTTGGTTAATTACAAACATTAATGCATATCTGAAATAAATGGTAGATCCTAGGGTATGGCATGAATCCTAGGACCTGAAAACTAGATTGAATGATAGATCCTAGGGTATGGCAGGAATCCTAGGACCAGAAAACTAGATTGAATGATAGATCCTAGGGTATGGCATGAATCCTAGGACCTGAAAACTAGATTGAATGATAGCTCCTAGGGTGGGGCATGAATCCTAGGAACAGAAACACCGAAATGAATGTCTTGAATGCCTGAATTGCAGTCTTTGATAAGTAGATAGAATAATGATAATTGCCTGTAATTGGATAACAGCTGCCTGTGAAATGTAGAGTACCGTTGCTATTAACTGTTACATGTAATTTCTGTTGGTTGAAATTAAATACGAGCTGCTTGTATATAAATTGGAAAGGAAAAGAAGTTTGAATGGTGGAAACACGTACTATATGCGAATAAACCTGAAATGATGAAACCTAGTCTGGCTTGGCCTGAGAAACATGAGCATGAACCCTACGGGGAATTAGGAGTAGAACTCCTGGAAATAAATGGAATGGAACTGGGAAAGTGAATGGGGAAGTAAGCTGGCCCTTGAGTACGGAGTATCAAGGAGAGCGACGGTCCCCCCTGTTTAGTGCAGAGCGAAGCTAGCCGCCCTAAGGTTGGGACCCGGGGTTAAGACTGGCTACTTTGTACCGACTCTATGGCCCTCGCGTACACAGTACTGGGGAGAGCTACTAGTGTAGGGAGGGAGCTAGCCACCGCACGGGGCCCGGGGTTCAGCTAGCCGTCCTACACCGACTTGTTAGGCCCACTGGGCAAACCAAGGTAGTCAGGCGAGGGTGCGAGAACTATGGAGGGGCAAGACCCCTGTTTGGCTACTGTGGAGGGACTAGACCCCGGTTACTGAGAGGGCTCTGCCCTATACTAGTTCCGTGCTGTGCTTTCGGAGCACCCGTTAACGGAAATGAATGACCGCGTGCCAGTGCAGGGTAGCTACCCGTGCGTTTATCGCACGTGCCGTAGTCACCGTTACATCTGTCAGTGACCTTAGGGTGGTTGACTGAGGGTAGGACCACCACGGGGGACTCTCCCGACCAGGAGAGCACCATGTGCTACTTCTACTTTTCGAAAATGACTGCAATCAAGATCGTTCCCACGAGGAACATTCGAGATCAAGAAAAAGGACCTAGTAAATAAACCAAGTGATGAAAGAAAGAATAATTATTTATATAAAGAAAGAAATTGAAAACAACAGCTACCTGTCCACCTTTACTGCTTTTCTTAGCTAGCTAGTTGCCACTCTACTCAGCGTTTCGCTGACGTGTCATACTTGTCACCTTTTTCAGGACTAGGTGTTTAGCAGCCAGAGCCTACGGCTGCGGAGGGTGCTGGGCCTAGTAGAGCCCAATAGTTGTACTTTTGTTGTACCCGTTTTCTGTAGTAATGAGTATTCTGTTACACCATTGTACTCTTTTATTATAAACTTCATATTTCTGTACCTTCTTTTAATTCTCTACTATTGTGGTGGTGTTACTGTAGTAGGTCATTTCTTACTGCTGTACTTTTGTTACTGTTAGTTACTGCATAGTGAATGTGATTTATTTTACTACTTTTTGGTTACTTTCTCATTGGACGACTGGGTCTTGGGATCAGTCGAGTTGGTCCGATTCTTGTGTCTCATAGGGATTCGGGAATCAGGTCGTAACAAGATGGTATTAGAGCAAGGTCGTCCAGAGAAGTGAACCAACTGGGTGGAAAATAACCAATTCACGTGCTTGTAACTAGCGTAGCCACCACAACATACCTTTTGACATCTGTTTAAGGTCCCTTCGTTGAATATCGATTAGTATTGACATCTTTTCTATTCCGTGTTCGCGTCTCCTTGCAGGAGATGCCTTGACGAGGAGGTAGTGAGGCGTGCTGCAGAGGGGGAGTCCTCTGTAGGATAGCGAGACGGACACAGCACTGGACGCAGGGGAGGGGGTGGGCCTCCACCACCCCCACCTTCCTCCAACACTTCTGAGCACGAGGCCTCTTTACTGGGAGGTGTACCAGCGTCTCCCCTTTAGCGCCACTATGAGCTTTTTGGACAATTCCGGAAGCTGAAGCCCCCCTCCTTCAAGGGGGATGAGGACAAGACAAAGGCGAAGAACTGGCTCGAGCAGATCGAGAAGGTATTTGACACCCTTCTCCCCCTGTGGAGTGTCGTTTGGCCTTTGCCACATACCAACCGGAGAGCGCGGCACATAGGTGGTGGAGGGCGACAGAGGTCAGGAGAGGGACGAGCCGACTTGGGCCCAGTTTGTCACCCTCTTCTACGAGCAGTATTTCCCTTAGACATGGCTGGACCAGAGGAGGCAGGAGTTCCACACTCTCCGCCAGGGGACGATGATCGTGAGTGCGTACCGCACGCGTTTCCTGAAGCTATCTCATTTCGCAGCGACAGCCGTGGCTACCGAGGAGGAGCACCTTTGGAGGTTCACCGAGGGGCTCTGGCCTGCTATTCGGGGGTATGTCAAACCCCTAAAGCTGCCTACGTTCTCGAGGGTGGTAGAGGCAGTTATGACGTATGAAGAGACCAACCTGTCCGCACGTGACACTGACAGTGGGTGGAAGAGGCCCTACCAGCCAGACTTCTCACAGGGCTGATGAGAGAGGAGGCACGTGGCACCCGCGGGAGAGCCGTCACGCTTTGCGAGGCTGTCAGTGGCCTTTGGGGGCCCCCGACAGGGTCCAGCTGCTAGCACCAGACCCCCGCCCAGCCGTCAGCAGGGACCCATTGAGGGCGGGAGTCGAGTCTCCCTTTGCTACCAATGTGGCCAGCTGGGCCACATTAGGAGGGACTGCCCGTCTAGGGCTGGAGGTCAGCAGATGCTCTGGAGGGCGAGCAGGAGGCCGCAGTTTCCAGGCGTGAGGAGGAGGACAACAGTAGCGGGGAGGATACCAGCTGGCGGCTACCTGTCCGACTCAGAGTATGGCTACTTCGTCCACACCTAGGGCTGAGGGGCGTATCAACGCCCTGACACACAGGGATGCCAGAGCTTCAGGATCAGTGGTGGTAGGTATGGTTTCAGTTTCTGGCAGACTTGTTTACATGCTTTTCGATTCCGGTGCCATGCACTCGTTTGTCGCTACCAGTTTTGCGGTTAGTCTGGGGCAGGACTGTGTGTTGTTAGAGGATCCGTTCGTGATCAGAGGTCTGGGTAGTCAGCTGTTTGTAGCTGGGGAGGTGTACACAGGTTATGAGGTTAGTGTTGGAGGACACAGCCTTCCCGCTGACCTGATCATGATACAGATGGAGGACTTTGGCGTGATTCTGGGGATGGACTGGCTATCTGCTTACCACGCCTTGGTGGACTGCTTTGAGAGGAAGATCGCCTTCTCCATACCAGAGTTGCCTTCTTTCAAGTTCCACGAGCAGCCAGTGGACGGAGGCTTCAGGTGCATTTCTGCACTTCGGGCGGCGAGACTTTTGGGCCAGGGGTGTGAGGGCTTTCTAGCTTGTGTGGTGGCGGAGCCCAGCCTGTGGCAGACTTTCAAAGTATCCCGGTGGTCAGAGAGTACCCCAATGTGTTCCCAGATGAGTTGGCAGGACTACCGCCCGAGCGTGAGATCGAGTTTGAGATCTCACTGGTACCAGGGACCAGCCCCATCTCTACAGCACCATACAGGATGGCACCACTTGAGCTGTGAGAGCTCAAGTCTCAGTTGCAGGACCTTCTAGAGAAGGGCTTTGTGAGGCCCAGTGCATCTCTGTGGGGAGCCCCGGTATTGTTCGTAAAGAAGAAGGATGGTACCCTACGCCTTTGTGTGGACTATAGACAGCTGAATAGGGTTACCATCAAGAACAGGTATCCGCTGCCGAGGATTGATGACTTGTTTGACCAGCTACGAGGTGCCACGGTATTCTCCAAGATAGACTTGAGGTCTGGATACCACCAGTTGAGGATCAGGGAGGCAGATGTCTCCAAGACAGCTTTCCGCACCCGGTACAGACACTATGAGTTTTTGGTCATGCCGTTTGGGCTGACCAATGCCCCCGCTGCCTTCATGGACTTGATGAATCGGGTGTTCAGACCGTACTTGGACCAGTTTGTGGTGGTATTTAATTGATGATGTGCTCATCTATTCTCGAGATCAGACGCAGCACGGACAGCACTTGCGGATGGTTTTAGACACACTGAGACGATGTAGGCTGTACGCCAAATACAACAAGTGCGAGTTCTGGTTGAGGGAGGTGACCTTCTTGAGCCATGTGATCTCCGGGGATGGCTTGGCTGTGGACCCAGCCAAGGTTGAGGCAGTGCTCAGGTGGGAGAGACCACGTACTGTTATTGAGATCCACAGTTTCTTGGGACTGGCAGGCTACTACAGGCGGTTTATCAGGGGCTTCTCGCAGATTGCACGTCCTATGACACAGCTGACCCAAAAGGACGTGCCCTTTACTTGGACAGACGCTTGCGAGGCGTGTTTTCAGGAGCTGAAGGAGAGGCTGACTTTGGCTACCGTGCTCACCATCCCAGACAGTAATGGTGGGTTCGTTGTGTACACGGACGCCTCTTTGTAGGGGTTAGGGGGTGTGCTCATGCAGAGGGGTTACGTTGTCTCTTACGCTTCGCGGCAACTGGAGCCCCATGAGCATAGCTACCCCACCCATGACCTGGAGCTGGCAAGTGTCGTCTTCGCGCTGAAGACTTGGAGGCACTACTTGTACAGTGAGACCTTTGAGATTTTCACAAATCATAAGAGCCTCAGATACTTGTTTGATCAGAAGGAGCTCAACATGAGACAGAGACGTTGGTTGGAGCTCCTGAAGGACTATGACTATAGTATTTCCTACCACCTGGGAAAGGCCAATGTGGTGGTTGACGCCTTGAGCCGGAAGGCACCCGCCCACTTGGCCAGTTTACAGGTGCAGAGTAGGAGCCTCATGAAGAAGATGGGCAGTTGGCGACCCCTAGAGTTACGAGGGAACTGTGGGGCAGTGACTGTGACACGAGAGACGAGGCCAGAGTTGATAGACCGCATCATCACAGGATAGATGGCCAACCTGTACTTGCAGTCATTGCATGACAAAGTGCTGTCAGGAGACCCTGGGGACTTCTCTTTTACAGACCAGGTACTGCGCATGAGGGGACGTTTGTGCGTTCCCAGGGACGAGCTGTTGAGAGAGCTCCTGACTGAGGCACATGGTTCCAAGTTCACCATACATCCCAGAAACACAAAGATGTACCATGATTTGAGATGCAACTTTTGGTGGAGGGGAATGAAGCGGGATGTAGGTGAATTTGTACAGCAGTGTTTAGTGTACCAGCAGGTGAAGGCCGAGCATCAGAGGCCTGCAGGGCCGTTGCAGCCACTTCTAGTGCCAGAGTGGAAGTGGGAGAGCATCACCATAGACTTGGTGATGGGCTTGCCCGTTACCCAGCGAGGACACGACACAGTTTGGGTGATCGTTGACAGATTGACGAAGACGTCATGTTTCTTGCTGATCCGAGTCACCTTGGGACCAGCACAGTTGGTAGAGAGGTATATCCGTGATGTGGTACGTCTACACGGAGTTCCGTGGGAGATCGTATCCGATCGGGATACCCGTTTTACGTCCCAGTTTTGGGCTGAGTTTTAGCAGGCCTTGGGGACACGATTGAGGTTCAGTACAGCATACCACCCCCAGACGGACGGACAGTCTGAGCACACGATACAGACACTAGAGGACCTTTTGCGTGCTTGTGTACTAGATAGGAGGGGCTCTTGGGAGGAGCACTTGCCCCTGGCGGAGTTTGCATATAATAATAGTTATCACTTGAGCATCGGCATGGCACCCTACGAGGCTCTGTACGGACAGAGATGTATGGCACCCTTGAGTTGGGTTGAGGTGGGGACCAAGTGGGAGGTTGGCCCCAGGCTGATCCGGCAGAGTTAGGAGGTGATCGAGCAGATTCACAGGCGACTCCGCACTGTCAGGAGCAGATAGAAGAGCTTTACAGATTGGAAATGCAGAGAAGTGCAGTTTGAGGTTGGGACCACATCTTCCTTCGTGTTTTGCTCATGAACGGCCTGCAGCGGTTTGGGGTGAGAGGGAAGCTCGCGTTGAGGTTCGTGGGACCCTTTGAGGTCTTGGAGCGGGTTGGACCCGTTGCTTACAGGCTTGCCCTTCCTCCCCAACTTTCTGGTGTGCACGACATGTTCCACGTGTCCAACCTCAAGAGGTATGTCACCGATCCCAGTCACGTTCTGAGCCACGACAGCGTCGACGTGGGTGATGACCTGACCTACCCTGAGCGGCCAATACAGATTCTCGACAGAGTCGTCCGGAGTCTGAGACGAAAACAAGTACCCTTGGTGAAGGTCTTGCGGAGGAGCCAGCGGTACGAGTAGGCTACCTGGGAGCCTGAGGCAGCGATGCGGGAGCGGTACCCGGAGCTCATTGAGGGTACGTCTTTTCAGACCAGCTTCGATCCTCTTTGAGTTTGTTATGCGTATATTATTCTTTTTTCCGCACACTAATTAGCGCAAGTTTCGGGGACGAAACTTCCTTTGAGTTTGTTATGTTGTTAAGACCCGTGACAACAAAACACTTTAAGACCTCTGGGAGTTGGTCCAGACATCTGGTCAGACGTCTAGATGCCTTCCCAGACGTCTGGAAATTAATTTTTGCGTGCGTACGATCGTGAGTCTACGCGCGTGCCACACGCAGACTGAAACCCGCCGCTCTCTTCTTTTTCTCTCCCCTCGCCGACCTGCAGAAAACTTCCCCCAACGCCTACAAATACTCCTCTCCCCTCTCCCTCGTTCACCACCCCACCCGTCTTCTCCTTCCTCCAGCGTAAGCGCGAGAGCGAGAGCGAGGGCAGTAGCTGCTACCGGGTGCAGTGGCGGAGAGGAGAGGTGCAGCAAGAGGGAAGAGGAGAGAGAGCATGAGAGAGAGAGAGAGCTCATCGGAGCAGCTTAAGGTTGGCCGACGTGCATGCGGAGGAGCGTTGTGCTGGGGAGGGTTCCCCGGTGCTACTGCAACTCGGGCAGCGAGCGGACGAGCGCAGCACAGACGCGCGCAGCGGGAAGAAGGAGGAGGTTCTGATTCTGGGAATTTTTCCCAGAATGAGACGTCTGGACGTACATCCAGACGACACGAGTGACGTCTGGAGGAAGCTCCAGACAACTGAGAGGTACGTATTTTTCCCTCCTTTGCTTGCTTTTGCGGATACGGCCAGGCAGGCCATTCCGCTGAAGCTCTGTCGCATGCCTTGCTGAGGGATTTTTGCGTGTGCGTACAGGTTTAGCTTCGGGAAGGCACGGGACACGCCCTCCCACGTGGCCCAGACGTCTGGGCAAGTCACCAGATGGCTGAGAGCATCTCCAGACATCTAGAGAGGTGGTTGGATGTTTGGTGCTGGGTCCAGATGGTTCAATAGGACCTCTGGACATCTGAGGAGCAGCGTAGAGTGAGGTATGACCTGGACCCCTTTTTAAGATGTCTGGAAGATGTTCCAAACGTCTGATTTGAGTCAGAGTTGTCATTTTTGACTCGTTTAGGGTCCATTCGAGGTCTGATTTCCACGTTTAAGATTTCATTCTTCTCAGAATTAGTTCCTCTACTTGTTTGAAATACTTTTATCCTATTCTCAGTGGTTCCTTGTGATTAATCCTTGTGTTAGGACCTCATTCTGTTGTGGCTTTGGGGGTTGCGGAGGCACGTGGACCTGCCGATCACGCCTCCATTACTCCTGGTTTTGCGGGTAGACTGGCTTCCCTTAGTTAATTACAAACATTAACGCACATATGAAATAAATGATAGATCCTAGGGCATGGCATGAATCCTTGGACCTGAAAACTAGATTGAATGATAGATCCTAGGGTATAGCAGGAATCCTAGGACCTGAAAACTAGATTGAATGATAGATCCTAGGGTATGGCATGAATCCTAGGACCTGAAAACTAGATTGAATGATAGCTCCTGGGGTGGGGCATGAATCCTAGGAACAGAAATACTGAAATGAATGTCTTGAATGCCTGAATTGCAGTCTTTGATAAGTAGATAGAATAATGATAATTGCCTGTAATTGGATAACAGCTGCCTGTGAAATGTAGAGTACTGTTGCTATTAACTGTTACATGTAATTTCTGTTGGTTGAAATTAAATACGAGATGCTTGTATATAAATTGGAAAGGAAAAGAAGTTTGAATGGTGGAAACACGTACTATATGCGAATAAACCTGAAATGATGAAACCTAGTCTGGCTTGGCCTGAGAAACATGAGCATGAACCCTACGGGGAATTAGGAGTAGAACTCCTGGAAATAAATGGAATGGAACTGGGAAAGTGAATGGGGAAGTAAGCTGGCCCTTGAGTACGGAGTATCAAGGAGAGCGACGGTCCCCCCTGTTTAGTGCAGAGCGAAGCTAGCCGCCCTAAGGTTGGGACCCGGGGTTAAGACTGGCTACTTTGTACCGACTCTATGGCCCTCGCGTACACAGTACTGGGGAGAGCTACTAGTGTAGGGAGGGAGCTAGCCACCGCACGGGGCCCGGGGTTCAGCTAGCCGTCCTACACCGACTTGTTAGGCCCACTGGGCAAACCAAGGTAGTCAGGCGAGGGTGCGAGAACTATGGAGGGGCAAGACCCCTGTTTGGCTACTGTGGAGGGACTAGACCCCGGTTACTGAGAGGGCTCTGCCCTATACTAGTTCCGTGCTGTGCTTTCGGAGCACCCGTTAACGGAAATGAATGATCGCGTGCCAGTGCAGGGTAGCTACCCGTGCGTTTATCGCACGTGCCGTAGTCATCGTTACGTCTGTTAGCGACCTTGGGGTGGTTAATTGAGGGTAGGACCACCATGGGAGACTCTCCCGGCCAGGAGAGTACCACGTTCTACTTCTACTTTTCGGAAAAGACTGCAATCAAGATCGTTCCCACGAGGAACATTCGAGATCAAGAAAAAGGACCTAATAAATAAACTAAGTGATGAAAGAAAGAATAATTATTTATATAAAGAAAGAAATTGAAAACAACAGCTACCTGTCTACCTTTACTGCTTTTCTTAGCTAGCTAGTTGCCACTCTACTCAGCATTTCGCTGACGTGTCATACTTGTCACCTTTTTCAGGACCAGATGTTGAGCAGCCAGAGCCTATGGCTGAGGAGGGTGCTGGGCCTAGTAGAGCCCAGTAGTTGTACTTTTGTTGTACCTGTTTTCTGTAGTAGTGAGTATTCTATTACACCTTTATACTCTTTTATTGTAAACTTCATATTTCTGTACCTGTTTTTAATTCTCTACTGTTGTGGTGGTGTATACTGTAGTAGTTCTTTTCTTACTACTGTACTTTTGTTACTGTTAGTTACTTGCATAGTGAATGTGGTTTATTTTACTGCTTTTTTATTACTTTCTCGTTGGATGACTGGGTCTTCGGATCAGTCGAGTTGGTCCAATTCTCGTGTCTCGTAGGGATTCGGGAATCTGGTCGTAGCACCCTACCAACAGAAAGATCCCTCAACCCTCTCATTAGGTAAGTAGCTTTAATTAATAGGTTTAGCATCAAGAGTAGAATTAGGAGTTTAATTCTTAAGAGTAGGTGTAAATCAAATTCTTCTTCTCACCTCCTTCCCCAACTCCAATCAGTCAATTCTGATTCGTTGGACTCCCTTTCACCTGCTTGATCACCTGAATACTTTCTTTACCTCCTCATTTTTACATTCCATTTCTTTTCCCAGTTAATTACACACCTACACGGCTAGTTCACATCACCTTCACCTGTGAGCTTTCGCTATCCATGGAGAAGGCACAGATCACTCCTCATACTCAATTGGGGCCCTACATCACCCTTCCACATCATCAAGGCCTCGTTCTACTCCTCAATTGCACCTTACAACAACTACACACAAAACACCTAATCTTCCATTCAACCTTCAGTTTGCTATCCATGGTAGAGGTTGGAGGAGTTTCTCCACCTAAGTTAGTTACACCACACCTTCGCAATCATCTTAGGAGAATTTTCCCTCACTCAATTGAGTGAGATGATGTACATTTTGAGGATTTCAAGCTAAATCTACTATCCAGTGGTCAATTTATGAAATTGATGAACTTTGGATGATCCTGAGATCATTGGGATTCTTTCAAGCTAATTCTTGAGCAATTACATGGAGATTTTGTATCTAATGTCAATTTTCAGTGTTCACTGGAGCTCTGGTGAGCTCCGACAAAGGCAAATGTGAATCACAGGTCTTGAAACTCTTTAAGAAGCTCCAGATCATTATCTTTTGCTCTACTGAACATAATCCACTTGACATTCCTTTGTTTTATAAACTAAAGCATTCATCTTCCTCGGCTCCGTTAGATATGAGGAAGATGATCCACAGACTTTCAGAGGTTAGGAATAGGATAGTAAGCACCCTCAGGATCTAAGGAATTCAAATCTAGTCTTAAAGAGTTTGTTAGACTTCTGGTTTGGTTTGTCGACCAAACTTAGTTGGAACTTGATGTTCCATCTGAGTTGCTACTTAATTAGGGTTAATTATTGTTGTCGTGGTATAGTATCGCAATCCAGACAGATGTCATTTTATTTATATACAATTCTTACTAGTTTTATTTTAGGTCATTCACTATGAGGTAATTATTGATATACATCACTCTCTATTATCCAAAATTTATCATTTATTCCAAAAATGTCAAATTTTATTTACAAAAGAATGAATTAGGAATTATACAATCAAAGGATCAATTAATCTAAGTTAGTTATTTACAAGTTAGAATAAAAGAATGAATGTTAGTGTATTAATGCCTCAAGAATATTTACACTTTAAAGGCGTAAAAAATACCAATTAACTCTATGTTAGTTTAATTTACACTTAATTCTATTTACACACTAAGTACATACATAATTAAAGCTAAACTACTATATACACGTTTGAATAAAAAGAATAACAAGTGGAAGGGTTATATATACAAAAACCTCAAACACTATATACAATATAAGGTAAAAAGGCAAAAACAAAAACAATACTTAAATACTACAACACACCAATCTAATTCAAACTTAATTTACTTAACTAGCATATCATACTTAATACATATATATACAAACACTACTTAGTTATATATATATAACACTTGTACTTAACATAAATACTACTCATATAAATAGCACACATGAGTAACATTTACATTCTATGCATAAATATTAAATATATATAAACCTAACTCTAACGCATGCACAACATACATACATACATACATACATATATATATATATATATATATATATATATATATATATATATATATATATATATATATATAACTTATACTTAATACTATCCATAAATATGGCATACATTATATGTAATGCTTATTTTATACACGTATCACATATATATATGTACATAAATAGCTAACATACTTGATATATAAATACACACACAGTATACAAACAGTACACTCTATACATAATTATATACAAAACACACGCACACACAACCTAACTTACCTAAGTCTCTAGAACTCTAACACTTTGTCATTTTTTTACTCTTAACACTTAGCTCGAAATTAATGGGTCACCTTTTCACAGGATCAACAACCCCTTAAGAGGCTACATCAGTACCACTACTAATGTGACCCCTATGGCAGAGGGCCTGCCACAATATGCTCAAACGCCCGTAAGTCACCCATAGTGGACCACGCTTAATAACGCCTTAACTTACGGCTCTAGGACTCTAGACTTCTAGACTATAGGTCATGTGAACAGCGTATGGTCAAATCATTAGAAAGCCCGCACGGAGGCGCACTTGCTCGGGAGCCCATCCCCGGTGTCTCGAGCTATAAGGCTATGGATGCTATTAGGTAAATATTACGCAAGAACCCCTTCAACCCACTATGTGGGACTAAAGGAAGTGCTGCTTCAGCAACGCACTGCAGTTCGTTTGTTGGAGATTTTTATGCCTTAATTAGGGCTTAATTAATTATTTAATTAATAATTAAATTACATGGTCATGCAGCCAATATTTAGGGCTACTTATTAGTATAATTATTTTAGCTTTAATTACTTAATTACATTATCAATTAATGTTCTAATTACCTAATTAAAGTATTATTTAGTTAATTTATATAATTACATGATTAATTAAGAATTTTAAATAATTTTATTGAATTTATTAAGATATTTACTCATTTTTATACATGCATCATATAGTTTACATATAAATTATATAATGTACATAGTATTTTACATTATAAATAAGATAATAAATATAATTAAAATAATTTAAACTATAATTTATAAGATTACAATAAACATTACTTTATTAATTAATTACCTTACTGTTTGAAGTAAAATCGTGATTTTGAATATGTTTATTGTAATATAATGCGAAAATATGTCGAAGTAAATAAAATTTATAAAATCAGAATCGATAAGTCTTGAATTATTCACTGGGAGGCAATTAGGTTTATTGACTTGGTTTATTCTCTCTTGCTTTCTTTTATATATTTTTTTATGCTTTTCCTTTTTTCTTTTTTTTTCTTTTTTTTTTATTTCTAATCTAGATGCAATGATACTAAATGCTTAACTAACTAAAAAGAATGATAGAATAGAAGCAAGAAGACTAAGGTGACTGGAAGAGATGGTCAATGCACCTAAGGAGGGCCTATGGGTGTAGGATATAGGTTCCTAAGGGGACTAGATAGGCTAGGATTAGGATAGGTTCTAGGTCTGAATTTTGGTTGGTTTTAGATAGGATCAGGATGGCTAAAGGTGAAGTTTAAGGGATATATGGTTGTATGTCTTAAGGGACGGACCTAAGTAGGATGGCTTTAGGATGGTTGATGGGTCCAAGATAGGTTCACTTTCAGAACTAGAAATTAGGTCTAAGTGGCTCCTAAATGTGGTCACAAAAGGGGTTCCTAATGAGGGGTTTCAAGGGTTGGCAAGGAAATAGGTTTCGGTAGATGTCAAGGCTCTAATTGGGGGTAGTTTAGGCTTATGAAGAGATACTAATGGAGGGTTTTGGGATGGTTTTGGGACTGATCTGAAGTCTGAAAAAAAAGGATAGCACTAAAGGTCTGATTAGGCATATGGACTTAGCCTAGAAATAGGTAGCTATGGGGTTCTTATGTAGGCGGCTGTAAGGGGATTTAATTGGATATATTGGTAGCCACGAAGGGGATTATCGAAGGGGATTTAGGGATTGGTTTAAGGTTACATTCAGATCTGAAATCGGGGTTTTGGAAGTTTTCCTAATGGGTCCTAAGGTCGCATTAGCACACCATATTCCATCACAATAGCAAGAACTATAAACTAAACAAGTCATCAACATCCACTTACATTTATTCATATCAAACATTACCACAAATAAAATCTTATATGCCAAGTGAAATCATGCACCAATCAATATTAACTTCTAATAGAAATAAAGTCTAACATGCCACCTAAAAAAAATGCAATAACCATATTATCATCTAAGAACACTAAATGAAATGAGAAGGAGAAGATCTTAAAGAGATTTAGGGCCGCCCTTGTTGGAGGAAGGTGGCAGCCTGTCCAAGGAGGAAAGAAGGTGGCCGTCCTTGCTGTTGAAGAAGAGAGGTGTAACGACCTGATTTCCCAAATCCCTACGAAACACAAGAATCGGACCGACCCGACTGATCCCATGACCCAGTCGTCCAACGAGAAAGTAACCAAAAGAGCAGTAAAATAAACCACATTCACCATGTATATAACTAGCAGTAACAAAATACAGCAGTAAAGAAAGGAAATACTACAGTATACACCACCACAACAGAAGAGAAATAAACATGTACATAACATGAAGCTTACAATAAAGAGAGTACAGGGAGTAATAGAAAACTACTCACTACAGTGGAAAGAAAAGTACAGAAGGTACTACGGGTAACACTACTAGGCTCTACTAAGCCCAGCGCCCTCTGCAGCCGCTGACTCTGGCTGCTCAACACCTGGTCTTGAAAAGGTAACAAGGGCGACACGTCAGCGAAACGCTGAGTAGAGTGGCAACTAAAAGCTAAAAGAAGCAGTAGAGTGTATAGTAGCTGTTATATTCTTACTTTATTTATATTTTTCCATTTATTCACTGTTGATTTATTTCTCAGATCCTTCTCTTGATCTTGAATGTTCCTCGTGGGAACGATCTTGATTGCAGTCTTTTCCGAAAAGTAGAACACGTGGTGCTCTCTTGGCTGGGAGAGTCCCCCGTGGTGGTCCTACCCTCAGTCAACCACCCCAAGGTCGCTGACAGACGTAACGATGACTACAGCACGCGCGATAAACGCACGGGTAGCTACCCCGCACTGGCACGCGGTCAGTCATTTCTGTTAACGGGTGCACCCAAAGCACAGCATGGAACCAGTATAAGGCAGAGCCCTCTCAGTAACAGGGGTCCAGCCCCTCCACAATAACCAAACAGGGGCCTTGCCCCTCCACAGTCCGCGCACCCTCGCCTGACTACCCTGGTTTGCCCAGTGGGCCTAACAAGTCGGTGTAGGAGGGCTAGCAGAACCCCGGGGCCCGTGGGGTAGCTAGTGCTCTCCCTACACTAGTAGCTCTCCTCGGTACTGTGTACACGAGGACCAAAAGTCGGTACAAAGTGGCCAGACCTAACCTCGGGTCCCTGGGGCGGCTAGCTCCGCTCTTCACTAAACAGGGGGACAGTCGCTCTCCTTGGTACTCCGTACTCAAGGGCCAGCTCACTTCCCCAATTCTATTCCATTCCCTTTCCAGGAGTTCTACTCCTAATTCCCCGTAGGGTTCACGCTCTTTTAATTTAGCCAATTTAGGTTTCACCGTTCTAGCTTTATATTCATATAACCCATGTTCTTAACCGTATTTATTCATTCATAACAGGCAACTATTAACCAATTTACAGGCAGTTATCATTTCCTTCCTACTTTTCCAAGACTGTAATGTTTATATATTCAACTAGTTTTCCAGTCCTAGGATTCATGCCGTACCCTAGGATCTATCATTCAATCTACTTTTCCGGTCCTAGGATTCATGCAATACCCTAGGATCTATCATTCAATTTAATTTCTCAGTCCTAGGGTTCATGCAATGCCCTAGACTCTATTAATTGTTTCATAATTATACAAATTTTGTAAAATAATTTAAAGGGCCACTCTATCCGCGAAACCGGGAGTACTGGGGGCATGGTCGGCAATCCCGCGCGCCTCTGCAACCCCCAAAATCGCAACGGAACGGGGTCCTAACACAAGGATTAATCACAAGGAGTTTCTCGGAACAGTATACAATTACTGTAAATAGGTAGAGGAAATAAATCTGGAAAGAGCGAAACTTGAAAGGCGGAAAACGGATTCCGAACGGACCCTAAACGGGTCAAAAACGTCGAGTCTGCCCAAAATCAGACGTCTGGAACTTCTTCCAGACGTCTTAAAAGGTTTTGTAACGAGCGTGTGGCGCAGACGTCTTTTAAGACGTCTGGAGGGTTGTCCAGACGTCTGACCAGACGTCTGGGATAGTTTCCAGACGTCTGGAAATCCGTTATTTTCGACACACGCGAGTCGTCTGCGCGCCTGAGCGCGCAGACCGCATATTCGCCTTCTTCCCTCCTGCGGCTGCAGGATTCCCCTGCCGCAAATCCTTCTCTCTCCTCTCCACGCAGCCTTAAAAGGGCACGCCTCCCCTCCCGTCTCCACCGTCTCCTCCTTCTCCTCCTTCAGCCAGTGAGCGTGAGCGTGAGCGCGAGCACGAGGGCGGCAGCGGCGGCCGCAGTGAGTGCGGAGGAGGTGCGGCGTGCGAGAGCGGAGCTCTGCCATGAGGGCAAGCTCGCCGAAGCGGCTTGGCCGGCCGGTGGAGGGCGCAGGGGGCGCGGAACGATGCGGAGGGGGACCTGCTGCAGTCTGAGCAGCAGGCGCGCGAGGTGCGACGCGGGCGGCGTCGCGAGCGGAGGCCGAGTAGCGCCCTGATTCTGGAAAAATTTCTAGAATTAGACGTCTGGGTTGATAGGCAACGGCGAGGACGACGTCTGGTAGCTCATACAGACGTCTGAAAGGTGTGTATTCCGCTTTCTTCTTCCTTCCTGTCGACCGACCGTACTAAGGGAGGGAGTTGGCTGTGCGCAGGTTCGCTGATTCGCCATCCTTTGCGAATCAGACGTCTGGAAGTTGTACCAGACGGCGGGAGTGACCTCCAGACGTCCGGGGTTACCATCGGACGTCTGGGAGCTAGGACAGACGTCCTCGCAGACTTCTGGACGTCTGGGAAACCACACTGAATAGGTAATTCTCTGATCCACTGTTTAAGACGTCTGGAAGAAGTTCCAGACGTCTGATTTTGCACAGTATCGTCTTTTTCGACCCGTTTAGGGCCCGTTCGGGCTTCGTTTTCCGCGATTCGAGTTGCGTTCTTTTCAGAATTAATTCCTCCACCCGTCTACGGTAGCTATACACTGTTTTGAGACACTCCTTGTGTTCGATCCTTGTGATAGGACCTCGTTCAGTTGCAGTCTTGAGAGTCGCGGAGGCACGCGGGATTCCCGATCACGCCCCCATTACTCCCGTTGTATCTGGTAGAGTGGCTTAAGTTTATTATTAAAATCTGTTAAAGTATGGAACCATAACTAGAATCTAGGACATTGCATGAATCCTAGGAATGAGAAATGTATGGAATGATAGCTCCTAGGTGATGCATGAATCCTAGGGCTGGAAAACTAGTTGTATGCTAGATCCTAGGATGTGGCATGAACCCTAGGATGGAAAAACTAGTGGGATGTATAATACTGCAGTCTTGGAAAAATGGAAAAGAATATAAAGCTGCCTGTAAATTGAATTAACAGCTGCCTGTTATGAATAAAGAAACATGATTGAGATCATGGATTGTGAGAATGTGAAACTGGAAAGTGAAACATATGATGTTCTGAGATAAAGAGCTGGAACCCTACGGGGAATTAGGAGTGGAACTCCTGGAAAGAAAAAGGAATGGAACTGAGATGTAGTTTGTACTGTCTCTTGGGTACGCAATACCAAGGGAAGTACCTATACCTATTTAGGGCAGAGTGGGGCCAGCCACCCGAGGGACCCGGGGTTAGGATTGGCCGCTCTGTACCGACTTGTTGGCCCTCGTGTACGTAGTACCGAGGAGAGCTACTAGTGTTAGGAGAGTACTAGCTACCCCACGGGCCCCGGGGCTCTGCTAGCCTCCTTCACCGACTTGTTAGGCCCACTAGGGCAAACCAGGGTAGTCAGGCGAGGGTGCGCGGACTGTGGAGGGGCAAGGCCCCGGTTGGTTACTGTGGAGGGGTTGGACCCCTGTTACTGAGAGGGCTCTGCCCTGGTTCCATGCTGTGCTTTGGGTGCACCCGTTAACGGAAACGACTGACCGCATGCCAGTGCGGGCTAGCTACCTGTGCGTTTATCACGCGTGCCGTAGTCACCGTTACGTCTGTCAGTGACCTTGGGGTGGTTGACTGAGGGTAGGATCACCACGGGGGACTCTCCCGGCCAGGAGAGCACCACGTGCTACTTCTACTTTTGGAAAAGACTGCAATCAAGATCGTTCCCACGAGGACATTCGAGATCAAGTAAAGGATCTGAGAAATAAATGAAATAGTGAGAAAATTGAAAGATGTAAATAAAGGAAGTAATAGAACATAACAGCTACTGTACACCCTACTGTTGCCTTTAGTTTGTTTGCCACTCTACTCAGTGTTTTGCTGACGTGTTACACTCGTTACCTTTTTCAGGACCAGGTGTTGAGCAGCCAGGGTCGGCGGCTGCAGAGGACGCTGGGCCGAGTAGGGTCCAGTAGAGTTTACCACAGTCTTTTGTACCTCTTTTGTTTCTGTTCTAGTGAGTAGTTTTTGTTTCCGCTGTACCTTCTTTACCTGCAGTTCTTGTTATATGATAAATGTTGTTCTACTATTGTGGTGGTACCTACTGTAGTAGTTTCTTTCCTTACTGCTGTACTTTCTTACTGTTAGTTATATTCATGCTGAATGTGGTTTATTTTACTGTCTTTTGGTTACTTCCTCGTTGGACGACTAGGTCTTGGGATTAGTCGAGTCAGTCCGGTTCTCGTGTCTCGTAGGGACTCGGGAACCGGGTCGTTACAGGTTGATCAGGTCATACCTCGGTCTGCGCAGTCTTCAGACGTCCGGAAGCCCGCTGGATCGTCTGGTCCTAATTCCCAGACGTCCTATTGTCACCTCAGACGTCTAGAGGTCCTCTTCGTTGCCTGGTACTGTGGCCAGACGTCTGATCCGTGTGGGATGGCAAGCCCTCGCGCGCCTCCTGAATAGAACCTACGCACACACACACCCACTCTCATCACGAAGAGGCGCAGAAGAACGCGGCAGATGGCTGCATGGCCGTACAGGCGTAAAAAGGAGAAGGCAGGAAAATATTGTACCTGTCAGACGTTTGGACCTCCCAGCGTCGTCTGGACGTAAGTCCAGACGTTTGATTCTGGGAAATTTTCCCAGAATCAGGACCCTTTTCACTCTTCTCCTACGACGTACGGCCGGGCCGCGCCGCGTCCACCTGCTGCTCGAGCTGCAGCAGCTCCTCCGTGCCACCCCACGCTCGCTGCTTTCCCGCCGGCCGGTTCTAGCTGCCTCAGCAAGCTCGCACCTTCGCAGTCGAGCTTCTACTTCCTCTCGCAACCACCCCTCCTTCCCGCACGCTCGCAGCAGCCGCTGCTGCCGCTCTCGCTCGCTCGCGCTCTCGCTGGCAGGGAGAAGGAGAAGAAGGCAGTGGAATGAGGGTGAGGGAGAGGGGGAGCGGTTTTATAAGGCAGCCGCGGGGAGAGAGGAGGAAAATGGCACCTGCAGAGAGAGAAAGATAAAAACGAAGGCGGCGGGTTCAGTCTGCGCATGCAGGCACGCAAACGCGAACCCGTACGCCAAAAAAATTTAATACCAGACGTCTGGAACACTTCCGAGACATCTTAAACTACATCTGATACTCATGTTCGTAACAAGAGGTCATCCTTTTGTTGGAGAAGAGGAAGAGGAGTGTCCACCTTGTTGGAGAAGAGGGTGGCTCGTTGGAGAGAGGAGAGGAAGGATGGTGGGCCACGACCTTAGAGGGGAGGGGAGGGGAGGGGAGGGGAGGGGGAGGGATTTTTACAGTGGGAAATCGGATGGGATATTTTCGTTGAGGGGGATAAAATGGGGGATTCGTTGGAGGGGGGAAGGGATAAAATCCGCAGGAGGGAATTGGATGCGGTGGGATAAAATAATCGGTTGGGATATTTATCGGAGGGGATCTCATGTAGGGAGTACGATGAGGGAAAGGAATAAATTGGGTTTTTTCCTTTTTTTTTTGTGCGTGTATCCGTGGTGTTTGGGTTATGTTTGGTAGGTTGGGTGGCGTGTGTGCGTGGGTTTTGAGTTAGTCAAAATTAGTTGATAGTGTGTCTAGTTATGAATAGGTGATGTCTAATTAGGATATAGATGGATTATTAAAAGGGAAATTGGGATTAAGAAAGGGAAATTAGTTTCAGGCTTAATTAGGTGGGTTTAGAAATAAGTTTATTTTGTGGTGGATGAATTGATGGGTTTATTCCTCTTTTTCTTTTCTCCTTTTATTTTTTCTTCTATTATGTTGCTTCTTGTATCGTTTCTTCTCATTTCTTTCGTCTTATTTCTTAGTCTTTTTCTTTATTTATTATTTCCATATGGAATTACAATCACAAGATAAAACATTATATCATAAATAGGTTCATAAAGTACATTATTTATAAATAATCAAATAAACATGATGTAAATACAAATTTTGCATAGAATAAATGCAATATTTATAACTATGCTAGAAATCTATCTTAATCTAGGTATTTTAGAGTCTATGATTACTGCATAATCACTTACTAATTTAAATGAGCTTAACTTAATAATATACATTATTAACTTACATGTAAATAAATATACATTACATAACTAAATATATATAGCAAAAATAGGATATTTTACATAATAAATATTGTAATTAATTTGTTAAGTTACATATATGTATATACACTAGTGTACATTTATAGTTATAAATATATACAAATTAGTTGTATCATATATTATAATTAGTTATACAATATATACATATATATAATACTATCCATATAACTTAATATAAATACTTATTATAACTTATTTACATATAAATAATATATGTTTACATTATGTGCATACTTTATTTACATATAACTTATAGATATATATTATGAATTTATAGATATATACATGTATTTACACTATATACATATGTATTTTTAGAATTTCACTACAAAAAAAAAGTCTTTTATTTTTCGCTATTTGTAATTAAGCAGCATTTAATATTTTCCACTATAGGTCTTTTATTTGTCTCTATTTGTAATTAGCGATACTTAACATAATTGCCACTTAATTACCGCTTTCATTGGCATCACTAAAAGGTTAGCAGTAATTGTACAATTGCTACTAAATCAATAGTATTAGCGGCACTTTAATTATCGAAAATAATGTCTCTAATGATCTTCTATAGTGGTAATTTATTTGCCACTATTTTGCCACTATTGATTTATATTAGTAGCAATTTAATTGACGCTATTAGTATCGCTATATCCATCATTTAATGATTTTTTATCACTAAATTGCCAATATTTATTTACTCTCGTGACATTTTTTTTTGGTCATTTAATTGCTTCTATTGATATTATTTAGCAACAATTATTTGTGTCTCTAAATCGCCACCATTAATTTGTTTTAATGGCATTTTCTTATGTCACTAAATCATCACAATTATTTACTTTAATGGCACTTTCTTTTGCCATTTAATTGCCACTATTGATTCACTTTAATGAGGCCTATACGACTTAATTTAATTCTTTACTAAGAAATAAATTTTTTTAACAAGTGCAAAACATAGGGGCATGAGTACAAAGTCCTTTTTATTGACTTTCCAAATCATCAAAGTACATATTCCCCTCTTAAGGGTAATTGTAACGAGCGCGTGCCCCAGACGCCTTTTAAGACGTCTGGGAGGTGGCCCAGACGTCTGTCAAGACGTCTGGGATCACATCCAGACGTCTGACCAGACGTCCGGGATAGTTTACAGACGTCTGGCGAACAGTTATGCTCGCACGGGATATTCGTCTGCGTGCCTGTGCGCGCAGACCTACGATTCTGCCCTCTTTCTCTGCGGCTGCAGGCGGCTGCGACCGCCTTCTCTCTCCTCTCCGCGCGGCGTTAAAAGGGGGGGCGCGCCTCCCCTCCCGTCTCCACCATCTTCCTCCTTCTTCTCCTGCCTGTGCGCAAGAGCGAGCGGATGCGAGGGCGCAGCGGCAGCGGCAGCCGCAGTGAGCGCGGAGGAGCTGCGGCGTGCGAGGGTGGGGCTCTGCCGTGAGGGCGAGCTCGCCAGGAGCGGCTTGGCCGGCCGGCGGAGGGCGCAGGGGGCGCAGAGCGTCGTGGAGAGGGACCTGCTGCGGGCGGAGCAGCGGACGCGCGAGGTGCGACGCGGGCGGCGTCGCGAGCGGAGGCCGAGCAGGGTTCTGATTCTGGAAAAATTTCCAGAATCAGACGTCTGGGTTGATATCCAGACGGCAAGGTCGACGTCTGTAAGATCATACAGACGTCTGAAAGGTGAGTTCCGCTTTCTTCTTCCTTCTTGTCGACTGACCGTACTGAGGGAGGGGGGGTTGGCTGTGCGTAGGTTCGCTGATTCGCCATCCCTTGCGAATCAGACGTCTGGAAGTTGTACCAGACGGCGGGAGTGACCCCCAGACGTCCGGAGGGACCATCGGACGTCTGGGATCTAGGCAGACGTCCCCACAGACTTCTGGACGTCCGGGGAACCAAGCCGAACAGGTAATTCTCTGATCCACCGTTTAAGACGTCTGGAAGGAGTTCCAGACGTCTGATTTTGCACAGTATTGTCTTTCTCGACCCGTTTAGGGCCCGTTTGGGCTCCGTTTTCCGCGATTCGAGTTGCGTTCGTTTCAGAATTAATTCCTCTACCCGCCTACAGTAGCTATACCCTGTTTTGAGACTCTCCTTGTGTTTGATCCTTGTGATAGGACCTCGTTCGGTTGCAGTCTTGAGAGTCGCAGAGGCGCGCGGGATTCCCGATCACACCCCCATTACTCCCGTTATACCTGGTAGAGTGGCTTTAAGTATTAATAAAATCTGTTAAAGTATGGAACCATAACTAGAACCTAGGGCATTGCATGAATCCTAGGAATGAGAAATATATGGAATGATAGCTCCTAGGTGTTGCATGAATCCTAGGGCCGGAAAACTAGATTGTATGATAGATCCTAGGATATGGCATGAATCCTAGGGTGGAAAAACTAGTGGAATGTATATTACTGCAGTCTTCGAAAATTGGAAAGGAATATATAAAGCTGCCTGTAAAATTAATTAACAGCTGCCTGTTACGAATAAAGAAACATGTTTGAGATCATGGATTTTGAGAATGTGAATCTGGAAAGTGAAACATATGATGTTCTGAGATAAAGAGCTGGAACCCTACGGGGAATTAGGAGTGGAACTCCTGGAAAGAAAAAGGAATGGAACTGAGATGTAGTTTGTACTGTCTCTTGGGTACGCAGTACCAAGGGAAGTACCTGTACCTGTTTAGTGCAGAGTAGGGCCAGCCGCCCCAGGGACCCGGGGTTAGGATTGGCCGCTCTGTACCGACTTGTTGGCCCTCGTGTACGTAGTACCGAGGAGAGCTAGTAGTGTTAGGAGAGTACTAGCTATCCCACGGGCCCCGGGGTTCTGCTAGCCTCCTTCACCGACTTGTTAGGCCCACTAGGGCAAACCAGGGTAGTCAGGCGAGGGTGCGCGGACTGTGGAGGGGCAAGGCCCTGGTTTGGTTACTGTAGAGGGGTTGGACCCCTGTTACTGAGAGGGCTCTGCCCTGGTTCCGTGCTGTGCTTTGGGCGCACCCGTTAACGGAAACGACTGACCGCGTGCCAGTGCGGGCTAGCTACCTGTGCGTTTATCGCGCGTGCCGTAGTCACCGTTACGTCTGTCAGTGACCTTGGGGTGGTTGACTGAGGGTAGGATCACCACGGGGGACTCTCCCGGCCAGGAGAGCACCACGTGCTACTTCTACTTTTGGAAAAGACTGCAATCAAGATCGTTCCCACGAGGACATCCGAGATCAAGTAAAGGATCTGAGAAATAAATGAAATAGTAAGAAAAATTGAAAGATGTAAATAAAGGAAGTAATAGAACATAACAGCTCATGTACACTCTACTGTTGCCTTTAGTTAGTTTGCCACTCTACTCAGCGTTTTGCTGACGTGTTACACTCGTTACCTTTTTCAGGACCAGGTGTTGAGCAGCCAGGGTTGGCGGCTGCAGAGGACGCTGGGCTGAGTAGGGTCCAGTAGAGTTACCACAGCTTTGTACCCCTTTTTGTTTCTGTTCTAGTGAGTAGTTTTTGTTTCCGCTGTACCTTCTTTACCTGCAGTTTTTGTTATATGATAAATGTTGTTTTACTGTTGTGGTGGTGCCTACTGTAGTAGTTTCTTTCCTTACTGCTGTACTTTCTTACTGTTAGTTATATTCATGCTGAATGTGGTTTATTTTACTGTCTTTTGGTTACTCCCTCGTTGGACGACTGGGTCTTGGGATTAGTCGAGTCGGTCCGGTTCTCGTGTCTCGTAGGGACTCGGGAATCGGGTCGTTACAAGATGGTATCAGAGCAAGGTCGTCTCGAGAAGTGAATCAACTGACTGGAAAATAACCAATTCACATGTTTATAGCTAGAGTAGCCACCACAACATATCTCTTGACATGAGCTCTTAGAAGTGTTGTTAGGTACCGTCTGTTTTGACGTTTCCGTTTTGTTTCGCGTCTCCTTGCAGGAGATGCCTCGTCGTGGGACTGGCGAGACTGGCCGCGGGCGCGGCCGAGGGCGAGGTCGGCGAGGCGGACGTGCTGTCGTTGACGTCTCGGTGGACCAGCCACCACTCCCTGGCATCCAGGCCCAGGACCTCGCCAGACTGATACGGGATATTGTACGAGAGGAGCTCCACCCACCGCCCCGAGCACCTCCTCCTGGGGTTGCAAAGGGGGAGTCCTCTGTGGGACCACGCGACGGACGCGGCGCTGGACACGAGGGAGGGGATGGGCCCCTGCCGCCCCCACCTTCCTCCGACACTTCTGTACACGAGGCACCTTCGCCTGGAGGTGCACCAGCACCTCCCCTACAGCACCACTTCGAGCTTTTCGGACAGTTCCGGAAGCTGAAGCCCCCCTCATTCAAGGGGGATGAGGACCCGACCGAGGCAGAGGACTGGCTTGAGCAGCTGGAGAAGATCTTCGACACCCTTCGCCCCCCGGTGGAGTGCCGCGTGGCCTTTGCCACGTACCAGCTGGAGAGTGCGGCACACCGGTGGTGGAGGGCGGTCCGGGGACAGGAGAGGGACGAGCCGACGTGGGACCAGTTCGTCACCCTCTTCTGCGAGCAGTACTTTCCCCAGACGTGGCAGGACCAGAGGAGGCGGGAGTTCCACACTCTCCGCCAAGGGACGATGACCGTGAGCGCGTACCGCACGCGTTTCTTGGAGCTGTCCCGCTTTGTAGCGACAGCGGTAGCCATTGAGGAGGAGCGCCTTTGGAGGTTCACCGAGGGGCTCCGGCCTGCGATCCGGGGGTATGTCAAACCCCTGAAGCTGCCGACGTTTTCGAGGGTGGTAGAGGCAGCTATGACTTACGAGGAGACCAACCCGTCCGCGCGAGAGACCGACGGCGGGCGGAAGAGGCCCTTTCAGCCAGACTTCTCACAGGGCCGGCGAGAACGGAGACATGCGGCGTCCGCAGGAGAGCCGTCACGTTGTGCAGGGCCATCAGTGGCCTTTGGGGGCCCTCGACAGGGGCCAGTCGCCAGCACCGGACCCCCGCCTAGCCGACAGTAGGGACTCACTGAGGGCGGGAGTCGGGTTCCCCTCTGCTACCAGTGTGGCCAGCCGGGCCACGTCAGGAGGGACTGCCCATCTAGGGCAGGAGGTCAGCAGATACTTCCCGCGCAGAGCACTGGAGGGCGCGCAGGAGGCCGCGGTTTCCAGGCGCGAGGAGGAGGACCGCAGTCGCGAGGAGGGTACCGGCCAGCACCTACCCGTCCGACGCAGAGTGTGGCTGCTTCGTCCGCACCTAGAGCTGAGGGGCGTATCAACGCCCTAACACACAGGGACGCCAGAGCTTCGGGATCCGTGGTAGCAGGTATGGTTTCAGTTTCTGGCAGACTCGTTTACACGCTTTTCGATTCCGGCGCTACGCACTCGTTTGTCGCAGCCAGTTTCGTAGTTAGTTTGGACCAGGATTATACACTGTTAGAGAATCCGTTCGAAATCAGAGGTCCGAGTGGTCAGCTGTTTGTAGCTGAGGAGGTGTACACGGGTTGCGGGGTCAGCATCGGGGGACATAGCCTGCCAGCTGACCTGATTATGATACAGATGGAGGACTTTGGAGTGATTCTGGGGATGGATTGGCTGTCCGCTTACCACGCCTTGGTAGACTATTTTGAGAGGAAGATTGTCTTCTCCATTCCGGAGTTGCCTTCTTTCGAGTTTCACGGGCAGCCAGTGGACGGAGGTTTCAGGTGCATTTCGGCACTTCGGGCGGCGAGACTTTTGAGCCAGGGGTGTGAGGGCTTCCTAGCTTGTGTGGTGGCAGAGCACAGCCCCGTGGCAGACTTCCAGAGCATCCCGGTGGTCAGAGAGTACCCCGACGTGTTTCCAGACGAGTTACCAGGACTACCGCCCGAGCGTGAGATCGAGTTTGAGATCTCACTAGTACCAGGGACCAGCCCCATCTCCACCGCGCCATACAGAATGGCACCGCTTGAGCTGCGAGAGCTCAAGTCTCAGTTGCAGGACCTTTTGGAGAAGGGTTTCGTGAGGCCCAGTGCGTCTCCCTGGGGAGCCCCGGTACTGTTTGTGAAGAAGAAGGATGGGACCCTACGCCTTTGTGTGGACTACCGACAGCTGAATAGGGCCACCATCAAGAACAGATATCCGCTGCCGAGGATCGACGATTTATTTGACCAGTTGCGGGGTGCCACGGTGTTTTCCAAGATCGACTTGAGGTCTGGATACCACCAGTTGAGGATCAGGGAGACCGACGTCTCCAAGACAGCTTTCCGCACCCGGTACGGACACTATGAGTTTTTGGTCATGCCGTTTGGGCTGACCAATGCCCCCGCTGCTTTCATGGACCTGATGAACCGGGTGTTCAGACCGTACTTGGACCAGTTTGTGGTGGTTTTCATAGATGATGTACTCATCTATTCTAGAGATCGGACGCAGCACGGACAGCACTTGCGGATGGTTCTGGACACTCTGAGACGACGCAGGCTGTACGCCAAATACAGCAAGTGCGAGTTCTGGTTGAGGGAGGTGACCTTTTTGGGTCATGTGATCTTTGGAGACGGCCTGGCGGTGGATCCTGCCAAGGTCGAGGCAGTGCTCAGGTGGGAGAGACCGCGTTCAGTCACTGAGATTCGCAGTTTCCTGGGGCTGGCAGGTTACTACAGACGGTTCATCAGAGGGTTTTCGCAGATTGCACGTCCTATGACACAGTTGACTCGGAAGGATGTGCCTTTCGCTTGGACAGACGCCTGTGAGGCATGTTTTCTGGAGCTGAAGGAGAGGTTGACCTCGGCTCCCGTGCTCACCATCCCTGACAGTAGTGGCGGGTTCGTTGTGTACACGGACGCTTCATTGCAGGGGTTAGGAGGTGTGCTCATGCAGAGGGGCCACGTGGTCGCTTACGCTTCGCGGCAACTGAAGCCCCATGAGCATACCTATCCTACCCACGATCTAGAGTTGGCAGCTGTTGTCTTCGCGCTGAAGACATGGAGGCACTACTTGTACGGTGAGACCTTCGAGATTTTTACAGATCACAAGAGCCTCAGATATCTTTTTGACCAGAAGGAGCTCAACATGAGACAGAGACGTTGGTTGGAGCTCCTGAAGGACTACGACTGCAGCATCTCCTACCACCCGGGAAAGGCCAATGTGGTGGCTGACGCCTTGAGCCGTAAGGCGCCCGCACGCTTGGCCAGTCTACAGTTACAGAGTTGGAGCCTTTTGGAGGAGGTGGGCAGTTGGCGACCTCTAGAGTTACGAGGGTACTGTGGGGCAGTGACGGTGACACGGCAGACCAGACCAGAGTTGATAGACCGCATCATCACGGGATAGATGGCCGATCCGTACTTGCAGTCTTTGCGCGACAGAGTACTATCAGGGGACCCAGGGGACTTCTCTTTCACAGACCAGGTGTTACGCTTGGGGGGACGGTTGTGCGTCCCCAGAGACGAGGAGCTGTTGAGAGAACTCCTGACTGAGGCACACGGTTCCAGATTCACCATACATCCCGGAAACACGAAAATGTACCATGACTTGAGACGCGAGTTCTGGTGGAGAGGGATGAAGCGGGATGTGGGTGAGTTCGTGCAGCAGTGCTTAGTGTGCCAGCAGGTGAAAGCCGAGCATCAGAGGCCTGCAGGGCCGCTTCAGCTGCTTCCAGTGCCAGAGTGGAAGTGGGAGAGCATCACCATGGACTTGGTGGTGGGCTTACCTGTTACCCAGCGAGGACACGACGCAGTCTGGGTAATAGTGGATAGATTGACGAAGACGGCACGATTCCTGCCGATCCGAGTCACTTTGGGACCAGCACAGTTGGCAGAGAGGTATATCCATGATGTGGTGCGACTACACGGAGTTCCGCGGGAGATCGTATCCGACCGGGATACCCGCTTTACGTCCCAGTTTTGGGCTGAGTTTCAGCAGGCTTTGGGGACGAGGTTGAGGTTTAGCACGGCTTACCACCCCCAGATGGACGGACAGTCGGAACGCACGATACAGACACTTGAGGACCTTTTGCGTGCCTGTGTACTAGACTGGAGGGGCTCTTGGGAGGAGCACCTACCCCTGGCGGAGTTTGCATACAACAACAGCTATCACTCGAGCATCGGCATGGCTCCCTACGAGGCTCTGTACGGACGGAAATGCACGACACCCTTGAGTTGGGTTGAGGTGGGGACCAAGTGGGAGGTTGGCCCCAGGTTGATCCGGCAGAGTCAGGAGGTAGTTGAGCAGATCCATAGACGACTCCGCACTGTCAGGAGCAGACAGAAGAGCTACGCAGATCGCAGATGCAGAGAGGTGCAGTTCGAGGTTGGGGACCACGTCTTTCTTCGTGTTTCGCCCATGAAGGGCTTACAGCGGTTTGGGGTGAGAGGGAAGCTCGCGCCGAGGTTCGTGGGGCCCTTTGAGGTCCTGGAGCGGGTTGGACCCGTTGCTTACAGACTTGCCCTTCCCCCGCAGCTTTCTGGTGTGCACGACGTGTTCCACGTGTCCAACCTCAGGAAGTACGTAGCCGATCCCAGCCACGTACTGAGTCACGAGAGCGTCGAGGTGAGCGACGACCTGACCTACCCCGAGCGGCCAGTACAGATCCTAGACCGAGTAGTCCGCAGGTTGAGACGAAAGCAAGTACCCCTGGTAAAGGTTTTGTGGAGGAGCCAGTGGTACGAGGAGGCTACCTGGGAGCCTGAGGCGGCAATGCGGGAGCGGTACCCGGAGCTTTTCGCGGGTACGTCTTTTCGGACCGGCTTCGGTCCTCTTTGAGTTTGTTATGGTTATTTGGACATCTTCTTCCCGCACCCTAGTTGGCGCAAGTTTCGGGGACGAAACTTCCTTTGAGTTTGTTATATTGTAACGAGCGCATGCCCCAGACGCCTTTTAAGACGTCTGGGAGGTGGCCCAGACGTCTGTCAAGACGTCTGGGATCACATCCAGACGTCTGACCAGACGTCCGGGATAGTTTACAGACGTCTGGCGAACAGTTATGCTCGCACGGGATATTCGTCTGCGCGCCTGTGCGCGCAGACCTGCGATTCTGCCCTCTTTCTCTGCGGCTGCAGGCGGCTGCGACCGCCTTCTCTCTCCTCTCCGCGTGGCGTTAAAAGGGGGGCGCGCCTCCCCTCCCGTCTCCACCATCTTCCTCCTTCTTCTCCTGCCTGTGCGCGAGAGCGAGCGGACGCGAGGGCGCAGCGGCAGCGGCAGCCGCAGTGAGCGCGGAGGAGCTGCGGCGTGCGAGGGCGGGGCTCTGCCGTGAGGGCGAGCTCGCCAGGAGCGGCTTGGCCGGCTGGCGGATGGCGCAGGGGGCGCAGAGCATCGCGGAGAGGGACCTGCTGCGGGCGGAGCAGCGGATGCGCGAGGTGCGACGCGGGCGGCGTCGCGAGCGGAGGCCGAGCAGGGTTCTGATTCTGGAAAAATTTCCAGAATCAGACGTCTGGGTTGATATCCAGACGGCAAGGTCGACGTCTGTAAGATCATACAGACGTCTGAAAGGTGAGTTCCGCTTTCTTCTTGCTTCTTGTCGACTGACCGTACTGAGGGAGGGGGGGTTGGCTGTGCGCAGGTTCGCTGATTCGCCATCCCTTGCGAATCAGACGTCTGGAAGTTGTACCAGACGGCGGGAGTGACCCCCAGACGTCCGGAGGGACCATCGGACGTCTGGGATCTAGGCAGACGTCCCCACAGACTTCTGGACGTCCGGGGAACCAAGCCGAACAGGTAATTCTCTGATCCACCGTTTAAGACGTCTGGAAGGAGTTCCAGGCGTCTGATTTTGCACAGTATTGTCTTTCTCGACCCGTTTAGGGCCCGTTTGGGCTCCGTTTTCCGCGATTCGAGTTGCGTTCGTTTCAGAATTAATTCCTCTACCCGCCTACAGTAGATATACCCTGTTTTGAGACTCTCCTTGTGTTTGATCCTTGTGATAGGACCTCGTTCGGTTGCAGTCTTGAGAGTCGCAGAGGCGCGCGGGATTCCCGATCACGCCCCCATTACTCCCGTTGTACCTGGTAGAGTGGCTTTAAGTATTAATAAAATCTGTTAAAGTGTGGAACCATAACTAGAACCTAGGGCATTGCATGAATCCTAGGAATGAGAAATATATGGAATGATAGCTCCTAGGTGTTGCATGAATCCTAGGGCCGGAAAACTAGATTGTATGATAGATCCTAGGATATGGCATGAATCCTAGGGTGGAAAAACTAGTGGAATGTATATTACTGCAGTCTTGGAAAATTGGAAAGGAATATATGAAGCTGCCTGTAAAATTAATTAACAGCTGCCTGTTACGAATAAAGAAACATGTTTGAGATCATGGATTTTGAGAATGTGAATCTGGAAAGTGAAACATATGATGTTCTGAGATAAAGAGCTGGAACCCTACGGGGAATTAGGAGTGGAACTCCTGGAAAGAAAAAGGAATGGAACTGAGATGTAGTTTGTACTGTCTCTTGGGTACGCAGTACCAAGGGAAGTACCTGTACCTGTTTAGTGCAGAGTGGGGCCAGCCGCCCCAGGGACCCGGGGTTAGGATTGGCCGCTCTGTACCGACTTGTTGCCCTCGTGTACGTAGTACCGAGGAGAGCTAGTAGTGTTAGGAGAGTACTAGCTACCCCACGGGCCCCGGGGTTCTGCTAGCCTCCTTCACCGACTTGTTAGGCCCACTAGGGCAAACCAGGGTAGTCAGGCGAGGGTGCGCGGACTGTGGAGGGGCAAGGCCTCGGTTTGGTTACTGTAGAGGGGTTGGACCCCTGTTACTGAGAGGGCTCTGCCCTGGTTCCGTGCTGTGCTTTGGGCGCACCCGTTAACGGAAACGACTGACCGCGTGCCAGTGCGGGCTAGCTACCTGTGCGTTTATCGCGCGTGCCGTAGTCACCGTTACGTCTGTCAGTGACCTTGGGGTGGTTGACTGAGGGTAGGATCACCACGGGGGACTCTCCCGGCCAGGAGAGCACCACGTGCTACTTCTACTTTTGGAAAAGACTACAATCAAGATCGTTCCCACGAGGACATCCGAGATCAAGTAAAGGATCTGAGAAATAAATGAAATAGTAAGAAAAATTGAAAGATGTAAATAAAGGAAGTAATAGAACATAACAGCTCCTGTACACTCTACTGTTGCCTTTAGTTAGTTTGCCACTCTACTCAGCATTTTGCTGACGTGTTACACTCGTTACCTTTTTCAGGACCAGGTGTTGAGCAGCCAGGGTCGGTGGCTGCAGAGGACGCTGGGCCGAGTAGGGTCCAGTAGAGTTACCATAGCTTTGTACCCCTTTTTGTTTCTGTTCTAGTGAGTAGTTTTTGTTTCCGCTGTACCTTCTTTACCTGCAGTTTTTGTTATATGATAAATGTTGTTTTACTATTGTGGTGGTGCCTACTGTAGTAGTTTCTTTCCTTACTGCTGTACTTTCTTACTGTTAGTTATATTCATGCTGAATGTGGTTTATTTTACTGTCTTTTGGTTACTCCCTCGTTGGACGACTGGGTCTTGGGATTAGTCGAGTCGGTCCGATTCTCGTGTCTCGTAGGGACTCGGGAATCGGGTCGTTACAGTAATGCAAGAGAGAAGAAAAGAAAATATAGAAAAAATAAAAATACGAGGATCCTGAAATATGAAGCACTTCATCAACCTAATTGAAATCATCTCAAAAATCATAAAACTTGGGCATCCATCCCACGTTGCAATGCTTCTTCAAAGATTCACATCATCCTTATTTAGAAGCCCAAGATGTTTTTTAGCTATGCAAAATTCTCCTTGTGAAGACCAATAATTCAAAATAAAGTTGAAGACCAACAATTCAAGAAGCCTATCTTATTATGTCTGCTGCCTCACTTCCTTGTGTTGTGATTGGGAGTTGACCTTTGTCATAGCTATAGTAAATCGATTGTTAAGACTAAATATTCTAGCGAATGCAAAAAATCAAGGTACTATTTAATAATTGGAAGTGGGAGAAAGAGGATGCAGCTGTTCTCATAGATACACAAGATAATTAATGAGGATACCTCCTCATCCTTTAACTCTTGAGCCTTTCTACTCATCTTCCCCCATTGGCTAATTATGATAGGTTAGTAGCAATGTTCATCCATAGTAGCATAGCAACAGCTGTTGGTTCAGCAGCAACTGCTGGTAGTTCAGCAGTAGCAGCTCTGCTAGTTCAACTGCAGCAACTTTGCTACAGTAGTAGATCTGCCACAGCAACTTAGATATGTACTTCAACCCTGAAAATATCTACAAGCATCAGTGATAAACTTTAGTAGCAACACCACTTTATATAGCTGTAACACAATAAGAATCACCAAGCAAACCATCTTCAACCATCTTTCATGGGTAAAGACAGCAATAACAACAATAACATCTTCTAAACCAGGCAACAACTCATTTATCAGTCGGCACATATGCAAAATAAGTCAACCATTGATCTATAACCAATATCACCCATGATCTAGCAACATCTTCTGACCAATCAAACCAAATCTCCTCCTAAGTAAATCTAAGAAACCCAAACCAACATAAAACATTCTACAATCATGAAATTGAAATGAGGCACTTGATAACATGAGTGAGCATTCAGTAGGGATATAAAAAAGATCTTCATTCCGAAAATAGAACATAATGAGATCTCCATTCAAAGTTTGAAAATCTCTCACTCAAGATTTGCCCCTCATTGATTTTTAAAATCAATATCTAAAGTAGCCACTTCTAAAAAACATCATCCTATGAATTTCATCTACTAGCAACATTTGATTAATCCAACCAAATTTGATTTTCAGGTCATCTAAAATAAAAAAATGGCAATAGCTCCACCATCTAATCAATATTCTTTCCAACAACATTAGCCTCTAAAATCAACAGAAAAATTATCTTCCCTTTTATGTTTTAGAATTTGGTAAGAAATTTTAATAGAAACTTTAGTATGAAATTGCAACTTCTTCTAGGATTGAAGATGACATCTATAACAATAAGGCAAATCTTGTATCATAGAAACCATCAGACAAAAAAGTACATCAAAATCAAAGTCGTTGAAATCAAAATCGAAGCATACTAAAAGAGGATTTTGTCCTCACCTAATCTGGACTATTCATTTTTTATAACCAATTTAACAGCCATCCAAGTGTTGCCTACACCTACCACTTACTTATACAAAACCAAGAAAAGAAAAAAAAAGCTAATAGATGGTTTTTTGAGTTTTTATTGAGCTCAATAGCCATCCACTTCATTCCACCAGAAAGATTAAAGCATATTTACAGGTTTTGCATCCAAAGATTGGACAAAAAGTATGTTTTGGATGCATAGGTGGTCACATTTTCATCAATAGGTGTCCCTGTAATATGTTGTGTCATTTTATTAACCTCAAATATATGAGCAGCTTCAAGTATAATTCCACGAGAGTTGTCAATTCAGATACCCATTTTTATTGCTTTCCATTCCTAGAAATTTTAGTAAAGACAACATAGCCAACATATTTATCAAATTGAAAAGAATATTAAGGTAATTACCAACCTATGCACCACATTCCATCCATGTTCTTCACCATTCTCGATTACATCCTTGAGAGCAGAAAGAAGAACCTTCCATAATTTTGTCACAAATTCATTCTCAGGCTCAACATCACCAGAATGACCTTACACCCAAAGAAGATCGAGGTGACATGCCATTCAGCAGCAGTAGTAGCAATAGATGGTTTAGCAGCAGCAGCTGGAAGTTCAGGAGCAGTAGCAGCAGCTCTGCTAGCTCAGCTGCATCGGCAGCAGTAGATCAGCCACAGCAACTAATCAACCGCAACATCAATTCAACTGCAGCAGCTACGAACTACATATAAATTCACCAAACGAATCCAACTATAAATAGTCCATTATAAAAAGAGATCGTGTCAACACTCAAGAGAATCTAACAACTCAGATTTATTATTTTCTTGCCTAATAAATTCACCAAGATAATGTTAATTTCAAGCTTTTAGGCAGGGAAGAAAACCAAATAAAAATACTTGCGTGGAAGGATCCTCACATCTGATAGCAGAGAACACACAGATTCAAGAATAATCTACAGTCCAAGTGTAGCCATTATATATGCAAAAACAAGGATTCCCTGCACATAATTTATCCAGATGATCAGTAAAACAAGATAAGAACATATTATTTTGGAAAAAGGAGGGAAACATGAAATCCAGGTTAAGTTTCCTACCATGGCAAGCCTTTTTTACCTTTGAGAAAATACTCCTATCCCTCCCCATAACTCATGTTCACTTAACCATTAGCAACTGATTATAACCTCTAAGTCTAGCACTCCAAGGCCACACTCTGCAACAGATGTACAGACTATTGATTGTAACAAAGGAAGAGATGAATTGTGAAGATATAGTACTGAATACGTAGAAAAAAAAATTAAAAGGAAGATAGACTACTGAATTGTGAAGCGAGTTATGTGAGAAATTGAGATTTCTACCACCCTAAACCATATGGATGCTATTGAAGAAACATGATTACAAAACTCATAAATGCAACTATGCTACTTGCATATATGAAATGAAGACTGAGTTGCAAGTAGGCATTTCTATCACTAGGAAGGTTGGTGAATTATTGACACAATCATCAATATCAGTGTTGACTTTGTTTTAGTAGGTCTAAGGTTGTGTTTTACTTTGATTAGTTGGAAATTGGCCAAATGATCAATTAATTAGATGGCATAGAAAAAGCCAATTGGCAGATGGGAAAGAACTATGGAAATATCGGTGTCCACCTCTACTGCTCCATGTATACCATAATTTGAAGTCTCTATTAACTGTCAAGAATCAAAAATGAAGATTACCGAAAATTAAATAGTCCACCTACTTTGCAAGCAACCTAGAATGTGAGATCTTTAGGGTCTTCAATTATCTTAGCTAGGGTATGCAAGAATGTTGCTAGATCAACCCCATATATAATTCGATGATCTGCTATGACATTCACCTGCAACATTTGGCAATTTCCTCCATATCAGGTTATGGATTCAGCATAACCATTAGATTCAACAATTTAACAAATGAACTAGATGGTTATCCAACTAACCTGCATTTGACTTTTGACCCCAATTTACCCGTCCTTGGTAGCAACTACTGTTGGTTCAGATGCACCAACTGCCATGATTGCTTCCCGTACAAATCATTGCTCAAAAGAGAAAGTCAATTATTTGAAGTGCAAACAAATGCAATATCAAAGCCATATTGGCAAATGGATACCTACAGAAATAACTCAAATACCTGATCAAATTTAACCCCAATCTGTAAGACATCTACATTGTATCTCTAAATAACAGAAATGCTATTTGATGCATTACGAGATTTCTCGGTTGGGTAGTATTCAGATTCTATGCTTCAGAATCATGTCCATTCCCAACTAGTGATGGCAACAATGGAATTGAGCTTCCAACATCTAATGAAACACTTGGAATAAATAGAAGCATAATAGTAAAGGAAAACTTGAGAAATTAAGTGGAATTCTTGGTTACCCCTTCTCCCAAAAAAAGAATTACAAAAAGTCACCCACTAATGAGTATACAATGAAAAAGGAAAGATATATTGAATGCCTTGCGACCACACTGTAATCTAAAGGATTTGAGGCTATCAAACTATGGTGGCACTACACTGGCAGAATGGATGGCAGATTCATCCAGCAAGCTTGACAAGATTGCACTTTGGTATTCTAAAAATGTCAGAATACCAAAGTGCTTTTTCTTCTCAAAAAACATGTTTGCATCTGGCAGCCCAAAGCGCAACCAATAAGAAACCTCCCAAATGTTTGGATTCCTAAACCTCCCAAATGTTTGGGAAGGATAATTTCATTCCATGACTCTGTGAGCCTTCTTTCTTGTTCACTCCCATTCCAAACTATTGTTAACAATTGGGACCTCTTAATAGTCCACCTACTGTCATATTCACATCAGAATGTGGCACCCTAATGGTATTGATTGGATGTCCTTTTTTCAAAACTAAGAGAAATGCACCACAATTGGTCATAATAGAAACCAAAGTAAATGCAAGATCATAACAGAAATACTAATTTTAGAATGATTTTTTTTAAAAAAAGATAATGATGCAAGTAGTGATACCTGTGGTAGACTGTATAGAAGCCAATATAAGCAATTCAGCAGCAGCATAGCAGCAACAGTAGGTTAGCCATAGTGGCATAGCAGCAGCTGCAGTTCAGCTGCAGCAACTGTAGTTCGCTCCTAAAACAAAATCTTGAACCATTCATTGGTTTTGTTTTGAAATCATTATCTGATGTGTAAGAAACCTAAGTGTTTACCAGATCTGAACAAAAAAAAAAAGATTGCAAGGCTTGGTTGCTACTGATTTGGTCATTTGGTCAATTGATGCTCATTAAGCAAGGCTTGGTTCTTGCATTGAGGTTTCAGAACTTGCAATAAAGCAACAATCTTACTATCAGTCCATTCAATAATAAACCACAACATGCATCAAATCTAATTTACCACACCCTCAAAGCTTCCAAATCTTGTAAAAGAAGTTACAATCCTTCAATATTCAGTCCATGAAACAAAAAACTTTCTATTTGTCCCCTAGAGGCAAGAAACCAATGAAACCAGACTAACTACTAGATCTTTACATCAAGAGAACACATTTATAGCCAATAGCAATCTGATCACACTTTTGGGCCAATTACAAGCAAGAAAGAAGCCCATAATAACACATTTGATGGACATCAGATTGAAAAGAACCTAATCATATTATAAAGCAATAACCTATAATCATTCCACCAATAAAATAGAAGTCATTGCACATAACCTATAATCATTCTTTTGAGTTCAAGGCTAAACATAACAATCAAGAAAAATACAAAAAGGAATATTCATAAATTCAGAAGCTAGGACACCTAAATTAGACTCCAAACCATATCTAAACTAGATAATGTAGGCAATATACTCATTTATCAAATCTTCATCTTTGAGTTCACACACTTATTAAAAGTTCTAGAAAAAAGATTAAGAAATAACTATATTTAGCAATCTAAGAAGTATAAAAAGTTATAATGGCAAGTAAACTTGTCCATTACCTTGGAATAGCAAGTCTTTAGGCCATGCAATGATTGAACCAATAGCATCTCCTATAGTTTCATATTGGTCAAATTGCCTAATCAAAGGCTCATCTTCCTCAATTGCAACCTCAATAACAACCCTTATATATTTTGATCCAATTTGGATGCCTCCAATACACTGGCTTGGATCAATTATCTGTACATGAGCATGTGCAACTTCTACTTTAGCGGAATCTATACCAAGCAATGAAACTTCCTGTAGTAATAAAACATTAGAATCTATACTGAGTTATGATCACTTAAAATACACAAAAAAAAGTAGATGCAACACTTTCATGTTGCCTTTTTGAAGTTCTTATCGCATTCCTTAAGGGGTTATCTTCTTGTCTTTCCTACAAATTAGCATCTGGATTATATGCACCAGATACAAGAATCAATAGGGTTCTTGATAAAAGTAAAGAAACCATAAACAAAGTACCTCAATTGAATCCCTGATTTGCAAGTTTGGTTGGGTCAAAGAATTTAGCATTTCTTTTAAACTATTTATCTCTTGATGTTGTGATGCCAACATTTCCTCTATCTTTTTGTCTTGAGCATCCAACTTTGCTTCAAGATTTTCTCTCTTAAACATTCTTCCTCACTTTGTGCTCCACTCATAATAGACACTCCTAACCCATATCCATGCAAATATTTTGTTTCCCAGTTCCCACTATGGTTGTGTAAACCTCATCAGTGTGACAAAGATCCTCTAACTCCTCTCCTTTCTCCATGACATTAGTTAATTGCTCCTAAGAATTATCCAACAAAAATAAGTACAAAGAAAAGTCCATGACTTGTAATAAGAGGAAGAGAAGAAAAGGTAAAATTCCATTTCACAAAAGAGAGTCTTACAATTTTTCCTGCAACCTCAGCATTAATAGGTGTACCATCCTTTTTCTTGTGTGTAGCTATGAACACTTCTGCACGAGTCATTTTTCTTCCCTTTTCCTTCTCCATCTAATACAATCCAAGGAATAATATTTATCACTATAAACGAGAGAAAATTTTAACCAAAAGCATGTGAAATACTTTATGTTTCAAATATGCATAACTTTTGGTTCCTATTGTGTAGTTCATTTTTAATTTCAACCTATTTGAATTGTTGGTAGTAGAATGCTCCTACAATACAAGTATAAAACTATAAAATGTAACAATGAAATAAACTTGACTGTAAACTACAAAATTTAGCACAATGTACCTAGAATTTTTCAGTATCCTGATACTCATTGAGAGATTTCCATTGTTCTTCTAAAACACGAGGATCATGATGTTGTATCCTCTCCTCAAATGGCCAATTAGGCTTGTAATAGTCTTCCTTTTGCTTGCTTTTAAAATCCCTCTATTTTTTTGCTATTGAATTCATGATCAATTTCTTTATCTTTATGTTAAAATCAAATTTATTCTACATGAATATTTAAAGAAAAATGTCAACACAATTTTCTTTCCTAAGGTAAAGATATAAATGGATCTAATATCATTAATAAGTACCTGAACAAGTTCAAACATTGTCATATTCTTATCATTTGGAATCAACCTCCAATTTGTGCAATCTAAAGGAGAGAGTTCTGAATTTCAAGCTATAGTTCCCAGAAAACTTTTCAAGTCGTTTTGAGTAGGCCCAATGGGTTGGTGCAACTCATTCATATCCACAAAAATCTTATTTGTATACTTATTGCCCCACAACTTCAAGCATATTGTGAGACCTCATTTTTTCTTTTGGTTACAATCCATTGCTAACAATATAAACAGAAATGTTTTAAGTAAACAAACATTATGTTATTGAAAAGAAATATATCAATAACATGTAGGGAGCAAGGAGAAATTAAAGACCATGACAATATATTCAAAAGCAAAAAAACATGGTTGGTAAAGATTTGCTCATATTTTCTTTATCAATTATCATCAATTTATTCATGTTATCTTTAATTAAAAATTCATAATATTATAGAATATTATGCACATTTCCATAGATTGTATGTTATCGTACCATTTTCACCGACTTCAGACTCTGTGCTCTCCTAAGATCTTGCCTGAGACTCATAACACACTTGTTGAGGATCTAAGCCATGTGAAGATAATTTTCCCTTTTCTTTTGATGAACCTCTTTTCTTTGTTCTCGTTGCTCATAGCCCCTTTCGAACCTTGAGACTTGTCCACATGTGGCTGAGCCACTCTTTGTGTTTCTTTAAATCTTCTTGGCTCGTCATGTGATTGATTGATTGTGGCTAAAATTTTTTTCAATTGAGATCCAACAGGCGGAGGAGCTTTCTGAAAAGAATATCTTGCCTCCTCTCATTTATGTCGAATTCACCTCTACCTTGCTTTCGGTTCAACATCCTACAGTTAAATCAAAAGAAAAAGAAATAATTTAAACATAAAAGAATGAACAGTAACAAATTAAATAAGATTCAATAAACATTTAAAATAATTTTAAAATAGTAACTCACATTCATTTAAGTTGTCTTCCTCAGTCTCAATGTCAAGAATGGTATCCATATTAATAGCATTTAAGTGTTACTGCCATATGTCTTTAGTGAATGCTACATCATCCATATCATTTTTTATTACATTAACATTATCATCATTCTCCAAAGAATCTTCCATATGTGCATTTGTAGAGGTATTATCTAAATGTCCATCATTATGTGCATCTATGACATTATCTTTGATGTCATATGTGTCTTTAGGTCTTGTCTAAATCACAAAGTGCCAACCTTTGTGATTAGGATGTCAAACATAGAAAACTTGTCCAACTTGAGATGCTAGGACAAATGAATCATCTAAATAGCCAATTTGCTCCAAATTCACTAATGTAAGACCTTCCTTCTTTTCTACTTTAGATTATACCCATTGACACTTGAATAACACAGTTTTTAATTTGTCATAATAAATATTTTGGATAATATCAGTCAAACACCATAGTAAGCAACAATTCCTATTGTAGGGTTTGGATCATTTGCTTTCAAAAAACACTTTGTATCAACTACTACTAATACTCCACTATTTTGTGTTTTTCTGTTCCCTTATTTACGCTTTGTATGGAATCTAAAACCATTTATTATGTGACCATCATAATAAACTCCCTATGTTGTGTGGTCCTCGAGCAAGCACCTCAAGTTCTTCTAGTACAAACTCTTTCTTTGCCTTTTCCTTAATCTACATACAAAAGCAAAAAAATATCAATTATGATTTTGACGATTAACAAGGAACTTATCAAACTCAATAGCAGGTAGCATTCATGTTGCTTGAACCAATCAGGAAATGTACTATTGTGGAGATTGCTCAATTCCTTTTTGGATAGGTGTCGATTTGATTTCAAATTGTCCTGATGCAATCTGCAAGTAGTAGCTTAGGGAAAAATCTAACAATATGATATAAATTCCAACAAAATCAAACTACACAAGTTCATCACAATGTGATCTACTTTTTAAATGGCAATACTACATCATAATTTGATAATATATACCCATGTGCATGATTCATCAAAGTAGGGTTGAGAATTGTCAGAGTTCCTTTCCTATTGCATGGCCTGATTGTGAAACTGTAGAAAACCCTTCATCTAGGGTATCGAAGTCATCCTCAACATTTCTCGATAACCTATTGATCCTTGCCTCTACACCTTGCAAGTATCTAGAACAAAATGTAAGGCATTCGTCTACTAGATATCCTTCAACAATGGAACCTTCTGGATGAATTTTATTGCAAACATATCTTTTTAATGTGAGAAGGTACCTAGTAAAAGCAAACTACATAAATTAGTGTGTAAAGGAATTATTCAAGTAAATTACTTGAAATAAAGTTTAATTACCTCTCAATAGGGTACATCCATCGATATTGAACAGGACCAGGTAACTTTGTCTTCGTAGCTAAGTGTACTGGCAAATGCATCATTATATCAAAGAACGATGGTGGGAATATTTTCTCCATTTGAAGCATTGTATCAACAATTCTTCATTCCAATTGCTCAATATGACTTGAATCGATCTCCTTTGAGCATAAATCTTTGAAGAAAGTGTAAAATTCTATCAGCATGAACCTCACATTGTCATTCTTTACAGCAACTGCTAGCAACAATGAAAGTAGTTGTTGCATTAAAATATGACAGTCATGACTTTTCAAGCCAAAGATATTTTGTATGGGTATACTTATGCATCTAGATATGTTTGATGCATACTCGTCTGGGCCCTTTATTCCTTTAAGAGTGTCAATTTTTCCTTTCTTCTTTAAAGAAAAGCATGCAGGTGGTAGGTTCATCTTATTTCCCACAACATTTAGATTCAAAGCATGTCTGATATTCATTTCCTGCAAATCAAGTCGAATTTTTACATTATCCTTGTTCTTTCTGTCCAATGCTAATAGTGTTCCCAAAATACTTTCTCAAATATTTTTCTCAATATGCATTACATCAAGATTATATCGTACAAGATTTTCTTTCCAGTAAGGCAAATCAAACATAATACTTTTCTTATCCAATTAGGCTTGTACTTGCTTTTGTTTTTGGGATGAATGCCAATAATATTAGGAATACCTTCTAGTTGTGCCAAAAGTTCATTGCTAGACAATTTCTTTAGTGCTCCCCAAACTCTTGCTTACCATTAAAGGATGCCAATTGTCTTTGAAAGTTATGATTCATAGGAAGAAAACGTCTATGTCCCATGTAGATATTTTTTCGACTATCACGAAGATATATTGAGTCTTTGTCGCTACTGCGTGAAGGACATGCCATGTATCCTTTTGTTATCCATCTAGAGATATCACCATAAGAAGGAAAATCATTAATGATCCATAGAAGTATAGCACGTAATTGGAATAACTCTTTTTTAGACACATCATATGTTGAAACACCACACCATAACTCTTGTAGCTCCCCAATTAAGGGCAGCAAAAAGACATCAAATAAGCTTTTAGACCAGATTTACCAGGGATCAATGTTGACAATATGAAATTGGATTGTTTCATGCATAACAATGGAGGCATATTGTAGGGTATCAAAATAATGGGCCATATGCTATATTGTGATGATAAAATTCGAAAAGGATTAAAACCATTGGTTGCAAGACGAAGTCGGACATTTCAAGGATCCAAAGAGAAATCTGGATGTTTACTATCAAAAGTTTTCCATGCTAGAGAATCTGCTGGGTGTCTCATAATAGCATCTTTTGAGCGATCTTCAACGTGCCATCTCATTAGAGAAGTCTTCGATGACAAACAATTTCACCAATCCAAGCTTCAATGGAAAATACCACATAACTTGAGCAGGAATTTTCTTACCTTTCTTACAATTTACATCATCTTCTAGTTCATTACCACATTCCCTCCATCTATATGCATCAAACACTTTACATCTGACATCATTTGCATTCTCTTTCCAATATATAACTTGCATTTGTTAGGGTAGATGTCAATTTTCTTGTAGCTAAGTCCAAGTGCAGAAATTTATTTCTTAGCTTGATAAAAGGACCCTGGAAGTGTTTCTCCTTCAGGAAATGTTTCTTTTAGCAATTCTAATAACATGGTGAAAGATTTATTTATCCAACCTCCAAGGCATTTTATGTAAAACAAGTGGACAATAAATGATAACTTGCTAAAATTTTTACATCCAGGGTATGGTTCTTGTTCATCATCCTTAAGCAAGTTAAAGAATTCTTTCACTTTGCTATCAGGACCACTTGAAGACTCATATTCCATGTGATCTATGTCATTATGAAAATTATGCAAGCCAAAGTTATCATATATGAGCTCGTTTTTTTGTTCATGTTCTTCATCTTCACCACTTTCAACAATACTTTCATTGACATCTATGGGTACTTCCCCATGAAAAATTCATTGAACATACCCTTGTAGAAAGCCATTGCATAATAAATGTTCTAATATTGCTTTCCTATTTGCATGACATAGGTTATCACATTCTCTGCAAGGGCAAACAATAGTGCTATCTTTTGGTGCTTTCTTAAAAGCAAAATCAATGAATTGGATAACACCTGTCAAGTATTTACTACTTGCCCAATCTTCTTCAAATATCCAACTTTTATCCATTGTTTAACACTCAACCAAGTAATGAATACTTGAGGAGGTATTTTCCAAAGCGATTACAAATATGATCCATCAATATCTACAATGAAATGAAACTTTCAAAGTAATATAAATAATGAAAATGAAGAACCAAGAATGTTGATAAATCAAGAGAGAGGATTGAAAAGTAATTTGGGTTGTGTGCACAAAGTTAAGCATTCATTTCTGCCATCATTCTCTTTTGTTTGGATTTTAATTTTCTTGGAGATGGCTACTGCATGTTATTTATTTTTCAGATCATATGAATTGAATGTAAGCTACTTAAGGGGTTTTGTTAAAATCTTGAAGAATTGGTAGTGTGCATATCTATAATGGATATGCACACACAAGATAAGTCATCTCTTTCGATCTTTGTCTAGCCTTATTTTCAGAATTTTAGTTTTTATTGGATCATGGAGTTTGCTATTTTTTCTACTTGCTTCAGACAGACTTGGAATTTGAGGAATTATGGATTGAGGGATCTTGTAAAGAAATTAAACTTGGGAGTGAGCCTAGCCAAAAGATATGCACATGGAAGTTAAGTCCTTTCTTTTGGTTTATTTTGTTTCCAATGCTGAATTTGAACACATTAAATGAAGACTTGCTTATTTGTTATTGTTGCTATCAAAAAAATTTGCAATGGCATTTGGTGCTTGGTTGTAAAGAGAATTTCAGAGTTCTTTAAATTTGTTGGCGATAGTTATTTGAGAATATTAAGAATTTGACTTGAGGATGCAGAAGTGTGCATGTTCTTTTAGGATATGCACACAAAATATAAGTCCCCTAATGTTAGTCGCTCTGAAACAGGTTTTAAAATCGTAACGTTGTAGTATAGGCCGAATCAATGTGAAAACAGATAAAATTTATAACTCGAATATCAAAAATGAAATTCGAGGTCGTTTACTGGGAGCAAGTGGCAAATATAAATCTCAAGATCACAATTCTAAATAAGAATATATCAAATTGAAGCACTAATCAGATGAATATATAAGAGCAAGAATCAATGTAGCAAAAATGTCAGGATAAAATGATGATTTGAATCACCAAATTATCCTAGTTACAATGATATTCAATGAAGCAATCAGTATCAGATGATCAAATGTCACTCAATAAGTGTGTTGCACTTCTGTTGAATCTCAGACGTCTGCTCAGCCAATCAGACGGCTTAACTTGCTCTTGCTACAGTGCAAAGGCATTGCTCTTCTTTCTCCTTCTTCAGCTCCTTCTCTTCTCTTTCTTTGCCTTGGCTTTTCTTTTCTTTCTCTGCTTCTTCTCTTTTTCACACATAGAGGGGGGTTTCTTCTTCAAACGGGTAAGTTTCAGCCATTGATCTTCAGAGCAAAACCCCCCCAACCCTTGCATTCTCTCTTTCTTTCTCTCTGGGATCCGCCCTCCCAAGGACTTGCACAGTACCAGGCAATCGGATTTGGATCTAAGCGTACCCAGGACCAGGGTTGCGGGTGTGGGTCGCAACTGAGGTATGCACAGGTAAGGTGAGTCGAGTCAGTGCTAGGCCCGCGAGGTACGTGTCATGGGAGAGGTAGTGTTGGGTGAGAGGGGACCTCACCCCCATGTGTTGAGGCGAATAGCCTACAACACAAATTCAATTTATGTGATGTTTGGAGTTCTATCGTGCCCAATGTGGGACTAAAGTCCCCGTCCTTCTGCTTGTGGGCTACAGTGAAGATGCTTCCGCTCAATTGGATGGCTATAGTTGATGGAGGCCTCAATTGAAGACCTGGGATGGTTCTTGGGACGTAGCCGCATCACCTAGAGGTGTCACCTGGAGCTACAGGTGCTAAAGAGAGCTCAAAGCTTCCTTCGAAGCTTTGCGGTAATGGCGTGGCACCTGAAATCTGAAACTCAAGAAAAATGGCCTCGTGGCCACGTCAGATGGCTTAGTAGTATTGCCAGGGGATGGCGAGTGTTGTGGTGGGTGTAGCATGGAGTAAGGGTGCATGAGGTGGTTAGATGGTGACGGAGATGGCCGTGCGAAGGTGGGGTGTTCGGGGGTGTGTTTGAAGGAGCAATCAACTTAACTAAGTTAGGGCTTTTGCTCCTGGGATTGAGGCGGAGGTGTAGGGATGAGCGGCAGCCAATTTGATGGAGCGTAGTGGCCATGCGAACTAGCCGGAGGTACACCGTGCAAAGACGGGGAGCATGTGAGTGCGATGGCGGTCGAAACGGAGTGTGGTTGGTGTGTGAATGAAGTAGTGGAGTTAGGGAACTTATCTTGGTAGTTGGAAAATGATAGGGGTAGAGGCAATGTCGGTTGCAGTGTGGTCGACGCTAGGGAAGAAAGTGACTCCGGTGAGAAGGAAACGACAAGGAAGATGGAGGGAGAGATGCCTGCTAGTATGGTGCGACGTGGAGGAAGACGAGGAAGATGAATTTGCCGCTGGTTTTGTGGATGGACGATGAGGGAGGTCAGGAGGAATCGCCAGAGCTCGAGGAGCCTTTCGACCAGAGTAGGAAGGAGGAATGTGGGGAGTTTCCAGCCAAAATCAAGCTTAAGATGGATGGTATGCATTGGGGCTTCTTTTATAGGCCTCTGGAGGATGATTTGAGCTTGGGAAGCAATCTTCCCAAGCTTACAAGGTTTGTCGGAGATGGGCGCCTGAAGGATACCCGAATCTCTTATGTGTTCGCATGAGAGATTGGAAAGGTTTTAGGGCTTTAGATCTGGCTCAAAAGGAGGATAATTCCTTGACAAACTTTCTTTTCAAATCTGAAAGGGATTCATCAAGGAATCAAGAAGAAAATGCTAAATCAAGCTCACCGGAGTTGTAGGATTAGGATTTCATGGCAGCAGGGACTTTTTTGTGAAAAAGATGATAAATATAGGACCTTTTTGTAAAGAATTCAAAAGTTAGGGGTATGTGTGTGAGATAAAAGAGTTAGACATAACCAAATTGCAAATTAGGTCAAGATGATTTCAAATTGGGCCCAAATTTTGGTACAAACCTAATTTAGACCTAAGGAATCTAATGGTGAAGTTGGATTTTAGTTTTGACCTAGTTTGATAGGGTAATTTGCATAATTACCCAAATTAGGGTAAATATCTATCTGAGACTATTTTAGGTCAAGACAAGTTCCAATTTTCAAATTGAAGGTACCAAACCCTAGAGAATATTTTTATATGATTTTTAGAGGGTTTAGGTGAATTTTATTCTGACCAGAACCTCAGTTAATTAAGCAGGTCTATTTTTAGGGTTTCAGATGTCATTTAATTCCTGAAATGCACGAAAATCCTTTTCTGTCTGTTCTAACCCACTTGTTAGACTCTTAAGACCATTTGACCTTTGTTCAACCCCTGAGAAAACCAGATGTTATTCTATTTTTGTGATGAAATGGTAAAGTTACAGAAATAACCCTATATTCTTATCTTCTTCTCAAATCAATGTTTTGTGCCCTTAAGACCTTCTGATGGATATGTAGGAGCTTTTATTGACTTAATCAAATAAAATTGAGCTAGTTATGAATCATGATGGTGTTCTCATTGCCTAACATTTCTCTATAGTTCTATTTTATACATTTCTTCTTTCAAATAGAGCTTTGGAATGCAAATTTTGTCATGGTTGCTACATTTTTTTGCTACATGGGATCTGTTCTCATGAAGTTTGATTTGTTGAAGGGCATATATCCACATTGGAAATGTGCCAAGAATTGAGAAGAATGTTCAAATTAGATATAAGTGTTTCCTACGATTACTGCCTGGCTGCTGCATTATTTTCAGATTAAGAGCTACTAATTTCGTAAGGAGTGGACCACATTGGTTTTAGCTTGACGATGGGGAAGTGTGCATATCCTGTTGGAACATAGAGGAGATTTCCACACATGTGGTAGTAGCTACCAAGAAAATCCAGCCACCACCCTTAGGAATTAGACCTACAGCCTTGTTGACTGGCAGCAACCTAGCAACCAATTTGTCCAGCCACTGGTCTACCCTTCTGCCTAGATCAGTTCACCACTGAATCGGCCACCATCTAGAATGTAGGTGATGGGAACACCATCATGATCCCTAACTAGCCCAATTTGATATGATAAAGTTGATAAAATCTCCTACATTACCATCAGAGGGTCATATATGCATAATATTCTATTTTGAGAAGATATGAACATAGGGTTATTTCTGCACTTTAACTGCATTTCATGAGTACCAAATAACCACGGGAAATTTCAGGGGTTAATTAAAGGTCAAATGGTCATTAATGTCTAATAAGAGGGTCCATGCAAATAGAAATGGGTTTTCACGCATCTTGAGAATTAATGGACATCTGAAACCCGAAAAATTGACCTGCTTAATTAACTGAGGTTCTGGTCAAGATAAAATTCACCTAAATCTTATAAAATTATAGAAAAATATTCTATAAGGTTTAGTACCTTTGATTTGACCATTGGAATCTATTTTGACCTAAAAGAGTCTTAGATAGATTTTTTTTTAAACAAGAGTCTTAGATAGATAGTTGCCCTAATTTAGGTTTCTACATAAATTACTCAGTCAAACTTGGTCAAAAAAAAAATCCAACTTCACCATCAGATTCCTGAGGTCCGAATTAGGTTTGTACAAAAATTTAGGCTCAATTAGATATCATCTTGACCTAGTTTGCATTCCAGTCCAGTCTGACTCTTTTTCTTACACACGTACCCCTAGATTTTTGAATTATTTGCGAATAGATCCCTAATTTTGACGTCTTCTTTACAGATTTGTCCCTACACCATTATCATGGAGGAACTCCTACTCCAGCGACCTTCAATCAGAGATTTCTCTCTAATTCCTTGACGAATCTCTCCTAAAAATGGAAGGACTCCTAACTAGATTCCCTTCCATCTGAGCTCATGCAAACTCTTGGAAATCCTAAAACTAAAATCATGAAATTCGAGCTCTTCAAGCTTGTTTCCAAGCTTGGAGACTCGCCCAAATGCCTATAAAAGCTTCCCATGGTATTCCTCACCTCAGTGAGTTTTTTGAGCCAAAAATACCTTTTCTTTCCCTACCTCCAGCTCGCTCCAACTCGTCTCTGGCGACCCCTCTACCTTTGGCCTCTTCGCTGGCTACCACATACCATAGGTGGTCAGTTCCAACTCCCCTCGTCTTTCCACACCTCGCCATACTAGCAAGGTGCCTCCTAACCCTCCGTTGTCGCCGTTTCCACTCACCGAAGCATTCATCCCTTTTGGTGCTGGCCATACTAGACCCGGCACCGACTCAACTCCCCGTCGTCCATTAGCTAGTTCTATCGACCGCTCCCGTACCCTCATCAACTTCATCTTCCATCTCATCGGCGTACCTCCGGCGAGCTTGCACGGCTGCTCCATCGCACGAAACTTGCTGCCACCACCTCCATTAGCTTCGTCGTGACTCCACCGTCAAAAGGCCTAACCTAATTTGTGTTTTTGACTGCTCACCCACCCCACCGAACACCTCCACCTTCGTACTCACTTGCTGACATCGCCACTCTCACACATGCACTCTCACACCATGCCACACCCACCATCACCTTCGCCACATTCGCACAATCCTCCATAGCTTATATGACGTGGCCACAAGACCATTTTCATCTTTCCAGGTGTTCGTGGTTTGCCGCCATTAACGACCTTCTGCGACTTCAAGAGCTAGGCTACAGCACACGTTCCTCCTCGCCTGTACTTCCAGGTCACGTGGAACTCTCCTAGGAACATGCCCAGGTCTTCAATTAGAGGAGTCCCCCTTCCTTTCGACTACAACTGAGAGATTCATCTGCTACTACTTCATGCAAAGGACTGAAGGAAGGATAGTCCCAAATCATGGGATTAGGAGCTGCAAGCATAAGATAAAACCAATTTGTGCCCTTACCCGGTTGCCCAAGAACACCGGGGGTCGGGTCCCCACTTCACGCTCCTCATGCCTTCACGCCTCGCCTACGATCATGATGTAGGTCTGGCCCCATTCAGGATCTAGTTACCCGATTAGAAACCCGATTAGTCGGGTTGAGAAGTGGAAGAGAAGAAAGAGAGAGAGGAAGGGGGTTTTTTCCCTTTACTACTTACTCTCTATACTTAGCGAATTTGAGAGGCCTTTGCCTCTGTGCTATGGGTGCCTCTCCCTTAAGGCACGATGGAAGAAGAAGAGAAGAGGCCTTTGCCTCTCTATTGAGCTGAACCCTTGAGCACTTAAGGCATCTGAAGGCCTTATGCATTCGTCTGATATTTACTGGTGCCTTGGTTTAGGATACTGTTGGTTCATTTGAGTTAGTTGACATCGAATATTGGTTGATAATTACTGTTGATAATTTGAGATATTTGAGCTTAACATTAAAAGGGTTAATTGGTAATTCAAATCACCATTTTAACCCATTCTTTTTGCACTGAAATACTTGGTTTTATCAATATATCATTTAAAGTTGTTTTGAATGAAGTTTTGATTATAATTGTTTACATTTTTTATTAAATTGTGATTGGTGAGATTGAATTGCAATACTTGCTCCCTGCGTTCGACCTCGGACTTCATTCAAGTTATAAATTTTATTTGTTTTCGCGCTATTTCAGCTATATGACAACGAAGCGATTTTAAAACATCAATTTAGCCCGTAAACATTTTGGCGCCGTTGACGGGGAGCAACGTGCAATTTGATCTCTTTGATTACAATTTTTGACTTGATACAGATTTATTCTATCAGTTTGGCTATGATCTATGGGAGGATTCATTCACGAAAGATCAGCCACACCTCAAACACTCTAGGGGCAGGTAAATTTCATCTCCTTTTCCTTAACACCCTTGATTTTGAGAAAAGTTAAAAAAAAATCAATTAGGGTCAACTTGCATTTCATACTTAGAATTAATCATCTCAAGTTGCCTGATTTGATTTAGAAAAATCCCGATCCTGATTTTCTGAACCTATTTAGTGATATTAAGGTATCTAGGGCTACTCACCTTCTTGATTGAACCCTAGGTACCAAATTTGGACAAAATCAATTGGACCAATTAGATCCAAAATTAGGATTTCTTTTTCAGGGTTTTAGAGACACATTTGCCTTAAAAAGAATCTACTTTCCCACATTGTGTGTTTCGTAAACCTTGCTTGAATCTACCTAATCAAGCAAGGCCTAAAATCAAGCTCTAAGTAGCCACTTGAATCCTAAAATTGGGACCTATTAAAAGGACAAAACAGGTGAAGTTGACCCACCTTGTGAGTTCAACCAATCTTCAAATTAGGTCACCATTCACCAACTCATCTTAAAAGTTCAAATGGAATCCTAAGCACCTCATCTTAACTTAAAATTGGTAGACTTACGAGGTCAAGTTATCCCTTTTGGTCTACCTGGATTTATGGTGACAATGAAGGTCGAGTGGGGAAAACCCTGTAACCCATGGGGACGCTCTACCATGTAGGGGTCTTCGCGGGACTCTCCCTTCCTTGTTGCCAAGGTATTTCTCAGTGGATGACTTTTGATCTAGAGGTATCATCCGCCTCAAACCTCTATAGTCATCAAAAGATATTTGGGTGTCTTCATTGGGTCTATCACACCTTCTGTCCCTTATCTACTCCATCGGTGTATGTTTGGAAGGAGGTCCTTAAGACCACCCTTGAGGCCTCCACTAGCTTTCCACTCTCATTGAGGCCAAGCCTCGACTTCTTTGTTTGTGCAACTACTCGATCACATCAATATCTCTTCCAACTCTTCCACCTTTGAACTTGGATCTCCAGCCACAGCCATGGATCATCAAGAAGAACGACCTAACATTGAACCACAAGAATTCTATGACCTTCGAGATATGGCCCATGCACATTTCAACCCACCGCCATGTGCTCAAATGCGAGATCACTACAATCTCGCTGCGGTGATATCGAACCCCGAATCCACATTCCTGTGGGAGGACTCGAGGTGGAGCTCAAGCCAAGAATGCTTCACATGATTCCAAAATTTCATGGCTTGAACTCCAAGTATCCCTTCCAGCACATCAAAAATCTGAAACATCTAGCCCACACCTTCTGGGCAGATATAGGGAATTGGATGGCTTACTCTTGAAGATCTTCTCCTTCTCACTATCAGAAGAAGCTACCTATTGGTTTCAGACATATCCTCATCCGATCAACACATGGGAAGAACTTCAAACTGCTTTCCTGCAAAAATTCTTTCCCATTGGTCGGACGAATGCAATGCAGCGTCAAACCACGCACTTCTCGCAAAAAGCGGGAGAATCTCTACACGAGGCATGGGATCATTTTCTGGATCTCATGCGCAAATGCCCCCATCATGGAGTCCCAAAATGGGAACAAGTCCAATCCTTTTACCACGGGCTCTGTAACGACATCAAGCTTTTTGTCAATGCAACCTGTGGTGGTAGCATCATGGGTCAGCATGAAGACACGATTTGGGGAATTCTCAAAAATATGTGTGAGAACTCCCTGAACAATGAGTCATTGGGTGTGTACGACCGGACAACCACCCACGCATTGACAAACAATCGAGGGTACACAAAACCCAAGGCCTTTCCACATCCGTCGATTTGGAGTTGATAGCCAGTCGCTTGGATAAGGTCTCTACCATTGAGAAGAAGGTGGACGAATTGACTTGACACTGTCAAAGAGCCACCTCAGCACAGCAAAACCCATTTGTGCAACCACCCTCTGGTAGGGAGGCTATGCATAACATCTATCACCACTTTTCTCAAGGGATGAATCCATATTCACCCCTGTCTGATCTCGATTTTTGAGGACACACTGGAACCTCCTGCTCAAGTTGGGGGAACTCTGAACTCTCATACTCTGATTTTTCTGGAGTTCCTCAGCCTTGCAAGAATCTCCACACTGTCCAGAATAATCTTTTCTCAAACACCTATAACCCTGGATGGCGAAATCATCCCAATTTCACGTGGTTGGGAAATAACTTAAATCCAAGACCGTAATTCCAACCCGACCACAAAACCCGTGACCTTATCAGCCTACTCAACCAAAGCGCAACCAAAATTTCCAACCTGGGCCACCTAAGGAGGATCGGACATCTCTAATTCTCCAAACCTTGATTGACATACAGAAACAACACAAGGAAGAAATCACAAAGGTTCGCAATCAACTGGTAGCTGGCAAATGCTTGCCAGCCTGGTGCACTTCCTTCCAACCTCTGTCTAATCCAAACAGCGTGTCAACCCAAAAACACGTGAACCAAATCCAGGGTCAAGCGTGCTATACTCAGCCAGGCCCATCTACTCATACCTGCATGTTTACCTCAGCTGATCCGAATCACACCACAACCCATCCTACTATTCAGCAACAAAATCCAATTCGCTCTCCTCCACCTCTACATCATGATTGTGCAATGATCAATGTTATGGGCATGAGAGAAGAACATAAACCCGGCGCCAAAGATAGTCAATCCATTTCGCTATCCCAGATCTCATCCCACCTCCACACTAAATGATTGTCAGAAATTTATGTAACAGGACCTTTGAGGAACGCATAAGTCACTATTCCATTACTTGATATCCTCACTCTCAATTCTACCTCACCTGACTTATCCAAAAAAGAGGTAGAAGAACCATCACAAGGGAAGGTAGTACTGTCTGAAAGTGTAAGTGCCATAATCCAAAAAAGTCTACCTCCTAAGAAATCGGATCCAGGCACCCTGCTAATCCCCTACAAGATTGTTCAAGCGGGTTGTACTGGACCTTGGCGCTTCAGTCAACCTCATTCCTACCACTTGATGATAATGTCATCATCAACCATATCTAGCTTTAATTAATCAAAATCCATTGATAAATGCTCCTACATAACCTCCAAAGAACCATAACTCACTGCATATTCATTCTGAGAGATGCATTAAAATAGGAGTAAAATGGCAGTTTTAAGAGTATAACCTAAATGCAGAGCAATCATGGGATTTCCCAGGGGTTAATTAAAGGTCAAATAGTCATAAATGTCTAATAAGTGGGTTCATATAGATAAAAATGGGTTTTCGTGTGTTTTGCGAATTAATGGATATCTGAAACCCTAAAAATAGACCCGCTTAATTAACTGAGGTTTTGGTTAGGATAAAATTTACCTAAACATTCTAAAAATCATAGAAAAATATTCTTTAAGATTTGATACCTTTGATTTGACCATTGGAACTCATTTTGGCCTAAAATAATCTCAGACAGATATTTACCTTAATTTGGGTTTCTATGCAAATTACCCAAACAAACTTGGTCAAAACCTAAATCCAACTTTACCATCATATTTCTTGGATCCAAATTAGGTTTGTACCAAAATTTGGGCCCAATCAGAGATCATATTGACCTAGTTTGCATTTTGTCCAGTCTGATCTTCTCTAACTTAAACCCCTAGCTTTCAAAATATGTTGCAAATACTCCCCTAACTTCATCATCTTCTTCATCAACTGGTCCCCTCTGCCTTCAGATTCCTAAAACCATCACCGGCGACCTTCAATTAGGGATTACTCCCTGATTTGGCGACTAAACCCTTGCAAAATTGGGAGGATTCACGACGAGATCCTCTTCAATTTGGACCTACTCCTACCTTCCAAAATCCTTCATGGAGCTCATGCAAACTCCTTGAATTCGTGAGTCCTCATCCCTGATTTTTCGAAGCTTGCAAGCTTGTTTCCAAGCTTGGAAGTTTGATCCATGCCCTATAAAAGTACCCACAATGCAAGGCCGTGATCTTTAGATTGGTTTGGATCAGTTCCACACTTTCTTCTCCTCTCTCCAGCCAATTCCTCCATAAGCTCTGGCGAGATCCATCAACACCCTTCTTCGCCGGCCATCACAAACAATAACCGGCCAATTTGTCCTCCTCAAGCTCCTCCGCCGCTCATAATACCAACGAGGGTCGTCTTCCCCTCTCTTCCTCGTTGTTCTTCCTCATCAGAGGTATTCCCTTCCCTAGTGCCAGCCATATCATAACCAGCACCATCCTATCCCTTTTGACCGGTTAGATTAGGTAGATAGGTTTCTTTCTCTTTCTCTTATCATTCCCTTTATTTAAAACACAAAAACAACCTCGATGCCGTCGCCAAGCACCTTTGTCTCCACCTCCGACAGCACCTTCAGCGAGGTCCTCCGCACACTACACACCTCTAAACGCCTCATCGACAAGTCCACAAGCTCCACCTCATCGACCCACACAAAACCCCTCTCCTAGTCCACCCTATCGCCCATCCAAACCCTACGTCAACCAACCCATCATACGCGTAACCATCCCTGACTCCATTCAACCACTTCATGCACTCCCACACCATGAGGACATCACCATCATCTTCACCATCCTCCAGCGACCATCTTGAGGTGATTTAATTGGGTCAAAAGGCCATGTTCATGAGTTTCAGTTCTTTGGCTGGAGCTCCGCCACCATCGCCATCGTCACCTCATTCTTCAAGCTTCAGGCCACACGAGTCCCAGCACTACATCCAGGCGCTACAGACAAGGCCCGAGTCAAGCTCTAGGTCCTCAATTGAGCAAGGAACCATAGCTGATATGCAAATTGAATGAAGATCCTCACAGCTGCATGCTCGCGAAGGAAGGGGGACTTGTTTAGTCCCACATCATAGAGAGAAAAGTGCTTGCCTACACATAAATTGGATTTCTGCATATGGCTTACTGCCTCAAGAACACTAGAGGTGAGGTCCCCGCCTTCACCCGCACATACCTGACCTGCTAAGCTTCACTCCTCGGCAGCGACCCCATGCACGTAGCCCTGGACCTAGTTATTGTTCATACCTGAATACCCAATTAAGATCGGCTATTTGACATAAGAGGAGAGGAAGGAATGAAAAGAAAAAGAGCGGGGGAGGGGAGGGTTTTGCTCTTGCAGGCACCTTGCAACACTTAGTCGCTACGAAGAAGAAGGCCCTGAGAAGAGGAGAGGCTGAAGGGAAACTGTGAAGGAGAGATGGAGAAGAGTTGAAGAAGAAGAGAAAGAGACACAAAGAAGGAAAGAAGAAGAGAAGAACTGAAGAAGAAGAAAAACACTATAGAAGGCGACATTTAAGTCGTATGATTACCAAAGCAGACGTCTGATCACTGTTCATTTATTTGATTCATTTGAGTAATTGATATGTGCTTAATTAAGGATAATAATTGATGATCTAAATCACCATTATTTTGTCTTAGATATCTTTTTGCCTCTTGAAACTCTTGAAATACTCATGTTATACATTGAATATCAATTTTGAGTAGTGTTATTCATTGAAATATCTTTATTGTGCTTCATTCATTGTGCTCATTTATATATTCATCAAGATTAGCGTGTGAATTTTAATTTTCTCATTGTGTTCGACCTCGGACTTCATTTCTAGATTTCAAGCTATAAATATTATTTGTTGAAAGAGCTATTTAGGAGATTTTTGCTACAACGACGAAACATTAAAAACTCCTAGCTAACTTGCTATCAACATTTTGGCACCGTTGTTGAGGAGCAACGTGCAATTCACCGCTATTATTTATTTTATTTAATTATATTTGAGTACTAACTTGCCCTATTTGATTTCATGTGATTTTGCGAGGTACATCACGAGGTGATCTTCCATGCAAATAGCTACTCCTGGGGTAGGTAATTTCTATTCTTCCCTAATCAACCTTCTAATCTTGGGAAGATAAAATAGGAAACAAATCAATTAGGAACTACCTGCCTTATTTTCATAGTAATCATCATTAAAGATGCAAGTTTCCTTATTTGCAAAAAAAAATTTTCATATCTGATTGAAGCTTATGGAGATTTTGTTTAGAGATTCCCTACCTTGATTGCATGTACCTATTAGGGACTACACTTAATTTCTAATCACCTTGGGCTAACACACTTCTTGTTTGAAGTCCAAGGTGAATAGTTTGAGATTAAAGTGGACTTGAAAGAGAGCCACTTAAGGTTTTCAACATTAGGGTTTGAAGTGTTAGTACACATGTGCCTATATTAAAAGAGAATAAACCCTCCCACATTTGTATGCTACCCATACCCTTGTTTAAAAAGATCTAATCAAGAAGAACCCTAAAACCAAGCTCTAATTTCACTTGAACCTTAAAAATTGTGGACCTAATAACCTGAGAGTCAATTCAGGGTGATTTCTGGGTCTTGACCTAGATTTCATTCTCCATCTTTTTAGGGTAGGTCAGGTGAAGTTGGTCTACTTTGTGGGCCAACCAACGTCCAAATTTGGTCACAAGTCAAATCAAATTCTAATCAAGTGAAATTCAAGGCACAAAATGGGTTAAAATTGGTAGACTTAAGGTCTCAAGTTCATACATTTTGGTCTACTTGGAACCGCAGTGACAAGGAAGGTTGGGTGGGGGAAACCCTATAACCCGTGGGGATGCTTTACCATGTAGGGGTCTTTGCAGGGCTCTCCCTTCCTAGCTGCCTAAGTATTTCTCAGGTGTGTGAATTTTTGATTCAGAGGTATCATCCTCCTCGAAATAGCCTTAGTCATCCAAAAATCTTTGGGTGCCTTGATTGGGTCCAAATAACATCTAGTTCCTCATCCCTTCTATAGAGCACATACACAGGAAGGTCCTTAGGTTTTTGACCTAAGGGGCCTCATTAGATCTTCTTGGAAATTTCTTTCAGATCTAATCAGTTCCAATCTAACCCTTAGTTTGATTCTACATCTTTATTCCACCACCAGATTTCAAAATGCAACCTAGCAACTTAGGAAAAACCAATTAAAAAACCTGAATATCAAAATGATCATAAAAGACAAAGTGATTGAGGCTGCCCTTAGATATTTTGAAGATTATCTAGCCAGCATGATTCACGTTAATGTCCCAGAAACAACAAATTTCATTATGAACTGTGTTCATCTACTACTTACTCAACTAAGAAATGGTTCAACCCAGGAGACCTCAAATTAGAATTTAATGAAGTTTGTGAATTGCATAGAACAGAGGGTTTACATTGCTTTACAAATCCATCACTCTAGGAGATACACCAAGATCTCATTGAGCAATGTGCAGATATTCTAAATCTTTTACGAGAGCCATTTATGAGACATCTTGAAGTGATTCTAAAGCCTCCCCAGAGCCTGGGTTAGACACTCAAAGTTGTTGTGGACCCCCAACCCAAATGAATTCAGATTCAAATTTCATAACAATTGACATACCTGATCTTGATGAGGGTTGGGAGGATCCAATTGAAGGTCTTCCCAATTCTAAACTAGCCTTAGAAAATCTTGAAGCTGGCTCACCAAGCTTAGATTTCCTAGACACCTGTAATGATGAGCTTAAAACAGAACTTCTTGAGAATGTAAATTCGGAGCCTTATCCTGTTAAGGTGATTCTTGAGAATGATTCTAACACCCCAATAGAGCCTAACCTAGATTCTAGTGATCCAATCCTTACCCTTAACCTAGAATCTGGATTCGAGCCTATTTGGGATAATTATAAGGCCCAATGTGATGAGAATCAGATTTTGAATCTAGAAAATGATTTAAGGCCTGTATGTGATGAATACACCTCTCTAACCTCCTCAGAGACACAAATTGATTTTTTGAAAGTCACGCCAATCTATGATACAAAAATCGAGGGGTTGGAAGAGCTAGGACTCGATTGGGTCTACTGATGAGAACCTCATCATGAGTCATAACTAGCTCATTTTGACCTAATAAAGAAGATAAAAGCTCTTACATAACCTAGAAGAGGGCCTAAATAAAGGAATAAGTGCTCTGAGAAGAAAACATGAATTAAAGGGTAAAACTGCAATTTTACCATTGCAGTACATAAATGGGATTTATCAGAGGCAAAACATAGGTCAAATGGTCTAAATGAGATAAAAAGTGGGTTGAGTCAATCAGAAATGGGTTTATGTGCGATCTAGGAATTAAATGACATTTGGTAACCCTAAAACAGACCCACTTAAATTAACAAGGTTTCGATTAGGATAAAAATTAAGTAAACCCTCTAAAAATCATGGAAAAATATCCTCTAGGGTTTAGAACACTCAATTTGGCCTTTGGAACCCAGTTTGACCTAGACTAGGGTCCGAGCACATTAATTGACCTAATTTGGGTTTTTATACAAAATGTCCAGTCAAACAAGGTCAAACCTAAAATCCAACTTCACCATTGGATTCCTTAGGTCCAAATTAGGTTTATACCAAAATTTGGACCTAAAGGGAGGTCATCTTGACCTACTTTGCAATTTAGTACACCCAAATCACAATTTAGTCCCTATCTTTTGAATATCTTTGCAGAGAGCCCCCTAAGTTCCTCGCCACCTTTGCAATCAGGTCTTGCCGCCATTGTTAGGGCAGAACCGATCTCTGGCGAGGTTTAGAGAGGGATTCCTCTCTAATCCCTCAGAGATTCCCTCCCAGAAATGGAAGGGAGATTCTCTGAGGAATTCCCTTCCTTCTAAAGCCAATTACAATCTCTGGTGTGAACCCAATCTCTCGTGCGAACGCACGAGAGATTTGGGTATCCACCCTCTTTCCATCTCCGGTGAGCCGGCAGAGTTGATTGCGCGATCCCCACGCGCTGGAAGGTTCGGCCAACACTTATAAAAGGCTCCCCAGACCGGACCGTGGATCCTTAGCTTGATTTTGACAGAGATTCCCCCAAATTTCCCTCTCTCCCATCTCCAGCCAAGAGACCCGCAAGCTCCAGCGACCTCCTCCCCTCCTTCTCGTCGCTCTACTGTCATACTAGCAGCAGAGTCAACTCTACCTCTTCCTCCCGCGTTGCGCCATACCCAGCGCGCGTGCCCCTGACCTCGTCTTCGTCGCCACTCCCTCCCTCAGGGTGCTTCTTCCCCGACGACGGCAGTTACGCGTCATCCACTCCGCTGCCTCCCTTCCTTCCAAACCACTCCAGATACCTTCTCCATCTTCCCCTCTCTCTTTTCCCCTTGTTATTTTAGTTAATTGCCCCCCGACAGTACCTGACCACCTCCACCTTCCTCGCCTCCGACCGACCTCCGGCGAGCCGCTCCCACCACTCCGCCCCTCCACACAGCTCGCTAACCCTCTCGTAAGCTCTGCCTCACCACCAGGAGCAACTTCCGCCCATCCATCATCCTTCTACACCTCCACCACAGTCCCCCGAACAACCCCACACTTCCGGCCACAGGTTGACCTAGGCACGCATGCCTAGGCCGTCCTGCAGCCTGTAGCATCGTGCACCATCTTCGACGTGCCACGGCGAAGGTGCCTAGCTAGTCTGATTAGGCCAATAGGCCGTGCTCGTGTTTGACAGGTTTCAGCTCCTGCCGCCATTGACGGTCGAAGCAGCTCCAGGTGTAGCAGCTCCAGGCGCAGCAGCTCAGGCTCCAGGCACAGCAGGTTTGCGCGGGTGTTGCGAAGCGATCAGGGCCTGCAAGGCATGTTGCGAAGCTCCCAGCCTTGGCAATTGCACGAGGACTCCTCTGCGGGCACGCGCGAAATTGGGGCGGGCCAGATAGTCCCACATCGTTGAAACGCAAAACATAGGTATAGTATAAATTGTTTTTGTGTTTTATGCTTACTGCCTTCGAAAGCACAGGGGTGAGTCCCTAACCTGACCCACGCCTGCCTCGTCTGCGATTTCACCTTGCGGATCTGGCGGGATCCGACCCGACCCTAACCTACGCACTCCTCGCGCATCACCCACCTACAGGTGCGCCTGGTCCCGAGTGCGACTCCGACCCGATTACCCGTGTGGCTCTGGGAGAGTGTCCTTGAGAGAATTACAGAGAAAGAGAGAGATGTTTGGGTAGAGGGATGGGGTAGGTTTTGCATTGGCTGTGGTTTGCGCAGGAAAGAAGGAGTAGAGGAAGAAGCGAACACTTAGCCGCTGCAGCAAGGGAAGAAAAGAAGGAAGAAGAGGCTGAGTGTAGCAGAGAAAGAAGGAGAAGCCCTCGCAAAGAAGACAAGGAAGGAGAAAACTTCGAAGGAAAGCACAAAGAAGAACTGGAGAAATAGAAGGAACAGGAGCAGAAGAAGAAGGAACTCTGAAGAAAGCTGAGCAAGGCAGAGATCTGAGAGAAGGAAGGACTGCAGAAAAGCCAAAAAGAAAAGGAAGGCAGGAAGAAGAAGCCTTCGCAAGAAAAGAAGCAGAGAAGACAGAGAAGAAGAAGGCAGAAGAGAGAAAGAAGATTACATTTAAGACGTCTGATATAGAAATCAGACGTCCAATTCTGTTTTCTTTTAGAAATTCTTTTTATATAACTCTCTCTCTCTTTTAATCAATTACTATCATTTAAAAGTTGTATTCTTTGGTTTTGAAAGTACTGAGATTGCTCCCTGTGTTCAACCTCGGAGACTCTAGTTTTTCGAGTAATAAAATTCTCTATATTTGTTTGAACGTTTTGTTGGTTATACTACAACGTGATACTCTCTTTAAAACCCGCACAAAAGCGAACGAACATCTACCCTAGGAGCCAAGAACCCGAGCCTATGCCTAATAAGGACAACTTTTTAAACTTGGAATCTAAAATTAGGTTAGATCCAAGTCAGGTTGCTAACTCTACACATCATGATCCTTTTTGTGGTGGAACGTCTAATCTGGAATCGAGTTCAGAACACGATCTTCACAAGTTCTCCAACGATTTTGAATCTTACTTTGATTTTGGAGAACCTTTGTTTCCTGATGACTCCAAACCAGTTTACGACCTCAGCATCCATGATTCATTTTTTGGCTCTGACTCTGAGGTTCCTGGTCCCGAGATCATTGATTCAAAATCAGGTTCCATTGAGATGGAATCATTCCTTTTCAATCTTCAGGAATCAGAAATAGTAAGTGCTAAGAGTGTCTGCAATCCAGAGATTGAATCTTTTCTTTACTCAGATTTTCATGATCCTATAAGCACTCTCCAGGGCATTATGATGACTCTCTAGATGAACCTACTTTTGAAGCCTTTTTAGAGGAGCCCTCAACATACATAGTTCTAAAAAAAGCCACCTCTTATGATACGCATGCAGAACCCTCTCAAATCTGATCCCAACCTCAACCCACCACCAAGCTCAATTTCTACTCTGATTCTCCTCTCTATGATCCGGTCGCACATGATTCTTCTCCATCTTTCGATCGGGATTCGGACATCGATCAGAATACAAATCACGTCCTACCCTTTTTTGATCACTCTTGTAGGGTTCTCACATCCTCCACAGATCCATTTGCATTTGAGGATCCCTACTCTAACCAGGCTGATTGGAATCAGCCAAACTCGCGATTCACACTGCCACATCTTTTTGAGTCACAGAATATCTAGTGGGCTCTGCATCTACTGATTCTCATCCATCAATCCACCAAACTAATTGGGTTTGGGCTACATCATTAGCCTGTTGATCTGAACAAACACCTGGTTGGACCAACCAGGCTATTGATCAAAGTGCTTGTTCTATAAAATTCTTCTGATTTGGCCACTCCTTCATGATCATCTCCGGCTCAACTGAACGCATTGAATTTAGCACTTAACGGGTGATGGAAACACCATCATAAGCCATAACTAGCTCAATTTGGTCTAATAAAGTCAATAAAAGCTCCTACATAACCTTAGGGGGTCCTAAGTGCTTGATATTCTATTTTGAGAAGAAAAGACGAAAATAGGGTTATTTCTGTAATTGTACCATCTTATCACAAATACAGAATAACCATGGGGTATGCCAGGGGTTTATTAAAGGTCATTTAGTCATTAATATCTAATAAGTGGGTCCATGTAGATAGAAACGGGTTTCCACGTATTTCAAGAATTAAGAGACATCTAAAATCCTAAAAACAGACCTGCTTAATTAACCGAAGTTATGGTCAGGATAAAATTCATCTAAACCCTCTAAAAATAATATAAAAATATTCTTCGGGGTTTGGCATCCGTGATTTGATGATTTGAACCCATTTTGACCTAAAATAAAGTCTCAGACAAATAGTTGCCCTAATTTGGGTCTCTATGCAATTTACCCAGTCAAAATTGATAAAAACCTAAATCCAACTTCACCATCAGATTCCTTGGGTCTAAATTAGGTTTGTACCAAAATTTGGGCCCAATCAGAGATCACCTTGACCTAGTTTGCTTTCTAGTCCAGACAAACTCTTCTTATCACACAATGGCCCCTAGCTTTTTGAATTACTTACAAATAAGTCCATAACTTTTTCATCATCTTCACATTTAGGTCTCTACCGCCATTGGTGTGAACACACCAAGCTCCGTCGAGATTTGAGCAAGGATTTCTTGCTCGATTCTCAATCAAACTCTCCCAAAATTGAAAGGGAGATTCCTTGAGGAATTTCCTTCCAATTAAACCCGACCATGAATCCTGATTCATTCCCAATCTTCCATACGAACTCATGGAAGATGTGGGTATAAATTTTGCGTGAACTTTTTGAGCTTCTCAAACTTGTTTTCAAGATTGGAGCTCCTCTTTTCTGGCCGATAAAAGGATCAGGGGCAAGAACCCTTACTCCTGAGCAAATTTTGGTCAGAGAAAACCCTCTCTCTTCCCTCTCCGGTCACCTTCGCAGTTTTCTCTGGCAACCTCTCTCTGACCTGCTCCTCCCCACCTCCAACCATCAAATTGGAGGTGCCACCATCTTCCTTTCTTCCTTGCGCACCTCTTTGGTCAAAGGGAGGGTGTTCCTCTACCTTAATCATCGTCGCCGCTTCGCCATCCCTACCATCTTCTCTAACTCCGGTCAACCACAACTGGAGCCCTCCACCTATCTCCTCCTCTCCTAAGACCCTCTACATCTTTCTCTTTCCCTCTACTCTTTCCCACACTCACAACACATGCACTACCACCAATCACTTATCTCCCCCTCCATCTTCTCCGCCTCCGGCAGAACTCTTGCGAGTTCACTTGCACTCCACAGACCACCATCCACCTCACCACAACTCCCAAAAGCTCCGTCGTTTCACCACGATCAAAACCCCTCTCCTATTTCACCGATCTACCCATTAAATCGCTCCACCAAACTCCACCTCCTTTGTACACCTTCTCAGACTCCGTCTGCCCTCCACACGCACACATTCACCACACAACCACCACCGACGCACTTGCCCTCGTACAACAACCCTTCTGAGCTTATCTGACAAGGCTAAGAGGCCATGTTTTCCTTTTCAGGTGTTCTTTAGACGTCTGCCGTCGTGACGTTATCCGACCGCAACTGTCTTGCTCATGCTATGTTCTTCCTTTCTTCCATGCCCAAGTGAAGCGACTTCGCTCTAGGTGTATGCTCAAATCCTGAATTGGAGAAGCCAGCCGCCCTTTTGTCCTCAATTTAGGAACTTCCTCATCCACAGCTGCACGAAGAAGGGTGTGGGACATAGTCCCACATCGGAAACTTTAGTAGTGTCCAAGCAGGTTATATTGTTTTTGTGAAGAGAGCTCTTCACCTCAGTAAGCACAAGGGTGAGGTCCTCCCACCCACGTGCATACGCATGCCCTCACCCACGCTCACACCTTGCAGGTTTGGGCCTTGGTCCATTTACCCATTTACTCAGGTTTGGTCTGGTTCGCCAAATCCTAAGAGAGAAAGAAAGAAAGAATAGAGAGAGAGGAGTAGGAGGGGTTTTGTCCTCTACTGCTCTCTACACTTAGCGAAATCTGAGAGGCCTTTGCCTCTATTGGTGTTGTGCTATGCTTGTGCCTCGCCTTGAGGCCTGAAGGGAAAAGAGAGACCTTTGCCTCTATTGTTGGTTCTGAGTCACTGTTGCATTAGTGAGACATTTAAGTTAACGTGGAAATTGTGTGGCTGATACTGTAGCATTATTTGAGTATATTGTTAATAGGGTAAATTGGTGATTTAAATCACCATTTTTGCCTAAACCTTTTTGCTACATTGAGTCTGACTCTTCCATTTATATTATTTGTGCTTATCAGTTTCTATTACATTGCTATATTGTACTTAGAATTTCAATCTTGAGTACTAAATTGCTTATTGTTCCCTGTGTTCGACCTCGGATTTCTTTCGAGATATAAATTTTAACTGTTCTTCGTGATTTATGAGTTATACTACAGTGCATTACTTTTAAAACACCGATTCTGTGTGTGAACATTTGACTAGATGAATGCCCATGCATTGACGAATCCGCAGGGAGCACATGAGATGTAGGGCCTATCCTCTTCCGTTGACTTGGAGTTAATGGCCAGTCTCCTGGACAAGATCTCTATCATTGAGAAGAGGTGGATGAGCTGACTCGACATCTGCAATGAGCCACCTCTACGCAAAACCCTTTCACACAACCACCCTCTGGGAGGAAGGCTGTGCACAACATCTACCACCGATCTTCTCAGGGGATGGATCCATACCCACCCCCGCTTGATCTAGGGTTTGGAGGAAGCTCCAGATCTGCTTACTCTAATTGGGGGAACTCTGAACCCTAGTCTTTTGATTTCTCTGAGGTTCCTCAGACCTGTGAGGACCTCAACACCATCCAAAACAATCCTTTCTCAAACACCTACAACCCTGGGTGGCGTAATCATCATAATTTCACGTGGTCAAGGAGCAATCAAAATCAAAGACCTCAATATCAGCCTCGACCACAAGTTTCTCATCCATATCAGCTGCCTCAGTCTCGACCCAACCCGACTTATCAAACCGGGCCAACTGGAGAAGATCAAATGACTCTTATCCTTCATACTCTGGCTGACATTCAGAAGACAAATGCATCTATGCAAAAATAGCACAAAGACAAGATCACAGAGGTTCGCAATCAACTCGCCCAGATGGCAAATCCCCGCCAACCTGGTGCACTCCCTTTGTAACCTCTGCCCAATCCAAATAACGTGTTGAACTAGAGGCACGTTATGAACTCGACTCAGGGCCAGGCTCACTATGTCTATTAGGCCCCTTCTGCTTCATCACCCGACGGGATGCAGGTTTCGACGTCATACACGGGTTATCAGTAGCAACCACCTCTTTTGCCTATCCCAACCCAGAACCAGGCAGGACTGAATTCTATTACCATCCATAGTGGCAAAACAACTAAGGACCCACTTGACCCGAGCCACTCTCAGCCTGGTAGTTCAAACCCAAACCCTAGGTTGGTCATCCAGGATACCCCTATCCCAGATCAAGAACCTGGACCAATTCTAGAGGAACCTATAAAGGTTCCATTTCCGAAGGCCTTGACCAAAGGAAAGAGGAAACCCAAACCCGTGGCTATTGAGGAGGACATGGTCAAGCTCTTTGAGCAGGTCGAAATAAACATCCCGTTGATGGATGCAATTCGCCACATACCGGCTTATGCGAGATTTCTGAAAAATGTATGTACACCTAAGCATAAGCTGCGAACCAAAGGCGGGAATCCAATCATACTGTCAGAGCAAGCCAGCTCCATCATTTTGGGTAGATTCCTACCTAAGGCAAAAGACCCTGGTATCCCTCTAATTTCATGCAAAATCGATGATTTAGAATTCGACAGAGCCCTTTTAGACTTAGGAGCTTCCATCAATTTGATCCTTACGTCCCTACTAGATCATTTCGAGGAGACTGTGCTAAAACCAACTGAGGTGACTTTACAGTTAACTGACCGATCAATCAAGTCACCTAGAGGAGTTCTCGAGGATGCTCTAGTTTGGATCTACGATTTCTACTTTCCTGTGAACTTCATTGTGTTGGATATGGAGACTCCTGAGAATCTGAAGAATACACTGATTATATTAGGTAGATTGTTCTTAGCAACTAGGGCGATCATTAATTGCGAAGAGGGCCAGATTGAATTGAAATTCAGGAACATGACACTAAAAATTGATATATTTAAGGCCCAAAAAGGAATTAACTGTGGGGTAATGGAACAAGTATGCGACATCAATTCTGTGGTTGAGGACACATTTCTCGAGGATGACCTGATTATTCCTGATCCTCAACCTCAAGCAGATCATACCCCACAGATAGAGGAGCCTAGCACTGATCTAGACCCACATACAGCTCCCACCTTTTCTTCTGAGGCCCATCCCGACCCACCTGCTGCTGCTGATAATCCCGTTATGGAACTGAAGCCTCTTCTCGATCATCTAAAATATGTCTTTTTGGGTTCTGATCAGACATTCCCTGTGATTATCAATTCCTACCTTACCTATGATTAGGAAACACGTCTGATTTCTGTCCTCCAGCAGCATCAGAGAGCCATTGGTTGGACTCTCGATGATCTGACTGCATTAGCCCTTCATATTGCACACACCACATTTATATCGAAGAGGGCGCATGACCATCCCGTGAAATGCAGAGACGTCCGAATCCTAATATGTAGGAGGTCGTGAGAAAGGAGATCATCAAGTGGTTAGATGTAGGGATCATCTACCCAATCTCCAACAGTCGGTGGGTGAGTCCAATCCAAGTTGTGCCTAATAAAGTAGGACTCACCATGATTACGACTGAGATCGGAGAAACCATACCGACCCATATAGAAAACTCATGGAGAGTCTGCATTGATTATAGAAGACTAAATGCCTCCATGAAGAAGGATCATTTCCCACTTCCGTTCATTGATCAGATACTCGAGAAACTAGCGGGAAATCATTTCTTCTGCTTTTTGGATGGGTACTTCTGTTATAACTAAGTGGCAATCCATCCTGAGGACCAAGAAAAGACCACCTTCACTTGCCCCTATGGGACATATGCATTCCGTAGGATGCCTTTCGGTCTCTGCAATGCACCTGCTACCTTCCAGCAGTGCATGCTTGCCATATTCTCAGATATGGTAGGTGAATACCTTGAAGTCTTCATGGATGACTTCTCAGTATTCATGGAATATTTTGATGATTGCCTCCTGCACTTGGTCCAAATCCTCAAGCATTGTATCGGCGTGAATCTGGTTCTTTCCTAAGAAAAGAGCCACTTCATGGTACATGAGGGAATTGTCTTGGGTCACTCATCCAGGTTGATCGAACTAAGGTTAATTTGATTTCCAAACTACCCATGTCTAGCTCAGTAAAGGACATCCGCTCTTTTCTGGGGCATGTCGATTTTTACCATCGTTTCATTCCTGATTTATCAAAAATCGCATTCCCCCTGACTAATCTTCTCTCAAAGGATGTACCTTTTGAGATCACGAATGAGTGCACTCACGCATTTGAGAGCGTACGTGATCGAGTTACTCAAGCACCAATCCTACAATCCCCTGACTGGTTTCTACCCTTTGAGATCATGTGTGATGTGTCTGACTATGCAATGGGGGCGGTGCTTTGGTAGAAAGTTGATAGGAAACCTGTGGTCATCTACTACGCCAGCAAGACATTGCACGAGGCTCAACGTAGCTACATGATTACTGAGAAAGAGTTGTTGGCAGTAGTATTTAGCCTAGAGAAATTCAGATCTTATTTTCTGAGTTCCTGTGTCATCATTTACTCAGATTACACCGCTGTGAGGCACTTACTCGTGAAGAAGGGCGTGACACCTCGATTAATCCGTTGGATCTTACTGTTGCAAGAATTTGATCTTGAGATTCACGACAAAGTGGGAAAATAGAATGTGATAGCTGACCATTTGTCCCGTCTTCCTTCTTCAGTCATCTACCCGTCTGGTCCAATCACCAAGCATTTTTCGAACGAACATTTACTAGCCATTCATGGTCTCCCCTAGTTTGCTGATATAGTAAACTACTTGGTTACAGGGAAAGTCCTGCCAGATTGGGTGACTTCCGGGTAGAACAAGTTGATTTCCAAGGCCAAGTACTATATATGGGTGGAACCATATCTCTTCCATATGGGCAATGATCAGGTGATCCGGAGATGCATTCCTGACAGCGAGGTCAATGACGTGATCTCATTCTATCACGACCAGGCTTGCGGTGGCCATTTCTCTAGGTGTAAAATCATAGCGAAAATCCTCTAGTGTGGGTTCTTCTGGCCCACAATGTTCAAAGATCACAAATGTATTGTAGGGCATGCACTCGTTGTTAGACCCTCAACAACCTGGCCAGCGGGATATGATGCCCTTGAACCCGATAATTGTGTGCAAAATCTTTGACATATGGGGAATTGATTTCATGGGACCCTTTCCCGGATCTAACGGCTTCGAATACATCTTGCTCGTTGTTGATTACGTTTTTAAATGGATCAAAGCTATCCCCACGAGAACTAGCGATCATAAAGTTGTTCTCTGATTCATCCAAGAGAACATATTTTCCAAATTTAGGGTTCCTAAGGCCATCATCAGTGATGGCAGGTCTCATTTCAGCAATGTGCACTTCCAGTCTCTGATGAAAAAGTACGGGGTGTCGCATCGTATCTCGACTCCTTACCATCCCCAGACTAATGGACTGGCAAAACTATCAAATCGAGAGATCAAGAAGATCCTTCAGGTCACTGTTCAGCCTGATAGGAAGGACTGGTCTACTCACCTTCCAGAAGCTTTGTGGGCCTATAGGACCACGCATAAGACCCAATTAGGCATGTCTCCCTTCAGATTAGTGTACGGAAAGGCATGTCACCTTCCCATAAAGATGGAGCATAAGGCCTATTGGGTAGTACGGAAATGAAATCTAGATCTAATGAAGGCTGGAATATGTTGAAAGCGGAAAACTACGTGATCGAAATTGGTTTCGAAAAACTCATCGTTGTAGTTCGATTTGCGAAGAAATCCGTCAACAGATAAATTTATACTGAAATTCTAAGAATTCTGAGTTGAACACAGGGAGGCTACGTCGATCTAAAATCCATGATTTATATTTTTTGTGTTTTTGTTTGAAAACAAAATAATTACAATGGAATTGATATAAACAATAAGAGAGAGAAAGAGAGAGAGAAAAAGAGAACAATCACTTAATGTAATCAGAATATTTTTACAACTACAAAGCGGGAAATGATTACAACTAGAAAGCAGAAAATTTTATTCTAGAAAGCGATTAAAAAGAAGGGAGAGAGATGTTATCCTCCTCGACGACTGCTTGGAGGACGAGCCAGATAGAGCGATGCCTGGAAGATGGAGGATGAAGCGAGGAGGACGAAGCAGGAAGAAGTGGGAATGAGGTAACACGTCGTCGTCGTCGCGAGATCTACTTCTGGAACGGGGGCGAGAAAATTGGATTTGGCTCTAGAATAGCATCCCGGGTGTGGGACAAGCTTTTCTTGAGCTCTGAAGTAAGAGAGGTGAAGGAAGAGATGAGGAAGAAGTGGAGGTCAAGTCTCCTTTTATAGTTGTAGGAATTGAGGGTAAATTTGTCATTTCAAGCTTAAAGCATTAAAATCAGGTCTTTAGTGACGGATTTATCCGTTACTAAAGGCCTGATCGTGGCCGTCGTGTGTTTGCCGCACGTGCCTCCTCGCTTGCCGCTCACAAAATGCACACCCACGTCTTCACAATCACAACCATCCGATCGCGAGATCGGATGACTCAGATTTCTCCTCGCACGTGCCTTCGTCTGCGGTTAACCGTGCGCCCGCGTGCGATCGGGTGTGTGCGCTGAGCGTTTGATCGCGCGTGTGTGTGATTGGATGATCTGAGAAGCCCGCAGCCAATCGAACGATCACAATTAATCACTCGCACGGTACGGATGGCGAGTTGAACACACGTCGCGCGCTCACGCAACGCCGCTTAACCACTGTGCTAGCAGCGCTGCTTTTTCGAGGTTACAAATTAAGCGCGCGCGCTTCATGGCCGTTGGATCAAGATCGAATGGCCCAGATCATGCCTCGCAATGCCTTCAGAAGATGGGGAGCGGTGCTGTAGCTGATTTGGGCAGCTGTGATGGTGTCACGTGGCGCCATCTTAGCCGTCCATCTTCGACGTGTTGTAGATGGTGCCACAGATGTTAGATTGGATCGATTTTCATGCCGTTAGGCTGTGATCATCGATCCAAACACATCCGTGTGGTTGGATTTGTCGTCTGAAGTGAGGATTGGCACCATCTTGGCTTTTGATCTTTAGGCTTCCTCGGTCTCTATCTGGTGCTACGGATGCTCGATTAGGGCAATCTTGGAGTTGTTGAACTCCAATCGTCACCCTGATCAGATCCGTACGGTTGGATCTTCGATCCAAGGCCCCAATTAAAAATTGCCCTGTCCTTAACCATAAAAGGAGACAATTACTATACAATTTATACAATTTGTCCTAAATGCGTAATTATGCATGTTATGCAATATTTACAATGCATGATGCTACTATGACACTGAGAACATGCATTAATAGACATTTTTGGCTATTTAGATGTATGCACATCAGAATACACCGCCAGTTGCAAATGAGCAAGATCGAGGAACTACGCAATGACGCACATGAGAACTCGCATATCTACAAGGAGTGGGTCAAAGCCTTCCATGGCAGGCACATTATGCAAAAATCTTTCCACCCTGGCCAGAAAGTCTTACTCTTTGATGCCATGCTAAAACTCTTCCCAGGCAAACTCAGATCAAAGTCGATTAGACCTTTCCTTGTAAGAAAAATCTTTGGAAATGGAGACATTGAAATTAGTGAACCCAACCATGATTCTGAACCTTTTGTCGTGAATGGTCAGAGACTCAAACCATTCAGACCTAAACGTGGCTGAGTTATCTTTTGATCTCCATTCTCCTTGAGCTTATTACACCCATCTGATGGCTGATCGCATGGGTTTCGCATGTTTGAAATCGGGGTTACGAGTAACTTATCATAGTTGCAAAACTCGTAATCAAATATAATTTATACCAAAACTCCAAGGAAGTCTCAGGTCGAACACAGGGAGGCAACGTTTACTTTGTATGAAAACCACGCTTCGATTTGTTTATTTTTGATCTTTTGAAGTTTTTTTTTTGAAATAAAAAAAGAGAAGCAATCATAAGAGAGAGATGAAATTAAATATGATATATTACATGAATGTCAATTAAAATAATCTAGAAAATATAAAAAGAGGTGGAGGTGAGAAGAAATCTCCCGAAGCGACTGTTCAGTGAGACAACGGCGCCTGGCAAAAGCTCGGACGAAGGAGTTGGGAAGCAGGACAACGGAGGTGAGAAGCGGGAGGACATCAGGTAGAGGAAAGCTTCAGCATGGCTTCAGAATGGAGGTGAGAAGGTGGAGATGATCTGCTACCAGAATGGAGGTAGGAGGACGACTCCAAGGCGACCTATGAATGAGGATGGGAAGATGGATGAATATTTGGTAGGGCAGAGTTTCGTTTCACTAATAGGCACCTTGGGAGATTGAGAGCAAGCTCTAACAGAGCATTGGTAGGCTTGCTAGATCTTGGGAGTAGGTAGGAATAGGGTAGGTAGAGATGGCTTGGAAGGGAGGGGGTGTAGGTCCTTATATAGTGGATGAGAAGAGGCTAGAATAGGCATAGGACCATTAGTGACCTCCAGGACGTCTCTGTAACTGTCGCTGTAGCCAGCTCACGCTCGCTTACACACATAACTGGCCTTGCTGGCGTGCGAACAATTAGTGATGGCTGTAAGCATTGCTATAAGTCCAACTCAGGCGTCACTGTAGCCACCTCAGGGCTGCCCATGCAAGCTGTGCTGTCCCTCCTCATGCGCGCAGATTGCATGGAGACCTTGCTGGCATGCGTGCTGGCATGTGCTGGGTTTAGGATTTAAAGCGCACGCTGCTGGTGCGTGCTGGCGCTATGCTGCCGCTGTTGCTGCATGCACGAGGGCCAGTAGGGTCTCCGTGCAATCTGCGCGCATGAGGGAGAGTGCAGCTCGCATGGGCAGGTGTGAGGTGGCTACAGCGACGCCTAAGCTGGACCTATAGTGATGCTTACAGCCATCGCTAATTGTTCACACGCCAGCAAGGCCAGCTGCGTGCATAAGTGGGCGTGAGTTGGCTATAGTGACACTTATAGCGACGTCTTAGAGGTCACTAATGGTCCCATGCCTATTCTAGCCTCTTCTCATCCACTATATAAGGATCTACACCCCCTCCCTTCCAAGCCATCTCTACCTACTCTACTCCCACCTACTCCCAAGCTCTAGCACGCCTACCAACGCTCTGTTAGAGCTTGCTCTCAAGCACCCAAGGCGCCTATTAGTGTAACGAAACTCTACCCCACCAAATACTCTATCTTCCCATCCCTATTCATAGGTCACCTTGGAGCCGTCCTCCTACCTCCATTCCGGTAGCAGATCATCTCCGCCTTATCACCTCCATTCTGAAGCCACGCTGAAGCTTTCCTCTACCCAACGTCCTCCCGCTTCTCACCTCCATTGTCCTGCTTCCCAACTCCTTCGTCCGAGCTTCTGCCAGGCACAGTTGTCTCGCTGAACAGCCACTTCAGAAGATTTCTTCTCACCTCCCCCTCTTTTCATGTTTTCTAGATTATTTTAATTGACATTCATGCAATATATCATATTTGATTCCATCTCTCTCTTGTTATTGCTTCTCTTTTTTATTTCATAAATAAGAAAAAAACAAAACTTCAAAAGACTAAAAGTAAACAAATCGAAGCACGGTTTTCATATAAAGTAAACGTTGCCTCCCTGTGTTCGACCTGGGACTCCCTTGGAGTTTCGGTATAAATTATATTTGATTATGAGTTTTGCAACTACGACGACATGTTACTCGTAACCCCGATTTCAAACACTCGAAACCCGTGCGATCATTTTGGCATTGTTGCTAGGGAGGCAACGAAATTTACTTTCTTGTCTTCTGCGCTTCTTTGCATTTACATAGCACTAACCTCGCTTACCTCTGATCTATTATCTTGTAGGTACCCTAGCATGGAGATCCAAGTGCGGTAGACCATAGTAAAGTGCAGGTAGAGTGCTTTGTAAGTTTATCCCCACTACCCCTACCCATTAGTTCATTTCACAACACTAACAACTCAAACCCAAATCAACTTAGGTGCTTTTTATAAACCCTAGGATAGATTTTGTTGTTTGTTTGTCACCTCCACTCATCTCTCCTCCGCATATATAGAAATATATATATATATACTCTTTCCTTGTGGGATTTTCTGAAAGCTACACACTTAACACCCACAACTTCTCACCCTAAGGCGCACAATCACATCGATTCTACCACTTAACCAGGATCTAACTTGTGGACCCAATACATTTAACTCAACACACAAATAAGTGAGTAGGAATCTGATTAGGTTTAGACTTTTTGTGTGCCTTAATCAAGTGGTGAAATAGGCCAATTGCTTGAATTGTTTGGGCCGCACCACTCAATCTAAAACTGATCCATCAAGTAGCTTGCCACTTAGGGTTGAACATATTCTTAGGGCTGAACCAGGCACTCCACATTATTTTTTATTTTTAAAGGAACATATCATCACCCATGTTTTCAAAACTTGGAGTATTCTACTAAACCTTGATTGAACCAACCTAAGAATTAAACCCTAAAAGCTACTAAACAAGGTTAAACCCTAAAAGACACATCATTAAATAACCTTATTTGCAAACCTTGGTTGTGCACGCACACACATTTGAATCAATCATTAAGGGCACAACCCATCTAAAAGGCCCATCACATTCCAATAGCACAATCATCCCAAGCCTAATTAAAATTGAGTAGATGTTAGCCTTAAGGATTGATTTGCTATTCGGGGCTCAAACTGAGATTTTTTTAGATTAATCTGCTTTCGCTGGTCCATCTGATGTCTAGCTAGGGGAGCAGCGTCAAACGACCACGGCTAGGGGGTACACTAGGAACCGAAGGCGTAAGCCAAAGGAAGAACCTTCTCCCCAGTCCCTCCTTCTAACTGGTTGGATTACCAGATAAAAGTAGACCAAATCATTTATAATCTCAAGATGGGTCCTGGGAGTCTGTAGGTCTTTAGGCTACCCACATAAGGACAGGTTTGGTTAATTGTACTACAAGGCACCTTTCTCTCTTCTGTTTTCCCTCCTACTCCACAATGTATCCTTCCACATCTTTCACACATTTCCAATCCTACCCTCCTACCACCACTTATCCCCAAGATGATTACTCTTCCGACTTGACTTGTAATTACCCATTCACTAGCCGGGATAACTTTGATTGGGGATACAAATCCGGACCTCAGTGTCCAGGGCCTAACCCTGGACAACAAGACTATGATTACTATCCTTCCTAAACCTACAATGATTATGAATCTCTATCCTTTGATGACAAAACCAACCCGATCTACAATCAGGAGGGATATGCTGACCCTCCCCAGTATTCCATTAAAAATAAGTCATCCCATTCGTTAAACAACCATCAGGGAGGGACCCGAGAACCTTAATATCTTGAATCCCCTAGATTTAACCCAAACCCACCCAAACTTGAACCGAACCAATCGGTTTAGGTGAACCAGATCCAGGATAGGGTGTTGGTTAATTTGAGGAACACTATACAATCTTTAGAAGCTCAGCCAACACCATGCACTGAGGCATTGGAGCCTATGATCAAAATGATTGATGAAGTTAATAGTTCTCTATTGGATTTGCTCCAAAATGTTAGGGATAGGGACCAGGGTGAGTTTCTTCTTGGGAAATTGTTGAGGTTGTGGATGAAATTTTTGGTTGCCCTAGTCAAATTGTGGGATAATTCTCAAGATGAACCCCCTTCAGGAGAGCCAAAGTCTGAGCCAGCTCAGGCGCCTGTCGGGGGGGATACATATTCTGAGATTGGAGATGACCAGATTGGTCTAGAGCAACCCTTTGAGGATGAAACGATTGATTCACCCGAGATCCCCAAGCCAGCCAATGAGGAAAAACTTGTCTCTTTGAACCAAGAAATGACGATCGATTTTGAGACATATATAAATTAGGATCATGAATTTTTTGACACTGAGGGTGAAGAATCTCTTAGTGAAGTGATTGCACAGCAATCATGGTTCCTAATCAACCTAAATAATGTCTGAACCTAGCTTAAATTGTGGATATTGTACTCATATCTTGCATATCATGCATTGCATCAGTCTATTTAGAATAAGCTGAGATATCCTGCTAGTTAATAGTTTTTATTTCTATTTACAGATAATAAAGTGATCCAGGATGAAGGAGATAGTGGAATAAAGCAATAAAGGAAGAAGAAGACTAATCCAGATAAGAGTGAGGAGGATAGCCTTATCCCTACCCTTAGAAACCCTAAGACAGCCTTCCCAAACCCAAAACAACCTCCCTTAGGGCACCTTAGCCTCAAAACCCAAACATTGATAGCACTATCCATGTTATCCACCCTATCCCTCTCCCTCTCCCAAACACTAAGGAACCAAAACCCACCTTAGAAAACCTAAAACCACTCTCTAGCACCTTTTAGGACATCTAGACATCTGGCTGGACATCTGATTTCTGTAGAATAATAATCCAGGAAGCCAAAACTCATACTAACATAGAATTGGACGTCCAATTTATTGTCCAGACATCCAATTTTGTAGTATAAGACGTCTGACCACTATCCTAGATGTCTGATACTGCTGTCTAGTTCCTAATTTTGGTGCTAGAAGCCTAATCTTGCCTATTTTGACCTAGGAACCCCATCGGACACCTTAGGAAACCTAATTAGAGACCTCCTAAGCATAGTCTACTATCCATAGCCCTACTTATCCTATCCCTAACCCAATTGAACTATCCCATACCTAATTGGGTGCATCTACAGTTGATTGGGTGCACCTGAGCCCAATTAGATCCACCCAGGATCTAATTAACTCATACCTATTAGGGTTACCCTAGCCTAATCACATGCACACATCCAATTAGACTTGACCTAGACCTAATCAGGTTCACTCCTATCCGATTAAACTTTCCTAAGCTTAATTAGGTCCACACCCACTTAATGGAGGTTAACCCAACCTAGATTCACCAAACCCACTACCCTACTCCACGAAAATTACACCTACACATTCATACACTTTCCTAAATCCTACTTTCCCATTCTAGCCCTCATTAGTTGGTCACCAACCTAGATCCTACATTGGTGGCACTTGGTATTTTGGGAGCCACCAAAAGTGGTGACCCATTTGAAATGGAGAGGCCTTCCCATAAAAGCCAAGGAGAGAAAAGAGCCACGAAATTCATTCACTCTCCCATCCATTCTCCTCCCACTTGCAACACCCTTCCACCCTCCAAAACCCTAGGGCCGTCCTCCTCCTCCAAGGCCCCCTCCATGGATGGCCAAAGAAGAAGCTCCTCCAAGGCATCTTCATGTGGGTGGCAAGAAGAAGGAGAGCACTAGGGTGCAACACCCTCTTCTCCTCTCTTCACTTGGGCGTGTCCTTTCTTCTCCATAGAGAGGACACACTCTCTTTTTCTTCTTCTTTTTGGATGGCCATGAAGTCTCACCCATAGCCTCTTATGGCCAGCTATCTCTTGTTGGTAGGCATGTTAACGGGTTTCATACCCATGGTCTAGCCTACACCCTCATACATAGCCGATGGCCCTAGTGGTACTTTCCGACGTGAGGGATTTCCTCTATTTATATGCTTTCTAGTATAGATGTTAATTGACATTTGTTTCTATTTATAAATAATATTGCGTGATTATTGCTTCTGTGATTGCTTGTCTTCATGTTACTTAGGCTCGTTCACACTATGCACGTCCACCATGGCTCACTTAGATGCACGTAGTCAGTTAGGTTTTAGCTAGCACGTCAAGATCGAGGTTTCATTTCATGTTTCAAAATAAAGATAAAAAACACAAAATGACAAAAATATTAGGTTAGATTAGATTTATGTTAGATTAAGCCGATCCAAATCTCGACTTGTTTTCACGCCTCCCAGAGACGAACGACCGAGACTCAAGTTTTCAAAAAAATAAAATCCATCGAAGTTCGATATTATAAATGTTTTGTCAAGGGGATTTTGCAACTATACTACGACGTTGTTTTTCAAAAACTCACGATTTCCATGCTTGTCAAATGGCACCGTTGCCGAGGAGGCAACGCGTGAGTTTAGATTTGGATTCTCTTAACTTCTATCTATTTTGATTGTAGGTCAAGATGAGGATCCGCGCACGCATCGACCCGTGGTGAAGACCACAGGTATTTTCTTCATCCTCTCTTTGTTGCTTTCTTAGGTTAAAAAAATAAAAAAAAGAGAAGAAAAAAGAAATATATATATATATATATAAATTCAAATTCAAATTTTCGAATTTAAATTTACAAAAAAAAAATTCTTTCTTTAATGTGTGTTTTAACTTGGAAACTATTTAAACACACCAAAGTCAGATTTGGAAATCCGGCCAGAAATTATTGACAATTTTAAAAAATTTATTGCCGTCAGATTAGGCATCCAAAAATCTTGGGATCCGTTCTAATGTTAGGGTTTCAAACAAGCTTTCCAAAGCGACCATTTATTTGAAAAATTCATACTGTACAAAATTTAAAAATTCGTATAGTGGAAGAGGGTCAGAATAGTCTATACGCTGATTTTATCTAACTTCAAACAATAATTCTGACATCTACATAAATTAGATCGATTTCAAATTTGTGTGGTTGGAAAGCCACTGAAACATAATCTTTTCTATTTATTTTCAAGAATTTTTGGATTTCTTTTAATACTATTTCAAACTACATTTCTCACAAGGGGTCCATCTAGTCTATTTGGCCCCCTAGAATATAAAAATTCATGAAAATTTGCATGAAATAGTAAAAATATTTAAAAAATATTCTATAAAATACTTATTCAAAAAGGAAGATCTATACCAAATTTCATCTTCTTTTGTTTTATGTACTGATTTCAAATCAGAATAAGGTCTGACTGCATATTCTTAGAGAAGCATAAACCCTAGGACATACAACTTTAGGGTTTGAATTTTTCTAGAGACCTAAACTAACTTGATTCAATTTAGTTTCATAGTAGGTGAGGTTGATTTCTTGATTGACACCCTCACTTACCTGAACTAAGCTGATTTACTTTTCAACTTAGGCAACCAATTAGGTCTATTTCACTTAGTAGTGGTGCATTAGGACCATTGTTTTCCTTGATTGGGTCGCACCACTTCTACCCTATTGGACTTAAAAGCATCATATAGACCTATCTGATATTAGGGTTTCCACACTAAGGTAGAGCACATTTGCATGCCGTACTAAAAGGAAATTTATATAACAATTGGGACTTGCAAAAAATGTTGCGTGCTCCACCACAACCTTGTTTGAATTGACTTAAACAAGGAAACCCTAAAGGAAAAAATTAATACAAGCACTTGAACCATAAAAGCCACTACACCAATTTAAGTATGTATTGCAAACCCTTTGTCTACGCACTTCACACTCTAAATCAAATTTTAAGGGCAATACCCCTAAAATGCCCAATCACATTCTAGGAGCTCTCTAAGCCCAACCCTAAAAGTAAGTAGACATGTCCTAGGCAAGACAAATTTACTTGGTAACCAAAATTTAATTGGGTAAAAATCAAGGCCTTGTCTACTTGGACCAACTGGTAACAAGAAAGGTCGATGCGGTAGCCGCGTTAACTTCTAGTGGTGTCCTGCCATGCGGGGTGTCCTAGGGGGTCCCACTATTCTGACCAGCCAAGTAATTCAAGGGTTGGTTTAACCCAGTTTCATTTCAAGGTACCGGGTTTAGATCTAATTAGGGCATACAATTTAAGGCTAGCTTGTTTGCTTGATTTGGGGCTCTCTCATCTTTCTTCCTAGGCCTTTGCCTTAATTCCACCATCCCCTTGTAGCTGGCTGTGTCTTCCTAACGAAGACTATCTCTTATCTCTATTTGCATCTTTTGTCAAATATCCATGAACCCATATCATTCTTTTGACCCTCAGGGTTCTCCATCTCCCAACCCAACCATGATTTCGACTCCTCCTAGTTGGGAGACTCATCCTAACCAGCTGGGATATGATCATTCATATCCCCCAACTTATTTAGAACCTGAACCTCATGGATCCGACCCTTATCTAGATCAGAACCAATTGAAAGCCATAGTTGCTGAATTCTGGGAATATAACAAGGACTATACAGATCAATGTGCCAAGCTCCTGGAGCAAATTAGATGATCTTAGGCACAATCTCAATCGTGTCACTCCTCTCAGGAACAAGAGACTTGGAACAACCAGCCTAGTGGGTCTAGTGACCCATAGTTTGGATCCACTAGCTACTCTACTGGTTCTTGCTACCATGGGGAGGTATCCTGAACTCAGCCAACCCAAAAGGCACCTTTGGACCTAATCCGTGATTTGGGTAGATCATTTGAGGAATGCACCATTTCTGATACACCTGTACCTGATGATATATCACTAAGGAATTGGAATAATGGATCACAAGTACAAGACCACATAACAGGTTCTTAATCAACTCCCTCTATAGTCAACTCCACTCAAGGTGATACACCTATTGATTCATATCTAGATTCGTATAACCTTCAATGGAGAAACAATCCTGATCTTTCATGGCCACCACAGAGATCGACTCAGACTGAACATCAATCTAGGCCAACCCAATATTCCACTCAAACCACTTTAGGGCAATCGTCTAGTCCAACATAACCCGCAACCACCCTTGAAGATATCATGAACATTTTGTTGGACTTTGACAAGAAAAATGAAGAAAGGTTGACAAAGTTGGAAAATCAAGTGAAATCTCAAGGGGATCAAATCAAGAGACTTCAAGAATCACTTTATCCCTGGATGCAAATGCCTTTTCACTCCAATTCCCCACCTATTCTTCCGACCCCTCCTCCAATCTATCATACATGCCATTGTGCAGGGGCCAAATCTATGACCTCTAAAAGGAAGAGAAAAGCTAAGAGCCCACCCAAATGACCTAATTCAGGCTCAACCAAAAATCATAAGACCAAACCTACATCTAGCTCTGACTCAGACTCTAGGGACAAAAAGAAGAAAAAGGCTTCTGAAGTTGATTTGACCTATTTACCCTTTCCTAAGGCCTTAAAGAAAGAGTCATAAAAGAAGAAAAAGACTTGCACACCTAAAGAGGTGGTTTTATCAGCTAACATAAGTGCATTTGTTTCTGGCACTCTACCACCCAAAAAGATTGACCCTGGAAAACCTTTCATATCTTGTGCCATCAAGAGATTCACCTTCAATAGAGCCCTTGTGGATCTAGGGTCTTCCATTAGCTTGATTCCTACCACCCTTTTTGACCGCACCAGACTTGGAGATCTGCACCACACACCTATCACCGTTAGAATGGCAGATGGCTCCATCAAAACACCTAAGGGGGTAGTTTGGGATGTGATTATTAAAGTGCAAGGTCTTAGCTTTCCAATTGATTTTATTATTTTGGACATGGATATACTGGAGAAGCTAAGTAATTCACCTATCATTTTTGGTCGACCTTTCTTGGCTACGGCCAATGCACGGATTGACTGTTACTTAGGATGTATGGAGATGAGTAGCGGCAATGAGAAGACTCACTTTGATATTTATGTAGCTACTAAGAAAATAAAGTCAGGGTATTTTCTGGATGATACGGAAAGTGAGTCGGAGGGTAATTCGAAAGAAACTGTGGCAATTGACACCTGGGTAGAACCACATGACCCGAATCAACAATCCACTAGATCGCATAAGTCACCCTCAATACCATATCAAATCATTGATAGTATGGTTGACTATCTTAATCGACCTAGCCTAATTCAAACCCCTGCCCCTTGCAATGAATCCCAGATTACTCAATTGATCAAAATGATTCATGAAATAAAAGAAGCTAGTGCAAGAGAATATGATGATGTAAGGAAAGAGCTTCATAGAATCAGAGATGAGCAACAAAAATCAGAAATGTTTGAATTTGGGTCAGGTGTGTCACAACCAATTTGTGATTCGGTGGTGGTCATGCAGGATTCTATTGATCAAACACCCGAGGTGGATGATATTGATAATCCTATTGAAGTTGAGAATGGAGATTTATTCGAGAATCTTGATCTTGATTTAGGGCCTGAATACCAATCATTTCAATTTGAGGAACCAAGCATTAAGGGACCTGAATATGATTTTGTTGTATTTGAGAATACCCATGGAGACATTGGTAAATTAATTCAAATGATCTCATACACCGAATAACAAAATCAAAAGGACTGGAACAACTCCTCAATCAATGATTCAACCCATTCCACTTTCACGGAGGGACTCACTACTAAATCTATTGACCAATTTCATCTACGTGAGAACGAAATATCTCCTTATGAAAAGGATATTCAAGAGATTGAAAGATTATTGGGGATAACATATGTTGAGTTATCGGAGGAAGCTAAAAATTTTGGGGAATCATGTCATAATTGGGAATTAGAATTGAAAATTTTTGAAGAGATAAAAGAAGATGATACCCAAACATCTTTGGTAGAGACAAAGACTAATCAATGGACCTTGATTTCCAGATCTGACCACACTACTTGGGTCATGCCTTCCATTCATCACCATTATCAAGGCCCATATGATTTCACCCCACATGACTCTACCCATACCTCTACCACCCACATTCTCCATCACCTCTTCGGGATGCCTTCACCTTCATTTCTTCTAGGCACCATATTTATCTGTATTTCTTCTGTAGCATCTGGCTGTAAATAATCCTAAGCCCGTTCTACATATTTTTCCCATTATTTGAGCTTGGAATTCATGGACAGCTGGTCCACATTTGTGGTCTGCTATTGGTGAATGAGACTAAAATTCTTATCATCTTACTCGCCATTCTCAATACTATATTGATATATCCTTTTTCAGTGTATGCCCAACTGAAGGCGTTAATCTTAGCACTTATATATAGTATATTTTATTTATCATATTTTCCCTGCATATTCAATTTTAGGAGTTGGAATAAGTGGAATGTCAAAATTCAGGAACTATTCTAGGTGATTTCTACCCATTTACCCCTATCTTAAGTAATTTTTCATTATATTCATGCATGAGGACATGCAAGAAAGTAGGCATGGGGGGCTAGTAATTGTAAACTGAAAATTTTTCTGCCAACACCTAGGAAAAACCTTTCGTACATCATGCTAATTGCACTTTAGGATCCTTAAATTAAGAACAACCGACTCCACCTCCAATGTTAGCATTGGAGCTAAAAATCGTTTGCAACAGCCACTTTTGACTCATCCATTCACCTAAATTTAGGGTCAAGCTGAATATAACCCGAATTAGGGAAAATTTCAAAGTGCAACTTTGAAAGGTTACAAATAGCATTTATATATATTTCATTCATGGATAAGACTTTTATCAAAAGAATGTATTAGGGATTTTATCCTCTAGTTGATTCCTGTAATCTAGAACCCAGTACAATTTTCACTCACATGTAGATTTTGCAATGGATTCACGGTAAAGACTGATGAACATCTTCAGTTTGTCGAGAAGAAGCAGTGCTTCTTTTCCTGAACCCCTGGACATTGTTTTGGGAGTCAGGCAGATTTTCTTCCAAAAATCCAACAAATAGTGTGAGATCAGAGTAGAGTGTACTGGTGCTCTAAGATTAGTGAAAGGAATCTGGAATCCTAGATAATTAGGTAATGATACTTAGAGATTAGGCATAGGTTTCACTCTCAGATCCTGCGTATACATTTTTGCGTGAAATTTTGAGAGCCACCAAATAAGGCAAATACACAGAGAGTGAGTTTGCATAAAACTAGGGCTAAGGTGAATGGTTATGGGCATTCTTTACGGAATCCTTGGCTGAAAGAGGGTATTGATGTCAATGTCAGAAATACACCGTCCCATCCGTCTCTCTCAGTGCTGTGAGTAGGCACTTCCACCAAATAAGCCACCCAATGTCTCTTGAGTATCACCAATCCCTAATAATGCCTCCTCAATAAAGTTCGTGAATGTATGTTAGCTTGTGTTATGTTGAAAGAAAAAATTATACATAGAAAAAAAGGGAAGGAAAAAAATGAATAAAAAAAAGAGAAAACTTTAAAAAGAAAAAAAATTAGAAAAAGAAGAAAAAGCAAAGAAAAAGAGTGTGTGAATATTTAGTGTTTATTTCAGTTGCATCGAGGCAATACCACCAAATAAATTTGAGATCCACCAAATAAGGCCTTAACTTATTTTTCTGTGTTTCTGATCGCCTGAATATTGGCTAAGGAATTCTGACTTACTGTTAGGGTTATGGAACTTAATTAAAGTGTTAATGCCAAGTGAGACCACCAAATACAGGTCATATATGTGAATCTGGTGAGATTGTGAGATCTAAGAAAAAGAAAGAAAAGAAAAGAAAAAGAAAAGAATGAATACAAATTAACCAAAAGAGGGTATAGTTTTTCTCATCTTTCTATGAGTTGAGTTACTTAATAATTTGGGAGTCTAGATTCTATAGTATTAATTTCTATGTAGCACCAAGTGAGAGTGAGCCACCAAATAAACACATCCATTTCCCTCTGACTTTCTCTACCTAAGCTTAAAGTCGGGGTGGAACTCAAAAAAAAATATCTTGAATACCCCGAGGGAAGTCCACCTATCTCGCTAGAATTTTACTAGGGGTTAAGTACAGACTTTAGAGGTGAATCAGGTCTTTCACTCAAATCCGTTGCGAAAGCTACATAGCTGCACTTTCACGTATTTGGATTTCAAGATTTCTGGATGAAACAAAAGGAGAAAAATCTTTAGTCAAGTTCTTTGATAAAAAGAATAAGCAGTCCTTTAGGGATCGAAATTGTAAATAACTTAGTCATGCATTTAGTCTTGCATTTGCTGGGGACTAGCAAAGTTTAGGCATGGGGGTATGATTGCACAGCAATCATGGGTCCTAATCAACTTAAATAATGTCTAAACCTAGCTTAAATTGTGGATATTGCACTCATATCTTGCATATCATGCATTGCATCAGTCTATTTAGAATAAGATGAGATATCCTTCTAGTTAATAGTTTTTATTACTATTTGCAAATAATAAAGTGATCCAGGATGGAGATAATGGAATAAAGTAACAAAGGAAGAAAAGGACTGATCCAGATAAGAGGAGTGAGGAGGATAGCCTTATCCCTACCCTTAGAAACCCTAGGACAGCCTTCCCAAACCAAAAACAACCTCCAATAAGGCACCTTAGCCTCAAAACCCAAACAAGGATAGCACTATCCATGTTCTTATCCACCCTATCCCTCTCCCAAACACTTAGGAACCAAAACCCACCTTAGAAAACCTAAAACCCACTCTCCAGCACCTTTTAAGACATCCAGACATCTAGCTGGACGTCTGATTTCTATAGAATAACAATCTAGGAAGACAAAACTCATACTGACACAGAATTGGATGTCCAATTTATTGTCCAAACGTCCAATTCAGTAGTATAATATGTCTGACCACTATCCTGGATGTCTGATACTGCTGTTTGGTTCCTGATTTTGGTGCTAGAATCCTGATCTTGCCTATTTTGACCTAGGAATCCCACCAGACACCCTAGGAAACCTAATTAGAGACCTAAGCCTATGCCACTATCCATAGCCCAAATTATCCTATCCCTAACCCAATTGAACCATCCCATACCTAATTGGGTGCACCTGAGCCCAATTAGATCCACCCAGGATCTAATTGACTCATACCTATTAGGGTTACCCTAGCCTAATCACATGCACACATCCAATTAGACTTGACCTAGACCTAATCAGGTTCACTCCTATCCGATTAAACTTTCCTAAGCCTAATTAGGTCCACACCCACTTAATGTAGGTTAACCCAACCTAGATTCACCAAACCCACTACCCTACTCCATGAAAATTACACCTACACATACATACACTTTCCTAAATCCCACTTGCCCATTCTAGCCCTCATTAGTTGGTCACCAACCTAGATCCTAAATTGGTGGAACTTTGGGAGCCACCAAAAGTGGTGACCCATTTAAAATGGAGAGGCCTTCCCATAAAAGCCAAGGAGAGAAGAGAGCCACGAAATTCATTCACTCTCCCATCCATTCTCCTCCCACTTGCGACACCCTTCCACCCTCCAAAACCCTAGGGCCGTCCTCCTCCTCCAAGGCATCTTCATGTAGGCAGCAAGAAGAAGGAGAGCACTAGGGTGCAACGCCCTCTTCTCCTCTCTTCACTTGGGCGTGTCCTTTCTTCTCCATAAAGAGGATGCACCCTCTTTTTCTCCTTCTTTTTGGACGGCCATGAAGGCTCACCCACAGCCTCTTATGGCCGGCCATCTCTTGTTGGTAGGCATGTAAACGGGTTTCTATACCTATGGTCTAGCCTACACCCTCACACATAGCCGATGGCCCTAGTGGTACTTTCCGACGTGAGGGATTTCCTCTATTTATATGCTTTCTGGTATAGATGTTAATTGACATTTGTTTCTATGCATAAATAATATTGCGTGATTATTGCTTCTGTGATTGCTTGTCTTCATGTTACTTAGACTCGTTCACACTATGCACGGCCACCATGGCTCACTTAGATGCACGTAGTCACTTAGGTTTTAGCTAGCACGTCTAGATCGAGGTTTCATTTCATGTTTCAAAATAAAGATCAAAAACACAAAAAGACAAAAATATTAGGTTAGATTAGATTTATGTTAGATTAAGCCGATCCAAATCTCGACTTGTTTTCACGTTTCCTAGAGACGAACGACCGGGACTCAAGTTTTCAAAAGAATAAAATCCATTGAGTTTTGATATTTTAAATGTTTTGTCAAGGGGATTTCGTAACTATACTATGAAGTTGTTTTCCAAAAACTCGTGATTTCCATGCTTGTCATGAAGTCTCACTTGAGCATAAGAAAAATGATTTTAGTGAGATAAATGGGCTTGAGGACTCTGATAAATCATTTGATAGTACGACTATTGAAGATTCTGATTCAGTTGGGGTTAATTTGGAAGATCCGAATCTTGATGATTCAATTAGTGACCCCATTCCTCATCTGCACCCCAAAGATCTGACTTCTGAGATCATTGTGCCTAAGTCAATCTTGATTCAACCACGATTTCTAGACTTGGGTAAATCTTATGGGGTGAGCAGTATGCTAGAGGTCCCAGAGTCTAAGCTCTTGATGTTGGAGGATAGAATTGTTGAAATAAAAATTTGGGAGGCTAATTCTGAGGGAACTTTGATTTTGGATCTGAGGGTTCCTATTGACCTAAAACCACCTACCTTCTATCAGCTTTCATGTGCGACCCAAGGCTGGAATAATTGACTATCTTCCTGTGATGAACTATAAGTGGACACCTGATTTTAATGAATTAGATCAACTTGTTGCCCGACACTTTGGTCTTGGGTTGCACACCACAAAATAGCAGGCCCAGCCCCATAAACACAATAATCTTAAGTTCTGGGTGATTTTCATCCAGAACCTTAGAACCACTTGACCTTGGGGCATGAGTTTGCATCATAACTTGGTCCACATCTGTGGACATATACTGTTGGCGGGTCTGAGGATCAATATTTTTATTTTGATTCTGACCTGCACTTGTGAATTCTCAATTTCTTCCTTGTATGTATTTTATGCCTAGCTGAAGGCATTAAATTTAGCATGTGTTTATATTTCACGTTCTCTGCGGAGCTTATTGGATTTCTCATGATGTTTAGGTGATATTCTGTTTACTCCGCCCTTTTCATGTCTTTGTTTTTACAATGAGGACATTGCATCATTTAGGCATGGGGGGGTGGATAATCAATTCCTGAGATCATTTTGTTATCTCCATAGAATTTCTTTTAGTTTCTTATAAAAAAAATTGAAAATTCAAAAAGGTAAAAAAAAAAAGAATTAGGAGAAGAGAACTTAGGCATTTGGAAGTTATTAACTTTAGGAAATGATACGATACGACCTAGACATTTAGACTCTTTAGGTCTTCGGGCTTAATTAGCCTGGGTGTCCACTCGAATGTGGACTTAGTCTCGAGGCCTCACCAATTCAAATTCATTTTAATTTGGTAAATAAACTGGGGTGATAAGTATATGACTTATCAACTCGCCCTCTGATTTGAGGGGACTTTAAGCCTAAGCATCTACACACTTTCTGCACTGACTCACTTTTCAATGATTTCTTCAAAAATTGGGTAGCTAATAAGCTATTTAGGGTGACATGGCAGATAAGTTGTCGGTGGTAATAGCTCATCGGCCAGTTACCCAGAGCCCAGTCACAAGACCATTTTCATTGTACTACCTTTAGGTAAATCTTAGATTAGGGAAGCCACCTACTTAAAAAGAAAAGAAAAGAAAAGAAAAGAAAAAATATAGAAAAAAGAGAAAATAAAAAAATAAACCACACTTCATCGCATGAGTATAACTGGTAAGTTGCCATGGGTGACAGCCCATTACCCGGTTGTCCAGAGCCCAGCTTACAAAAATGCACAATAATTCCCAAAACACTTAGGGAAGAAGCGGGGAGTAGAATAAACCGGGGAGATGTACACTGGGTTCGCCCTTGTGTTGACCCCTTAAATTAAAGAAGTAGGGAGAAAGCTACCAATCGAAAAGATAAACCTTTAGGCAAGATAACCTAGGGTCGTAGAAACCTGAAGTCCATTTTAACGGTTGCCTAGTGAGTCTTTCACTCTTTTCACTAGATGCTTAGCACTTAGAGTCCTTTTCGAGTCTTGGGCGAGTCGGGTAGTTGTAAAAAGTTACCTCAAAACTCTCAAACTCCAAAAATCCAAAAAAATTAAAAAAGAAGAAAAAAAAAGTATCTTCCCTTCTCAAATAAGGCGAGGACTTAGGCGGTCTGCATTCTGGCAGACACCCGGGTACTGTTGAGTCTTCGTAGTTTAGAACCTTAGTTGAAATTTTCTATTGTTAATAAACAACTTAGGCCTAAGCGATCTAATCCTAATTATATTTTTATACATAGCATGTTGTGTAGTTTTGCTAGGGACTGGCAAAAGATAGGCATGGGGGTATGATGTAGACACAATTATTGAAGATAAAATGCCTATTCATGCAAGTTCCTAGGCTGAGATTTGCATTTCATGTTGTAAATATTGCATAGCATGCATCATTCTGCATTAGAGTAGTTGTATATATTTTAGTTTAATTAGGTCCTTTTTATGGTCAGGAGAGAAGAGGATTTATTTCAAGGCCTCGGATGGACGATCAGATTGTATGGATCTGATCAGGACAACAATCGGAGTCTAATGACTCCGAAATTGTCTAGATCAGAGTTCTGTAGCATCATACGAAGACCGAGGAAGATCAACGGCCAGGGGGCAATGTGACATCCATATGGGTTTCAAATGGAAAATCCAACCGTACAGATGGATCCGAAGTGATGATCGCAGTCCATCAACATGAAAATCACCCTGATCGGAGCTCCGTAGCACCCTCTACAAGAAGAAGATGGACGGCCCAGATGGTGCCACGTGGTACCATCCAGGCCACCCCACTTGAGCTGATGCATTCTCAAGGCCACTACAAGATGAGATCTCAGCCATTGGATCTCAATCCAACGGCTGAGAGCCTGCCTTCACCATGCGGCCTAAACTCATCTTCTCGGCACACTTGCGAACGTGGCATAATAGTGGAGGCATTGGATCACAAGGGAGGGGTGCGGGTTCGAATCCCTGTAGCCCCCTTAATTCTCAATCCAGTTAGTGCCCAACGTAGTTAGTACATGCGCATGCATGCAGCAGCAGCGGCAGCGCAGTGCCAGCACACACCAGTAGCGCGCGCATGCCCGTACGCTAGCGCATGCCAGCGCGCATGCCAGCAAGGTCTTCGTGCAATCTGCGCATATGAGGAGGGACAACGCAGCTTGCATGGGCACCGGCTGGATTGAGAATTGGGGGGGCTACGGGGATTCGAACCCGTGCCCCTCCCTTACGATCCAATGCCTCCACCATTGCGCCACGTCCGTAAGTGTGCTAAGGAGATGAGTTGAGGGCATGTGGTGAGGGCGGGCTCTCAGCTGTTGGATTGAGATCCAACAATTGAGATTTCATCTTGTGGTGGCCTCGAGAATGCGTCGGCTCAGGTGGGGTGGCTTGGATGGTGCCACATGAAATGCAAATCTAAGCCTAGGAACATGTATGAATAGGCATTTTATGTTCAATAATTGTGTCTACATCAATGGTGTTAAACTTAGTGCTTAATGGGAGGCAACCCATCATCTCTTTGAAAAACCCAAAATCCGTTTGACATATCTCTTCACTGAAATCATATTGCACTTTAGGGTTCATCCATTATAACAGCTGACTCCACCTCTGGTACATGTACCGGAGCTTGAAATCATCCGCAACAGTCATCCCTACCTATCCACCCACCCTTTGAACCAGTTCTAATGTACGATCTAAACTGAACTCGAACCCACCTAATTTACAATGAGGACATTGCAAATCGTTGGCATGAGGGGGTATTAAAGTGCAAAATGCCGTGAGAATCAATTTGACAAAAAGGGTTTCGTCAAAAAATAAAAAGAAGGATTAAGGAAAGAGAAGGTCCATTTGAGAGAAAAATGAGAAAAAGGAGGGAGGAAAAATTGAAAAGAAAAATAGGAGCAAAAAGATAAAGAAAGAAATTGAATCCATTCAAAGTAATATGGAACTTACCAAACTTCTAGGTTGGATCGAATGATGACTTAAGACCTGAAAACTTAAGGGATTAGTGGTGAATACCGACCTTAGGCCTCTTGGATCTGATTGAATTTAAGCACTCACGTACTTGTCAATTTTCGGATTAGTCCTTAAGTGGTTGGGTAAAAATGCAAAGCTTGTGTATTAGGTCTAAGGCTTAGGTAGTATTCGGCCCCATTAACTAAACTCTAGTTTGTGGGACTCGGTAACTTAAGCACCCAAAAATCACACATAGTTTGATTCAGTGCGCTTAAATATGAAATTATGCCAAAAGCATTTATGCTGTTCTAAAAATGGTTCTAAGATCTAGATTAGGAGAGGCTTGAAAACACAAGTTTGGATGAGTTCCCAGCACGAAGAGGTGGGAAATTCCCCTCGAAGATGCACAATAGCATACCATCTCCTCGGTGCTTTCTCTTAAGATATCTAAATATCCTACTAGGGGCATGTAAGCACCTTGTGCTAGTTCAGATGCCATGAGCGGCATTATCATGAAATGTCAATTGCCAAGGTTTGGATTTAAATTCAGAACGCCATGGGCGGCAATATCCCAAAGTGTCGAAAGCCAGGGTTCTGGGGTTGCCATGGGCGGTGCTATCTTGAAGTATCGATTGCTAGGGACCCTGCGAGGATTGATGGTGGGGACCAGGAATCTGATACAAATGTAGGGCTAATCCAAGGATGGATCTAAGGAAAAATATAATGAAAAGAAAAGGAGAGAGAAAAACTCTCCACAAATGAATGTTCTTCCATCTCTCTACCAAAAATGCATTGGCAAACTGAACTTGGACTAACCATGTTACAAGCACGGATGCTTTAACCGCTGGGTCCAACGAACCTTAGGTTAGTTCTTGCAGGCCTTAGAAACCTTCGCAGTAGACTGAGGCGAAAGCTAGTCTGGTTTGGATCTGGGCTAGTACTTGAGTACCTCTAGGCCTATTGTTGGCATTAAGATCTGATTCCTAAAGATGCGGCTGAGTAGGGCATCCTGATGGTTACATTCGACCTAGATATCTCGTTTGGTCCATAAAGTTTTGCTAAGGAACTAGCAAAAGCTAGGCATGGGGGTATGATGGGAACACCATCATAAGCCATAACTAGCTCAATTTGGTCTGATAAAGTCAATAAAAGCTCCTACATAACCTCAGGGGGTCCTAAGTGCTTGATATTCTATTTTGAGAAGAAAATATGAAAATAGGGTTATTTCAGTAATTTTACCATCTTATCACAAATACAGAATAACTACGGGGTATGCCAGGGGTTTATTAAAGGTCATTTAGTCATTAATGTCTAATAAGTGGGACCATGTAGACAGAAACGGGTTTTCACGCATTTCAAGAATTAATGGACTTCTGAAGCTCTAAAAATAGATCCGCTTAATTAACTGTGGTTTTGGTCAGAATAAAATTCATCTAAACCCTCTAAAAATCATATAAAAATATTCTCTAGCATTTGGCATCCGTGATTTGACCATCCAAACCCATTTTGACCTAAAATAGAGTCTCAGGCAGACAGTTACCCTAATTTGGGTCTCTGTGCAAGTTACCCATTCAAACTTGGGAAAAACCTAAATCTGACTTCACCATCAAATTCCTTGGGTCCAAATTAGGTTTGTACCAAAATATCACCTTGACCTAGTTTGCATTCCAGTCCAAACGGACTCTTCTTATCACACAATGGCCCTTAGCTTTTTGATTTACTTACAAATAGGTCCCTAACATTTTCATCATATTCACATGTAGGTACCTACCGCCATTGGTGTGAACACACCAAGCTCTGTCGAGATTCGAGCAAGGATTTCTTGCTTGATTCTCAATCAAACTCTCCCAAAATTGAAAGGGAGATTTCTTGAGGAATTCCCTTCCAATTAAACCCGACCATGAATCCTGATTCATTCCCAATCTACCATGTGAACGCATTGAAGATGTGGGTGAAAAGTTTGCGTGAACTTTTCGAGCTTCGCAAGCTTGTTTTAAAGCTTGGAGCTCCTCTTTTGTGGCCAATAAAAGGATCAGGGGCTAGAACCCTTGCACTTGAGTAAATTTTGGTCAGAGAAAACCCTCTCTCTTCCCTCTCCGGCCACCTCCGGAGTTTGCTCCGGCGACCTCTCTCCGACCTGCTCCTCCGCACCTCCAACCATCAAATTGGAGGTGCCACCGTCTTCCTTTCTTCCTCGTTCCCCTCTCCGATCAAAGGGAGGGTGTTCCTTTGCCTTAATCACCGTCGTCGCTTCGTCGTCCCTACCATCTTCTCCGAATCCAGTCAGCCACAACCAGAGCCCTCCGCCTATCTCCTCCTCTCTTAAGACCCTCTACATCTTTCTCTTTCCCACACTCACAACACATGCACGACTGCCAATCACTTATCTCCCCCTCCGTCTTCTCCCCCTCTGGCAGAACTCTAGCAAGTTCGCTTGCACTCCACAGACCACCATCCGCCTCACCACAACTCCCAAAAGCTCTGTCATTCCACCATGATCAAAACCCCTCTCCTATTTCACCGATCCACCCACTAAATCGCTCCACCGAACTCCACCTCCTTTGCACACCTTCTCAAACTCCATCAGCCCTCCACATGCATGCATTCACCACACAACCACCACCGACACACTTGCCCTCGCACGACGACCCTTCTAAGCTTATCTGACAAAGTTGAGAGGCTGTGTTTTCCTTTTCAGGTGTTCATTGGATGTCCACTGCCGCAACCTTCTTCTCCAACTGTGATTGTCTTGCTCGTGCTATGTTCTTCCTTGCTTCCACACCTAGGTGAAACAGCTTCGCTCCAGGTGTACTCTCAGGTCCTCAATTGGAGAAGCAAGCCGCCCTTTTGTCCTTAATTCAGGAACTTCCTCATTCGCAGTTGCATGAAGAAGGGTGTGGGACATAGTCCCACATCGGAAACTTCAGAAGTGTCCAAGCAGGTTATATTATTTTTGTGAAGAGCTCTTCACCTCAGTAAGCACGAGGGTGAGGTCCTCCCATGCACGTGCATATGCACGCCCTCACCTGTGCTCATGCCTCATCGGTCTGGGCCTTAGTCTGTTTACTTGTTTACCCAGATCAGGTCTGGTTCGCCTGACCCTAAGAAAGAAAGAAAGAAACAAGAGAGAGAGAGAGGAGTGGGGGGGGGGGGGTTGCCCTCTACTGCTCTCTACACTTAGTGAAATCTAAGAGGCCTTGGCCTTTGTTGGTGCTATGCTATGCTTGTGCCTCTCCCTAAGGCCTAAAGGGAAAAGAGAGGCCTTTGCCTCTGTTGCTAGTTCTGAGTCACTATTGCATTATTGAGACACTTAAGTTGATGTGGAAATTGTGGTTGATACTATAGCATTATTTGAGTATATTGTTAATAGGGTAAATTGGTGATTTAAATCACCATTTTTGCCCTAACCATTTGGTACATTGATTCTGACTCTTCCATTTATATCATTTATGCTTAATAGTTTCTATTACATGGCTATATCGTGCTTAGAATTACAATCTTGAGTACTAAATTGCTTATTACTCCATGCGTTCGACCTTAGATTTCTTTTGAGCTATAAATTTTAAGTGATCTTCATGATTTATTGCTTATACTATAGCGCATTACTTTTAAAACACCGATTCAGTGCGTGAACAAAAGTGGCAACCCATCATTTCAAAAACCCAAGACCCTTCTGATTATCCTTTTGAGCTTCACATCCACTACAATTAGAGTTTAGTTTTAGAACGGCCAACCCCACCTCTGGTACACGTACCAGAACTTGAAATCATTCGCAACAGTCATCCCGACCCGTTCACCCACCCCTTTTACCCTATTTTAACCCATGAACCCAACTAATTTCATACCTTCCGATTTACAATGAGGATATTGCAAAACTTAGGCATGGGGGGGTGTTAAAGTGCAAACGCACAAAAATTCAAGTGTCTAAAGGGTTCCCACAAAAAATACATAGTCCAAAAAAAATCCAAAAAAATAAAAAATTTGAAAATGAACAAAAAAATGGAAAGGGGAGGACATTTTGTGAGCTTAGTTGCATATCATTCTTGTGGAGGAAAAGAGGAGGTGATTTAAATAAGAAAAGGAGCCACAATTTGAAACAAAAAGTGTTAGTCTTAGTTAATGATTATGGAATTTACTTAAAGTTCTAGACCAAATCAAAAGAAAAAATTAAGTCCTGAAATGATAGAGAGACATGGAGATTAGTATGAGTGCTGATCTTAGGCTTCTTGGGCATATTTTAGGGCTTAAACATTCACGTATCCGTTAAGATCTGGATAGTCCTCAAGAGGTTGAGGAAAATATGAAGCTTATGATTAGGTCTAAGGCTTAGGGATTATTCGCCTCATTAACTGACCTCTGATTTGTGGGATTCGGTAACCTAAGCACCCTAATCCACACACAAGTTTGGTTCAGTGCACTTAATCAATCAAAATCATGCAAAAGAGTTTATTCTGTTCTCAAAAAGCTACCTAGATTAGGAGCAGCATTTAAGCACAAGTTAATTTGGACAGGTTCCCGGTGTGGGGAGGCAAGAAAGTCCCCTCGAAGATGCTCAATAACATACCATCTCCTCGATGCTTGTCTCCTAGGATATCTAAATATCCTATTGGGGGCATGTAAGCACCTTGTATTGATTCAAGTGTCATGGGCCAGATTATCCCAAAATGTCAATTGCCAGGGCCTGAATTTAGCTACAGAACGCCATGGGTGGCACTATCTTAAAGTGTCGAAAGCCAGGGTTCTGGGGGTTGCCATGGGCGGTGCTATCTCGAAGCATCGTTTGCTAGGGACCCTGCGAGGATTGATGGTGGGAATCAGGAATATGATACAGATCGTGTTTTTGAACCAATCCGAAGCTAGAAATAAAGAAAAGAAAAAGAGAGAGAAAGCTCTCCAAAAATGCGAAAATTCTTCTATCCCTCTCTCTTACAAATATGCACTGCAAACTAAATCTGGACTACTAATCATGTTACAAGCACGGGTGCTTTAACCACTGGGTTCAACGAACCTTGGATAGTTTCTGTGTGCCTTAGAAACCTTCGCGGCAGATTGAGGCTAAAGATGGTTAGGTCTGGATCTTGGTTGGTACTTGAGTACCACTAGGTCTATTATTATCATTCTGACCTAATTTCTAAAAAGAAGAATAAATCAGGACTCCGAACTTCAAAAAGCATGGTCTAGAACTCTAGTTCTTTTCATAAGATTTTGCTAAGGGACCAGCAAAAGTTAGGCATGGGGGTATGATGATAACATCATCATCTACCATATCTAGCTTTAATTAATCAGAATCTATTGATAAATGCTTCTACATAATCGCCAAAGAGCCATAACTCAAGGCATATTCATTCTGAGAAATGCATTAAAATAGGGGTAAAACTGCAGTTTTAGTAGTCTAACCTAAATGCAGAGCAATCACGGGGTTTCCTAGGGGTTAATTAAAGGTCAAATGGTCATAAATGTCCAATAAGTGGGTTCATACAGACAGAAATGGGTTTTCACGCATTTCAAGAATTAATGGACATCTAAAACCCTAAAAATAAACTTGCTAATTAACTGAGGTTCCGGTCTAGAGAACTTCATCTAAACCTTCTAAAAATCATAGAAAAATATTCTTTAAGGTTTGGTACCTTTGATTTGACCATTGGAACTCATTTTGGACTAAAACAGTCTCAGATAGATAATTGCTTTAATTTAGGTTTCTGTGTAAATTACTTAGTCAAACTTGGTCAAAACCTAAATCCGACTTCATCATCAGATTCCTTGGGTCCAAATTAGGTTTTTACCAAAATTTGGACCCAATCAAAGATCATATTGACCAAATTTGCATTTTGGTCCAGTCTGATTCTTCTTCTCTCACTTAAACCCCTAGCTTTCAAAATATGTTGCAAATACCCCCTAACTTCATCATCTTCTTCACAATAGGTCCCCGCTACCTTTAGATTCCTAAACCCATCACCGTCAACCTTCAATCAGGGATTACTCCCTGATTTCGTGGCCAAACCCTTCCAAAATTGGAAGGAGGATTCACAACGAGATCCTCTTCAATTTGGGCCTACTCCTACCTTCTGAAACACTTCATGGAGCTCATGCAAACTCCTTGAATTTGCGAGTCCTAATCCTTGATTTTTCGAAGCTTTCAAGCTTGGAAGCTCGACCTACGCCCTATAAAAGGACCCACAATGCAAGGCTGTGATCTTTAGCTTGGTTTGGATCGATTCCCCACTTTCTTCTCCTCTCACCGGTCAATTCCTCTGCAAGCTTCAGTGAGCTCCGTCAGCACCCTTCTTCGCCAGCCATTACAGACAATATTCGACGAGTTTCTCCTCCTCAAGCTCCTCCGCCACTCACAAAACCAGCGAGGGTCATTTTCCCCTCTTTTCCTCGCTATTCTCTCTCATCAGAGGTATTCCCTTCCCCGATGTCGGCCATACCATAATCGGTGCCATCCTACCCCTTTCGACCGATTAGATTAGGTAGATAGGTTTCTTTCTCCTTCTTTTATAATTCCCTTTATTTAAAACCCAAAAACAACCCTCGACGCTGTCGCCAACCACCTTCCTCTCCACCTCTGGCCACACCTCCGGCGAGGTCCTTCACATGCTACACACCTCCAAATGTCTTGTTGACAAGTACACAAGCTCTGCCTCACCCACCCGCACAAAACCCCTCTCCTATTCCACCCTATGGCCCATCCAAACCTTACGTAGACCAACCCATCATTTGCGCAACCATCCCCGACTCTGTCCGACCACTCCACGCACTCCCACACCACAAGGACATCGCCATCATCTTCACCGTCTTCCGATGACCATCTTGAGGTGATGTAATTGGGTCGAGAGGCCATATTCATGAGTTTCAGGTCTTTGGCCGGAGCTCCGCCATCATCGCCATCGCCATCTTCATTCTTTGAGCTCCAGGCCACATGAATCCCAGGTGCTACCTCCAGGCACTGCAGACAAGGCCCAAGTCAAGGTCCATGTCCTCAATTGAGCAAGGAAACACAACTGATACTCAAATTGAACGAAGATCCTCATAGCTTCACGCTCACGAAGGAAGGGGGACTTGTTTAGTCCCACATTGTAGAGAGAAAAGTGCTCGCCTACGCATAAATTGGGTTTTTGCATATGGCTTACTGCCTCAAGAACACTGGTGGTGAGGTCCCGGCCTTCACTTGCACATACCTGACCCGCCTAAGCTTCACTCCTCAGCTGCAACCCCATGCATGCAGCCCTGGACCCGATTACTATTCATACCCAAATACCCGATTAAGATCAGCTATTTGAGATAAGAGGAGAGGAAGGAAAGAAAGGAAAGAGAGCAGGGGAGGGGAGGGTTTTGCTCTTGTAGTCACCTTGCGACACTTGGTCACTGAGAAGAAGAAGGCCCTGAGAAGAGCAAAGGTTGAAGGGAAACTATGAAAGAAAGGAAAAGAGTTGAAGAAGAGAAAGAGAGAAGGAAAGCGGAAGAGAAGAAGAACTGAAGAAGAGGAAAAGCACTGCAGAAGGCGACATTTAAGTTATTTGATTACCAAAGTAGACGTCTGATCACTGTTCATTTATTTCATTCAATTGAGTAATTGATATGTGCTTAATTAAGGCTAATAATTGGTGATCTAAATCACCATTATTTTATCTTAGACATCTTTTTGCCTCATGAAACTCTTGAAATACTCATGTTATACATTGAATATCAATTTTGAGTAGTGTTATTCATTGAAATATCTTTATTGTGCATCATTCGTTGTGTTCATTTATATATTCATTAAGATTAGCGTGTGAATTCCAATTTGCTCCTTGTGTTCAACCTCGAACTTCATTTCTAGATTTCGAGTTATAAATTTTATTTGTTGAGAGATATTTAGGAGATTTTTGCTACAACAACGAAACATTAAAAACTCCTAGCTAACTCACTATAAACAGCACCCTATTTGAAAAATTACGGATCAAACAGCTAAAATCCGCTAATGTCACTTTACAACTAGCTGACCGAACCCTGATCACACTGATTGGGATGGTAGAGGATGTAGTAATTAGAGTTAAGGGTTTCAGCTACCTAACTGATTTCCTAATTCTTGACATGGATATGCCACAACAGATACAGGATATGCCAGTGATTTTGAGAAGACCATTCTTGGCTACTGCAAGAGCCATAATCAATTGTGAATCAGGGCATATGGTAATTGCCTCAGGAGATCAACGTGCTGAGATTAACATTTTCGAGGCAACAAAAGGAAAATGCTCGGCAGAACACCTAGGTTTTATCTAGGACCTCATGACTATATCATTAATGGAAAACCTAGTGCCAGAATTAGAAACTTTTCACATACTAGATGATCTTGATTTGACTAAACATAATGACATGAGCACAGTGGAGGCTTTCACCTTTGATTTTGTGGACGTACCCAGGGATTTCAAGAAACATGGTGACATACTAGATTCAGATTCCATAAATATGGAGACATTTTGTTTTGAGGACCTCCAGGAATCAGGCTCAGAGTGTGACCTCCACCCAGACTATGAATCCTTTATAGAATTAGAGTTAGATGATCCAAGAGGCACTCTCCAAACATTCACTTTTGATTGGGATGAAGATTACAGTGAAGATTCATTAGAAGACCCAATCTTTGAGTCATTTCTTGAGGAGACGATCTCACATTCAGTAGAAAAGAATCAAGATGACTCACTGAGTATTGATTTGTTAGGCCACATTGCACGAGAGGAACCACACATCTGGGATATGCTAATTCAATTCACCTTTATTGGATTCTGGATCGACGATGATCTTATTTCATAACTCCATAATCAATACATATTCCGAGTGACCCCTCTGCAGAAACTCCATAAGAACCATCCAGAAACAAATCAATCTAATCCATATCATAGATCTTCTGGAATGACTCTTCATCATAATTTAATACTCATTTGTGGCCATGTGATTCTCATTCATCAGGATCACATATTTTCCCCTATCACTCATCATCAGTTGACATAACATTTTGAGCTCATTGACCCCAGTTGATGGCGTTAAACTTAGCACTTAACGGGAGGCAACCTGTCATCTTTTGAAAAAAACCTGAAACCCTTTTAACATATCTCTTTGCTGAACTCATATTGCACTTTAGGGTTTGTCCACTAGAACAGCTGACTCCACCTCTAGTATTCATACCAAAGATAGAAATCGTACGCAGTAGTCATCCCGAACCGTTCACCTACCATTTGACCCTATTTTAATATACGATCTAAGCTGAACTCGAACCCACCTAATTTACAATGAGGACATTGCAAATCGTAAGCATGGGGGGTATTAAAGAGCAAAACGCTGTGGAAATCAAATCACAAAAGGATTTCATATAAAAAAAAGAGAGGTTGAGAGAAAGGAAGACCTATTTGAGCTAAATGAAGAAAAAGGAGGGAAGGAAAAGGAAAAGAAAGAAGAAAAAAGGAGCAAATAAAAAGAAAAAAAAAAGAGTCCTTAAAAGTAATATGAAACTTACCTAACTTCTAGGTTGGATCGAATGATGAATTAAGACCTAGAAGGATAAAACTTAAGGGATTAGTGGCAAATACCGACCTTAGGCCTCTTAGATCTGATTTGAGATTTAAACACTCAGGTACTTGTCAAGATCCGAATTAATCCTCAAGAGGTTGAGGAAAATGCAATGCTTATGTATTAGGTCTAAGGCTTAGGGATTATTCGGCCCTATTAACTAATCTCTAGTTTGTGGGACATGGTAACTTAAGCACCCTAAATCACACATAGTATGGTTCAGTGCGCTTAAATATGAAATCATACCAAAAAGCATTTATGCTATTCTGAAAATGGTCCTAAGATTTAGATTAGGAGTGGCTCGAAAACATAAGTTGATTTGGATGAGTTCCTGGCGTGGAGAGGCGGGAAATTCCCCTCGAAGATGCACAATAATATATCATTTGCTCGGTGCTTGTCTCCTAGGATATCTAAATATCCTACCGAAGGCACATAAGCACCTTGTGCTAGTTTAGATGCCATGGGAGGCATTATCACGAAATGTCGATTTCCAGGGTCTAGATTTTACTACAGAACGCCATGGGCGGCACTATCCCGAAGTGTTGAAAGCTAGGGTTTTGGGGGTTGCCATGGGTGGTGCTATCTTGAAGCATCGATTGCTAGGGACCCTGCGAGGATTGATGATGGAGACAAGGAATCCAATATAGACCATGTTTAGGGTCAATCTGAGGTTGGATCTAAGGAAAAATGATAAAAAGAAAAGGAGAGAGAAAGCTCTCCAAAAATGAAAATCTTCTTCTATCCCTCTCTCACTTACAAAAAAATGCACTAGCAAACTGAACCTAGGCTAACCATGTTACAAGTATGGGTGCTTTGACCGCTGGGTCTAGCAAACCTTAAGATAGTTCTTGCGGGCCTTAGAAACCTTAGCAGCAGACTAAGGTGAAAGTTAGTTAAGTTTGAATTTGGGCTGGTACTTAAGTACCTCTAGGCCTACTGTTGGTATTAAGACCTGATTCCTAGAGATGCAGCTTAGTAGGACATCCTGATGGTTACATCCAACCTAGATAACTAGTCTGATCCATAGAATTTTACTAAGGGACTAGCGAAAGCTAGGCATGGGGGTATGATGGAAACACCATCATGAGTCCTAACTAGCCCAATTTGGTCTACTAAAGTTGATAAAAGCCCCTATATAACTATTAAAGGGTCATATATGCATAATATTCTGTTTTGAGAAAAAGATAAGAATACAGGGTTATTTCTACAATTTTAACTGCATTTCATGAGTACAGAATAACCACGGGGAATTCCACTGGTTAATTAAAGGCCAAATGTCATTAATGTCTAATAAGAGGGTCCATGCAGATAGAAACAGGTTTTCACGCATCTCGAGAATTAATGGAATCTTAAACCCCAAAAATAGACTCGTTTAATTAACTGAGGTTCTGGTTAGGATAAAATTCACCTAAATCCTCTAAAACTCATAGAAAAATATTCTATAAGGTTTGGTACCTTTGATTTGACCATTGGAACCCATTTTAACCTAAAAAGAGTCTTAGACGGATAATTTCCCTAATTTGGGTTTCTGGATAAATTACCAAGTCAAACTTGATCAAAACCAAAATCCGACTTCACCATCATATTTCTAGGGTCCAAATTAGGTTTGTACAAAACTTTTGGCCCAATCAGATATCGTCTTGACCTAGTTTGCATTCCAGTCCAGTCTGACTCTTTTCTTACACATACACCCTTAGCTTTTTGAATTATTTGTGAATAAGTCCCTAATTTTGTCATCTTCCTTACAGATTGGTCCCTCTACCATTATTGCCAAGCAACTCCTACTCCGAAGACCTTCAATCAGAGATTTCTCTCTGATTCCTTGACGAATCTCCTAAAAATGGAAGGACTCCTAACGAGATCCCCTTCCATCTGAGCTCATTCATGGCCTTCCAAATCCATCCAAGAGCTCATGCGAACTCTTGGAAATCCTAAACCTAAAATCATGAAATCCAAGCTCTTTAAGCTTGTTTCCAAGCTTGGAGACTCACCCAAATGCCTATAAAAGCTGCCCATGGCCTTCCTCACCTCAGTGAGTTTTTGGAGCCAAAAATGCCTCTTCTTTCCCTACCTCCAGCTCGCTCCAACTCGTCTCTGGTGACTCCTCTACCTCTGGCCTCTTCGCCGGCCTCCACATACCATAGGCGGTCGGTTCCAACTCCCCTCATCTTTTCGCACCTCGCCATACCAGCAAGGTGCCTCCTAACCCTCCGTCGTCGCCATTCCCATTCATCGAAGCATTCATCCCCTCCGGTGCCGGCCATACCAGACCCGATGCCGACTCCGTTCCCCATTGTCCATTAGCTAGTTCTATCAATCGCTCCTGTACCCTCATCAACTTCATCTTCCATCTCGCTGGCGTACCTCCGGTGAGCTCGCACGACCACTCCATCGAACGAAAATTGCCGCCACCACCTCCATTAGCTTCGCCATGACTCCACCATCAAAAGCCCTAACCTAATTTGGGTTTTTGACCACTCACTCACCCCACCAAACACCTCCACCTTCGTACTCACTTTCCGACATCGCCACTCTCACACACGCACTCTCTCACCATGCCGCACCCACCATCTCCTTCGTCGTATTCGGATGATCCTCTTGAGCTTATTTGACGTAGCCACAAGGCCGTTTTCATCTTTGCAGGTGTTCGTGGTTTTCTGCCATTAATGACCTTCTTCCGTGACTTCAGGAGCCAAGCTATAGCACACGTTCCTCCTCGCTTGCACCTCTAGGTCATGCGTAGGACTGAAGGGAGGATAGTCCCACATCGTGGGATTAGGAGTTGCAAGCGCAAGATAAAACCAGTTTGTGCCCTTACCCGGTTGCCCAAGAACATCGAGGGTTAGGTCCCTACTTCACATGCCTCCTCGTGCCTTCACACCTTGCCTACGGTAATGCATGCAGGTCTGGCCCCATTTAGGATCTAGTTACCCGATTAAAAACCCGATTAGTTGAGTTGAGAAGAGGAAGAGAAGAAAGAGAGAGAGGAAGGGGGTTTTTCCCTTTACTACTTGCTCTCTATACATAGCGAATCTGAGAGGCCTTTGCCTTTGTGCTGTGGGTGCCTCTCCCTTAAGGCACGAAGGAAGAAGAGAAGAGGCCTTTGCCTCTCTATTGAGCTGCTCCCTTGAGTACTTAAAGCATCTGAAGGCCTTGTGCATTCGTCTGATATCTGCTGGTGCCTTGGTTTAGGATACTGTTGATTCATTTGAGTTAGTTGACGTGGAATATTGGTTAATAATTATTGTTGATAAATTTGAGATATTTGAGCTTAACATTAAATGGGTTAATTAGTGATTCAAATCACCATTTTAACCATTCTTTTTGCATTGAGATACTTGGTTTTATCTATATATCATTTTAAGTTGTTCTGAATGAAGTTTTGATTATAATTGTTTACATTTATGATTAAATTGTGATTGGTGAGATTGAATTGCAATACTTGCTCCCTACGTTCGACCTAAAACTTCATTCGAGTTATAAATTTTATTTGTTTTTGCACTATTTCGACTATATTACAACGAAGCGATTTTAAAACACCGATTTAGCCCATAAATAGTTGGCCAGCCCTCTAGACAGTAGATTGGTCTGCACACTGCATACCAGTTAGGCTCCTTGTCAAGAACTCGATTTGCAGCACCTACAAACCATCTCCCCCCTCTAGAGGGATCCTCCTCGATCTACAGACCGATTCCTTGGTCTACCTCCAGCAAATCAGGGACTCATGCAGCCTCTCTAAGACTTCTCCACACTTCGAATCATGCCAAACTCAACATATCCCTTTTAGGATATGCACACTAAAGATGGGGAGGTGAATTCTTCTTGGTAGCTGAAGTCTGAGATTAATTCAAAGTTGTCTGCTGAGAGCTCTTAACAGGGGCCTTATTCTAGTTTGAAGCTCTTGGCAAGAGATAATAGATTTTCTCTTTACAAACTGAAATAAGTCCCCTGCCAAATGCTCTCCTTCTAAAATTGATGCAGAGTTACCGGCTAAGTTCAGAATAGAAGGAGAACGTTTGGCAAGAGACTTATTTCAGTTTGAAGTTGATCTTTAAAGTGGTGGAAGAAATCTTTATTATGCTATTTGCAGAGATCATGGGAGCATGGAATTGATGTGTGAAGATGGAATTTGGATAGTGGGTTGGTGTTGTAGATGTCGATATTTTGAAGATGGTTGATAGGGATAGTTGCAAGCATTTTATTTGGAATTGAAGGCATGAATGCTATTCTAGGTTATCTGTCAGAAATTCCATGTCCATGGTATGATTTTGATGTAGGCAAGATATGGGAATACTTTGATTCATCTAATATGACTGATTCTTCACACATAGCAGATCCTTTGATTATGGGTGTACAAAAACCCATTTTTTGAGTCAATGGTAAAGTTGGATGATACCAAACATGCTTACTAGTCACCAGTGTTTATGATGATACTAAACATTTGCTAGTTCCTCAAAGTATACCATTTACGCATTTTTGCATTGGATGACAGCAATTATGATTCAAATTGGCTATAGTCCATTCAAGAGCATTTCAATATCATTGTGGAGATGAACATCACTTCACTAGACATGTACTAGTACATGTAGGCTGGATTCTACATGAAACTTGGGAGGCATTCCTACATCATTAAAAAGAGAAAAGATTCATGTGAAGGCAAAGTAGGTATAGGTTCCTTGATCTGATAACTGCTTGTAGAAGGCATGGATGAATATCTTGATGGCTTTGCTATGATTCCAGAGGAAATACCTTCAACATATGCATTGATAGCACAAAAATCATGCTAGTTAGCTAACGTGCACTATGAAAAAGATCTGATGACTGACAGATCAAATTCAGTCTGCTGAATCATGCATGTACGTGCTCTATCCAATCAAATTGTTGTTTACCTAAATACCAAAGCTCCTTCTGTGTTAATAGAAAGGTTCAGAGATGAAGAATTGTTGGATGACATGCATACCTAACTTGGAAAGAAGATATGGTTATTTAGATTGTATGTAGTCCATGACTACTAGCATGTACAACTAACAAGACTAGTGAAAGAGAAAAATCTCTAAATTTATACACTAGAAGTGTGTAAGATGATTGTGGTTAGTTCATTTTTAATGGTAGTTTCCTAAAAAATGATTTTATTTCTAGGCTCCATGGCATCTTGATATAAATTTCTAACAATAATTTCATATTTCTTTTGTTCGGTTTAGATCACTGAGGATCTCTATGCAGTAATGAGAAGATTGCAAGATTTTGCCTTAGGATTGAGATTCTTGTAATACAATTCAAGAAAGGTACTCTACTCTTGTACTAGGTCTATAAATAGAGGGGCAACCTCTAAGTTCTGCACATTGAGTTGAGAGAGGTTAAAAGTGGAGGTTGTATATTCCTAATTTTCAGTCTCTTCCTTAATGGTTTTAATCGAGGTATATAGAGTCAAGATTCAGTCTCTTCCTTAATGGTTTTAATCGAGGTATATAGAGTCAAGATGATTCTTGAAGGCCAGATTACCAAGTTAGTATAATGGGCCCTCCCCATCAAAAGGTTAATTTAATAGAAAGGGGGTTGTGACTCATGTAACTTTAATTTTTAGGATGTAACAAACTGGTTTTGGTAAGATTGCCTCCAGTAACCTGTACACCTTTGTAATTATCTTCTTTCTTATAAAGGAACAACATACTAAGGCTCTGCACTTCCAAACAACAAAACTCAAAATAATTGAGACTCCATGACCAAGAGTAGCAGATATGACTAATAGTAACAAATATAAAAGAACTCAAAAAAAGTTGGATCCTTAGAGAAAATAATGCTTCAATAGTTGGCATGTGATATCTTACTTGAAGGAATCAATGAAAACCTCCTCTGCAAGCACAATTCTGATGTCTACTTTGTTTCACCAAGAAGGTTGCAAATTCATAGTAAGATCAAGGTGTGCCTTAAAAAAATAAAAAACCATTACAAACTAAGATGATTAGAATAGAAATAAATAATAGAAAAAAAAATACACACACACACACACACAATGTTCAGTCATGTGCTTATTGGAGTAGGCTCTTAAAGCATTGAAATATCAAATTATTAGACAAACACAAAACTTTAGACTACTTCACAAAGCTTGCCCTAGAACATTTAGTTATGCAAACATTAGTGACAAGCAGAAAACCTCCTCTAGTAAACTTTCTCGATGTAGGACTTGAAGCCTAAAGAAATACAACACTCAAGCTAAAACAATTGGTAGTATGTAACTGGATGAATTGGAAGAACACTAGGAATGATAAAACTGGCTATAAGAAATCACATCCAATATAGAGTTAAAGGTAGAACTTCCAATGGAACATCACTCACCCTCAATTGTAACGCCTCTGTCAGGTAAGTGCTTTAGAACGCCCAACAAGATCCAAAATCCACGAAGCAAGCCATATAGTACGAATGTAAAGAAACATAATTGATCTTACTCGAAGAGGTTGAGTCGATGATTGATTTTCATCAAGATAATTGCAACAACGATTGCTCGAATAGGAAACAGAGTTAGGAAATTCTAGGGACTGAGGAGAATGCAGCAGAAGGATCGTGGGATGGCTAGAGCCCATGAGGAACCCTATGCGTGAGCGTGGGACAATTTTTATTGCTCTCACTAATGCTCTTGATTGTGCGGAAGATCATGGGATTGCTTCTACCTATGCCTCTCCATTACTGCCTGCATCAATGTAATTGCAACAATCTAGGGATTTCCTATCTGGCTAGAGAGTGCGAGGACCTATGCATAGGCGTGGGATGAATTTTAATTGCTTCCATCGATGCTCTAATAAATGACAATTTATCATCATTCTTATGCCTTAAAACAAGCCTAGCTCTTAGGATTTTAACTCCGCAAATGGGTTTTTGGGCTGCATTAGGCATAAATTAGGTTAGGCATGCATCACACATTCTGTTGTCTTGTTAATGTGCTTTTGTGAATGTTAGGGATATACAGATAGTCAAATTTCCAGAATCATAGCACTCAGGAAAGCAACTAGTGAAGAAGAAGCTCAAACTAGCTGGGACTCAACTCACCATAGCCGGATACCAGCTCACTTGGACTAGGGTTAGCTCATTCTAGCTCCATTCAGCTCAAGGTAGCTCATCTTAGCTCACCTTAGCTCAAGTCAGCTCATATCCAGCTCAACTTAGTTGAGTCTAGCTCATCTCAGCTCCCATCAGTTCATTGGGAGCTCTAACTAACTCAGCTGAGTTGACTAGAGTCCACCTTAGCTCAGGTCTAGCTACCTCCAACTCTAGTCAACTCAAGCCAGCTGAAGACGACTTCACCTAGCTCAGGCCAGCTCAAGACCAGCTCCCAGGGACTCCGCTTAGTTCAACTTAGTTGAACTAAGGTACCTTAGCTACTCCAGTTAGCTAGGTCCTCCCTGGGAAGATAAGACCCAACTCACCTCAGCATACGTTAGTAGAAGCTAGCTTACTTTAGCTTGGCTTAGCAGCTAACAAAGAACTAGCAAGCTAAGCCAACTAAAGTAGCTCCTTGCCATCTTCTTCGACAACCACAAACTCCTATGCAGCTCCAAACATCACCTTCTCAGCTCCTCTCCTCAAAATCCTAGCTCCAGATACGTCCTCCTCCACTCATCTACTAGCTAAGTTCCAACTCCTTGGCCATCTACCATCCACCCTACCTAACCCTAACTCCCAACTAATTAGCTCCACCTAAGCTCCACCTAAGCTACTCCAATTTGGCGCCAACATAGACACACCTCTTCCCCCCATGTCTACCACCAAAAGCCACCAAGAAGGTGGCGCCAAAACCACCATAACTACCTCCTTTTGGTACCACCTTTTTCCCTCCAAAAATCCATCAATCTCCACCCTACACCTACCCCTACAACCCTTATCCACCATCCACATACCCACCTTCTAGAAGCTCCCATAGATGGCACCAAAACCATGGCACCTCTCCATGGTTGGGACCAAACTATGGTGCCCCTCCATGCCCTTAACCACCCCCATGGCAACCCCTTGGTTGGCACCAACTAGTCCTAACCCTAGGATCAGCATAACCACCTATAACTATTCGGCGCATAAATCACATTTTAAAAGATTATTTAGTTGTAGTATAGTGCGAAAACACGTCGACAAATAAATTTATAAAACTCCAGTGAGTACCGGGTCATTCGTAGGGAGGCAATCTCGATTTTTGCAGAAGTTTTTCAATAAAACAGGTATTTATAAATGTATATATGTACAAAGAGACATAAGATATTCATAAGATCAAGTTTCATTGCATTGATAAAGAGTTTTTCACAGTAGAAATTGCTATGCTAAATAAAAACAGATAGATAGAAAGAGAGAGAGAGAGAAGAAAGTGGCAGAGAAACGATGCCGCTTGTGGGATGCTTGTGTGAGATGTCGCAACACCTCAGATCCAGAGCATCGGGACGAAGGTCGGAGCGGAGTTGCAAAGGGACGGATAGTTGCAGAGAAGGTGGAAGATGTTTGGAGTTGATGGAAGAGAGAGAGATGCTTCAACTTGGGGGCCTTGGGCCTTCTTTTATAGCTTTTGTGGAGGGAAAAAAGGGTATTTTAGCCCTTAATCTCATTTAACAACTCCCGTTTGATCAGTGTTGGAACCTTGTTCCACATCTTGTTTTGGTGTTAACAAAATTATTATGGATTAATGTTTGCAATTGAGTGCTTCTCAGATTTAGGTGAAGATCAAGGCAAACAAGAAGTGATGGAGGCATGATGATGAGAAAGAGAAAATGATGACAAGGAGGAGGCAAGATGACAAGGATGAGTCGAAGTGAAGAAGATCTTCAACCTTTAGTTTATTTAGTTTAGAGTTTATTTTTATAGATTGTATTTGCCTCTTAACAAAGGAATGTAACTTAGATCGTAAAAATAATTAGAGATAAATTAGGATCAATATTGCAATCATTTTCAAAGAACATAATTGATTAAATCACTTAAAAAAGATACTTGTTAACCCACAAGTACCAGTACTAAAGTTTAGTACTGGTACATGTGAGTTACAGGTTTGGGTTTTGTCAACAAACAAACCTGTACCCTGCAAGTACCAGTACTCATGATCAGTACCTGTACTGGAAGTAATGAGTACTGGTACTAATGATCAGTATCGGTATAAGTGGGTTACAGATTTGTGTTAAGAGTTTGAAACCCAAATCTGGAAGCAACGAGTATTGGTACAGGTACTTTAGTACCGGTACCAGGTAGTCGTTGGCTTAATTCTGAACGGCTAGAAAATTAATTCCAACAATATGAACATTGGGAATTAATTCCCAACGTCTGGTAGACAAGTATCCTAGGTCCTAAACTCTATAAATGACCCTAGGACTCTTTGTTTGCATACAAGAGATACAAGAAAGATTAGAAATACAAGGAAAATTCCTAGAGCTATATTTCCCAAATTTCCACCATATTTTCAAGAGAGAAAGAAGAAGCTTGTCATTCACTCTGTACATTCTTGCAAGCTCAATGACATGATTTCTTCACACATTGTCAAAGCGATTCACGTTCTTTCTAGGCTCTCAAATCGGTAATATTATTCTATATATTGTTGAGAGGCTTAGGAACTTAGTTGTAAGATTAGTCTTTCTTACACCTATACTTCTTTTGTATTTGAGCATTTGCTCGTTGGGTTGTAACAAACCCGTTGTTGTAATTGGGTTGAGGTAACTTGTTAATTACCTCAGTTAGTAAATTGATTCTCTTAGGGTTGAGAGAATCGAGTTAAAACCCTAAGCTGGGAGACTTAGGTAGTGGAGTACCCAAGGGAGGGGAACCACTATACATTTTGTGTCAATTTATGGTTTGAATTGATTGTGCAAATCTTTTTGTTATTACTAACATTTTGATTTAGTGTTTGTGTGCATAGATAGCCATATTACATATCTTCAGATCCTCTATCAATCAGATCCGTTGATCGGGAGATCAACATATCAAATCTGGCCTCAAAAAATTGTCAAATTCACCTCCATCGTGTGGATTTAATCACTGGCTGACACGTGGCACCCACTACGCCCTTGGATCAAGATTACACAGCCCCGCTTCCTCCTCATGAGCCCACTGCAACAATCTTTCTCCGTGCGCACACCCGTAAGCTCTTTTCAGTGCCTAATCCTCACGATCGAACAACTCGAGCACGCTTGCCTCGTCTTGCTAATCTCACAAAGCGTGTAGGATCGCACGTCCGCCTGTGGCATGCTCCGATCACACCTTCATCCTCCGATCACACAATTGCTCCCGCACCCAATGTCGCTTCAATTTCACGCAGCATACAGCTCAAACGCGTGTCACGTGCATCCACGCGCACGCGTGAGTCAACGCACTGCGTGAACCTTCTATTATACATACTTGTTTGTTTCTATTTATACTTATCTAGCTGGACGGGCAACGTAGTGCACCCGTGGCCATTGGATGAAGATCCAACAACCCATAGCATGTGGTGCGGCCTTCCTAGATGGGGCAGTGGTGAGGGAGTGGCTATGATGGTGCCATGTGGTGCCATCATGGCCATCCATCTTCTTTTCCTTGTATCTTGTGATGTAGACCTTCGATCAAGTTGATTTTTATGCCGTTGGACTGCGATCGTCGATCTGGATTCATTAGTGTAGGTAGATTTTCAATCTGAGGCTCGGATCTTTGTCCTTTGGCTTTATGATCTCCGTTCTTTTATGGACTGCACAAGATGCCCTGGTTGTCTGATCGAGACGATTTCAAATACGTTGGACTCCCATCGTCGTTCTGATCAAATCTGTCCAATTGGGTCTGTCATCTGCGGCTTTGAATCATCTACGATTAAAATCATCTCTCTTTTAGGTCATAAAATGATGATATTATCTATATGACTAATAAACTAGCTATTGTGCAAATTGGGATGCCTATGAATGTATTAATCCTAAGTTATGCTAGGTTCTAACTTAATTCAGGTGATTTAGGTTGCATGATTGCTGTGCAATCACACCCCCATGCCTAAATCTTACTAGTCCCTAGCAAATGCATGACTAAATGCAAAGTGGTCCTACATCAGTAATTTTTATCAAGAGTTTGACTAGAGGTTTATGTCTTTTGTTTTCATCCGAAGCTTTAGTAATTCATTTAATCGTGAATGTGTTTTGTTGCAGCCTATGCAACGGATCCAAGTGAAAGCCAATCCTCATCTAAAGCTCATACTTGACTCCTAGTAAAAATCTATTGGAATAGGAAAATTACTTCCCTCGGGGTTATAAAGTAACTTGTATATTTAGCCCCAACTTTTGGCTTAGGTAGAAGATTTCTGAGTCAAGTAGATTTGTATTTGGTAGCTCACTCTCATCTGGTGCTACATGTAGGCTAGTACTCTAGAAGCTAGATTCCAGATTATGAAATAATTCAACTCAGAGAGAGATGAGAAATTGTGCTCTCTTTAGTTCATTTGTACTCATTCTCTCTCTCTTTCTTTTTCTTATCTTTTCTTTTCTTTTCTTTCTTTTTGAGCTCACAATCTCACCAGATTTATCAATATATTTGGTGGTTTCTTCTGCCATTATTCATGATTATGGGTGTTTAAGAGGATATCGGGTGGCTTATTTGGTGGAAATGCTTATTCTTAGCACCAGGAAGGGAATGGATAGGGCAATGTATTTCTGACCTTGACATTAATACCCTCCTTCAACCAAGGATTCCGTAAAAGACGGTCGTGACCATCCACCTCAGTCCTAGTTTTATCAGAACCTGCTCTCTACGTATTTGCCTTATTTGGTGGCTCTCAAGTGGTTCGCATTACGAACTTGTACATAGAAATCGAGAGCGAAAACTAAAGATGTTTATCGATCTTCAGAGGATCCATTGCAAATTTTACGTGTGTGTGAAATTGTATTGGATTCTAAACTCAGGAATCAACTGAAGAATAAATCCCTAATAAATCCTTAATAAAAATTCTTTATGCCTAAATGCAATTTTTTTTTTGACATAAAAATTAGACATGAAATGTCCACCCCCATGCCTATTCATTGCAATGTCCTCATTGAAATGTATGCATGAAAATCAAAATATAATAAGCAAGAGGAGGGGATATCATCTAACTATTCTTGTTAATCTAGGTCAGCATGGATGCAGAGGACGCAGAGTGATGAGGCATGTTTCGCGAATAAAAATTAGGGTTTGGAGGACCTGTCGTCGTAGCTCGCAGATAAAATCCATGCTTCGCTTTATTTCTTTTTGTCAGATAAAATTTATAATCGAAACTCGAAAAGCGAGTCCTGGGTCAAACACGGAGAGGTGAACATTTGGTTTTATAAAAATCCATGCTTCGCTTTATTTCTTTTTGTCGTTTTTATCTTTTCTCATTTTTTTTGTTTTTAGCAAGCAAGAGATCAGGTCGATAACTTCTTGCTAATCTACTTGCAACAATATAAGAGAGAGAGAGAAAGAGAGAGAAACAATCATCTATTTATAAATGAATGTTTGTTACACTACGAAAGTAGAAAATCTACACTACGAAAGCATAAAAAGATAGAATGAGGTGAGAGAAATCCCCCTTGACGGTTGCTCGGAGGACGACTCGCGCTATTGTGGCCTGGAGGAAGGTGGTAAGAAGTGGGATGAATGGGGATAGAGCTGGATGACGGAAGATGGGGTAGGATGGCATCGCGGTGAGGATCTTCTTCCCGAAGGGCGGTGAGAGGACGGCCACGGGATGCTCCACGAATGGGGATGAGAGGTGGGAAAAATATTTGGTTTTCTACTCAAGAGGAGCATCCCAGGCTTGGGACAAGCTCTCTCTAGAGCCTTGGAGGTGGTGAGAGGAAGAAAGGAAGAGATGAAGAAAAATGGGAGGGGTAGGGGTCCTTTTATAGTGGAGGAAAGAATCAAATTCGTATACAGGACATTTAGTAACGGTCATAAACGTCACTGACGATTTGCCGCAGATGTCGCTGAAGACATCCCACGGACCCACGCTGCTGCTGCGCTGGTGCATGCTTTGCGCATCGTGTCGCGTGCCTCCTCATGCTACGTGCCTGTGGGCACTGCAGTTGTGTGCATGCTCAGCCGCGTTGCTGTGCGCATGCGATGGCGCGTGCGTGTGCATGGGCGGCCTGGGTTGTGCCACGTGGCACCATCTAGGTCGTCCATCTTCTTTTCGTTGTAGGGGTTGCTACAGAGGTCGGATTGAGTCGAGTTTCGCACCGTTGGGCTGCGATCGTTGACCCGAATTTATTCGCACGGTCGGATTTGTCGTTTGAAGCTATGAATTATGTCACCTAGTCCCTTGGCCGTTGATCTTCCTCAGATTGCATATGGTGCTACAGGACTTCGACCAAAGCGATTTCGGAGGCGTTGAACTCCAATCGTCATCTTGATTAGATCCGTACGGTCGGATCGTCAATTTGAGGCTCCAAAATAAATATCCTTCTCTCCTGACCACAAAAAGGACACAATTAACCTAAATTATATACAACTTCTCTAAATGCAGAATGATGCATGCTATGCAATATTTATAACATGAAATGTAAATCTAAGCCTAGGAACATGCATGAATAGGCATTTTACCCGCAATAATTGTGTCTACATTATACCCCCATGCCTATCTTTTACAAGTCCCTAGCAAAACTAAACTACATGCTATGTATACAAACATAATTAGGATTCGAACGCTTAGGCCTAAGTCGTTTATTAATAATAGAAAATTTGAACTAAGGTCCTAAACTACGAAGACTCAACAGTACTCGGGTGTCTGCTAGAATGCAAACTGTTGAAGTCCTCGCTTTATTTGAAAAGGGAAGATACATTTTTTTTTTGCTTTTCTTGTTTTTTAATTTTTTTTGTACTTTTGGAGTTTGAGAGTTTCGGGATAACTTTTTATGGCTATTTAACTCGCCCAAGACTCGAAAAGGACTCTAAGTGCTAAGCATCTTGCGAAAAGAGTGAAAGACTCACCAGGCAACCATTTAAACAGACTTCTAGTTTCTACAACCTTAGGTGACCTTGCCTAAAGGTTTATCTTTTCGAATGGTAGCTTTCCCTTACCTTTTTTACTTATGGGATCAACACAAGGGAGAACCTAGTGTATATCTCCCTGGTTTATTCTACTTCCCTGCTTCTTCCCTAAGTGTTTTGGGAATTATTGTGCATTTTTGTGAGCTGGGCTCTAGACAACTGGCCAATGAGCTATTACTCATGGCAACTTGCCAACCATACTTGTGCGGTGAAGTGAGATTTTATTTATTTTATTTTTTTTTATTTTCTCCTTTTTCTTTTTTTTTCTTCTTTTTTTTTCAAGTAGGTGGCTTCCTTGATCTAAGATTTACCTACAGGCAATATGATGAACATGGTCTTGTGGCTGGGCTCTCGACAATCAGTCGATGGGCTGCTACCACCAACAACTTACTAGCCATACTGATGAGAACCTCATCATGAGCCATAACTAGCTCATTTTGACCTAATACAAAGGATAAAAGCTCCTACATATCTCAAGGAAAGGCTTAACTCAGAGAATCCTGAGTTTGAGAAGAAAATAAGTCATAAGGGGTAAAAGTGCAATTTTACCAGTATAATCTGCATACAGGGTAATTCAGGGCCCAAACATAGGTCAAAGCAGCTTAGTAAGAATAAAAGTGGGATGAAATGATCTAGCAAGGGCTACAGCACTTCCAAGAAACCAAATGATAATCTGTAACCCTAAAACAACCCACTTCAATTCACAAGGTTCGAGGCAAAGTAAAAATAGAATAAACCCTCTGAAATTCATAGAAAAATAATCTCTAGGGTTTAGAACCTTCAATTTGGCCTTTAGAACCCATTTTGACCTACATTGAGAACCATGCCCAATTAATAACTTAATTTGGGTTTTTACGCAAATTGACCGGTCAAACAAGGTTTAATATGGAAATAAAATTCACCATCAGATTCCTTAGGTCCTAATTAGTCATGTATAAAAACTTGAGCCTAAGAAGAAACCTCCTTGACCGACTTTACACTTTGGTCCTCATATATTTACTCTTTGGCCCTCAACTTTTGAACCCTCGCATTTTGGCCCCTAACTCTCCTTCGTTCTTTGCGATCAGGTCCCTCCTGCAAAACCTGCCAGCACCATGCTCCGGCGACCTTGCGCGGAGCATGGCGCCGCGCAGGGTGAGGTGGGGGACCTGGCAAGTAAACCGGGGGTGCCCTGCGTCGTCAGCCGTCGCAGGGACACCCCCCTGGTCATCGTAACCCACCATACCGGCCGTGCGAACGCACGGACGGTATGGGTTCTTGTTTCCGACCATCCTCCGGCGAGGGAGACACGTCGTCTCCCTCCGCCTTCTTCCCTGTTTGCTCCCTATAAATACCCCCCGCTGCTCCACCGACCAGGGCAGCCTGGATCTGACGGAGAAAATCCCCAACTTTCTTCTCTTCTTCCTCCGGCAGACGCTCACCAGCTCCGGCGGCTTCCTCCCCCTCCACCTCTTCGCTCTGCCGCAATACCAGCAGCAGAGACTTCCTCCCCTGCTCTTCCCGCGCCACGCCGCACCCAGCTGGCGCCTCTCCGGCTCTCTGCTCGCCGCCGCCCCTTTCCCTGAGCATCGTCTTCTCCGGCGACAGTCGATACGACTGTCGCCCTGTTCCTCCCCTTTCGTCCCTGCAAGTAAGCTAGAGCTACCCCCCTTCTTCTCCTCTTTCGTTCCCCGCTTTCAATTTAGTCAATTAAGCCCTCGACCGACCCTGACCACCTTCACCCCCTTCGTCTCCGACCACCCTCCGGCGAGCCGCTCCCATCACCTCAGCAACCCACACGGCTCGCCGACCCTCACCGAACCTCCGCCTCATCACCACTGAGCACCCCCCACCCCTCCACTGCCACTCCACACCTCCGTAACACTCCCCCGAACAAAACCAAAACCCTCAAACCCGGTTGCCGCGACGTTTCATTTTGGCGCCGTTGCCGGGGAGCAACGGCTATTCTAGAGGTAAACATTCCTGTTTCTTTTAATTTCTGATAATCTCCTCTCTTTTGTGAAACTACAGGAACTCAAGAAGACAAGCAACCACACGACAACCACTCCGAAGACAGGTAAATTTTTTCCTCTCACTATTAACCCCTAAACTCTAAAGAGGAAGAAAAGAAAAGAACAAGCAATATAGGGCTAACCTGTCTTCCATACTTAGTAACCATAAAGAGTTGCATGTTTTCAACTCATCACTCCTGCACACTATTAAGGGTATTTAAGGGCTAACACATTCTTGCTTGAGCCCTAATTGCCCAACAAAGAGTTAAATGGACCAAGTAGAGCCAACATAAGGTCAAACATTAGGATTTCAGTAGAGACACACCCCTTAATCAAGAATTGAGGAAATCCAAAAGAGGTGTGCCCAAGCCATTGATTGAAAATAATTAACAAGAAAAATCCTAAACAATTGGCTCTCTCTAAACACTTGAACCCTAAAAAGACAGGACCTAAAAGCTCTTAAAGAAAACAAGAGGTAAAGTTGACCCCTTGGGTCAACCAACCTTAAATTAGGTCACTCTTTGCACCTAAAAAGACTAAAGTTCAAGTGAAACCTTAAGCACCCTGATCTTAAAATTGGTAGACTTAAGAGGTCAAGATCCCCATTCTGGTCTACCTGGAACCGCAGTGACAAGAGAGGTCGGGTGGGGGAAACCCTGTAACCCGTGGGGACGCTCTACCGTGTAGGGGTCTTTGCGGGACTCTCCCTCTCTGGCTGCCCAGGTAATTCTCAGGTGGACGATCTTTCTGATCAAGTGGTCCATCTGCCCCGCACCTCTATAGTCACCCAACATATTTTTTGGGTGTCTTGATTGGGTCCAGCACCTTCTAAACTTACCTCTTCCAACTGTGCATGTACGGAAGGAGGTCCCTAGGACCACCCTTAAGACCTCCTTTAGAAATTCACTCTCGTCAAGGCCAAGCCTCGACGCCCGTGTTTGTGCAGCAACACCCTCACATTATTCTCTCTCCTGATTCAGAACCAAGTTCTTCTTCTTCCCCCATTATGGCTCAGCCAGTTGAGGAAGAAAATAATCTGGAACACCAGCTCCAGCGACTCAATGACCTCTTCCAAAACTTCGTGCACCCACCACAGCGTCCTATGATGCGGGACCACTACAATCCTGCTGCGGTGGCCATTGAGCCTCGAGTCAGAATCCCGACTGGAGGACCTGATTCCGAACTAAAGCCCAACATGATTCATGCTATACCTAAATTCCATGGGCTTAATTCTGAAGATCCCTTCCAGCACATCAAACAGCTAAAGCATCTGGCCCACACTTTTGGATCAGATGCGCAAAATCGGGATATTCTTCTCATGAAGATGTTCTCCTTTTCTCTTATGGACAAGGCCGCCCATTGGTATCAAACTCAGACCCGGCCGATCAACACTTGGGAAGAACTTCAATCCGAGTTTTTGAAAAAGTTCTTTCCCGTTGGTCGGACCAACGCCTTGCGCCATCAGATTACACACTTCACTCAACAATCAGGAGAACCTCTCCATGAGGCATGGGATCGTTTTCAGGATCTCATGAGAAAGTGCCCCCATCACGGAGTTCCTAAATGGGAACAAGTCCAATCTTTTTACTAGGGACTCCGTGAGGACATCCGCCTTTTCGTCAATGCAACTTGCGGAGGAAACATCATGGGTCAACATGAAGACACCGTATGGGAGATTCTCGAAAACATGTGCGAGAACTCCATCAACAATGACTCCATGGGATTATTCGACAGGATGAATACCCGCGCAGCGACGAATCTTAAGGGGGCACATGAGACGCAGGGCCTGTCCGCATCAGTCGACCTGGAATTAATGGCCAGTCGATTGGACAAGGTCTCAATCATTGAAAAGAAGGTGGATGGGCTGACTCAGCACTTGCAGCGAGCCACCTCTGCGCGTAACTCCTTTGCACAACCTCCTTCCACACAGGAGACTGTGCAAAACATCCTCCACCGATCCTCCCCTGGGATGGATCCATATCCATCCCCATCTGATTCTTGGACTGGGAGATCATCCGATCCTTTCTTCACCAGCCGGGGGAACTCCATTCCTCCTTTCCCTGATTCTCAGGAGGTTCCTCAGACCTGCGAGGACCTCAACGCCATCCAGAACGACCCATTCTCCAACACTTACAACCCTGGATGGCGAAACCATCCCAATTTTCAGTGGGCGGGAAATTCCCAAACCCAAAGACCACCTTTTCAGTCCCGCCCACAGCCCTCTCATCACTACCAGCCACCTCAGCCTCGGCCCAACCCTACTTATCCATCAGGGCCAAATCAAGATCAAATGTCCTTAATCCTTCAGACTCTGGCTGACATTCAAAAATCGAATGCGGCTATTCAAAAACAACACAAGGACGAACTTACTGAAGTTAAAACTCAGCTGGCCCAGTTGGCAAATTCTCGCCAGCCAGGCACACTCCCTTCCCAACCTCTTCCTAACCCAAATAACGTGCCAACCCAGAAGCGCGTTATGAATCCAAATTTAGGCCACGCTCAATGGATTTATCAGGCCCCTACTGCCCCATCTCCAGACGAGATGGAAGCCTCAACTTCTCGTGCGGGATTTCAGCAGCAGCCACCCCTCCTACCAAACCCAAACCAAAATCAGGCCGGATTAAATTCTGTAACAACACGTAGTGGTAAGACAACTCAGGACCCGCATTATCCAAACCACTCCCAGCCTGATAACCATGACCCTAGGATAGTTATCCAAGGTACCGCTGTTCCAGACCCACAACCTGGACCTATCCTAGAAGAACCAACCAAGATCCCGTTTCCCGAGGCCTTGACCAAGGGAAGGAAGACCACAAAACCCGTGGCCCCTGAGGAGGACCTGGTCAAGCTCTTTGAGCAGGTCCACATAAACATCCCCTTGATGGATGCAATCCGCCACGTACCAGCTTACGCACGATTTCTAAAGAATATATGTACACCCCAGCGTAAGCCGCGAACCAAGGGAGGGAGCCCAATTGTTCTGTCAGAGCAGGCCAGCTCTGTAATCCTTAGTAGACTCCCACCCAAGGCAAAAGATCCTGGAACTCCCCTGATCTCCTGTAAGATAGGTGGTACCCAATTTGATAGAGCATTGTTAGACTTAGGTGCATCTATAAATCTGATACCCACATCCTTACTTGACCATCTAGAAGAATCTGAGCTGAAACCAACCGAGGTGACATTACAATTAGCAGATCGATCTATAAAGTCACCAAAAGGGATTCTCGAGGATGTTATCGTGAGAGTGCGGGATTTCTATTTTCCAGTGGACTTTATAGTCTTAGATATGGATGCACCTGAGAACCCTAGGGATACACCAATCATTCTAGGGAGACCTTTCTTGGCTACTGCTAGAGCCAACATCAGCTGTGAGGAGGGCCAAATAGAGCTTAAGTTTGGAGATCAAACACTGAAAATTGATATATTTAAGGCCCAACAAGGAATTAATTGCGGCGTCATCGAGCAAATTTGTGACATCAAGACTTTGGTTGATGAATCACACCTCCAGAATGACTTGAGTATGCCTCATCAACCACAGAAGGATCTTGACCCGCAAACAGAGGAGTCAAATCCAGATGTGAACAACCCAGTAACTCCCACCCTTGAACCTCACATCCATACTGAACCACCCGCTGCTGCTGAAAACCCCATCCTCGAACTGAAACCCCTTCCTGCTCATTTAAAATACATCTTTTTGGGTTCTAATCAGACCCTTCCTGTGATCATCAATTCCAACCTCAGTCCTGAACAGGAATCCCGTCTGAATGTTGTCCTCCAGCAACATCGCAGAGCCATCGGATGGACTCTTGATGATTTGACTGGAATAAGTCCCTCTTATTGTACTCATCATATCTATTCAGAAGAGGGCACACGACCTTCTCGTGAAATGCAGAGACGCTTAAACCCCAATCTGCAGGAGGTCGTGAAAAAGGAGATCATCAAGTGGTTAGATGCCGGGATCATCTACCCGATCTCCGATAGTCGTTGGGTGAGCCCAATTCAGGTCGTGCCCAAGAAGGCAGGACTCACCACTATAACGACTGAGACCGGAGAAATCATTCCTACCCGATTAGCCAACTCGTGGAGAGTCTGTATAGATTACCGTCGACTCAATTCCTCCACGAAGAAGGATCATTTCCCACTACCCTTCATTGATCAAATTCTCGAAAAACTAGCGGGAAATAGGTTCTTCTGCTTTCTTGACGGGTACTCCGGTTATAACCAGGTGGCAATCCATCCTGAGGACCAAGAAAAGACCACGTTCACCTGCCCCTTCGGAACATACGCTTTCCGAAGGATGCCTTTCGGTCTTTGCAATGCACCCGCTACTTTTCAGCGATGCATGCTTGCCATATTCTCAGATATGGTAGGTGATTATCTGGAAGTCTTCATGGATGACTTTTCAGTTTTCGGAGCATCATTCGACGATTGCCTCCAACACTTGGTCCAGATACTCAGGCGGTGCATCGACGTGAATTTGGTTCTTTCCTGGGAAAAGAGCCATTTCATGGTGCCTGAGGGAATTGTCCTGGGACACTCAATTTCGGAGAAAGGTATCCAAGTGGATCGAGCTAAGGTTAATCTGATTTCTCACCTTCCTATGCCTAGCTCGATCAGGGACATCCGATCCTTTTTAGGGCATGTCGGTTTTTATCGACGATTTATCCCTGATTTTTCAAAAATCGCACGCCCCCTGACCACTCTTCTCTCCAAGGATGTTCCCTTCGAAATCTCCAAGGAATGCACTCAAGCATTTGAAATCCTGCGTGACCGAGTCACCCAAGCCCCGATCCTACAGTCCCCTGATTGGTCTCAGCCCTTTGAGATCATGTGTGATGCATCCGACTTCGCTGTAGGAGCGGTTTTGGGGCAGAAAAATGACAAGAAACCTGTGGTCATTTACTACGCCAGCAAAACACTCGATGAGGCTCAGCGTAACTATACGGTTACTGAGAAAGAGCTGCTAGCTGTAGTATTTGCCCTAGAGAAGTTCAGATCGTACCTTCTGGGTTCCCATGTCATCATATACTCAGATCACACGGCTGTGAGGCATCTCCTTGCAAAGAAGGACGCGAAACCTCGATTGATCCGATGGATCTTGCTGTTGCAAGAATTTGACCTTGAGATTCGCGATAAAGCGGGAAAACAAAACGTGGTAGCTGATCACTTGTCCCGTCTTCCTTCTGAAATAATTGACCCTTCCGGACCCATCACTGAGCATTTTCCCGATGAGCACCTGCTGACTATTGGTACTAGCCTTCCATGGTTCGCTAATATTGTAAATTACTTGGCATCTCATCAGACCCCATCCGATTGGCCGAAGGCCAAGAAAGACAAATTACGCTCCGATGCCAAGTATTACATTTGGGAAGACCCGTACCTCTTCCGCATAGGTGCCGATCAGATCATCCGGAGATGTGTCCCGGAAGGGGAAGTCAACAATATCCTCTCTTTCTGCCATAACCAGGCATGCGGTGGCCATTTTGCCGGGCATAAAATCGCATCAAAAGTCCTCCAGTGCGGCTTTTACTGGCCCACATTGTTCAAAGACGCATACAGTCATTGCAAGGCATGCAGTCGTTGCCAGACTTTGGGCAACATGAGCCGTCGCGACATGATGCCTATGCAACCGATTCTAGTATGCGAAATCTTTGATGTTTGGGGGATTGATTTTATGGGCCCCTTTCCTGTTTCGGATGGTTTCGAATACATTCTGTTGGCTGTGGACTACGTGTCCAAATGGATCGAAGCCATACCGACCCGAACCTGTGATCACAAAATCGTTCTCAAATTCATTCATCAACACATTTTTTCAAGGTTCGGGATTCCTCGTGCAATAATCTCTGATGGGGGGACCCATTTCACAAATGCTCAGTTTAGGTCACTGATGACCAAATACGGGGTGTCTCACCGAATCTCTACTCCTTACCACCCCCAAACTAATGGTCTAGCTGAGCTGTCTAATCGGGAGATCAAGAAAATCCTGCAAGTCACTGTTCGACCTGACAGGAAGGACTGGTCGTCCCGACTTCCGGAAGCATTGTGGGCCTATAGGACCGCCCACAAGACCCAATTAGGCATGTCTCCCTTTAGACTGGTGTACGGAAAGGCATGCCACCTTCCCGTCGAACTGGAGCATAAAGCCTATTGGGCAGTACGGAACTGTAATCTAGATCTTTCCAAGGCTGGACCCACAGAAAACTCCAAATCAGCGAGATCGATGAATTACGCATAGACGCGTACGAGAACTCGCAAATCTACAAGGAGCGGGTTTAAAGCCTTCCACGACAAACACATCTCGAGAAAGATCTTTCATCCTGGTCAAAAGGTCCTACTCTTTGATGCCCGACTCAAACTCTTCCCAGGAAAACTGAGATCTAAGTGGGTCGGACCATATTTGGTCCGACAGGTTTTTGGAAATGGAGCAATCGAAATCAGTCCACTCAGCCACGATTCTGAACCTTTCATCGTGAACGGTCAGAGACTCAAGCCGTTCATTGATGTAACTTCTACTGATTTGGCTGAGGCATCTTATATCCTCCGTTCCCCTTGAGCTTGTTGCGCCCAGCCGATGGCGTAAAACTCAGCGCTTAACGGGAGGCAGCCCGTCATTCTCTTTGAAAACCTGAAACTTGTTCTGACACCTTTCAGCACTCGAAGTTCACCCTTATAGACAGCCGACCCCAACTCAGATGTTCGCATCTGAGATTTGAAATCGTCCGCAAAAATTCAACCCGACCCATCCACTCACCCAAATTTCTGTCTTAAGGAATGAACTAAGACCCCCTAGGTTACAATGAGGACATTGCAAATCTTAGGCATGGGGGGGTATGAAAGTACAAAAACTCGTAAGAAAAGGTTTCAAACAAAAAAATTCACATATGCCAAAAACACCATAAAAATTAAAAAATTTTCGAAAAAGAACAAGAGGAAAAGAGGAGAAGGAAATTTTGCGAAGGAGAAAAGAAACAAAAGGAAAAAGGAGCACAAAATTATGAGAAAAAGTGATAGTCATTAGTAAGGAACTAAGGAATTAACCTAAGTTCTAGACCTCATTCAAGAAAATAACTGAAAAGTGCACAATAAGATTAGTAAAGAATGCAAACCTTAGGCATTCTTGAATAGACTCTTAGTACCCATTAAGATCTGGACACTCCTCAAGAGGTTGAGGAAAATGAAAAGCTGAAGTATTAGGTCTAAGGCTTAGGGAGTATTCGGCCTCGTTAACTAATTTTTGGTTTACGGGACTCAGTAACCTAAGCACCCTAATCTCACACACAGCCTGGTTCAGTAAGCGTAAAAATCAGAATCACGCAGAAGCGTCACAAAAATCTGAAAAGAATACCTAGAATAGGAGCGGCCGATCAACACAAGTTGATTTGGACGAGTTCCCAGCGTAGAGAGGCGGGAAATCCCCTCGAAGATGCGTAACAAAATATCATCTCCTCGGTGCTTGTCTCTTAGGATATTTACATATCCTACTGGGGGCATGTAAGCACTCTGCTGGTTCAGATTCCATGGATGGCATTATCTCGAAGTGTCAATTGCCAGGGTCTGGATTCGGCCACGGAATGCCATGGATGGGATTATCTCGAAATCTCAATAGCCAGGGTTCCGGGGGTTGCCATGGGCGGTGCTATCTCGAAGCATCGATCGCCAGGAACCCTTGAGGATTGATGATGGGAGCAAGGAATCTGATACAGACCGTGTTGAAAAGCCAATCCTAGGCTAGAACTAAAAAGAAAAAGAGAGAGAAAACTCTCCAAACAGAAAAACTTTCTATCTCTCTCTTACAAAACGCACTGCGAACTGAGCCAGGGCTAAAATCATTTCAAGCACGGGTGCTTTAACCACGAAGTCCAATAAACCTTAGGTTAGTTCTTGTGGGCCTTAAAAACCTTTGCTAAAAGACTGAGGCTAAGGCTAGACAGATTTGGATCTTGATTGGTACTAGAGTACCTTCTAGGCCTATGGTCAGCATTCTAACCTAATCTATGCTCAAATAAAAAAGGCACTTATCTAAAACTATTAAAAACTTCATGGTCTAGAACAAGGGTTGAAACCTTAAGTTTTTGCTAAGGGACTAGCAAAAGCTAGGCATGGGGGTATGATGAGAACCTCATCATGAGCCATAACTAGCTCATTTTGACCTAATACAAAGGATAAAAGCTCCTACATATCTCAAGGAAAGGCTTAACTCAGAGAATCCTGAGTTTGAGAAGAAAACAAGTCATAAGGGGTAAAAGTGCAATTTTACCAGTATAATCTGCATACAGGGTAATTCAGGGCCCAAACATAGGTCAAAGCAGCTTAGTAAGAATAAAAGTGGGATGAAATGATCTAGCAAGGGCTACAGCACTTCCAAGAAACCAAATGATAATCTGTAACCCTAAAACAACCCACTTCAATTCACAAGGTTCGAGGCAAAGTAAAAATAGAATAAACCCTTTGAAATTCATAGAAAAATAATCTCTAGGGTTTAGAACCTTCAATTTGGCCTTTAGAACCCATTTTGACCTACATTGAGAACCATGCCCAATTAATAACTTAATTTGGGTTTTTGCGCAAATTGACCGGTCAAACAAGGTTTAATATGAAAATAAAATTCACCATCAGATTCCTTAGGTCCTAATTAGTCATGTATAAAAACTTGAGCCTAAGAAGAAACCTCCTTGACCGACTTTACACTTTGGTCCTCATATATTTACTCTTTGGCCCTCAACTTTTGAACCCTCGCATTTTGGCCCCTAACTCTCCTTCGTTCTTTGCGATCAGGTCCCTCCTGCAAAACCTGCCAGCACCATGCTCCGGCGACCTTGCGCGGAGCATGGCGCCGCGCAGGGTGAGGTGGGGGACCTGGCAAGTAAACCGGGGGTGCCCTGCGTCGTCAGCCGTCGCAGGGACACCCCCTGGTCATCGTAACCCACCATACCGGCCGTGCGAACGCACGGACGGTATGGGTTCTTGTTTCCGACCATCCTCCGGCGAGGGAGACACGTCGTCTCCCTCCGCCTTCTTCCCTGTTTGCTCCCTATAAATGCCCCCCGCTGCTCCACCGACCAGGGCAGCCTGGATCTGACGGAGAAAATCCCCAACTTTCTTCTCTTCTTCCTCCGGCAGACGCTCACCAGCTCCGGCGGCTTCCTCCCCCTCCACCTCTTCGCTCTGCCGCAATACCAGCAGCAGAGACTTCCTCCCCTGCTCTTCCCGCGCCACGCCGCACCCAGCTGGCGCCTCTCCGGCTCTCTGCTCGCCGCCGCCCCTTTCCCTGAGCATCGTCTTCTCCGGCGACAGTCGATACGACTGTCGCCCTGTTCCTCCCCTTTCGTCCCTGCAAGTAAGCTAGAGCTACCCCCCTTCTTCTCCTCTTTCGTTCCCCGCTTTCAATTTAGTCAATTAAGCCCTCGACCGACCCTGACCACCTTCACCCCCTTCGTCTCCGACCACCCTCCGGCGAGCCGCTCCCATCACCTCAGCGACCCACACGGCTCGCCAACCACCGCAGGACCTCCGCCTCCTCACCCTGATCAATCTCCGCCCTACCACTTCCCCCACATCACCCTCTGCAACTCCACCGAACAGACCCATCCTCCGACCCACAGTCCGATCTAGGGCAGCCCTCGCACACCGCCCCGCGCCTCGCCACCCCCCACACGAGCTTCGCCGCACCCTGGCGAAGCTCCTGGCACTCTCTGATTAGGCCGAGAGGCCGTTTTCTTGTGGACAGGCCACCCGACCTCCGCCGCCATTGACGCGCAGGAGGACCTGCTTCCGCCTGCAGCTACAGGCGCGCCACGCTCAGCGCCAAGCCCAGATTCACTCCCAGGCCTTGCGAGGAGTTTTGGCAAAACACCAGGTTCGCAGCCGAGGAAGAAAACTCCGCATGACGCTGCCATCTCCTGCTGAATTCCCCGCTGCGGGCGCGCAATTGAGGTGGGCCGTTTAGTCCCACCTCGGAAACGCCTGAAGAGCCGCAGCGACATAAGATGCAAAAGTGCAGTAGCCTTACTGCCTCAGTACACGGGGTGAGGTTCCCTTCACCCGCCCGGTTACCCGGTCTCGTCCGCGCTCATGCCCCGCGGACCTGACCCGAACCGACCCGACCCGACTCGACTGACCTGCACTCCTCGCCCACCACGCACGCCGGTGGGCCTGGACCCGGGCCTGATCCGAACCCGGTTACCCGGTAGCTCTGGGAGAGCTTTCCCAAGAGTGGTTTCAGAGAGAAAGAGAGATGCGGGGGGGGGGGAGGGTAGAGTAGGTTTTGCTTCTGACGAGAAACTCTGAAGTGTGCAGGCGAAGAAGAAGACCCGCGGAAGAAGTGCAGGCGAAGAAGAAGGAGCTGCACTGTAGCAAATGCATAGTTAAGTCGTCGAAGCACCGGGTCAGACGACGGAAGGTCAGCAGCCAGAGCAGGAAAGAAGGCAGGCTGAAGAAAGAAAGGAAGAAGAAACATTCACAGAAGAGACTGCATAAAAAAGAAGAAGAGAGGCCAAGACAGAAACCAAGGAAGAAGAAGAAGGAGATCTGAAGAGGAACATCACCTCTGCAGAACAAAGAAGAAGAAGGAGATCTGAAGAAAAGAAAGAAAGAAGAACATCACAACAAATTCTTTCCCTCTCTCTTTATTTTGTAAAAGAAACATGTATATCTCTAGAATACGACTTGCTCCCTGAGTTCAACCTCGGGAACTCTTTCATTTTCCGAGTAAAAAATTTATATTTGAAATGTTGGTAATAACCGGCTTTACTACAACGTTATAACAAACTAAAACCCGGTTGAAACCGACCGACTCCACATACCACCCTAGACAGTTCATTAGCTACCCAATTTCTGAAGAAACTGCCGAAAAGTGAGTCAGTGCAGAAAGTGTGTAGATGCTTAGGCTTAAAGTCCCCCCAAATTAGAGGGCAGGTTGATCAGTGGTATACTTATCACCCCAATTTATTGACCAAATTAAACTAAGATTGACATAGCGAGGACTTGAGATTAAGTCTACATTTGAGTGGACACCTGGGTTAATTAAACCCGAAGACCTAAAGAGTCTAAATATTTAGGTCCTATCGTATCATTTCCTAAAGTTCATAAATTCCAAATGCTTATGGTCTCTTCTTCTAATTACTTTTTTTTTCTTTTTTAATTTTCAATTTTTTTAAAAGAAACTAAAGAAATTCTACGGAGTTAACAAAATGATTTTAGGAATTAATTATCCACACCCCCATGCCTAAATGATGCAATGTCTTCATTGTAAAAATAAAGACATGAAAAAGGCGGAGTAAACAGAATGTCACCTGAGTATCGTGAAAATCTGGTTAGCTCCCAGAGAGAAGAGAGTATACACATGCGCTAAATTTATTGCCTTTAGCTAGGCATAACATACATACAAGGAAGAAATTGAGAATTCACAAGTGTAGGTCAGAATCAAAATAAAATAGTAATCCTCAGACTTGCCAACAGAATATGTCCAAAGATGTGGACCAAGTTATGGTATAGACCCATGTCCCAGGGTCGAGTGGTTCTAAGGTTCTAGATGAAAATCACCCAAAATCGAAGATTGTTGTATTTACAGGGTCGAGCCTGTGGTTTGGTGGTGTGAAAGCCAAGACCAAAGTGTCGAACAACGGGTAAAGATGGTTCAATAGGTTCAAATGTCCACTTAACATTCAGCTCAGAAAGATAGTCAATTAATTCGAGCTTGGGTTGCACGTGAAAGATATCGTAAGGGTCCTAGTAGAATGTAGGTGGTTTCAGGTCAATAGGTACCCTTAGAACCAAAATCAAAGTTCCCTTAGAATTAGCCTCCCAAATTTTTATTTCAACAATTCTATCCTCCAACATCAAGAGTTCAAGCTTTGGGACCTCTAGCATATTGCTCACCTCATAAGATTTACCCAAGTCCAGAAATCATGGCTGAATCAAGATTGATTTAGGCACAATGATCTCAGAAGTCAGCTCTTTGGGGTGCAGATGAGGAATAGGGTCACTGATTTTATCATCAAGATTCAGATCCTCCAAGTTAACCCCAATCGAATTAGAATCTTCAATAGTCGGGCTATCAAATGATTTATCAGATTCCTCAGGCCCGTTTGTCTCATTAAAATCATTTTCCTTAAGCTCAAGTGAGACTTCACTAAGAGATTCCTCACCTTCAGAATCAAAGAATCCATGATCCTCATTTATATATGTCTCAAAATCATATATCATTTCATGATCCAAGGAGACATATTTTTCTTCGTTTCCTGGCTTGAGGATCTCGGGTGAATCAATCGGTTCATCCTCAAAGGGTTGCTCTAGACCAATCTGGTCGTCTCCAATCTCTGAATATGTATCCCCCCCACAGGCGCCTGAGCGGGTTTAGACATTGGCTCTCCTGAAGAGGGTTCATCTTGAGAATCATCCCAAGATTTGACTAGTGCAACCACAAATTTCATCCTCAACCTCGAAAACTTCCCAAGTAGAAACTCACCTAGGTCCCTATCCTTAACATTTTGGAGCAATTCCAATAAAGAATTATTAAGTTCATCAATTATTTTGATCATAGGCTCTAATGCTTCAGTGCATGGTGTTGGCTGAGCTTCTAAAGATTGTATAGTGTTCCTAAAATTAGCCAACACCCTATCCTGGATCTAGTTCACCTGAACCGACTGGTTCGATTTAGGATTGGGTGGGTTTGGGTTAAATTTAGGGGAGTCAAGATGTCGAGGTTCTCGGGTTCCTCCCTGATAGTAGGTCATCTCGGGTTGTTCAAAGAATGATGGTGACCTATATTCAATGGAATACTAGGGAGGGTAGGTGTTATAATCATCATATCCTTCCTGATTGTAGATCAGGTTGGTTTGGTCATCAAAAGATGGAGATCTATAATCATTGTAGCTTTGGGAAGGATAGCAATCATAGTCTTGTTATCCAGGGTTAGGCCCTGGACACTGAGGTCTGAATTCATATCCCCAATCAAAGTCATCCTGGATAGTGGATGGGTAATTACAAGTCAAGTCGGAATAGTAATCATCTTAGGGATAAGTGGTGGTAGGAGGATAGGATGTGAAATGTGTGTAGGATGTGAAAGGATACATGGTAGAATAGGAGGGGAAATCAGAAGAGAGAAAGGTGCCCTACAGTACAAGCAATCAACCCTGTCCTTAGGTGGGTTAGCCTAAAGACCTACAGACTCCCAGGACTTGTCTTGAGATTATAAATGATTTGGTCTACTTTTATCCGATCAATCCAACCAGTTAAAAGGAGGGACTCGGGAGAAGATTCTTCCGTTGGCTTGCGCCTCCGATTCCTAGTGTACCCCCCAGTCGCGGTCATTTGACGCTACTCCCCTAGCTAGACATCAGATGGACCAGCAAAAGCAGATTAATAAAAAAAATATCTCAATCTGAGCCCCCATGAGCGAATCAATTCTTAAGGGCAACGCCTACTCAATTTTAATTAGGCTTGGATGATTGTGCTCTTAGAATGTGATGGGCCCTTTAGATGGGTTGTGCCCTTAATGATTGATTCAAATGTGTGTGCGTGCACAACTAGGGTTTACAAACAAGGTTATTTGATGATGTATCTTTTAGGGTTTAACCTTGTTTAGTAGCTTTTAGGGTTTAATTCTTAGGTTAGTTTAATCAAGGTTTAGTAGAACACTCTAAGTTTTGAAAGCACTGGTGATGATATATTCCTTTAGAAATCAGAAATAATATATGGAGTGCCTAGTTCAGCCCTAAGAATCAACCCTCAGTGGCAAGCTACTTGATGGATCACTTTTATCTTAAGTAGTGCAGCACAAACAGTTCAATCAATTGGCCTATTGCACCACTTAGTTAAGACACACACAGAAATGTTTGACCTATTCAGATTTCTACTCACTTATTTGTGTGTTAAGTGTACCAGGTCCACAGGTTAGATCCCAGTTAAGTGGTAAAATCGATGTGATTGTGCGCCTTAGGGTGAGAAGTTGTGGTTGTTAAGTGTGTAGCTTTCAGAAAATCCCACAAGAGGAGTTTTTTTTTTGCTTTTTCATATATGCAGGGGTGAGATGAGTGGAGGTGGCAAACAAACAACCAAATCTATCCCAGGGTTTATAAAAAGCACCTAAGTTGATTTGGGTTTGAGTTATTAGGCTATGGAATGAAAACTAGGGTGGGGGTGGTGGGGATAAACTTACAAAACTCTTTAACTGCACTTTACTTTGATCTATCAACTTTGGCTCGCCTTGGAAAGGTACCTATAATCACAGAAACAAAGGAGCAAAGTAAGCTAAAAAGCTAAGTAAGGCGGAAAAATGTGAGAAAAACCAAAGAGCGTTGCCTCCCTGGCAACGATGCCAAAATGATGAGGCGTATTTCACGAATTAAAATTAAGGTTCGGAGGACCTGTCGTCATAGCTCACAAAACGTGTCTATCAGATAAAATTTATAATCGAAACTCGAAAAGTACGTCCCAGGTCGAACATGGGGAGGTGAACATTTGTTTTTATAAAATTTCGTGCTTCTCTTTATTTCTTTCTATCGTTTTTATCTTTTCTAATTTTTTTTAGTTTTTAGCAAGCAAGAGATCAGTTCGATAACTTCTAGCTAATCTACTTACAACAATATAAGAGAGAGAGAGAGAAAGAGAGAGAAACAATCATCTATTTATAAATGAATGTTTGGTACACTACGAAAGTGGAAAATCTACACTACGAAAGCATAAAAAGATAGAATGAGGTGAGAGAAATCCCCCTTGATGGTTGCTCGGAGGATGACTCGCTCTGACGTCGCTTAGAGGAAGGTGGTGAGAAGCGGGATGAACACGGACAGAGTCGAACGACGGAGGATGGGGTAGGACAACGTCGCGGTGGAGATCTTCTTCCCGAAGGGCAGTGAGAGGACAGCCATAGAGATGCTCCATGAATGGGGATGAGAGGTGGGAAAAATATTTGGTTTTCTACTCTATTGGAGCATCCCAGGCTTGGGACAAGCTCTCTCTAGAGTCTTGGAGGTGGTGAGAGGAAGAAAGAAAGAGATGAAGAAAAATGGGAGGGGTAGGGGTCCTTTTATAGTGGAGGAAAGAATCAAATTCATGTACAGGACATTTAGTGATGGTAATAAATGTTGGTGAAGATCCGCCACAAACGTCGCTGAAGACAGCCCACACGCCCACGTTGCCATTGCGCTGGCACACGCTTCGCACACCATGTCGCGTGCCTTCGTGTGCTACGCACTTGTAGGCGCTGCCGCTGCGCGTGTGCGAGCCCGCACTACTGTGGGTGTACGGTGGCACGTGCATGTGCATGGGTGGCCTGGGTTGCGCCACATGGCATGACTTGGGCCATCCATCTTCTTTTCATTGTAGGGCTACTACAGAGGTTAGATTGAATCGATTTTCTCACCGTTGGGTTGCGATCGTTGACCCGAATCCATCCACGCTGTTGGATTTGTTGTTTGAAGCTCCTAATTATGTCACCTAGTCTCTTGGCCATTGATATTCCTTAGACTACATATGGTGCTACAAGACTCCAATCAAGGCAATTTTGGAGGCGTTGGACTCTGATCGTCATCTTGATCAGATCCATATGGTTGGATCGTCAATCTGAGCCTCCAAAATAAATATCCTTCTCTCCTGACCACAAAAAAGGATGCAATTAACTTAAATTATATACAACTACTCTAAATACAGAATGATGCATGCTGTGCAATATTTATAACATGAAATGCAAATCTAAGCCAAGAAACATACATGAATAGGCATTTTACCCTCAATAATTGTGTCTACATCACAGAGCTACCTGTAATGAATACTGGGTTGCCTTCTAGCCAGCGCTAAGTTTAGCGTCATTTGCCAGACTTAAACCCAAAAATATGTAGTTCAAATAAATGGGTTGAGTCAAGATTAAAATGAAGATGTGATCATGTAATGCAAGGATTAGTGATCCACAAATGCGGATCAGCTGATGGTGAATACCAAGCCCAAAAGGTCGGAAAAATAAAGTGAATAGGCTTGAAACTATTTGCATCCAGATGCTACAAAAGAAAGAAATATTAGTGTGGTTGCCATAGTGGAAAGTGGATAATGGCAACCTTAAGATGTGATGCATGAGAAAGGCAGATGAGGTGGATACAGGGTGGTTCATGAGGAATACATCATATGGGTTCTGAAAGTGATGAGAAATGAAAGGAGGAACCCGAGTGGTGTAGTCTAAAATGGTATAGGGAACCACTACGCAAGTCAAGTTAGGTATGGATGGATGTCAAGTAGGTGAGTCAAATAATATCCAGTCATCCATCTCACTAGTTGCGGACTTATCAGAATCCTCAATCTTATCCTTGGGGTGATAAAAAATCTTATTTGAGTCGCCTAAATCATGATGCAAGTCTTCAAATGTAATGGACGAAAATTCATTATTCCTTAAAATCGCAGCCCAAGGGGGGGTAAGATCAGAATCTAGATTAGTCAAGATCTCGAATTCTTTTAGTTCTGTGGACTTCTGAATTTGATCCCAATTGTCTTTCTTTTGAACTACATCTTCTAAGGGATTGTTTTTCTGCTCCTCATCACTCAAATCAAACTCCTCAGGATTCCATGATTTAGCTAAATTCTTTGCTTCTTCAGATAGATCCTCATAAGTCATCCCTAGTAATTTTGCAATTTCTTGAAATCTTTTTCATAAGGGGATTGTTTGTCTTGTTCAATCTCGAGATGTTGAGGATAAGAGTCAGGGTTTTCCTCAAGACTCTGGTGGATGGGAAGAGAAGGGTGTGAATTAGCTAAAACAGAAGTGAAAGTAGATTTGGCTTCAATATGGGATATCTTAGAATGATTAGTATCACCAAATCCAGATATCGAATCATTTAAGCACATCTTATCATGGTAATCCTCAGACAATATGACATCAGAGCCATCCAACCGTGCTTGGCTAAGAGTGTCACAGTCCCTAATATTTTCATCTTCTTGATCTTGCTTTGATCCTCCCAAATCATCCATGTAGTCTAATTGTGTGTCTTTAAACATAAAAGACTTATACTCCAGCTCACCATGAATTGGCTCCTCAAAATAGAATGATTGCAATTCAGGGCCTAAATCAAGATGTATTTCTTCAAGTGAGTCTTCCTCCACAAAGTTAGTTTCTAGGATATCAAGATCATTCATTAGTTCAATTGTAGGCCTAGGTAGGATCTGTTCTGCATAATCACTGGGTTGGTGGGTGGGCTTAGTGTATGTAGAGGTTGGGATTGGATAAGATGTCATACTTAAGGTTAGATCCTCAACCTTGAGTGGCTTACCACCAACTCGTTTCATACTCAGACCAATTTTATCACCTTTTTCTTTCTGGATTCTATTAAGTTGTTTTGTCAGATCATTTGTGTTTCTTTTATTAGCTTCTCTCATCCCCTGGACTGCTTGGAGTAATTGGGTGATCTCAGGATCACCGCCATGGTCAGGGATTTGATCAGGCTTAGGATAATAATTTCCAGGATTTCTTTCCTCAATTGAATCATAATATCTTTCATCTGAATACCTAGGGTAAGAATCATATCCTTGGTTGGTTGGTGTAGGGTTATCCCAATGAGAAGGTGTTGAGATGCTGAATCGGGTTTTAAAAGTATTGCGTTGTAATATAGCCAAAAAAGCGTTCAAAACAGATATAATTTTATTACTCGAATTTGAAGTCCGAGGTCAAACACAGGGAGCAAATTGGTATTTAGAAATCAAGATCACAATTCAGAATAAAAGGATTTGCAATAATAACAAGATCAAAGTACAAAAAGGTGGGAGTAAAATGGTGATTTAGATCACCAAATACTCCTACAATATCAACTAAGGAACTCAATGAATATGAATTAAACTCAAATTGGACATCTGATTTGTAAATCAGACAACTTAAACGTCTGATGCTACAGTGCTCTTCTCTTTTGATTTCTTCTTTCTCTGCTTCACTTCTGCGGCTCCTCTTCTTTCTTCCTGCTGCTTCCTCTTCTCTTTCTTTCTCTTCCTTTGGCCTTGATGAGCCTTCCTCTTTCTCTGACTTCTGCCTTAAGTCTTTTCTTCTTCTTCTTCTTCTGCCTTCAACTTCTTCCTTTGGCCTTCTCTCTACCTGACCTTCTCTTCCTCCTCAGCTTCTTCCTTCTTTGCCTGACCTCCTCTTCTTCCTCTCTAATTTGGCTAAGTGTCGAAGCAAACTCTTCAGAGCAAAACCCCCCTTCCCCTGCATAGCTTTCCTCTCTCTTTCTCTCTTTTCTATTTTAGAGCCACTCTCCCAGAGCCTTTAACTGGTCGAGTAATTGGACCTAATGGAGACCCGGGTCCAGGCTCACCGGCGTGTGTGGTGAGCGAGGAGTGAATAGGTCGAGTAGTCGGGTCGTGGCCAAGTCCGCGTAGGCAGTGCCACGGACGAGTCTGTGAGAGGGGGGGAGGAGGACCTCACCCTTAGTGTTGGAGGTGATAAGCCTCTAGCACAAAATCAACTTATGCGACTTTGGGTAGTCATCCACTTCCGAGGTAGGACTATCTGCCTACCTTCCTTTTGTGCGTACAGCAATAGATGGCCTTCACGATTGTAGCAGCAACCGAGGACTTCGACTCCAATTGAGAGCCTGAGAGCATGCGTGAGAGTCTTCTGCGCAGCCTGGGACAGGGGCCTGGAACTAGCAAGGCCAGGAGAGACATCAAGCGAGCTTCAAGCTCGCTCACTAATGGCGGATGGCGCCTGAACCTGAAATCACAAAAATGGCCTCGCGGCCGTGTCAAATCGCTCAAGAAGCATCGCCGAGGCACGGCGAATGCTCTGGGGTGGTTGGTGTGGCGTGGGGACGTTTGTGCAAGTGTGCCTAGGGCACACTATGTGTGAAGGTGTGGGTGTGTTCGGGGGTGAGTTTGGGTAAGTGGCGCAGTGGTATGAGTGAGGGGAAGTGTTCAGTGGAGTGAGGGGAAGCTTATGGGTTTGTCGGCAAGGGAGGACATGGCCTATGGAGGTGGAGTGGCTTCACCGAAGGTAGTGGCTGGAGATGAAGGAGATGAGGGTGATGGAAATCGGCAGTGGTTGATTTTGGGAAATAGAGAGTGGAGAAGAAAGTAGAGGGGGATGGGAGCTTATTTGGGGTAATAGAGGATGAAGGGGAGATGAAGATGGCATCGGACACATACTCCCAATGCCGGAGACGAAGGTGCTCAGAGATAGACGGTCGACGAGGATGAAGGGGGGCAAGGGCGTCGGCGGGTGCTGTGCGATGCAGATGAAAGCAAGGAGGAAGAGTCTGCCACTGGTATTGTGGTCAGACGACGAGGGAAAGTAGGGAAGGTTGCCAAAGCTTGAAGAGCGAATCGGCTGGAGGAGGAGAGAAGAATTTGAGAGTGTCTTGGGTCGAATTCAATCTTGGAGGAGTCGGGGTGAACTGGGCTTCTTTAAATAGAGCCCTGGAGGTCAGTTAGGGCTTGGGAAGCAAGCTTCCCAAGCAAGGAAGGCTCGCCGGAGTTGGAATCCGTTGGGATACCCATGTCTCTCATGTGTTCGCATGAGAGATTGGAAATGAATCTGGGATCAAGGATGGGTTCAGATTGGAGGGATTTTCTCAGAGAATCTCCCTTCCAATTTTGGAGGAGATCCTCTAAGCAATCAGGGAGAACTCTCCTTCCAAAGCTCACCGGAGTAGGATTCCTCTGCTATAATGGCAGAGGGACCTAATTGGGAAGACGATGAAGAAGCTAGGGGGTTATTTGTAAGATTTTTTGAAAGATAGGGGTACAAATGTAATCAGGTTGGACCTTTTTGAAAACTAGGTCAAGGCAAACTCAACTCAAGCCTAAATTTTGGTACAAACCTAATTTAGACCTAAGGAATCCAATGGTGAAGTTAGATTTTGGGTTTGACCATGTTTGACTAGGAAATTTATGTAAAATCCTAATTTAGGGTAAATATCTGTCTAAGACCCCATTCTAGGTCAAGATGGGTTCCAAAGGCCAAATTAAAAGTTCTAAACCCTAGATAATATTTTTATATGATTTTTAGAGGGTTTAAGTGAATTTTATCCTAACCAGAACCTTAGTTAATCAAGTTGGTCAGTTTTAGGGTTTCGAGAAGTCATTTAATTCACAGGATACACACAAACCCTTTTCTGTCTGATCCAACCCATTTATTATCTTATTAAGACCCTTTGAAATTTGTTTAGCCCTTGAGAAAATCTGTTGTTGTACTGCATTGGTAAAATTGTAGTTTTACCTCTTATTTCTTATTTTTCTCTCGGAAAGGTTATGCAGTGAATTAGGACCTTTAGTTGGTTATGTAGGAGCTTTTATTCTCTTCATTGGGTCAAAATGACCTAGTTAGGGCTCATGATGGTGTTCACATCAAAAGGTGAAGTTCTTTAGGGGGAATTGGGATAATTTACAAAGTGATTTTGAGGATAGGATTGATATTCTAGGTATTGGGATTCTGAGGCATATCCTTGATCTGGGGAGAGATGAGTTTGGCTAAACTAGTCAAGATAGTTGGTCATGCCAACCAGGTGCTGGAGAGTGTCTTTTAAGGTTGTATAGATCCTTGATATCCAGAGATTTGTGTGGGATTCGAGGTAGGACTAGCTATACCCGGGGAATATGAGGTGTAGGCAAGGGAATCACGTCCCGGGTGTTGAGGAGAGTTCTCCCATCCTGAAGAAGTTGAAGTAAGGAAAGGGTTGGGATAGGGCGTAAAGGAGGAATAGTGTGAGTCAAAAGAGTATGGGTCTATGGTTTCCTCCTCAATCAGTTCTTCCTCATGGCAATTAGTCATTGGAATGTATTCAAAAGAATTAGGTCTTCTCCTTAGTTTACTCTCTAAAGGTGTTACCAAGTCAGGATTCAGAGACCTTTTAGCATCCATGTACTAGAAGAAAGTTAATAGATGAGAGAGAGAAGACAGATGAGAGAATACCCCAACCTTTCAATACAAGCAATCAAACTGGTCCTTAGAGTGCCAACCCTAAATAGACCTGATCTTGGCTCCCTAAAACATGACTGGGTTAGATCAACCCTTGAATTACTTGGCTGGCCAGAAGGGTGTGACCCCTTAGGATAGCTCGCACGGCGGGACATCACTAAAGGTTAACGTGGTTACCACACCAACCTTTCTTGTCACCGGTGGGTCCAAGTAGACAAGGCCTTAACCTTAGCCCAATCTAGTTTCAAGTCCCCAAGTCTATTAGTACTACCTAGAGTACATCTACTCAGTTTTAGGTGTGGGTTTGATGTGCTTTTGGAATATGATGGGCATTAAGGGGGTGTTTACCCTTAAAATTGATTTCGAAATGTGTGAAGTGCTCAGGCAAATAGGGTTCACATGCAATTTCTTATGATGAAGTGAATTTTAAGATTCGAATGCTTGTGTTAATGCGTTTTAGGGTTCACTTGAGTTAGTATTTTAAATCAAGGTTTTGATATGGCATACAAGAGTTTTGCAAATCCCAATTTGTTTGATAAATTTCCTTTAAGTATGAAAATGCAAGCGTGCTCTATCCTTAGTGTGAAATCCTGAACACAAATATTTCTAGATGTTTCTTTTAAGTTCAAAATCTAATGAGGGATGCGACCCAAGAAATGCAATCAATTGATCCTATTGCACCACTAACTAGGCAGTTAGAAAATATTTTTCAAGAACTTTTAATGCACGTTTTCTATTTTTTTCCAATTTAAAGTGTACTGAAGGTTTTGTAGACTGTTTTGACCCCCAGTTGGTGATTGAATAATTCGTGTAATCAAATGTACAGGAAATAATTTTTTCAGATTTTTTCTTAAATTTTTTATTATCTCAAAAATTTAGTTCCTCAAATTTCAAGTCAATCGAAGTTGTATAAAAATTTCTATGATATTTTTAACTCCAAAAAATCAGGAGCAATAACTGTATTGATAATATATTAGTGCCCAAATTTTTAAAAATTTTTTATAACTTTGATTTATGCAAAATTTGGATATGTTGTTCCTGACTTTGGAATATATATCCAATTAAAATTTAAAAATTTTTGGACGTACGGATCTCTGGAAATTGAATTTTTAAGGTAAAACTTTATTTCAGCCTGAAAATCAAGAGAGAATTTTTTTTATGCAAACAAATTATATCTAATCCTAGGGTTCAAGCAAATCCTAGATCTAACTAATCTAAACTACAAGTACTTACCTGAGGTTCAAACTCGTGATTTCTTCGTTGGCGTGTCCGATTCAGATTTCCTTTCTTCCTGAAATTAACGGAAAAATAACAAGTTAGAGATCTCGAATAAGCATCAAAGAAAGCTTCAAAAATTTTCATTGCCTCTTCAACAACGGCGCCAACTTATTCAATGTGTAAATTATGTTTTAAAAGATTATGTAGTTGTAGTATAGCGTGAAAACACGTCGACAAATAAATTTGTAGAACTCCGATGAGTATCGGGTCGTTCGCAGGGAGGAAATCTCAATTTCTGCAGAAGCTTTTCAATAAAATAGGTATTTATATATGTATATATGTACAAGGAGACATCAGATATTCATAAGATCAAATTTCATTGCATTGATAAAGAGTTTTCACAGTAGAAATCGCTATGCTAAATAGAAACAGATAGATAGAGAGAGAGAAGAAAGTGGCAGAGAAACGACGCTACTTAAGCTATGCTTGTGCGATATGTGGCAGCACCTCAGATCTAGAGCACTAAGAGGAAGGTCGGAGCGAAGTTGCAGAGGGACGGAGAGTTGTAGAGAAGGTTGAAGATGTCTGGAGTTGATGGAAGAGAGAGATGCTTCAACTGGGGGGCCTTGGGCCTTCTTTTATAGCTGTTGTGGAGGGAAAAAAGGGTATTTTAGCCCTTAATCTCGTGTAACAACTCTTGTTTGATCAAATCCATTGATCGAGAGATCAACGGATCAGATCTAGCCACAAAAAACCATCAAATTCGCCTCCATCGTGCGGATTTAATCCCTGGCTGACACGTGGCTCCCGCTATGCCCTTGGATCAAGATCTCACAGTGCCGCTTCCTCCTCGCATGCCTACTGCAACAATCTCTCTCTGCACGGGTACTTGTAAGGCTCTTTTCAACACCTGATCCTTACGATCGGACAACTTGAGCACGCTTGCCTCGCCTTGCTGATCTCGTAAAGCGCATGGGATCACACATCTGCTAGCGGCACGCTCCGATCGCGCCACGTGGTCATGCCTCTGCCCTCCGATCATGCAATTGCACCCACGGCCAACACTGCTTCAATTTCATGCAGCTTAAATTTTGTTTCTATTTATACTTATCTAGCTGGAAGGGCGACGTGGCGCACTCGTGGCCATTGGATGAAGATCCTACAATGCACAGCGTGCGGTGTGGCCTTCCTAGATGGGGCGGTGGTGAGGGAGTAGCTGTGATGGAGCCACATGGTGCCATCATGGCCGTCCATCTTCTTTTCCTTGTATCTGGTGATGTAGACCTTCGATCGAGTTGATTTTTACGCCATTGGACTGCGATCGTTGATCCGGATTCATCCGTGCGGTTAGATTCTTCATCTGAGGCTTGAATCTTTATTCTTTGGTTTTATGAACTCCGTTCTTTTATGGACTGCACAAGATGCCCTAGTTGTCTGATCGAGACGATTTCGGAAGTGTTGGACTCCCGTTGTCATTCTAATCAGCTTTGTTTGGTTTAATCTAACATCCGCGACTTCCAATCATCTGCAATTAAAATCATTTCTCTTTTAGGTCATAAAATGACGATATTATCTATATGACTAATAAACTAGCTATTATGCAAATTATGATGCCTATGAATGCATTAATCCTAAGTGAAGCAAGGTTCTAGCTTAATTCAGGTGATTTAGGTCACATGATTGCTGTGCAATCAATAACCACCACCTAAATGCATCCTAGCCATCCACCTAACCCATGCCAACTACCCCCCTCTCCACCTCTATATATACCCTCCATATACCACAAAAAAAAAATCATCTTCCCTTAGTTTATTTTCTACCTAATCCACCCATAGCCCACGACCAAGGAGAAGAAGGAAAGAAGAAGATTAAGGGGGCAACATACTTGCCCCCTTGGTGCCTTCTTCTTCTTCTTCTCATTTCTTCTTCTTGTGCCATGCCAAGGAGGAGGACCTTTTCCATTCAAGGAGGACGGCCAGGCAGAGGAGATTCTAGGGTGGACATCAACCCTTGGAGGAGCAAGGGCACGCCCCATCTAGGGCTTTCCAGGAAGGACACATCTTGGAGGAGCAAATCAAGGAGAAGGAGGAGAAGTTCTTTTCAACTACGGGAGTAGTCGTAGTTGGAGCAAGAGCCTCTTTTCTTCACCAACATTCAAAGGATTAGTGTTTTGCTTATTTTGTATTTTAGTTGCTAGTAGTAGAAGCATTCCTCTACTAGGGTTTTTTGTAAAACACTTTTTCATTAATCAAAGTTGACTTCTTTTCAATTTTTGTTGCAATTTGTTTATCTTGTTTCTAGCACTTTTTCACTTCCTCTTCTTAATTACTCTAGGCCTCCACATGCCTAAAATGAGCTTAGGAAGAGGCCATACTTGTCACCTTAGTAATAGTTTAGTGAATTAGGTGTAGATCACTTTTTCACCATCAATTTTGCGAGTGCCCATTATTTCAAAATCAAACAAAAATCATATACGCAAAAATACCAAAAATAAAGTTGATTTCCCATTTTTCAAGTAAGAGATCTGAAATTGCAAACATTACCTCCTTGAACAACCCTAGATACTCCACTATTTAGGAATAAAAATTTAAAAGCGATTGCGATTTGGCATGTTACAACGACTCAAAAACCTGCTTTTATAAATCACGCCAAATTTTCGCATCATGCTCTTGCTTGTAGATTTGTTTTTCCTACTTTTAAGTTATTAAAATAAACTAATTAATGTCAATAATAAAACTAATAAACCTAATAGTTATCTATAATTTAGATACTAACCATATGTTGACAAAAAAATTTTAGTGGTGCATAATTTTTTTACCTCTAAATTATGTTCCAAAAATTACAATGAAAATATGATATATACATAGAGTGCAATATATATTATGGTTAAAAGTTGATTGTTACTTATCAAAACAAGATATAGCAATATTAATAATTCTTGCCTGCACATTTCTTGACATTATATAAAATCAAAAGTTTTTCTTTGTTTAAAGGGATAAATTTGAATTTAGCTTTTTCCTTTTTATGTTACTAAAAAAAAATCTTAAAGATGAAATAGAGCCTCCTTTCACCTGCATCAATTTGTATTTTGACAAAAATATTATGGTGGCATAAGTAAAATTTGTCACTATATCAAAGCCTATAGTGGCAAATATATTAGCTACTAGTGCTAATTGTCATTTGACAAAAATATTATAGTGGCATAAGTGATAGTTGCCACTAACTTAAAAGTAATATTAGCAAATATATTTGCCACTAATACTAATTTTCATTTAGGAAAAATGTTATAGTGGCATATATAAAAAATTTGCCACTTAATATAAGGAAATAGTGGTAAATCCATTATATGCCACTATCTAATTTGCCACTAAAGGCTACCTTTCTTGTAGGGTTTTCACACTTTTTTATTTTTATTTTGTTTTTGTGTTTTATAAGAAGAGAGAATGAGGAGAGAAAGTTAAGGAAGAGGAAGAGGTAATTCTTTTTAGTGTTTTTGCTTTTGTTTCCTTTATTTCTAACCTAAGTGTAGAACTTCTGTAGGTATGTTCTCTTAACTAAAAGCTTCAAAACTTAAAACTAAAGAGACAAACACCTAACACACACTCAACTCTCACTCAAGACACTTTTTATTTATTTATTTACATTATTTTCTAATTTTCACAGTATTTACAGTAAAGAGTTGGAAAAGGCATTAAAATGATGAGACATGGATATAGAGCCTTACAAATCATCTAAAAATATGGTAATTGTAAGTTAGAACATGATAAACTTCTGGATCTTAATAAACACCAGAATCAAACTCAAGACTACGGTTTATGCATTGAACTACATCATATCAACAATTTGGATAGATTTTAGACTTTGTTCTTGCTGACAGAGAATTCTAACTGACTTAAAAATGAATTACAAATCAATGTAAATTCAAGCTAAACCTTATCCAAGTACATGAAGCCTTTCTACATTTGATTCAATCACCAGTATGACATGAAAGCTCTTTTTAGCCTTAATTAACAACTAATTCCCATTGTAATTCTCACATGAAACTTCCTTGCAGGTCCTGACAGATGAAACAACTTCTATTACTGACAAACATAAGATCACTCTCATTTGAGGTCAATTAAGTGAAATGCAGGGTATACTCAGCCATCTAAAATGTGGAGCAAAATGATATCCAATTCAAAAAATTTATAGCAACTTCAAACTCTATCAAAACACCCTAAAAGATCCTTCATGGAAAATCATTTAGAATAACCGGTTGCTCTTTACATAAGTTTATCAAATCAAAGTCAGAAGTTCAAAACTCTTAAACAATCACTCCAACTTTTCATTTAATCATCAAAAAGCATCATGAAGCAAAGCATCATGAAGCCTGGCTCAAGGCATCAAACCAGCAATTGAATGTTGCATTTCAGAATTCACCTCAGACCAGAGTGAAGGATGTGTACATTCCAAATCCGATTCAAACCAGTCAAACATAAATCTGAAGTGTCACAAATCATCTCTGAAGGTTATGTAACTCATCCAAAATCAAATCAAAGGTCGAAAAACCCTAAAACCCTAATTTGATCTTCTTATCTTGCCATAGACAATGTGAATAAGAAAGATTGAACAAGGCAATGAAAACAAATGGAATAAAGTCACAAACCTTTGTTAAATCATTTCAAACCTTATTCAAGCTTCGATCAGCATATTAAAAGACTTTAGGATCAAATTACTATGTCGCCTAGGTTGGCTTTTACTATGAGATCGTTGAGATGATTTGATAATTCTAAACCTCTACACACCATTGATTGGTGTTCAGAGATCTTAGATGATCCTATAGGGATGCTTGAGTCATTGCAAGGGCCTCAATTTAATGCATTGATTTCATTAGCCCTTGCTGATAAAAGCTAGTTTATGATCATTCTTATACCCTAAAATAGATCTACCTCTTAGGGTTTTAACATTGCAAATGGGTTTTTGAGTTGCATGTAGGCATTCACTTAGGATAGGCATGCATTACATTTTATTGTATTTTTGATGTATCTACTTGAGTGTCAGGGATAGGCAGATAGTCAGATCCCACAAGCCAGGTCACTCTAGAAGGCAGAAGATGAAGGAGAAGCCCACATCAGCTGGATCCCAACTCCTTCTAACTGGATCAACTCAGCCTTAGCTCCATTCAACTCATCTCAGCTGAATGGTAACTCAAACTAGTTCACCTCAGATCCATTTAGCTCACCTCAGCTGAATGACAGCTCAAACTAGCTTAAGACAGTTGACCCCAGCTCCTCCAACTCAAAACAATTCACTGGAAGCTCTACCTGACTAGGATAGTGACGTGCTCAAATTGCTTTAGATAAAACACGTCGATTAAAGTATCAAGTTTAAAATTTATATCAAACTATTAGTAATTTGATGAGTCCGAGTCATTTCGCTGGGATGCTCTAAAGTAATTCCTAATTAGGTTGTTAAGCTAATGCTTAAAATTTGATATGAAAGTAAAAATAATGCAACACTTGAAACCTACTTGCAACCTATTGTTACACTAAGTAAATTTATAATTTAGCGAACGATGTAACAAGTTTTAACTAACTTAGTAACTATTTAAAGAAACAAACTTAATAATCTAAAATCATTCAAACATGAGTTTTTTTATTCAATTTTTTAAATGTTAAAAAGACTAATAACAATTCTAACAAAAATTAGGTTATTCATTTATATAGAACTTAAATGTAAATTTCTATTCAACAAAAACTACAATTAAAATTTCATTTAACTATCGAACTACACAAACAAATAAAACATATGAGAAATTTATTAATCAAAACACCTGAACTTTAGAAAAGAAATATAAGATTTCAGCTTTTATTATTTTCACATATAACTTTGATCACATTAAACAAATGAGATTGAAAATATATCTATTCTAGATATATAGAATTCCAGACATCAAATGCACCGTTACTACTACTGTTGGTACATTTAAAATATTGAAATTAAAATTCAAGAAAGAAAAAGAAAATGAGAAAGAGTGGTGGTTGTAGTGGTAAGGAGTCGGACGCGCAGACGTTGTCCCTGCGGGTGGTCATTCATAGCGAGGGAAGTTGAAGGGTTGATGCTAGCCGTGGGAGGAAGACGCGGCTGGCGGCGGCTGCTGGAGTGGTGGTTGTAGTGGTGTTGACGTGGAGATGAGAGGAGGGAAGAGAGGAGGTCTGCTACTTCTGGTGGTGTTCGTGATGGTGGATGGCCAAGCGTCATGGCTGGTGGTTAGGGCAGAGGGTCGGCAGGGCCGAAGAGGAGGAGGAGATCGGCGCTGGCGGTGGGAGAGGCGTCGGCGATGGTCGCGGTCTGGAGAGAGGGGGAGGGAGTTAGTGCACAGGGGGGTGGAGAGGGATCCGGCGATGTTGGAGGTGCTGAGCTTTGTGGAGAGGAGCCACGGCACAGGTGAGGGTGGCACAGCCTGTGGTGGTTGGCACTGGAGGGCGTTAATGATGGAGAGGAAGAGGAGAAGAGGGGGCGGCGCTGATGATGGGTGAAGGTGGGGAGTATCCTACGGTGGTGGTGGGTTGTTGTTGAGGTGGAGGGGGGTTAACGCAGGTAGGAGGAGAAGGAGAAGAAGGATTTGGGGAAGGAGGACGGCGTAGGAGGGGATGGCGACAGTGGCGTTCGAGGCGTTGTGGCCAGCATGGTGTTGAGTAGCCGTGGAGGGTGGTTGCTGTTGGTGTTGCTGCAGCTGCAGTGGGAGAAGGGTGTGGGTGGCGTAGGTAGCTGGTGGGTGTGATGGTGGTGTACACAAGGAGGGAGGAGGAGAAAATAGGAAAAAGAAGAGGAGGAAAAAGGAGATTAAGAGGAAGTGGAAGAGATCGGTTGAGAGGCATTAAGAAGGAGGCGCTGGGGTTGCAATTGCCACGAGGTTAGGTTGAGAACGAGAGGAGAGGAAGGATACTAGGTGGTAATCGGTGGAGAAAAAATGGGGACGAGTAGGGAGGTGTGCCGCCTGTGTTCTCGGTGGGGAGTGGAGGTGGGAGAAAAATAGAGGGATGGGGGGAGGGAACGATTACATAGGAGTGGGTGGTTGTGAAGTACGTGAGGGGGAGGGGAGTTGAGGAAATATGGGTATGTTTACGTAGTTACGTAGGGAATTTTTGGCATGGGATTTTTTTATTTCTTTTTTTTCTTTGAATGGGAAAGAGAAGGAGCTGACGGGAAGGAGGGATGGGAAAATAAAAATAAGGGCTTTTAAAATCTGCATTAAATGCATACATAAAATAAATATGTAAAAATTTGTAAATATGTACAGTTAATGTTATTTAGATTTATTGTATGCGAAAGTGTTAATTAAACTATTAGCCCTATTTTACGTTAATTACTTGCATTAAGTTATGAAACTACATTAAAATTAACTAATGATCACATGCAAATGTAGCTTCATCAACTAGCTACTGCTATCAACTAGCTAAGCCTAGTCATCTGAAGAAGACCTCAACCAGCTTAGGCCAGCTCAAGTCCAGCCCCCAAAGACTCAACTTAGTTCAACTTGGTTGAGCTAAGCTACTTGACCTAAGCTAGCTACTCCAGCTAGCTAGGTAATCTCCAGGAAGACTAGACCCAACTCACCCCAGCTCACATTAGCAAAAGTCAACTTATCTTAGCTTGGCTTAGTAGCTAGTAAAGAACTAAGCCAGCTAAGGCAGCTCCCTATAGCTCTCTTCTGAACCATCAGCTCCAATACAGCTCAAATGCAGCTCCTCATTAGTTCTTCCTCCAAAACCCTAGCTCCCTCTACCTCCTACTCCATTCATCCACTAGCTAAGCTAGCTTAGCTATCTTAGCTTAGCTAGTCCACCTCCTTGGCATCCCAACCTAACCCTAAAACCCACCTAAGTAGCTCTACCAAATAAGCCTACCTAAGCTCCACCTAAGCTTCCTCTACTCCCATTCCATGTTAGCGCCACCACCACACATCCCTTAAACCCTCAACCACCACCAAAAGCCACCACTAAAACTATCACCAACCCACCATAACTACCCCTTGTTTTGGTGCCAAAACAAGGGGACAATCCTCGCCGTACACATCACCTTCCAAGCCATCACCATGATTCCTTTTCCCTCCAAAACCAACCTTTCTAGATCCTACCCACCTTGGCGCCAATTGCATGCACTCTTACACCCATGGATGTCCACCAAAGGGTGGATTCCACCCATAACCACCACCTCCCACAACCCGTAAGGTGGCACCAACTATCCTACACCATAGGATCCTACAACCACCCATGAAAGCCCATCTTAGCCCTCCATTCAATCCACGCCAACCACCACCTCTCCATTCCTATATCTACCCCTTCTAACCATCACCATAGGACCATGCTGCCTTAGTTCTAATTCCACCTACACCACCTACATCTCACAGCCAAGGAAGAAGAAGAAGAGAAGATCAAGGGGGCAACCTACCCACCCCCTTGGTGCCCTCTTCCTCTCTCTTCCTTTCCCTTGTGCCATGCCAAGGAGGAGGAAACTTTTATCTAGGTGGGATGGCTAGGCAAGAGGAGGAGCAAGGTGGTTGATGCCCACCTTGGAGGAAAGCTTGGAGGAGTACCAACTTGGAGGCAAGGAGGAGATCTTTTCAAGCATAGGAGCTACTGTGCTTAGAGCAAGACCTACCTCTTCCTTCATCATCTTTGGAGGACACTTTTCTTCTCGTTTATTTTCCTTGTATTAGCTAGTGTGTTTTTGTTTCTTCCATGTAACAAGCATTCTGCTACACTTCACCTATTTGCCAGTAATACAAGTTTCAACTTTGCCTTCCAATTTCATGTTTTAATCATAGTATTTTTTCTTGTTTTAGTAGTTTTAGTGCACCACACTCTCCTCTTCTAATTACCCTAGGCACACTCGCCTAGGGTGAGCTTAGGAGAGAGGGTTTCATTCTTGTCACTTAGGCATGGGTTTAGCGTAGTTCATCTTCGCTTTCAAGTGCCCATTATTTTGAAAACCCTAAAAATAACAAAATTGAAAATACAAAAAAGATAAGTGTAGATTTGAGAGGCAAGAGAGAGAATCATTTCATGTGACTAACAAATTGGCCTCCTTGGATGACCCTAGATACTTACCCTATCTAGGAATATAAATTGTAAAAGTTGATTGCGAATTTACGCATTGCAATGACCTAAAAACCCGCATTTACAAAACACGTAGAATCTTATATCACTCGCTATCCAGTGAAGGCAAAAAATAGTACTAAGTTAGAGAATTGGGCACGAAGAATCTACTTGATAAAAATCCAAATCAAATGATTCCAAAAGAATTGAATTATTTCCAATTACATCCAAATCAACTCACTTCAATCAATTAAATCCAAATTATGTGCAATTTCTTCCAACATCTCATTCAAATCCAACTCAATTGATTGACTTAATCCAATTTAGATCATTGGAAGGGTCCTTGTGGACTGCTGACATGTATGAGGAGACCCTTGACGGTCGACTTTTCGCTTAGCGTTATAGTATTTAAGTGATGGAAAAATCGACTAATCAAAAATAATGAAAATAACCACTCGCAGAAGAGCGGGTCATGTCCACAGGGAGGCAATGATGCAATCAATACTTTAATTATTTAATGTTATTTCAGAAAGTGCAAAATCCCTTTTTAAATTTGACTTAAAATGTGAAGGAAAGTAGATTTGCAATAACCTAAAAAGTTAAGGGTGTAAGTGCAGTTTTCCCTCACAGAAATCCTCAATAAATTTAGGATGAATTAATGCAGTTTTCACGTGATGTGTACTAAAGACAATTAGTACTTAAATCAAGTCCAAAATCAATCTTTAAACTAGCTAATATCAATACCATGCAATTAGAAAGAACTATGAGTGCTTGAATGCAATTCTGCCACAATATAATAATAATAATAATAAAAAATAAAATTGGTGGCAATGGCATTGAATGTAATTTCTAATTAAGATAAAAACAGAGCTTTCTTCCTCTCTCCTCCTCTCGCGTGAGAGAGAGAACCGCGGGGGTCGATGCAGGGCTCAAGAGGATGGCGAGGTCAAAAGCTTTCTGATGGTGGCAATGGCGGCGGCGGTGGCCGGAGCTCCGGCTTGTGGAGCAAGAGGGCGGCTGCTGCTGCGGCTATTCGAGCTGGTGCGCACGTCCGCTGGTGCGAGGGCCAGCTCTTGCTGTTGTGGCCTGCAGGTGGTTGGCAGTGCGCTACGGAGAAGACTTGCGGGCGTGAGGGTGCGGCGTCTGCTGTGCGGTGCGTGAAGCGGCTATGCAATGCCTGCGGGTGCGGGCGTGCAGCGCCTTCAGTCGCGACTGAGTTGCTAAGGTGGGTTTGCAAAGGTGGGGGGGCGTGCTGCAAGGAGGCGTTGGAAGGGAGGATGCGGGCATAGCCTGGCAGGGTGAAGACGCAGCACCTGCGGGTGCTTGAAGGGGGAGCAGTAGGCGCTTGGTGTGCAAGGACAGTGAGGTGGAGCACCTGCGGGTGCTTGAAGGCGGAGTGGTAGGCGCTGGAAGGAGGAAGCGCGGGCTGATGGTGCGGTGCTATAGGGACTGCTGGTGCGGGCAGTTGGTGAAGGCGCGCGGCTACAGGCGCTAGAAGTTGGCATGCGGGCCCGCGCTTGCACCGTAGGGCAAGCTGGAGCAGTGGCTGGAAGGTAGGCGCGTGGTAGGGCAGGTGCGGTGTGTGGGTGCTACTGCTTGAGGTAGAGAAGGAGCAACACATTGCTCTCCCTCTCCACAGTGGAGAAGAGAGAGCCGTTCCCCGTAGGGGGGAAGATCCCTCTTTGTGCACGCTGCCTCTTCTCTTTTTAAGTCCTCTCTCTCCCTCCGTGCACCAATCCAGGGATTTGCAAATCCCTTTTTGTTTTTGGCCGATGAGCGTTGGAGAAGATTGCCCCAATGTCCGGCGAGGGAATGGGGAAAGAATCGCGGCTGAGATGTGTTGGGGAATTTATCCCCCCACCCTTGTCCTTTCTGCATTTTAGTACCTGCACATAAAAATAACAAAATAATTAAGTTATGGAATGTTATAAACTTAAATCATAAGGTGTACAAATATTCTATAACTTAATTGCCATTATTAATACACCTAAACTATACGATTAAATATTCTTAGGCTTAATATTAGTCCATTTTAATGAACTCATCAACCCTCAAATGAATTTAGCACTCCATTAGATCTGAGAGCTACTGAACTTTTGATCTAATGTATGCTTAGGTGAGAGAGGTGAATTGAGATTCAAAATGTTGAGAGATCGAGTGAATGTGAACAGGGAGTGTAACGGAAGGCTTGTGATTGTGATGAAAGGGTGAATCCTTCCTCTCTAATCGAAATTGATCAGACAGGGTGGATTTGCATTACATTGATCTACTCCTAATTCAAAGCAATTAAATGGTGAATTTGAAACCTAACTATCTAGACTAAGATACTCTAATATAAGAAAGCGATTAAATCTAACTAAGAAACCATTAAAATCTTAGAATGGGATCTAAGAGAAACCACAGCTGGTGGTTGTGGCGATGAATGAGGGAGAAGTGATCCAGCGATGAAAGCTTATAGGAAGAAGCTTAGGGCTCGCTCTCAGGAGTTATGTGATCCTTAATAGCAAGGGAACAAGGAGGAGGAAGAACGGCCTTTGTCACAAGCCATTTAAGATGAAGAAGAATTGGAGGGGACAAAAGGACCAACTCAATGGGGAGGGAGCTGACACCTCATACAAGCAATAGGTGTGGTCAAGCTATGAGGCTTGGGATCGCTTGTAGTCACATGTAGCTGACGTTAGAGATCAAGGGTTCAAAAGAGATCTAGAGCACACGCGATGCAAAAGATTGATGACCAGTCGTTAGATGTGATCTAGATTTAGGCGCGAAGGATTTGGAACCAACTCTAATAGGTAAATGATGGATCCACCATTGATCTGGTGGGGAAAGGAATGGACAGCTGCCAGTTCTTGTGTTCTTCGTAAATGAGTTGTAGAAGAGAGAGCTCAGCGTTGGTGTGTTGGCATTTTTACATAGAAGCCCTTGAGTTGAAATGATAGGAAAATTAGCAAAGACCCATTAGTGGTAGAATAATGACCAAGAAGTCCCTGTAATTTTCAAATAAGTCCTTGGCAGTTTTTAAGTTAAGAAAATGTGAATGCTAAGTTGTGTAGAAAGGACCTAAGTGAACAGACACTAAATCCAAGGTCTAAATGATGTCAGAATGTAATGAGACTTTTATGGTAAGTGTTTTGAACATTTTAGAACATATTTCAATAATTGCTATGTGAAATTAAGCTCATTTTGATGTTCAATTGTCTTTGAAAACAACCATTTACATAGTTAGTATAAAATCTCTCAAATATGACCTAATTATGCAGTTTTAACATAATTTTTATGTTTTAGGTCATTTTCCATAATTCCCACACTTAACCTATTTATTAGGTTAATTTGATAGTGCTTAACCTAGTTTCTAGGTTAACTTTGGCATTTTAACCATGATGAGCCACACCTCATTATAACTCAGGCAAAAGCTTAGAAATTGATGCTCCAGGTATCAAATTACCCTCTTCATGCTTTTACCAAGTTCCCGAGGATTTGTATTGTGGATCTGGGAAGTTATTTGAAGAAACTTAACTCTTCCATTTAAAGTAAACTCCTGAGCTTCATTTGGTCAAACCACAGTCATTCTGGAGCTCTAGCCTTCAGAACTTAAGTCTGAGATTATTTTAGAGGTCTTGAGTTTGTTAGGAATCTGCTAAGATTGATTTGAAGTTGTTTTATTGAGGATTTCAGTAAGATTAGATCTCTACTTAGTTTGGGTTCATTTCAGACTTCAGATAGTTTCATTGAGTTCTGGATGAGTTTTCAAGTTAAGTTTAACTCAAATCTATTGTTTTCAACTTCTTAAACCTATCTAGAACTATTTTAAAGGCCTTGTTCTATCTGTTAGATCAATCGACATCTTGTTCCACCTATTCTAAGCTTCAGATTGAAGCTTTGAAGCTCAATGAGCTTCCCAAGCTCCTAAGGTCATCATTCCCATTCCATTGAGTGTGAAATAACTTTAGGCACTATGCAAAGTCCTCCAAAACGAGTAAGAGAGAGAGATTTGGTGGTCTGCACTTGAAGAGTTACTACAATGCATCTATGGTGACAGGCCATTTTTAGAGGTCAATTCAGAGATCATTTATGATCCTCTGATCAAATTGGTAGCTGCAATCAATAGAGAATACCAGAGCTTTTGATTAAGCCCTTAAAATCAGTAATTGAAGCTCTAGGCTGCAAGGAATCAAAGTTTGAAGATGGAGCTGGAACTCAAGTGCAAGTAGAAGGAAAAGGAATTGACATAGTCCCACATCAATAATTGTTGAAGCATTGAAGGCATATAAAATGAATTGCTGCTGTAGCTGATTAGCCGGCAACGATGTGGGCTGCAAATGCTATGTGCGTGCATAGCTCTTGCATGATACACATTAACTTGATTTGACAATTGATTTGGCTCTATGAAGCAGCCTCCAGGCACTAGGTGGAAGGTTGAGATGATAACACGTGGATAGTAGTGGTACCAATCCGACCATCCTGGCCATTGATCTTGCGAAAGCCATGTGGATCCATCTCTCCTTTTGGTGTATGAAGGAGTTGAGTTTGTGAAAAATTGACTAAGTGTTGTAAACACTTAGTGTGAAATTGTGACAGCTTTGAGCATGAACTAAAGGCTATGGTGCCTAAGTGTTAAATGATAAAAAGACTAAGTTGTTGATAAATAAATGTGATTGCATGTGTTGTTCTAAAACAACATTTTTGTATAAATTTCCTTTTATAATTCAATGCAAATAATTTTCTTTTCTTTATGGAATGATTGCCATGTTATTAATTTTCATTTTTATACAATTATTCATGTGGATAACATATTGTTATAATTAATTAGTTAATTAAGTAGTTAGTTAATTATATAGTTAATTATTATGGTTAACTTATACTATATCTATATCTGTACTATATTAAGTACTAAGTAGTAATATAATCTAAGTAGCAATCTAAAGGAACTTAGTAAGTATAATGTAATTAATGTGTCAGTTAGGTTAGGAATTTGTTTATAGTTTAATTAAGTAAATCTATTAGGCTAATTAATTAAGGTAAGTATTAATTAGTTATATAACTAAAGTATGGAAGTAAAGTACATGTAAATTAAGTATGTACTGATCAAGTAACTATAATTTAAGCAATTAAGAAAAACTATAATTTAAGTAATTAGTAATATTTATGTTAATAAGTTATAATTAATAAGTATATATTAAGTAAGTTATACAATGGTTATACATATAAGTTAAGTATATATTAGCTAGTTAATTATTATAACTAAGAATAAGAATTAAATTAAGAATAAATGGTGAATCTTATACTAATTTAGCCTCCCAGCAAACGACCTGAAGTTAACCAGTATAAATTTATAAAATATAGTAATTACCTTATTCCCTATAGTATAACATAACAACTAATTAAATATGTAAGGTAGTTGTACATCAATTGCACACCAGTGTTTCTAAGGATTTCTTTTCTTCTTCCTTTTTATTGTTAGTTGTTTTTATTGCTTTCTTAGTATAGTATTTCAATTAGAGTGTAAGAACCATTTATTCTGTTAATAAAAATTAGAATTTTTGCTTCTACTCGATTGTAATCTCCTTTTTAGTGCAATTGATTATTGATTGGTTTTATCTACTTTCGTAGAGTATGTTAGTCTCCTAAGTTTTCTCTTAGGCTTCCAGGAATCCAAAAATTGTAAAGAATATATATTTTATTTTTACATGTTAAGTTTAGTTTGAATCCAAATTTGGTGCCAAAATCCACTATATATAAAAATTAATTCATATTTTACATTCAAGTCCAAACATTATTATGATTTAGTCCCTATAGTTATTTTCCAAATTTATTTCAGGTAGTACACTTGTTATATTCAAGTGATATTTCTTATTTAGGTAATAGATTAGGTCCAGTAATTTTATTACAAATTTTATATATTCAGAAAATTAGTTTTATTATTTTTTCATTTAGGTCTATTCTAGTATGATTTGGTCCTTGATTCAACCTATCCTTATCTATTTCCTTAATAAAAATACCAAAAAAATATGAAAAAACCCTTAAAACCTCAAACACAGCAATTAGGATCATTTAGGAGTTAACTAGACCTTATCCTCCCTAAGATGGCTCGAACTCCCTTTCTAATTCGAATCTATTGCGAGTTCCAATTTATAAATTTAAAATGATCATAAATTTCGCACTTCGATGATGTGTTTTATCAATAGTGGGTTTCACTAATCAAACACATAAAGACTTAATGAGAGGTATTTATGCAAATCATGAATTTGCCATCGTTACTTGGCATAGTAAGCACAGAAGCTATAGTTAACTTCTCCAAAGTCTAAAAACTGGCTTCACATTCCTCATCCAAACAAATGGAACATCCTTCCACAACTAGGTCAACAGTAGAGAAATTTACAAAAAGCCTCGAATGAACCTTCGATAATATCCAGCCAATCCCAAGAAACATGGAATCTCTAACATTGACTTCAATCGTTCCCATTTCAACATTGCCTCGACTTTAGTAGGAGGATCCAGATGAATTCCTACCCCAGAGATCACGTGTCCCAAAATGGTGACCTACTTTAGCCAAAACTTACATTTGTTGAACTTTGCATAGAATAGGTGTCGCCTCAGAGTATCTAAAACCATGCAAAAGTGCTACTCATGCTAAACCTCATCACAGGAATCAATGACGACATCATTTGTGAAAACCACCATGAGCTAGTCCTAGTATAGATGGAACACCCTATTCGTTAATCCATACAGATTGTAGAGGCATTTGTCAATCCTAATGGAATAAAAAGAAACTCATAATGCTAATAATGCATCCAGAAAGACATCTTGGGGACATCTTACTTCTTAATCTTTAATTGGTGGTAGCGCGAGTATAGATCAATATTAGAAAATATTTTCACACCTTAAAATTGATCAAACAAATCATCAATATGTGGCAATAGGTATTTATTCATGATGGTCACCTTGTTCAATACACAGCCTAAAAGTGTCATCCTTCTTCTGTACGACGAGCAACTGGAGCACCCTACAGTGATGCGCGAGGTTTAATAAATCCTTTCTCCAGTAGCTCCTGCAACTGAGAGTTGAGTTCACTCAACTTTGCATGTGCCATCTAATACAATGTGATTAATATCAGACCAATGCGCAAGATTAGTGAGATCTTGAACTCATTCTCATGATTAAGAGGAAGTCTACGCAGTTCCTCAAGAAAAACATCAAGGTATTCCTACACCAATAGGACATTATCCAATTCTAACTTCTTCTCTAGTGTCGCAGTCACAAAAGCTAGATATCAAATGCAAACTCTATCAAGTAGGCTCATTGCCTATAGTACAAATATGCACTGATATGACCCATCTATTGGTCTGCCCATGAACTCAAACTGCAACACCCCATGGTTGGAGAAGATCAGTTGTTTCTCAAAATAATCCATGAGTGCATGATACATAAATAACCAATCTATGCCTAGAATCATGTCATAATCTTCCATCTTAATTACTACAAGATCTGCAAGAAGTTCATACCCGCCTATCAAGACTATACAATCCTGATGAACTATCTCAACTACAAAAAGATAACCTCCTAGGCCTTTGATCAAGAAAGGATTGTCTAAAATAGTGTTATTCTAACTTAATCTAGAGGCAAACTCACTCAAGAGAAAAGAGTGTGAAGCTTTGAAATCAAACATCTCATAAATCAAACAAGGATCGATGGTGACAATAACTGCAACCAAAGAAGTAGATGCACTAGCATCCTTCAATGACAGGGCATTGGTGCAACCATCAGGTTGGGTAATGCTAGATGCTACAACACTTTGAGTCTACTACTGGGCTAGGGAACTATAGTTCCCATAGAACTACTGAGATCTTGGTTGCAAAAATCGCATGATTTGCAAATATGAATTTCTGTGTCATTGTAACACGCACTTCGAACACTTTTAATGTTTATGAAATCGAGTGCTGCAATGAGTATTTGGGTCATCCAAGGGAGGAAAGTAGTTATAACAACATAGAACTCTCACTTGCTAGCTTGAAATCTCATTTTTTTTTGGCTTTTTATGTTTTGCGAATTTTTTAGGGTTTCGAAGATAAGACAACAAAGGTGATAACAATGCGTAATTGAAAGACTAAGTGCGAAAAGAAAAAGCCAACCTTCCTAAGCTCACCCTAGGCAAGTGTAGCCTAGAATAATTAGGAAGGAACTGTAGTCACTAACTTAGGAAGCATAAAATCCAAACACGAATTAAAAGGCAAACCTTTCAATAAATTGAAGAAGTCAAAATAAATGTGACACTTGGAAAGATCACTTATGTAGAAGCATTCTACACAAGTAATCTCCAAATGTAGAGAAAAGCTTACTACTACAATAATGGAGATACAAAGAAAGTAAAAATTAAGATAGAACAAAATCCCTAGAAGTGGTGCTCAAGGTGATCTTTGCTCCAAACTTGGAAGCTCCTGGCTTTGAAGAAGATGCTCCTTCTATTCCAATGGTGATGATGATTTCTCCTAGCAAATCAAGGGTGGCAGGCCATGCTTTACTTCTCTCCTAGATGTCCTCCTCTTTTTCTCCTTGGCATTCTCCTTGGAATGAAGAATGGAGATGTTGGTGACTAGAAGGGGGTGGTAGACTTCCTTCTAGACCCAACGTCCACCTTCTTCCTTGGGCTTACGGTAGAAGATCTTAGGTAGAGATTAAATGTAGCCAAGGATGGGTTTTAGGTGGTGGTTATAAGTGGATGGTTGGATATGGTTGACACCAATTGAAGAGGTGTGAAGGGATGGTTGGGCATTTTTGGTGCCTACTATAGTGGTGGTTATGTGGTACTTTTAGGTGCATAGTTGGCACCATTTGTAGTTAGTGGTTACATGGTGTTGCCGCCACCATGAAAGGGTGTCAAGGTGGCAGTAGTTATGGATTTTTGGTGCCAAGGTGAAAGGGCATGAGTATATGGTTTTGGCACCACTTTTGTGGTGGTTAAGGGTGAAGTTAGGAGCTAGGTAGTGGACATGTAGGAGGAGAGCATAGGTAGCTAGCTTAGTTAGCTGAAGCTAGCTAGTAGCTAAGTGGAGCTAGGTTGACCTGGTAGGAGCTAGCGTAAGCTAAGAGGAGCTGAGGTGAGTTGCAGTACCTAGGAATGGAGCTCAAAGAACTCTTGTGATGCTGGAGACTTTTTCTTCTTGTTTAGGGTTCTGCCTTTCCCTTTAGTCTGTTAGAGTTTAGATGGTCTGCAAAAATTCTTCATCCCCATGCAATGCACATAAATAAGATGAAATCCCATAAAAACCTAATTATGCATGTAATGCTCATAAAATGCAAGTATGCATAATGCATGCCTCATACTGTAGTGTAGGTGCAAAAATACCTAGGAACTAGCTATGAAATGTATATAAGAATGATGATAAACAAGAGTTTATCACACCCTCATGCTTAGTTTTTGCAAGTCCCTACTAAAACTTAGTTCGCAAAATAGTATTTATTGAAAGCAATGAAAACTTTTCTTTCTTTTTTTTTTAGGAGAAAAAAATTTTATGGGACATTGATTGATTTTGAAAAGGAAAGGTATGAGATTTTTTTAAAAAACTTTTGGATTCATCCTTGGATCTTAAGGCTAGAAAAATCAGGATTTCCATACCTACCCAAGAACTCAATCGCTTCACTCCTTTGATTTTTAGTGATCTAGAAATCCCATCTCACAATTTGAACCTCCTTAACTTAAGAATTCGATCCTCAGTTTGTGTGTCATTGAAATGCAATGTGTCAGTGTGTTGTGATAGTCAGCCAATAGGTATTTATTATTATTATTACTTCTATCTTTTTGTTGTTTTTGCTCCCCCATGCCTAGCCTTGGATTATCCCTAATATAGAATTGTGTCTGAATCATTATCCCTATCACCAATCCTCTAAGAGGCCCTGATTGCACAGCAAAAATACACCAACAATTGTGCCATCTTGTGCTATTTCCTAGCATTACCTGTGCATAATAGGAAACCATAGTCGCATTTGTGAAAATACATGCATGCATGCATTTATTTGAGAGGGGAGGAGAGTGAAATAAATGTCCTTGTAATTGACAAATTCTTCAAGTGCTGCCTCACAAAATTTCCATCTTTATTTTTATTTCTATTTGATTTTGAATTTCTTCTCCGCGGCTATAAAGCATGGCCTCCTCTTCCTCACGCCATGCTCTGCAGCAAGCCACTCCCTGCAGCCGCATGCACAGCCATGCACAGCCAGGGCATGGCTGTGCATGCCTTCTTCCTCTTTAAAAAGAGCACGGCTTCTTCTTTGCAAGAGAGCTTGGTCCATGCCAAAACATAGCACCTCCCCTCCATACGCAGCCTCTCCTCCCCTCCCCTCCATACGCAGCCTCTCCTCCTTCTGAGGAGCTACTTTGCAGGCAGGAGTCGCTTACAGTGGTGCAAAACCACCATTGTGAGTCCCACCACTGCCCAACTCATCAAAGAGCCATTGGGCGTGGTGGTTCTCTCTCTGTTTCGACGTTTAGCCACTTCCACCATTGCCGCAAGCTTCAAGGTCTGAAGCTCCGCGGCAGCAGCAGCAAGGCCCTCCACCGCGCACGCCAGCAGGCCACCGCGCCCCTCTCCGCGCGCCCTGTCACGAAGTTCCGCCCGCAGCCCAGCTGACATAGACCTTCAGCGCGTGCACCAGCTCGTGCAACGGCTCCCGCACTCACAGCACCTGGCACAGGCAGTCGCGTAAGCCGGCCATGCACTGTAGCCACTGTTCACGCTAGTCAGCGGAACACTGTGGCTACAGTGCGGTGACCAGTAAGTTTCTCACTTATCCGGTCACCCGGCGCGCTGCTACCGATTCCAGCCTACGCCCGCGTCTCTCCCCGCGCTCGCTTCAGCGCCTGCGCCCGCGTCTCTCCCTGCACCTGCGTCCGCGTCTCTCTCCGCTCCCGCACCCGTCTGCACGTGCCTGCATCTTCGCCTGCACCCACACCCGCCTCATCACGCAGCGCGATGCTCTACAGTCCTTCGCGCCCGCTCCCTCCTACGTGCGCGCACCTCTTCGCGTGCCTATGCGCCTGCGTGTGCACGTGGATCACCAGACGTCGCCAGCTGCATGCAGACGACTTATCTCTCTGCGCCTTCTTCCTCAGCAGACAGACACTCTCTCTCTCTCACAGTACTCTCTCACTCTCTCTGCCGACACATACACACACACACACACTAACACTCTCACACACACACACTCTCACTTATACACTACTATATACTTATATATATATACATATATATATTTATACCTATATATATATATCTATATATATATTATTACCTATATAAGTATAGATAAATATATAGATATATATAGATATATATACACATATACTTATACATATATATATATACAAATATACATACATATATACATATATATATTTTCATATCACCTACCATATGTTGTATCGCCTGAATATCTGCACTAGTTGCTGATATTCCCCGATACACGCGTACAGAAAGCATGTTCGCACACATCTTTCACCGTCCATCCTACACTCCATGCGGCACTTCGTCTTGTTGGTTGCATCTTTCTAGATGATGACCGACTCGATACCGTGCTACACGCCATCTCCACCTCCACCCCCACCCCTTTATATATATAATATATACGTATATATACTATATTTACTTTATTTCTATTTCTCTTTCCTGCCAGTAAAAAGATAAAAAATATATATATACAAAAGAGAAAAAATAATCCTTGACTTGCAGGTACAAAGTCTTGCGAATAGCATGACCAGTTTTGGAACCCTAATTTGGCTTAAAGCCAAGAACCTGATTTTGAGGGTGTACCTCAAGGACAAAAATTATAAAAAAAAAATATTAAATAGAAAAACACCAAAAATATAATAAACGAACGGAAGAGATTCATTATAGGAAAGGCGTAGAAACTTGTTCACTTCTAATCCCACTTCTCTGAGTTCGACCCTGGGCCTAAAAGTGACCAAGATAAAATCAAGCAGGCCAGGTTAAAAATTTTGTAAAGAGATGGTTAGGCTCGATTTCGGTTAACCACTATATGCATTTCAACGATAAAATCACCATATTAACACAGCCTATCTGGGTCCGACCACATCATCTTTTCATGGCGTCGTTGCCGGGGAAGTGCGCATTCAAGTAAGCTTCTACTCCATTCCTTTAATTTTTCTCTTCTCACACCCTTCTCTTCACGGGTGTTTTTATTTGTTGCTATGCAGGTGAATCTGTTGCAAGGAGAAGATAGGTAGACGAAGTCGGAAACATGGGCAGATCCAAGGCGGGAACAAGAGCGTAAAGACGCCGACACCACATTGGAACTAATCACAAGTTGCTGAACAAGTAGGTCTTTCTTTCTTAGCAACTTAGGTTAACTTGTCACCTTAATAAAAAAAAACTAAAAAAAAAGAAAACTAAGAACACTTCTTGGGATCTCTTGGGGCAAGTGGATTAAAAATCACTTGTTTGATTATTTGCCTTTACTCCCACCGTCCCGAGATTTCTCGCCTTACTTCGCATAGTGAAAATCCAAGAATCTTTGAGGCAAAAATAAAAAGATTGATTGCCATCCCTCTTTGCCTCATTTATATGCAATTCGGGATCACTTTTTTGGTGGGGAGACATGGAATTGAGTTGATTCCAACCCCACCACGACCTCTCACGTGCCTAAGATTCGATCCCGAATACTTCAACCCCAACAATTTGATTTTCTTTATCTTATGGTTGAGCCTTGTGTGTGGAAATCATTCTGGTGATTGGGAGCACTTGAATTGAAGTGCTTTGGCTCCCTTTCACACTAATCTAAAATTGATTCGTGCATCCACAGATAGAAATCTCCATCTAGGGAAGCCCATTGCATTTTAGCATGCATTAACCAACTAACATTGAAGAAGGGTTTGTTGGGCTTAGAAGAAAACTTGTATTCTTTCAAAACTCGAAGATTAGTTGAATTGGCAATTCAGAGAAATCTTAAAATCCATACTACTTAAGGCTGAATTTTAAAAACCATTCACCAATTAAAACTTCAATTCGGGGAGATTTCCCCATTGCATGCTTGGCTTACACACTTTGTAAAATCAATCACTTGGGCATTACCCGTAAATAACGCCCTTCACATTCCAGAAACACTTGATTCTAAGCCTCTAACTAAAATTGGTAGCAACTTGACCCTTCTTAAGGATTGGAGGTCTAACTACCTGCGTGTAGCGCCTACGTGCTGGTGAGGGTTCCTACGTGCTATCGGGTGTCTAAGACTGGGGCAAACGGCCTTTCAATCTGGCCCGGTGGTTCCGTGGTGCTCGCATTCGGTTCCGTAGTTCGTGATAGTAGGTAACTTAGATCTTTAGGTCTAAGGGCACACTGTAGAGGTTAGGAATTTGATTGTATTGATTTGTCATCAAGTGTACCTTTGCGGCGTCATTTCTCTCATCTCCTTTTCCCTTCGTATCCCACTAATTCTTCCTACGGTAGTGCATGTTTGGGAGGAGGTCACAAAACCCTGAACTGTGTGAATTGCCTGATAATTCTAGAAAAGAAGCTGCATCGTCGTCCTCCTCCACAAACATGGCTGCACGCCTACCCCCAAATCCTGATGGAGGAAACCACCCTCAAAACCCACCAGGTGGTGGAGCCTTAGATCCCATAACCCACCTCCAAGCCCAAATGGAAATGTATAATGAACAAATCGAAGCCATAAGGGAAACATTGGAGGAAATGCAGAACCCTCCCGAATGGGAGGAGCCTAGGTCTCTTAGCTCCTATCAGAATCCCGTTGCTACAGAGACCATAGGACAAATTCGGGTCCCCATGGGCGGGGACGACTTTGAACTGAAACCTAACATAATTGGCCTGATAAATTTCCACTTCCATGGTCTTGCAAGTGAAGATCCTTTTCTCCACTTGGAAGACCTAACCTGATTGACTGAAATAGTTAAACCAAGAAATATCAGGTTACCTATAGTCCTCATGAAAATGTTCCCATTTTCATTATGGGATAAAGCGTCGCAGTGGTTACTCACCCTTGGGAGAACCATCCACTCTTGGGAAGAGATGCGAACAGCATTTCTCAAGAAGTTCTTCCCAATCGGGCGAACCAATGCGCTTCGCCGTGCTATCACTTCATTTACGCAACAAAACGGCGAACAGTTTCATGAGACATGGGAGAGATATAATGACCTCTTCAGGAAGTGTCCGCACCATGGTCTGCCTAAGTAGCATATAGCCTAGATTTTCTACTATGGGCTAAATGAGACTTTGAAGTAGATTGCAGATGCTTCCTGCGGAGGTAATTTCATGAATAAAGACGAGAATGGAGCATTCGAATTATTTGAAAATATGAGTGAAAACTCAATGAATAATGCCTCCATTGTCGCCTTTAATCATACCAGCCTGCCTTGTAATGTCCACAAAGTTGACATGGGACCCTCCCATTCATCCACAGATCTTAGCCTTATCGCACAGAAATTGGATGAAGTCTCCGTCATGCACAAGAAGTTGGACGAGCTTCTGGCCAACCCCGCCCGTTCTTTGGCAAACACCCCCACCTTATCACTTCGTCACAAACCCAATTCTTCCAACACCAGGATTATCTTGAGAAACCCTGTAAGACCTTCCTTACCGAGTGTTGTGCCGAGCGATTCGGTAAGTTATGTAGATCTGGCTTCTGCAAGCCAGTATTTTGATATAGAGGACTAAGCCTCCGTGTGCTCGGACGCATATTTACATGCGGACGTGTCTTCTGGCATAGAAGACGCTTGTGCCCTGGGGAACAATCCGTTCTCTGCTACTTATAACCCAGGGTGGCAAAATCATCCGAACTTCTCATGGTCCAACAACCTGCAGCGCCAAAACCCCGCGGGTGGACCAATGCGACCATCCGCACCTGTCATCCCAAGGGCCCAGTCTAATCCTATGGCAAATCCGCCATCAGATCCTTGCATACTGTAAATAGAACACGCATCAAGCCCTCTTGATAAATTCATGCGAATGATGACGGAAATGTCAAAGCACCATGAAGAGAACATGACCTCTCTTCAGCACCAATTGGCGTAGTAGAATGCCGAGATCAGTTAACTATGCATGGCGACTAGATCTCAGGGCACTCTTCTAGCCCAACCTGTTCCCAACCCACGAAATTTCGTACCCCGTGGTCCTCAACCACAGGTACGACCTTCTCAGGGGCAGATATATCAAATTCTGCAGGCTTCGAGCATTCCACCGGGATTTCAGGCTAATCCCGATGCAGCACCTCACTCTTATGTCCCTATTGCTAACCCTCCTCTGCCTTATGATCCCACTGGACCCGCATCGTCCAATGCGATCACTACGAGGAGCGGCAAGCAAACCATCGATCCGCCTTGACCTAATCCTGGCCCATCTTCTTCATCACCCTCTCATTCAGGATGTGCACCACATTCGCGAGAGGACGATACACCCAAATTGGTGCCAGAATCAGTCCCATTGCTTGAGGCTCTACTGAGGGAGCCAAAAGGAAAAAAGAAAGATACGTAGGCCTTTGATAACCTGTGTAATTTGTTCAGGGATGTTGAAATCAAGGTACCCCTACTCGAGGCTATCGACCACATACCTACTGTCGCCCGATTTTTCAAAGACTACACAACACCCAGGCGATAGTCAAAGAAAACTAAGAATCCGGCGGTTCTCTCGCCTCATGCGAGTTGTGCTATACTGTCAAATCTACCACCGAAGCAGAAAGATCCGGGTGTTGGTGCTAGAGCACCACGATCATTTGTTTTGATGATAACAAAACACGTGTTATTTAACATTTGCAATTTGAGTCCTAGATTTCAGGTCAATTGCAAATGAGGACGTGTTTAGACGGAGTTCAAGCTCGCATCCAGGACGGATTGGAGGAGCTTGACGGAAAACACAGGAGGTTCGCGTGGAGCGAAAGATTGGAGATGGAAGAAAAGAAGAATAGGATAGATTCTTTTTTATCCTTTCATGTATCTCTTGTATTTATTTTCTTGCTCTTTTTGATTCCTTAGAACATTATGTTAAAGAGCCTCAAAGTACCCTAAAAGTAGTCCTAGGAACATCTGCACAACCCTAGGATACTTAGGTTTTCTGTAGAATACTTAGAAAACCAATATAGGGCTCAAACAGCATTTCCAGACGTCTAATCCCAAAATCAGACGTCTGATAAAGTATTTTAAGACGTCTGACTGTTGTTTCAGACGTCTGATAACTGTTAGGCTGGACATAGTTAGTTCTGTCTGATGAAATCAGACGTCCAGACCTTAGACCAGACGTCTTAGGAGACGTCTGATGACTTTGCCAGACGTCCAGTTAGTGGACCGTTGGCTGGCTTAGAAGACACTCAAGAATATGACCGTTAGAGCCTTATCAGACGTCCATAGGGCTTAACAGACGTCTGATAAATGACCGTTTTGCCTTGGCTGACCCAAAATCTCTTCTCAGAGATTTTCTAGCCGTTGCAACGTTTGGAAATCAATTCCCACAGTAAAAGTAGGTTTCCAGACGTCCAGACATAGTGCCAGACGTCCTGTATGTCGTCTGATGGACTTGCACAAAAACCCTGTTTAGATCTGATTCAAGTCAGGAAGAAACCCGCATAGAATCAGACGTCTGACATTGGAATCAGACGTCTTAAAGTGGCCTTCCAGACGTCTGATGCCAGAGTTAGACGTTTGATAACCCTGTCAAATGCAATCATTGTCCTGATTTCGGCCTGATTCTCTTGGGCTTTGCACCCAACGGCTATGGAAGCTTTTCCAAGCCTTCCAAAACCTTCCTAAGGCCTCTATAAATAGAGGGGAACCTTTGTAACACAAAAAAAAACAAGAAGAGAAACATAAGAGACACACTTAGGAAAACAAGACACAAGATATACACTCTCACACTCTTTTGTGTCCAGAAAAGATCTTGCTCTCCAAGCTCAAGCTCCATCATCTTGAGAGCTAAATTCAGTTTGCGCGCCCGCTCTCCCGCTGTTGATAACGAGAGCGACGTAGCGCCATCGCGTGGCACACGCACCGCGTCATCGTCGACGCACTCCTTGCAAAGGGGAGTTTCCTATTTCCTATAGAAGCTAGGTTTAATTTTGTTGGCTCTATAGGACTGTTGTTTCATTTTATCTTTGTATTTTGGTTGGGTATTCGCTTTGCGAATTCTCATCTCCTTCGTGGGACAAAATCCTTCTCATGGAGAGAAGGGGTTGAGGAACGCTACCCTCGTACTTGTAGCGTGGTTGTATTGAGGTTGAATCACCCTCGTTCAAAGTGATTCGGTTAGTGGATTTGATCAACTAGGTTGATCGAAAAATCCTAACTCGAGAGGGTTAGGTGGTGGTTTTCACCCGGTTTGGGTTTCCACCTAAAAATACCTGTGTACATTTTGTGATTGCTTATTTTTTGTGAGATTGCTTTTTATATTTTATTTCCGCAATTATTTTTACGTCACCCCTCCTGGTAGGGAAGAACCTTCACCGGGCACACCACTTATTTCCTGTAGCATCCAAGGCTGCAATTTTAACCGTGCCCTGCTTGATCTAGGATCTTCCATCAATCTTATATCAACCATCATGCCCGAAAAATTTTCCTTGGGAAATCTGAAACCCACCCTTGTCACATTACAGTTGGCTGATCGTTCTGTCAAAATTCCGAAGGGTGTGGTGGAAGACGTGGTGGTTAGGGTCAACAATCTCTGTTTTCCTTTTGACTTTCTTGTTTTAGATGTGGAAGTTCCTAGCTCACTTTCTGATTGTCCGATCATCCTTGGTCAACCTTTCTTGGCCATAGACCGCACCCATATCGACTGCAAGTCGGGTTGTATTGAGATTGCCGTTGGATCTGAAAAGCTCAAGCTTAACATCTTCAAGGCAGCCAAGAACTTTGATTGCGATTCGAGCATGACATGTCTGACGAGGACATAGCCGTCAGCGCATGTATCAGACTAATTGGGACCTATTCTGACTGCTGCGGATTACCTGTAAACACTGATGATTGCCTGACCTACACATATTGTGACATTCCCTCATCCCTCCCTATTCTCGTACCTTCTCCTAACCAGACTTCTGACGAGGTTTTCTCCGCTTCCCATACCTCGTGGTCTGAGTCATATCCGGGCTATTCACCGTCGATCCACACTCTTGAAGATCAGATTGCCCTTTCTTTCCCGCCAAATCAGGCGGATTTGCAACTCCACACTGGGACCTTGAGCCCACATACTTCTCACTGGGGCTATTTGGATCCATCTATCCAAGAAGCCCCTCTTCTTGGCCAATCTGAGGGCCAACTTCTTCCTCCTGACTTGTTTTCTGATTCTCCTGGGACACTCTCATCCCATGAAATGGCAGATCTTTCACCATCCACTCCCAAGCTGAAAGAGCTGCCTAGTACACTTAAGTATGTTTTCCTAAGGCCAAATGAAATGCTCCCTGTAATCATTAGTTCAAAATTGACCAGGGAGCAAGAGTGCAAACTAACGAAGGTCCTTATGGAACACAAGGTAGCCATTGGATGGTCTTTATCAGACTTATCAGGCATTAGCCCCTCCTACTGCACTCACCGTATATATACAGAGGAGGAGGCTCGACCTTCCTGTGAAATGCAGCGACGTCTCAACCCTAACATGCGGGAAGTCGTTAAAAAGGAAATCATTAAGTGGCTGGATGCAGGTATAATCTACCCGATCAGCAATAGCCCCTGGGTGAGTCTGATTCACGTCGTACCCAAAAAGGCAGGGCTCACCATCCGTGTCAATGACAGGGGTGAATCCATCCCTACATGCACTCCTACATCTTGGAGAGTGTGTGTAGGTTATAGGAAACTCAATGCTGTAACTAAGAAAGATCACTTTCCACTACCTTTTATTGACCAAATCCTGGAGCGATTAGCGGGAAATAAAATTTTTTGTTTCCTGGATGGATTCTCAGGATATAACCAGGTGGCAACTGACCCCTGGAACCAAGAGAAAACCACTTTTACCTGCCCCTTCGGCACCTTTGCATTTAGAAGGATGCCGTTCGGACTTTGCAGCGCGCTAGCAACTTTCCAGAGATGTATGCTGGCGATATTCCATGACATGGTGGGTGACTTTCTCGAGGTCTTCAAGGATGACTTTTCTATCTTTGTACCCTCTTTCGATGACTGTCTTGCCAACCTGACTCATTTCCTTAGGAGATGTATTGATGTAAACCTCGTGCTTTCCTGGGAAAAAGGTCATTTTATGGTACACGAGGGAATTGTTCTCGGACATATCATCTCCGATAGGGGTATCGAGGTTGACAGAGCTAAGCTGGATGTAATTGCTGATTTACCTGTGCCTGGCTCTGTCAAACAAATCCGCTCCTTCCTAGGACACGTCAGTTTCTATAGGAAATTCATCAAATATTTCTCCAAGATTTCTCGACCTTTAACTCATCTCCTATCAACCGACGTACCCTTCGATATGGGCCCCGACTGCATACGAGCATTCACGCAGCTGCGTAATGCTATCACCAAGGCCCCTGTTCTCCAGCCACCTGATTGGTCCCTCGACTTTGAACTCATGTGTGACGCTTCCGACCTTGCAGTCGGAGCCATCCTAGGACAAAGACGCGATAGAAACCCCTTCGTGGTGTACTACGCTAGTAAGACGTTGGACGAGGCCCAGCGTAATTATACTACCATTGAGAAAGAATTACTGGTGGTTGTCTTTGGGCTGGAGAAATTCCGCTCTTACCTTCTGGGCTCACACGTTATTGTTTTCACTGATCACGTGGCCATTTTCCATCTCATGCACAAGAAGGATGCCAAGCCTAGACTGATTCGTTGGATCCGTCTGCTCCAAGAATTTGACATTGAGATCTGCGATAAGGTTGGAGCCCAGATGTTGTGGCTGATCATCTTTCCAGACTGGACCCTGACCATATTGGACTTACTCTGCCGATTGTTTATCGCGCTTGATCGGATTTTAAAAGATAACACATTGTAATATAGCCGAAAAAGCATTCAAACAAATAGAGATTTTTATTACTCAAAAATCGGAGTATCCGAGGTTGAACACAGGGAGCAATCAAATTTACCACTAATCTCAAAAGTAATTGAACACTCTAATTTACTCAAAACTTGAATTCAAATATGAATGTATGCGGTTTTAAAAAAGTAATCGACAAAAGAGTGAAATTGGACGTCTGATCTTGTGATCAGACGTCTTAAAAGTGTTTTCTCTTTTTCTTTTGCTTTCTTCTTCTTTCTTTGCAGTCTCTCTTCCTTTCTTCTTCTTTCTCTCTTCTGCAAAGACTTCTTCTTCTTCCTTGCCTTTGCTTCTTCTCTCTTCTGTCTTCTTCTTCTTTCTCTTCTCTTTCTACGAAGGCTTCTTTTCTCTTCTGTCTTCTTCTTCTCATTAGTCTCTACTTCTTCCTTCAGATCTATAGGTCTTCTTCCTACCTTTGCTCCTTTTCTTGCAGTCCTTTCTCTCTGCAGTCTCTCTTTCTTCCTTCTCTTCTCTTTTTCGCTTAGCTTCTTCTCTTTGCAGCTAAGTCTCTCTTCTTCAACCAGCCTGCCTGCCCAGAGAGGTGGAAGCAAAACCTACCCTGCCCCTCTACCCGCACGTCGCTCTCTTTTTGAAGTTCACTCAAGGACGCTCTCCCAGAGCCACGGGTAATCGGGTCGGATTTTGCACCCGGGACCAGGCGCACCGGCAGGTGGGTAATGCGCGAGGTGTGCTCAGATTGGGTCAGGTCAGAGCCCACTAGATCCGCGAGGTGAAACCGCGGACGAGGCGAGCGTGGGATAAGGTGAGGGACCTCACCCCTGTGCGTTCGGAGGCAACGAGGCAATATCACAAAAATAATTTAAAGTATACCTACGCTTCGCGTTTCGCCGATGTGGGACTATTAGTTCTGCCCCGCTCCCGCGCGCACCCGCAGAGCCTTCATGCAATCGCCACAGCTGCGGACGTTGCTGGGCTCCTTGATGGACTTAGGTGCTTCGCACTACTGTCCCGAATATGCTACACCTGAAGATTGGAGAACCTGACACCTGGAGCTGCTGAAGCTTGGAGCTACTCCAACCGTCAATGGCGGCAGGGGCTGAAATCCTGTCAAACACAAATACGGCCTATTGACCTAATCAAACCAGCTGGGCACCTTCGCCGTGGCACGGCAAAGGTGGTGCACGGTGCTGCAGGTTGTGGGACAGCCTAGGAGTGCATGCCTAGGTCGTCCTGTGACCGAAGGTGTGGGTGAGTTTGGGGGGCTATTGTGGAGGCGTAGAGGGATGGCGGATGAACGAAGGTTGTTCCTTGTGGTGAGGTGGAGCTTATGAGACGGTTGGCGAGGAGTGTGGAGGGGTGGAATGGTGGGGGCGACTCGCCGGAGGTCGGTCGGTGACGTAGAAGATGAGGGTGGTCAGCGACGGTCGAGGGGCAATTAAATGAAATAAAAGGGGGAAAAGAGAGAGGGGAAGATGGAGAATGTATTAAGCCTAACTACAGGGATGAAGGGGGACGGAGAGGCAGACAGCTGTACCTGCTGTCGCTGGAGAAGAAGCTGCCCAGTGGGGGAGGACGGCGGTGACGACGGGGCTGGGCGGCGTGCGCGGGTATTGCGCGACGCGGGGGAGAATCAGGAAGAAGTCTCTGCCACTAGTTTTGTGGCAAAGCGAAGAGGGAGGGGAGGGGGGCTCGCTGGAGCTCGCTGGACCCTTGGCCGGAGAAGAAAGAGAAGAAGTTGAGGTGGAAGTCCGGCCAAGTCAAGCTAAAAATGAGCGGTCGGGTTTGGGGGTTCTTTTATAGGCACTGGGATGTGCTTTCAGAGAGTGGAGGGCACGCCATTACCTCCGCCGGCTCACCGGAGAAGGAAAGAGGGTGGATACCCAAATCCCTCGTGCGTTCGCACAAGAGATTGGGTTCACACCAGGGATCAATATTGGCCTTAGATGGAAGGGAATTGCTCAGAGAATCTCCCTTTCATTTCTGGGAGGGGATCTCTGAGGAATCAGAGAGTATTCCCTCTCTAATCCTCGCCAGAGAGGGATTCTGCCCCAATAATGGTGGAAGGACCTGATTGTAAGGTTGGAGAGGAAGTTAGGGGGCTCTCTGCGATGATTTTCAAAAGATAGGGACCAAATTGTGATTTGGGTGTACTAAATTACAAAGTAGGTCAAGATGACCTCCCCTTAGGTCCAAATTTTTGTACAAACCTAATTTGGACCTAAGGAATCCAATGGTGAAGTTGGATTTTAGGTTTGACCTCGTTTTCCTGGACATTTTGCATAAAAACCCAAATTAGGTCAATTAATGAGCTAGGAGCCTAATCTAGGTCAAACTGGGTTCCAAAGGCCAAATTAAGTGTTCTAAACCCTAGAGGATATTTTTACATAAATTTTAGAGGGTTTACATGATTTTTATCCTGACCGAAACCTTGTTAATTTAAGCGGGTCTGTTTTAGGGTTACCAAATGTCATTTAATTCCTAGATTGCACATGAACCCATTTCTGATTGACTCAACCCACTTTTTATCTTATTTAGACCTTTTGACCTATGTTTTGCCTCTGAGAAATCCCGTTTATGTACTGCAATGGTAAAATTACAGTTTTAACCTTTATTTCATGTTTTCTTCTCAGAACACTTATTTCTCCATTTAGGCCTTCTACTTGGTTATGTAGGAGCTTTATTCTCTTTATTATGTCAAAATGAGCTAGTTATGGCTCATGATGAGGCTCTCATCACCAATCAATGAGATTTTTCCCGACGAGCATCTATTGGCAATTAATGTGGCAAGTGGACCTTGGTATGCCGACATTGCCAATTACCTTGCTTCTAGATCCCTTCCACGTGGCTGGCCTAAAAACCAGCGTGAGCGTCTCATGGCAGAAGCAAAGTATTATTTCTAGGATAATCCACTTCTCTTTCACATAGGTGATGATCAGATCATCCGTCGCTATATTCCTGACAGCAAATTCCCTAGTGTGCTATCCTTCTACCACAATCAGGCCTCCGAAGGCCATTTCTCTGGGAGGAAAACTGCAGCCAAGGTGTTGCAGTGCGGTTTCTTTTGGCCCTCCCTTCACCAGGATGCATACAATTATGCCAAACATTGCACTAGGTGCCAGTCGTTAGGGTCAATGTCACGTCGTGACATGATGCCCTTACAACCCATCCCAGTTGCGGAAATTTTTGACATTTGGGGAATTGATTTCATGGGTCCCTTTCCTCCTTCCAACAGCTTCGAATTTATCCTCGTGGCTATTGATTATGTTTCGAAATGAATCGAGGCTACTCCCACGCGCCATGCTGACCATGTTATATCCACTCAATTTGTCAAAGACCACATCTTTACGCGCTTTGGTATCCCTCGAGCCATTATCTTGGATGGAGGAAGCCACATTACCCATGCTTATTTTCGTACACTTCTGAGGAAATACGGAGTCCACCATTGTATCGCATCTCCGTATCATCCTCAGACAAACGGTCAGGCAGAGGTGTCGAACCGGCAAATCAAGCAAATTCTCCATAAAATGGTTTGGCCTGACCGTAAGGATTGGTCTGACAAGTTGATTGACGCACTTTGGGCATATCGGACCACCTTCAAGGCTCCCCTTGGTATGTCTCCTTATAGAACCGTTTACGGGAAGCCTTGTCATTTACCCGTAGAGCTGGAGCATCACGCTTATTGGGTAGTTCACCAATGTAACCTCGATCCAGACCTGTGTGGTCGAGAAAGGAAATTTCAACTCCAGGAGCTGGAAGAGCTCCGTCATGAAGCCTATGATTTTACCTTAACTTTCAAACAACGCACTCAAGCTTTTCACGACAGTCGCATTCGGCAGAAAGAATTTGAGCCATCTCAGCAAGTTTGGCTCTACAATGCCCGGCTCAAATTCTTTCCTGGGAAACTGAAGTCCAAATGGACTGGTCCTTTCCTGGTCTCAAGACCATTTCCCAACGGAGGCGTTGAGATTGAAGATCCCAAATCTAGACATAAATTTATGGTCAATGGGCAGCGTTTGAAACCCTATCTTACTCATGAACCTGCCCTCGTTGGAGAAACTGTTGCCCTGCTGGAGGGTAACTAATTTTGTGCCTCATTCTGAGTCCAGCTAGGGACGTTAAATTCAGCGCTCGTTGGGAGGCACCCTAACAACACTCACCATTCACCATCACTTTTCACTTCACTATCACGCTCACTTCACTTTTCACTTCACCACCCACCATCCACCCACCCTACCACCCTGCTAAATACCCTGCACCTCAGCTCTCGTTACCCGATCTTTCATCCTTCCTCTACCCGTCCTTGCATGCATATGAGGACATAGCATCGTTTGGCATGGGGGGGTGGATAGGCATCCATAGGATCTGGGTATTTTAGGGTATCATGCAGTTTCCATCTACATATATATATATATATATAAAAGAAAGTGTTTAGTAATGATCTGAAGGCTGAAACAAAAATACAATAAGTGTTTATGGATATTCAACCACTATTTTGAAGACTTTCCAGGCCATAGAAGCTTGATTCGCTCAGGCTCGGCTTAATTCACTTGAGCATTGACAAAATAGATCAGAATCTCTCCTAATTAAGGACGTATTCTTGTACCTGAGACACCGGTACAGGATCCATTGGTTTGCTTCTACTCGAGAGCCTAAGAATCTTGGTTCACATTACACATATCAAGAAAGACCAGGTGAACATAAGATCCAACCCTAGTGTTCATTAGGGAAGGTGGAGTCCTTACCTGTGCGCGCAGGTAGACTTTTTATCCCAGGCTTTAGTCTTATGTTTAGGAGAGACTCTTTCCACCAAAAAGGAACTCTCCCACCAAAAAGAAAAGTGTGCTCCTCCAAATAATGTTGTAAGAGATATACTGACATGTGTTTCAAAAAAAGGAAAAAAAAAGATGCAAATAAGTCAGTATATCTTACAAATGTCTGTAAAGTCTTCGCCCTACAAAAAGTTCTTCAGGGCAGGTTACAAATACCCTATTTTCTTTGAGCCACAAATATTATAAAATGGGAGTTGAGTTTTCCGTCATCTTTTTAAGGGTCAATCCAAAGACACGAGCTGAAACTGGGACCAACCTGTACTTAAAAATTTGTGAAACCCTGGGCTTGAGTCTTAATGTTCATCTGGTCAGTATTGATCCTTTACTATGCACAAGCCATAATCTCTTGAGCTCTCGAGTACGGCAAAAACCTCCGAGTCCTGGAAATCGTACTTAAGGTTTAAATATCAAGAGTCCTGGTTAGTTGAGAGATGGTCTATGTCATAAGAGACTTAAAGTACTAGTAGTCTTCTCTACAATTGGTTCTCACAATATCCAACAATAAACACACCTATGTTGCCTCAGATGAAAATCTTCAGCTTAAGATCATTTCTAAATACAACACAAAAATGTTTTGCTAGGGACTAGCAAAAGATAGGCATGGGGGTATGATTGCACAGCAAAAATACACCAACAATTGTGCCATCTTGTGCTATTTCCTAGCATTACCTGTGCATAATAGGCAACCATAGTCACATTTGTGAAAATACACGCATGCATGCATTTATTTGAGAGGGGAGAGTGAAATAAATGGCCTTGTAATTGACAAATTCTTCAAGTGCTGCCTCGCAAAATTTCCATCTTTATTTTTATTTCTATTTGATTTTGAATTTCTTCACCGCGGCTGCAAAGCATGGCCTCTTCTTCCTCATGCCATGCTCTACAGCAAGCCACTCCCTGCAGCCGCATGCACAGCCAAGGCATGGCATTGCATGCCTTCTTCCTCTTTAAAAAGAGCACGGCTTCTTTGCAAGAGAGCCTGGTCCATGCCAAAACATAGCACCTTCTTCCTCCAGGCCGTCTCCTCCCCCCCCCCTCTCCATACCCAGCCTCTCCTCCTTCTGAGTAGCTACTCTGTGGGCAGGAGCCGCTCATAGCGGTGCACAACCACCACTGTGAGTCCCACCACCGCCCAGCTCATCAAAGAGCCGGTGGGCGTGGTGGTTCTCTCTCTGTTTCGACGTTTAGCCACTTCTGCCATTGCCGCAGGCTTCAAGGTCTGAAGCTCCGTGGCAGCAGCATCAAGGCCCTCCACCGCGCACGCCAGCAGGTCGCCCTCGCCCTCCACTGCGCATGCCAGTAGGCTGCCCGTGCCCCTCTCCGCGCGCCCTGTCACGAAGTTCCACCAGCAGCCCAGCTGGCACAGACCTTCTACGCGCACGCCAGCTCACACAGCTGCTCCCTCACTCACAGCACCAGGCACAGGTGATCGCGCGAGCCGACCATGCATTGTAGCCACTGTTCACACTAGTCAGCAGAACATTGTGGCTACAGTGCGGTGACTGGTAACTTTCTCACTTATCCGGTCACCCGGCACGCTGCTACTAGCACCAGCCTGCACCCGCATCTCTCCCCGCGCCTGCTACAGTGCCTGCGCTCGCTCCAGAGCCTGCATCCGCGTCTCTCTCCCCTCTCGCACCCATCTGCATGGGCCTGCATCTTCGCCCGCGCCCTCACCCGCCTCACAGCGTAGCGCGGTGCACTGCGGTCCTTCACGCCTGCTCCCTCCTGTGTGTGTGCGCCTCTTCGTGCGCCTACGCACCTGCGCGTGCACGTGGATCACTAGACGTCTCCAGCTGCGTGCGGACGACTTATCTCTCCACGCCTTCTTCCTCAGTAGACGCTCTCTCTCTCTCTCTCACAGTACTCTCTCACTCTCTCTGCCGACACATACACACACACTCACACTCTCGCACACACACTCTCACTTATACACTACTATATACTTATATATATACATATATATATATATTTATATATACATATATATATATACATACATATACCTATACATATATTAGTACTTATATAACTAAGTATTAGTATACATACATACATACATATATATATATCTATATAGTTATATATATATATACACATATATGTTTACATATATACAAATATTTATATACGTATAAATATATATATATATATATTATTACCTATATAAGTATAGATAAATATATAGATATATATACATAAATATACACATATACATATATATATACAAATATACATACATATATACATATATATATTTTTTCATATCACCTACCATACATTGTATCGCGGGAATATCTGCACCAGTTGCTGATATTCCCCGATACACGCGTACAGAAAGCGTGTTCACACACATCTTCCACCATCCATCCTACACTCCATGCGGCACTTCGTCCTGTTGGTTAGTACACATCTTCCACCATCCATCCATCCTACACTCTCAGTGAATCATGGCTCTCGCTTCGATGCTTCAGGATAGTACCATCCCAGACACCTAAACTGCAAACTGTGTTTATATGCTCCATGTACAGATGTGAATAATGATATGACGCAAGCTACGAGGCAGTGGCATATTATCATCACTTTATAGAAGGAAAATTTTTTCTCCTTCTTAGTGGTAAGAACTCATCCAATCAAAACTGTTTCAAGATTTTCCTAAATTAAACATGGGGATTTATTTTTCAGATTTTATTTTCTTTCTATTGACCTTATGTAACAGGTGAAAAACTTTTGACACTTGGGCTTCGAAAGATATCCAAACTTCCAGGTCAAGGACTAAGTCAAGTACTATTCTCATTGTTAACCAATATCCAAGGTTAATTAGTTGTTTTCAGGGGTTCAGGACAAATCAAGTTCTTAAGGGATATGCTAATCATTTAAGTCTAGTTCAGACCTGAAAAGTCTAACCGAAAGGTTCTTAGATCTATCCCTTAGTCTGGTAAAGATTAAATCCCATGCGGTACCTTTTGTTGATATAAGTACAACATTAGTCATGTGTTTTTGACAATCCTCAATTTTTTTATTTAGAAAAAATGTATGCAAAATTTCACAAGTTTTTGTTCTAAAAAACATAAAATTTTTACTTGAATTAAAGTACCCACCCATTCTTAAGATATGCAATGTCCTCATGCATAAGAATGGGTAAAAGATATCACCTAGGAACGAAATTGTTGGTATCTGGATTGGGGTTTTATAGAATATGATGCATGCAAAATACAAGAAAAAATAGGAAAATGGGGGATGTTGGGTTACCTCCCAACCAAGGCTATCATTTACACCTTTTCAGTTACGCGTAATGTGTATTAGGGCTCGGGAATGTCATGGAGGTAGTTGGAAACTTGCAGGAGTTTTTCCTCTTGATCCCCAAAAAGATGAGAATTGATAACCGTGGGCATAGTCTGATTTGGTCCAAGGAAAACATTTTCTAAGGAGTCTAGCATGGGTTTTAACTCTAATTGTGAGCCAGACTCAGGGAGAGGTTCAGATGTGAGGTCTAAAGTAGGGTTTGGGTTAGGATGGTCAATGTGTGGTGAAGTCAAGGTAGGAGGGTATGGTGACTTAGGAATAGTAGTGAAGGAAAAACAAGTCCCAATATGTGAAATGTACATTATTTCTTCCACCAATTGGTCCATTTTCTAGTCTGAGTCATCAAAGAAGTTAGGCTCATGAAATCCTTTGGAGGCCTGAAAGATATCCAAAGTAATTGCTTGACCATTGCAAGTAATTTTCATTTTTCCAAAATCGCAATCAATATTACTTTTGTGATGCCTAAGAAACATCTTCCAAGGATGATAAGTGCATTTTTAAGGGTCTCAAGTACCTCAATATCCAGAACCAGAAAATCCACAGGGAATAAACAATTCTGGACCCGAACAATAACATCCTCCATAATTCCCTTAAGTTGAATTACATATCGGTCTGCCAATTGTAGTGTCACTTCAACTGCCTTCAACTCACCAAACTAGAATTCTTCGAATAAAATAGTGGAGATGAGATTGATAGAGGCACCTAAATCAAGTAGGGCACAATCAAATGTCATGTCATTAATGACAATAGAAATCAGCAGGGCACCCGGGTCTTTCCTTTTAAGAGGCAGCTTGCTCTGGACCATAGAGCTTATTATCTCAGAAAGGACTACCCTTCCTAGGTTTTTGGTCTACCTTTTGAGAGTACAAAGATCATTAGAAAGTTTGGCATAGGCAGGAATGTATTTAATTACATCTAGGAGAGGATATTGATTTCCACATGCTCGAATAAATCCATGAGTTCCTTGCTAGTGGGCTCAATCTTTTTTCTTCTATTCTTGGTGGATTTGAGGCATGAGGGAAGGGAATGGGGTTTGTGCCTTTTGAATCTTTTGTTTCTTTTTCCTGAGTTGGGGTTGGTGTAGAGTCTACTCGCATTTGATCGAGGTGGGTTTCCTACGTTGAATGAGAAGGCCCCGGATCTTGAGTAGTCTTTTCGCTCCTCAAAGTTACAGAATTGGTAGTGTGGTTATTTCTAGGAGGAGGTCGCGGGACTTGATTTTGGTGGAAACCCAGGGGATATTGAGGTGCAGGGTGAATGGGAGGTTGTCCATGGTCATTCCCCCCTGATATTGGTTCCTTTGATTGTTGGGATTAAAAATGGGTGGTAAAGGCACGTTCCCTATAGGTCTTTAATCTGATGTGACCCCAATTTGATTTTGTAGATTAGTAACAATTCAAGTAACTTTAGACATTTGGGTTTGCATTACTTGCAAGGTCTTCATAACCTGAGTATTGATATCTTCTTTAGAAGGTCTAGGTTGGTATGACTTCAAATTTTGCCCATAAATCCCATCTTGATTTTGTCTTTGATAAGGAACCTAATTGGTATTTTTCCAAGAGAAATTCAAGTAGTTCCTTCAATTTAAATTGTATGAATTGGAGGGATTGTTTCTAAAATACTCCTAAAGGGCAAAAATGTTTTCATTTGCTGGGTTGAAGGAATTTGGATTCATATAATCAAAAGTCCCAGCCAAATCTGGTACAACCACGAGGATAAAATTATTCTCAATAGGTGTTGCCCCAACTTGATGCAAGCTCTCTCTTTAAGAGGTTAAGTGTGGATGGGGGTGGAGTCAGTTTTTGTGAATTAAGTTTTTCCTCAATTTTTTCTGGTGAATCTGCATTTGGTCCAGTCTCTAAGCAATCATTTGGATGTCATCTTGGGTAACTGGGATGGGTTTGGTGTGAGAATCTATCTCATTGAGACCTAGTTGCAGGTTGGTGCTCCTACCAAGAGCTTCCATAAATGCATGATTAAATGAGTTTTCACTCATTTCTTCAAATAATTGGTAGGCACTATCGCTATCCTCATTCAGAAAATTTCCACCACATGAAGCATCTACAAATCTTCTAATTAATCTTCAAGTCCATGGTAGTAGATTTGTACGAGTTGCCAGAGTGACACCTCATGATGTGGGCAGCTCCTCAAAAGCTCTTGAATCCTTTCCCAAGCTTCATGCAAAGATTCACCTTATTTTTGTTGGAAGTTTGTAATAGATCGACAGAGGGCATTAGAACGACCTATGGGAAAGAAATTTTTTATGCTCGAACTTGATTTCTCAAAGTTGATTAGAAGCCTGGCTTTTTCAAAATTGAACACAAATGAAGAATAGGTAGCAAAATAAGCAAACAATTGATTTTAGGGTTGCACAACCTTTAAATTTTCTTTTTTTTTTATATTTTGATATTTTAAAGATTTTTTTTAGTATTTTCATAAGAGGTGATAAGGTGAATTGGCGAGGTACTTACCCGAAATTTGCGAGAAGAAAAGAATCTTGAAGCTTCCACTCCACGAATCCGCTCCTGCTTTCAATTTGCACCTTCATAAAACACAAAAATAGCAAAAGTGAAGATCTAATTAAGCAAGAGAGAATTTAAATAATAACTAGGCCATACCTCCCCAGCAAAAATGCCAAAAAGTGGTTGAAAATCAAGTGATTTGTAAATACAAATTTTGTGTCATTGTAACACGTGCTTCGAACACTTTTAATATTTATAAAACCAAGCAATGCGATGTGTATGGAGCTGAGGTGAGCTGGCAGTAGTTGGGAATGGAGCTTAGAGAACACTTGTGATGCTGAAACTTCTTCTTCTTCTTTAGGGTTCTACCTTTCACTTTAATATGTCAAGGTTTAAATGGTCTGCAAAAATCCCGCATTTCCTGACAAGTATGCAATGCACAAAAATAAGATAAAATCCTATAAAAACCTAATTATGCATGTGATGCTCCTAAAATGCAAGTATGCATAATGCATGCCTAATATTGTAGTGCGGGTGTAAAAATACCTAGGAAATAGCTGTGAAATGTTTATAAGAATGATGATAAATAGGAGTTTATCAAATCTCCTCCTAACTGGTAAGTGTACACAGCATTCCTCATCGTTTAAAATCCACAAACTACACTCTACATATCCTACATCTCTGATGCAACTCTAGTCCACAATGAGCAATTCCTGTTAAGGTGTCCTAGTTGCCCACATTGGTAGTAGGAGTGTAGACATGGCTCGTTCGTCTTTGTAAGTGCTCAACTAGAATTTCCCTATGACTAGGTAGTAGGAATTGGCCTTTGTTGTGAAGCTCCTACTACAGAAGGTTGGCCAATGGACTATAATGCCTCCAATGTAGGTGGCATATGCTGTGCTGGATGGTGCCTCCTCTCATGTTCTCCTTGAGTGCAATCATAATAGAAAGTTCTCTTCTTAGACCTCCACTCAATATCTCTCCATGACTTGTTTGTCTCCTCAGAAATCATCGTTGTCTCAACAACTCTGGTAAAGGTAAGCAACTTCTGGGGCTTCAGGTAACCCCTAATTGGTGAACTCAAGCCCTTAATGAACTTCCATAGGTTCTCCTCATTAGTAGTTACAGAAAATGGTGTGAATCGAGAAAGTTCAAGGAACCTAGTGCAGTATATTGGAATTTGTGTGCCCTTTAAGAGCCATCTAAATAATGTAAGGAGTTACATTGATTTGATAATTTCAACTGAATAAGAATTAGATAACTTTTAATGCATGTATTAGGTCCCTTAGTATGAACAGAGTGACATACTTAGCCATATCGAATAATCCGGTGTCTATTGATTTGGAGATGTAAACAGTTCAGAGGATCTGATAGCATAACAAGAAACCATCTTATCTGATTCAATTATTTGTTCCTAATGTGAGTTAGGATGGAAACTTTCTTTAGAAGTCGTTGCCTGATTGATGTTCTCGAATGGGGATTCAAAATTTTCACACAGGTTAGGTTAAGGACTTGACTTGAAATAGGAGATAACTGGAAGTCCATCTCCATTGTTGTTATAAAGATGGAATATCCTTTGACCTAAGACAGATATGTGTCTGTGTTCATCAACACATACATTTGATAGACTAATGGTAGATGCACCCACCTTTGTGATGATATTTGAAAGTCGGTGTATGTGGGAGAGGATAAGAGATAAATTATCTCTCGAAGGGATCACACAAATATACTTCATAGTTGTATATAGAAGATTGGAGGAAAGATCTCACTCTAACTATATTAAGAAAGACAAATGTAGCATGCGATCGCAAAGCCCTAATCAGACTCAACCATGAATGAGGAGAGGATAGGACTTTGGGGAAAGGATTTGGTCTTCGTTTCATCCCAATGATACACAGAGTTATTTAAAATAATATAATCCAATAAGTAATGACAGCCATATGAGGGGATTGAACCTTGGATTAATATGATTCTACAGTGTGAAGGATTCATTAGTATTTAGAATACCTAAGGGAGGTGTAGTCCATAATTCACTAATCCTAAATTGTTCGTTGTTGGCGTAATGAAACCAATAGTGATTTTGATGGATTCCTACTTGAAGAGAGAATCAACAAGTTGATTATTTTTTTATTTAACATTTAATTGGCTCTAAAATGTTGGGTCATGATCTAAAAGGATTTGAATGGCAATTAAATGAGCTTTTGGTACTAAAATTGAATTGGATTAATTTCTTGAAGGGAAAATGATGTAATTATTCAATATGAATAGATATAGCCACTGGATTTGATATAATGGAATCATATTAGGATTACTTAAATCCCTATAAATATCTCCCAAAGGAAAGCATCAAAACCTAACCAATCCCACCATTCCCAAAACCCTCACAAGAGATCAACCGTCGCCAAGGAGAGAGGAAGAAGAAGAGGTGCACCAAACCACCCCTTCTCTTCTAGGTTGACATGCAGGGGACTTGGAAGACCAACTCCATAGTTGCTGGTTAACCAATCTTGTTGGGCATTAACAAGTTACTAAGTCTACCTCTCAAGGGAAAAGTTCCCCTTTAGTGCCAGTCGACCAACAATCCTATTGGTCGACCAACTTGTAAAGGATCATGCCTCTATAGTCCTATTGGTGGTAGTTTGCTCAATTACGGAAAAGTTGAGGTGATTGTCACTTCGAATAAGCGAAGGGTTCATGGATTGAGAAGTTGGGTGTTCTCAACATCATGGGTCTCATCCACCTATCGAGAAGGTTTCGAGGCTTCATTAGGGCTTATTTGAGTAGGCACTACATGTGTGTTGTTATTCTATGCCACCACGAAGGTATAAAATATATACTTATACGGACCCCAAAATGGGAAGAAATTAGTTCTGCCCATATGGTTCTGATTTTTAGTCATTTGATTCTTAATTCTTTGATTTTCAGTAATCAAATCAAGTTTCAAATTGGAATTTTTACAATAATGTATTTCCACGCTTTCACAATGTCATGGGCAAATCGTTCGCCCACAGTGGTATCATAGCATTTATCAATCTGCATTTTTTGATGTAAATTAAATATGGATTTAGGGTTTTGAATTCACACAATGTTTTCTCATCTCAAAATTGTGAATTCTAGATGAGATCAGACAATAAAACACATGTGGCAGTTGTTGTTAGCCAACCAACAAACCCTTTAGTCAATTGATATGCAATATTAGTCAGGTAAAGAATATACTATTCCATCAACATGTACAAGAAATTGTTCCCTCACTTTTGTTTCGACGTGCAATACAAGCTAGTCAACTGATGGTCTCATTGGTTGACCAACCCTTTAGTTGTTGGTCAACATAACTTTTATTTTGGTTAATTGACAAGTACTGCAAATTGTTTTTATGCCTATTCTAATGCACGATTTGACCCAAAATCGAATCAGATTCAATTCTGACCAATTCTGACCTTTATTGAAAAATCTGATGAGTATTGGAGAATATTTGTTTATTTTTTAGAGGCTATGGTGTGCTTTGGAAGTTTGTTTTGTGAATTGATCTCCAATACTTGATGAATGTTGTATGTGATCCTCGTAGTAATAGGCACCTAGAAGGTTTTCAAAATCTAAACAAATTGAACACTGTTGAAACGAGAAATCACGAGTTTAGTTAATTAAGTTGTACCATAGACACGAAATCCAATTCAAACAACATTTTTCTAATCAGACTTGGTGAGTCCCAGTCGATCTCAGGGAGGCATGTTTTTTGCGAAAATGATTCTGATTTTTCTCTTTCTACTCACTTAGAAATGTAGTCCGGTATTTAAACTACAAATATAAGATTCGCCAGTCATGTTATTAATGCTTAAAATGTCCACGTAAGTCAAGAATATCACAAACATGAACATATGACTTTTAGACCGCATGACTTCTACTAAGCGATGGCAACCAACGGAAAATGAATTTATCTCTAGGTCATTAATATCTTTCAGAACAGACATTTTTTTTCACATAAAAAGAGACTATGATCCAATTAAAGATAATAAGAATTTCATTTCACTGAATCATGTAATTTACAATCAACTCTAAAGGAATGCTTGTACAAGGAATTAAAAACTACTATATCTACTCTAACAGAAGCTCATCCAGCTGGGAATGCTCTCAGAGCCATCGGCATTATAGGATGAGAGCGGTAAGACCTTGGGTATGATGGCCCATCTACACCACTTAGAGAGATGCACACATGGAACCCATGGAGAGCATATGCGTGCACTTTGGAAGGTAGTATTACTACACTACTAAGCAAGAAAAAATGCAAGAAATTAAAACACGAAGAACAATTAATACTACAGTAAAATGGGGCACTAGAGGTGGGCTTTGGTAGCCGTGTGACCAGAGGTGGAGGGAGGGAAGGAGGGTGGCCAAGCTGTTGTGGCCGTCCTCTTGAGGATGTGGAGGAGGGTTGAAGGACATGGAGGTGGATGCTATGGAGGAGATCATGGATGGGTTGGGCAGCCACAAGTGATGGCATTTTATAGACTTTGAGAGTTCTTCTTTAGTGTCATGGAAGAAGACTCTAAAAGAGGATAGGTGGCATCAAGTAGAGGGTGAAAGGGGTCTTCTTAGATCAAATTTTGGTGGAAAGTAGTTGAGTTGGACGTGGACTAGGTGATGGTAACGCAATCATGGGCCCTAAGTAGCCACATTTAGTCAGGTTTGATTACTAAAAGCTCCTACCTAATTATCTGAGGGTCACAACTCCGTATCATTCTGATTTGAGAGAAGAACAACGAAACAAGGTTAATTTTATAATTTAAGAGCACATCAAAACATAGATTAACAATGGGGTCACTCAAGGGTAAAATGCAGTCAAATGAGCTTAAAAGTCCAAAAAATGGGTCAACATTGATAGAAACGGGGTTTTACGCATTTCGAGGGTGAAAACAGTACACAAAACACTAATTATCAACCCACGTAAATTGAAGAGGTTTTGGTCAGGATAAAATTAATCTAAACCTCTTAAAATTCATATAAAAATATTCTATGAGTTTTGATATCCTTGGTTTGACCATCTAAACCCATTTTGACATAAAATAGAGTTTTAGGCGAAAATTTATCAAAATTTTGACTTCTGTGCAAATTTCCCAGTCAAACATCGTCAAAACTCAAATCCAAGTTCACCATTAGATTTCTTAAGTCCAAATTAGGTTAAGACCAAAATTTTGGTCCAATCATAGTCCATCTTGACCTAGTTTGCAATTAATTCCCTAAAATCTCTATTCCGCACATGCAAGCCCCTAACTTTCATATTTATTGCGTTCAAGTCCCTAAGTTTCTCATCTTCTTAAAAACACCCCTACCGCCATGAATAGTGTGAATGGAACCTCCACTCAAACTCACGTTCTTTGATCGTGTATTTTGCGCTCATTTTGCAAGCAAATCCCTCCAAACTTGGAGAGATTATGCCTAAGGAGATCCTCTCCCCAATGAACCCATTCACGAGACCCAAGAACAACTCAACACCACTGGGGAACTCGCAGATTTTGCTGGTTTGGGTTGCCAATTTTATGAGGAAATCTCAATATTTCCTCGCAATTGAAGGTCAATCCCACCTCTATTTAACCTCTAGCATCTCCCAACGTGTTCCTTAGCTAAGTTTTAGGCCAAAACAAGACTCCCTCCTCTTCCCCGGCCATCTCCGACCTCAGCTCTGACGACCTCCTCCCTCATCCTCCTATAGCCTCTCAACAATCAAATTGAGAGTGCCTGCTTCCTCCTCGCCTTCTTCCGCACCTGGTGGACCAAAGCCAAGGCCTCCTAACCTTGTCGTCCTCACCGTTCCTTTCGCACCTCTTCACCCTCGACACCGACCAATCAAAGCCAGCCCGTTCTCTCCTCCTTCATCCCTTAATTTAATCTCTCTCTCTTCCTCTTCCCTCTAGCCTCGATTCCACCTCTCACCTTCCCAATTCAGCTGCCAAACCACACTCTCCCCCATCATCTTCTCCAACATCGGCCACACCTCTAGCGAGGCCGTGTATTCAACACTCTCCATCAAACACCCAACCACCACCTCCAAAACACTCCTTACCAGCTCGCAATCAAAATCCCTAACATAATTAGGGCTCTCGATCACTCATTGATCCAGCTAGATGAACCCATCACCGTTGTTCGTCTCCAACATTGTCCAACCGCTACACGCCTCCAATCTCCTCACCACCACCACCGTTCACTTCCTCATCTCATGGCAAGTCTCCTAAACCTACTAATTGGGCCAACAGATTGTTCTTGTGCATCACTGTTCGCCGGCGAGCTTTGTATCTCCACCTTCGTCTGCCGCCCACCATCGACCGTAGATCTCAGGACCTTCTGCGAGTGCTACAGATTTATTCCAGGAACGCATCTACAGCCTCAATTTGAGAAGCAAGCAACTGTGGCAACTTCAATCAGCACGGAGCCGTCCTACTGTAACGCATGAAGAAGAAGAGGAACAGATAGCCCCACATCGTATGTAGGAGAGCTGCCAACATTCTATAAAGTGATTTGCTGTAGAAGGTTCGTTGCCTCTTCACACGAGGGGTGAGGTCCCTCTCATCTCTTACCCTTCACTCCTCGCTCACCTTACACAACTAGTGAGCCTAGACCTTGACCCAGATCCGATTACCCATGTGTTGACCCGATTAGAGAGAAAGAGAAAGGGAATTCTAAGAGGAAAGGGGGGAGGTTTTGCATTAGGATATGTGCATGTGCCTTGAAGTGTGTGCCTTATGTGCCAACACTTAGGTGTTTCAGAGGTTGTGCTTGTGGATGCTGTGGTCACTTAAGGCATCTAACCTTAGGGTCTGACATTTGATTTGCGTACTGTTGATATACTTGAGGCTTGAATCTGACATTTGGTTGATGTGGAAACTGAGAGTAAGTGGTTGAGAAACCACTGTGGCAAAATTGATTTCATTGGGATGTGCTTAAATGAGAGATTTAAGTGGTGATTCAAATCATCATTTTTAGGATTTGTAATATTATTTTTTTATCACATTATTTCTTGAGATACATTTGCTACTATTAAACATTGTTTTGAGTAAATTTCTATTATTCATTGAAGATCATATTGTACTCATTGTTATTAATTGCGATTAGTGCGTGAATTCCATATTTGCTCCCTACAAATGACCTTAGACTCATTTCTATTTCTCAAGTTTATAAATTTAAATGTTGTTGCGATTTTCATCGCTATACTACGACGCAATCATTTCCTAAAACAACAACCTTCACAATCAGCATTTTGGCGTCGTTGCCAAGGAGCAACGTGCATTTCATTCACTGATTGTAATTCTGATTTGGTACTAACTTACTTTATTTGATTTGTTGTGATTTTGCAAGATGAATCATGGGATCGGCTACACAACAACCACTCCAGGGGTAGGTAATTTCATTTCCTTCTTCTGTATGCCCCTCATTTTTAGAAAGGATTAAAAGAAGAATCAATTAGGATCAACTCACTTTATTTCATAGTAATTATCATCTGAGTTGCCTAATTTGATCTAATTTAATTAGAAATCACAATCCTGATACTTGCACCTACTAGGGACTTAAGGTGCATGGGGCTATTCGCCTTCTTGATTGAGCCCTAAGTGTCAATTTTGAAAAGAATTGGACTTGGAAAACAGCCAAATTAGGGTTTCCATTTTAGAGTTTCAAGAAAACACACTTGGCTGATTTAAAGAGAATAGATTTCCTGCATCGTGTGTTACCTAAGCCTTGGTTGAATTAGTCTAATCAAGTAAACCTTAAAAGAAAGCTCTAACAATCACTTGAATCACTAAAACTTGGGACCTAATAACCTGTTTGCAAACCACTCAGGGTAATTTTGGGTTCTTTACCCAACTCATCCTAATCTTTAGGACAGGTTAGGTGAAGTTGACCCACCTTGTGGGTTAACCAACCTCTAAATTAGGTCACAAACCAAAATCAACTCTAAAGTTCAAGTGAAATTCAAGGCACATACTCAGGATTAAAATTGGTAGACTTAGGAGTCAAGCTTGCTCGTTCCGATCTACTTGGATTCTCAGTGACAAGGAAGGTTGGGTGGGGGAAACCTTGTAACCTGTGGGGATGCTCTGCTGTGTAGGGGTCTTTGCAGGACTCTCCCTTCCTGGCTACCCAAGTAATTCTCAGGTGAGTGACTTTCTGATCTAGAGGTATCATGTGCCTTGAACCTCCTTAGTCATCCAAAGATTTTGGGTGCTTCGATTGGGTCCATTGCAAATTCTATCCCTCATTTGGTTCTATAGTGCATGTTCGGGAGGAGGTCTTGAGGAGGTCCTTAAGACCACCCTTGAGGCCTCCAGTAGCAGTCCATTCTTGTCGAGCCCAACCCTCAACCCACTTGTTTGTGCTACCGCCTGACCAAATTGACATCTCTTCCGACTCTTCCATATCTGAGTCCAGATCTCCATCATCTGCATCCATGGAGAACCAAGAATAAGAACCCAACATTTATAATCAGTTGCATCACCTCATGGATCTATTCCATACATTCATCAACTCGTCGCAACGTCCTTAGATGCGAGTTCACTACAATCCTACTGTGGTGGCGATCAAATCGAGGGTGCAAATCTAGACTGGAGGGCCTGATACTGAACTTAAGCCAAATTTGATTAATGCTATTCCCAAATTCCATGGCTTCAGCTCCAAAGACTCCTTCCAGCATAGCAAGCAGCTGAAACATTTGGCCCAGACCTTCGAGCCTCCTATTTAGAATCGAGATATCTTGCTCATGAAGATGTTCTCCTTCTCACTTATAGATAAGGCTGCCACTGGTATCAGACTCTAACCTGTCCGATCAATACATGGGAGGAACTCCAATCTGAATTCCTGAAGAAATTCTTCCCAGTTGGTCGTGCGAATGCATTGAGGCATCAGATCACGCTGTTCACGCAGAATGTGAGAGAACCACTTCATAAGGCATGGAATCGCTTTTTGGATCTCATGTTGAAATGCCCCCATCATGGAGTTCCTAAATGGGAACAAGTCTATTCTTTTTACCAGGGACTCTGTGAGGATATCAAGCTATTTGTCAATGCAACCTGTGTTGGAAACATCATAAGTCAGCATGAAGATACCGTTTGGCAGATTCTCAAGAATATGCGCGAGAACTCCATAAACAATGAATCTATGGGTATGTTTGACCGAACAACCACCTGTGCATTGACAAACATGCAAGGGGCACATTAGACTCAAGGCTTATCCGCATCTTTCAATCTGGAGTTGGTGGCAATCACTTGGATAAGGTCTTTTTCATCGAAAAGAAGGTGGACGAATTGACTCAACATCTGCAGAGAGACACCACCGCATAGTAGACATGTATGCGCAACCACCCTCAAGTAGGAAGGCTGTGCATAACATTCACCACGACTCGTACCAGGGGATGGACCCATATCCACCCATGTCTAATCCTGATTTCGAAGGAAACTCCAGACCTATGTACTATAGTTGAGGGAACTGTAAACCCTCATACTCTGACTTCTCTGGAGTTCCTTATACCTGTGAGGATCTCCACGCCATCTAGAATGATCCATTCTCTAACACCTATAACCTTGGATAGCGAAATCATCCCAACTTCGTGTGGTCAGGAAATAATCAGAACACATGACCGCAATTTCAACCCCAACCACAAGCTCTGCACCCATATCTGCCTTCTCAACCTAGGCCCAATCTGAATTACCAATCTGGGCCTAGCAAGGAAGATCAGATGAACATGATTCTGCAAGCCCTGGCTGACATTCAGAAGATTAATGTGGCTATGCGGAAACAACACAAAGATGAGAACATAGAGGTTCAAAATCAACTCGCACAGATGGCATGGAATCGCCAGCCTGGTGCACTTCCTTCCCAACCTCTACCAAATCCAAACAACGTGTTGACCCAGAAACATGTGGTGAATCAAATCCAGGGCCAATCTTGCTACACTCAGGCAGGCCCATCGACTCATATCTGCATGTTTGGAGCTTCCACCTCCTCTACTAATCCAAATCAAGCCTCAATTCGACAACAGGGTCCAATTCTCTCTCCTCTACCTCCGCATCATGACTATGCTATGATCAATGTTGTAGGCGTGAGAAAAGACCACAAGACCAGGCCCCGAGGACCATACCCCAAATCCCAACCAACCACTGATCAACACAAAAAGGTTGAGGACAAAACCAAGAGCTGGAAACAGAAACTCGTCTCCTAGGATAGCCAATCCATTCCCTTATCCCAAATCCTACCCCACCTCCACACTAGAGGACTATCTGAATATGACATAATGGGACCATTGAGGAATGCACAAGTCACTATCCCGTTACTTGATATCCTCACTTTCAACCCCACCTCACCTGACTCATCCAAAAATGAGGTGAAGGAATCCTCGCAAAGGAAGGTAGCACTATTGGAAAATGTGTGTTATAATCCAAAACAGTCCACCTCCTAAGAAATATGATCCAGGAACTTGATGACTCTATAATTATTAGTGTTAATTATATCAATTGGAGTCAATTTTGAGAGCACATGTGCATTAATGACATATCATAATGGGCTTGGGAGCATTGCATGCATAATGAGTTGAGATTACTTATAATCAATGTTTAATGGCCATGTGTACAAGTGCATGTTGAAACAGGCCTCAGATGAGCAATCGGATCTCACGAATGGACCTAGATCGATGAACGGAGTCCAACGGACTCAAAATCACCTCAATCTAACCTCCGTAGCTCCCACAACAAGCCTGGGAAGTCTAGCCGTTAATTTGATGATCAACGACCCAAAGCCGGCCATGTGTTGTGCATCCACAAGCCCACAGCCACCACTTTCTCTCCAGCACCTCCTCATCAAGCATTTTAAGCCATTCGATAGTGAGATGCATGGGTGCCTACACCAGAATGCAGCCAAGGCGTGGGGATGGCGCATTGGTCCACGTTTTCACGTACAAGCAACGGACATGCGTTCAAGCCTTGGCGAGGCTCAAATTAGTAGTAGAAGCACGCACAATAAAAATTTGATTGTTGATCTTCAATCGAGCAGCTCTGGCAGTGGCTCGTGGCACGATCTCCTACGCCACATGCGCACTCATAAGATAGCGCGTGCCCAATGCACGCGAGGTAGATCCAAGCCAACGTGTAAGGGATGATATCAATTGTCCAATCTTTGATCGAACGGCCTATGATAGGATGCACACGGTCGCACAAAGGAAGAAGCACGCGCACACGCATTGACCAGCGGGAGGAGGCATTAACCGACATTTGTGGAAGGGTTTTAGCGATGTCCTGGATGTCACTCAAACCCCTACCTAATTTAGAAACCTCTTCTCCACTATAAAAACTCCCACACCCACTCCATTTATGAGCATTCACTCCTAGCTTCTTCCTAGCTCTACCAAGCACACTTCACACTCTCTTGGAGTTGTCGAGCCATCAACGGAAGCCCCATCCACCGCCGTGGCTTCCTCGCCTCTCCCTTTTGCATTTCTCTACCCTAGTTTAATGTTTACATTGTTTTAAGCTTTCTTCTATCATTGTAATTGTAAAACAACACTATTTGCACAATATATTTCATCATGTCATGTTTCATGTTTAGCTAAGTAATCACCATGCTATAAGCTCAAGTCTCTAACCCTACTCTCTCTCTCTCTCATTTTTTTGCAAGCAAATGAAACAAACATTTTTGTGACACCCTAAAGTGAAAAATTAATCTGATTTCATGCCTCCTTGTGTTTGACATTTGGACTCACCTAATCCATATCTTCATTTAAAATTGATGTCGTAAATGCATGCTCTAATGATGGATTTAACTTAATGTGTTTCGACGACATCAGTTTTTGGCACCATTGCCGAGGAGGCAACGGATCTTTTTGTCGCTTTTATCCTTGCATTGGTATTCACATTTTCTAACCCTCTTTTCTCTCTCTTTCTTTGGTCGCAGGAACTCGATGCATCAACAACAAAAGGAGAGCGATCCACATTGATAGAATCAAAGCAAAGTGCAGTGAAGAACTTTTGTGAGTACCCCTTGACCGAGCATAGTATCATCTCTCCAGTAACAAAAAGAAAAAGAAAAAATTTTCATCTAGGATCGTGCATGAACCCTAGGTTAGTTGATTGTTTGCTTGCTTAAAAATCCAAAAAAATATAAAATCAAAAAATTGCATGGTGAATGAGAAATTAACCCACATCCCAAATCCATCACCCAAACAAAAAAAATATATACACTCAAATGTTCTTGAAGAAAATCTTTTTGGAGTGTTCTTTTCCTTTCAAGTGGTGTTTGTGAAGCCACCCGTGCTTTGTACTTGGTCGTATCACTTCAACTAAAATCAATTAACCTAGTAGAATTACATGAACTTTAGGGTGAAGACATTAGGGTTGTTTTTCTAAGGTCACATCATTCTCTCAAAGGAAATCAAATATCATCCGTTGTGTGCAAAACATTATGTGCGTACTTAAACATTGTCTAAATTCATTGAGAAATTTCAACCCTAAAAATCACTAAAGCAAGGATGAATCACTAAAAGACACCACATCCTAAAACCTTGCTTGAAAACCATGTTTTGTTGAGTGCACACACATGCTCAATTGGATTAACTAAGAGGCACAACCCCCAACAATGCCTCGTCACATATCTTGAGCACAAGCATTAACCTAGCCCCATATTAAAATGGAGTAGATGTGCCCTAGGTAGGACTAATCTAAGTCCTGGAAGAGTACATTGGGTTTGTTGGGTGCTTGGCCTTAATTCCCATCGTGAAATCTAGTGTCTAGGCTGCGGGATGTGTCAAACAACTATGGTTGTAGGGTACAAAGGAGCTGGCAATGCAAGCCAAAGGAAGAACCTTCCCCTCAATCCCATCATAATCAACCTAGCCAGATTAACTTTGAGAAGGAAGGTTTAAGTACTTGCAGACTTGATTACTCTTTCTAAGACTTTTAAGTCACCTAGGTCTACACTATAGGGACTAGACTTGTTTGCTTGATTGTGCACACACTTTTCTCACACCTGTCTCTCTCTACAGCCCTCCTTATTCTTCTATAGTGTATGCACGGAAGATGATCACTTCACCATGAGTTGTTTGTTTTAGAAAGGGAGATCAGGAGGAGACTTGATTTTTCAAAGGATAGGATTAAGGAAATGGCTGACCCAAGAATTGATGAGCTTGAGGACCAACCTTAACCTGATGCTATGGCCATCATTCAAGCTCAAATCTCTGCCAACCACCAACTCTAACAATAGTAGATCCAAACCATCATGCAAGTCATACATCGTCTGCAGAACCCTTAGGCACAGAACCCTCAAGGGCAACCCCCACTAAACCCACCTAACCCATCACAATCTCTTGAGGGCCAACCAAGTCCTCTCCGTGATTTTTACGTTCCGTCTGCTATCCGGATCAAGCCACATCTTAGGGTCCCTGAAAGGGGAGATGATTTTAAGTTAAAACCTAATGTCCTTAGCTTAATTCAAAGCCACTTTCGTGGGAGCTCAAATGAGGACCCCTTCCAACACCTAGAGGACCTAGATCGGATCGCCTGGACTGTGAAACCAAGGAACATTAGCTTAGATATTGTTTTAATTAAGATGTTCCCTTTCTCCCTAAAAGACAAAGCTTCTCACTGGCTTAGAACCTTAGGGAGACCCATCTCCACCTGGGAAGAACTGAGGAATGCTTTCTTGAAGAAATTTTACCCCATAGGTAAAACCAATGCCCTCAGAAGAGCCATTACCACATTCACACTACAAGGTAGGGAACAATTTCATGAGGTGTGAGAAAGATTAAATAAAGTACTGAGGAAATGCCCACACCATGAGGTTCCAAGGTGGCAATTGGCCCAGATCTTCTACCATGGTCTGGATAGCAACCTTAGGAGTTTTGTTGATGCCTCATGTGGAGGCAATTTTTTGAACAAAGATGAGGAAAGCACGTTCGAACTCTTTGAGTCCATGAGTGAGAATTCACTTAATAATGGCTCCATGACCCAATTCAACAGGTCTAATCAATCCCGTGGTTGGATTTACGAAGTGCAAACTAATTCAGGGATGATTGACATGGACATCATAGCAAAGAAGCTGAATCAAGTTGAGATGGTAGACAAGAAAATTGACGAGCTTCTGAATCAATCCCAGACCATCTTGCAAACCTTCTCCCTAGCAAAGGGAGCTCACAATGTTGACCTGGTTTAGTCTATGAACCAAACACACATGGAACAACCCCTGCCTATGTTCCAGGGAGGGGCCTTTTCTCCCTCATACCCCGACTATTCTTTCCCATCCCCTTCGGCACCTCCTACCTTGGAAGATGCCAATGCCATCCAAGGTTACTCCAAACTTGACCCTTTCTCTAACACTTACAATGCCTAATGGCTCAATCACCCAAATTTTGCCTGGAGAAACCAAAAACCAAATCAATTCCAGAACCAACCCAAGCCAAACCCTCCCTCCTATCAGCAAGGTCTACCTACTATATCACCCTATAACTAGAATAGGGTGGCTCCTACACAACAAAACCAACTAGACACCCTGATCAAGATGATGGCTGATATGAATCAGAAACATCAAGAGGAGATGGCTTTAGTGAAGGGATAATTGAGCCAGTTGTTGGATAACAAACAACAGGGGTTCCTTCCATCTCAACCACAACCAAACCCGAGGAATGTCATGAACAGAGGCCACAATCCTCAAGGGTTCCAACAAAATTAGGGGCAAGCCCATGTGATTCTACAAGCCCCACAGACACCCCCTGGGTTTGCTGCTTCTTGTTCTTCTCAAGGACCTAACCCTGGTCCCAATGCCTTAGCCAAAGTGGTTACCTTGAGAAGTGGCACCCAAACCCAGGATCCCAAATGGCCAGCTCCTCCCATGACTACACTACCCGAGATAGTTAATTCTAAAGATGAGCATGAAGAACCCAAGGATCAGGAACTTGACCTAGTTCAAATCCAAATCCCATACCCTGAAGCCTTGGATAAGGCCAAGAAGAAAAGAAACATGGCTGATAATGAGGAGTTGTTAGAAATATTCAAATAAGTACAGACCAATATACCCCTCCTCAATGCAATCAAACATATCTCAGCTTACACAAAGTTTTTGAAGGGTGTTTGTACACCCAAGCGTAAGCCAAGAACCCAAGCACCTAGGAAGGTAGTGCTATCTGAGCAGGCTAGTTCGGTGATATTGAGTAGCCTACCTCCAAAAAGGGCTGACCCTGGAGCACCTTTGATCTCATGTAATATTGGGGATTTGACTTTTGATCGAGCACTCCTTGATCTAGGTGCTTCGATAAACCTGATCTCGACTACCCTTTACCACCAATTTGGATTTGGAGAACTAAAGCCTACACCCATGACTATCCAACTGGCCGACCAATCTGTGAAAACCCCGAAAGGGGTAGTTGAGGATGTAATTGTTCAGGTTAAGGACTTCTACTTCCCCGTTGACTTCTTGGTCCTTGACATGGAGGTCGCCGAACAATTACAAAACACACCCATCATCCTAGACAAACCTTTTTTGGCTACGACCAAGGCTAACATAGATTGCGACACGGGATGTATGGAGATTGCCTTTGGAGATAGGAAGATGCAATTGGATATCTTCAAGGCAACAAAGTCTTTCGATTGCAGTTGGGTCGAGGAATGCGATCCCGTGGAAACTCTAGTTGAGGAATGCCTGTTAAATGCTCGGGTTGCTACCTTAACGTGTTTGGTTTTGAAAACCTTGTCGTTGTAGTTTGAAAGCGAAGAACTCGTGTTCAACAAATAAAATTTATACTGGAATAGAAATCCCAGGTCGAACACAGGGAGGCGGACGTTTGATTGAAAAACACGCATTTGTTTTATTTGTCACAAAGTAATATAATTGACCAGAAACTATCTATCTATTTACACTAAATAGAAGAGAGAGAGAGAGAATGAGAGAGAGAGACAATATTACAAACAAAAATCAAAAAGAGATGTAGAATGAACATGGAATTTCATCATCATAAAGATTGTTCATTACACTAAACATTACGATTAGAAAGCAGGAAAATGATTACACTAGAAAGTAGTAAATCTATTCTAGAAAGTAGTAAATTTACTCTAGAAAGAAGTAAAAAGAATGGAGAGAGAAATATCCTCCTCGACGATCGCTTGGAGGATGAGCTGGACGGGATGACGCCTGGATGAAGGAGGACGGAGCAGGACGAAGGAGGATGGAATGGAAGAACGGGGATGAAAGGGGACGAAAAATTGACTTTATCTCGCAAGAAGCATCCCGGGTGTGGGACAAGCTTCTCTTGAAAATTGGAGAGGTAGAGAAGAGAAGGAAGGGATGAGAATTTCGTGTGGAGAGGGTCTCCTTTTATAGTTGCAAGGAGTAAGGGCAATTTAGTCATTACAACTCAAAAAAATTAAATCAAGCATCTTTAGTGATGGATAAAACCGTCGCTAAAGCCCCATCGTGGGCGTAGTGGGGACGCCCACTCATCTTCCACGCTGCCCACATTTAGCTACTCTCAACCGTCCGATCGTGAGATCGAACGACTTAAGTCGCGCCTCCGCCAGCCTCCTCTGTGTGCCCGCCTGCATGCGATCCCGCGTGAGGCACAGCATGCAATAGCGCGTGGGCGCTATCGAGCACCCGCAGCCGCTCGATCGCGATCGAGTGGTCGCGGAGCCTGCTCGCTCGTGCCCTTTCACCTGCGCATGCGGATTCGAACCCACGCCAGCGCCTCATGATAAGGCGTTCGCTCGCTGCGCTATGGAGGAGAGATGGTTGCGGAGATGACTTCAGGCACGTGCATCCACAACCGATGGTTGCGCATCCAACGACGAAGAAGCGACAAAGAAGAGATGGTGCGGCGAGTACAACTGTCGGTTGGGTGGCTGAGATGGTGCCACGTGGTGCCATCTTAGCCGTCCATCTTCTGGATGATGTAGATGGTGCCACAGTTGTCGGATTGAGTCGATTTTCACGCCGTTAGGCTGTGATCGTCAAGCTGAATCCATCCGTGTGGTCGGATTTGTTGTTTGAAGTGTGGATTCACACCATCTTGGCCCTTGATCTTCTAGGGTTCCCCGGTCACTATCTGATGCTATAGATGTCTGGTTAAGGCGATCTTGGAGTCGTTGAACTCCAATCGTCGCCTTGATCACATATGTACGGTTGGATCTTCGATCCGAGACCCCGATAAAAAGTTTGCCCTGTCCATGACCATAAAAGGAGACAATTAACCTCCATTTTATTTAACTAATCTAAATGCAAGATGATGCATGTCATGCAATATTTATAGTATGCAACGTAATCCTATGCTTAAGAACATGCATAAATAGACATCTTAAGTAGCGTAAACATATTTACATCATACCCCCATGCCTATCTTTTGCTAGTCCCTAGCAAAAACTATATGCTATTTATAAAAGAATCAGGTTGGATTATTTGGGCTTGAGTCATTTTCAATCATTAAGAAAATGTTTACTTAGGATCTGAATTTTCAAAGACACAACAGTGCCCGAGTATTTGCCCAAATGCAGACCGCCTCAAGCCCTCGCCTTATTCAAAGAAAATTTTCTTTCTCTTTTTTTCCTCTTTTCTAATTTTTTTGGATTTTCAAGTTTTAGGGTTTAAGAGTGGCTTTCTGAGGCCATTCAACTCACCCAAGATTTGATGAGAACCCTAAGTTCTAAGCATCTTATTGTGAATGTGATAGACTCGTTGACCGGCAGTTAAAACAGACTTCGGATTTCTATGCCTCTAGGTGACCTAAAAAAGAGAATTCTACCTAAAGGTGTATCTTTACAACTGGTAGCTTTCTCCCTACTTTTATCTTTACGAGGTCAACAGAAGGGTGAATCCAGTGTATATCTCCCTGGTTTATTCTACTTCTCCGCTTCTTCCTAAGTGTTTTGGGATTTCAGTGCATTTATTAAGCTAGGTTCTGGACAATCGGTCGTTGAGTTGTTACCGCCGATAACTTGCCAGCTATACTCGTGCGGCGAAGTGTGGCTTATTTCTTTTTTTTTCTTTTCTCCTTTTTTTTTATGTAGGTGGCTTCCCTGGTCTAAGATTTATCTAAAGGCAGCAAAAAGGGAAAGGTCCAGTGACTGGGCTCTGGACAACCTACCTATGGGCTGTTACCCACGATAACTTGCCAGCCATATCACCCTAGAAGGTTCATTGCTACCCAAGTTCCGTTAAAATCGCCAAACAACGAGTCAGTAACAAGATAGTGTGTAGATGCTTAAAACTCAAAATTCCCTCAAATCAGAGGGTAGGTTGATAAGTTGTATACTTATCACCCAAACTTATTTACTCCAATTAAAATAGAATTCAGGTTGGCGAGGACTCGAAAAATAAATCCACATTTTAATGGATACACGGGCAGATTAAGTCCAACGACCTAAAGGGTCTTTGTGTTCAAATCATAATGTAGTATTTCCTAAGATTGAAAATTTTCTTAAACCCAAGTTCTCTTTCTTAATTCCACTTTTTTTAATAAAAGGAAATAAAACAAATTTACGGAGCTGACGAATAAATTCAGAGATGAATACTCCACACCCCCATGCTTATCTAATGCAATGTCCTCATTGTATTAAAAAGACATAAAACAGAGTGGCGTAGAAAGCACCTGAATTGCATGAATGTCAGGTCTGCTCTGAGATGAAAACTAAAAAGAACTGTATACGTGATGAATTTAGTGCCTTCAGCTAGGCACACTATACAAAGAAGAGAAATAAAGAATTCACAAGTGCAGGTCAGAATCAGAATAAACATAAGAATCCTCTGACCTGTCACTAGATGTCCACAAATGTGGACCAGATTGTGGTGCAGACCCATACCCCATAATCGAGAATATCTCAGGTTCTAGATAAAAATTACCCAAAACCTAAAATCTGCATGCAAGCAGGGTCGAGCCTACAATTTATGAGGATGCAACCCAAGACCAAAAAGTCAGGATACAGAGATATCAAAAGGATAATCAATGAATGTGTTCTTGGGTTGAACATCCTCAGAATAAATGTCATAAGGGTTTTGGTTTGATGGTTTCAGATGAAATGGAACCCTTAGACACAGTCTTCTACTTCCTCTGGGGTTAGCTTCCCAAATCAAAACTTCCCAGCTTCTATCCTCCTCATTCAGAACGTTAAATTCCGAGACCTCTTACATATTAATCACCCTATCTGAAATTTCCAAGTTTAAAAGATGTGGCTGAATCAGAATTGACTTGGGTCTAATTATCTCAGAAACAGAATCATCGATAAGCTCAATGGGGTGTAACTGACAATCAGGGCATTTGATTGAATCCTCCAGAAAATGCGATTCTGGATCCATAATGTGAGCCCTAATAAAATCAGTTTCCTCAGTTATTGGGCTATCAGATGATCTTTCAGATTCCTCAAGTCCAATCATCTCACAAAAATCGTGTTCTATAAACTCGCATGAGACTTCGCAACTTGAATCTTCACCATCAGAATCAAAGAAATCAAGATCCGTATTAATGTATGTCCCAAAATCATCTATCACTTTCTGTTGCAAGGAGACATATGTTTCCTCGTACCCTGGCTCAAGGATCTCAGGTGAAGAAATCAGATCATCCTTAATTGGTTGCTCTAATTCAATCTGGCCAGCCTCGTAACACATGTCCCCCCCAATAGGTGCCTGAACGGGTTTTGACATTGGCTTTCCCGAAGGGAGTTCATCCTGGGATTCATCCCACGACTGAACTAAAGCAACCACAAATCTCATCCTCACTTTCGCTAACTTCCCAAGTAGAAACTCACCCGGGTTCTTATCCCTAACATCCTGGAGCCAATCCAACAAATACATATTCAAATCATCAATCATCTGAATCAGGGGCTCCAATCTTTCAATAGAAGGTGTTGGCTGAACTTCTAAAGTTTGTATGATATTCCTCAAGTTAGCCAGAACCTTATCTTGAACCTGGTTACCCTGAACCAAATGAGTTGGTTCAGGGTTGGGCGGGTTTGGGATCAATGCAGAGGAGTTAACGAATTGAGATTCGTTATACCCTTCCTGATAATAGGTCATTTTGGATTGTTCAAAAGGTGGTGATGACCTCAAGGCAGTGTAATCAGAGGATGGGTAAGGATCGGTGTATCCTTCTCGATTGAAGATCGTATTAGGTTATTCATGAAAGGTTGACGATCTATAATTGATGTGGCTCTGAGAAGGATAGAAATCACAATCAAAGTGTTCAGGGTTATACCCTAAACAAGGAGGTCCGGAACTGTATCCCCAATCCAAGTTATCCCAACTAACTGATGGTTGATTACAGTACAAGTCGGGATAATCGTCATGTGGAGGATAATTCAAAATAGGAGGGATAGAGTGGGAATGCGTATAATATGTGGAAGGATTCATGATAAGCAGGAGGAAGAAAGGCACCCTGCAATACAAACAATCAAACCTGTCCTTAAGTGGGCTAGCCTAAAGACCTACAGACTCCCAAAACCCGTCTTAAGATAAAGGAATGATTTGATCTACTTCTATCTGTTCAATCCAACCAGTTAGAAGGAGGGACTGGGGAGAAGGTTCTTCCTTCGGCTTGTGCCTCCGGTTCCTAGTGTACCCCCCAGCCGCAATCATTTGATTTTGCTCCCCTAGCTAGACATCAGATTGAACAGTAGAAATGGACTAATCGAAAATAATCTCGTTCTGGGCTCTAAAGAGCAAGTCGAATCCTTAAGGGCAATGTCTACTCTGTTTTATTTAGGGTTAGGTTTGAATGTGCTTTGGAATGTGATGGGCCCTTTATATAGGTTGTGCCCTTAATGATTGATTGATGTGTGTGTGCATGCACAACTAGTGGTTTTCAAGCAAGATTATTTTTGATGCGGTGAATTTTAGGGTTCAAATCTTGCATAGTAGCTTTTAGGATTCAACTTTAGGTGTTTTCAAACAAGTTTTGTTGGCACACCAGGTTTTGAAAGCACATTTGAAGATGTTTTCCTTTAAAACTTAAAAGAATGTGGAGTGCCTGGTAAATCCCTAAGAGTTGAACCTATGTGGCAGCTACTTGATGAATTGATTTTAATTGAAGTGGTTCAGCCCAATTAACTCAAACAATTGGCCTATTGCACCACATGATTAGGCACACAAGTGATTACCTAATCTGATTTCTACTCAATTATGTGTTTGGATATGTGTACTGGCTCCAAAGATCGGTTTACCGGTTGAGTTTGAAAATCAGATGAGGTTGTGTACCTCTGTGAGATCTTTTTTTATTTTTCTTTTTTAATGTGGAGATTGGGGCGGGTGTGGGTGTCAAACAACAAACAATCTAACCTTAGAGTTTATAAGAACACCTAGGTTGATTGATGTTTATGTTATTACATGGTGGAATGAAATCTAATGGGTGGGAGGTGGGGGATAACTCAAAGACCTTTAACAGCACTTTTCTCCGATCTACCATGTTTGGTTTTGAAAACCTTGTCATTGTAGTTTGAAAGCGAAGAACTCGTGTTCAACAAATAAAATTTATAGCAGAATAGAAATCCCAGGTCGAACACAGGGAGGCAGACGTTTGGTTGAAAAACAAGCATTTGTTTTATTTGTCACGAAGTAATTTAATTGACTAGAAACTATCTATCTATTTACACTAAAAAGAAGAGAGAGAGAGAGAGAATGAGAGGGAGAGACAATATTACAAACAAAAATCAAAAAGAGATGTAGAATGAACATGGAATTTCATCATCAGAAAGATTGTTCATTACACTAAACATTACGACTAGAAAGTAGGAAAATGATTACACTAGAAAGTAGTAAATCTATTCTAGAAAGCAGTAAATCTACTCTAGAAAGTAGTAAAAAGAATGGAGAGAGAAATATCCTCCTCGACGGTCGCTTGGAGGACGAGCCGAACGGGACGACGCCTAGACGAAGGAGGACAAAGTGGAAGAACAGGAACAGGGCAGCACGTCGTCGTCGTCGCGGGATCTGCTTCCGAAAGGGGGACGAAAAATTGACTTTATCTAGCAAGAAGCATCCTGGGTGTGGGACAAGCTTCTCTTGAGCTTTGGAGAGGTAGAGAAGAGAAGGAAGGGATGAGAATTTCATGTGGAGGGGGTCTCCTTTTATAGTTGCAAGGAGTGGGGGCAATTTGGTCATTATAACTCTAAAAACATTAAATCAGGGGTCTTTAGTGACGGATAAAATCATCGCTAAAGCCCCATCGTGGGCGTAGTGGGGGCACCCGCTGATCTTCCACGCTGCCCACGTTTAGCTACTCTCAGCCGTATGATCGTGAGATCGGATGGCTTAAGTTGCACCTCCACCCGCCTCCTCTGCGCGCCTGCTCGCGTGCGATCCCGCATGAGGCACGGTGTGCAATAGCGCGTGGGTGCTATCGAGTGCTCGCAGCCGCTCAATCGCAATCGAGTGGTCACGAAGCCCGCTCACCCGTGCCCTTTCGCCTACGCATGCGGATTCGAACCCGCGCCAGCGCCTCGCGATAATGCGTTCACCCGCTACGCTGTGGAGGAGAGGTGGTCATGGAGACGAATTCAGGTGCGTGCATCCACAGCTGTTGGTTGTGCATCCAACGGCGGAGAAGCGACAAAGAAGAGATGGTGCAGCGAGTGCAATAGCTGGTTGGGTAGCTGAGATGGCGCCACGTGGCGCCATCTTGGCCGTCCATCTTCTAGATGATGTAGATGGTGCCACAATTGTCGAATTGAGTCGATTTTCGTGTCGTTAGGCTGCGATCATCGATCCGAATCCATCTATGTGGTCAGATTTGTCATTTGAAGTGAGGATTCACACCATCTTGGCCCTTGATCTTCTAGGGTTCCCCGGTCACTATCTGATGCTACAAATGTCTGATTAGGGCGATCTTGGAGTCGTTGAACTCCAATCGTCGCCCTAATCACATCTGTACGGTTTGATCTTCAATCGAAGGCCCCGATAAAAAGTTTGCACTGTCCATGAACATAAAAGGAGACAATTAACGTCCATTTTATTTAACTAATCTAAATGCAAGATGATGCATGTTATGCAATATTTATAGTATGCAATGCAATCCTATGCTTAAGAACATGCATAAATAGGCATCTTAAGTAGTGTAAACATGTTTACATCAATGCCTGATAGCAAGCTCTTTAGAGGACCATCTAACTCAACCAGCTTTAGACTACCATGACCCACCTCAATCCACCAGCAACCCCCATTTTAGGAGATTGATGTCACTCAACTCCTTCCTTTCCCCTAACCATCCAATATTATGCCACCAACCCCTGAATTGAAACCTCTGCCCAACATCCTCAAGTATGTCTTCCTAGGACCTGACCATACTTTCTTTGTGATTATCAATGCACATCTAACCAGGGACCAAGAGCTTAGGTTGACTACCACTCTTTATGAATATCGGGCAGTAATTAGGTGGACAATTTCTAACCTAAGAGGCATTAGCCCTAGCTATTGTAAACACAAAATCTATTTGGAGGACAGGGCTCGACCTTCTTGCCAAATGCAAAGATGACTAAATCCAACCATGCGAGAGGTCGTTCAAAATGAGATCATCAAATGGCTCGATGCGGGAATCATCTACCCGATTTCCAACAGCCCCTGGGTGAGCCCTACTAAAATGGTACCAAAGAAGGCTGAGCTCACCATTATCACAAATGACCATGGCGAATCCATCCCTACCCGCCCCACCACCGCATGGCAGGTATGCATAGACTATAAAAAGCTCACTGAAGCTACCAAGAAGGATCCTTTGCCATTCATTGACCAGATTCTCGAACGGTTGGCAAGGAAGAAATACTTTTGCTTCCTGGATGGATATTCAGGATATAACCAGGTTGCTATTGCACCAGAGGACCAAGAGAATACCACGTTCACCTGCCCGTATGGCACGTTTGCATTCCACCATATGCCATTCGGGTTATGTAACGCACCCGCTACCTTTCAGCATTGCATGTTAACCATCTTTTCAGAGATGGTGGGTGAATATTTAGAGGTCTTTATGGATGATTTCTCCAACTTTGGAGACTCATTCGACCATTGCCTTAGCAACCTGGAGAAAATCCTGAAGCGATGTATCGAGGTCAACCTTGTTTTAAGTTGGGAAAAGAGCCATTTTATGGTTCAAGAAGGGATTGTCCTCGATCATATTGTCTTGCATCAGGGCATAGAAGTTGATTGAGCTAAAGTTGACTTAATCTCCAAACTTCCAACTCCGAGCTCGGTTAAACAAATCAGATCTTTCCTAGGACATGTTAGCTTCTACAGAAGGTTCATAAAAGACTTCTCCAAGGTATCCAAGCCCTTAACTGACCTTCAGCCAACAATGTGCACTTTGACATGACACTTGAGTGCATCAAAGCCTACACCACTCTAAGGGACATAGTCTTGACTGCACCTATCTTACAACCCCCAGACTGGTCGTAGGATTTTGAGATAATGTGTGATGCATTAGACTTTGTCGTTGGGGCCATCCTAGGACAGAGGCAAGAAAAGAAACCCATAGTGATCTACTACGCAAGCAAAACCTTGGATGACGCTTAACAAAACTACACTATAACAGAGAAGGAGCTACTCATTGTAGTTTTCAGACTAGAAAAGTTCAGATCATACCTACTGGGATCTCACGTCATTGTAGCCGACCACTTATCCTGACTTCACCCAGAGCATATTGGACCTTCACTACCCTTGACTGATACATTTCCCAATGAGCACATCCTAGCCATACAAGCCAAAAGTCTTCCCTGGTATGTCGACTTGGTTAATTACTTAGTGGTGGGCCTGATTTCGCACGGCTGGTCCAGACAACAGCAGGACAAGTTCTTGGCTGAGTCCAGACATTATCTTTGGGATGACCCCTTGCTGTTTAGACTCTGTTCTGATCAGATCATTAGGTGATGTATAGCTGAGGAGGAGGTCCAAAGTGTGTTGTCCTTCTTTCATGACCAAGCTTGTGGTGGCCACTTCTCTGGGAAACAGACGGCTGCAAAGGTTTTGCAGTCTAGCTTTTACTGGCCATCATTATTCAAGGATGCACATAGCTTTACTAAAACCTACGATAAATGCCAGACTTTAGGGACCATGACCAGGAAAGATATGATTCCTTTACAACCCATTCTTGTCATCGAAATATTCAATGTTTGGGACATTGATTTAATGGGTCCCCTCCCATCATCAAATGGCTTCGAATATATACTAGTCTCAGTTGACTATGTCTCAAAATAGATCGAAGTTGTGCCTACCCGGAAATGCGATCATAAGGCCGTCATGGACTTTGTGAAAAAGAACATCTTTTTCCGATTTGGGATACCCAAGGCCATGATCAGCGATGGTGGGAGCCACTTCATCAATACCCAGTTTCATGCTTTACTCAAGAAATACAGGGTTAGTCACCGCATTGTCATCCCGTATCACCCACAAACGAATGCGCAAACTAAGGTCTCAAATATACAAATCAAGAATATTCTGCAAAAGACCGTGAGACCTGACCAGAAGGATTGGTCCACAGGATTGGATGATGTCCTATGGGCTCATAGGACTGCTTTTAAGACCCCAATTAGCATGTCACCATATCAATTAGTCTTTGGCAAAGCTTGCCACCTTCCAATTGAGTTAGAGCATCGGGCATACTAGGCTATCAAATAATGCACTATGGATTCCCATATGGCCGGAACTCAAAGGAAGCTCCAACTCTCTGAGCTTGAAGAGATTTGTTAGGATGCTTATGAGAATAATAGACTTTACAAGGAAAAGATGATAGCTGTCCATGGCCGGCATATCACTACGAAAACCTTCGAGTTAAATCAACAAGTCTGGCTCTTTGATGTGCATCTCAAACTATTCCTGGGGAAATTAAGATCTAAGTGGACAGAAGCTTACCAGGTGGTCAGACCATTCTCAAACAGGCGGTAGAAATTGCTGATCCTAAAATTGGGTAAACCTTCACAGTAAATGGCCAAAGATTGAAACACTTTCTTGCCCAAGTCCCCCCAAAGGAAGTTGTAACCCTCATTGAGGGTTAAACCGGAGCTTCGCCCACCTTGAGGCAATAAACTCAATACTTCCTGGGAGGCAACCCAGAGGATTTGGGCTAACTGGATGCACAGCTAAACTCATGTGATTTCTTTCTTTACTCTCCTGCATACATTTATCTTCCAATGAGGACATTGTCCAACTTAAGCATGGGGGGGTGGTAATTCACAGTCTCTGAGTTTATACTATCAGCTTGAATTATATTATGAAGAAAAAAGAATTAGGAAAAGAAAACTTAGGCATTAGGAGCTTGTCAACTATAGGAAATAATATGTTAAGAACCTGAACACTTAGACTCTTCAGGTCTTCAGGCTTAATCAGCCCAAGTGTCCACTAAAATGTGGATTTGATCTCAAGTCCTCACCACCTTAATTTATATTAATCTGATCAATAAAGTAGGGTGATAAGTATACGACTTATCAACTCGCCCTCTGATTCGGGGGGACTCTCAGTCTAAGCATTTGCACACATTTTACACTAACTCACTCCTCGAAAATTCTAATAGAAATTGGGTAGCTAATGAACTTTCTAGGGTGGTATGGCTAGCAAGTTTTCGTGGGTAATAGCCCATTGGCTGGTTGTCCAGAATCCAGCCACAGGACCATTCTCTTTTACTATCACCTTTAGGTAGATCTTAGATTAGGGAAGCCACCTACTTTAAAAAAAGAAAAGAATAGAGAGAAATAGAAAAAATAGAAAAAGGAGAAAAAATAAATAAGCCACACTTCACCACATGAGTATGGTTGGCAAGTTGTCGTGGGTAACAGCACATTGGCCATTTGTCCAGATCCCATCTCCTAAAACACACAAAAAATTCCAAAACACTTATGGAAGAAGCAGGGAAGTAGAACAATCTGGGGAGATATACACTAGAAACACCCTTGCGTTGACCCAACACAAAATAAAAGTAGGAAGAAAGCTACCAATCGAACAGATACACCATTAGGCAACATCTTCTTTTCAGGTCACCTAAGGGTGTAGAAACCTGAAGTCTGTTTTAATTACCGTTGAGTGAGTCTATCACAATTTTCACACCAAGTTGCTTAGCACTTAGAGTCTTTTGCAAGTTATAGGTGGGTTGCGTAGCCATAAAAAGTTACCCATACACTCTCAACTCCAAAAATCCAAAAAAATTAGAAAAGATGAAAAAGAAAAAAAAATGCATATAAATATATGTGTGCTTAAATTTAAAGCGAGGACTTGGGCGGTCTGCATTTTGGTAGACACCCCGGCACTGTTTAGTCTCTGTGGATTAGGTTCTTACTATAAATTTCCTCCTATTGACAAGTAACATATGCCTGAGCAATCGATTCTTAATTCTAGCTGAAAATAACATCTAGGAAGGGATAAGCATGGGAGTATGATGACTCTACAATTATTAGCGTTAATTATATCAATTAGAGTCAATTTTGAGGTCACATGTGCATTAATGACATATCATAATGGTCTTGGGAGCATTGCATGCATAATGAGTTGAGATTGCTTATAATCAATTAATCAATGTTTAATGGCCATGTGTACAAGTGCATGTTGAAATAGGCCTCAGATGCACAATCGGATTGCATGGATGGATCCGGATCAACGAACAGAGTCCAATGGTCCTAAAATCACCTCAATCTGACCTCTATAGCTCCCACAACAAGCCTGGGAAGTTCTGGCTGTTGATTTGATGATCAATGACCCAAAGCTGGCCACGTGTTGTGCATCCACATGCCCGCAGCCACCACTTTCTCTCCAGCACCTCCTCATCAAGTGTTTTAAGCTGTCCGATAATGAGATGCGTGAGTGCCTGCATCAGAACACAGCCAAGGCATGGGGATGGCGCATTAGTGCACACCTTATTGTGCGAGCAGCGGACATGCGTTCGAGCCTTGGTAGGGCTCAAATCAGCAGCAGGAGCGCACACGATCAAAATTTGGCCGTTGATCTTCAATCGGGCGGCTCTGGCAGCAGCGCGTGGCGCGATATCATACGCCACATACGCACGTACAAGATAACGCATGCCCAATGCGCGCGAGGCGGATCCAAGCCAGTGCGCAAGGGATGATATCAGTTGTTCGATCTTTGATCGGACGACCTATGATGGCACGCATACGGATCGCACGAAGGAAGAAGCATGCACGCATGTTGACCAGCGGGAGGAGGCCTTCACCGATATTTGTGGAAGGGTTTTAGCGACATCCTGGATGTCGCTAAAACCCCTGCCTGATTTAGAAACCTCTTCTCCACTATAAAAACCCCTACACCCACTCCATTTATGAGCATTCACTCCTAGCTTCTTCCTAGCTCTACCAAGCACACTTCACACTCTCCCGGAGTTGTCGAGCCGTCAACGGAAGCCCCATCCATTGTCGTGGCTACGTCACCTCTCCCTTTTGTATTTCTCTATCTTAGTTTCATGTTTACATTATTTTAAGCTTTTCTTTATCATTGTAATTGTAAAGCAACTCTATTTGCGCAATATATTTCATCATGTCATGTTTCATGTTTAGCTAAGTAATCACCATGCTATAAGCTCAAGTCTCTAACCCTACTCTCTCTCTCTCTTTGTTTTTTCTCAAGCAAATAAAATAAGCATTTTTGTGACACCCTAAAGCAACAAACTAATCCGATTTCATGCCTCCGCGTGTTTGACACTTAGACTCACCTAATCCATATCTTCATTTAAAATTGATGTCATAAACACATGCTATAACAACAGATTCAACTTAATGTGTTTCGACGACGTTAGCACCCCACTGATCCCCTACAAGATCGATGGTACAAATTTTAAGCGGGCTGTACTAGATCTCGACGCTTCAGTCAACCTAATCCCGACCGCCCTATTTGAGAAACTATAGATAGGACAACTAAAACCCACTGATGTTACTCTGCAATTAGCTGATCAAACTGTAATCACCTAATTGGGCTAGTAGGGGATGTGTTAATTGGAGTCAAAGATTTTAGCTACCTAGCTGATTTTCTAGTTCTTGACATGGACGTGCCACAATAGCTATAAGATATGCCCTTGATTTTGGGGAGACCCTTCTTGGCTACTGCAAGAGCCATAATCAACTATGAATAAGGGCACATGATAATTGCCTCTAGAGACAAGAGAATTGATATTAATATTTTCGAGGCATCATCTAAAGGAAAAGAAAAATGCTCGACAGAACAACTAGGTTTGATTCAAGATCTCATGACTATTTCGTTTGTAGAAAACCTAGAACCTAAATTGGAAGTTTTCCGCATTACGGAGAATCTCAATTTAGCCGAGCATGATTTTAGCAAATTGAGAATATTTGAGGCTTTCACCTTTGATCTTGAGGACATACAAATGGATTTCGAGGATAAAGATAACATTTGATGGAATTTGGATTTGTATCCCATGGATCTAGAGGCATTTTATGATGATTGTTTTAGGGATCTCCAGGAATCAGCCATGGCAGATACCGAGAGTGACCACAACCCAGTGTTGGAATCCTTTACAGAATTGGAGTTCTATGATCCAATAGTCACTCTCCAGACATTCACCTTTGATTGGAATGGGAATTATAGAGAAGATCCATTAGATGACCAAATCTTCAAGTCATTTCTTGAGGAATTGATCTTGCACCCCTTCGAAAAGAATCAGGTTGACTCATTGGATAATGATCTATTAGGCCACATTGCATGAGAGGAACCAAACATTTGGCCTATGTTCACCTCTATGGGTCCTAGACTCACCACAATCTTACTTCAAAACCCCATGATCGCTACATCTTCTTAATGATTCCTCCGCAAAAACTCAATAAAAGACACCCAGAAATGAATCAACTTGATCCATATCATAGACCTTCTGGATTGACTCTTCATCATGATTTGATACTCATTTGCACCATCTAATTCTCATCCATCATGATCACATATTTTCTCCTACCACTCATCATAGTGTGCCAATTGGCATATCCTTGTGAGTCGCATTAAGCCTAGCCAATGGCATTAAACTTAGCACTTAACGGGAGGCAACCCATCATTTTGCAAAACCCGAGACCTTTCTAACCTATCTTCTTGCTGAAATCATATGGACTTTAATTCGGTCACTCTTTGATTATCTCCAAAATTGTCTTCTTATTCAAAAAGAAACTTTACATTTAAAGAATGAATGAATGTTTTATTTACCTAGTTACTAAGAAGTGCTTGCAAAAATGCTAACTATGAACAAGCATCAAACAATCTATTATTATACTCTAAACTATGTATTTACAAGTTATACTATTAACACTAATATGTTAGTTCATACTACATTAGGATACCATAGTGTAAAAACTTAACTTACTAGTCATTTATTTATAGTGACATATATATCAGTTTTAGTGACAGATATAAACGTCGCTAAATCTCAGAAAACACTCTATACAACCTAAAGAAGCAAACTGAGGTCTTTAGCGACATTTATAGTGTCATTTTATTCTGTTAGTAATTATGTGGGTTTAATTTTACATATGTACAGAGTCTTTTCTGTTGTTATCTCGTGTTATCTCTTTTTTTTTTTTTTAAGTCGTCTGTCCTTTCATTTTGTTCTGTGTAGTCTTTCAGAGGCTGCGGTGGAGAGTCCTTAGTGTAAAATGTGTTTAATTAGCGGGTGCGCTTTTCGAGGGATACACAGCACCCTTAGGGTGGGACCAGACCTCTACTAAGCGCGCCCTAATCTCAGATTAGGTGCTTAATTACGTTTTCGTATCAGCGCAGGGCCTCAGCCCAACGCCTTCAACAAGTTCGCACACACTCGGGCTCCCAGCCCCACATAGGAATCACGCATTCAGTATTCAGCACATATCAGAATCGGGCTATCGGATCAGACGGAACAGGTGAAGTTTCGGGCGCCCGGCGCCATGACGACTAACTAAGCTATAGCATAAATCCTATTTATATAGCTGCGTTTCGTTTGCAGCCCACGATGTGGCGCTATTCCAGCGCCACATCGTGCGCTGGAAACCAGACGCAGCTGCGTCTGTGCGCGTTTTTGGCCCTCGATTTGGGGGCCATAAATTATTAAAAAAAATAAAATAAAATATGGTAAATAAAATATTTACATAATACTACATAATTGATTAATTAATTTTGAATTTTAAATATATTTACTATATAAATAAATTCGCTAAACTAGGCTGATTATACAGGTTGATTTAGGTGATTAAATAGTTAATTACTTATAAAATAATTAGTAAATGGTCTAATTGACCTTAAACAGTTTTAACTTATATACTTAAGTATTTAATACATATTTTTATTGTATTTTTACGAATTTATTTATGTTTTATTTAGGCTAAAATAGCAATTCTGTGTAGTTTATAATTAAAACTAAGTTACAGTAAGTTATACTAGGTATAATTATACTTTGACTAACTTAAATTACTTAATATATACATATATATATATATATTCCCAAGTTTATAGATTTATTTACTTGATTATTGCTCTAACCTATTAACTTAGCTACTAAATCAGTAAATATAAATCTGTACATATATATATACATAGATCAGTAGATACATACATACTAGATTAGTATATATACATATTTTTACATAGATTACATATGTATACGAATTTCTGTACAGGTTTTATACATATTTACAGTATAACTATGTATCTAACTGATATGCTATAGTTATAATACTATGAATGGGTGTATTTATAGTTTTAAAATAAGTCTATGCCATTAGGCTTTTGTATAAAGTTAGGGAATTAGAGTTGATTGATTTTTTTTTATTTGAGTTTAGGCAGCAGCTTCAGCTACTGTCAGAGGAGATGGAGAAGAGAACAATGTGCTGTTTTAGTGTTATTTACAGTGGCAGTGGCTTAAGCCACTGTCAAATGGCTAACTGCTACTGCAGTTAGTCCACTTGAAGAGGGGGGGAAGTATTCTACAGAGAAGAGGGAAACTTAGAGAAGAGGGGAATGTAGAGAAGAGGGGAATGTAGCTGCTAAATGCAGCATATTGCTGTGTAACTGGGAGTAAGATAGAATTCAAAACAAACTACAATTTACAGAGTTGAAATCCAAATCTGAAAGGGGTTTAAATCTCACGAAAATCTCATGTAAATTTAGCTCAAATACTCATTAGAAAAAAAACCTTATCAGAAGCATCCTTTCAGATCAAAACAGCAAATGGCATTGAGTTAGTCTTCCTAATGCCATAGACAGCATGAAGGAAGACTTAGCTCAATCAATTAAAACCAAAGAAACACAATCCCAGTTTCTTGCAACCTTAAGGAGTATGGAAAACTCCTTAGGTTAGAGAGTCACCATTCAGAAATGATCATCAACACAAATGGTGCATGGCAGTTCTGAAATAGCAAAAAGAGACTAAGAATGCATTAAGGAAATTTAATGGAAGCTGGCGAATGCATTCAAAACAAAGTATAAACAGAATCATGAAAGGCTCTTCTGATTGGTTCTCTGTCACCAGAGAACTTCTCAGAATCCTTGCCTACAATGAAAACCAAAAATCCTTTCAATTTGTCAGATCTGTCAAAACATTTCAGAGAGTAAAAATCCTTTAAAATCCAGATCAAAAGTGCTCTGACAAACTGAGGCAATCCATTTAAAACAGAGGGGCTTTTGTGAAACAAATGGAGTGAGTGAGAAGCCCCAAATGGTGCTTGTGATGCCACTTTCAGATCTGAGGCAGTGCGCCATCAGATCTGAAATTGGGTCAGGATGTGTGGGTGATTGGTGAAAAATTCGTCGTTAAAAGGAAAAAACAAGAATCAGAATCTGGATGATGGGAAAAACAAAACATGAAGAGGGAGATAAATTGAATAGTGAACAGATGATTCTTCCCCTCTGATCTGGACTGATCAGAGGAGGTGAGGGAGGGGATCTAATACTAATTCTACTCCTAAGACTAATCTAACTACAGCTAACATTAAACACTAACAATTAAAACTAAATCTATTCTAAACTACTGCAAACTAAATCTACAACTACTTGTGCAGAATTAAAAACTAAACTAAAAGGAAGAATGGGACCTATGGGTCCTTAGCCGGCGGCTAAGGAGGAAGAAAGGAGGAGGGTGACTCCAGCGGAGGGAAGAGTCTGCTAGTGAGACTCCAGGGTCGTCCTCAGGTGCTACGAGGTCCTTAGCGACGAGGAGGGTCAAGAGCAGGCGATGATTCCACAGCCGGTGGCTGTGAAATCAGGGTCTAGATGAGGAGGAGAGACTGGAGTGGAAGAATTGATCGCTGAGAGATGTAGGAGGGAGCGATCCCTTGCGCGCGACACCACTGAGGTGCTTAAATAGCAGCTCAGTGACTGAGATCACCGCAAGGGTGAGGTTAATCAGAATCAGGCCGGCGGTGAGGATGAGATGGGTAGAGCGCGCGGCGAGTCAAGAGAGAGATCTGACCGTCAGATGAGATCTAGGAAGAGAGGTGAACGCACGCACCGAATCGCGCGAAGGTTCCATTTGATTCCAGCCGCAGATCGAGATCAAAAGTGCGATGGACGGTCGAGAATGGCTGTGTTCTTCGCGCGCTATAGTGCGCGTGAAGAACACAGGCTTCTCTCGGAAATGAGGGAAAACTTGCAGGAAGACCCTTAAACGAAGGGGTAGAAGAATAGCGTGTAGGTCCAAAAGTGAGAAGAACTATAACCGGAAGGGCCCTGCAGTCATACAGAAGGGTCCTTGCGGCTTGCAAAAAGGTCCAAGAAGGAGTTTTGAAGGGTAGAAATGTAATGCATGAAGGACCTAATTGTAATCTATTTATTTCTAGGCCTAAATGATGTCCAATTGCTTTCAAATTTTTACATGTGCTTAATTGAACATTTAAGACATTGATTTTACTTCTGATTTGTCTTTTCAAACTTGTTTATGTGTTCAATTGATGCATGGATCATCATTTGTTCTTTAGTTTTCAGAATATCTCATTTTTGTGACCTAATTAGGAGATTTTAACACACATTAAAAGTTTTAGGTCTTTTCTTTAATTCCCACACTTAACCCTTTTTATGTGTTAATTTGATATTGTTTTGCTTAGTATCTAGCTTAATTTCGGCCTTTTAGCTATGATGAGTAGCCACTCATCATACCCCCATGCTTACGTTTTGCTAGTCCCTTAGCAAACAATCTGTTGAAGTGTAAGGCAATTTAAGTATCAGCAAGGTAAGTGTGTAATGATATCTTTTTTTTCTTTTTCAAAAATTTTTAAGTGTTTTATGATGATCTTTAAGCTAAAAAAATTTTTTTCAATAAACCAACTGTGTTTTTGGACATTGTGAGAACCTGGTTACTGAGGATAACCTACCAGAACTCGAGGCTTAAATGACATAGACCATCTCTCAACCAACAAGGATTCTTGATATTTAAACCTTAAGTCGAATTCCAGGACTCAGGGGGTTTTTACAGAGACTCAGAATGCTATGAAGTTATGGCTGTGCTTTGTGATAAGTTAGGACTAACCAGGTGAATTCTAAGGCTCATTCCCGGGGTTTCACTTCTTTTTAATTCCAGGTTGGTCCTAACTTCAGCTCATGTTTTCGGATGACTCTCAAAAATTGATGGTATTCAATCACACCCTTATTGTATTTGTGGCTCAGAGAAGATTTTTTTTTTTTTTTTTGATAAACAGGGTATTGTTTTGAACCCTGAAAACATTTTTGGTGGAAGAGTAGTTTTTCAGACTTTTTGGAGAACATACTTGACCCCTTTTTTTTTTTTTTTTTTTTTGAACAGTATGTCTCCGAAACTTATTTGGTAGAGCGCACTGTATTTGGTGGGTGGATTTCTTTTGTGGAAAGAGCTTCTCCTAGACACAAAACTAAAGATTAGGACAAAGAGTCTACCTGCACGCACAGGTAAGGACTCCACCTTCCCTAATGAACACAAGGGTTGAGGCTTAGGTTCAAGTGGTCTTTCCTGACACTGTGTAGTGTAAGCCAAGGTTACTTAGACTCCTAAGTCAAAGCAAACCAACGAATCCTGTACTGGTGACTCAGGTACAAGAATTATCCTAAAGTTAGGAGAGACTGTGGTCTATCTTGTCAAGGCTCGAAGTGTATTAAGCCTAAGCTTGTACCAAGCTTCTATGGCCCGGCAGGTCAAACCAGTAACGGTTGAATGTCCATAGACACTTATTCTATTATTATTTTTATTATTTTTTTAATTTTTTATTTCAGCTATAAGATCACTTATCTTTTCTTTCTTTTTCTTTTTCTTTCTCTCCCTCCCCTCTTGAAATGAATGTCCTCCTTTGATAATGAAGTACATGTCCCTTATTGTATTTTTGGAATTTTTCTGATTTGTTATTTTTTTGTATTTTTAGCTTTGTAATTTTTTTCAAAAATTTTTTCAAAATTTTTCAATTTTTTGAAGTATATAATTTTTTTTGATAATACTATATGTACTATAGTTGTGTCTACAATTGCATTTTGGTTTAAATGGTTTACCATTTACACCCCCCCATGCTTAAATGTTTCAATGTCCTCGTTGAATGAAAGGGTGGATGCAAATGCATGCTCTGCTTTTCACTATCCTAGACTGGGTGATGAAAGGAAGTCGGAATGAGGAGATACAATCTCTGTGCGGACGATTTTAAGTCTGATCTAGGATCAGAGTGAACAGTCGGGCTAGGAAGTGAAATGCATGACATGTGTGTCAATGAATGTATGCTCAGAATGCAAGGGTAGACACTATATGCAAATAAAGGCAAGAGTAAGAAAGGTGTAAAACAGCTATATACAAGGGTAGGTGTTTGCTAAGTTTAACGCCATCAGCTAGGCTAAAAGTTAGTTTGGTAGCTCAAAATGTAGGAGCGAAATGGTGGAATTTACAAGTCTGAGATCATGCGGCTCAATGAAAGGTTTCAGTCTTTGTCCATTAACAATAAAGGGTTCAGATTTGTCAAGTTCAGTGATCTCAACGGCTCCATTATCAAATAATCTCAAGATTTTGAAAGGTCCAATCCATTTTGATCTTAACTTCCCAGGAAAGAGTTTTAGTCTAGAGTTGAAGAGAAGGACTTTTTTACCAGGGTGAAAAGATTTCCTAAGAATGTGACGGTCATGGAAGGCCTTAAGTTTGTCCTTATACATCCTTGAGCTTTCATAAGATTCATTCCTTAATTCATCGAGCTCAGACATTTGTAATTTCCTAAGATCACCGGCCTTCTCTAAGTCTAAGTTACACTTTCTGATGGCCCAATAGGCTTTGTGCTCTAATTCGACAGGAAGATGACAGTGTTTCCCGTACACAAGTCTAAAAGGAGACATGCCTAAAGGGGTTTTGTGGGCTGTCCTATATGCCCACAACGCATCAGAAAGGCGGGAAGACCAATCCTTTCTATCAGGTCGGATGGTAGTCTGTAAAATCTTTTTAATCTCCCGATTAGATAATTCAGCAAGTCCATTGGTTTGAGGGTGATAAGATGTAGCAATCCTATGTGACACCCCATACTTTTGCAGTAGGGACTGAAAATGTGTGTTTCTAAAATGAGACCCTCCATCACTAATGATGGCTTTAGGTACCCCGAATCTAGAGAAGATGAAATCTTGAAGAAATTGTGTCACAACTCTATGATCATTAGTCCTTGAGGGGATGGCTTCAATCCATTTTGAAACATACTCAACTGCCAACAATATGTACTCGAAGCCATAAGATTTAGGAAAAGGTCCCATGAAGTCAATGCCCCAAATGTCAAAGATTTCGCACACCATGATCGGATTCAAGGGCATCATGTCTCGGCGGCCAATACTACTAAGAGACTGACAGCGTGAACATGCCCTGCTATATTCGTGTGCATCCTTGAAGATTGTGGGCCAATAGAAACCACTCTGCAAAATCTTTGCAACGGTCTTTTTGCCAGAGAAGTGACCGCCGCACGCCTGGTCGTGGCAGAATGATAAGATGCTTCTAATCTCCTTATCAGGGACGCACTTCCTAAAGATCTGGCCTTTACAATGCTTGAAAAACCAGGGTTCTTCCCAGTAATAGTGCTTGGCCTCGGATCTAAGTCTGTCTTTTTGATGTCGGACCCAATTAGTGGGGATGAGTCCAGAAGCCAGGTAGTTGACAATGTCAGCATACCAGGGAAGATCAGAATGAATGACCAGCAATTGCTCGTCAGGGAAGTGGTCAGAGATGGGTAAAGAAGGAGAAATCGCTTCAGAAGGAAGGCGGGATAAGTGGTCAGCTACCACATTCTGCTTTCCAGCCTTATCACGAATCTCTAAATCAAATTCCTGTAAAAGTAGGATCCATCTAATCAGACGAGATTTCGCGTCCTTCTTGGCGAGAAGATATCGAACTGCCGTGTGGTCAGTGTAGACTATAATGTGGGAACCTAAAAGATAAGGTCTGAATTTTTCCAGTGCATATACTACAGCTAGCAGTTCCTTTTCCGTGACGGTGTAATTCCTCTGAGCTTCATCTAAGGTCTTGCTAGCGTAATAGATGACTGTGGGTTTCCCGTCCAATTTTTGACCAAGGACAGCTCCTACTGCATAATTAGAGGCATCACACATGATCTCAAAAGGGTGAGACCAATTCGGGGGTTGCAGTATGGGTGCCTTGGTAATCAGATCACGAAGTGTCGTATAGGCACGAACACAATCGTCAGAGATCTGGAAGTCTACGTCTTTAGAGAGGAGAGTAGTGAGAGGTCGGGCTATTTTCGAGAAATCCGCTATAAAGCGGAGATAAAAACCAACATGCCCGAGGAAAGATCAAATTTGCTTAACCGACGAAGGTAGTGGTAAATCAGAAATCAACTTTACCTTCGCGCGGTCAACCTCAATTCCTCTCTCAGAAATAAGGTGACCTAATACAAGTCCTTCAGTTACCATGAAATGAGATTTCTCCCAGGAAAGTACCAGATTCACATTAATGCATCTTTGCAGGACCTTGGTCAGGTGGTCTAGACATGCATCAAATGTGCTCCCGAAGACCGAGAAGTCATCCATGAAGACTTCTAAACAATCGCCTACTAAGTCAGAAAAGATTGCAAACATACACCGCTGGAATGTAGCAGGTGCGTTGCACAATCCAAAAGGCATCCTACGGAATGCAAAGGTTCCGTAGGTGCAGGTGAATGTCGTTTTCTCCTGATCATTGGGGTGAATTGCCACCTGATTATATCCTGAATAGCCATCCAAAAAGTAGAAAAATCTATTCCCTGCCACTCTTTCCAGTATTTGATCAATGAAGGGCAAAGGGAAATGATCTTTCTTCGTGGCTTGGTTGAGTTTTCGGTAATCTATACATACTCGCCACGAACTAGCAATGCGTGTAGGGATGACTTCTCCAGAATCAGTGGTGATGATGGTAAGTCCGGCCTTCTTTGGCACAACCTGAACAGGACTTACCCATCTACTGTCAGAAATTGGGTAGATAATTCCATTGTCGAGCCATTTAATCATTTCACTTTTTATCACCTCTTGTAATGTAGGGTTTAATCTACGCTGGGGCTGTCTAGTAGGTCTAGATCCTTCTTCAGTGAAAATCCTATGTGTGCAATAAGAAGGACTGATGCCAGTAAGGTCAGAAAGGCTCCATCCTATAGCCTGCCTATGTGCTCTTAGGACAGATAAGAGTCGTGACTCTTGATCAGAAGAAAGGGAAGAGTTAACAATCACCGGATAGGTCTGATCAGGTCCTAAGAAAACATATTTGAGAGAGTCAGGAAGAGGTTTGAGTTCAACAGGCACAGGATCAGAAGGAGTAGGTGTGAAAGTTTCAGGAGATCCTAGAGATACTAATGGAATGGGAGGAAGGTCCTCAGTCTCTAAATTTGGTATCTCAGTGGAAGTCAAGTCAGAGTCCAAAGAGTGTTGAGGTTCTAAATTTAATGAATTGATCAAGGTGTCCTCAACCAATTGATCCAATGAATCCAGGGAGAAGATTTCTTCAATTAAACTACAGGTTGGTCCTCTTTGGGCCTGAAAAATATCAATTTTTATTTTCTGATCTCCAAACTTTAATTCTATAAGGCCCTCCTCACAATTGATGTTTGCCTTGGCCGTAGCCAAGAAAGGTCTTCCTAAAATGATAGGTGTATTCTGGATATCTTCAGGTACTTCCATGTCAAGGACTATAAAGTCTACAGGGAAGTAAAAATCCTTGACCCGCACTATGACATCTTCCAACACTCCCTGAGGTGTCTTAACTGATCTGTCAGCTAATTGCAGGGACACCTTGGTTGGCTTCAAATTGCCAACCTCAAAATGTGTCAGTAGAGAGGTTGGGATAAGATTGATGGAAGCACCTAGGTCAAGTAGTGCTCTATTGAATGTGGTGTTACCTATCATGCAGGATAAGAGAGGGGTGCCTGGGTCTTTCATCTTAGTTGGGAGGGTACTAGAGATGATGGAACTAGCTTGTTCCGAGAGAATGATTGGACTACTCCCTTTTTGAATTCTTGCTTTACGCTTAGGTGTACATAGGTCTTTTAAAAACTTAGCGTAAAGAGGGATGTGGCGGATTGCATCCAACAAGGGGATGTTTATGTGGACTTGCTCAAAGAGCTTAAGCAAATCCTCCTCAGGTGCCACACAGGTCTTTTTCTTTCCTTTCTCCTTCTTCTTTAAAGCTTCAGGAAAAGGTACTGGAGTTGTGAGAGGTTCAGTTATAGGTAGAGGAGAAGTAGGAAGTGGAGGAGCAGAACTAGAAGTGGTAGGTGTTGGAAGAGGTGGATCTAGTGTGCATTTACCACTCCTAGTGACTATGGCATTTAGTTCAGCTCTAGAGGTAGATGATAAATCATTGTTAGGTAGCAGAGGTGGTTGCGTTTGTGCAAGAGAAGAATTTGAGTCAGTGAAGAATTCAGTGTTGTGCACTGCTTGTGAAATGTCATGTGTTTGGTTTTGCAGTGCTGGTCTAGGTTGGACATACCTTTGAGCAGGTATGTTCCTAGGGTTGGGTTGTGCTTGGGATGGGAGTGAATGTGGTTGACGGGACCCCGTCAAGTGTGATAGCTGGGCTCTCATCTCAGCTAAGGCCGCGTCCTGTCTCTGCTGCATAGCAATATTCTGTTGTTGCATATCAGCAAGAGCTTTCATGATAGACCCCAACTGGTCATCTCGTGTAGGCCCAGATTGAGAGTATTGGGTGGGCCTGGGTTGGGGTTGCTGGTAGGTACACGGTGGATATCCGTGTGATTGTGGAGGTGGTGCTCGGATCGGGTTGTGTAATGGTGGTGCAGAAGGTTGTTGAAAAGGAGGTCTTTGTGAATTTCCCGACCACGAGAAATTTGGATGATTACGCCATCCAGGGTTATAGGTTTGTGTGAAAGGATCATTGTGAATGGCATGAAGCTCCTCCGAAGCTCCAGAAGGTGCAGGGAAGTCAGTGAAGGGAGGAACAAAGGTTCCTCCAACCGGTGAAGGATATGGAAATGAAAAATCCGGTAATGCAGTTTGTGTCACAGAAAGGTTATTCACAGTTTCCCTCCCTGTGGGAAACTGAGAAGAAGTGTTTTGTGCTGGTGACTGAGAAGAAGAAGATGGGTGTTTTGAGAGAAATTTCCATACTTCATCTACTTTCTTCTCAATTAAGCCCACTTTATCCAGTTGACTAGCCACTATTTCTAAGTCTTTGCTACTGGATTGGACTTCATGTACCCCCGTGTGTGAGTGGGAATGTGAGGACTTTCTATTAAACACGCTGATTGAAGCATTATTAATAGAGTTTTCGGCCATGCCTTCAAAGAGCTCAAAGGCTGAGTCCTCGTCCCGACACAGGAAATTGCCTCCACAAGCGGCATCTACAAAATTCCGTGTGTCATCATGGAGCCCATGGTAGAAGATCTGAACCTGTTGCCAGCGTGGGACACCATGGTGGGGACATTTTCTCAAAAGCTCATGGAATCTCTCCCAAGCCTCGTGCATAGGTTCTCCTGAATTCTGGGTGAAGGTGGTGATGGCATGCCTTAAGGCATTAGTGCGGCCTACAGGAAAGTACTTCTTTAAGAACTCATGTTCTAAAGAAGCCCAAGAATCTATAGGTGTAGTCCGTGCAAGTGTTCTAAACCAAAAGGCTGCCTTATCTTTTAATGAAAAGGAGAACATTTTCATCAAAAGCGTGTGCTGATCATGTCCTTGCGGACCCAAAGTTTGGGCAAGATTCTTCATCTCCTCTAAATGCTGAAAAGGGTCATCAGAAGCAAGTCCATGGAAGTGAGGAATGAGTGCTATAATGTTCGGCTTCAGTTCAGCAGCACGACCCCCATTGGGATAACGTACCACAGGCATTGGTTGGGCAACTGCGGGATTATAATAATCTCGTAGTTGAGGTCTACGGGGTTGGGGTGGTGCCTGAGGATTTCTAGGTTGAAGTGGTTGTGGTTGGGGGTTAGCTAATAGATTTACAGCTTGAGCAAGCTGTTGCACCTGTTGGGTTAAGGTATTCATTTGTAGTTGTGTATCGAAAAGGTGCTGAAGATGAGGCATAGGTCCTCTCTCCGGGGGTGGATTAGGATGATTAGGATAAGGTGGAGGTTGGAACCTAGGGATAGGTGGTTGCTGTGGTAGAGGATGTGCAACTAAGTCTGGAGGAAGTTCTTCAAAATCCTCAAAGTGTGAAGAATCAAGATCATCCTCTTGGCGAGGGGGATTGTGGAAAGTATTTTGAGACTCAGGAGGTAAGGGATTAGAAGTGGAAGGCAAAGAAGATGATGCAGTAGCTTGGGTAGCAGTACCCAAGGGGAGTACAAGTTCTGGGTTTTGGGATCTCCTACCTTCCATTGAGTTGGTTTTTTTTTTTTTTTTTTTTTGAAATCCCGTTTACTCTAATTCGATCCAACTCAATGGGAAAAAATTTTTAACGTTCACAATAAAACAGAAGAATCCCAATAAAATCTCAATTCAAGAAGACCAATCAATCGAAATGAATCGGAGAAAATTTTTCCTAGAGGCTGCTACGCAAAGTATGTTATACGCAAACAATTGTTTCAAGCAATTGTACGTATCCTAAGATAAACCTAGCGAAGTGCAGACCTCTAAAATCCACTGGGAATCTGGATTAGACTGAGCGTGCGGATTCAGATCCTGTGGTTGCAGAAAGATGAGGTAGAAACCCGTGTATTGTGGCCTTAAGTGATCGTGCTGTGTGCACGATAACATTCAACACAAGGCGATTAAAATCTCAAACATGGTTTCACCCAATTTTGCTATCTCCTTTTTGATTTAATTGAAGTGATTAAAATGTGTTTTCTATGCTGCTCGTTTCACTTTTTACTAAATTCAGAACAAGTAGTGGTCTTCTTTAATTTTAAGTCAAATGCAAATATGGCAGGAGTTAGAGTTAGGTAAGAAATGCGTACCTGACTCCAGCAATCTTCTAATGCAGATTTGACTTGAATTAAAATCTAGTAGGAATGAAATGCAATCCTAAAAATGGATGCCTGAGGTTATGCTGCTGCTAGATAAGTATGAGGTCTTTTTTATTTTTTTTGATTTTTTGATTTTTCTGAAAAATTTTATATGCAATTCAAAAGTAAGGAAAGAAATTAAGAAGATAAAGAAATAAAGTCCAGATAGTCTAGAATTATTACAAAAATTGTGTGAGAACAAGCTCTCACAACTTATGACTAACAATTGCTCCTAATCAATAAACCTAAAACTATCTATACTAAAATAAATACTAAAATCCTACAGCTACTTCGAGGCAAAACTCCACCAGGAAGACGGATCTGGAGCGCAGCGACTCCACCAGGAAGACGACACTCCCCCTCAAGTGCTATGGAAAAAACAAATGATTAGTAAAAGAATAAAGGAATGTATACACAATTAATTCAATGGAAAATAAAAGCAATTACAATGAATGAATGAATGATTTCTATATACAAAAGAATGAAAAGAAAATTTTGATGCAAAGAGCGTTGCCTCCCTGGCAACGGCGCCAAAATTATGGTGGTGAAAATTGTTGTAATGATTGTAAATGTTTGTTGGTAATAATTGTTGATCATGTCGTTGTAGTATAGGGTGTATAATATAACATTAAGGATGTCGTATAGTGGTGAGTATGGGTGAGTTCCAGTCATTACAACCATTATTATCATTTGCTTATTTATCTAATTTTTACTGGTTTTGTTCCAGGTCGTTCTCTGGGAGGCAATTTATTGAATTTAATTCGGTCACTCTTTGATTATCTCCAAAATTGTCTTCTTATTCAAAAAGAAACTTTACATTTAAAGAATGAATGAATGTTTTATTTACCTAGTTACTAAGAAGTGCTTGCAAAAATGCTAACTATGAACAAGCATCAAACAATCTATTATTATACTCTAAACTATGTATTTACAAGTTATACTATTAACACTAATATGTTAGTTCATACTACATTAGGATACCATAGTGTAAAAACTTAACTTACTAGTCATTTATTTATAGTGACATATATATCAGTTTTAGTGACAGATATAAACGTCGCTAAATCTCAGAAAACACTATATACAACCTAAAGAAGCAAACTGAGGTCTTTAGCGACATTTATAGTGTCGTTTTATTCTGTTAGTAATTATGTGGGTTTAATTTTACATATGTACAGAGTCTTTTCTGTTGTTATCTCGTGTTATCTCTTTTTTTTTTTTTTAAGTCGTCTGTCCTTTCATTTTGTTCTGTGTAGTCTTTCAGAGGCTGCGGTGGAGAGTCCTTAGTGTAAAATGTGTTTAATTAGCGGGCGCGCTTTTCGAGGGATACACAGCACCCTTAGGGTGGGACCAGACCTCTACTAAGCGCGCCCTAATCTCAGATTAGGTGCTTAATTACGTTTTCGTATCAGCGCAGGGCCTCAGCCCAACGCCTTCAACAAGTTCGCACACACTCGGGCTCCCAGCCCCACATAGGAATCACGCATTCAGTATTCAGCACATATCAGAATCGGGCTATCGGATCAGACGGAACAGGTGAAGTTTCGAGCGCCCGGCGCCATGACGACTAACTAAGCTATAGCATAAATTCTATTTATATAGCTGCGTTTCGTTTGCAGCCCACGATGTGGCGCTATTCCAGCGCCACATCGTGCGCTGGAAACCAGACGCAGCTGCGTCTGTGCGCATTTTTGGCCCTCGATTTGGGGGCCATAAATTATTAAAAAAAATAAAATAAAATATGGTAAATAAAATATTTACATAATACTACATAATTGATTAATTAATTTTGAATTTTAAATATATTTACTATATAAATAAATTCGCTAAACTAGGCTGATTATACAGGTTGATTTAGGTGATTAAATAGTTAATTACTTATAAAATAATTAGTAAATGGTCTAATTGACCTTAAACAGTTTTAACTTACATACTTAAGTATTTAATACATATTTTTATTGTATTTTTACGAATTTATTTATGTTTTATTTAGGCTAAAATAGCAATTCTGTGTAGTTTATAATTAAAACTAAGTTACAGTAAGTTATACTAGGTATAATTATACTTTGACTAACTTAAATTACTTAATATATACATATATATATATATATTCCCAAGTTTATAGATTTATTTACTTGATTATTGCTCTAACCTATTAACTTAGCTACTAAATCAGTAAATATAAATCTGTACATATATATATACATAGATCAGTAGATACATACATACTAGATTAGTATATATACATATTTTTACATAGATTACATATGTATACGAATTTCTGTACAGGTTTTATACATATTTACAGTATAACTATGTATCTAACTGATATGCTATAGTTATAATACTATGAATGGGTGTATTTATAGTTTTAAAATAAGTCTATGCCATTAGGCTTTTGTATAAAGTTAGGGAATTAGAGTTGATTGATTTTTTTTTATTTGAGTTTAGGCAGCAGCTTCAGCTACTGTCAGAGGAGATGGAGAAGAGAACAATGTGCTGTTTTAGTGTTATTTACAGTGGCAGTGGCTTAAGCCACTGTCAAATGGCTAACTGCTGCTGCTGTTAGTCCACTTGAAGAGGGGGGGAAGTATTCTACAGAGAAGAGGGAAACTTAGAGAAGAGGGGAATGTAGAGAAGAGGGGAATGTAGCTGCTAAATGCAGCATATTGCTGTGTAACTGGGAGTAAGATAGAATTCAAAACAAACTACAATTTACAGAGTTGAAATCCAAATCTGAAAGGGTTTTAAATCTCATGAAAATCTCATGTAAATTTAGCTCAAATACTCATTAGAAAAAAAACCTTATCAGAAGCATCTTTTCAGATCAAAACAGCAAATGGCATTGAGTTAGTCTTCCTAATGCCATAGACAGCATGAAGGAAGACTTAGCTCAATCAATTAAAACCAAAGAAACACAATCCCAGTTTCTTGCAACCTTAAGGAGTATGGAAAACTCCTTAGGTTAGAGAATCACCATTCAGAAATGATCATCAACACAAATGGTGCATGGCAGTTCTGAAATAGCAAAAAGAGACTAAGAATGCATTAAGGAAATTTAATGGAAGCTGGCGAATGCATTCAAAACAAAGTATAAACAGAATCATGAAAGGCTCTTCTGATTGGTTCTCTGTCACCAGAGAACTTCTCAGAATCCTTGCCTACAATGAAAACCAAAAATCCTTTCAATTTGTCAGATCTGTCAAAACATTTCAGAGAGTAAAAATCCTTTAAAATCCAGATCAAAAGTGCTCTGACAAACTGAGGCAATCCATTTAAAACAGAGGGGCTTTTGTGAAACAAATGGAGTGAGTGAGAAGCCCCAAATGGTGCTTGTGACGCCACTTTCAGATCTGAGGCAGTGCGCCATTAGATCTGAAATTGGGTCAGGATGTGTGGGTGATTGGTGAAAAATTCGTCGTTAAAAGGAAAAAACAAGAATCAGAATCTAGATGATGGGAAAAACAAAACATGAAGAGGGAGATAAATTGAACAGTGAACAGATGATCTGGACTGATCAGAGGAGGTGAGGGAGGGGATCTAATACTAATTCTACTCCTAAGACTAATCTAACTACAGCTAACATTAAACACTAACAATTAAAACTAAATCTATTCTAAACTACTGCAAACTAAATCTACAACTACTTGTGCAGAATTAAAAACTAAACTAAAAGGAAGAATGGGACCTATGGGTCCTTAGCCGGCGGCTAAGGAGGAAGAAAGGAGGAGGGTGACTCCAGCGGAGGGAAGAGTCTGCTAGTGAGACTCCAGGGTTGTCCTCAGGTGCTACGAGGTCCTTAGCGACGAGGAGGGTCGAGAGCAGGCGATGATTCCACAGCCGGTGGCTGTGAAATCAGGGTCTAGATGAGGAGGAGAGACTGGAGTGGAAGAATTGATCGCTGAGAGATGTAGGAGGGAGCGATCCCTTGCGCGCGACACCACTGAGGTGCTTAAATAGCAGCTCAGTGACTGAGATCACCGCAAGGGTGAGGTTAATCAGAATCAGGCCGGCGGTGAGGATGAGATGGGTAGAGCGCGCGGCGAGTCAAGAGAGAGATCTGACCGTCAGATGAGATCTGGGAAGAGAGGTGAACGCACGCACCGAATCGCGCGAAGGTTCCATTTGATTCCAGCCGCAGATCGAGATCAAAAGTGCGATGGACGGTCGAGAATGGCTGTGTTCTTCGCGCGCTACAGTGCGCATGAAGAACACAGGCTTCTCTCTGAAATGAGGGAAAACTTGTAGGAAGACCCTTAAACGAAGGGGTAGAAGAATAGCGTGCAGGTCCAAAAGTGAGAAGAACTATAACCGGAAGGGCCCTGCAGTCATACAGAAGGGTCCCTGCGGCTTGCAAAAAGGTCCAAGAAGGAGTTTTGAAGGGTAGAAATGTAATGCATGAAGGACCTAATTGTAATCTATTTATTTCTAGGCCTAAATGATGTCCAATTGCTTTCAAATTTTTACATGTGCTTAATTGAACATTTAAGACATTGATTTTACTTCTGATTTGTCTTTTCAAACTTGTTTATGTGTTCAATTGATGCATGGATCATCATTTGTTCTTTAGTTTTCAGAATATCTCATTTTTGTGACCTAATTAGGAGATTTTAACACACATTAAAAGTTTTAGGTCTTTTCTTTAATTCCCACACTTAACCCTTTTTATGTGTTAATTTGATATTGTTTTGCTTAGTATCTAGCTTAATTTCGGCCTTTTAGCTATGATGAGTAGCCACTCATCAGGCACTATCCTGAAATGTTGAAAGTCAAGGTTCTAGGGGTTGCCATGGGCGATGCTATCCCGAAGCATCAAAAGCCAAGGACCATTCAAGGATTGATGGTAGGGACAAGGAATCCGATGCAGATCGTGTTTAAGGCCAATCCGATGTTGGATTTAGGGGAATATAAAAAGAAAAGAGAGAAATCTCTTAAAATGAAAAATCTCTCTCTATCTCTCTCTTATCAAAATGCACTGGCAAACTGAACCTAAACTCACTACAAATATTGTGCTTTAATCACTGGGGTTAACGAACCTTTGGGTAGTTTTTGCGGGCCTTAGAAACCTTTGCAGCAAACCCAAGGCTGAAGCTGGTCAAGTCTGGATCTTGGCTAGTACTTGAGTACCTCTAGGCTTATCATTGGTACTTTGATCTAATTTCTAGATATGCAACTTAGTAGGGCATCCTGACGATTACATCCAATTTAGAGATCTAGTTTAATCCATAGGATTTTGCTAGGAATTAGTAAAAGCTAGGCATAGGGGTATGATGGTAACACCATCATGGGCCTTGATAAATGCCAGTTAGTCATCATTCTTATGACCTAAAATAGATCTAGCTCTTAGGTTTTTAACTCCTCAAATGGGTTTTTGGGTTGCATTTAGGCATAATCTAGGATTAGGCATGCATTGCATTCTTTTTATTTTTTTTAACATCTTTACTTGAGTGTTAAGGTTAAGTAGATATTCAAACCCTTAAAACCCTAGCACTCAAGAAGAAAGTGAAGAAGAAGTCCAGATCAGCTGAACCCTAGCTGGATCCAACTCATCTCAGCTGGATATTAGCTCACATTGGTTAAGTTTAGCTCCCTCCAGCTCCATTCAACTCATCTTAGCTGGATGGTAGCTTAGTGTAGCTCATCTTAGCTCAACCCACCTCAGCTCAACTCAGATCCAGCTCAACTTAGTTGAGTCTAGCTCATCCTAGCTCCAGTTAGTTCACTGGGAGCTCTAGCTAGCTCAGCTTAGTTGACGGGAGTTCATTCCAGCTCTAGCTCATTCCAAGTCCAGCTCTACCCAGCACCACTTAGCTCACAACAGCTGAACTTCTTCCAGCTTAGCTAATACTTGCCTACTTAGCAGCTAAGCTAGCTCGGGAGTTCTCATCAGAGGCAATTCCAACTCAACCTAGCTTTAGCTAGGTTGAAACCAACTCAACTTAGCTCAACTACTCAAGCCTAGCTACTAGTATAAGAACCAACTAAGCTAAGTAGTTGACCTCCTTATAAAGACCTCCTCAGTAGATTCAGCTCTAGTGCAGCTCCAATGCAACTCCAGTCAGCTCTTTCTTAGCTCCTCTTCTCAAAACCCTAACTCCACTACTATTCTACTAGTTAAGCTAGCTTAGCTAAGCTCAAAATCAGCTCCACCTCCATGGCCGTCCACCACTTACCTAAACCCTAACATAACTCCACCCTAACTCTACTCCAAGTCCACCACCTTAACTAACCACCTACCTCCACCTATAGTTGGTGCCACCTTCCTTGCATCTTTTCACACCACCACCTCCAAGAGCCACCAAAAAAGTGGCGCCAGCTTTCCCTCCAAAACCCCTTCACATCACCATCATCCATCTCCTTTTTAACTCAACTCCACCATCCACCTAACCCTATTCTAGAAGCCCCCCTTGGTGCCAACTTGAACTCACCCTTTCACCAACCTAACCACCCATAACCACCACCTTAACCCCCTTTAAGTTGGTGCCGAAAACACCTCCACATCCCTTCAAATTTGGCGCCAACTTGAAGCCCTATCACAACCCTACACCTACCTCCATAAAGCTATCTACACCCTACACATCACCCCCTTCTAGAAAACCCTCTTGGTGCCAACTCAACACCACCCTAACCACCTTATAACCATCACATAGGTGGCACCAAAAACACCATCAACATCCCTTCACCTTGGCACCATTTAAATCCACCCTTAATCCCTTAACTACCACCACATGGAGCCATTCCAACCTTCCTAATTCCCACGCCAACTAACCCACCTAAACCCACCTAGGTCAGCGCCACCTACCTCCTTAACCCAACCTCCATACATCCCTTTAATTGGCGCCAACCAACCCTAGCCACTCATCTCCTAACCACCACCATATAACCTAATCCTAGCCATACAACACACCTAACCCATCCTTAACCCTAGCCCCCACCTAGAGTTGGCGCCAACCACCAACACCCCTCCATTTTGGCACCAATTCACCTCAACCCTAGGATCTTCTAGCCACCCTCATAAGTCCATCTTATCCCTCCATCCATTAACCACACCTATCACCATACCACTCATATAAAATGACCTAACCTACCACCAAATAGAGCCATCCTTGGTTACATTTTTCTACCCATATTCCACCCATATCCAATGTCCAAGGGGAGGAGAGGAGGAAGAAGATAAAGGAGACACCCTGTCTCCTTGGTGGCTTCAACTTCTTCTTCTTCCTTGTGTTGCCACCAAACCAAGGAGGAAGGCTAGGCAAGGAGGACATTCAGAGGAGGATATACTGAAGGTGGTCCATGCTACCTTGGGAAGAAGTTCTTGGAGTGGAGATCTTCCACACCAAGGAGTAGGAGGCACGCCCACCTAGGGTTTGCCACAAGGACATTCAGGAGAGAAGATTTCCTTTTGGTCCTGGGGCAACCAGGACTAGAGCAGGAATTCTGGGCAGCAACATCATCATGAACATTATCTTCCTAAGCTTTCTTTTATATTCTTGTTATTTCTTTTGCATAGTAGTGTAGTGGTTTTGTTGGAGATTACAAGAGACAATCCCACTCACTTGTGAGTTCTCTAACCCATTGTAAAGCAATTTTTCAAATCAACAAAAGCATTCCTCTAATTTTGTTTTAGATAGCTTGTGATTGTGTTGTGACTTGCTTCTTCATTACACTAGACCTTCCGTGCTTAGGGTGAGTTGCAGAAGCAAGACACTTGTTGCTTTGCATTTCCCGTAGTTTCAATTTCATCTCTCCATATATTTTTCCCATATTCAAAAACCCTAAAAAATAATTACATATTTCAAAACCCAGAAAAAAAGAAGTTTATTTCCAAGATTCAAGTGAGAGATTTTGTCAAAAGCATTCCAACCTCTCTTGGGGCGACCTAAAAACTTTCCTAAGTACTCAAAGTTTATAAATTTAAAAGCGAACCAAATTGCATGTTACAACGACCAAATTCATGATTTTTACATATCACACTTTGTAGTGATCAGGCCCTAACTAGCCACATTTAGTCAGGTTTGATTGATAAAAGCTCTTACCTAATCATCTAATGGTCACAACTTCGTATCATTCTGATTTGAGAGAAGAACAAGGAATCAAGGTTAATTCTATAATTTTAAGAGCACATCACAAACACAGATTAACCACGGGGTCACCCAAGGGTTAAATGAAGGTCAAATGAGCTCAAAAGCCCAAAAAGTGGGTCAACATTAATAGAAACAGGGTTTCACGAATTTCGAGGGCAAAAATAGTACACAAAACCTTAATTATCAACCCACTTAAATTGAAGAGGTTCTGGTTAGTGTAAAATTAATCTAAACATCCTAAAATTCATAGAAAAATATTCTAAGAGTTTTGGTATCCTTGGTTTGACCAGCTAAACCTATTTTAACATAAAATAAAGTTTCAAGCGGAAATTTGTCAAGATTTGGGCTTCTATGCAAATTTCCCATTCAAACATGGTAAAAACTCAAATTAAAGTTCACCATTAGATTCCTTGGGTCCAAATTATGTTAAGTCAAAAAATTAGGCCCAATCAGAGTCCATCTTGACCTAGTTTGCAATTAAGTCCCTAAAATCTCTATTCCACACATGCAAGCCCCTAACTTTCATATTTATTGTTTTCAAGTCCCTAAGTTTCTCATCTTCTTTGCAAAAACACCCCTACCACCATGAATAATGTGAATGGAACCTCCACCCAAACCTGCAACCTTTGACCGCTCATTTCGCAAGCAAATCCCTCCAAACTTTGAGAGATTATGCCTAAGGAGATCCTCTCCCGAATGAACCCATTCACAAAAGCCAAGAATGACTCAACACCACCGACAAGCTAGCAGATTGTACGGGTTTGGGTTGCCAATTTTAGGAGGAAATCTCATGATTTACTTGCAATTAAAGGTCAATCCCACCTCTATTTAAGCTCTAGCATCTCCCAACGTGTTCCTTAGCTAGGTTTTAGGCCAAAACAAGCCTTCCTCCTCTTCCTCAACCATCTCAGACCTCAGCTCCGGCAACCTCCTCCCCCATTCTCCTATGACCTCTCAACAATCAAATTGAGAGTGCCTCCTTCCTCCTCACCTTCTTTCACGCCTGGTGGGCCAAAGCCAAGGCCTTCTAACCTCATCATCGTCGTTGTTCCCTTCGCTGAAGACCTCTTTTCCCTCGGCGTCTGCCAATCAAAGTGGGCCCGATTCCCTCCTCCTTCATCCCTTAATTTAAGCTCTCTCTCTTCCTCTTCCTCTCTAGCCACGATTATACCTCTCACCTTCCTAATTCATTCGCTAAACCACACTCTCCTCTATCATCTTCTTCAGTGCCAGTCACGCCTCCAATGAGGCCGTGCGACCGACACGCTCCATCAAACACCCAACTGCCACCTCCAAAATACTCCTCACCACCTAACAATCAAAAGCCCTAACAAAATTAGGGCTCTTAATCGCTCATTCATCCGACCAAATGAACCCATCACCGTCGTTCATCCCCGACCACTACACGCCTCCAATGTCCTCGCCGCCACCACCGTTCACTTCCTCGTCTCACGGTAAGTCTCTTGAACCTACTAACTGGGCCAAAAAGCCATTCTTATGCATCATAGGTGTTCGCTGGTGAGCTCCGTATCTCTACCTTCATCTGTCGCCCACCATTGACCGTAGATCTCAAGACCATCTCTAGGAGCTGCGGATTCAATCCAGGAACACACTTGCAACCTCAATTGGAGAAGCAAGCAACCACGGCAACTTCAATCAATGCGGACCCTTCCTATTGCAGTGCACAAAGGAGAAGAGGAACAAATAGTCCTACATTGTATGTGGGGGAGCTGCCAACATCGTATTAAGTGATTTGCTGTAGAAGGCCCGTTGCCTCTTCACACGAGGGGTGAGGTCCCTCTAATCTCTTACCCTTCACTCCTTGCTCACCTTACACAGCCGGTGAGCCTGGACCTTGACTCGGATCTGATTACCCCTGTGTTGACCCAATTAGAGAGAAAGAGAAAGGAAATTCTAAGAGGAAATGGGGAAGGTTTTGCATTAGTATATGTGCATTGCCTCAAAGTACATGACGTGTGTGCCAATACTTAGTCATTTCAGAGGTTGTGCTTGTGGATACTGTGGTCACTTAAGGCATCTAACCTTGGGATCCGACATCTGATTTAGGTACTATTGATATATTTAAGCCTTGAATCTGACATTTGGTTGACGTGGAAATTGAGAGTAAGTGGTTGAGAAACCACTGTAGCAAATTTGATTTCATTGGGATGTGCTTAAATGAGGGGTTTAAGTGGTGATTCAAATCACTATTTTTAGGATTTGTAATATTCTTTTCTTATCCCATTGTTTCATGAGCTACATTTGCTATTATTGAACATCATTTTGAGTAAATTTCTATTATTCTTTGAAGATCTCATTGTGCTCATTGTTATTAATTGCGATTAGTACGTGAATTCCATATTTGCTCCCTACGAACGACCTTGGACTCATTTCTATTTCCCGAGTTTATAAATTTAAATGTTGTTACAATTTTTGTCACTATACTACAGCGTAATCATTTCCAAAAATGACGACTTTCACGATCAACACTAGGTTAAGGTGGCTTTTGGGCTTCAAGTTGGTGCCACCTAAGGGTGTGTGAATGCCAACTTTAGTGGGTTGGGTGGCGGCTAGGTTGGTGGCTAAGGTAGGTCTAGGTTGAGTCAAATAGGTATAGGTATTGGGTCCAGGTAAAGATCTTAAAAATAGGTTCATACAACCTATTACTAAAGTGGTGGATCCAATTAAACTTATCACAAGTTTAACTAGGTCAATGTGTGTGCAATTGGGAGAATGAATTCCCAATTAGGTTGTGTGTGAGTCAATTGGACTCTTACTAAGTCCAATTTGACTCGCATGGGTTGAAATTAGGGTCTAATTGCATTCCTTGAGTCTAATTAGACAAGCAGGGTTCAATTGACTTCTAGTAAGTCAATTGGGCATAGTGAGAACTTAATTAGGTTCTTAGGAGGGGATAGTGATAGTGTATTGAGCTTAAGGTGTCTCTAAATAGGTTTCCTAAGGTGTAGGGTAGGGTTCCTATGCCTAAAGAAGCAAGATATAGCTTCTAATTCTAAATCAGCAATTGGAGAAGACCTTCAGACGTCCAATAAATAAGTCAAATGACTATACTCCATAATTGGAAGTCCAATGGATAGGTCTAGACCTCCAATATTGTATCAATATGGACGTCAAGTTCTGTTCGTGAGTTATGCAGAAATTGGATGTCTAGCACACTGTCTGGACATCTACAGGTGGACTGGAATGTGATTTTTGGTTGTTCTAGGCTAAAATGACCTAATAGGAGAATGGCTTAGGTATGGGAAGGCGGATAGGGTTATCCTAAGGACTAGGGATAGGTGCAGGGATGTCCTAAGTTCTTCATACTTTAATTCTAACAATAAATCCCTACAAGTAGTATATTATATCTCTTCCATATTCTTGACCTTCAACTTATTTATGGCTTTATTCTGGCTTCCACTCCAACTCTGCTGCAGCTCTAGCCTCTATCCAGCTTTTATTCTAGCTTCAGGTCATCTCTTGAGCTTCTTATTACCTGGAAACCAAACTATTTGCTAATCAGTACAGAAATATGGCATTATTTCATGAATAGCTAAGTAATAAGAATGCAGAATATGCAATTAATGCATGAATTACTCCTAAGTTATGCTAAAATCTAACTCAATTTAGGTCAATTAAGTCCTATGATTGATGTGCAATCATACCCCCATGCCTAGATTTTTCTAGTCCCTAGCAAATGCAAGATGAAATGCAAGTGTATGGACTAGGTTATTTACAAATTGGTCCCTAAAGGACTGCTTATTCTTTTTATCAAGGGCTTGACTAAAAATTTTTTCTTGTTTCATCCAAAAATCTAGAGATCCAAACAACGTGAAAGTGTAGTGATAATAGCTTAAGCAACGAATCCAAGTGAAAACCAATTCACATCTAAAGTCTGTACTTGACCCTCAGTAAAAATTCTATCAGGATAGGTAAACTTCTTTCCTCAAGGATACATAACAAATAATCTGTAATTTTCTACCCCAACTTTCTGGCTTAGGTAGAAAATGTCTGAGTCAAGTGGTTTTATATTTGGTGGCTCACACTCATCTAGTGCAACATATAGACTAATACTATAGACTAGATTTCCATATTATCAAACAAATAACCTAGAGAGAGGCTAAAAATTGTGCTCTCTTTTAGTTCCTTTGTATCCACTCTCTCTCTTTTTCTTTTCTCATTTTTTTTTCTTTTCTTTTCCATTTTCTTTTCTTTTTGAGCTCACAATCTCACCAAATTAAACAAATGCACTCAATATTTGGTCGCCTCACATGGGATTAACATTTCAATTAAAATTCTGATAATCCTACAACTAAGTGAGAATTCCTCACCAGTATCGGGAAGTTAGAAATATTAAAAAAGTGGGTTAGGGCCATATTTGGTGAATCGCAATGGTATTGCATGTTGTTGCCTCAGTAAAATTGACTCATACTGAAATCAACACATAAACACGACTATGAACTCAAACACTTTTTTCTTCAGACTTTTTCTCTTTTTATTTATATATTTTTTTTCTTTTCCTTTTTTTTCTATCTTTTCTTTTTTTCTTTCTTTTTTTTTCTCACTGTCTTCTTTTCATATCTATCAACTTAACACATACAACACCAAACTTTTATTGACGAAGCATTATTGGGGAATGGTGATGTTCAAGAGGATAATGTTTTTCTTATTTGGTGGAAATACCTACTCTCGGCACCGGGAAATGAATGGATAGAACAATGTACTCTTGACCTTTGACACTAATACCGTCCTTCAGCTGAGGATTCCGTAAAGAACGGTAGTAACCATCCACCTTAGTCATAGTTTCATTAGAACTCGATCTCTATGTATCTGCCTTATTTGGTGGCTCTCAAGAATTCACACTATCCGCATGTAGAAACTAAGAGTGAATCCTTTGCCTAACTCCAAGTATCATTATCCAATTATCCAGAACCTAAGAGTCCTTGCACTAAACTTAAAGCACCAGTAAACACTTTACTCTAACCTAATAAATGTTTGGTGGATCTAATGGAAGATAACTTGCCTGACTCCCTAACCACTGATGGTAACACCATCATGAGCCATAACTAGCTTTATTAGTCATAATCAAGTGACAAATTCTCATACATAATCGCCTGAGTGCCATAATTCGATGCATATCCATTCTGAGAGAAGAACATTAAATCAGTGTTAATTATGCAATTTTAACATCACATCATGAAAGCAAAGTAACCACAAGGCTTGCCAGGGGTTAATCTAAGGTCAAATGAGCATTAAAGTCCAATGAGTGGGTCTACACAGAAAGAAATAGGGTTTTACACATTTCGAGAACCAATACAGCATCCAAAACCCTAATTTCAAACCTGCTTGAATTATAGAGGTTTTTGTCAAGATAAAATTCATCTAAACCTCCTAAATTTCATAAGGAAAATATTCCTTAAGGTTTGGTTTCCTTGATTTGACATCTGAATCTATTTTGACCTTAAATAAAGTTGTAGAGAGATTTCTAACCTAATTTGGGTTTCTAGGCAAATTGGCCAGTCAAACTTGGTCAAAACTGAAATCCAATTTCACCAATAGATTTCTTGGATCCAAATTAGGTTTTTAGCAAAATTTAGGCCCAATCAGAGTCTATCCTGACCTAGTTTGCATTTTAGTCCCCAAACCTCTATTCCTTACACTTAACCCCTTAGCTTTCATCTTTTCTTTCCAAAGATGCCCCTAGCTTCTCACCTCTCTTGCACATAGGTCCAACCGCCATCGTCTTCCTTGTGAAGCAGAGAAAGAAACTCGCATCGCCTAAACCCAAACTGCTTCATTTAATCGTGTAAGTTGATTGATGAAATCTCAACCAAAAATTGCCAAACTTGGCGAAATTGATCCTTAGAACATTCCGCATCAACCAAGATTTTCTTTGAGACCAGTCATGGCCAGTATGTGCGCCAGCGAGCTCGAGGAAACCAAGCTCTGCAGGTGGCTCAGGACACCTTCTTATTAGGCATTTCAGGGGAGAGAAACCTCACATATAAAAGCAGTCGCATCTGTTCAATCCATCCATGTCTAGTTTTTGGCGCGCAACCCCTCTCTTCTCCTTTGTCCTCAGCCGCCATTAACAAAGGCTTGGACTTCACCAATCCCTTTGTCGGCTGCTGCCACATACCATAGGGAGATGAATTTCTCTCTACTCCTCCTCGCCATGCTTCTGGACAAAGAAGGCGGCCCAACTACCCCTTCGTCGCCTCCATCTTCACTTCCTTCATCCACAGTTCTAGCATATCTCTAATAAGCTTCCCCGAATTACCTTAGGACTTCTCTCTCTCTACCCTCCAATTAGGTTTAGGCTAAATCTTATGTCCTAATTTCTTCTCCTTCTCCTTCTCCAACTCCAGCAACCACCTCCACGACTGCCTTCATCACCGAAACTCCCCCGCCCCGTTCCACCCAAATTAGGTTGGGCAAGAGTTCATGCACACCTCCACTATACTTTTGCCCAACCTAATTTAGCACTTCAACATCACCATCTCCTTCCTCGACTCCGTATGCCGGAGCTCCACTCACCTTTACGCATCGGCCACTCCACTTCATCTCACACCAAATCACATCCACCATTCCCATTGCCACACCAAGGCGAAGGTTTCCAGCCATTTAATTGGGCCCTAGGCAGTATTATCTTGCAGGTCTCCATCACTGTTGCCAGTCATCTTCCCCAATGCTATTAGTCCAAGTTCGTCATCCGCAAGTTTCGCCTCCGCCATCAATCAACATGGCTTGGCACCATGATGAAGCCCAGACCCTTAAGTGAGTGAGGGAGGATCAATGGCAGCTGCAATCAGGAGAGAGACCTCGGCTACATCGCTCGAAAGACGAGTAAGGGACATAGTCTCACCTCGTAAGTGAAGGAGTGGGCGACGCAGTACAAAAGTAAAAAGTGAAGTGAGCTGTACACCCAAGTCACAAGGGGTCGGGTCCCTCTCACAAGTGCTCGCACACCTCACTCACCCCCTCGCCCAGTGAGCTTGGTCCCCTACCCAGATCCGATAACCTACCTATATGCCCAATTACCCCGGGTCTGAGAGAGAAGAGAAGAGGAGAAATCTGTGAGGAGGAGGGGGGAGGGTTCTACAATAAAATCCTTGGGTGCATGCTGAAGGAAGAGGCTTTAACACTTAGCCTCTGAGAGAGTTGGCTCTTATGCTGTGCTTGAGAAGGTTTGAGGCAGGAGAAAGTTGTGCTTGAGAAAGGCCTTGTTCTTGAGAAGGCCGGAAGAAGAGAAGGCCTTGAGAAGCTTTGGCGCCCTTTTGTGCCTTCCGTGGGGCTATGCTATGATGAAGTTACGTCTTCTAGCTTTGATAGGCAACGTTTGATTAAGCCTTTGATTTTGAAACTGTGGAAACATTAAGTACCTAAGTTATCTGAATACATGAGATGCATGCTTAATTACAAAGTTAAGTGGCGATTTAAATCACCATTGTTTCATATTTCTAATTCTTTTTTTCTCATGATCTTTTGATTTACATTTGAATATCAATCTGAGTAATTCATTCATTGCATTTCTGTTATTGTACTTAATTTACTGTGCTCATTTATTCTGAATGAAGATTAATGCATGAATTTCACATTTGCTCCCTGTGAACGACCTCGAACTCCAATTAGATTTTGAGTTTATAAATTTAAATTTGTTGTATGATTTAGGAGTGTACTACGACGACCATATCTTTAAATCTCCTCAATCCGCATGCAACATTTTGACGCCGTTGTCGGGGAGCAACGTGCAATTCACCATTAGTCTTATCTTTCTTGATTTATTTGAGCACTATCTATTTTGCTTGTGATTTTGCGAGGTACATCACAAAGAGATCTTCCGCATAATCAACCACTCCAGGGGCAGGTAAAATTTCTCTTCTTTCCTAATCAACCTCCTAATTTTGGGAAAGAGAAAAGGAAACAAAATCAATTAGGATTCATTTGCCTTATTTTCTTAGTAATTATCATTCAAAGGCAAAAGATTCCTAATTTGTGAACTTAATTTGATATTTGATTGAAGCTAAAGACGGTATGATTAGAATTCCCAACCCTAAGTTCCTGTACCTACTAGGGATTTGCGTTCAAAATCATAAACATCTTGGACTACTCACTTTCTTGTTTGAGTACAAGATGTCACCTTTGAGATTAGATTAGACTTGAAATGGAACCAATTAGGGTTTCTACTTTAGGGTTTTGAAGTACTAGTACACACTTACCAGCATTAAAGAAAATTGATCTTCCTGCATTTGTGTGCTACACAATGTTGATGGATGTGTGAGGAGTTTTAAGATGCGTTCATTGTAGTACACTCCTAAATCATACAAGACATATAAATTTATAAACTCAAGTTCAGAAAATAGAATCTAAGATCGTTCGCAGGGAGCAAAGATGCAATTTTAATTCACCAATCACAAGAAATATAAGAAATTGAAGGCAATGATATTCAAAATGATATTTCAATAAGAATCAGAATAATAGTGCAAAAAGATTGGGTTAAAATGGTGATTTAAATCATCAAATTAACCATTAAGTTTAAAGCTCACAACCACTTAAATATTCGAACAGTAAATCACAGCTATTAATCTTCATCAACCAAGTTATTCAAATAACACCACAGTAACCAGTAGAAGGCCTCAAGCGATGGGCAAGGCTTCCAGATGCCATTTTCTTTTTTTGAGAAGATGAGGAGTGCTATCGAAAACGATAGAAGACTGGGGTTCATTTATTCATATGTAAAAGGAGCCATTACATAGAGTCACACCACTCTTTAACATGCACCCAACACTCCCTTGCAATAGCTCCTACATTAATAGAGCCCCCCCTAAAAAGGCGCTCATTACGAGCATGCCAAACACACCACATACGAGGCATCATCTTCAACTATTGGCTCCCCATCATCAAAATTTTCTTCCAAAGGCCATCCCATGTGGGTAGAGGCTCCCCACATACTCCTCTCCAAATCTGGTCTGTCACCAAGCAAGAAGTGAAGAGGTGCATCCTGTTGTTCATGTCAAAATCACACAATGGACAGTTCTGCAGTGGAGCACCCATCCTCCTACTTCTTAGTTCACCAGTTATAAGCCCATCCCTCCTACAAAGCCAAAGGAAGATTTTAAGCTTGAGTGGAATTTTCATTTTCCACATCTTGGCACAATCAGTGTCTACAGAAGTGGGAGCATCAGTCATGACCTCCATCAGCCTCCTATAAGCCTTGGCAGAGTTGAACAACCATGTTTCCAGTGATAACCATCCTCCCCTTTATCCGGCTAGAAAGAAATCAGATCAACAAGGAGCCGTGCCTGCTCAATCTGGGTTCTTGCCCCCTTGCACATGCCAACTGCATCAAGAACCCACCTACCATTCACCTCATCCCAATATTCTCTAACCAACGCCCTGTTATCCACTGTAGCAGCAAAAACCCTTGGATATGCCTCACTTAGCTTGCCCAAATCAGACCACACATCATCCCAGAATGCAAAGCTCCTACCATCACCCAATTTAGGCACAAACTTTAACCAGTGGTTTTGGATTGCCCTCCTCACTGACTGCCAAAAGAGAGAGGGTCGGCTAGGGGCTTTACTCCACATCAGCACCTATGTAGGACCATACGAGTCTTTGATTAACTGGGAGCACATCTTGCCATGTTTCACCGTTAACTACCCACTTCAGGAGCAAAGCGTCGTTGAACTCTTTCAATGACCGAATGCCCATTCCTCCCTTTGACTGAGGTCTACATAGGTGTTGCCACTTCATCGGATGTAGGAACCTGCCTACCGACTTTGCCCCCTTCCAAAAGAAGCGCTTTCTCATCATATCTAGCCTCTTCCAAACAGACTTCAGTGGTCTGAATACCAAGAAAAAAAGATTGGAATTGATGTGATGACCGAGTTTAGCAAGATCAGCCGTCCACCCTTAGATAAAAACTTGCCACTCCATTATTCCAGTTTGGCAGTTACCTTCTCAAAAAGAGATGCCCAATTGATAAGTCCACTTTAGTGGATCAGTATTTGGCTTAAGTACTCTTTAATTAGTTATCCTTAATTATTAATTGAGTAAGAGTTAAATGGCAATTTACCTTAGTCTGCATTTAATTGTATTCTCTAATTTTACGTTTAATAACATATGTTATAGTAATATAATTTATTTGATGAATGCAAGCTAGGTACAAGAGTCAGACGCCCATTTTTGCTTCTATAAGACATCTTGAGCTTTGATTGGACGTCTGAAACTACTATCACAAATTCACGGGCATTACATTCTTTTAAGACGTCTGATGCTCTGATTAGACGTCAGATTAAGAACTATCAGAGCCTATCCTACCATTCCAACCACTCGCGAGGATCTAGCAGAAGAAACAAACCGAGGAGATCTCAGCAGAAGAAAGGGCCAGAGCACTTTTAAAAGAATCTCCCTTCCCGCTGTGGGGGATATCCATCACACCCTCCACCAGCACCATGGCTAGAGCGGACACTGTGGCCAAAGCATACCCTGTGAATTTGGCTTGCACCATGGCTCAGGCGATCTCCACTCTCTACCTTCTCCACTACGAAGGTCGTATGGTGACAGCACACGGCCTCCCACCACACATCACCACGCACTGCCATCACCTTCTTCCCTTTCTTCTTCATCTTCTTTATCTCCATATTCTCCACCCGCACCCATCACTCTCAAATTTCTACAGAGCCAACCCACTGCAACTCAACACAAGACCATCGCCTTCCTCACCAAAAACCCAACATCTCCTCCTCGCTACACGCACCTGCGCTCTAGCCTACGCACGCGCTTAGCCACATAGCAGCAGCGTGCCCTTGCGCACACACAACCTGCCTCACACGCGTGCTGCATGCACACCACCACAGAAGCTGCACCACCCCCATGCCATCCACTCCCTCTTCCTCTTCTTCTTTGCCTTTTTCCTCTTCTTCTTCAACCCGCCTGCAGCTCCACACCAAAGAACCCAAAGCCTTCACCGCACGTAGCCACTCCACTGAGCCTCCTCCAATAGCCAAACTCTATGCCGAGCACTACTGAGTACCTCCAAGCATCTCACCAACCACAAAGGCCGCGAACAGCCACGCATGGCCACGCACATAGAACCACCACCTTGACGTCGCCGGCATCCTCCTCCGGCCGGCCACCTTTAGTCGCCTCCCACTGCGAGACCAACGTCATCGGAGCCCCCTTCGTGTCCTCTACATCCTCTGACAGCAACATAGCCAACCATGATCTGCACCTCACACGAGGAAGAGAAAGGGAGAATGCTTTGTTTCTACTCTCATTATTAATTACCATCCATGCCATTGCAGATGTTCCTATTCATTTATTTAAGGCATTAAATTATGAAAAGCAATTTGCATGGATATGCCTCTGGTTTAATTGAATTACTTTCATGAAGGATTCAAATCATAAGATGAGGTTATAGTAAATAGGGTTTATCCTATTGGAGATTAATACTTACATTGATTGCTATATGCCAAGATCACTATTCACTTGTTAACATAATATTATATTATGATGATTTTGCATGTGCACCCGTACATTATTGATTAATTGTCTAGAATGAAAACTTATGTTGAAAATAAGTTGCATTAGTTAGCATGCGCACCCATAGATATTCCCGAATAAACAAGGCACCACTCACGAGTGTAATAGGCTAATTCCTCCCTGTGGAGATGACCTAACTATTTTAATGGTTAGTTTTGAATTATTATATATTTTTGAAAAGCGATTTTCTACCATGCAATGAAATACAACGACGCGACATTTTATGCTAAAGTTTTCAACGAAAATGAAGATCACTCTTTCACCAATCACTCTTCTTCATCTTCTTATCTGTCAAAGGTAAGCCCAAGTATCTTACTGGGAGTGTAGTAGATGACGTATGCAAGGTGGTTGAAATTGCTTCACACTCCCTATCAGTCATACCAAAGCAAATCAAAGATGATTTAGCTTCATTTAGCCTCAAACCCAAAATCTCTCCAAATATATTAATCATAGTAGATAGAGACACCACCTCACTGAGCCCACCTTCCACAAAAAAAATCGTGTCAACGGCATACTGTAGTACCGGTGCAAGAGCTCTAGAATTTGATAGCGAATATCCCCTGACCAAGCCTGCCTCTTCCATCTTGAAACTGAACTGCACAATGGTATCCACTGCCAAATTAAGGATAAGCAGGGCTAGTGGGCAGCCCTGTCGCACTCCACACTACGGCTGGATCCACTCTCGATAAGGCTTCCCGTTTACAAGAAGAGAAAAGGAGGATGTGATAATACACCTCTTCATCCATTGAATCCACTGGGGAGGGAATCCCCTCCTCTTAAAAGTCTCCCACAGATATGGCCACTCTACCAAATCGTATGCTCTACTGAAAGCAACCTTCCACATGAATGCTCTACTCTTTCTCCTCTTCCAACCAGAGACCACCTCTTACGCCACAATGAATGACTCTTGTAAGGATCTATTAAGGAGAAAAGCCGCTTACACCGGACTAATCAAGTCAGCCAGGACACACTTCAATCTGTTTGCCAATATTTTACCAATGATGAGGTAGATTGAAAGCGTAATGGGCCTGAAGTCAGCCAGTGTCTCTGCCCCAATGCACTTTGGTAATAGAAACAAATAAGATTTGTTTATTCTCTCCATGCCTAAGTTGCCCCTTTGGAACTCTTTAATAACCTCCATCACGTCTCCTTTGACCACTGGCCAAAATTCCTTGTAAAAAAATACCTAGAATCCATGTAGACTCAAAGAACCCTCTGCATTCAACCCATCCATGGCTTCCACCACCTCCTGCTCTGAAATGTTCTCAATCAGCTTTGCGGTTGCCATGCTTCCCACCCTAGGGAAGTCTAAAGCTATCATTCTCCAACCCCCTCTCCCTCTTGATCTCGATGCTTCCTTGAACTACCTAGTCATCTCCCTTCTAATCTCATCAGAGGATGTAAGCACTGAGTCCCCTCTCTTCAAAGAAGAAATGAAATTCACTCTCCTTCTAGCGCTCGTTCCATATGAAAAAACCTCGTGTTTGCATCCCCCTCCTTCAACCATAATTGTCTAGACTTTCCACACCAGTCCACTTCATTAATCTAGTCCTCTGCTTGAAGCACCCCCTGCCAATGCTTCCTCTGTGCCTCCTCATCCACAGCCAACCGCTCCCTGTTCTCCTTTTCATCCAGAAAATGCACCACGGACATAGCTTCAGACCTCCACTGATCTCTGACGATTTGAATTGTTCGCCTATACTCCCTCAACATCACTCTCATATCTTTCAGTTTCATAGCCAAGTGATAAGTGGCTGATCCTTCCACCTTCTTATGCACCCACCAGCTGCCAACCATCTCTTTGAAGCCTTCCTCCCTCAGCCAAGACTTCCTAAATTTAAAATAGGTGCCCACATGAGACTCCTCCCTACTATCCCAGAGTAGTGGAGTGTGGTCCAAGAAAGGGTGGGCCCACCCCATGACCGGCGAGCGCTGATATCGCTCTAACATCTCCACACTCCCAAAGAACTTGTCCAACTTAGAGACCAATCCATTACCTCCATGCAATGTGAACTCAACCCCCACTAAAGGATATTCATTAAGACCCACCTCGATACCACTAACTGCAAGCCAAGTGAAGACCTGTCCACCCTTCCATTCCGTCGATCATTCACGGATAAAACACTGTTGAAATCCCCACCTACAAGCCAAGGGATCCCATTTGTATTACTCACCATCCCACGCAACTCCTGCCAGAGTTCATATCTCAAATTATCCACACAAGGACCATACACACATGAAAGAATCAGCTCCTGCGCATCCCCAACTGCCTGAAATCTGTCAGAGATCACAAATTTACCCCTCTAAACCTCTTGCAAAGTCAGACTGGACTTCTTCCACCACACAGCCAGCCCTCCTACCCTTCCAATCGCATTTACAGCTCTAAAATCAGCTTGCCCCCCCTATAGCAACAACTACCAGAGAGAATCCCCTTCATCTTCTATATGCATCTCCTGTAACAAGGCGTAATCCACCTCCCACTAAAAAAGATATCAAGCCAACGACGCCCTCCGCATTCTATCGCGCAACCCACGCACATTCCAAGTGAGCACCTTCATCCCCCAGATTTCCAGGCCCCCTGTTGCTCCCCAGTCCTCTTCTCAACCTTCAGAATATCTGTTACCTTCCCTTCACTATATGTTTGGCCTCCACCAGTACTCCTTCCCCTCAATTTATATGGTGAGCGCACATACTTCCCCCTTGATGAAGAACCCACCCCATAGCTCAGCTCCCCTGGGGCCAAGAAAGAGAAGCTATCAGGATTCTATGGAGTAGCCTGTCGGGTCTCTTGTTTCCTCTGTGCATCAAAATTCACAACTACAAGCTCCCTTCAACCACCTTCATCCTGCACCAATGCAACCTCTGAGAGTGGTTGGTCTGGCCCCCTCATCTCCTTCATTTCAGCATCCGACACCTCTGACCAATGAAGCTCCTTCCTCTTTTTCGCCTCTGGTCTACCAGAACTCTTGGCTCTATCCCCATGGGGATCAGTCTGGGTGTCCATCTGCTCAAGCTACACATCTAGGATCGCCTCTTGCACAATATCCTCGCAATAGAAGGCCAATTTCAGCTGGAGGAGCCAGGAACTCCCCCCTCACCTGAGAATAACTTTATCCGAGATTGGACCCCCCTTGTCACCTTCACCTCAACCTTAATAGATCTCCTATCTCTCTCACACAGACCAACCATGGCACTCTCCTCCATGGTCGTGAAGTTGGCAATCACTCTAGCCACAACCCCCTCTGTCCTTAAGTGCAACGGCAGTCCCCAGATCTCCATGACCCCCCTTCTATTCTTGGCCCTCTGAGGAGGACGATCATGAAGAGCTCCATCAAAAGGAGACACCAGTCTCCATATCACCGTCACCCCATTGAAGCTCGACGTACGGAAACGTAGCCCTTCCACATCCAACATGCCCAAATCGAAAAACACAGACCTTGCCCCCCCAAGTGGACCACCTTCCACGCCGGAGTTGAAAGTGAAAGAGAACTTACCAGATTTTGGATCTTCTCATAGGCATAGGTGCCAATCATAATTTCACCGATAAGCGCCCCCTGATCGCCATCTTCGCTGCCCTGGTCTCATTGGATTGAGTCACTTCCACATCATACACCTACCCCAACCCCTCCGACGATGGTGGTGGTGGTGGCGGCGGCATCTCATTTACTCCATGAACCCTATCTTGCCCACCATCATGCTGAGTCTCCCTCCCCTTTTCTCTACATTCATTCCTCTTATGTCCCCTCCCCCCACACGCTAAGCAAAGGGTCAGCGACCTGCACACTGTCGCCATATGTCCCTTCCTTCTACAGTGATAACATAGAACATCCGCATTCCCTCTGCACCTTCGCCTCTACATCTCACCAACCCTTTGAGCCACCCATGGTGGTGCCCAAGCCTCCTCCATCCTCTCCCTCTAACGTCACCTCCTACACCTCCAAACCCTCCAACCGTCATCCACCTCCCAAACCCTAGCTTCACCTCTCCTCTCCATCGACCTAAAAGTCTTGGCTTCCAGATGCCTTAAGAGGCACAAGGCCCTCTCCTCTTCACGCCTCAGAAGAGGCATAGAAGCACTATGCGTGTAAGGCACAAGGGCCTTACAAAGCTCAGGGATGCTAAGTCCTGAGAGGAGATGAGGGCACACGAGCAAAACCCTCCCCTCTCCCTCTTACAAATTTCCCCTCTTAGCTTCTCTCTGACCCAGGTGTAATCGAGTTCTTGTTCGAGTTATCTGATCAGAGCGAGGGACCATACCCGCCTGTGAGGTGTAGCGGGTGAGGAGTGAGTGCACGTGCGGTGAGTGACCTCACCCCCTGTGCTGAGGCAATGAGGCAGTAGCAGAAAATCCACTTTAATTGGTGTTGATTGGTTGTAAACAACCTATGTGGGACTAAATCCACTTGAGGAATCTTCTGTTTGTTGATTGGCTTCAAGAGTTATAGTCTTCTTCTTGATTCCTTCATCTTCATGCTCATTCATGTGTTGGAGTTGATCTTCGTAGGCCATAAGGCTTCAGATAAGATCGTCTAGTTTTAAGGTAGACAAATCTTTTGACTCCTATATCGCTATAGTCTTGGTCTCCCAATCACTAGTGAGTGATCGAAGAATCCTTCTCACCAAGGCTTCATTCTTGATCTCCTGATCTAGATTTCTTATGGAGTTTATGATGTCCATAAATCTTGTGAACATCTCTTTAATTGATTCTCCCTTCTTCATCCTGAAAAGCTCATAATTCTGTGTTAGTAAATTTACCCTAATTTCTTTTACCTTAGATGTCCCCTCGTGGGTGACATCGAGGATGCTCCAGATCTCATAGGCTGTCTTGTAAGTAGAAACATGGTTGAATTCTACTCTTGAAAGCCCGCAGAGGATTGCATTCATGGCTTTTGCATTATGTGTTGCCATCTTCTTTTGATCTGGTATCACCGCCACTCCTTCCTTGATTTCAGAACATGTGTACTTGAAGGCAATGGCATCCCACACCTCGAAATCCATTGATTCTAGGAAGATCTGCATCCTAATCTTCCAGTATCCGTAGTTCGTTCCATCAAAGAGAGGAGGTCAGACTGCTAATTTCCCCTTAGCATATGTGTCAATAGATGACTTTGACATCTTCTAGACAACCAAGCTCTGATACCAAGTGAGAGTTTGCCTGTGGATCAAACAAATGCTAGAGGGGAGGGGTGAATAGTATCACTTTTTGAAATAGTAAAAGATAAAAATAAATTCACAACAAAGTCAAGCACAATTTACACCTGGATTTAGAGTGATATCCCAAATCAGGTGAAAACCACTACCTAAGCCTCTCATCTTAGGATTTTTCCATTTAGTCAAGGCTAGTCAATCCACTATAGTACCACTTCAATGAGGGTGGCACAACCTCTTTACAACCACTTCTCTTTTTATCCTGAAGAGAAGAACAATAACAACAACACGAATCTTTTCAACACCTTGGAATCCGTTAATCAAAAACAACAAAGTGAATAGCAATAAATATATCTATGGAACCTCAATAAAAGATCAAACCAGGATTTCAACAAAGGTTCTAAACGATGTGCTTTTGAAAGACATGAATAGCGAAGCGTAGAACACTTGAAAGAAGCACAAGAAGCTCTGATTTTTTAGAGTATTTCTATTGAAAGTTATATTTTGAAAGAGTTGCGTACGACCTCTATTTATACTAAAAATTTGGCTTGAAAAGGAAGTTAAATTGGTCGATCAATTAAGGTATATTGGTCGATCAAAAAGCTATTTGGTCTATCAATTAAGTTATTTGATCGATCACTAGCTGGTCGACTAATTAGCTTGGTTGGTCGATCAATAGGATTTTAATCAACTTCCTAAAAAGGATTGGCTTGATCGATTAACTGATTTGGTTGGTCGATCAATCTATTTTGGTCGATCAAGAGGGAATATTGGTCAATCAATAACCCTAGTAGTTGATTTTCAAAGAAGCAAGAAAAATTGTTTGATTGTTTTACTTTTGAGATTCCTTATATCCTAAACTCAAAAAAGCAAAAGATACAAATCAGCAACCATCTGAAGTTGATCCGAAAGAGAAGCTTTAATCCGAGATGGTCCTGAAATATTAGTGTAGTAATAAACATAATTTTAGTGCATCAAAACAGAGGCACTTACAATAATGAGTATTACAAAACCTCAGATCCATCTAGGCACATTCAGGTTAATATTTCAAAAACAACAACCCACATTATGGACCGTATTGAAATGATATTGACACAAATGATACATGGTTCAAACCAGAAAGATCTCTTATTAGAATATATTGAACTGAGGAAATTACATAGCAATGAGTATCTACAATGTTGGTTAAATCCCCCACTAATGGAAAAACACCAAGGTCTCATGGAGAAACGTGGAAAATTGCTGAATACAATGTATGAAGCCATCAACCAAAAATACCCATACCAACCCTCAGAAATTAATGAGAAACCTTAGAGCAACATTGAGGATTAATATGATTTCCCAGAACCCAGGTTTGAAAATCAAGGTTGTTGTGGACCCCCAACCTAAATGGAATCAGATTCAAACTTTGTGTGAATTGACATACCTGATCTTGATATGGGTTAGGAGGATTTAATTGCAAGTGTTCTCAATTCTAAACCAGCCTTAAAGAGCCCTGAAGCTGGTCCATCATGCCTTGATTTCCTAAACACCTGTAGTAAGCTTGAATCAAAACCTCTTGAGGATGTGATTCCTGAACCTTATCCTATTAAGGTAATCCTTGAGAGTGACTCAGACATCCTAATATAACTAAGTCCAGATTTTAGTGACCCAATTGCTACCTTTAACCTAGAATCCAGATCTGAACCTATTTGGGATGATCAAGAGGCCCAATATGATGAAAATCAGATTTTGGATCTAAACTATGATTCTGGGCCCACATTTGATGAATACACCACTCCAAACTCCTCAGAAATACAAATTGATCTATCAAAAGTTACACCAATTTATGATACAGAAACAGAGGAGCTGGAAGGGTTGGGATTTAATTGGGTCTACCCTAGGAGCCAAGAACCTAAGCCTATTCCTAACAAGGATACCTCTTTGAGCTTAGAATTTGAGATTATGTTAGATCCAAGTCAGGTTAGTGATTCTATGCATCATGATTTATTCTGTGGTGGAAATCCTGATCTGGAATCAGGTTCAGAAATTGATTTTTGCAACTTCTCCAATGATTTCAAATCACACTTTGATTTCAGAGAACCTTTATTTCCTAATGATTATGAGCCAATCTATGACCCATTCTTTGATTCTGACTCTGAGGTCTCTGTTCCCGAGATCATTGATTCAAAATCATGTTCCATTGAGTTGGAATCATTCTGTTATGATCTTCAAGAATCAGAAATAGTAAGTGTCGAGCGTGTCCACAATCCAGAGTTTGAATCTTTCACTGACTCAGAATTCCATTACCCTATAAACACTCTCCAGGCATTTACATTTGATTTGAATGAACATCAAGAAGCACATACAGAGCCTTCCAAATCCGATCCCAACCCCGACCCACCACTGAAATCAACTTCTATTCTAATTCACCTTTCTCTGATCTAGTTGCATATGATTCACCTCCATCTTTTGATTGGGTATCAAACATTAATCAGACTGAGAATCACTTCTTATCCTTCTCTAATCTCACCTATAGGGTTCCTACATCCTCTATAGATCCATTTTCTTTTGAGGATCCCTACTCTGATCAAGCTGAGCCAACTCAGCCAAACCTACGATTCGCATTTCCACATCTTTTTGAGCCACATAGCCTGTAGTGGGCTCCTCACTTACTGATTCACATCCATCAACCCACTAGACTAATTGGAATGCAATATGTATAAATGCTATGTATAAATAACCTTTCCTAGTTGCACTTCAATATTTTCCCTTATTTGAGTTTGCATTTAGCTTGGTCATAATTTTAGAACAAAAAGGTGAGTGAATGAGTCGGAAGTGGCTGTTGTGGACAATTTCTAGCTCCAATGCGAACATTGGAGGTGAAGTTGGTTGTTCATAAATTAAGGACCCTAAAGTGCAATTAACATGATACTCAAGGGTTTTTCCTAGGTGTTGGTAGGAAAATTTTTTTTTCAGTGTACCTGTACTACCACCCCCCTCCCCATGCCTACTTTCTTGCATGTCCTCATGCATGAATTTAAGGAAAATAAACACGAGGCAAGAGGTGTAAAGGATATAAATCACCTTGAATAGATATTGAATTTCTTTTTGTTGTGCTCGATGCAACACCTTTAAAGGGAACAAAATAAAATATGCTATGTATAAAAGGGTATCTACATATGTATAAGTGCTGAGTTTAACACCTCCAGCTAGCGAAAACTCAATCAGACAGCTCAGTGATTGGTGTAAAGAGGGTCAAGATTAATAGGAAGATATGTTTGTGTGCTCCAAGAATCAATAGTCCACAAATGTGAACCAACTGATGGTGTAGCCCTACTCCAAAGAGTTTCTCTAATGTTAGAGTGTGGAATAGGGGCAAATAGCAGATGATAATGAGGTTCATGATGCCAATCCTGCTCATTAAGCTTGTTCTAGAGTTCAATGAGAAGTTACTGAGGAAGTGGATTGATATTATGATTGAAATGCAAGTCAGCTTCAAAGTATGGATCATAAGGGTCTTCATAATGATGATTGACATCAAAAATCATGCTTCCTCCAGGCCCCGGGTCATATGAGGATAAATGTGAAGTTTGCGAGGTTGGGAGTTCTATGTGGAAGTCACTGAAATCCTCGTTAGAGTTATCTCTTCATCATCATAAATGGCTTCATACTAATCAGAATCAGTCTCAGTTTCCAAGTCAAGTCATCCATTAGATTGACTAGGATTATAAGTTAGTCCCCAATTTGCTTGGCTTAGCACTTCAATCCCTTTCTCCTCATCATTTATATCAAGCTCCTCACAATTCCCTGAGTCAGATGCCATTTCCATTTCCTTTGGTGAATCATCAGAAGTCTCCCCCAATAATTGGATATCAAAGTCAAGAGTAGAGAGTGCAACTTCAAGGTTCACCTCATCACCCTAGTAGGTGGGAAGAGAAAGGTGCGAATCAGATAACATAGGAGTGAAAACAGATCCACTTCCTATAAGAAGTGTCTCAAAATGATCAGTCGTGTCCAATCCAGATACTACAATCAATTTATCCAGGCACATGTGATCAACAGAATCCTTAGCCGAAATCATCTCCGAACTACCCAGGTGTGTCTGAATGGAGATGTTGAAGTCATTAATCTCTCTATCTCCCCGAGGAATTTCTCTTGTTTGTCCATGATTTTCATTATATCCATCCTTTCTTTGCTCAAATTCCCCCAAATTACTTGAGATATCCAATTCCAGATCACCCTGTGAATCCTCACCCTGTGAATCCTCTAATACAAAGAAATCATACTCAGGCTCATAAATGATTGGTTGCTCAAAATGAAATACTTGCATTTCAAGGCATCCATCAAGATATAGATCCTCAAGTGGATCTTCTTTCTTAATTCCATCAAGTGTCTCCCAAGACTCAAGGTCTTTACATTGAGAATCAGTGTTGAGGGTACCGACCCTTTCCTCTTAGTTCCCAACATCTGATCTAAACCTTGGATGTGCAAAAACCCCCTACCCTTCTCTTAGCCAAACACTTCTTTTTTTTCTCTAATCGGACCTTAATCAGATCCGAACTTGGCACACCTGCCTAGGTGTGCTTGTGCGAGTGAGGGCACATGCGTATAGGCGTGTAAGTGTGGGGACTTAACCCCCTGAACTTGGGTGAGTAGTGAAGGCATGAGGAGGGTTATGAATGTGATTCAAAAGTAAATTCCCACAATGTGGAACTAAGAACAACTCCTTGTTCTTTGTTTCTTCACGTGAGGGAGCTGGTTTAATTATTGTTGCAGTTGGCGTTGGTTCGCCAAATTGAAGACCCAAATGATTCCCCTGTGATAGTCCATGGCTATTGGAGGTGGTGATGAGGTGATTGGTCGTCGACCAACGTCGATCGACGATGGAGAAGATGACCGACTACGATGAAGTACCTGCAAGAAGAAAACGTCCTTGCAATTCCAATTAGATATATAGGGAACTTCGCCATAGTGAGGCGAAGGTGACTATTGTGGTGATTTGGTAGTTGGTGGCCACGCGTGGCCTGACGGAGGAGATGTGTGTGGCTCTGGTTACTGATGGAAACACCATCATGAGCCATAACTAGCACAATTTGATTTGATTAAGTCATTAAATGCTCCAACATGATCACCAGAAGGCCATAATTCATTGCAGATCCTTTCAAAGAGAAATACAAGAAACCAAGGTTAAAACTATAATTTTACCATCATATATTGAATTTAGAACAACCACGTGTTTTCTCAGGGGTTAATTAAGATTCAAATGGTCTTAAAAGTCTAACAAGTGGGTTAATATAAATAGAAATGAGTTTTTGCGTATTTCAGGAATTAAATGATTTCTAAAATCCTAAAAACAGACCCGCTTAATCAACTGAGGTTCTGGTTAGGATAAAATTCACCTATACCCTCTAAAATTCATATAAAAATATTCTATAGGGTTTGGTATGCTTGATTTGACCAAAAGAACCCTTCTTGACCTAAAATAGATCCACAGGTAAACTTTTGCCCTAATTTGGGTTTTTGCATAAATCACCAGTCAAAATAGGCCAAAATCAAAATTCAACTTCACCATTAGATTCCTTAGGTTCAAATTAGGTTTGTATCAAAATTTGGGCCCAATCTAAGATCATCTTAACCTAGTTTGCAATTTGGTCCTGTCTAACTCTTTTATCTCACACATATGGCCCTAACTTTTGAATTATTTGCATTTCAGTCCCTAACTTTATCATCATCTTCACAAAAAGATCCCTGCTGCCATAAAATCCTAATCCTACAAACTCCAGCAACCTTAAGATGGCAAGATCTCTGTGATTTCTTGACGAATCCCTCTCAAAATTGAAAAGGAAACTCGTCAAATAATTGCCTTCCAAATGAACCCATCCAAGAATCCTAAATCCCTCTAGAATCCTCATGCGAACATTTTGATTGATTAGGTATCCATCTCCAATGAAGAGCTCGGAGTTTCTAAGCTTGTTTTCCAAGCTTGGAACTCCGTCTATAGCCCTATAAAAGGACCCCCGTGGCCTTACGCATCCTCTCAGCAAGTTTTGGTGAGTCAACAACCTCTGATTCTCCTTCCCCAGCCACCAAAACCCATGCTCCGATGGCCCTCTACGATCCTCCACCTCCGACCATCCAACGACCAAATTGGTCGGCTCTCTTGACTCCTCTCTTAGTCATGACCCTCCCTAGCCAAAGGAAGGGCGCATCTTTGCCTACTTCGTCCTCTCCGTCTCACCGTTCTCTCCTCCTTCTCCAACGTCGGTCCACCATCACCGGCTATCTCCACCTGCTAACATCGCCCTAAGTTCCCTAAACTCTCTCTCCCTCTCCTGCGATCATTCCTACACCTTCAGGACTTCATTTCGACTGCCGATACACCTCTAACCCCATCGTCATCCTCCGCTCCGGCCATTTCTCTAGCAAAGTGTCTCCACCGCTCCACAACTCCATCCGCTTCACCAACAGGTCCAAAACCATTTCCACAACTCACCCTCCAAAATCCCTAAAGAAATTTAAGGTTTCACACTCTCTACCTTCTCGTCGAACACACCTTCCGCCCTCATTTGCATCACTGTCAGCCCCTCCACTGACCAGTACATGCCCTCGGACCACCACCGTTGCACTCGTCGTTGTCCAGCAAGTCCTCTGAGCATACTGATTAGGACGTTTAGCCCATGTTCTTGGTTTCAGGTTGCTATCGGAGCTCCATCTCCATTACCTCCATCTCCAACGTCATTCAAGCTCCTGCGACCGTGTTCTTCGCCAATTCCATGCCCAGGTGATGCGAAGCTTCTCCAGGACCCTTCCCAGGGCCTGGATTGAAGACCACAGCCACACCTTTGCCTTCAATTGGAGGCAGTACCTCCTATAGCTACGCAAAGAACAGGGGGACAACTTTAGTCCCACCTCATTTGCTGAAGGGCATGCGAAGGTGCATAAGAGGATTTTGTGCTTACGGCTTATCGCCTCAGCATGCACAAGGGGTGAGGCTTCCACACGCATGAGCATACGCACGCCCTTGCTCATGCTCATGCCTCGCGGGTTTGGGCTCGATCCATTTACCTGGATACCCGGGTCTGCTCCAGTTTGTCTGGTTCTGAGAGAGGAAGAAGAGAAAGAGAGAGGAGAGGGGGGTTTTTTCTCTGCCACCTGCCTCTCAACACTTGTGATCTCTGAGGGAGGCCTTTGCCTCTACTAGTGTTGCTGAGCCGAGTGTTGTACCTTCTCTGGAGATTAAGGAGGCATAGAGAAAGAAGAGAAGAGAAAGGGAAGAAAAAGAGAAAGAGTGCCCTCTTGGCACTTAGAGTTTCATTGGCTGATCTCTGAAGGGACTACACTATGCACTCATCCTACGTGGAATTTAGATTGATTAGTACTATTGAAATATTTGATATAATTGTGAGGGGTAATTGGTGATTCAAATCACCATTTTACCCCATTCTTTTTGCATTATCTGACATTCACTTTCATTTATATATCATTCTTGCTTGGAGTTCTATTATACATTGCATATATTGTGATCTTGAGAATTACTTTTGCCACTTGCTCCCTACGTTTGACCTCAGACTTATTTCTGATATTCGAGTTATAAATTTTATTTGTTTTTTGCATTGATTTGAACTATACTGCAATGCATTGATTTTAAAACCTGATTCAGAGTGAATAATAGTAGGAGAGGATGATGAAGGTGATGTAGGGGTAAATTGAGTTGAGAAAAACCGTTGTGGGGGTGAGGGGAAGCTTTTTCCCTACTCAATTTGAGTGAGAGGGAAGCAGATGTGGTCGGCGGTGAAGGTGGCCATGGCGGTGATAGCCAGAGTCGGAGAATGAGAAGGACGGGAAGAACGGAGACGAGAAGGTAACTACACCTAATTGGGAACAAGGGAAGCAAAGCCCCAACCTAGTTTCCTTATTGGATGAATGGAGCGAGGTCACGAGTTTGGCCGCCGACAAGGAGAAGAGAGTGAAATTTGAGCCAACAAAGGAGGTAGAGTTGCTCAAGCTTCGCATGAAGCTTTGTAGATGTATAAGGGAGGGAAGCCCTCTACCTATTGTACGTAGCAGAAGGCGAGGAAGTGGGTCATGGGAGATCATAGGTGCATTGGATTACCGCTGAAGAAGAAGGGATTTGACGGTCAATCGAGCACGATTTTAACTTGTAAGCAAAGGAGGCTTATATAGGAGTGAATGCCTTCGCAAAGGAGCCAAAATACGCAAGTCTTGCTTGCGCATTTGGCCAACTTTAAGCTTGTGAATCTCAAGCTCATCGGTGTGAATTCTGGCCAAATCAAACCTCAAGAGTCAGTTCATAAGATGTGGAATAGCTTGATTAACAATCTCACCAATTTTGGTGAGATTTCGTTGAGATTTGGTCATCCATTTCAAGAATCAAATTTTGACATTGGTGGATTCCAACAGCTGCACCTGCCTTCTTTGCTCTAGGAGGAAGATGGTTGTGGAGGGACCTTCTTGCAAGGAAATTCAAAAACTAGGGGCGTGTATGCAATGAAATGTAGAAGATTGGGGGCCATGTGTAATAAATAAAGATTTGTGGCCCAAAATACAAACTAGGTCAAGATAGACTCTTATTGGACTCAAGTTTTGGGGTTAACCTAATTTGGACCCAAGGAATCTAATGGTGACCTTAGATTTGAGTTTTGACCAAGTTTGAATGGGAAATTTACACATAGGCCTAAAACAAGATAAATTCTCACCTAAATCTCTCTTTTTGGTCAAGATGGGTTCCTTTGGTCAAAGTGAAAGTTCCAAACCTCTTAGAATATTTTTCAATGATTTTAAGGAGGTTTATGTTACATTTATTTCCACCAGAACCCATTTAATTGAGGCTAGGATGAAATTAGGGTTTTTATTAGTAAAATAATCCTCAAAATGTGAAAAAAAAAGTCTGTTTTAGTCAGTCTGAACCTACTTCTTGAAAATTTATGTTCTTTTGACCTTAGATGAAACCTTGATTAGTTAAGATGCAATTATGATTGGGCATTAAAATAGTAGAATTAATGGGATTTCTTGTCTTCTCATATTCAGTTCAGAATAGAGTTGTGACCTTCTCATGAATATTAAGGAGCATTTATTACTGTACTTAGGCTAAATTAGGCTTGTTAACTCCAATGATGGTGCTACTATCATACCCCCATTCCTAACTTTTGTTAATCCCTAGCAAAATCCTATCGGGCAAACCAGATCTCTAGACAAGATTTAACCATCAAGATGCCTACATGTGCCACTTCTATAGAAATCATATTAAAATACTAACTCTAGGCCTAAAGGTACTCAAGTACCAGCCAAGATCTAAACCTGACCATCCTCAACCTTGGGTCTGCAACAAAGGTTTCTAAGGCCCCAAAATCTACCTAGAGGTTCGTTGACCCCAGCGATTAAAGCACCCATGCATGCGTGCAGCAAGGTCTAGGTTCAATTTGCCAGTGTATTTTTGGAAGCAAGAGATATATATTTTTAAGAGTTTTCTCTCCTTTGTTTTTAGATTCCCCTACATCCAACATTGGATTGGCCTTAGACATGGTTTGTATTAGATTCCACATCCCCATCATCAATCCTTGAAGGGTCCCTGGCTTTCGATGCTTGTGATAGCACTGCCAATGATAACCCCTAGAACCCTGGCTTTTGACACTTCGTGATAGTGCTTCCCATGGCATTCTGTAGCTAAATCTAGGCCCTAGCAATCGACATTTTAGGCTAATGCCGCCCATGGCACCTAAACCAGCAAAAGGTGCTTACATGGCCCCAGTAAGATACTTAGATATCCTAGAAGACAAGTGCCGAGGAAACAATATGTTATAAAGCATCCTCAAGGGGAATATTTACTCCTCTCTGTAATAGGAACTCATACAACCAACTTGTGTTTTCAAGTCTCTCCTAAGTAAAATTTTTGAGAAAACATTTTTTTTCCAAAATAGAACACTTTATGGCATTATTTTTCATTAAGCACACTGAACCAGACTAGTGTGTGAATTTTGGGTGCCTAGGTTACCAAGTCCCACAAACCAAAGGGCAGACAACAAGGTTGAATACTCCTTAAGCCTTAGACTTAATACATCAACTTTGTAACTCCCTCAACCTCTTGAGAAGTAGTCTAGATCTTAACAAATATGTGAGTGTTTAAGCCCCAAAACAAGTCCAAGAGGCCTAAAGTTGGTATCCCTCACTAATATTGTTTTCTTTAGCACTTCAAGATTTAATTCATCATTTGATCCAACCCAAAACTTAGGTAGGTTCCATACTCAACTGTTAAAACTAACACAATTTTCCTTTTGCTCCTTTTTCTCTATTTTCCTCCTCAAAACATATTTTCAAATCAGCTCAAAATGTTTCCTCCCCTTTCAACCCTCTAAAGTATTGAATCTCATAGTGTTTTACACTTTAACACCCCCATGCCTAACATTTGCAATGTCCTCATTGTAAATTAGGTGGGTTCGCGTTCAGCCTAGTTCGTACTATAGAACAGGTTCGAATGGGTGGGTGAAAGGGTCATGATAACTGTTGAGGACAATTTCAAGCTCTAATACAAATATCGGACGTGGAGTCGATTATTTTAAGGTAGGAACCCAAAAGTGCAATATGAATTCAACTCAGAAATGGGTAAGAAGGGTCTCGGGTTTTCAAATAATGGGTTGCCTCCCGTTAAGTGCTAACTTTAACCCCATCAGCTGGGTGCAATGTAGCTCATGTTGAATGGAGGTCAAAAGACTCAATAGCCAGATTCAAATTAGTAAGTTCGAGGAATGGTTTCAGTCTTTGACCATTCACTACAAAAGGGTCTGAGTCTTGGCTAAGTTTGTTGATTTCCACGGTTCCATTTCCAAAGATCGTCCTGACTAGAATAGGTCTGGTCCATTTTGATCTTAGTTTTCCTAGGAAGAGCATGAGTTGGGCATCAAAGAGAAGCACTTTCTTCCCAGGAAAGAAAGATTTACATAAAATGTGCTTGTCATGAATGGCCTTGATCCGCTCCTTGTAGATATGAGAGTTCTCGTATGCATCATTGCGTCACTCATCAATCTCACTCATTTATAATTGGCGGTGGATTACGACCTCCCTAAGATCCAGATTTCACTTCCGTACTGCCTAGTTGGCCTTATGCTCCATCACTACCGGAAGGTAGCATGCTTTCCCGTACACGAGTCTAAATGGAGACATAACTAGTTAGGTTTTATGGGTGGTCGTATAGGCCCATAATGCTTTTGGAAGTCGAGATGACTAGTGATGGGAACACCATCGTGAGCCATAACTAGCCCAATTTGGTCTAATAAAGCTGATAAAAGCTCCTACATATCCATCAAATGGTCCTAAGGGCATATTATCCTGCTTTGAAAAGAAGAGAAGAATACAAGGTTATTTCTGCAAAATTAACAGCATTCCACAAATACAGAATAACCATGGGGTATTTCAGGGGTTTATTAAAGGTCAAATGGTCATTAATGTTTAATAAGTGGGTTCATGTAGAATGAAACAGGTTTTCACGCATTTCAAGAATTAATGGACATCTGAAACCTTAAAAATTGACCTCCTTAATTAACTGAGTTTTTGGTCAAGATAAAATTCATATCTAAACCTTACAAAAATCGTAGAAAAATATTCTCTAAGGTTTGGTACCTTTGATTTCACCATTGAAATCCATTTTGACCTAAAATAGTCTCAGATAGATAATTGCCCTAATTTGAGTTTTTGCATAAATTACCCAGTCAAACTTGGTCAAACCAAAATCCAACTTCACCATTAGATTTTTTGAGTCCAAATTAGGTTTTTACCAAAATTTGGGCCCAAACTGAGATCATCTTGACCTAGTTTGTATTTTAATCCTATTCTAACTCTTTTTTACAAAAAACCCCTCAACTTTGGAAATTCTTACAAAAAGCCCCCAACTTCTTCATCTTCTTTGCAAATTGGTCCTTTCCACCATTAGTGGTCAACCGACCTCCAAGTAGCCTTCGACCAAGCCAAATCCTACTAAAATCTCAATCAAATCCCACCAAATTTGGTGGGACTGATGTTCACACCTAAGGAAACCTGTTGTAATCGTTTCTAACTGCTAACTCCCTCTGATTCGTGTGTGCGAACCCACGAAATCAGTGGGGTTCTTCTTGAATCCTAAGCAAGCTAATGAAGCTTGTTTTCTATTCTAGAGCTCTCCTAGGGCCTATAAAGGACCTCCCTCGCCTGCCTCACCTCCTTAGAGAGTTTTTGAGCCACAATTCCTCTTCTTTCCCCTACCTCCAGCTCGCTCCAACTCATCTCCAGCGACCATCCTCCATTCACTTCGTCAGCCACCACGTACAATAGGTGGCTGGTTCATCTTCCTTGTTTCATTCCATGCCTCGCAATACTGGCGAGGAGCACTCCAACCCCCTCTTCATCATCGTACCCTCTCCTAAAGCACCTTCCTTCTCCGATGTTGGCCATACCACAACCAGCGTCTCCTCCATCTTCCTTCATCTGCTAGCTATCTCCATCAACTCCTCAACCTCTACTAATCACAACCACATCTCCAAACTTCGACTTCGACCACTATTACGCCTAATCCGACTTCATCTTCTACCTCATCGACATACCTCCAGTAAGCTCGCGCGCCCGCTCTACTCCACCAAACCTCCTGCCACAGATCTCAAAAGCTCCCCCACATCCACACGAGCAAAACCCCTCAAGAAATTGAAGGGATTGCTTACCCTAACCCTCCACCGAACACCTCCACGAACTCCGACCTTCTCCGCCTTCGCCACACTCACACACACACTTCCATAGCACACCACTCCCACCACCACATTTGCTGCACTCGCACAAAGCTTCTGAGTATATTTGACATGGCTGTAAGACCGTATTGGTGTTTTTAGGTACTCCACGGGACGACGGCTGATTAGCCCATATTTGTGGGCTATTTAAGTATTTAAGTGCCTAGACATTAGGTTAATTCTAACATTTATATAGCATAAATTAGGATGTAAATAGATTAATTCATATTTCTAATTTAATTATATAATTCATGCATTGCATTCATATTTTAAATGCATTTAGAATTAACTTAGAATTGCATTCATTTAATTAGTTAACCAATTAGCTGCATTGCATGTATTAATTTAAGTTAACATAAAAGTTGAGGGTTTGTATATAAATAACCATAATATTTAACAATATCTTTTATTCTTCTTCTTTTCAGCAACGGCTCGGCTGCCGTTGCAACGCCCCCTACCGCACTAAAGCCTACATTCATGGATCAGTGGAGAAGGTGGATCTGCTCTCGCCTCTCCATTCAAATTCATGCAGGAAGCTACAAAAAGAGGAGAGAAGCTGCCGAGCGGAGTAGGCCTCCACCCCAACAATCCACACTGTGCAGAGAGTTCATCTCGTCCATTCCACCACCGCCAGCCTCAACCGCGGCGACGAGCCTCCACCACTATGGGCGTGTGGTGTGACAGGCCACACCGCCATCCGAAGATCATCTGCATTACTGTAAGCACCTCGCAGTGCACCACCCTCGCCATCGTCACCAACAACCACCGCCGCAGCTACTGCAATTTCACTCCTCAGTGAGTTAAGACATCTGGGAAGTTTCCCGGATGTCTGAAGCTTCCAACACCACTCCAGCACAACTGCCATTGCGCTGCATCTCCTCCAGCGCCAACCACCAGCCCACGCATGCCTCTCTAGTCTATAGTAGCAACCACCCTTGCTGCGCTTCACTTCCAACGCGCCTACAGACCATGCACCTCCTGCAGTAGCATCTGCCTCCACGCGCGCACCCTGCAACACCGGCCACCAACTCCTCTCCTACGTGCGTATACACCGCCTCCAGTAGGCGTGCGTTCTCCAGCGCTTCAGCGCACTCACCTGCAGCGCCAAGCCCATGCCTGCTCCTTGCAGCTCGCCCGCCAGCAACCTTCAACGCGCTCAACTCCCGCGCGCTTGCACCTACCGTCTGTAGCACCCCCCGTCGCCACCTGCAGTGCCTCACCAGCGCGTGCGCCAGCATCACCTTTAGCACGCTCAACTCCCACGCTCCCGCAACAGCAGTGCCCGCACGCACCACCTGTAGCAACCTTCGTGCGCGCACTGCCGCCCCTCCTCCAGCAGGTGCAGCCACCGTCGAAAGCCACCTTCGCCGGAGCTTCGTCCGGCTGGCTGCAGCCACCTTGCGACTCGCCGCCACCACCGCTGCGAAGCCCTCGGTCCAAAGAACTTCCTCTGAGCTTCACACCTTCAGTCATTCATTCCTCTTCGCGCACGGCCAAGGGGAAGAAATCCCCTATTTTGCTACAGTACATGCCCCATTAATAATTACATTTTCTACCATTGCCAACTTTTATTGATATTTTATTAAATCTGCATTGCAAAAAATATCCTCTAGTTGTTAAAAATTGCCATTTCAGCATGTTTTCTTGATTCTACCTTAATCTGAAGGCAAATTTGGCTCGATTCTTGTCGAAATTAACTATGAATATACGTTTTGAGCTAGTGCAAATTTAAATACGTCATTCCCTCCCTATGGATATGACCCACTCTTCTGCGAGTGGTTATTTTAATTATTGATTAGTCGATTTTTCCACCACGTAAAACTACAAACAACTTGAAAAGAGAACAATCGACTCGTCAAAATGGCGCCGTTGCCAAAGAGGCAACAGACGCAATAATTTCACCTGATTTTATTTTGATTATTTCTCAATTGTGTAGTGATTTGACCATTTATTATTTTTTTCCTGTGCGAGAAATTTTGTGCGAGGAACCAGCCATCATGAGAGGCGACCCTTGACGTCGCCAGAGGAGAATTGGTCGAGCTACTTTGAAAAGGAGGAGAAGGATGAGGATGCGACGGTCATCATTGTACATTTAGTCGCTAATCTGATTAGAGTAGAATTAAGACTTTAGATTTAATTTTTCATTGCATTTGCTTTGAAACCCTTATTTTGGGGTATATTTTGAGGGGTTTGTTCCCCGATTTTGTTTTAGGCCCATGTTGGGTAATTTTTGGGAGCTTGTTCCCTTTTCTTTAGATTTAGGTTTTTAGGCCCGATTTTGTGGATTGTTTACTTTTATTTGCTTGTGCATAAGTAGTTTAAAAATAAAATAAAATAAACGAGCTGCCTGCTAGAAGCTTCCTGCCCTTAGGACGAACCATTTAGGTCTGTATGAGTAACCTCTAGATTTACTTCTCTGCATTGCATGCATTCTCTCATTGTGGATTGCTGGAAGCAAGGTATGCATTCTCTTATTTTGCATCCTATTCTTGATCACACATTGCATTTGGATTTAATTTAAAGACCACAAAATTTATCTTGAAGCGATCTAACAAGTGGTCACATATTTTCTAGAAAAAGGACTAATTAAAGGAGGAACATCTAAAAAACCAAGGATTTGATTTTCAAACATGGTGTGAGATTCAAAATTCAAAATCCTTTTGCGGTGAATGCACACTTATATCTTTTGCACCACAGCACTCATTTAGACACTCCTAAGTCTTGAAACGACTAGGACAAGAGCCCTCCTACCGTTGGATTCTGAAGTGTTCGGAACTTGAGAACAAAGGTTTTGTAAATCCAAAGAGGGGGATACCCTATCATGGATTTTTGGAGGTAGTTGAGAAGCACCGCGAAAGCACAGCTTCAAAGGAAGGCTTAGGCCTACTTGCATCCCTCGATCTTCCGTCTTTGGATTTACTTGACCATTTGAGATTTAGGGAAGAATACCTAAGCTCCAACTAGGTCTTTTTAGGCATTTCGAAGGTTGACAATAGGTGCGCAATTGATTGGGCAACTTGCTTTGTCACCTACAATTTGAACTAAAGTCAAAAGCCTAAATTTGTAAAGACCGAACAAGTCCTTTTGAATTGTATTTGTAGTGCATGCTTGGTAGGCATTCTCTTAGGAGACAACTTGTGTTTGATCCTGAACCTGAAAGAATCTTAAGAAGAGACCTTCCAAGGGTAGAAATGGCCGGTCAAAGGAGCCTTAAGGAATATTTCATCCCAACCAATCAAGCTGGCCCTGCACTACGTAGACCTGGAGGGGACAATCCGTATGAGATCAAAAGTAGTACCATATCCTTGCTACCCTCCTTTTATGGTACTACTAGGGAAGACCCTTACAGGCATATAGAGGAATTCACCGAGGTCTGTTCCACGGTGAAGCTGCAGGGTGTTACTGATGATGCTCAAATACGGACCCTCTTTCCCTTCTCCCTTAAGGACAAAGCCAAGTATTGGTATCACACCCTTGATAATATAAATACTTGGGATGCCCTGAAGAAGGAGTTTTTGAAGAAGTACTTCCCCATGAGCAAAACAAATCACTTTAGGAGGGAAATCATGAGTTTTGTTCAAAAGGATGGGGAAGCATTCCACGATGCGTGGGAGCGCTTTAACGACTTGCTGAGACTTTGCCCACATCACCAGGTGCCTAAATGGCAACTAGTTGAAAGGTTCTACACTGGACTTAATGATTCGCATAAGAAAACTGTGGATGGTGCCTGTGCAGGAACCTTTCTATCTAGGACTGAGGATGAAGCTTGAAACTTATTTGATACTTTGAGTGAGAATTCTATTCACTTGAATTCTGCCTACATGGATAGAAAGCCCACTCTCATGCAAAGAAAGTTGGAGGCGAATGAGGCAAGGGACACCCAGAATTTAGCCTATCAGATTCAATTATTGAATCAAAACATGGAAAGGCTTATGTCAAACCCGAGTTCATTCGTATCTAACACCTCCACATCCCAAGCTTTCGAATCCTTAATTTGTCAAGGCAATACACACGCCACTGTGGATTGCCACTTGGCCTCCCAATTCCCTGAGCTTGTACAAGTGGATTTGAATGCTGCTCAAGGGTTTCGTCCTAGACCTCGTAATGACCCTTTCTCCAACACTTATAATAAGGGATGGAGGAACCACACAAACTTTTCATGGAAACAAGGAAATGTCTCAAATTCAGGGAATTACAAACCATAATCCTTTCAAAACCATCAAATGAACCAACCTCAGATCTTTGCCCAATCTAAAACCTCTGAGATGGATGAATTGAAGGCGATGTTGAAAACTATGTAGGAAAGTCAAAGTGCCATCATCCAATCTCATGACAAGGCTATACATGAGATGAAATCACAAATTGGACACCTTGTTGAGGCCGTTAGACAAAGGGAGACTGGGAAGCTCCCCAGTGCTGCTGAGGAAAATCCTAAAGGAAAAGGGATTGTCTTTAGGGAGCATGCTCAGGCAGTGACTATTCTGAGGAGTGGGAAAGAAATTTCCAAACCCGATGCTCCTATAGTCTCACCCCCTAAAAAACCATCCACCCCGACTTTCACCCCCACCGAAGAAGACTTGCCCAAATCTTCTCCGCTTGAAATCACCTCACCAGAAGAAGTTGCCCCTATTCCACCCCTTACTCAACATGACAATCCTTCCACCCAAAGATCGAGAGTGCCTTTTCCAAAGCGCTTATCCACCTATGGGCAGACTTCTGCTGGCTCATCTGGAGCCAAAGATAAGACGAATGAGATTATGGAAACTTTCAAGCGAGTGCAAATTAACCTGCCTTTGCTTGAAGCTATCAGGCAGATTCTATCTTATGCCCGCTTCTTAAAGGACCTGTGCACGAAAAGGTGTCAATCTCGAAAACAGGTCCAATCAAAAGTTGTCTTGCCTGATTCTGTTAGCTCAATTGTTCAACATGGCACACCCCCGAAACTTAAGGACCCAGGAGCCCCATACATCTCTGTAGTTATTGGTGACTTACAAATTGATGAGGCTCTACTTGATCTAGGTGCAGGGGTGAACATCTTTCTGAGCTACATGTATGAACAACTTGGGGGAGGCAATTGAAGCCTAGCCCTGTAATCCTTCAAGTTGCTGATCGATCACTTAAGACACCACGGGGAATTTTGGAAGATGTCCTCATAAGAGTGGAGGATTTCTTCTTTCCCGTTGACTTCTTAGTTTTGGACACTAGCCATACCAACAAGCCAACCAAACCCTCCATCATTTTGGGCCGCCCCTTCCTTGCAACTTCGCATGCTTCAATCAATTGCAATACTGGGGCATTGAAAATGGGCTTTGGGAACAGGAAAATCCGGCTTAATGTGTTTGATGCTTACAAACAAGCCGGACTTGAGGATTGTTCTCAAGTTGAGGTGATAGATGACCTGATTGAAGAGGCAACCCCTGCAATGTTATGTGATGACCCCCTTCAGCATGTCATGCTAAATGAGCATTCCCATCTCTTGGAGGAATGTGAAGGGGATATACTAGAACTTGAGGAATTGCTAGGTGTTTCTGCTGAGTCTCTTCCCCCATCATTTCCGCCGAAGGTAGATCTGCTACCTAAGATGGGGACATCTATTATGAAACCCTCAACCATACAAGCCCCCGACCTTGAGTTGAAACCCCTCCTTGACACTCTCAAGTATGTTTTCCTAGGTGCCAATGATACACTCCCCACTATCATTTCGACTATGCTATCTGAGGCACAGGAGGGAGCCTTGATTGAATGCCTGTCTAGGCACAAGGAAGCTATTGCTTGGAGTATTGCTGACATTAAGGGAATAGACTCTACACTCTACATGCACCACATTTATACTGATGATTCCATCAAGCCATTCAGGGACATGCAGAGACGTCTGAACCCTAATATGAGAGAGGTGGTAAAAAAGGAAATCCTGAAGTGGTTGGACGCCAAGATCATATATCCCATTGCTGAGAGTAAATGGGTCAGTCCCATTCATGTGGTGCCAAAGAAGGCAGGCTTTACTGTGGAACTCAATGACCAAGGTGAACAAGTTGTCACTAGACCCTCAACTGGATGGAGGGTCTATATTGATTACCGCAAGCTGAACACCGCACCCAGAAGGATCACTTTCCTCTACCTTTTATTGATCAAATTCTTGAAAAATTGGTAGGGAATAAGTACTATTGCTTTCTTGATGGATATTCTGGGTAGAATTAGGTGGCAGTCTTTCCTGATGACCAGGAAAAGATGACATTCACGAGTCCTTACGGTACTTTTGCATTCAGGCGTATGCTGTTTGGATTATGTAATGCCCCTGCAACTTTCCAACGATGTATGATGTCTATCTTTTCGGACATGATTGACGAGTGTGTTGAAGTGTTTATGGATGACTTCTCCATTTATGGCTCGTCTTTCGACCAGTGTCTCCTGCACCTGGAGAATGTGTTGAAGCGATGTAAGGAGACTGGTTTAGTCCTCAGTTGGGAGAAAAGTTACTTCATGGTACAGAAAGGAATTGTACTTGGGCATGTCGTACCCGAGCAAGGTTTGGAAGTAGATAAAGCCAAGATTGATTCTATTTCCAAACTTCTATTGACTACGAATGTCAAATAGATTAGATCCTTTCTGGGCCATGCTGGCTTTTATAGGCGCTTTATTAAAAATTTTAGTAAAATTTCTAGGTCACTTTGTGACTTGTTGGTGAAGGAATCTTCCTTCAGTTTTGATTCAGTGTGCCGAGGCCTTTCAAACTCTAAAGGAGGCCTTGATCTCTGTGCCTATTCTCCAAGCTCCTGATTGGACACTCCCATTTGAGCTTATGTGTGATGCTTCGGATTATGCAGTGGGAGCAGTCCTTGGACAAAGGGTTGACGGAAGACCTCATGTGCTGCATTATGCAAGCAAGACTTTAACTGAACCTCAGCAAAACTACACCGTCACTGAAAAAGAATTACTTGCGGTAGTTTTTGCTCTGGAGAAGTTTAGGTCTTATCTGCTTGGGTCTAAGGTGGTTATTTTTACTGATCATGCAGCAATGAAACATCTCATTGCTAAGAAAGATTCTAAGCCACATCTAATTAGGTGGATCCTACTCCTTCAAGAATTTGACTTGTAAATACGTGAAAAGAAAGGAGTAGAAAATGTTGTGGCTGACCACCTGTCTCGCCTTCCTCTTAATGACTCTCTTTCTAGAGACATTCGCGAGACATTTCCCGATGAAACTCTGATGGCGGTAACACCAACTTTACCTTAGTATTCAGACATTGTAAATTACTTGGTCATTAGACAAACTCCGGGCTCTTGGGATGAGCAGAAAAGAAAGAGATTCATTTCTCAGGCAATATATTTTCATTGGGAAGAGCCAGAATTATTTAGAATTGGATAAGACCAAGTATTGAGACATTGTGTACCTGAAGAGGAATAACAAAGTGTGCTGAGTTTTTGCCATGAACTTCATTGTGAAGGACACTTTGGTGCTAAGAAAACTGCTTTTAAGGTTCTCCAGTCCAGTTTTTGGTGGCCTTCCTTATTCAAGGATTCTCATAATTTTGTTAAGGCCTGTATTAGATGTCAATGGACTGGAATGATTGGGAAGAGGAATGAAATGCCTCAACATCCTATTCAATCTGTTGAAATTTTTTATGTGTGGGGAATTGACTTTATGGACCCCTTCCTGTCGTCCCATGGTTATGAATATTTCTTGGTGGCAGTTGATTATGTCTCTAAATGGATAGAGGCCATTCCTACGCGCACCAATGACCACTCCGTGGTTTTGAAATTTGTGAAGGCCAATATCATATCCCGTTTCAGCTACACCACGACTATTATAAGTGATGGGGGACCTTATTTCGGAAACCACCACTTCAATCGACTAATCAGGAGTCTGGGAGTGACTCACAAGGTCGCTACCCTTTACCAACCTCAGACAAGTGGCCAAGTTGAAGTGTCAAATAGGGAGATAAAAAATATTTTGGAAAAGACCGTTAAACCTGATAGGAAAGACTGGTCCCAAAAGCTCGATGATGCTTTGTGGGCTTATCAAACAACCTATAAGACCCCTTTGGGTACTTCTCCATTTCAGATTGTGTATGGAAAAGCATGCCATTTAACTATTGAGTTGGAACATAAGGCACTTTGAGCTATTCGAAGTGTTAATATGGATTTAGAGAAGGCAGGTAAGGCACGACTTCTAGAATTAAGTGAGCTTGAGGAATGATGCTTATGACACCTCTCAAGCTTATAAAGAAAGAACTAACGTCTTGCATGATAAGTTTATACTTCGAAAGACCTTTGAGCCTAACCAACAAGTCTGGCTTTTCAATTCCAGACTTAAGCTTTTTCCTAGGAAGTTAAAATCTCATTGGGATGGGCCTTACATAATCACCAAAGTATTTCCGCATGGAGCTGTGGAGATTAAAAATCCTTCCTCTTCAGTAACTCCCTTTATCGTCAACGGTCAACGGTTAAAACCTTACATAACTTTAGATGGCCTTCTGGTTGATGAAATCACTCTTGAGGAGCCTTAGCTCCTACCATTCTCCGCCTCAAGTAATATCTTCCTTTAACTATTTTTGTTTTCAATGAGGACATTGTTTGAACCAGGCATGGGGGAGAGGACCTGGGGCATTTTGTTTATAGCATGCATTAAAAAAATATTTATTTTGAGCTTAACTGGCTAGGTCCTGCATTCTTAAGCAAATCAGAACTCTTGGGTAGACTAAATTAATTTTAGGGTCAAACTTTAGAAGCTAAATGAGCTACTATCTTTAGACCATTAGGGTCCTTTGTGGACTTAAAAACTTAAGTAGGAGTTAAGTTGCGGACCATTCCTCAAGAGGTTGAGGAAGGGAAGCTAGGGTTTGAGTTAAAAGGTGGGGTAGTACCTAGAGTCTTGTTTTACCTTTTGGTTTACAGGTCCTTGTAACCCAAGCATCCAAATTTCACACACTTGGTCTGGTAATTAACTTAATTTCTTTCTTTCTTAAAAGAGATTTGGTTCTCTTAGTTTTGACTTAGGAGAGGCTTGAAAACACATTTTGATTGGAAGAGTTCCCGCCGCAGGAGAGGTGGAGTATATACTCACCTTGAGGATGCGATGATAACATATTACCTCCTCAGCGCTTGTCTATTAGGATATCCATCCTACTGGGGGCATGTAAGTGCATTATGCGGTTCAGGTACCATGGGCGGCCCTATCTCGAAGTGCCGATTGCCATAGCCCTGAATTCGCTTAAGAAATCCATGGGCGATACTATCTCGAAGTGTCGGTTGCCAGGAGTTCTTGGGGTCGCTATGGGTGGTGCTATCTCGAAGCATCGAAAGCCAGGCACCCTTCGAGGTATGGTAATGGGGACAATGAATCCGCCACAGACCGTGTTGATAGCTGATCTGAGGTTAGACTTAGAAGAATCAAAATATATATATATATATTATTCAAAAAAAAAAAACTTTTTCCTTTAACTCAAATAACTCAGACCAATGCACATGCACGAATGCTTTAATCTCAGGGATCAATAAACCTTAGGGTAGAGTCAGAAATCAGGGAAACTTATGCCCGCAACTCATCTTTAGTCGACCTAGTCTGTAACTTAGCAACTACTTAGGAACCTTGGGTCTAGAGTCTGAACTTAATATGTTTCTGAAGGAAGACCAATTGGGTTGACTAGTCTATTTGGAGTGCTAGGTTTCGTTTAATTTTGCTAGGGACTAGCAAAAACTAGGCTTGGGGGTATTTGATTAGACCATATTTATGGGCTATTTAAGTATTTAAGTGCCTAGACATTAGGTTAATTCTAACATTTATTTAGCATAAATTAGGATGTAAATAGATTAATTCATATTTCTAATTTAATTACATAATTCATGCATTGCATTCATATTTTAAATGCATTTAGAATTAACTTAGAATTGCATTCATTTAATTAGTTGACCAATTAGGTGCATTGCATGTATTAATTTAAGTTAGCATAAAAGTTGAGGGTTTGTATATAAATAACCATAATATTTTAACTATATCTTTTATTCTTCTTTTCAGCAACGGCTCGGCTGCCGCTGCAACGCCACCTGCCGCACTAAAGCCTACATTCATGGATTAGCGGAGAAGGTGGATCTGCTCCCGCCTCTCCAGTCAAATTCATACAAGCAGCTACAAAAAGAGGAGAGAGGCTGCCGAGCGGAGTAGGCCTCCACCCCAACAATCCACACTGTGCAGAGAGTTCATCTGATCCATTTCACCACCGCCGGCCTCAACTACGGTGACGAGCCTCCACCACCGTGGGCGTGTGGTGTGACAGGCCACACCGCCATCCGGAGATCGTCCGCATTACTGTGAGCACCTCGCAGTGCACCACCCTCGTCGTCGTCACCAACAACCACCGCCGCAGCTACTGCAATTTCACTCCTCAGTCAGTTAAGACGTCCGGGAAGTTTCTCGGACGTCTGAAGCTTCCAACGCCACTCCAGCACAACCGCCCTTGCGCTGCATCTCCTCCAGCACCAACCACCAGCCCACGCACGCCTCTGCAGTCTGCAGCAACAACCACCCTTGCTGTGCTTCACTTCCAACACGCGTGCAGACCGCACACTGCCTTCAGCACCATCCGCCTCCACGCGCGCACCCTGTAACACCGGCCACCAACTCCTCTCCTTTGTGCGTATACACCACCTCCAGCAGGCACGCGTTCGCCAGCACTTTAGCGCGTCACCTGCAGCGCCAAGCCTGTGCCCTCTCCTTGCAGTGCACCCACCAGCAACCTTCAGCGCACTCAACTCCCACGTGCCTACCCCAACGCGCCTGCGCCTACCATCTGCAGCGCCCCCCCCGCCACCTGCAGCGCCTCCACCAGTGCGTGCGCCCGCATCACCTTCAACACACTCAACTCCCGCGCGCCTGCAACAGCAGTGCCCGTGTGCACCACCTGCAGCAACCTTCACGCACGCACAGCTGCCCCTCCTCCAGCAGGTGCAACCACCGTCGAAATCCACCTTCGTCGGAGCTCTGTCCGGCCGGCTTCGGCCACCTCGCTACTCGTCGCCACCACAGCTGTGAAGCCCTCAGTCCAAAGAACTTCCTCCGAGCTTCACACCTCCGGCCATTCATTCCTCTTCGCGCACGGCCAAGGGGAAGAAATCGCCTATTTTGCTACAGTACATGCCCCATTAATAATTACATTTTCCGCCATTGCCAAATTTTATTGATATTTTATTGAATCTGCATTGCAAAAAATATCCTCTAGTTGTTAAAAATTGCCATTTCAGCATGTTTTCTTGATTTTACCTTAATCTGAAGGCAAATTTGGCTCGATTCTTGTCGAAATTAACTACGAACATATGTTTTGAACTGGTACAAATTTAAATACATCATTGCCTCCCTGTGGATACGACCCGCTCTTCTACGAGTGGTTATTTTAAGGATTGATTAGTCGATTTTTCCACCACATAAAACTACAAACGACTTGAAAAGCGAACAATCGACTCGTCAACAGTCGCTACCCTCAACCTCTCTAATGAAGCCTTCAGTCCTCTAGTCACAACTCCTCCAGGTCTCACCTCAAGGTGCTGCGGCCCAGTCCCAGGTCCTTTGCCAAGCCCTCAATTTGGCACTGCACCCTCATCTTCGACCGCAATTAGGACTTCCTCAGCAGCAACTTCACGCAGAGAATTGCAGACAAGATAATCCAACATTGGGGACGTAGAAGCTGATTGCATGACATAAGAGGAAATCGTGTTCATACCCTATCGCCCAAGATCACCGAGGGTCATGCCCCCGCTCAAACACCTCCTCGCACTCACTCCTCACTCGCTACACCACATAGGTGGGTCTGGTTCCTAGTCCGATTACCCGATTAGTCAGGTTTGAGAGAAAGAAGAAGAGAAAAGAAAGAAAGAGAGGGGGGGTTTTGCCTCGCTCTCTAACTCTCTAACATTTAGAAATATGTCAGAGGAGTCCTTTGCCTCTATTGTGCGTGGCTGCTAAGTCTCTCTGTGGAGGCTTAAAGAGAAGAGGCTTCCATTGCCTCTGTTGGTTAAGGCATCTAAACGCCTACTCTGTCATCTGATATTCTGATGAAATTGATATTGTGGTTGAGTCATATATTAAGTGCTTGTAAAACTTAAAGAGTAATTTGGTGATTCAAATCACCATTTTACTCTAATCTATTTACACTTTCAGACTTGAGTTTTCTGATACATCATTGTTGATTATTCTTCTTGTTATAATTGCCCATATTTCTGCTTACTATTGTGATCTTTGAGATTAATTGCTATATTTGCTCCCTGTGTTCGACCTCAGATACTCTTTTGAATTCAAGTTATAAATTGTATTTGTTCATGTTGTTTCGGATATATTGCAACGAAGTGATTCTAAAACCCCAATTTAGCACGTTAACAACTAGTCCTTTTTGTCAAGTCGAACAGTGACTTGAAGAATTTTCTTGATCTCCCGATTGGAGAGCTCAGCCAGTCCATTTGTCTGGAGGTGATAAGGAGTCAAGACATAATGAAATACCCCATACTTTTTTATCAGGGACTGGAAGTGCACATTCATGAAGTAGGTCCCTCCATCAAAGATGATCGCGCGTAGGACACCGAACCGAGAGAAGATACGTTCATGAATGAATTTGATCACAACTTTATGATCATTAGTTCGGGTCAGAACAACTTTAATCCATTTGGACACGTAGTCCATAGCGAGAAGAATATACTCGAAGCTATTCGAATCTGGGAAGGGACCCATGAAATCAATCCCCCAGATGTCAAAAATCTTGCACACGAAAATTGGATTCAAGGGCATTATGTCGTGGTTGCTCATGTTGCCTAAGGTCCAGCAACGAGCGCGTGTCCTGTGATAATTGTGTGCATCTTTGAAGAGCATTGGCCAATAGAAATAGCATTAGAGGATTTTCACTACGATTTTGTCACCTGAGAAGTGGCCACCATAGACATGGTCATGGCAGAAAGATAGTATATCATTAACCTCGACGTCGGGAATGCATCTCTGAATGATCTGATCAGCACCAATGTGGCAGAGATATGGATCTTCCTAGACGTAAAATTTGGCATCTAAAATCAATTTGTCTTTCTTGGCTTTCAGCCAATCAAACAGAATCTGGTGTGATGCTAAATAATTCACTAAAGTAGCATACCAAGGAAGTCCAGTATCAATGGTCAAAAGATGCTCATCCGAAAAGTGCTCAGTAATAGGTTTGGAGGGGTCAATGATCGAAGAAGGGAGGGGGGACAAATGGTCAACTACCACATTCTGCTTTCCTACCTTATCATGTATCTCAAGGTCAAATTCCTGCAAGAGCAAGATCCATCTAATCAGCCTCAGTTTTGCATCCTTCTTCGTAAGTACCTTGCAACAATGTGATCCAAGTAAATAATGACATGGGAGCCTAGGAGGTATGATCTGAATTTCTCCAAACTGAATACTACAACCAGTAGCTCTTTCCCCATAATTCTGTAATTACGCTAAGCCTAATCCAGTGTCTTGCTGGCATAATATATTACCACTAGTTTCCCATCTATTTTCTATCCCAGCATCGCTCCGACTGCATAGTCAGATGCATCGCACAAGATCTAAAACGGTTGAGACCAATCAGGAGATTGTAGGATTTAAGCCTAGGTTACTCAGTTGCGCAAGATCTCAAAAGCGTGAATGCACTCGTGTGTCATCTCAAAGGGTGTGTCCTTTGAGAGAAGATTCATCAAGGGCATGCAATTTTTGAGAAATTAGATATGAATCATTGATAGAAACTAACATGCCCTATAAACAATCTGATGTCTTTGACCGAGGAAGGCACAAGTAATTTGGAAATCAAATTCACCTTGCCTGAGTCAACTTGGATACCTTTCTCAGATATAAGGTGCCCAAGAATTATGCCCTCTAGAACCATGAAAAGGTGATGCGGATTTTATGCTTTTTGTCACATATGCAAAATAGTGTCATTGTACGCGTAAAACCAATCAACTCTTAAATTTATAATACCTAGATGATGGAGTATCTAGGGTCGTCTAAGGAGGTCAAATTATTAATCACATGAAATGGTTCTCTCTCTCACCTCTCAAATCAACACTTGTATTTTTGTGATTTTAGTTTTTGTTGTTTTTATAGTTGTCAAAATATCGGGCACGAATGTGAGGATGGTATTACGCTAAAGACTACACCTATCAACTAAACCTAAGTGACAAGAAGAAAACCTTTTCTTCTAAGCCCACCCTAGACAAGTGTACCTAGGGTAATTAGAAGAACAAGGTGTGGTGAACTAAGCTACTAAGAACATGAAAAACACACTAACTAGAAAACATGAATTGGAAGGCAAATTGAAACTAGCAAATAGAGTACATGTACAGGAATGCTTCTTAACAAGAAAATAGTAAACCACTAGCTAGTACAAAGATAAAATAAAGATAGAAGAGAAGGTAATCCTCTGATTGAAGCTCGAAATAATCTTCACTCTAAGCTCGGTAGCTCCCAAGCTTGAAGAAGATGTTCCCTTGCTACTTTCTTCAATTGGTTCTCCTCTAAGGTGCTCCTCAAAGGGTGGATGTCCACCCTAGATTCTCCTCAATGCCTGGTCATCCTCCTTGGATGAAGAGCTCCTCGTCCTTGGCGTGGCACAAGGGAGAAGAAGAGAGAAGAAGAAGGCACCAAGGGGGCGAGTAGGTTGCCCCCTTAATCTTCTCTTCATCTCCTTCCTTGGCCATGGGTATGGTGGATATAGGTAGAGAAATGTGGCAACCAAGGATGGGAATTATGTTTTAGTAAGGTAGGGTATTTATAGGATGGGAAGGGGGTTGGTTCTGGTTTTTTTTGGAGGGAAATGAAGGGGTGCTTGGATATTTTTGGAGGGAAAAATGGGACGGAAATGAAGAGGTGCCTTGGTTTTCCCTCCAAAAATACCTTCTAGAAGGTGTTGATTTTTGAGGGAAAAAATGGAGGGTGGAGATGGGTTTTAATGGTGGATGTAGGGTAGTGATGGAAGGGATAGTTGGCACCAAAATGAAGTAGGAATAGGTGGTCTTTTTGGTGGAGCTAAGGTAGTAGGGTAGTCGAGTAGTAGGCCGTGAAGTGGAGCTAGGTTGAGCTAAGCTAAGCTAACTTAGCTAGTAGAGTAATGGAGGAATAGCTAGGGTTTGGATGAGGAGCTGAAGTTGTAGCAGCATGATATTCCTGGAGCTGATAGTAGCTGAAGTAGAGGTGCCTGAGAACTCAGAAGCTAGGTTGGCTTGCTAGTTCTTTGCTAGTAGCTAAGCTAAGATAATCTGAGCTGGCTTTTTCTAGTCTAGATCTTAGGTGAGCTGATGCTGGTCCCCCTGAAGGCTACCCAGCTAACTAAGATAGCTAGCTTAGGTCGTAGCTTGGCTCAACTAAGTTGAGCTGAGCTGAATCTTCGAGAGCTGGAGTTGAGCTAACTCGATCTAGTTGAGAACTTCTTCAGCCAACTAGGCTTAGCTTGTTGATGGCAGTAGCTAATCCTAGTCAGATAGTACTTCCAGGAGCTGGATGAAGCTGAGAGAAGCTAGGATCAACTAAGTTGAGCTAGCCTGAGCTCCCATTTAGCTAAGGTGAACTGAATGGAGCTGAGATGAGCTAGCCACAACTAGGTTGAGCTGGAATTGAGCTGAAGTCTATTGAGTTGAGCTAGCTTGAGCTACCATCCAGCTAAAATGAGTTGAATGGAGTTGAAATGAGCTAGTCTCAACTAAGTGGAACTAGATTGAGCTATGATCCAATTGAATTTGGGCTTCCTCTTCATCTTCTGCCTTTCAAAGTGTCAGGGTTTGTGGGATCTAACTCTCTGCTTATCCCTGACACTCAAATAAACATATTAAAAACACAAAAGAATGTAATTCATGCCTAACGCTATGGGTAGAGCATAGTCCAAGATACTTAAGCTGCAAAATGCACCTTAATGCTTCGTCTAAATATATGAAATATAAATATAGAGCAGCGCCGAGGCGGTAACATGTTGACATCACATCCTCAAAGGAGGAATTTTCCTCCTTCTCAGTAGTGGGAACTCAAACCAATAATATGCCTCAGATTTCACTAAGACTAAACAAAGGATTTTTCTAGTTTTTCTAAATATTTTAGATGTTGACTTGTGTGTGAATTTGACACAAGAATTTTCCAAGAGAGGTAAGTTTTTGGGTCAGAAACTAAGTCAAGTAATTTCCAGGTCACAACAAGAGATCAAGTCACCTAAATCATCATGAGTTCAAGAAGAATTTAGAGAAAGATACTTGATCTAATCTAAAAATAGACCCAGAAGTTCTAAAAATTGGATCCTCATTCTAGTCCCTAGTTTGTTAAAGATTAAATTTCATTATACCTTAAAATGAATTTTTCAACCTTAGTCCCGATTTTCAAAATTTTCTTCAAAAGGTTTTATGATTTTTCTATTATGAAAATACATGCAAAAGAAAATTGAATATTTTTAGGTTTTGAAAATCCTAAATCGATTGTCAAAATTTAAAAACACCCACATGCTTATGATATGCAAAGCCCTCATGCATTAGGAGGGAAAAGAGATCGCCTTAGTAAAAAGCGATCAATCCACTTTAGTGGAGTGCTAATTAGCCTAAGTACATGTAAAACATGCCTCATTAGATTGCAATTAGAGTTAAGTGTTAGTTTATATTAATTAGAGAATACTTTGGTAAAATTTAATACATATATTTTTATGCAGGGTTTTGAGTGCAATTTTCACCATCTCCTCCGCCAGTAGAACCGTGCCTCTCACAACCTATCAATAGCAGCACCTCATCGCATGGGCATTGTTAGAGGAGATCTCGCACGTCTTAAACCAAATGAGGGAAAGTCAGGGAAGATCTATTAAAGAAAACGCTCGCACATTGGGTTCAAAAGAGGAAGAACTACGGACGCCAGGGGATCATCTCTTCCATCCTAGATCACTGTGGAGAAGGCAAACTCAATGGCCAGAGAGTGCACGGTGTTTTAGAGCTAACTTCGTCGACGCCTGCACCCATCAACTTCCTCGCACGTAGACTGCAGCAGCAGGCCTCGCACGCACATGCGCACCCATGCCTTAGCGCAATAGCACTTCCTCCAGATGCACACACCAGCCTTGTGCACATCTCCTCTCCACGCACCACCAACGCCCGCGCGACCTTCCTGCTCAGCCACGGCAGTGGCACCACACCAAACCATGACCTCATCGCGCCTCATTTTCTTTCCTCTGTGAGCTAACTCCTCCAGTGTGCCCTCATCACGTGCAACCCTTCCACGCAGCAACTCCACACGCCCTTGCGTGCGCCATCCTCGCCTCGGTGCCACAGCCATAGAAGCTAGCCTTCCCCTCCTCTCCGTGCACTATTCTTCTTCTCCAAAGAAGAACCCAACGTCAACCGTTCATCTCCACACGCAACCGCCTCATCCGACCACCACACTCCACTCCATCGACGACATTCACCTCACCTCGACGCCACAAGCCTGACCACGCCCTCAAATACGCCGTCTGCGACCCACGTGCACGAGTGGACACCACCACTGCCGACGAGCATCTCCTCGTCGTCTAGCCGACTCTGGCCACGTAGTCAACGGGGTCACCGCCATCGCGATCCCCTCACCCCCAGCAACCTCCTCCGAGCTTCACATCATCGACCGTGCTTCCCTTTCCATGCGCCAACGAGGGGAACTAAGTCCCTTATTTCTCTACAGTAAAGGGTCAATTAGTATTTACATTGAGTGCCATTGCCAAACTCTGATTTTTTATTTTAATATTTGATATATTGAGTGAAATTGCAACTTCATGCTCGTGTTTTCTCATAATTACTTAGCTCTTGTTATTCATATCCTTCGACATTGGTTTTGGATTAAGATTTACACAATTTCTCTCTAATACATGTGCAATTGGAAATTACATAGATTGATCACATATTTATTGAATATTTTATTGAGGAAAAATTACACATATAACCTTACATTCTTGAGTTATTGTGTGTCATCTTTTCGTTGCATTTCATGTCAGATTTGACCATGGGTTTCGTACTCCATTACGAATACAAAAAAAATATTCGTGAATTTATTGCATCTATTCCTCCCTGTGGATACGACCTAATCCATCGTGGTTAGTTTTCTTGACAATTAGTTTTGTTCAGGATTTTTCAACCACGCGATTTCACTGCGACAACTTATGTTTCTAGTACACATTATTTCTGCAAGCGAAGAACGCCCGACCAAATGGCACCGTTGCCGGGGAGGCAATCGACGCAATAAATTCACCTGACTTTATTTCTGATTACTCTAAATTGCACATTTATCTGATCATTCTTTATCTTTTCTGTGCGAGGAATCTGACAAAGTGATAGGTGTAGCGGAGAGACGACGTAGACCTTGAGCAACACACCTCAGAGATAATCGCAAAAGCCTATGGGTCTTTATCCCACACGCGTGGAGACGCACAGAGGACCATCTAGGAGGATTCTTCCTCTTAGACTTCTGATTTAGAATTTTAGAATAGACTCTTTAGGATTAGCCTAGTTATTTGTTTTCTCACCCTTATACTCTGGGGCCAGTTTTTGGGAGAGTATCCCCGATTCTTTAGATTCTAGGATCATTCTGTGGTAGTTAGATCTTTTGATTGCGCATTTATTTTTACAAAAAACAAAAAAAGGAAAAGAAAATATATCCGAACTGCCTGCTAGAAGCTACATATCCATAGGACGACCATCTAGGATTGCTTGAGCAGCATCTAGATTTTCTTACTACATTGCATGCATTTTTGCATAGAAAAGTGCTGGAGCAAGGAACACATTTCTTATCTTACTGCATTAGTTATCTACACATGCATTGCATCTGAACATAGTTAAAGAAGACCACTTAAACTGATTTGAAAAGATTAATCAAGTGGTCACATTACTTCTTGAAAAGAAAGGAAAATATACAGGAAGTGTATGAATAACATGACTACGATTTTCAAAAAAAAAATCACTTTTCGTGTTGTGATGCACACTTCCTACACTGAGCACGCACTATAGGAACTGCACTAGGACTTGGACCCTTAAGGCTATAGGCATCGATCTCTTTATCGGTGTAAACCATCCTATCTCGCTTTGAAACAGTGGTATTAACGTTTGCCTGAGTGATTTAATACTCTAAGGAGGGGGACACCCCTTAAAGGAATTCAAGGGTAGTTAAGAGGCACCTCTAATGCATCGCCTCAAAGGAAGGGTTCGCCCTACTTGGATCCCTTGGTTCCATCCTTGGAGTACCTTTTTACTTGAGCATCTGAGAATATCATTGCAGCAAAGTGTATGTCTTTAGGGCACTCGAAGGTCAAGTTAGGGTGCGTAATTTTTGACAACTTGATTTATCACCCAAAAAGGACTAAAAGTAACCTCAACCTTCTTAACAATCATTGACCAGAAATTTCAAGTGCCTCATTTCTCTTGTATCACTTATGTGGGAATGGAGAAAAACTACCTTGGCTATATTTGGCCAAGCTGAAGAGTTGGAAGAGTACTTAAAGAACTTTAAATCAACAAAAGACCTCTTGCCTTGTGTTTGCTTGGTGTATGCTTGGTAGGTGCTCTCTTAGAAATAGTCTTCTACTCAACCCTGAGACTGAGAGAATTATAAGGAAAGCTAACCAAGAAAGAAGAAAAATGGCTGATGAAAGACCTGAAGAAGATATTAGGGTTGGTGAAAATCAGAGAACCTTGAGAGACTATTTCCTCCCTACAACCCATCAAGCCCTACCTATCTGAAAACCTAGAGTGGATAATCCATATGAAATCAAGAGCAGCACCATATCTTTGCTCCCATCTTTTTATGGTACTACTAGGGAGGATCCCTACAGGCATTTTGATGAGGACTCTATTTCCATTCTCCCTAAAGGATAAGGCCAATCACTCCCTCGATGCAAGGGTAAATGATTGGGCCACCCTTAAGGGAGAATTCTTGAAAAAGTATTTTCCTATGAGTAAGATCAACCATTACATAAGAGAGATTATGGGTTTTACTCAACAGGAAGGGGAGCAATTTCACAAGACTTGGGAGCGCTTTAATGACCTTCTTAGGTTATGCCCCCACCATTAGGTGCCAAGATGGCAGTTGGTCAAAAGGTTCTATAACGGATTATCTGAAAGGCACAGGCAAACCATCGATGATGCCTGTACAGGAACCTTCATGACCAAAACTGAGGATGAAGCCTGGGCATTATTTGAAACATTAAGTGACAATTCCATACATATGTCCTCTGCCTATCAAGAAAGAAAACCATCAATTTTGTGGAGGAAGATAGAGGCCCATGAAGCCGGGGCTACTCAAGATTTGGCTTATCAGATTTAATTGTTGAACAAAAACTTGATAGGTTTTTAGCAAACCCTGGCATGAACCCTCAAGCAGCCTCTATCTTTCAGGCTTCAAGTGAATGCCCCATTTACCAAAGCACAACGCACGCCACTACGGAGTGCCACCAGGCAAATCAATTCCCTGAGTTGATTCAGGCCGACCTGAACGCGGCCCAAGGTTTCCACCCACCTCCTTGTAATAACCCATATTCTAATACCTATAATCTAGGGTGGCGGAACCATCCAAACTTCCCATGGAAGCAAGGTGATGCTTTCAACTCAGGGAATAGAAGACCCCTACCTCCCCAACCCATATACTAGCCATCCTATGAAAACCCTCCTCAGATTAAGCCCTCTAAGATGGATGAACTTAAAGCCATGATGAAAGCGATGTAAGAGCATCAGAATATGGTCATCCAATCTCAGAATAAGATGATTACTGATATGCAATCCCAAATTGGTCATCTTACTGAGGCAGTTAGGCAGTGTGATCCGAGGAAGTTGCCTAGCTCTTCTGAGGAGAACCCAAAGGGCAAGGGGGTCATATTCAGGGAGCACACCCAAGCTATGATCGTGCTGAGGAGGGGAAAGAAAATCAACAAGCCTGATAACACTCCTACGGTCATGTCTCAGGAGTCCCCTCCTACACCCGACCCGACTTCCATCTCCATCAAGGAAGAGCCACATTGCTCTCCCTCGCCTGAAACCACCCACCCTGAGGGTTTTGTCAGTCCACCACCCCTCTCCCGCCATGACGACCCCTCTACCCAGAAGCCGAGGGTGCCCTATCCAGAGCACCTATCTGCTCCTAGGGAATCTACTGTTGGCTTGCCTAGAGCCAAGGATAGGACGGAGGAGATTATGGACACTTTTAGGCAAGTCTAGATCAACTTGCCTCTGTTGGAAGCTATCAAACAAATCCCGTCCTATGCCAAGTTTCTGAAGGACCTATGCACCCAGAAGCGTCGATCTAGGAGACAGGTCCAAGCTAAGGTCATCTTGCCTGACCATGTTAACTTGGTTCTCCAACATGGAACACCCCCCAAAATGACAGACCGAGGGGCCCTGTATATTTCAGTGGTTATAGGTAACCAACACATTGACGTGGCTCTGCTCGATCTAGGTGCGGGGGTGAATATTTTACCGAGCTCTGTCTATGATCTTTTGGGAGGAGGTGAGTTAAAGCCAAGTCCAGTCATCCTCCAGGTCGCAGACAGATCGCTTAAGACACCACGGGGATTACTGGAAGATGTCTTAGTGAGAGTGGACTTCTTCCCTGTTGACTTTCTTATGCTAGATATTGACCCATTGAATAAGCCCATTAAACCGTCCATTATTCTGGGATGCCCCTTCATGACCACAGCCAATGTCTCTATCAATTGTAGATCAGGGGCACTTAAAATGGGCTTTGGAAACAAGAAGATCCAGTTGAATGTTTTTGATACTTACAAGCAATTCGGATTTGAAGATTGTTCTCAGATTGAGGTTGTTGATGAAATAATTGAGAAGACTACTCCAGCACTCCTATGTAGAGCTCCCCTCCAAAAGGTCATATCTAAGGACCATCCTTCAATTAGTAAAGAAATTGAAGGGGAAATACCCAAATTAGAAGAGTTGCTGGGGATACACACAGAGTCTCTGTCCCCACCCTGGACCATGAAGGTAGATCCGCTACATGAGGCAGGGACATCTCAACTTAAACCCTCAATCCAAAAGGCTCCTGAGTTGGATTTGAAACCCCTCCCAAGCACATTGAAGTATTCTTTCCTTGGCCCTAATGACACGTTCCCTATTATTATCTCGTCTACATTATCTGAATCGCAGGAGGGAGCTCTGCTTGAGTGTTTACAAAGGCACAAGGAGGCAATTGCTTGGTCAATTGCTGATATTAAGGGTGTTGATCCCTCCCTTTGCATGCATCATATATACACGGATGATTCTGTGAAAACCTTCCAAGACATGAAGAGAAGGCTCAACCCTAATATGTGGGAGGTTGTTAAAAAGGAGATTATGAAATGGCTAGATGCAGGGATTATCTATCCCATTTTAAATAGTAAATGGGTCAGTCCTATTCATGTGGTGCCCAAAAAGGTAGGAATCACTGTGGAAGAGAACAACCTAGGAGAGTTGGTAACCACTAGACCCTCAACTGGTTGGAGGGTCTGCATTGATTATCGCCATTTAAACACAGCTACCCAGAAAGACCATTTCCCCTTACCGTTTATCGATCAGATTTTGGAACGACTGGCGAGGAACAAGTACTTCTGTTTCCTTGACGGGTACTCTGGGTATAATCAAATAGCTTTCTTTCCTGTCGATCAGGAGCGTACTACCTTCACGAGTTTGTATGGTACATTTACGTTCCACCGAATGCCATTCGGGTTATGTAATGCTCCTGGCACTTTCCAACGATGTATGATGGCTATATTTTCTGATACAATCGACGAGTTTGTTGAGAGTTTCATGGATGACTTCTCCATTTATGGCTCATCATTTGACCTATGCCTTTCGCACCTTGATAAAGTCTTAACCCATTGCAAAGAGGCAAAGCTGGTGCTTAGCTGGGAGAAAAGCCACTTTATGGTCCATCAAGGCATTGTGTTAAAGCATGTAGTTTCCGAGAGAGGATTAGAGGTGGATACTGGAAAAATTGATTCCATCTCTAAGCTTCCATCGCCCACCAATATTTGTCAAGTTAGATCTTTTCTTGGCCATACTGGATTTTATAGGTGCTTCATTAGAGATTTCAGTAAAATCTCTAGGCCACTCTGTGACATGTTAGCGAAGGATGTCTCCTTCAATTTTGATGATAAATGTGGTGAGGTTTTCCAAGTCTTGAAGAAAGCCCTTATTACCATGCCGATTCTCCAAGCACCAGATTGGACCCTCCCGTTTGAGCTAATGTGCGATGCTTCTGATTTTGCAGTGGGAGCAGTCTTAGGTCAAAGGGTTGGTGGCAAACCTCATGTGCTGCATTATGCCTGCAAGACCCTTACAGATCCTCAGCAAAACTACATGGTCACTGAAAATGAGCTTCTTGCTATAGTGTTTGCTTTGGAAAAGTTTCGGTCTTACCTTTTGGGATCCAAGGTTGTGGTGTTCACTGATCATTCAGCTTTAAAGCATCTTTTTGCTAAAAAGGACACCAAACCTCGCCTAATTCATTGGATTCTGCTACTCCAGGAGTTTGACCTGGAAATTAAAGATAAGAAAGGAGTTGAGAATGTGGTAGCAGATCATCTATCTAGGATCCCTATCCAGGCATCAAACCCTGCTGGCGGTATCCAAGAGACTTTCCCTGATGAGTCTCTGATGGCAGTGGAGGCTAAAACTCTTTGGTTCGCTAACATAGTGAACTATCTGATCACGAGCATTACCCCCAGTACTTGGGACAAGCAGAAGTGAGACAGGTTTCTTGCTGGCACTAAATTTTATCACTGGGAGGAACCCGAGCTTTTTAGAATAGGCCTTGACCAGCTTTTCCACGGTTGCATCCCCGACGAAGAACAGAGTGTTTTAAGTTTCTACCATGACCTCCAAAGTGGAGGGCATTTTAGTGGAAAAAAGACTGCCCATAAGGTTCTTCAGTCTAGCTTTTGGTGGCCCACCTCATTCTGAGATGCACATACATATGTGGGTGCACATCTACGTTACTAGCAGATAGGAACCATCGGAGAAAGGGATGAGATGCCCCAGCAACCTATCCTCCCTATTGAGATCTTTGATATTTGAGACATCGACTTTATGGGTCCCTTTCCAATGTCCTTCGGATATGAGTACATCCTTGTGGCTGTGGACTATGTATCGAAATGGATAGAAGCCATACCCACGCAAACTAATGACCATTCCATGGTCTTGGGTTTTGTTAAGGATAATATCATTTCTCGATACGGGTGCCCAAGGACGATCATAAGTGATGGAGGACCTTACTTCAAGAACATACACTTCAAACGACTACTCCAATATTTTGGAGTCAATAACATGGTAGCCACACCTTACCATCCCCAAATGAGTGGGCAAGTTGAAGTGTCTAATAGGGAGATTAGATGAATTTTGGAAAAAACTGTCAGGCCAGACCGTAAGGATTGGTCTAAAAAACTAAATGATGCTCTTTGGGCCTACAGAACAGCATATAAGACTCCCTTGGGCATGTCTCCTTTCTGGCTTGTCTACGGAAAGGCATGCCATCTTCCCGTTGAACTCCAACACAAAGCTTATTTAGCTATTAAAAGTGTTAACTTGAATATGGATAAAGTGGGAAAGGCACGTATGATGGAGTTAAGTGAGCTTGAGGAGCTTCGTAATGACGCCTATGAAACTTCTCAAGCTTACAAGCAACGTACAAAGGTCTTCCATGATAAGCACATCATTAGAAAGACCTTTGAACCCAACCAGTGGGTCTGGCTTTTCAATTCCAGACTTAAATTATTTCCAAGAAAGCTCAAGTCCCACTAGGATGGGCCGTACGTTGTTATCAATACCTTTCCTCATGGAGCTATAGAAATTCAAAACCCTACTTCTAGTGTGAGTTTTGAGGTAAATGGCCAATGACTTAAACCTTATATTACTCTTTCAGATGGCCAGATTCTGGACGCACTTCGGCTTGAAAAGCCTTAGCTCCTCCCACTCTCCTCCTCAGGTGATAATTTTTTGTGTCTTTATTTTTCCAATGAGGACATTGTCAATCTTAGGCATGGGGGGTATAACTTGAGGATGTTTATAGCATTTATAAATAATTTCATACATTTAGGATAGCGTATTAGCAAAAAAAGAAATCTTTTATTTTCTTGAGCTGAATTGGTTAATCCCTAGCAGAAAATTTATCAAGGAAGTGCCATTGAAGATTTTCTTCTTGAATTATTTCTTAAGTTCAGAATCCAGTACAGTTACATTCACTTACACGTAGACTGGGTAATGGATCTTTGTAGAAAATAAATAAGCAGTTTTAGTCTACTGGACCCTTGGACAGTTAAAAGGGAGTCAGGCATACTATCTTCTATTAGATCCACCTCATATTTGTGAGAAGAAAGTAGAGAGATTACTGGTGCGCTAAGTCTAGTGCAAGGACTCTTAAGTTCTAGACTATTAGATGAGGATACCTCAGATTTAGGCATAGTTTTCGCTCTCTATTCCTATGTGCATACATTGTGTGAATTTCTGAGAGTCACCAAATAAGACAGATACACAGAGATTGAGTCTTGATAAAACTATGACTATGGTGGATGGTTACGATCGTCCTTCATAGAGTCCTCGGCTAAAGGAGGGTAATAGTGTCAAAGGTCAGAAATATGTTTGTCCTGTCCATCCTTTCCTGGTGCCGAAAGTAGGCACTTCCACCAAATAAGCCACACAATATCCTCTTGACTATCATCATCCCTAATAATGCCTCATGAATAAAAGTTTGTGTCATGTTATGTTAATTTTTATAAAAAAAGAAAAAACAAAAACAAAAAAAAGGAAAAATATTTATATAAAAAAAAAGAAAACAAAAAAGAAAAAAAAAAGAGTCCAAGTTTGGAGTTTTATCTTCATGTCATTTTTTGTCAATATTTTTGAGGCAACAACAAAAACACTCATTGCAATCCACCAAATATGACCCATACCTACTTTTCAGTATTTCTGATCGCCCGAATACTGGCTAAGGACTTCTAACTTAGTTGTAGAGTTATTAGGACTTTTATTGACGTGTGAATGCCATGTAAGGCCACCAAATATTGAGTACATTTACAAAAGCTAGTAAGATATGTGATCTCAGAAAAGAAAGACGGAAGAAAGAGAAAAAGAAAAGAGAGAGTGAGTGAGCACAAGGGAACGCAAAGAGAGCATAGTGTTTAGCCTATCTCCGGGTTGACTTGTTTAATAATCTAGAGATCTAGAGTCTGCAGTACTAGACTATATGTAGCACCAGATGAGTGCGAGCCACCAAATATTAATCCATTCAACTCAGTATCCCCTACCCAAGCCAAAAATTTGGGGTCAAATTACAGATTATTTTCTACTTTATCCCCGAGAGAAGTAGTTGCCTATCCTGATAGAATTTTATCAAGGGATAAGTTTGAACTTTAAATATAAGCTGGCTTTTCACTTGGATTCACTACCCTGGCTACTATTACTTCACATTTGTCTCGATCTTTGAATTATTAAAGAAGAAATCTTTTCAGTTACTTCCAGTGTGTTTCACATTTTTTTTGCTAGGGACTAGCAAAACTTAGGCATGGGGGTATTTGATCAATCCACTTTAGTGGAGTGCTAATTAGCCTAAGTACATGTAAAACATGCCTCATTAGATTGCAATTAGAGTTAAGTGTTAGTTTATATTAATTAGAGAATACTTTGGTACAATTTGATACATATATATTTATGCAGGGTTTTGAGTGCAATTTTCATCATCTCCTCCGCCAGCAAAACTATGCCTCTCGCAACCTATCAACAGCAGCACCTCATCGCGCGGGCATTATTGGAGATCTCACACGGCTTAAACCAAATGAGGGAAAGTCAGGGAAGATTTGTTAAAGAAAATGCCCCGCGCATTGGGTTCAAAAGAGGAAGAACTACGGATGCCAAGGGATCATCTCTTCCATCCTAGATTATTGTGGAGAAGGCAAACTCGGTGGCCGGAGAGCGCACGGTGTTTTAGAGCCAACTTCGTCGACAGCTGCACCCATATACTTCCTCGCGCACGCATGCGTGCCTACGCCATCGCGCAACAGCACTTCCTCCAGATGCACACACCAGCCTTGTGCGCATCTCCTCTCCACGCACCACCAGTGCCCACGCGACCTTCCTGCTCAGCCACGGCAACGGCACCACACCAAACTGTGACCTTATCGCGCCTTATTTTCTTTCCTCCGTGCGCCAACTCCTCTAGCGCGCCCTCATCATGTGCGGCCCTTCCGTGCAGTAGCCACATGCACCCTTGCGTGCACCATCCTCGCCTCGATGCCACAACTGTAGAAGTCGGCCTTCCCCTCTGCTCTGTGCACTGTTCTTCTTCTCCAAAGAAGAACCCAACGCTAGCCGTTCATCTCCACACGCAGCCACCTCATCTGGCCACCACACTCCACTCCATCGATGCCATTCACCTTGCCTCGATGCCACAGGCCTGACCATGCCCTCAGATATGCCGTATGTGACCCATGTGCACGGGTGGACACCACCACCACCGACAAGCATCTCCTCATCTGGCCACCACACTCTGCTCCATCGACACCATTCACCTCTCCATGATGCCACAGCCTGACCACGCCCTTAGATACGCTGTCTGTGACCCATGTGCACAGGTGGACACCACCACCGACAAGCATCTCCTCGCCGTCCGGCCGGCTCTAGCCACCGCCATCAACGGGGTCACCACCATCGTGATCCCCTCACCCTCGGCGACCTCCTCCGAGCTTCGCACCATTGACCATGCTTCCCTCTCCACGCGCCAACGAGAGGGTATTTATATTAAGTGACATTGCCAAACTCTGATTTTTTATTTTAATATTCGATATATTGGGTGAAATTGCAACTTCAAGCTTGTGTTTTCTCATAATTACTTGGCTCTTGTTATTCATGTCCTTCGACATTGGTTTTGGATTGAGATTTACACAATTTCTCTCTAATACATGTGCAATTGGAAATTACATAGATTGATCACATATTTATTAAATATTTTATTGAGGAGAAATTGTACATATAACCTTACATTCTTGAGTTATTGTGTGTCTTCTTTTTGTCGCATTTCATGTCAGCTTTGACCATGGGTTTCGCACTCGATTGAAAGAATACAAAAAAAAATTATTCGTGAATTTATTGCATCTATTCCTCCCTATGGATATGACCTAATCCATCATGGTTAGTTTTACTGATAATTAGTTTTGTTTGGGATTTTTCCACCACACGATTTCACTGCAACAACTTATGTTTCTGATACACATTATTTCTGCAAGCAAAGAACACCCGACCAAAAAGTGATCGAGTTCAGGATGGTCAAAACCTGGAAAAAGAAAGAAAAAAGGAATGTAGGAAAAATGATGGGTTACCACTCATCCAGTGCTATCTTTTACACCATTCAGCCAGGCATGAAGCGATGCAAAGAAGATGGATCATCATGTAAATAATTGGACACTTGAATGCCTACATGAAAGATGTCTTCCTCAGGATCCCCCAAAAGATGAATAGTAGAAATTTGGGGATCAAAATAAGATGGAAAATTTGAAGAATGACCAAAGTCTTGCTGTGGTTTGAGTTCATGATGAAAGCCATACTCGGGCAGGTCGGGTGGTAGGTCCAAGGGAAAGGGAGTGGGAGAGAAGTCAATGTGATGAAGGGAGGGTGAAGTTAGTGTGGGTGGTGTTAGTGAGAAATTGGTGGTCGAACCCGGTTGGGTTGTTAATATGATGATTTTATTGTTGAAGTGTATATAGTGGTTAACCTAAATCGGAACTAACCATCTTTTTACAAAATTTTTTTTTACCTAGCCTACTTGATTTTATCTTGGTCACTTTTAGGTCCAAGGTCGAACTCAGGGAAGTGGGGTTACAAGTCAAGTTTCTACGCCTTTCATACAACGAATCTCTTCCATTCGTTTATTGTGTTTTTTGGTGTTTTTCTATTTAGATTTTTTTCTGATAATCTTTGTTCTTAAGGCACACCCTCAAAATTAGGTTCTTGGCTTTAAGCCAAATCAGGGTTCCAAAACGGGTCTTGCTATTCGCAAGATAGAGTACCTGCAAGTCAAAGATTATCTTTTCTCTTTTATATTTTTTATCTTTTTATTGGCATGCAAGAGAAATAGAAATAAAGTAAATATAGCATAGATATATATGTATATACCATATATGTATAAAGGGGTAGGGGTGGAGGCGAAGATGGAGTGTAGCACTGTGTCGAGTCGGTCGTCATCTAGAAAGACGCAACCAACAAGACGAAGTGCCACGTGTAAGGTGGATTGGTGGAAGATGAATGCGAACACACTTTTTGTACGCGTGTGTCGAGGAATATTAGCAACTGGTGCAGATATTCCCACGATGCAATGTATGGTAAGTAATGTGAAAATATATTTATATATGTATATATGTAAATATATCTATATGTATATATGGTTATAAATATATAGGTATATATGTGTAGCTATATATGTATATATATATATGTGTATATATATATGTATATATATATAAGTATATGTATAGATAGATATATGTATAGATCTATATATATATATATATATGATACTATATAGATGTATATATATATCTATGTATGTATATAGTAATATATGTATATATAGATATATGTAGATAAATATATATATATATATATGTATATGTAGGAGTGTATATATGTATATATATATATATATGTATCTATACTTATACTTAGTTATATAGGTAATAATATATATATATAGATATATGTATATATATGTATATATATATGTATATAAATATATGTATATATGTAAGTATATTTGTGTATACATATATATATATATATATATATAAGTATATAGATATATATATGTATGTATGTATGTATATAGACTAATACATAGTTATATAAGTACTAATACATATATATATATATATATATCTTTGTATGCATATAAGTATATGTATATATGTAAATATATATGTATATATATATATATATATAAGTATATAGATATATGTATATATATATATGTATACTAATACATAGTTATATAAATACTACTATATATATAGATATACGTATATATATATGTATGTATATAAATATAAGTATATATATCAATATATATATATATGTATACGTATATATATATATGTGTGTATAATAGTGTATAGGTGTGTGTGTGTATGAAAGTGTCAGTGTAAGTGTGTAAGTGTCGGTAAAGAGAGTGAGAGAGTGTTGTGAGAGAGAGAGAGAGAGAGGGCGCTGCTGAGGGTTAAGGCGTCTGAAGCTTCCAAGCACCATCTTGAGGCTCCACACACGCGTGTAGGTGCATATGCGCGCAAGGACGTGCGCGTTGGGGGGAGATGGGCACAGAGAGGACTGCAGCGCCCAGCGCTGCGTAGAGAGGCGTACGTGGGCGAAGGGAGCGGGCAGGCGCGGGCGACGCGGGTGCACGCAGACGTGCAGGCAGGCGCTGGAGCGGGCGCGGGGCTGAACGCGTGCGCAGGCAATGGCCGGTTGCGGCACGTCGGGTGATTGGTTAAGTGAGAAACTCACCAGTCACCCCACTGTAGCCACAGTGTTCCGCAGAAATGCATGAACAGTGGCTACAGTGGCCGGGCGAGCCGTGAAACCGGGAGCGGACGGTGCTGTGAGTGCGGGTGGCTTGCAGTTGGCCTGGCGCATGTGCAGAAGAGGTGCGCCGGTTGGTGGCTTGTGAGTGGGACAGCGTGACAGAGCACGCGGAGAGGGCTGCTGGTGTGCACGGTGGAGGGCGAGGGTGACCTGTTGCTTGCACGGAGGCTTGCAGGTGCTTCTGGCATGCGGTGAAGCTTGGCTGGCCGCTGCAGTGGCACGCGGTGGCTGGTTGCGGAAGAGAGAGCACGACAGGGCACTTGCACGAAGAAGCTGGAGGCGAGGGTGCCTGCAAGCACGCGCGAAAGGCCTGTGTGCACTGCTGCCACCTTGTTGCTGTTGTTGTGGGGCTCAGCCGGCTGCTGCAGGGCGTGCGGTGGCCGGTAGAGCTTCACAGCTGAAGCTTTGTGGTAATGGCTGAAGTGCTTCAAACGGAAAAACAAGGAAAGAGCCACCACGCCCACCGACTCTATGGTGAGCTGGGCGGTGGTGGACTCACGGTGGTGGTTGTGCACCACCGTGAGGTGCTCCTGTCCGCCGGGTGTCTCCTCTGAGGAGGAGGTCCTGCGTATGGAGGGAGAGGGAGGAGATGGTGGCCTGGAGAAGAAGAAGCTGCTGTGGGTTCTTTTTGTGGGGACCAGGCTGCCTTGCAAGAAGGCAGCCGAGCTCTTTTTATAGAAGAGGAGGCATGCACAGCCATGCCCTAGCTATGCATGCCTTGTGCATGGCTTGGCAAGGCATTCAGCTGCAGGGAGAGCTTGAGCAAGGAATGGCTGTGGAAGAGGCTGTCATGCATGGCAGCCGCACGAAGAAGAATTCCTAAGTCAAATAGAAATAGAAAATAGAGATGGAAATTTTGCGAAGCAGCACTTGAGAAAAAATGTAATTGCGAGGCCATTTTATTTCACTCTCCTCCCCTCTCAATTAAATGCATGCATGCATGTATTTTTACAAATGCGACTATGGAAACCTAATATGCACTGGTAATGCTAGGAAATGGCATAAGATGGCACAATTGCAGGTGTATTTTTGTGGTGCAATCATACCCGCATGCCTATCTTTTGCTAGTCCCTAGCAAAATAGTATTTAGAAATGATCTTAAGCTAAAGATTTTCTTCTGAGGGGATATAGGTGTGTTTATTGTTGATATTGTGAGAACCAATTGTAGAGAAGACTACCAGTACTTTAAGTCTCACATGACAAAGATCATCTCTCGACTAACCAGGACTCTTGATATTTAAACCTTAAGTACGATTTCCTGGACCCAGGAGGATTTTACCATACTTGAGAGCTCAAGAGGTTATGGCTTGTGCTTAGTGAAGGATCAAGACTGACCAGATGAACATTAAGACTCAAGCTCAGGGTTTCACGAATTTTGAAGTACAAGTTGGTCCCAGTTTTAGCTCATGTTTTCGGATTGACCCTTAAGAAGATGACAGAAAACTCAACTCCCATTTTCTGATATTTGTGGCTCACAGGAAAAATAGGGTATTTGCGACTTGCCCTGAAGAACTTTTTTAGGGTAGAGACTTTACAGACATTTGCGAGATATACTGACTTATTTGCATTTTTTTTTTGAAACACGTGTCAGTATACCTCTTACAACATTATTTGGAGGAGCACACTTTTCTTTTTGGTGGGAGAGTTCTTTCTTGGTGGAAAGAGTCACTCCTAAACACAAGACTAAAGCCTGGGATAAAAAGTCTACCTGTGCGCACAAGTAAGGACTCCACCTTCCCTAATGAACACTAGGGTTGGATCTTATGTTTACCTGGTCTTTCTTTACATGTGTAGTGTGAACCAAGATTACTTAGGTTCTCAAGTAGAAGTAAACCAACGGATCCTGTACTGGTGTCTTAGGTACAAGAATACGTCCTTAGTTAGGAGAGATTCCGATCTATCTTGTCAATGCTCAAGTGAATTAAGTCAAGCCTGAGCGAATCAAGCTTCTGTGACCTGGAAAGCCTTCAAAACAATGGTTGAATATCCATAAACACTTATTGTATTTTTGTTTCAGCCTTCAGATCATTACTAAACACTATATATATATTTTTTTTTTCTTTTCTTTTCTTTTTCTTACATATTTATAAATAGGTGGAAACTGCACGATACCATAAAATACCCAGATCCTATGGATGCCTATCCACCCCCCCACGCCAAACGACGCTATGTCCTCATATGCATGCAGGGAAAGGTAGAGAAAGGATGAAAGATTGGGTAATGAGAGCTGAGGTGCAGGGTATACAGCAGGGTGGTAGGATGGGTAGATGGTGGGTGGTGAAAGATCTGGCATTTTCTGGGACGAGAGTGTCCCAGGCAGAATAGAAAACAAGTCAGGAGGAAGCAATTGGCCCTCAGATTGGTCAAGAAGAGGGGCTTCTTGGATAGATGGATCCAAAAGGGAATAGCCCCAGTGAGTAAGATTTGGGCTCAAGGTCCCAGTGTGGAGTTGCAAATCTGCCTGATTTGGCTGGAAAGAAAGGGCAATCTAGTCTTCAAGAGTGTGGACCGACGGTGATTAGCCTGAATATGACTCAGACCACGAGGTATGGGAACCGAAGAAAACCTCGTCAGAAATCTGGTCATGAGAAGGTACGGGAATAGGGAGGGATTGGGGAATGTCACAATATGTGTTGGTCAGGCAATCGTCAATGTTTTCAGGTAATCCGCAGCAGTCAGAATGTGTCCCAATTGGTCCAATACACGCTCTGGTGGCCATGTCCTCGTCAGACGTGTCATCCTCGATGCAATCGCAATCAAAGTTCTTGGTTGCCTTGAAGATGTTAAGCCTGAGCTTCTCAAATCCAACGGCAATCTCAATACAGCCCAACTCGCAGTCGATAAGGGCACGGGCTATGGCCAAGAAAGGTCGACCAAGGATGATCGGACAATCAGAAAGTGAACTAGGAACTTCCATATCTAAAACAAGAAAGTCAACAGGAAAACAGAGACTGTTGACCCTAACCACCACGTCTTCCACCACACCCTTCAGGATTTTGACAGAATGATCTGCCAGCTATAACGTGACAGGGGTGGGTTTCAGATTTCCCAAGGAAAATTTTTCGAGCATGATGGTTGATATAAGATTTATGGAAGATCTTAGATCAAGCAGGGCAAGATTAAAATTGCAGCCTTGGACGCTACAGGAAATAAGCAGTGTGCCCGGATCTTTCTGCTTTGGTGGTAGGTTTGATAGTATAGCACAACTCGCATGAGGCGAGAGAACCACCGGATTCTTGGTTTCCTTTGACTGTCGCCTGAGTGTTGTGTAGTCTTTGAAAAATCGGGCGACAGTAGGTATGTGATCGATAGCCTCTAGCAGGGGTACCTTGATTTCTACATCCCTGAACAAATTACACAGGTTATCGAAGGCCTGCATATCTTTATTTTTTCCTTTTGGCTCCCTCAGTAAAGCCTCAGGGAATGGAACTGATTCTGGCACCAATTTGGGTGTATCATCCTCTCATGAATGCGGAGCGCATCCCGAATGAGAGGGCGATGAAGAAGAAGACGGGCCAGGATCAGGTCGAGGCGGATCGACGATCTGCTTACCGCTCCTCGTAGTGATCGCATTGGATGATGCGGGTCCAGTGGGATCATACGGAAGAGGAGGGTTTGCAATAGGGACATAAGAGTGAGGTGCTGCAGCGAGATTAGCCTGAAATCCCGGTGGAATGCTCAGAGCTTGTAGAATTTGATTAACCTGCCCCTGAGAAGGTCGCACCTGTGGTCGAGGACCACGGGGTATGAAGTTTCGCAGGTTTGGAACAGGTTGGGCGGGAAGAGTGCCCTGAGATCGAGTCACCATGCATAGTTGACTGATCTCAGCATTCTGCTGCGCCAATTGGTGCTGAAGAGAGGTCATGTTCTCCTCATGGTGCTTTGACATTTCTGTCATCATTCGCATCAATTTGTCAAGAGGACTTGATGCGTGTTCAGTTTGCGGTACGCAAGGGCCTGATGGCAGATTCGCCATAGGATTAGACTGGGCCCTTGGGATGACAGGTGCGGATGGTCGCATTGGTCCACCCACAGGGTTTTAGCATTGCGGGTTGTTGGACCATGCAAAGTTTGGATGATTTCACCACCCTGGGTTATAAGTGGCAGAGAACTGGTTGTTCCCCAGGGCGCAAGCGTCTTCTATGCTAGAAGACATGTCCGCAAGTAAATATGCGTCCGAGCACACGGAGGCTTGATCCTCCGTGTCGAAATACTGGCTCGTAGAAGCCAGATCCACATGACTTACCGAGTCGCTCGGTGCGACACTCAGTAAGGAAGGTCTTACGGGGTTTCTCGGGATAAGCCTGGTGTTGGAAGAATTTGGATTGTGCCGAAGTGGTGAAGTGGGGGTGTTTGCCACAGAACGGGCGAGGTTGGCCAGAAGCTCGTCCAGCTTCTTGTGCATGACGGAGACTTCATCCATTTTTTGTGTGATAAGGCTGAGATCAGTGGGTGAATGGGAGGGTCCCGTGTGGACATTTCAGGGCTGGCTGGTATGATTAAAGGTGACAATGGAAGCATTGTTCATTGAGTTTTCACTCATATTTTCAAACAATTCAAATTCTCCATTCTCGTCTTTATTCATAAAGTTCCCTCCGCAGGAAGCGTCTCCAATCTGCTTCAAAGTCTCATTTAGCCCGTAGTAGAAGATCTGGGCTATATGCCACTTAAGCAGACCATGGTGTAGACACTTCCTGAGGAGGTCATTATACCTCTCCCATGCCTCATGAAATTGTTCACCATTTTGTTACGTAAAAGAGGTGATAGCATGGCGAAGCGCATTGGTTCTCCTGATTGGGAAGAACTTCTTGAGAAACGCTGTTCGCATCTCTTCCCAAGAGTGGATGGTTCTCCCAAGGGTGCGTAACCACTGCGACACTTTATCCCACAATGAAAACAGGAACATTTTCATAAGGACTATAGGTAACCCGATATTTCTTGGTTTAACAGTTTCAGCTAATCGGGTTAGGTCTTACAATTGGAGAAAAGGATCTTCACTTGCAAGACCATGGAAGTGAAAATTTATTAGGCCAATTATGTTTGGTTTCAATTCAAAGTCGTCCCCGCCCATGGGGACCCGAATTTGTCCTATGGTCTCTGTAGCAGCGGGATTCTGATAGGAGCTAAGAGACCTAGGCTCCTCCCGTTCGGGAGGGTTCTGCATTTCCTCCAATGTCTCCCTAATGGCTTCAATTTGCTCATTATACATTTCCATTTGGGCTTGGAGGCAGGTTATGGGATCTAAGGCTCCACCACCTGGTGGGTTATAAGGACAGTTTCCTCCCTCGAGATTTGGAGGTGGGCGTGCAGCCATGTTTGTGGAGGAGGAGGACGATTCGGGTTCTTTTCTAAATTTATCAGGCAGTTCAAACAGTTCAGGGTTTTGTGACCTCCTCCCAAACATGCACTACCGTAGGAAGAATTAGGGGGATAAGAAGGGAAAAGAGATGAGAGAAATGATGCCGCAAAGGTACACTTGATGACAAATCAATTCAATCAAATTCCTAACCTCTACAGTGTGCCCTTAGATATAAAGATCTAAGTTACCTACTATCACAAACTACGAAACCGAATGCGAGCACTGCAGAACCACTGGGCTAGATTGAAAGGCTGTTTGCCCCAATCTTAGACACCCGATAGCACGCGGGAACCCTCACCAGCACGTAGGCGCTACACGCAGGTAGTTAGACCTCCAATCCTTAATAAGGGTCAATTTACTACCAATTTTAGTTATAGGCTTAGGATCAAATGTTTTTGGAATGTGAAAGGCGTTATTTACGAGTAATGCCCAAGTGATTGATTTTTCAAAGTGTGTAATCCAAGCATGCAACGGGAAAATCTCCCTGAATTGAAGTTCTTAATTGGTGAATGGTTTTTAGAGTTCAGCCTTAAGTAGTATGAATTTTAGGATTTCTCTGAATTACCAATTCAACCAATCTCCGGGTTTTTGAGAGAATACAAGTTTGCTTCTAAGCCCAACAAACCCTTCTTCAATGTCAATTGGTTAATGCATGCTAAAATGCACTGGGCTTCCCTAATTGGAGTTTTCTATGTGTGGATGCATGAATCAGTTTTAGATTAGTGTGAAAGGGAGCCAAAGCACTTCAATTCAAGTGCTCCCAATCACCAAAAAGATGTCCACACACAAGGCTCAACCAAAAGATAAGGAAAATCAAATTGTTGGGGTTGAAGTATTCGGGATCGAATCTTAGGCAAGTTGAAAAGTCATGGTGGGGTTGGAATCAACTCAATTCCAAGTCTCCCCACCGAAAATGTGATCCTGAATTGCAGGTAAATGAGGCAAAGAGGGGTGGCAATCAATCTTTTTATTTGCCTCAAAGAATACTTCACACGACGAAAAATTCAAAAATCAAGATTCTCAGATTTTCGCTATGCGAAGTAGGGTGGGAAATCCCGAGGTGGTGGGAGTAAAGGCAATCAATCAAACAAGTGAATTTTAGTCCACTTGCCCCAAGAGATCCCAAGAAGCTTTTCTAGTTTTTTAGTTTTAATGATTTTTTTTTTATTAAGGTGACAAGTTAACCTAAGTTGCTAAGAAAAGAAGACCTACTTGTTCGGCAACGTGTGTGAAGCTCCAATGCGGTGTCAGCATCTTCACGCTCTCGTTACCGCCTTGGATCTGCTCACGTCTTCAACTTCGTCTATCTGCCTTCTCCTTGCAATAGGTTCACCTGCACAGCAATAAACAAAAACACCCGTGAAGAGAGAAGAGAGAAAAAATGAAAGGAATGGAATAGAAACTTACTTGCAAGCGCACCTCCCGGCAACGGTGCCAGAAAAGGATGGTGGTCGGACCCGGTTAGGTTGTTAATATGATGATTTTATCATTGAAGTGTGTGTAGTGGTTAACCTAAATCGGACCTAACCATCTTTTTACAAATTTTTTTTTTACCTGGCCTACTTGATTTTATCTTGGTCACTTTTAGGCCCAAGGTCGAACTCAGGGAAGTGGGGTTACAAGTCAAGTTTCTATGCCTTTCCTACAACGAATCTCTTCCGTTCATTTATTGTGTTTTTTGGTGTTTTTCTATTTAGATTTTTTTCTGATAATCTTTGTCCTTGAGGCACACCCTCAAAATTACGTTCTTGGCTTTAAGCTAAATCAGGGTTCCAAAATGGGTCTTGCTATTCACAAAATAGAGTACCTGCAAGTTAAGGATTATCTTTTCTCTTTTATATTTTTTTATCTTTTTATTGGCATGCAAGAGAAATAGAAATAAAGTAAATATAGTATAGATATATAGGTATATACTATATATGTATAAAGGGGTGGAGGTGGAGGTGGAGGTGGAGATGGAGTGTAGCACTGTGTCGAGTCGGTCGTCGTTTAGAAAGACGCAACCAACAGGACGAAGTGCCGCGTGTAAGGTGGATTGGTGGAAGATGAATGCGAACACGCTTTTTGTACGCGTGTATCGGGGAATATCAGCAACTGGTGCAGATATTCCCGTGATACAACGTATGGTAAGTAATGTGAAAATATATATATATATATATATATGTATATATGTAAATATATCTATATGTATATATGGTTATAAATATATAGGTATATATGTATATATATATGTATGTATATGTATAGCTATGTGCATATATGTATATATATATGTATATATATGTGTGTATATATATATAAGTATATGTATAGATAGATATATGTATAGATATATATATATATATATATATGTATATGTATGTATATGATACTATATAGATGTATATATATATGTGTGTATGTATATAGTAATATATGTATATATAGATATATGTAGATAAATATATATATATGTATATGTAGGTGTGTATATAAGTGTATATATATATATATGTATCTATACTTATACTTAGTTATATAGGTAATAATATATATATATAGATATATGTATATATATGTATATATATATGTATATAAATATATGTATATATATAAGTATGTAGATATATATATATATGTATGTATGTATATAGATTAATACATAGTTATATAAGTACTAATATATATATATATGTATATAAGTATATGTATATATGTAAATATATATGTATATAAATATATATGTATACTAATACGTAGTTATATAAATACTACTATATATATAGATATAAGTATATATATATATGTACATAAATATATGTATATAAATCAATATATATATGTATACGTATATATATATATGTATATAATAGTGTATAGGCGTGTGTGTATGAAAGCGTGACTGTAAGTGTGTAAGTGTCGGTAAAGAGAGTGAGAGAGTGTTGTGAGAGAGAGAGAGAGAGGGTGCTGCTGAGGGTTAAGGCGTCTGAAGAATCCAAGCACCGTCTGGAGGCTCCACACGCGCGCGCAAGCGCGTATGCGCGCGAGGACGTGCACGCTGGGGGGAGATGGGCGTGGAGAGGACCACAGCTCCCAGTGCTGCGCGGAGAGGCGTACGCGGGCGAAGGGAGCGGGCGGGTGCGGGAGACGCGGGTGCACGCAAACGCGCGGGCGGGCGATGGAGCGGGTGCAGGGCTGAACGCGTGCCCGGGCGAAGGCCGGTTGCGACGCGCCGGGTGACCAGTTAAGTGAGAAACTCACTAGTCACCCCACTGTAGCCACAGTGTTCCGCAGAAACGCATGAATAGTGGCTACAATGACCGGGCGAGCCGTGCAATCGGGAGCAGACGGTGCTGTGAGTGCGGGTGGCTTGCGGCTGGCTCGGCGTGTGCGCGGAAGAGGTGCGCCAGTTGGTGGCTTGCGGGTGGGACGTCGCAACAGAGTGCACGGAGAGGGCTGCTGGTGTGCGTGATGGAGGGCGAAGGTGACCTACTGCTTGCACGGAGGCTTGCGGGTGCTGCTGGCATGCAGTGAAGCTTGGTCGGCCGCTGCAGTGGCACGCGGTGGCTGGTTACGGAAGAGAGAGCACGACAGGGCACTTGCATGAAGAAGCTGGAGGCAAGGGTGCCTGCAAGCACGCGCAGAAGGCCTGCGTGCACTGCTGCCACCTTGTTGCTGTTGCTGTGGGGCTCAGCCGGCTGCTGCAGGGCGTGCGGTGGCCAGTTGAGCTTCACAGCTGAAGCTTTGTGGTAATGGCTGAAGTGCTTCAAACGGAAAAACAAGGGAAGAGCCACCACGCCCACCGGTTCTATGGTGAGCTAGGCGGTGGTGGACTCACGGTGGTGGTTGTGCACCACCGTGAGGTGCTCCTGTCCGCCGGGTGTCTCCTCTTAGGAGGAGGTCCTGCGTATGGAGGGAGAGGGAGGAGATGGTGGCCTGGAGAAGAAGAAGCTGCTGTGGGTTCTTTTTGTGGGGACCAGGCTGCCTTGCAAGAAGGTAGCCGAGCTCTTTTTATAGAAGAGGAGGCATGCACAGCCATGCCCTAGCTGTGCATGCCTTGTGCATGGCTTGGCAAGGCATTCAGCTGTAGGGAGAGCTTGAGCAGGGAATGGCTGAGGAAGAGGCTGTCTTGCATGGTAGCCGCACAAAGAAGAATTCCAAAGTCAAATAGAAATAGAAAATAGAGATGAAAATTTTGCGAAGCAGCACTTGAGAAAAAATGTAATTGCGAGGCCATTTTATTTCACTCTCCTCCCCTCTCAATTAAATGCATGCATGTATTTTTACAAATGCAACTATAGAAACCTAATATGCACTGGTAATGCTAGGAAATAGCACAAGATGGCACAATTGCAGGTGTATTTTTGCGATGCAATCAGAAATCAGGAAGTTTTGAAGAGTAAAGGTCAAACCCTAATTGATCTGAAATGTCTTTAACCCCATTATCATAATCTGAATCAATAAAATCTGGTTCAATGGTGGTCAAGCAGAGCATGAATGCATCATCATAGATTCCTCAATTATTGCTTCCATTTCATCACTAGAGTCCTCAAAAAATCATGATCAAGGGACCTCCTATAAGCTTTGAAAATATCTGAAGAGATAGTCTGGTCATCACAAGTGATATCCATTTTTTCGAAATGACAATTGATATTAGCTTTGGCAGTAGCCAGAAAAGGTCTTCCAAGGATAATAGGGGCATTCATGAGTGTCTCAGGTACCTCTATGTCAATGACCAGAAATAAATAATTCTGGACCTTGACAATAATATCCTCAATAATTCCCCAAGGTCTAATGGTAGATCGGTCTGGCAATTGTAATTGAACCTCAATACGTTTTAATTCACTAAATTGAAATTCCTCGAATAAGACCATGGGGATGAGATTTATGGAAGCACCTAAGTCGAGAAGGTCACGATCAAAAGTGGTGTCATTTATGACAACCGAAATGAATGGTGCACCCAGGTCCTTTTCCTTGAGAGGGAGCTTGCTTTGTACAACCGAGCTTACTATCTCGAAAAGGACTACTCGTCCTAGATTCTTGGCCTGCCACTTTGAACACATTTCTTTCAAAAATTTAGCATAGGCAAGGATGTACTTTCTTGCATCTAGGAGAGGGATATTTATCTCGACTTACCTGAATAAGTACATGAGATCTTGGTGAGAGGGCTTGGATTTCTTTTTCTTAGGAGGATTGGATTGTAGTGCTTGAGGGTAAGGATTAGGATTTGAATATTGTGATTTGTGTGTGTTTTCTTCTTCCTGAGTGAGGGGGTAAGAGTCAACTTGCATAGGAATAATGTGGGTTTCATCAAGTAGTTATGTAGGCCTAGGATCAGTTGTTGTTTTCCCACTCCTCAGTGTAACCGCATTCACAGTTTGGTTATTCCTGGGAGGAGGTTGGGGGGCCTATTGTTGATGGAAGCTCGGTTGGTGCTGAGGTACTAAGTTAATGGGAGGCTGATTAGTGTGGTTCTGTTTAGATTTCCGCCCTAATATTGGATCCCTTGATTGACAGGCTTGGGTATGGGCTAGGATGGTAAATGTCCTGTAAGTCTTTGGGTCAGAGTAACCCCAATCTAATTATTCAGATTTGTAACAACACAGGTTACTTCCGACATTTGATTATGCATTCTCTACAGGGTTTTCATAACCTAGGCATTGATGTCTTAGATGGCCATTTGACCCATACCCACCAAATTGATTTTGCTTTTGGAAAGGAGCTGGATTGGTCCAAAGTGGTTCGAGTAGTTCCTCCAGTTGGAAGAATTTCTAAATTGCTCTTAGAGGGCAGAGATATTTTCAGTGGGGCTAGGATTTGGATATGTATTGGACCCCGATGAACCATAAAAAGCCTCAAAATATTGATTATACTCAGCAGGGGTGGTATTTAGATTATGCAAATTTTCTCTCTTTAGGATGTTAAGCAGGGCTAGATGTGGAGCTTATGGAACCTAAGTAGGTGTGATAAGTCTTTCTGCCATCTTCTTTTGATTTATTTACATCTGGTCTAGTCAGTGAGTAATCATTTGGAGATCATCTTCGGTAATAGGGATAGATTGAGTGCCTATTTCATGAACACCAAACTGTGGGTTTGTAGTTCTGCCAAAGGTGTTCATGGACATATGATTAAATGAGTTTTCACTCATTTCTTCAAATAATTATAGGCACTTTCAACATCTTTATTTAGGAAGTTTCTGCCACATGAGGCGTCGATGAAATGCTGAAATTGATCTTTTAATCCATGGTAGAAGATCTGCACAAACTGTCGTAAGGGAACCTCGTGGTGCAGGAAACTTCTTAAAAGATCTTGGAACCATTCCCAAGCATCATGTAGAGTCACGCTAGATTTTTGTTGGAAGGTCATAATAGATATTTGCAGGGAATTAGTATGACCTATGGGGAAGATTTTTTTAGGTAAGTGCTTTTCAGCTGAGGCCATGTTGTAATGGGTTTGCCGATGGTTCTAAACCAATAAGCAGCCATATCCTTGAGAGATAATCGCAATAGCTACATCAGCCATAGATCTTCTCACACATTGCGAGAACGGGTTGTTTGTTCAAGGAGAGTGAGCTCCTCAAGGTGGTTGAATAAGTCTTCCCTAGGAAGCCTATGGAAGTGCTTCATCAGGTTTAGAATAGTTGATTTGATTTCAAAGTCCCCTTCTGGAATTACCACCCCTAGTCTGTCCTCATGATTGGAAGGACCATAAAAATCCTTAAGAGGAATGGCAGGTTGCTGACGAGGTGGTTGATTTTGCCCTTGGTTGGCTAAGTTCATTACAGTCCTAGTCAACTATTATTGATTAGCTTGTAGTTGAGCGAGCTGCTCAACCATCATGAAGAAGGGATTAGCCAGGGGGCTTGATGTTGTTGAGGTGACATCTCAACATTAGGTAGCTCCAAGCTGGGCAAGTTAGGGATGGGTAAGTCAAAGATGGAGGGGTTAGTTTGTGGATTTTGGGTGGAAAGGTTAGAGGCAGGATTAGATGTGGATGTGGATGGGTTGGAGGATCTATTTTGTTGGTTTCCCATTTTTGTATGCAAATGAGAGGAAGAATGAGAAAAAAGAGATCTTTTTGTGCGGGGGGTAAAATCAAGTGGTCCCTCAAAGTGTGGACTTTGGGACCACCACCAGTGCAAAAAATGGAAGAAACGAGGAGAGGAGGGAGAGATGAGAAGAAGTGTGTAATCAAGCAATACAAAATTCTAGACCTAACCTTGAGGGTGACTCCCTAAATATTACCTAAGACTTGGTCTACCTAGGTAATAAGAAATCAATAGTGGATAACCGTTCCCTCAACAAAGAATCACTGGGGGCTTGTATAAACCTGCGCCTGATCATTTAACACTACCCCTCAGCCTAGCACCAAATATAGATGAAAGAATTGATACCAACTAAAGAGAACTTAAAACCTAGGTAGCAAGCCTAAATTTGATGAAACCTTAGCAGTCAAGTTGCTACAATATTTTAATTAGGTCTAGAAGCTTAAAGTGCACAAGGAATGTGATGGGCATTAATTGGGGTAATAGCTGATTATTTCTTTTTTTTGGTGTGTGCGAATTGGGCGGAAAGTAACACCCAAGCCAAATCAAAAGGTTTGTAAACAAGGATTTTTGGTTGAAGCATTTTAGTGTCTTAATCAAGATTTAATGTCTTTTAAGATTCTCTCTTGTTAATGATTCAATCAAGGTTTTGAAGTTTCACACAATAATATCAATCAAGTTGTTGTTGGTGGAGGTCAATTCCTTTAAAATTTGATGTGACCAAAAGAGAAAATTGAAAACCCTAAAGTTCGAAAATCCTATGTATACAACTTCTAAATGAATCTTCTTTCAGAATCTTTTTAGGTAGGGATCCAAACAAGATAAACAACACCATCACTTAATATAAAATCAAACAAGGAATCCAAAAATGGTTGTCTTGTGATTTTAGGAAATTTCTTGATATTTTTTTTGCATTTTTCTTCTTACTGGTGTTAAGAGTTAGAAATAATAGATTCGGGGAATTGATTATGCAGAAACCTCAAATGGCTTCAAAAATTTTTGACAATTTTATATGGTGTAGAAAATTTCTCAAGGTTTCCAGTAATATAAAGTTTTCCCAAATCTGCTGAGTATAAAAATTAACAAAATTCACGAAAAGTAAGAAAATAGTAAGGAAACAAGGTTTAACCCCTATTCAGTTCATGAATTTTTTAATCTTCTCTATTAGATCAAATTTCTTGAAAATTGGACTCAAGGTTTCTAACTCAAAGGGTCTTCCTTGGGTGAAATTTGGTGATTTTAGGAAGCTAGTAAGTACCTAAACTTGATTTTTTAAAATCAAGATAGAAGTTTCGATTTTCAAAAATCAAACACCAATAAGACTAAGGTGGTGGAAAAATGAAGCAAACAAGTAACAAAGTGATTTTTAGGGTTCCACCAGCCTTAATTTTTCTTGCTTTTGATTTTTTGATAATTTAAATATTTCTTTAAGAGATTTTTGTGATAATGAAAGAGATGGCCAAGGGTACTAACCTGAAGTACGTGGGAAGACAAGTTCACTTGAAGTTTTCCACTCCAAGAGAATCTGAATCTTGCTCTCGCTCCTGGTTTGCACCTAAACAAAATACAAAAAAAAATCGTGAACACCTAATAAAGCAAGAGAGAGATAAAAGATATGACTAAGCTATGCCTCCTCGGCAACGGTGCCAAAAAGTGATGTGAATTTTCTGCGTTTTGTTAAATATGCGAAATAGTGTCGTACGAGTAAAATCGATCAACTCTTAAATTTATAATACCTAGATAGTTGAGTATATAGGGTCGTCCAAGGAGGCCAAATTGTTAATCACATGAAATGATTCTCTCTCTTACCTCTCAAATCAACACTTGTATTTTTGTGATTTTAGTTTTTGTTGTTTTTATAGTTTTCAAAATATCGGGCACGAATGCGAGGATGGTATTACACTAAAGACTATGCCTATCAACTAAACCTAAGTGGCAAGAAGAAAACCTTTTCTTCTAAGCCCACCCTAGGCAAGTGTACCTAGGGTAATTAGAAGAAGGTGTGGTGCACTAAGCTACTAAGAAATGAAAAACACACTAACTAGAAAACATGAATTGGAAGGCAAATTGAAACTAGAAAATGGAGTACATGTACAAGAATGCTTCTTAACAAGAAAATAGTAAACCACTAGCTAATACAAAGATAAAATAAAGATAGAAGAGAATATAATTGTCTGGTTGAATCTCGAAATAATCTTCTCTCCAAACTCGGTAGCTCCCAGGCTTGAAGAAGATGTTCCCTTGCTCCTTCCTTGAATTGGTTCTCCTATAAAGTGCTCCACCAAGGGTGGACGTCCACCCTAGATTCTCCTCAATGCCTGGCTGTCCTCCTTGGATTTATAGCTCCTCCTCCTTGGCGTGGCACAAGGGAGAGAAAGAGAGAGGAAGAAGGCACCAAGGGAGTGGGTAGGTTGCTCCCTTAATCTTCTTCTCTTCTTCTCCTTCCTTGGCTATGGGTATGGTGCATATAGGTAGAGAAATGTGGCAACCAAGGATGGGAATTATGTGGTGGTAGGGTAGGGTATTTATAGGATGAGAAGGGGGTGGTTATGGTGTTTTTATGGAGGGAAATGAAGGGGTGCTTGGATATTTTTGGAGAGAAAAATGGCATGAAAATGAAGAGGTGCCTTGGTTTTCCCTCCAAAAATACCTTCTAGAAAATGTTGATTTTCGAGGGAAAAAATGGAGGGTGGAGATGGGTTTTGATGGTGGATGTAGGGTGGTGATGGAAGGGATAGTTGGCACCAAAATGAAATAGGAGTAGGTGGTCTTTTTGGTGGAGCTTAGGTAGTATGGTAGTAGGCCATGAAGTGGAGCTAGGTTGAGCTAAGCTAAGCTAACTTATCTAGTAGAGTAGTGGAGGAGTGATCAACGTGTTTCGATGAAGGAAAGTTGGGGTTAAAAGAAACCCGTCATTGTAGTTACAAAACACATTATCAAATACATTTTTTAACCGAAACTCCAAGGGAGTCTCGGGTCGAATACAGGGAGGTGACATTTACTTTTGTTGAAATATGCTCTTCATTTTGTTTCTTTTTGATGTTTTAGGGTTTTGTTTTTTTTTTTCTTTTGTTTTTGCAATAAAGAAGCAAGCAAGATAATTTCACAAAATGGAGGGAACAAATGAATATATCACAATGTCATTCAGTCATCAATTACAATATGCAAACATAAAAGAGATAGGGGTGAGAAGAAATCTCCCATATCGGTTGTTTGGCGAGACAACGGCGCTTGGCAGCAGCTTGGACGAAGGGGGTGAGGTGCTGGACGATGGAGGTGAGATGCAAGAGGATGCCAGGTAGAGGAATGCCTCACCAAGGCTTTGGAATGGGGATGAGGAGATGGAGGTGATCTTCTACCGAAATGGAGGTAGAAGGATAGCTCCAAGGTTTCCTATGAAGGTGGTGAGATGGAGGACGAATATTTGGTGGGGTATAGGAGCATTACACTAATAGGAGGCCTTTAGAGCTTGGGAATAAGCTCTAAGGGAGCTTTGGTAGGCTACTAGAGCTTAGGAGTAGGTAGGAGTAGAGTACGTAGAGATGGTTTGGAAGGGAAGGGGTCATGGGGTTTATATAGTGGAGGAATGGAGGTGTTTTGCACGCACGGGTCTTCAGCGACATTTAAAATGTTGCTCAAGACCCACCAGGGGTGTTGCTAAACATTCAAGCGCCTCTACTGGCATGAGAAGGCATGGCTGCAGCTGGCACAGTGCACGAAGAGCTACAGCCATTGGATCAGGCGCGGATGACTGAGATTGCAAGGAGGAAGCATGTGCTTGATGGCATTTGAATTCCGCACTCACTGGCAAGCGTTGGATTCTTCATCGCACGACTGGGAGGTGCCCGTGGATCGCACCCTAGCTAGTTTGAACGCGCACAGATCACGTCTTTGAGAAGATTTGACGATTGATAACGCATCCAGTTGTCTTAAATAAGCGCCTCTGATTACGTGCGTACGATCTGGCGTGCCTCCTCGCATCGCTGGGTCGCATCAGATCGCACGTGAGTAATCTGGACCGCTTGATCTTGATCGAGTGGTCCAATTTCATTGGCACTGGAGCGAGTAAGGAGGATTGAGGCTTGAGCCCGTGCCTCTCGTTTGAGGAGTGGGAGCGCTACCATTTGGCCAATGAGCTGCTTGATCGTGTGGAGATGAGGTGCAGCCGTGTGCCTCGGTTGTTGGATGAAGATCCAACGGTCAAGATGAAGCCTTCCTTGCTGTGCTTTGGAGGAGAAACCGGCCAATGTAGAGCGTTTCTCAGCCATTGGATTGAGATCCAACGGCTGGGATCGCTCCTTGCATGAAGCTGGGGAGGCTATGGCTCGTGTAGGGCGGCTTGGATGGTGCCACGTGGCACCATCTAGGCTGTCCATCTTCTTTTTCTTATAGAGGATGCTACGGAGCTCTGATCGGGGTGATTTTTGCACTAACGAACTGCGATCGTCACTCCAGATCCATTCGTACGGTCGAATCCTTCATCCAAAGCCCATAAAGATGTTGCACTACCTCTGGCCATATAAAGTGTTGGAATTAATGTACAGAATATACAACTATCCTAAATGTGATGCAATGAATGTTATGCAATATTTATACTATGATATGCAATGCTAGGCCTACGAACTATCATAAATAAGCATTTTATCATGAATTCATGCGTGTTTATCAAGTACTAGCTATGGTTTGGATGAGGACCTGAAGTTGGAGCTACATGATCTTCCTGGAGCTGATAATAGCTGAAGCAGAGGTGCCTGAGAACTCAGAAGCTAGCTTAGCTAGCTAGTTCTTTGTTAGTAGCTAAGCTATTTAATCTGAGCTGGCTTTTTCTAGTCTAGAGCTTAGGTGAGCTGGAGGTGGTCCCCCCGAAGACTACGCAGCTAACTAAGATAGCTAGTTTAGGTCAAGTAGCTCAGCTTAACTAAGTTGAGCTGAGTTTAGTAATCCCAGTTAGATAGTACTTCCAGGAGTTGGATGGGGTTGAGAGGAGCTGGGATCAACTAAGTTGCACTAGCCTAAGCTCCCATTTAGCTAGGGTGAACTGAATAGAGCTGAGATGAGCTAGCCACAACTAGGTTGAGCTAGAATTGAGCTGAAGTCTATTGAGTTGAACTAGCTTGAGCTACCATCTAGCTGAAATGAGCTTAATGGAGCTTAAATGAGCTAGTCTCAACTAAGTGGAGCTGGAATCTAATTGTGATGAGCTGGATTCAGCTAGGATCCAATTGAATTTGGGCTTCCTCTTCATCTCCTGCCTTCCAAAGTGTCAGGGTTTGTGGTAACTGACTCTCTGCTTATCCCTGATAAACGTCAGTTTATCATCATTCTTATGCCCTAAAACAGATCTAGCTCTTAGGATTTTAACTCTGTGAATGAGTTTTTGGGCTACATTAGGCATAAATTAGGTTATGCATGCATTACACATTTTTGTTGTCTTTTTGATGTATTTATTTGAGTGTTAAGGATAAACAGATAATCAGATCCCCAGAACCCTAGCACTCAGGAAGGCAACTGGTGAAGAAGAAGCTCAAACTAGTTGGGACTCAGCCTAATCCAACTCATCATGGCTGGATACCAGCTCACTTGAACTAGGGTTAGCTCATCCGAGCTTCATTCAGCTCATCTCAGCTGAATGGTAGCTCAAGATAGCTCATCTTAGCTCACCCTAGCTCAAGTCAGCTCAGATCCAACTCAACTTAGTTGAGTCTAGCACATCTTAGCTCCCATTAGTTCACTAGGAGCTTTAGCTAGCTCAGCTTAGTTAACTGAAGTCCACCCCAACTCAAGTCTAGCTACCTCCAGCTCTACTCAACTCAAGCCAACTGAAGATGACTTCACCCTAGCTCAGGCCAGCTCAAGTCTAGCTCTTGGGGACTCCACTTAGCTCAACTTAGTTGAGCTAAGCTACCTTAACTACCCCAGCTAGCTAGGTCCTCCCCATGAAGATCAGACCCAGCTCACCTCAGCATATCTTAGCAGAAGCCAGCTTACTTTAGCTTGGCTTAGCAACTAGCAAAGAACTAGCAAGCTAAGCCAGCTAAAGTAGCTCCTTGCCATCTTCTTCAGTAACTATTAGCTCCTATGCAGCTCCAGACAGCTCTCCTTCAACTCTTCTTCTGAAAACCCTAATTCCTCCTACCTCTCCTCTACTTATCTACTAGCTAAGGTAGCTTAGCTAGCTTAGCTAAGTTCTCCACTCCTTGGTCATCCACCTTAGCTCACCCTAATTCCACCTACATAACCTTCCACTCCAAGTCCACCTAAGCTCCACCTAAGCTACCCTACTTGGTGCCAACTCAACCACAACCCTCTACACCACCACCACCTCCAAGAGACACCACCATGTTGGCATGAAAACCCCCCTTAACTACCCTTAAAGTTGGCGCCAACCTCCCCTTTCATCTCCACCATACAACCAACCTCCTAAGCCATCTCCACCATCCACCTACTCCCTTCTAGAAGCCCCTATAATTGGCACCAAAACCATGGCACCTCTCCATGGTTGACACCAACCTATGGTGTCTCTCCACCACCATAACCACCACCATCACATCCCTTAAGGTGGCGCCACCCATCCTACACCTTAGGATCCCCATAACCACCACTAACCACCTCCTAAAACCCATCCTAGCCCTACACATAATCCCCACGCCAACCACCCTTCTCCACCTCTATAAAAACCCTCCTAACCACAACCAAAAAACTCATCCTCCCTTAGTGTTAATTCTACCCTAAGCTCACCTATAACCCACGGCCAAGAAGAAGAAGGAAGGAAGAAGATTAAGGAGGCTATCCCTTGCCTCCTTGGTGCCTTCCTCCACATTCTTCTCCATGTGCCACGCCAAGAGGAGGAGCAAGCTCTTATCAAGGAGGATGGCCAGGCATTGGAGGAGAAACTAGGGTGGTGCATGCCCATCCTTGGAGGAGACAATTGAGGTGGAGAGCATCCACCTTGGAGGGGCCATTCAAGGAAGGAGAATAAGGAGACCTTCTTTTCAAGCCAAGGAGCAGCTAGGCTTGGAGCAAGAAGACACTCTTCTTCACCAGATTTTGCAAGAGGATTTGTGTTTTTAGTATTTCTATATTTTCAATTTCAAGTAGAAGCATTCCTCTACATGTTTTTGTAAAACACAATTCCATCAAATCAAATTGCCTTCTTTTCAATTTTTGTCGCATTTGCTTTTATCTCATTTCTAGCACTTTTTCACTCCCTCTCCCTAATTACTCTAGGCCTCCACATGCCTAGATTGAGCTTAAGGAGAGGCTATTCTTATCACCTTAGGTTTAGCTTATAGGTGTTAGCCTCTTTCCCTCTTTAAAAGTGCGATTACCTATTATTTCAAAAATCATAAAAATTATATATGCAAAAATACCAAAAAGAAAGTTGAGTTTCATGTTCAAGTAAGAGATTGATTTTCACAAAAAGTTGCCTCCTTGGGCGACCCTGAATACCACCACTATCAAGGTTATAAATTTAAAAGCGATTGCAATTTGACGTGTTACAACGATTTAAAACCCTAATTTCAAATCATGCCAAGTTTTTGCATCAATCCCTGACACTCAAATAAATATATTAAAAACACAAAAGAATGTAATTCATGCCTAACCTACTGGAATGCCTAAATGTAGCCCAAAAACCCAATTATGCAGTTAAAACCTTAAGAACTAGGTATGTTCTAAGGCATATGAATGATGATAAACTGCCATTTATCACACTCCCATGCTTAGCTTTTGCTAGTCTTATCGAAGGTTTGACCAAATACCGAGAAGTCGTCCATGAAGACGTCAAAGTATTTACCTACCATGTCAAAAATATGGCTAGCATGCACTACTGAAAGGTGGCAAGCACATAAAATAGCCCAAATGGTATCCTACAAAACGCGTACATACCGTAGGGGTAGGTAAAGGTGGTCTTCTCCTAATCTTCAAGATGAATCGCCACTTGGTTGTATCTGAAGTATCCATCCAGAAAATAGAAAAATCGATTTCTCACTAGCTTTTCGAGGATCTGGTCAATGAACGAAAGAGGGAAATGGTCTTTCTATGTGGAGGAATTCAGTTTTCAATAGTCAATATAGACTCTTCACGAGTTTGCAATTCGTGTCGGGATGGCTTCTCCATATTCAGTCGTAATCACGATGAGTCCTGCCTTTTTAAGCACAATCTGGATGGGACTCACCCAGCGATTATCAAAGATCGAGTAGATGATTCCAGCATCAAGCCACTTAATGATCTCCTTTTTCATGACCTCCTAGAGATTCGGGTTAAGTCTTCTCTACATCTCGTGAGAAGGTCATGAGCCCTCTTCGGTATAAATACGATGAGTGCAATATGAGGGACTTATTCTAGTCAGGTCATCTAGAGTCCAACCAATAGCTCTGCGATGCTGCTGGAGAACAAAAATTAGCTTGGTTTCCTGATTAAAGGTTAGTCGGAAGTTGATAATCACGGGAAACCTTTGATTTGAACCCAAAAACACATATTTCAGATGATCTGGGAGAGGTTTTAACTCCAACATTGGGTTATCAACAGTGGGTGGGGGTTCAAGGTTAGCCTCAAAAGCTAAGGTGGAAGCTAGAGATAGGTCTAAATCAAATTCAGGATCCCTAGTCTGTGGGTCAAGATCTTCTTGTGGTTGAGGTTCTTAGAGAATCAAGTTCACATCAGGAATTGGATCCTTAACCAGAGGACCTACATCCTACACTTCTTCGATTGCCCCACAGTTTATTCCTTTCTGGGCCTTAAAGATATCTATCCTCAATGTTTTGTCCCTAAATTTAACTCAATCTGGCCCTCTTCGCAGTTGATATTTGCCCTAGCGGTTGCTAGGAATGGTCTCCCCAAGATGATCGGTGTATCTCTTAGATTTTTAGGAGTATCCATATCTAAGATGATGAAATCCACCGGAAAGTAGAAATATCGTACACTGACTAGAACATCCTCGAGAACTCCTCATGGTGACTTAATTGATCTATCAACCAGCTGCATAGTACCTCAGTCGATTTGAGCTCAGTCTCCTCAAAGTGGTCTAGTAGGGAGCTCCTAGATCCCATAAAGCTTGATCGAACTCTAAATTCCTATCTTGTAGGAAATCAAAGGGGTGCCAGGATCCTTTGCCTTTTGTGGGAGTTTACTCAAAATTATAGAGCTTACTTGCTCTGACAGTATAATCGAACACCCATCTTTGTTTCGCGGCTTATGCTTTGGTGTACACAAATCCTTTAGAAATCATGCCTAAGTCGGTACGTGGTGGATGCATCAAGGGAATGCTTATTTGGACTTGCTCAAAGAGCTTGACCAAATCCTCAAGTGCCACAGGTTTGGATTTCTTGTTTCCTTTGGCTAAGGCCTCAGGAAATGGAATGTCTATAGGCTTCTCCAAGATTGGTTCAGGCTCTAGATCTAGGGTGGGTTTGTCCTTGATATCCACCCTGGGTTTAGGTCTTGAACTACTCAGACTAGACTGATTGGGATAAGGTGGGTCTTGGGTAGTTTTGCCACTACGTGTAGTGACAGAGTTTAGGCCTGCCTAGTTTGGATTAGGAGTTGGAGTTGGCAAAAGAGGAGGTTATTGTTGATATCCATATACGAAGTAGAACCCTCCAACCCTTCAGGTGGAGGTTGATTGCACAGCAATCATAGGTCTTAAATGGCCTAAATTAAGTTAGAACTTAGCATAACTTAGTGTAATCCATGCATACATGAGCATACTTTGCATCTTTCTTGCTTTATTTTAGCCATGCATCAAAAAATGTTATAATGTGCTGATTAAGTGCATTGTGTGGATTGTAGGTAATAAGAAGATCTGAAGTTGGATCTGAAGAATAAAGAGAAGCTAGAACTACAACAGAGCTGGAGCAGAAGACTTAGGAATAAATAGTAGAAGAAATAATGTAGGGTTGAGATATGCTACTCTACTAAGTAGAAATTGATACTTAGATTAAATTATGAAGAACATTAGGACATCCCTGCACTTATCCCTAGCATTAGGATAGCCCTATCCCTATCCTTAGTCTCTAGGATAACCCTATCCATGTCCCTATCCCTAAGCCACCTCCCTATTAGGCTAATTTAGCTGAAAAACCAAAACATTGACAGTGTTATTCATGCCCTTATCCACATTATCCCAACTCTTATCCCACTTCCGAGATACCCTTATCCCTAAACCTCAATTTCCCCAATTCAGCCAAAACCTGGATAACACTATCCAGATTCCCACTATCCACTATCCTTATACTCAACCCTCTTACCCCTAACCCAATTCCCACCTTAGAATCCCATTTAGATCCCTTGATATCTCAATTGGAGGTAATTGGGTTAGCCTTGTTCTAATTAGGTCCAAATGAACCTGATTAGGCTAACCCCAATCTAGTTAGGCTCAGACTAGTCTAATTAGACTCATCCTAAACCCAATTACCTAACCTACATCCAGTTGGGTGCATTCCTACTTGATTAGGTGCACCTAAATCCAATTGGGTCTACCCAGGATCCAATTGATCCATCCCTACCTATGCAAGTCTAATTAGGCTCAGTAGAACTTAATTAGGGTTAGACCTGAATCTGATTGATTCAAATCAACCCAAGTAAGTCCAATTGGATTTACTTAGTCCAATTAGCTAACCCAAGATCTTCCTAAGAACCTAATTAGGTTCTCACTAAGACCAATTGACTTGGATCATAGTCAATTACAATTGCCTAGTCAATTGGACTCATACAGTCCAATTAAGCTTTGATCTCAACCCACACAAGTCTGATTGAACTCAGTGAGAGTCCAATTAACCTAAGCCTAACCTAATTGAGTAATCTCACTCTCAATTAGGTTTGCACTCATTCAATTAAACTTGTGTCAAGTTTAATTGTGCATCTACCTTAGTAATTAGGGTTTCCAACCCTAATTCTATGACCTAACCCAACCCAAACCCTTAGGACCTAACCTAGACTACTAGACCACTTAGCCACACACACACATGTTCATGCGCACACACACACACCCTCACCTAGCAGAAAATACAATAAGAGTTCTCTAGAACTCTTATCCAAGTGTGTTACCTTGGTTGCTAAAAATAGCAACCAAGAGTAATTCAAATTTTTAGATCCACATTTTGTGGATCTAAAAACCACCTCCAACCTCTCTTGGCCAGCCACATAGACCTCTCTCTAGAGAGATTTCCAAGGATCTATAAAATGACCCCATAGGTGGCCATTTGCACCCATCTTGATTCTTGGCTCCATTTAGTATAGCTCCACCTCCATTCTCCTCCACCTCCACGACCCCATCACCATGGCCACTCCACCTCCACGCCAACTCAAGATCACCCTCTCTTACCCTCTCCAAGGGCCAGCCTAAACGCCATTGGCCGCCCCTCCTTCTCCCTACCACCTCAACCTCAAAGACCATTGGAGACCACCTCCGATGCCCTTCATTCTTCTAGATAAGTAGTAGTTCTTCACAACTTTTCTCTAGTTTATTTTTTGCTTAGTAGTTTAGCTCTATCTCTCCCCTCAATGATGCATGTGTAATCTTCCTGTAGATCCACACATGCCTTGTTTTCTGCTAGATAGTTTTATGCTTTAAGCTTTCCTGTACAAGCTTTCCTCAAGCTTCGCTCTGTAGCAACCATTCTGGACTCAATGAAAATCATCCTTTTATATATATGTGTGCTTGTGTGTGTGTGTGTGTTGTAAAATCATCATGAGCTTCCTTGCCATATTTTCTTGTGATTAAAGTTGCCTGTTTTAATTTCTGTATCTTTAGCAACATGTCGTGCATAAATACCTAAAAATTATTATAAATCACCATGCATTCTTAAGCAAGTAGAGAGAGAGAGATTGGAATTAGAATTTGCATTTCCAAAATGCCTCCCTGAGTTCGACCAAGAGTCACTATCTCATTATTACAAATATTTTTGTTTTGATCAGATTTCTCACTATACTATGACATAACGACGATTTTCATATTCAAAAATGTGAAAATCCTATCGAACAAAGGTGTAGAGAGGGCCTAATAAACATATTGTGCTTGGACCTGATTTGGCTTCGCAACGTGCCTCTAGTGCGGCAAGATGTTTGGATTCGACAGAGGTTGGGTTGGAAGTGCACCAAGCTGGCGAGTCCTAGTCAACTGTGCGAGTTGGTTACAACCTATGTAATTTTTGCATTATGTTGCCTTTGCATGGCAGCATTGGTCTTCTACATATTAGCTAGAGTCTATAAAATCAAGTTCATCTAGTCTTCCTTGCTAGGCCCGATTTGAAAGTTCAGGTTGTGTTCTAGCAAAATTGTCATTGTTTAAGAAATGCATTGTAGTATAGGATGAAATCGCTAAAATCATTTAAATTTATATGCTCAGATTCAGGAAATAGAGTCCGAGGTTGTTCACAGGGAGCAAAGATGCAATTTAAATTCACCAATCACAAGAAATATAAGCAATTGAAGACAATTGACATTCAAAATGATATTTCAATAAGATCATAATAATAATGCGAAAAAAATCAGGTTAAAATGGTGATTTGAATCAGAAAATTAATCCTTAAGTTTAACTCACAACCACTTAAATAATTGAACAATAACCACAATCAAAAATCTTAGCAATATCAGAACTAAGCACAGGAGCAATGTAACCAATTAGTCGATAGAACCAAGGCATAGACGCCTTAAACCTTCACGCCTCAGAGGAGCGAAGGTACAACAGCAAAGGAGCACAAGGCTCTCACAAGAGCAAGGCACAAGGACCTCACTAAGCCTTCAGTGGCTAAGTCTTGATAGGAGATGAGGGCACAAGAGCAAAACCCTCCCCCCTCTCTCTGATTCTCTTTCTTCTTTATCAACTCAGACCCAGGTGAACAGTATCGAGTAATCGAGTATACAGTCAGAGATCTAGACTCACCTGTGAGGTGTAGCGGGTAAGGAGTGAGTGCACGTGTAGTGAGTGGGACCTCACCCCGTGTGCTGAGATGATAAGGTAGAAGCAGAAATCACTTTTATCCACTGTCGAGGCACCTGTCTTCTATGATGTGGGACTAATCCCACATAGTTTCTTAGCAACGCAGCAACAGGAAGTGAAGTCTTCAATTGAGGGCAAAGACGAGGCTGAAGGCTCCAATTGAGGTTCTGGAATAGAACCTGGGACTAAGCCGCGTAGCTTGGGAGTGTTGATGTAGACGAACATGGCTGGAGGAGGGCAGACGGGGTCGGAGATGACGACGACGGTGGCGATGCTTCGGTGGTGACCTAAAAAGAAGAAGACTGCCTCTCGACCCCATCAAAAATGTTCAAGAGGTTCTCCTGAGTGTGGTGAACGTGATGGTGGTCATGGCGTTGCATGCGGATGAGTGTGGAGGTCTGGCGACCTCGAGAAAGTGGTGCAGAGGTGTGTGTGTTCAGTGGGGAGTTTTAAAGGCCAATCCCCTCAATTACTTGAGGGGTTTTGGTCATAAGGACACGACAGAGCTTTTGGGACTGGCGGTGAGCGATTTGGTGCGATATGGCAGTTGCGCGAGGTCACCGGTGGTACCCCGAAGACATGGAAGACAACGATGGATGTGGGAAGAAAGGTAGTTGAAAGTGTGATTTAAGTGCATAGAAATGAAGTGAAGAAGTAGGAGAGGAGTTTAGAGGACTTAGGGGGAGGGAGATCGGTTGAGGGCGTCCGACTATGATGGGCCAGAGCCGGAGATGAAGAAGTGCTCTGAGAGGAAGAGCGGCGACGGCTGAAGGGGGAGGAGGCCTCTCACAGGTATGGCAAGACACGGACGAAGTTGAAGAAGGCAGACCTACTACCTATATTATGTGACAGTAGGAGAGGAGACCGGAGAGAGAAGGTCACCAAAGGGATCTTTCGAGCAGGATGGAGATAGACAAGATGGAGGATTTTTAGGCCTAAAATTCGCTGAGTTAGGCAATGCGATGGAGGTCCTTTTAAAGGCTTCAGGCAAGCTTCTAAGCTTGGAAACAAGATTGAGGAGCTTGAATTTCCAGGGAAAGTGATCCCTGAAATCTAAGAGTTCGCATGAGCTTCTCTAGAAAAATTGGAGCCCAAGACAAGGTTTAGGTGATTGGGGATTCTCTTAAAATCATTCCTTCCAAATTTGGAAGGAATTGATCAAGAAATCAGGGAGAAATCCCAGATTGAAGGCCGTTGTTGATGGTTTCACACGGTTAATGGTAGTAGGGACCTTTATGAAGAAAATGATAATAAGTTAGGGGGTTAAATGCAAATATTTCCAAAGCTAGGGCTTAAGTGTGAAAAATAGAGTTTAAATGGACTAAAATGCAAACTAAGTAAAAATGGACTCTGATTGTGCCCAAATTTTGGTAAAAACTTAATTTGGACCCAAGTAATCTGATGGTAAAGTCATATTTCAGTTTTGACTAAGTTTGACTGGGAAATTTGCATAGAAACCCAAATTAGGGCAGAACTATGTCCGTGACTCTGTTTAAGGTCAAAATAGGTTCTAATGGTCAAAACAAGGGTACCAAACCTCATGGCATATTTTTATACTAATTTTATAAGGTTTAGATGGATTTTATAATGACCAAAACCTCTGTAATTTAAGTGGTTCTGAAATTAGGATTTTGAGTGCTGTAATGGTTCTTGAAATGCGTGAAACCCTATTTTTATCTACATGAACCCACTTATTAGATTTTAATGCTCATTTGACCTTTATTTCACCCTTGGAAAATCCCTTGGTTATTCTGCGTTCATGACGTGTTGTTAAAATTACATAATTAACCCTTGTTTCCTTTTCTCTTCTCAAAACAGCCTAAAGTAAAGTTATAACCCTCAGATGGTTATGTAGGAGCATTTATCTTTTAAACCTGATTAAAAGTGGCCACTTAGGGCCTATGATGGTGTTCCCATCAGGTTGGGCCTAGGATGAGTGGGTTGATATGGACGTGGATTTTATTGTTGAGGTTGGAATTGAGGTCTAAAGTTCTTATTATTTCCCGACCACGCGAAATTCGAATGATTACGCCATCTAGGGTTGTAAGAGTTGGAGAATGGATCATTCTGGATGGCATGGAGATCCTTGTAGGGTTGAGTAGTTCCCGAGTAATCAAAATACGAGGGTTCAGAGATCCCCTAACTAGAGCAGGATGGTACAAAGTTTCCTCTAAAACTAGGATCATATGGGGGTGGATAGGCATCCATCCCCTGATATGAGTGGTGGTGAATGTTATGCAAGGCCTCCATTCCTGTGGGCAGACTCACATACGTGCTCTACTGAGAAGAAGTGGCCCTCTAGAGTTGGCGAGTCAAATCGTCCAACTTCTTCTCGATAATGGAGAACTTAGGCAATTGATTGGCCACTAACTCCAAATCAACGAATGCGAATAGGTCACGTGTCTCGTGTGTCCCTCTAATGTTTGTTGATGCGTAGGTAGTCCTCCGGTTGAACATACCCATAGACTCATTGTTTATGGAGTTCTCGCACATGTTCTCGAGAATCTCCCAATCGATTTCTTCATCTTTTCCCATGAAGTTGCCTCCACAGGCTGCATTGACAAATAATCGAATATCTTCACAGAGTCCCTGGTAAAAAGATTGGACCTGTTCTCATTTAGGAACTCTGTGATTAGGGCATTCCACATGAGATCCAGAAAGTAATCCCATGCCTCATGAAGTGGTTCCCTCGCATTCTGTGTGAAATGCGTGATTTGGTGCCTCAGGGCATTAGTGCATCTAACTTAGAAGAATTTCTTGAGGAATTCAGCTTGTAAACCCTCCCAGGTGTTGATCGGTCAAGTCAGAGACCAATACTAATGGGCAGCCTTATCCTTCAAAGAGAAGGGGAACATCTTCATGAGCAAGGTGTTCCGATTTTGAATATTTGGCCCGAAAGTCTGGGCTAGATGTTTCAACTCTTAGATGTGTTGGAAAGGGCCTTCAAAGCCCAATCCATGAAAGTGAGGGATCAAGTTGATAATGTTTGGTTTCAACTCAGTATTAGGTCCCTTAGCCAGAATTTGCACCCAGGGTTCGATTGCTACAACTACGGGATTGTAATGGTCCCGCATTTGCGGACACACTTGGGGGTTAGCCAATGCATGAATTAGATCAATAAGAGTTTGCAACTGGTTTTGTAGGTTTTGAATCTCACCCCCTTCTTGATCTTGGTTCTCCATGGAATCAGAGGATGGAGAACTGGGTTCAGATATAGATGGATCAGAAGAGATATCAAGTGGATTAGAAAATACCCCAAACAGGTTGGTCGGGGTTTGACCCCAACGAGAATGAACAACTAGTGGAGGTCTCAAGACTGGTCTCAAGGACCCCTCCCATCAATGCATTACAGAATCAGATAAGGGATTGGAAATGTTCTGAACCCAGTCAAGGCACCCAAAAAGATTGGATGACTAAGGCTATTTGAGGCAGATGGAACTCTAGATCAAAAATCCACACACCCGAGAATTAATTGGGCAGCCAGGAAGGGAGAGTCCCACAAAGACCCCTACACGGTAGAGCGTCCCCACAGGTTACAGGATTTCCCCCACCCAACCTTCCTTGTCACTGTGATTCCAAGTAGACAGAAATTTATGAATTGAGACCTAAGTGTTATCAATTTTAATACTAATTTTGCCTTGAATTTCACTTGAATTTAGAATTGATTCAAATTGTAACCTAATTTGAAGGTTGGTTGATTAACAAAATGAACCAACTTCACCTGATCTGCCCTAAAATTGAGGATGTAATTCTGGTTAAGTCACCTGAATCACCATGTTTCTATTTGCAAGCAAGTTATCAGGTCTTAGCTTTTAAGATTCAAGTGATCTTAGAGCCTGACTTTTAGGGTTTTGATGATTAACCAATTCAAACAGGGGCTTAGGTGGCACACAATGTGGGAATATTTATTTTCTTTTTAGCAGGCAAATGTGTACTACTCCTTGAATCCCTAATGTAGAAACCCTAATTTGACTCTATTCCCAAGTCCAATTGATTCCAAAAATGGCACCTTGGGCTCAAACAAGAAGATGAATAGCCCAAGATGCTTAATGTCCCTAATAGGTGCAAGTATCAGGATTGGGGATCTGTAATCAAATTTGACCGCAATCAAATCAAGATAAAGTAGGAAGAATTCTTGCCTTGAATGATGATTACTAGAAAAGTAAGGCAGAATTGGATCCTAATTCTATCGTTTCCCTTTTTTGTCTTTCCAAGAGAGGAGGGGGTTATGGAAGAGAGTCAGCTAATTACTTGCTCCTGGCGTGGTTGATCCAAGCTTGACGATCTTCAATGATGATTCACCTCGAAACAACATAACAAAACAAATAGAGAAAGTTAGAACCAAGTCAGAATGAGTATGACTAGAGGTTAAACTGCATGTTGCTCCCCAGCAACGGTGCCAAAATGCTAACGTGCTTTCGTCGAAGATTAATAATGCATTGTAGTATAGCAACGGAAACAACGAATAACACTTAAATTTGTATGCTCGAAATTTAAGTTCCGAGGTCATCTCAGGGAGCAAATCAATTGCAATTTGACCACTAATTGAGTAATAAAAATGAAGCACAAGGAGCTTGATATAAAAAGAACATATGCTTAATTAATTGCAATATCAAAACTCCAAAAAGATATAAGTGTTTGAGTAATAAAAATTTGATTCAAATAACTCAATTCAACACTTAGTACACTGATCAAACATCTGGAACAATGATTAGACAACTTAAACTTCAAACTCTGACATCTGGTCTAAACCTTGGATAAGCAAAAACCCCCTACCCCTCTCTCAACCAAATCCTTTTTTTTTTCTCTAATCAGACCCTAATTAGATCCAAACTTGGCACACTCGCTCGGGCATGCGTGTGCAAGCGAGGGCACGTGCATATGGGCGTGTGAGTGTGGGGACTCGACCCCCTTAACTTGGTCGAGCAGTGAATGGCATGCAGAGGGTTATGAATGCGATTCAAAAGTAAATTCCCATGATGTGGGACTAACAACAACTCCTTGTTCTTTGTTTCTTTACGTGAGGGAGCTGGTTCAATTGCTACTATAGTTAGCATTGGTTCGCCAAATTGAAGACCCAAATGAGTCCCCCTTACTAGTCCGTGGCTATTGGAGGTGGTGATGAGGCGATTCGTCGTCGGTTGACGTCGGTCGAAGATGGAGAAGACGACCAGTGATGGAGAGGTACCTGCAAGAAGAAAACAGCCTTGTAGCACCAATTAGATATATAGGAAGCTTCGCCATAGTGAGGCGAAGGCGACCGTGGCGGTGATTTGGTGGTTGGTGTTCGTGCGTGCCCAGATGAAGGAAATGTGTGTAGCTCTGGTGACCTTGCTTGAAGAAGATGACAAAGGTGATGTAGGGGTAAATTCAGTTGAGCAAAACTGTTGTGGGGGTGAGGGGAAGCTTTTGCCCCACTCAATTTGAGTGAGAAGGAAGCGAATGTGATCGGTGGTGAACGTGGCTATGGCAGTGATAGCCAGAGTCAGAGAACGAGAAGGAAGGGAAGAAAGGAGACGAGAAGCTAACTACACCTAATTGGGAACAAGTGAAGCAAAAGCCCCAACCTAATTTACCTATTAGAAGAATGGAGGGAGGTCGCCAGTTTGGCCGCCAGTGAGGAGAGAGTGAAATCGGAGCCGACGAAGGTGGTAGAGGTGCTTAAGCCTCATCTGAAGCTTTGTACTTGTATGATAGAGTGTTACGACCCGGTTCCCGAATCCCTACAGGACTCAAGACTGGCTCGCCATGACTAATCCCAAGACCAATTGTCCAACAAGAAATAACCGAAAAGCAAGAAAATAAACCACATTCACTATGCAATGTAACTAACAGTAAAAGCGTACAAGAAGTAAAGGAAAGTAAAAACTTTTAGTTCAATACATACCACCACAACAACAGGAAAGTAGAACAAAAGTAACAGTAACAACAAGTCTGAAACTCACTATAGCAGAAAAGAGAGTACAACAAAAGTACTGGAAACTACAGCTGGGCTAAACTGAGCCCAGCACCCACTGCAGCTGGTAGCTCGGGCTGCTCAACTCTTGGACCTGAACAGTGTTATGAGAACATGGAGTCAGCGAACGCTGAGTAGAGTGGTAACCAAACTATCTAAAGTAGTAGAAACTAGTAGGTATATTTATCCTTTTCCAGTTATTTATTTTACAGGTAATTTCTCTTCACCCCATTGGTTTACTTTCAGATTTCTTTCTTGATCTTGCATGTTCCTCATGGGAACGATCTTGATTGCAGTCTTTTTCGAAGAGTAGAAGGTACATGTGGTGCTCTCCTGGCCGGGAGAGCCCCCCGAGGTAGTCCTACACCCAATCAACCACCCCAAGGTCACTAATAAACATAACTGTGGCTACGGCACGTGGGATACATGCACGGGTAGCTACCCCGCACTGGCACGCGGTCAGTCATTTCCGTTAGTGGGTACGCTCAAAGTACAGCACAGAATAGTATAGGGCCTAGCCCTCTCAGAAATAGGGGTCTAACCCCTCAGAACCAAACAGGGGTCTCGCCCCTCCACAATCCGTGCACCCTCGTTTGACTACCCCGGTTTGCCTAGAGGGCCTAACAAGTCGGTGTAGGGTGGCTAGCTGAACCCCGCGCCCCGTAGGGTGGCTAGCTCCCTCCCTACACTAGTAGCTCACCTCGGTACCATGTACGTGAGGGCCAACAGAAGTCGGTGTAGAGTGGCCAATCCTAACCCCGGGTCCCAACCCAAGGGTGGCTAGCTTCGCTCTACACTAAAAGGGGATAGTCGCTCTCCTTGGTACCACATACTCAAGGGCCAGCACACTTCCCATCCACATTTCCAGGCCTTTCCATCTATCCACAGGAGCTCTACTCCTAACTCCCCGTAGGGTTCATGCTTATGTTCACCACATTATTCCAATCCAGGTTTCATCATTCACGATTCGGTTCTTGTTTATACACATGCAACTCGTATTTCCACAATTTAACACATGCAATAAGTGATATCACAGGTAACTATTTAGTTATCTCAGGCAGCTCGTATTCATTAACAGGTAGTTGCTAACAATTTAGCTCATTCATTTATAATTACAATTTCAATTACGCAAACAATCGGTTCAACCATTTCTTGTCCTAGGGTTCATGCCACATCCTAGGTTTCCAATTGTCTAATTTTCATAGATGCATTCATATTTTATAAGTATGACAGAGCTGGACCACTCTACCAGACAATCCGAGAGTACTGGGGGCTCGAACTGCAAGCCCACGAGCCTCTGCAAGCCCCAGACTGCAACAGGTCGAAGTCCTATACCAAGGAACACACCACAATGGAAGATTCATAATAGTGTATAAATGCTTTTAATACATAGAGGAATTCACAAGGAAACCACAGATACTTTGTTTGCGCAAAATGGATCCCGATCGGACCCTAAACGGGTCAAAAACGGGTCTGCAGACCCAAATCAGACATCTGGAAACAAGTTTAGATGTCATAAAAGTCACAGAGACTCACCTCAAGCTCCTGCAGTGACCTCAGACATCCAGGACCCCTCCACGACCGTCTGAAAATAGTTTCAAACATTTGACTAGTCCTTCGATCGTCTGGGAATGCCTCTGGTCGTCTGGTAAGCAATCCAGAAGTCTGAAAGTGCGTGGAAGGGTATTCCGCGCACCTTCCCAAAGCTGCTCCTACACACGACAGAGCAGCAAACCACTTTAGGCCAAACAAATCACATCTATGGTGCGGCCTACATGGCCATAACCGCGAGGAAGACGTACCTTCGCAATACAATTTCCTTCAAACGTCTGGTGTCGACGCCAGACGTCCAGCCAGTCGTCCGGAAGACACTTTGGACGTCTGATACTGGAAAAATTCCAGTATCAGACCGCGCTCCGCCACGGCTCCTTATGCTCCGCTACAGCCCTAACTGCTGCAGAAGGTCGGGGATGACACCCCAACGTCCTTCTCCCGTACGCTCTACGGTGGCCATGCGAGCCTCTGACGAGCTTCCACGAAGCTCACGACCTTGGTCCTCTCCTCCTCCTCGCTCTCGCTCTCTCTCTCTCTCTCGCCTCTGCTCACAGCAATGGAGTGGGAAGTGTGGTGGTAGTGGTGGAGTGGAGAGGAGAGGAAGGGGGCTCTCTTTTATAGGGCCGGGGGGTTAGGGTTCGACAGGGGAAAAGGAGAGAGAAGAAGGGTCTGCGTGCCACCTACCCGCAGAATGCAGAGTGCGTATAGATTTTTCAATTTCTAAACATCCGGAAAGGGGTCCAGACGTCCGGCCAAACGTCTGACTGACACTCCAGATGTCTTAAAAGGCTAAAATTAGGACGGGTCTTTACATCATAACAAACTTAAAGGAAGTTTCGTCCCTGAAACTTGAACTAGCTAGGGTATGGAAAAAGGATATAAGATGCATAACAAACTTAAAGAGGACTGAAGTCGATCCAAAAAGACGTACCCTCAAAAAGCTCCGGGTATCGCTCTCGCATTACCACCTCAGGCTCCCAGGTAGCCTCCTTGTACTGCTAGCTTCTCCACAAGACCTTCACCAGGGGTACCTGCTTCCATCTCAGACTCTGGAAGGCCCTGTCTAGTATCTGCACTGGTCTCTCGGGGTAGGTCAGGTCGTCACCCACCTTGACACTCTCGTGGCTCAGAACGTGACTGGGATCGACAACGTACTTCCTGAGGTTGGACACGTGGAACACGTCGTGCACACCAGAAAGCTGGGGAGGAAGGGTAAGCTAGTAAGCAATGGGTCCTTCCCACTCCAAGACCTCAAAGGGCCCCACAAACATCGGCGCAAGCTTCCCCTTCACCCCAAAATGCTGCAGGCCCTTCATGGGCGAAACGAGGAGAAAGACGTGATCCCCAACCTCGAACTGCACCTCTCTGCATTTCCGATCAGCATAACTCTTCTGCCTACTCCTGACAGTGCGGAGTCATCTATGGATCTGCTCTATCACTTCCTGACTCTGCCGAATCAGCCTAGGGCCAACCTCCCACTTGGTCCCCACCTCAACCCAACTCAAGGGCGTGGTATACCTCCGTCTGTACAGAGCCTCGTAAGGTGCCATGCCGATGCTCGAGTGATAGCTATTATTATATGCAAACTCTGCCAGGGGTAAGTGCTCCTCCAAAGAGCCTCTCCAGTCTAGTACACAGGCACGCAAAAGGTCCTCAAGTGTCTGTATAGTGCGCTTTGACTGTCCGTCCGTCTAGGGCTGGTATGCGATACTGAACCTCAATCGTGTCCCCAAAGCCTGCTAAAACTCAGCCTAAAACTAGGAAGTAAAATAGGTATTCCTGTCGGATACAATCTCACGCGTAACTCCGTGCAAGCGTACCACATCACTAATGTACCTCTCTGCCAACTGTGCTGGTCCCAAGGTGACTGGGATCGGCAGGAAATGTGCCGTCTTCGTTAATCTGTCCACTATCACCTAGACTGCATCGTGTCCTCGCTGGGTAACGGGTAGACCCACCACCAAGTCCATGGTGATGCTCTCCCACTTCCACTCTAGCACAGGAAGTGGCTGCAACGGCCCTACAAGCCTCTAGTGCTCGGCCTTCACCTGCTGGCACACACAAACACTACAGCACGAACTCACCCACATCCCGCTTCATCCCTCTCCACTAAAAGTCACGTCTCAGATCATGATACATCTTTGTGTTCCCGGGATGTATGGTGAATCTGGACCTATGCACCTCTGTCAGGAGCTCTCTCAACAACTCCTAGTCCCTGGGAATGTACAAGCGTCTCCTCATGCGCAGCACCTCGTCTGTAAAAGAAAATTCTCCTAGGTCCCTTAACAGTACTCTATCTCACAGCATCTGTAAGTACGGATCTGCCATCTGTTCTGCGATGATGCAGTCTATCAGCTTTGGTCGCGTCTGTCGTGTCACCGTCACTGCCCCACAATACCCCTATGACTCTCGGGGTCGCCAACTACCCAACTCCTCTATAAGTCTCCAACTCTGTGCCTGTAGACTGGCCAAGTGGGTGGGCACCTTCCGGCTCAAGGCGTCAGATACCACATTGGCCTTCCCTAGATGGTAGGAGATGTTGTAGTCATAGTCCTTCAGGAGCTCTAACCAACATCTCTGTCTCATGTTAAGCTCCTTCTGGTCAAACAAGTACCTGAGGCTCTTATGATCTGTGAAAATCTCAAAGGTCTCACCGTAAAGGTAGTGCCTCCATGTCTTCAATGCGAAGACAACAGCTACCAGCTCTAAGTCATGGGTAGGATAGCTATACTCATAGGGCTTCAGTTGCCGCGAAGCGTAAGAGACAATGTGACCCCACTGCATGAGCACACCCCCTAACCCCTGCAACGAATCATCCGTGTAGACCACAAAACCTCCATTGTTGTATGGGATGGTAAGCACAGGAGCTAAAGTCAGTCTCTCCTTCAACTCCTGAAAACATGCCTCACAAGCATCTGTCCAGGAAAAAGGCACGTCCTTCCAGGTCAACTGAGTCATAGGATGTGCAATCTACGAGAATCCCTTGATAAACACCGATAGTAACTTGCCAGTTCTAAAAAGTTACGTATCTCTGTCATTGTACATGGCCTCTCCCACCTGAGTACAGCCTCCACCTTGGCTGGATCCACAGCCAAACCATCCCCTGAGATCACGTGGCCTAAGAAAGTCACTTGTCTCAACCAAAACTCGCACTTGTACTTGGCATATAGCCTACGTCGTCTTAACGTGTCCAGAATCATCCATAGATGCTGTCCATGCAGTGCCTGATCCCACGAGTAAACGAGCACGTCATTGATGAATACCACCACAAACTGATCCAAATACGGTCTAAAAACCCGGTTCATTAAATTCATAAAAGCAGCGGGGGCGTTGGTCAGCCCAAACGACATGACCAAAAACTCGTAGTGTCCATACCAGGTGCAGAAAGCTATCTTGGAGATGTCGGTCTCCCTGATCCTCAACTGGTGGTAGCCCGACCTCAAATCTATCTTGGAGAAAACCATGGCACCTCGCAACTGATCAAAAAGGTCATCAATCCTCGGCAGCGGATACTTGTTCTTAATGGTGACCCCATTCAGTTGTCTATAGTCCACGCAAAGTCTCAGGGTACCATCCTTCTTCTTCACAAACAACATAAGGGCTCCCCACGGGGACCCACTGGGCCTCACAAAGCCCTTCTCCAATAGGTCCTGTAGCTGTGACTTGAGCTCTCGCAGCTCAAGTGGTGCCATCCGATACGGCATAGTAGAAATGGGGCTGGTCCCCAGTACGAGTGAGATCTCAAACTCGATCTCACGCTCGGGCAGTAGTCCTGGCAGCTCCTTTGGAAACACATTGGGGTACTCACTGATTAGCCCATAGTTGTGGCCTATTTAAGTATTTAAGTGCCTAGACATAAGGTTAATTCTAACATTTATTTAGCATAAATTAGGATGTAAATAGGTTAATTCATATTTTTAATTTAATTACATAATCCATGCATTGCATTCATATTTTAAGTGCATTTAGAATTAGCTTAGAATGGCATTCATCTAATTAGTTAACCAATTAGGTACATTATTTTCGTTAACATAAAAGTTGAGGGTCTGTATATAAATAACCATAATATTTTAACATTATTTTCTTTATTCTTCTTCTTGCAGGAACGGCTGCATTTCATTCGGCTGCCGCTCCAACGCCACCAGCTACCGCAATGAAGCCTACATTCAAGGACTAGCGGAGAATGTGGATCTGCTCTCGCCTCTCCGTTCAAATCTATGCAAGAGGCTACAAAAGGAGGAGGGAGGCAGCAGAGCTCGGGAGGCCTCCACCACCGACCCAGCACTGTGAAGAGAGATCTTCTCTCTTCCATTCCACACCGCCGACCTCAACCGTGGCGACGAGTCTCCACCACAGTGGGTGTGTGGTGTGACAGGCCACACCGCCATCTGGAGCTCGTCCACATTACCGTGAGCACCTTAGCGTGCATCTTCCTCGCCGTCGTCATCAACAACCACTGTCGCTGCAATCATCTTCTCAGTCACTTAAGACGTCCGGGAAATTTCCCAGACGTCTGAAGTCCACCCCCCACTCCAGCAGCAACCACCATCCTCCCACTTCACTTCCAGCACACCCGCAACACCTTTAGCCCGCGCACAGCCTCCAGCGCACCCGCGACACTTCAGCCTGCACCTCACCGCTCTCACCCGCTCAGTCCACGTCGCCCACTCACCTCCAGCCGCACGTAAGGTGTGCACATCCACCGCACCGGCGCACCCACGCCTGCAGCACCCGCGCTTCCGCCAACAGATCGCACTCCCACGCCTCCAGCCAGTGCGCAGCAGCGCCTCCCGCCAGATGCAACAATCTCCCACGCCAACAGCGCCTCCCGCGCCTGCAGTGCCCCCCGCCAGCAGTTCCGCGCACACCTCACCGCCAACAGCAGCTGCAGCACCGGCTACAGCCACCTCCGCCAGAGCACCGTCCGACCGGCTCCGACCGCCGTGCGACACGTCGCCACCATTGCTTCGAAGCCCTTGGTCCAAGGAACTTCCTCCGAGCTTCCCTCGTCCGGCCGTCCACTCCTCGTCGCGCACGGCAAAGGGGAAAAAATTCCCTGTTTTGCTACAATAAAATGGCTATTAATAATTACATTTTCTACCATTGTCAATTTTTAATAATATTTTATTGATTCTGCATTGCGACAAATATCCTCTAGTTACTCAGAATTGCTATTTCAGCATTGTTTCTTGATTCAACCTTAATCTGAAGGTAATTTTGGCTTAATTCTTGTCCAAACTAACTATGAACAAACGTTTTTAATTGGTGCGAATTTAAATACGTCATTGCCTCCCTGTGGATACGACTCGCTCTTCTGCGAGTGGTTATTTCTTTTTAAATATTGATTAGTCGATTTTTCCACCACATAAAACTACAAACAACTTCAAAGCGAAAAATCGATTCGTCAAATGGCGCCGTTGCCGGGGAGGCAGCAGACGCAATAATTTCACCTGATTTTATTTTGATTATTTATCAATTGCATAGTGATTTGACCATTTATTATTTTCTCTTCTGTGCGAGAAATTTGTGCAAGAATCAGCCAGTGTGAGAGGCAACCCTTGACGTCGCCAGAGGAGAATTGGACGAGCTATTTTGGAAAGGAGGAGAAGGACGAGGATGCGACGGACATCATTGTATATTTAGTCACTAGTTAGAATAGAATTAAGACTTTAGATTTAATTTTTCATTTCATTTTGTTTGAAACCCTTGTTCTGGGGTATATTTTGAGGGGTTTGTTCTCCGATTTTGTTTTAGGCCCGTGTTGGGTAATTTTTGGGAGCCTGTTCCCTTTTCTTTAGATTTAGGTTTTTAGTTTATTGATTACTTTTATTTGCTTGTGCATAAGTAGTTTAAAAATTAAAAAAACAAAAAAAATGAGCTGCCTGCTAGAAGCTGCCAGCCCTAGGACGAACCATTTAGATCTGTATGAGCAGCCTCTAGATCTATTTCTCTGCATTGCATGCATTCTTGCATTGTTGATTGCTGGAAGCAAGGTACGCATTCTCTTACTTTGCATCCTATTCTTGATCACGCATTGCATTTGGATTTAATTCAAAGACCACAAAGTTTGTCTTGAAGCGATCTAACAAGTGATCACATATATTCAAAAAAAGGACTAATTAAAGGAGGAACATCTAAAAATCAAGGACTTGATTGTAAAACGTGGTGTGCGATTTAAAATTCAAAATCCTTTTGCTGTGAATGCACACTTATATCTTTTGCACCACATTACTCATTTAGACACTCCTAAGTCTTGAAACGACTAGGAGAAGAGCCCTCCTACCATTGGATTCTGAAGTGTTAGGAACTTGAAATCAAAGGTTTTGTAAATCCAAAGAGGGGGATACCCTGTCACGGATTTTTGGGGGTAGTTGAGAAGCACCGCGAAAGCACAGCTTCAAAGGAAGGATTAGGCCTACTTGCATCCCTCAATCTTCCATCTTTGGATTTACTTGACCATTTGAGATTTAGGGAAGAATACCTAAGCTCCAACTAGGTCTTTTTAGGCATTTCGAAGGTTGACAATAGGTGCATAATTGATTGGGCAACTTGCTTTGTCACCTACAATTTGAACTACAGTCAAAAGCCTAAATTTGTAAAGACTGAACAAGTCCTTTGAATTGTGTTTATAGTGCATGCTTGGTAGGCGTTCTCTTAAGAGACAACTTGTGTTTGATCTTGAACCTGAAAGAATCTTAAGAAGAGACCTTCCAAGGGTAGAAATGGCCGATCAAAGGAGCCTTAAGGAATATTTCATCCCAACCAATCAAGCTGGCCCTGTACTACGTAGACCTGGAGGGGACAATCCGTATGAGATCAAAAGTAGTACCATATCCTTGCTACCCTCCTTTAATGGTACTACTAGGGAAGACCCTTACAGGCATATTGAGGAATTCATCGAGGTCTATTCCACGGTGAAGCTGCAGGGCGTTACTGATGACGCTCAAATGCGGACCCTCTTTCCCTTCTCCCTAAAAGACAAAGCCAAGTATTGGTATCACACCCTTGATAATATAAATACTTGGGATGCCCTGAAGGAGTTTTTGAAGAAGTACTTCCCCATGAGCAAAACAAATCACTTTAGGAGGGAAATCATGAGTTTTGTTCAAAAGGATGGGGAATCATTCCATGATGCGTGGGAGCGCTTTAACGATTGCTGAGACTTTTCCCACATCACCAGGTGCCTAAATGGCAACTGGTTGAAAGGTTCTACACCGAACTCAATGATTCGCATAGGCAAACTGTGGATGGTGCCTGTGCAGGAACCTTTCTATCTAAGACTGAGGATGAAGCTTGGAACTTATTTGATACTTTGAGTGAGAATTCTATTCACTTGAATTCTGCCTACATGGATAGAAAGCCCACTCTCATGCAAAGAAAGTTGGAGGCGAATGAGGCAAGGGACACCCAGAATTTAGCCTATCAAATTCAATTATTGAATCAAAACATGGAAAGGCTTATGTCGAACCCGAGTTCATTCGTACCTAACACCTCCACATCCCAAGCTTCCGAATGCTTAATTTGTCAAGGCAATACACACGCCACTATGGATTGCCACTTGGCCTCCCAATTCCCTGAGCTTGTACAAGAGGATTTGAATGCCGCTCAAGGGTTCTGTCCAAGACCTCGTAATGACCCTTTCTCCAACACTTGTAATGAGGGATGGAGGAACCACCCAAACTTTTCATGGAGACAAGGAAATGTCTCAAATTCATAGAATTACAAACCACAATCCTTTCAAAACCATCAAATGAACCAACCTCAGACCTTTGCCCAACCTAAAATCTCTGAGATGGATGAATTGAAGACGATGTTGAAAACTATGTAGGAAAGTTAAAGTGCCATCATCCAATCTAATGACAAGGCTATACATGAGATGAAATCACAAATTTGACACCTTGTTGAGGTCGTTAGACAGCGGGAGACTGGGAAGCTCCCCAGTGCTGCTGAGGAAAATCCTAAAGGAAAAGGGATTGTCTTTAGGGAGCATGCTCAAGCCGTGACTATTCTGAGAAGTGAGAAAGAAATTTCCAAACTCGATGCTCCTATAGTCTCACCCCTAAAAAACCATCCACCCCGACTTTCACCCCACCGGAGAAGAATTGCCCAAATCTTCTCCGCTAGAAATCACCTCACTAGAAGAAGTTGCCCCCGTTCCACCCCTTACTCGACATGACAACCCTTCCACCCAGAGATCGAGAGTGCCTTTTCCAGAGCGCTTATCCACCTCTGGGCAGACTTCTGCTGGCTCATCTAGAGCCAAAGATAAGACGGATGAGATTATGGAAACTTTCAAACAAGTGCAGATTAACCTGCCTTTGCTTGAAGCTATCAGGCAGATTCCGTCTTACGCCCGCTTCTTAAAGGACCTGTGCATGAAAAAGTAGCAATCTAGAAAACAGGTCCAATAAAAAGTTGTCCTGCCTGATTCTGTTAGCTCAATTGTTCAACATGGCACACCCCCGAAACTTAAGGACCCAGGAGCCCCATATATCTCTGTAGTTATTGGTGACTTACAAATTGATGAGGCTCTACTTGATCTGGGAGCGGGGGTGAACATCCTTCCGAGCTACGTGTAAGAACAACTTGGGGGAGGCAATCTGAAGCCTAGCCCTGTAATTCTTCAAGTTGCTGATCGATCACTTAAGACACCACGAGGAATTTTGGAAGATGTCCTCATAAGAGTGGAGGATTTCTCCTTTCCCGTTGACTTCTTAGTTTTGGACACTGACCCTACAAACAAGCCAACCAAACCCTCCATCATTTTGGGCTGCCCCTTCCTTGCAACTTCGCATGCTTCAATCAATTGCAATACTGGGGCATTAAAAATGGGCTTTGGGAACAGGAAAATCTGACTTAATGTGTTTGATGCTTACAAACAAGTCGGACTTGAGGATTGTTCTCAAGTTGAGGTGATATATGACCTGATTGAAGAGGCAACTCCTGCAATGTTATGTGATGACCCCCTTCAACATGTCATGCTAAATGAGCATTCCCATCTCTTGGAGGAATGTGAAGGGGATATACTAGAACTAGAGGAATTGCTACGAGTTTCTGCTGAGTCTCTTCCCCCATCATTTCCGTCGAAGGTAGATTTGCTACCTGAGATGGGGACATCTATTATGAAACCCTCAACCATACAAGCCCCCAACCTTGAGTTGAAACCCCTCCCCGACACTCTCAAGTATGTTTTCCTAGGTGCCAATGATACGCTCCCCATTATCATTTTGGCTGTGCTGTCTAAGGCACAGGAGGGAGCCTTGATTGAATGCCTGTCTAGGCACAAGGAAACTATTGCTTGGAGCATTGCTGACATTAAGGGTATAGACTCTACACTCTGCATGCACCACATTTATATTGATGATTCCATCAAGCCTTTTAGGGACATGCAGAGACGTCTGAACCTTAATATGAGGGACGTTGTGAAAATGGAAATCCTAAAGTGGTTGGACGCTGGGATCATATATCCCATTGCTGATAGTAAATGGGTCAGTCCCATTCATGTGGTGCCAAAGAAGGCAAGCTTTACTGTGGAACTCAACGACCAAGGTGAACAAGTTGTCACTAGACCCTCAACTGGATGGAGGGTCTGTATTGATTACCGCAAGCTGAACACCGCGACCCAGAAGGATCACTTTCCTTTGCCTTTTATTGATCAAATTCTCGAAAAATTGGCAGGGAATAAGTATTATTGCTTTCTCGATGGATATTCTGGGTACAATCAGGTGGCAATCTTTCCTGTTGACCAGGAAAAGACGACATTCACGAGTCCTTACGGTACTTTTGCATTCAGGCGTATGCCGTTTGGATTATGTAATGCCCCTGCAACTTTCCAGCGATGTATGTTGTCTATCTTTTCGGACATGATTGACGAGTGTGTCGAAGTATTTATGGATGACTTCTCCATTTATGGCTCGTCCTTCGACCAGTGTCTCCTGCACCTAGAGAATGTGTTGAAACGATGTAATGACACCAGTTTAGTCCTCAGCTAGGAGAAAAGTCACTTCATGGTACAGAAAGGAATTGTACTTGGGCATGTTGTATCCGAGCAAGGTTTGGAAGTAGATAAAGCCAAGATTGATTCTATTTCCAAACTTCCATTGCCTACGAATGTCAAACAGATTAGAACCTTTCTGGGCCATGCTGGCTTTTATAGGTGCTTTATTAAAAATTTTAGTAAGATTTCTAGGCCACTTTGTGACTTGTTGGCGAAGGAATCTTCCTTCATTTTTGATTCAAAGTGTGCCGAGGCCTTTCAAACTCTAAAGGAGGCCTTGATCTCTGCTCCTATTCTCCAAGCTCCTGATTGGACACTTCCATTTGAGCTTATGTGTGATGCTTCGGATTATGCAGTGGGAGCAGTCCTTGGACAAAGGGTTGAGGGAAGACCTCATGTGCTGCATTATGCAAGCAAGACTTTAACCGAACCTCAGCAAAACTACACCGTCACTGAAAAAGAATTACTTGCTGTAGTTTTTGCTCTGGAGAAGTTTAGGTCTTATCTACTTGGGTCTAAGGTGGTTATTTTTACTGATCATGCTGCAGTGAAACATCTCATTGCTAAGAAAGATTCTAAGCCACGTCTGATTAGGTGGATCTTACTCCTTCAAGAATTTGACTTGGAAATACGTGAAAAGAAAGGAGTAGAAAATGTTGTGGCTGACCACTTGTCTCGCCTTCCTCTTAATGACTCTTTCTGAAGACATTCGCGAGACATTTCCCGATGAAACTCTGATGGCAGCAACATCAACTTTACCTTGGTATGCAGACAGTGTAAATTACTTGGTCACTGGACAAACTCTTGGCTCTTGGGATGAGCAGAAAAGAAAGAGATTCATTTCTCAAGCAAGATATTTTCATTGGGAAGAGCCAGAATTATTTAGAATTGGACAAGACCAAGTATTGAGATGTTGTGTGCCTGAAGAGGAACAACAAAGTGTGCTGAGTTTTTGCCATGAACTTCATTGTGGAGGACACTTTGGTGCTAGGAAAACTGCTTTTAAGGTTCTCCAGTCCGATTTTTGGTGGCCTTCCTTATTTAAAGATTCTCATAATTTTGTTAAGCCCTGTATTAGATGTCAACGGACTAGAACGATTGCGAAGAAGAATGAAATGCCTCACCATCCTATTCAATCTGTTGAAATTTTTGATGTGTGGGGAATTGACTTTATGGGCCCCTTCCCGTCGTCCCATGGTATTGAATATATCTTGGTGGAAGTTGATTATGTCTCTAAATGGATAGAGGCCATTCCTACGCGCACAAATGACTACTCTGTGGTTTTGAAATTTGTGAAGGCCAATATCATATCCCGTTTCGGCTGCCCCAAGACTATTATAAGTGATGGGGGACCTCATTTTCGAAACCACCACTTCAATCGGTTAATCAAGAGTTTGGGAGTGACTCACAAGGTTGCTACCCCTTACCACCCTCAGACAAGTGGCCAGGTTGAAGTATCAAATAGGGAGATAAAAAATATTTTGGAAAAGACCGTTAGACCTGATAGGAAAGACTGGTCCCAAAAGCTCGATGATGCTTTGTGGGCTTATCGAACGGCCTATAAGACCCCTTTGGGTACTTCTCCCTTTCGGATTATGTATGGAAAAGCGTGCCATTTACCTGTTGAGTTGGAACATAAAACACTTTGGGCTATTCGATGTGTTAACATGGATTTAGAAAAGGCAAGTAAGGCACGACTTCTAGAATTAAGTGAGCTTGAGGAGCTGAGGAATGATGCTTATGACACCTCTCAAGCTTATAAAGAAAAAACTAAGGTCTTGCATGATAAGTTTATTCTTCGAAAGACCTTTGAGCCCAACCAACAAGTCTGGCTTTTCAATTCCAGACTTAAGCTTTTTCCTGGGAATTTAAAATCTCGTTGGGATGGGCCTTACATAATCACCAAAGTATTTCTGCATGGAGCTGTGGAGATCAAAAATCCTTCCTCTTCAGCAACTCCCTTTATTGTCAACGGTCAACGGTTAAAACCTTACATAACTTTAGATGGCCATCTGGTTGACGAAGTCACTCTTGAGGAGCCTTAGCTCCTACCATTCTCCGCCTCAGGTAATATCTTCCTTTAGCTATTTTTGTTTTCAATGAGGACATTATTTGAACCAAGCATGGGGGAGAGGACCTGAGGCATTTTGTTTATAGCATGCATATAAAAAATAAAGAAGAGAAAATGACAAAAAAAAAAAGACAAAATGAAAAAAAAAAAAGTTTTAAGCTTAACTGGCTAAGTCCTGCATTCTTAGGCAAATCAGAACTCTAAGGTAGACTAAATTAATTCAAGGGTCAAATTTGAGAAGCTAAATGAGCTGCTAGCTTTAGACCTTTAGGGTCCTTTGTGGACTTAAAAACTTAAGTAGGAGTTATGTTGCGGACCATTCCTCAAGAGGTTGAGGAAGGGAAGCTAGGGTTTGAGTTAAAAGGTGGGGTAGTACCTGGAGTCTTATTCTACCTTTTGGTTTACGGGTCCTTGTAACCCAAGCATCCAAATTTCACACACATGGTCTGGTAATTAACTTAATTTCTATCTTTCTGAAAAGAGATTTGGTTCTCTTAGTTTTGACTTAGGAGAGGCTTGAAAACACATTTTGATTGGAAGAGTTCCCGCCACAGGAGAGGTGGAGTATATACTCACCTTGAGGATGCGATGATAACATATTACCTCCTCGGCGCTTGTCTCTTAGGATATCCATCCTACTGGGGGCATGTAAGTGCATTGTACGATTCAAGTACCATGGGCGGCCCTATCTCGAAGTGCTGATTGCCATAGGCCTAAATTCGCTTAAGAAATCCATGGGCAATACTATCTCGAAGTGTCGATTGCCAGGAGTTCTTGGGGTCATTATGGGCGGTGCTATCTCGAAGCATCAAAAGCCAGGCACCCTTCGAGGTATGGTAATGGGGACAATGAATCCGACACAGACCGTGTTGATAGTTGATCTGAGGTTAGACTTAGAAGAATCAAACAAACAAAAAAATATATATATATATAAATTCCTTTAACTCAAATAACTCAAACCAATGCACAGGCACGGATGCTTTAATCTCAGGGATCAATAAACTTTAGGGTAGAGTCAGAAATCAGGGAAACTTGTGCCTGCAACTCGTCTTTAGCCAACCTAGTCTGTAACTTAGCAACTACTTAGGAACCATGGGTCTAGAGTCTGAAGTTAATATGCTTCTGAAGGAAGACTAAGTGAGTTGACTAGTCTACTTGGAGTGCTAGGTTTCGCTTAATTTTGCTAGGGACTAGCAAAAACTAGGCATGGGGGTATTTGATTAGCCCATAGTTGTGGGCTATTTAAGTATTTAAGTGCCTAGACATAAGGTTAATTCTAACATTTATTTAGCATAAATTAGGATGTAAATAGATTCATTCATATTTTTAATTTAATTACATAATCCATGCATTGCATTCATATTTTAAGTGCATTTAGAATTAGCTTAGAATGGCATTCATCTAATTAGTTAACCAATTAGGTACATTATTTTCGTTAACATAAAAGTTGAGGGTCTGTATATAAATAACCATAATATTTTAACATTATTTTCTTTATTCTTCTTCTTGCAGGAATGGCTGCATTTCCTTCAGCTACCGCTCCAACGCCACCAGCTGCCGCAATGAAGCCTGCATTCAAGGACGAGCGGAGAATGTGGATCTGCTCCCGCCTCTCCGTTCAAATCTATGTAAGCGGCTACAAAAGGAGGAGGGAGGCAACTAGTTAGCCCATAGTTGTGGGCTATTTAAGTATTTAAGTGCCTACACATTAGGTTAATTCTAACATTTATTTAGTATAAATTAGGATGTAAATAGATTAATTCATAGTTTTAATTTAATTACATAATCCATGCATTGCATTCATATTTTAAGTGCATTTAGAATTAGCTTAGAATGACATTATCTAATTAGATAACCAATTAGGTACATTATTTTTATTAACATAAAAGTTGAGGGTCTGTATATAAATGACCCTAATATTTTAACATTATTTTCTTTATTCTTCTTCTTGCAGGAACGGATGGCTGCCGCTCCAATGCCAAACGGCCGCAGTGAAGAACCCATTCAAGGGAGAGCGGATGTGGTGGATCTGGTCGGGTGGGTGATTTCAAATGTGTGCAAGCCACTACAAAAGGAGGAGGGAGGCAGCCGAGCTCAGGAGGCCTCCACCACCGACCCACCACTGTGCAGAGAGACCTTCTCTCTTCCACTCCATACTGTCGGCCTCTACTGTGGTGGCGAGTCTCCACCACCGTGGGCGTGTGGTGTGACAGGCCACACCGCCATCCGGAGCTCGTCCGCATCACCGTGAGCACCTTAGCGTGCATCTCCCACGCCGTCGTCGCCAACCACCACCACCGCCGCTACTGATTCAACCACCCTTTAGTAACTTAAGACGTCCGGGAAATTTCCCGGACGTCTGAAGCTACCTGCTCACCTCCACCCACTTGCCTGCGTACCCATCTGATGTCCACCCGCAACCGCTCTCCACGCAGCGCCATCTTCCCGCGCCTACAGAGCCACCCGCTCACCTCCAACAGCCCACGCCCTCCTCAGCCTGCAGCACTCTCCAACCGCACCTGCTCTCCACGTGCCTGCAGCCAACCCCATCCTCCCGCGCCTGCAGACAAGCAGCAGCCACCCAAGCACAGCTGCAGAACTCCAACCGCCCTTCCCCGCGCCTGCAGAGCCCTTCGCCCGCGCACCCACCACCAGCAGTACCCCCCGCCCCACTTTGTGATTTCTTGGCGAAGGAATCTTCCTTCAGTTTTGATTCAAAGTGTGCCGAGGCCTTTCAAACTCTAAAGGAGGCCTTGATCTCTACGCCTGTTCTCCAAGCTCCTGATTGGACACTCCCATTTGAGCTTATGTGTGATGCTTCGGATTATGCAGTGGGAGCAGTCCTTGGACAAAGGGTTGAGGGAAGACCTCATGCACTGCATTATGCAAGCAAGACTTTAACCGAACCTCAGCACAACTACACCGTCACTGAAAAAGAATTACTTGCTGTAGTTTTTTCTCTGGAGAAGTTTAGGTCTTATTTACTTGGGTCTAAGGTGGTTATTTTTACTGATCATGCAGCAGTGAAACATCTCATTGCTAAGAAAGATTCTAAGCCACGTCTGATTAGGTGGATCTTACTCCTTCAAGAATTTGACTTGGAAATACGTGAAAAGAAAGGAGTAGAAAATGTTGTGGCTGACCACCTGTCTCGCCTTCCTCTTAATAACTCTTTCTGAAGACATTCGCGAGATATTTCCCAATGAAACTCTGATGGCGGAAACATCAACTTTACCTTGGTATGCAGACATTGTAAATTACTTGATCACTGGACAAACTCCTGGCTCTTGGGATGAGAAGAAAAGAAAGAGATTCATTTCTCAAGCAAGATATTTTCATTGGGAAGAGCCAGAATTATTTAGAATTGGACAAGACCAAGTATTGAGACGTTGTGTGCCTGAAGAGGAACAACAAAGTGTGCTGACATTTTGCCATGAACTTCATTGTGGAGGACACTTTGGTGCTAAGAAAACTGCTTTTAAGGTTCTCCAGTCCGATTTTTGGTGGCCTTCCTTATTTAAGGATTCTCATAATTTTGTTAAGGCCTGTATTAGATGTCAACGGACTGGAACGATTGAGAAGAAGAATGAAATGCCTCAACATCCTATTCAACCTGTTGAAATTTTTGATGTGTGGGGAATTGACTTTATGGGCCCCTTCCCGTCGTCCCATGGTTTTGAATATATCTTGGTGGCAGTTGATTATGTCTCTAAATGGATAGAGGACATTCCTACGTGCACAAATGACCACTCTGTGGTTTTGAAATTTGTGAAGGCCAATATCATATCCCGTTTCGGCTACCCCAAGACTATTATAAGTGATGGGGGACCTCATTTCCGAAACCACCACTTCAATCGGTTAATTAAGAGTTTGGGAGTGACTCACAAGGTTGCTACCCCTTACCACCCTCAGACAAGTGGCCAGGTTGAAGTATCAAATAGGGAGATAAAAAATATTTTGGAAAAGACCATTAGACCTGATAGGAAAGATTGATCCCAAAAGCTTGATGATGCTTTGTGGGCTTATCGAATGGCCTATAAGACCCCTTTGGGTACTTCTCCCTTTCGGATTGTGTATGGAAAAGCATGTCATTTACCTGTTGAATTTGAACATAAAGCACTTTGGGCTATTCGAAGTGTTAACATGGATTTAGAGAAGGCAGGTAAGGCACGATTTCTAGAATTAAGTGAGCTTGAGGAGCTGAGGAATGATGCTTATGACACCTCTCAAGCTTATAAAGAAAGAACTAAGGTCTTGCATGATAAGTTTATTCTTCGAAAGACCTTTGAGCCCAACCAACAAGTCTGGCTTTTCAATTCCAGACTTAAGCTTTTTCCTGGGAAGTTAAAATCTCGTTGGGATGGGCCTTACATAATCACCAAAGTATTTCCGCATGGAGCTATGGAGATCCAAAATCCTTCCTCTTCAACAACTCCCTTTATCGTCAATGGTCAACGGTTAAAACCGTACATAACTTTAGACGGCCATTTGGTTGACGAAGTCACTCTTGAGGAGCCTTAGCTCCTACCATTCTCCGCCTCAGGTAATATCTTTAGCTATTTTTGTTTTCAATGAGGGCATTGTTTGAACCAGGCATGGGGGAGAGGACCTGAGGCATTTTGTTTATAGCATGCATATAAAAAAAAAGAGAAAATGAGAGAAAATGAAAAAAAAAATAATAATAATAATAAATAAATAAAAAGTTTTGAGCTTAACTGGCTAAGTCCTGCATGCTTAAGCAAATCAAAACTCTAAGGTAGACTTAATTAATTCTAGGGTCAAACTTTAGAAGCTAAATGAGCTGCTACCGTTAGACTTTTAGGGTCCTTTGTGGACTTAAAAACTTAAGTAGGAGTTAAGTTGCGGACCATTCCTCAAGAGGTTGAGGAAGGTAAGCTAGGGTTTGAGTTAGAAGGTGGGGTAGTACCTGGAGTCTTATTCTACCCTTTGGTTTACGGGTCCTTGTAACCCAAGCATCCAAATTTTACACACTTGGTCTGGTAATCAACTTAATTTCTATCTTTCTGAAAAGAGATTTGGTTCTCTTAGTTTTGACTTAAGAGAGGCTTGAAAACACATTTTGATTGGAAGAGTTCCCGCCGTAGGAGAGGTAGAGTATATACTCACCTTGAGGATGCGATGATAACATATTACCTCCTCGGCGCTTGTCTCTTAGGATATCCATCCTACTGGGGGCATGTAAGCACATTGCGCGGTTCAGGTACCATGGGCGGCCCTATGTCGAAGTGCCGATTGCCATAGGCCTGAATTCGCTTAAGAAATCCATGGGCGATACTATCTCGAAGTGTCGATTGCCAGGAGTTCTTGGGGTCGTTATGGGCAGTGCTATCTCGAAGCATCGAAAGCCTGGCACCCTTCGAGGTATGGTAATGGGGACAATGAATCCGACACAGACCGTGTTGATAGCTGATCTGAGGTTAGACTTAGAAGAATCAAACAAAAAAAAAAAAGTTGTCCTGCCTGATTCCGTTAGCTCAATTGTTCAACATGGCACACCCCCAAAAATTAAGGACCCAGGAGCCCCATATATCTCTATAGTTATTGGTGACTTACAAATTGATGAGGCTCTACTTGATCTGGGTGCGGGGGTGAACATCCTTCCGAGCTACGTTTATGAATAACTTGGGGGAGGCAATCTGAAGCCTAGCCCTGTAATCCTTCAAGTTGATGATCGATCACTTAAGACACCACGGGGAATTTTGGAAGATGTCCTCGTAAGAGTGGAGGATTTCTTCTTTCCCGTTGACTTCTTAGTTTTGGACACTGACCCTACCAACAAGCCAACCAAACCCTCCATCATTTTGGGCCGCCCCTTCCTTGCAACTTCCCATGCTTCAATTAATTGCAATACTGGGGCATTGAAAATGGACTTTGGGAATAGGAAAATCCGGCTTAATGTGTTTGATGCTTACAAACAAGCCGAACTTGGGGATTGTTCTCAAGTTGAGGTGATAGATGACCTGATTGAAGAGGAAACGCCTGCAATGTTATGTGATGACCCCCTTCAGCATGTCATGCTAAATGAGCATTCCCATCTCTTGGAGGAATGTGAAGGGGATATACTAGAACTAGAGGAATGGCTAGGAGTTTCTGCTGAGTCTCTTCCCCCATCATTTTCACCGAAGGTAGATTTGCTACCTGAGATGGGGATATCTATTATGAAACCCTCGACCATACAAGCCCCCAACCTTGAGTTGAAACCCCTCCCTGACACTCTCAAGTATGTTTTCCTAGGTGCCAATGATACGCTCCCCATTATCATTTTGGCTGTGCAGTCTGAGGCACAGGAGGGAGCCTTGATTGAATGCCTGTCTAGGCACAAGGAAGCTATTGCTTGGAGCATTGCTGACATTAAGGGTAAAGACTCTACACTCTGCATGCACCACATTTATACTGATGATTCCATCAAGCCTTTTAGGGACATGCAGAGACATCTGAACCCTAATATGAGGGACGTTGTGAAAAAGGAAATCCTAAAGTGGTTGGACGCTGGGATCATATATCCCATTGCTAATAGTAAATGGGTCAGTCCCATTCATGTGGTGCCAAAGAAGGCAGGCTTTACTGTGGAACTCAATGACCAAGGTGAACAAGTTGTCACTAAACCCTCAACTGGATGGAGGGTCTGTATTGATTGCCGCAAGCTGAACACCGCAACCTAGAAGGATCACTTTCCTTTGCCTTTTATTGATCAAATTCTCAAAAAATTGGCAGGGAATAAGTATTATTGCTTTCTCGATGGATATTCTGGGTACAATCAGGTGGCAGTCTTTCCTGTTGACCAGGAAAAGACGACATTCACGAGTCCTTACAGTACTTTTGCATTCAGGCGTATGCCGTTTGGATTATGTAATACCCCTGCAACTTTCCAGCGGTGTATGATGTCTATCTTTTCGGACATGATTGACGAGTGTGTCGAAGTATTTATGGATGACTTCTCCATTTATGGCTCGTCCTTCGACCAGTGCCTCCTGCACCTAGAGAATGTGTTGAAACGATGTAAGGACACCAGTTTAGTCCTCAGCTAGGAGAAAAGTCACTTCATGGTACAGAAAGGAATTGTACTTGGGCATGTTGTATCCGAGCAAGGTTCTGGCTTTTACAGGCGCTTTACTAAAAATTTTAGTAAGATTTCTAGGCCACTTTGTGACTTGTTGGCGAAGGAATCTTCCTTCAGTTTTGATTCAAAATGTGCCGAGGCCTTTCAAACTCTAAAGGAGGCCTTGATCTCTGCGCCTGTTCTCCAAGCTCCTGATTGGACACTCTCATTTGAGCTTATGTGTGATGCTTCGGATTATGTAGTGGGAGAAGTCCTTGGACAAAGGGTTGAGGGAAGACCTCATGCACTGCATTATGCAAGCAAGACTTTAACCGAACCTCAGCAAAACTACACCGTCACTGAAAAAGAATTACTTGCTGTAGTTTTTGCTCTGGAGAAGTTTAGGTCTTATTTACTTGGGTCTAAGGTGGTTATTTTTACTGATCATGCAGCAGTGAAACATCTCATTGCTAAGAAAGATTCTAAGCCACGTCTGATTAGGTGGATCTTACTCCTTCAAGAATTTGACTTGGAAATACGTGAAAAGAAAGGAGTAGAAAATGTTGTGGCTGACCACCTGTCTCGCCTTCCTCTTAATAACTCTTTCTGAAGACATTCGCGAGATATTTCCCAATGAAACTCTGATGGCGGAAACATCAACTTTACCTTGGTATGCAGACATTGTAAATTACTTGATCACTGGACAAACTCCTGGCTCTTGGGATGAGCAGAAAAGAAAGAGATTCATTTCTCAAGCAACATATTTTCATTGGGAAGAGCCAGAATTATTTAGAATTGGACAAGACCAAGTATTGAGACGTTGTGTGCCTGAAGAGGAACAACAAAGTGTGCTGACATTTTGCCATGAACTTCATTGTGGAGGACACTTTGGTGCTAAGAAAACTGCTTTTAAGGTTCTCCAGTCCGATTTTTGGTGGCCTTCCTTATTTAAGGATTCTCATAATTTTGTTAAGGCCTGTATTAGATGTCAACAGACTGGAACGATTGGGAAGAAGAATGAAATGCCTCAACATCCTATTCAACCTGTTGAAATTTTTGATGTGTGGGGAATTGACTTTATGGGCCCCTTCCCGTCGTCCCATGGTTTTGAATATATCTTGGTGGCAGTTGATTATGTCTCTAAATGGATAGAGGCCATTCCTACGTGCACAAATGAGCACTCTGTGGTTTTGAAATTTGTGAAGGCCAATATCATATCCCGTTTCGGCTGCCCCAAGACTATTATAAGTGATGGGGGACCTCATTTCCGAAACCACCACTTCAATCGGTTAATTAAGAGTTTGGGAGTGACTCACAAGGTTGCTACCCCTTACCACCCTCAGACAAGTGGCCAGGTTGAAGTATCAAATAGGGAGATAAAAAATATTTTGGAAAAGACCGTTAGACCTGATAGGAAAGATTGGTCCCAAAAGCTTGATGATGCTTTGTGGGTGAAATCGGTGGGTGTGACGACCGGGTTTTGGTTTGTTATAACGTTGTAGTATAGCCGGTTATTACCAACATTTCAAGTATATAAATTTTTTACTCGGAAAATAAAAGAGTTCCCGAGGTCGAACTCAGGGAGCAAGTTGTATTCTAGAGATATACATGTTTCTTTTACAAAATAAAGAAAGAGAGAGGGAAAGAATTTGTTGTTCTCTTTGTTTCCTCCTCGTGATGTTCTTCTTTCTTTCTTTCTTCAGATCTCCTTCTTCTTCTTCTTTGTTCTGCAGAGGTGATGCTCCTCTTTCTTTCTTCAGATCTCCTTCTTCTTCTTCCTTGGTTTCTGTCTTGGCCTCTCTTCTTCTTTTTCTGCAGTCTCTTCTGTGAAGGTTTCTTCTTCCTTGGCTCTGCTGCACTTCTTCTCTGCAGCCTTTCCTCTTCTTCTGCCTTGCTCAGCCTCTTCTTTAGAGTTTCTTCTTGTTTTTCCTCCCTGCGGCTAAGTGTCAGCTTCTTCTTTTCTTTTTCAGCCAGGGACGTCACGCGAAGCTTTCTTCCTTAGCTGCTTCAGGCCGTCGTCTGATTTCCAAATCAGACGACTTAACTACCCGTTGCTACAGTTAGCTTCCTTCTTCCGCGGGTCTTCTTCTTCGCCTGCGCCTGCACACTTCAGAGCTTTTCGTCAGAGGCAAAACCTACTCTACCCAACCCCCCCCGCGTCTCTCTCTCTCTCTGAAACCACTCTTGGGAAAGCTCTCCCAGAGCTACCAGGTAACCGGGTTCGGGTCAGGCCCGGGTCCAGGCCCACCGGCGTGCGTGGTGGGCGAGGAGTGCAGGTCAGTCTTGAGTCGGGTCGGGTCGGTTCGGGTCAGGTCCGCGGGGCGTGAGCGCGGACGAGACCGGGTAACCGGGCGGGTGAAGGGGACCTCACCCCGTGTGCTGAGGCAGTAAGCCTTCAGCACTTTTGCATCTTATGTCGCTGCGGCTCTTCAGGCGTTTCCGAGGTGGGACTAAATGGCCCACCTCAATTGCGCGCCCGCAGCGGGGAATTCAGCAGGAGATGGCGGCGTCATGCGAGGCTTTCTTCCTTAGATGCGAACCTGGTGTTTTGCCAGAACTCCTCGCAAGGCCTGGGAGTTGAATCTGGGCTTGGCGCTGAGCGTGGCGCGCCTGTAGCTGCAGGTGGAAGCAGTTCCTCCTTCGCGTCAATGGCGGCGGAGGTCGGGTGGCCTGTTCACATGAAAACGGCCTCTCGACCTAATCAGAGAGTGCCAGGAGCTTCGCCAGGGTGCGGCGAAGCTCGTGTGGGTGGTGGCGAGGCGCGGGGCGGCGTGCGAGGGCTGCCCTAGGTCGGACTGTGGGTCGGAGGATGGGTCTGTTCGGTGGAGTTGCAGAGGGTGATGTGGGGGGAGTGGCAGGGCGGAGGTTGATCAGGGTGAGGAGGCGGAGGTCCTGCGGTGGTCGGCGAGCCGTGTGGGTCGCTGAGGTGATGGGAGCGGCTCGCCGGAGGGTGGTCGGAGGCGAAGGGGGTGAAGGTGGTCAGGGTCGGTCGAGGGCTTAATTGAATAAATTGAAAGCGGGGAAAGAAAGAGGAGAAGAAGGGGAGTAGCTCTAGCTTACTTGAAGGGACGAAGGGGGAGGAACAGGGCGACAGTCGTATCGACTGTCGCCGGAGAAGACGATGCTCAGGGAAAGGGGCGGCGGCGAGCAGAGAGCCGGAGAGGTGCCAGCTGGGTGCGGCGTGGCGCGGGAAGAGCAGGGGAGGAAGTCTCTGCTGCTGGTATTGCGGCAGAGCGAAGAGGTGGAGGGGGAGGAAACCGCCGGAGCTGGTGAGCGTCTGCCGGAGGAAGAAGAGAAGAAAGTTGGGGATTTTCTCCGTCAGATCCAGGCTGCCCCGGTCGGTGGAGCAACGGGGGGTATTTATAGGGAGCAAAACAGGGAGGAAGGCGGAGGGAGACGACGTGTCTCCCTCGCCGGAGGATGGTCGGAAACAAGAACCCATACCGTCCGTGCGTTCGCACGGCCGGTATGGTGGGTTACAACGACCAGGGGGGTGTCCCTGCGACGGCTGACGACGCAGGGCACCCCCGGTTTACTTGCCAGGTCCCCCACCTCACCCTGCGCGGCGCCATGCTCCGCGCAAGGTCGCCGGAGCATGGTGCTGGCAGGTTTTGCAGGAGGGACCTGATTGCAAAGAACGAAGGAGAGTTAGGGGTCAAAATGCGAGGGTTCAAAAGTTGAGGGCCAAAGAGTAAATATATGAGGACCAAAGTGTAAAGTCGGTCAAGGAGGTTTCTTCTTAGGATCAAGTTTTTATACATGACTAATTAGGACCTAAGGAATCTGATGGTGAATTTCATTTCCATATTAAACCTTGTTTGACCGGTCAATTTGCGCAAAAACCCAAATTAAGTTATTAATTGGGCATGGTTCTCAATGTAGGTCAAAAAGGGTTCTGAAGGCCAAATTGAAGGTTCTAAACCCTGGAGATTATTTTTCTATGAATTTTAGAGGGTTTATTCTATTTTTACTTTGCCTCGAACCTTGTGAATTGAAGTGGGTTGTTTTAGGGTTACAGATTATCATTTAGTTTCTTGGAATTGCTGTAGCCCTTGCTAGATCATTTCATCCCACTTTTATTCTTATTAAGCTGCTTTGACCTATGTTTGGGCCCTGAATTACCCTGTATGCAGATTATACTGGTGAAATTGCATTTTTACCCTTTATGCCTTGTTTTCTTCTCAAACTCAGGATTTTCTGAGTTAAGCCTTTCCTTGAGATATGTAGGAGCTTTTATCCTTTGTATTAGGTCAAAATGAGCTAGTTATGGCTCATGATGAGGTTCTCATCATACCCCCATGCCTAGCTTTTGCTAGTCCCTTAGCAAAAACTTAAGGTTTCAACCCTTGTTCTAGACCATGAAGTTTTTAATAGTTTTAGATAAGTGCCTTTTTTATTTGAGCATAGATTAGGTTAGAATGCTGACCATAGGCCTAAAAGGTACTCTAGTACCAATCAAGATCCAAATCTGTCTAGCCTTAGCCTCAGTCTTTTAGCAAAGGTTTTTAAGGACCACAAGAACTAACCTAAGGTTTATTGGACTTCGTGGTTAAAGCACCCGTGCTTGAAATGATTTTAGCCCTGGCTCAGTTCGCAGTGCGTTTTGTAAGAGAGAGATAGAAAGTTTTTCTGTTTGGAGAGTTTTCTCTCTCTTTTTCTTTTTAGTTCTAGCCTAGGATTGGCTTTTCAACACAATCTGTATCAGATTCCTTGCTCCCATCATCAATCCTCAAGGGTTCCTGGCGATCGATGCTTCGAGATAGCACCGCCCATGGCAACCCCCGGAACCCTGGCTATTGAGATTTTGAGATAATCCCATCCATGGTATTCCGTGGCCGAATCCAGACCCTGGCAATTGACACTTCGAGATAATGCCATCCATGGAATCTGAACCAGCAGAGTGCTTACTTGCCCCCAGTAGGATATGTAAATATCCTAAGAGACAAGCACCGAGGAGATGATATTTTGTTACGCATCTTCGAGGGGATTTCCCGCCTCTCTGCGCTGGGAACTCGTCCAAATCAACTTGTGTTGATCGGCCGCTCCTATTCTAGGTGTTCTTTTCATATTTTTGCGACGCTTCTGCGTGATTCTGATTTTTACGCTTACTGAACCAGGCTGTGTGTGAGATTAGGGTGCTTAGGTTACTGAGTCCCGTAAACCAAAAATTAGTTAACGAGGCCGAATACTCCCTAAGCCTTAGACCTAATACTTCAGCTTTTCACTTTCCTCAACCTCTTGAGGAGTGTCCAGATCTTAATGGGTACTAAGAGTCTATTCAAGAATGTCTAAGGTTTGCATTTTTACTAATCTTATTGTGCACTTTTCTTGAATGAGGTCTAGAACTTAGGTTAATTCCTTAGTTCCTTACTAATGACTATCACTTTTTCTCATAATTTTGTGCTCCTTTTTCATTTTGTTTCTTTTCTCCTTCGCAAAATTTTCTTCTCTTTTCCTCTTATTCTTTTTCGAAAAAATTTTTTTAATTTTTATGGTGTTTTTGGCATATGTGAATTTTTTTGTTTGAAACCTTTTCTTACAAGTTTTGCACTTTCATACCCCCCCATGCCTAAGATTTGCAATGTCCTCATTGTAACCTAGGGGGTCTTAGTTCATTCCTTAAGGCAGAAATTTGGATGAGTGGATGGGTCGGGTTGAATTTTTGCGGACGATTTCAAATCCCAGATGCAAACATCTGAGTTGGGGTCGGCTGTCTACAAGGGTGAACTTCGAGTGCTGAAAGGTGTCAAAACAAGTTTCAGGTTTACAAAGAGAATGACGGGCTGCCTCCCGTTAAGCGCTGAGTTTTACGCCATCGGCTGGGCGCAATAAGCTCAAGGGGAAAGGAGGATATAAGATGCCTCAGCCAAATCAGTAGAAGTTACATCAATGAACGGCTTGAGTCTCTGACCGTTCACGATGAAAGGTTCAGAATCGTGGCTGAGTGGACTGATTTCGATTGCTCCATTTCCAAAAACCTGTCGGACCAAATATGGTCCGACCCACTTAGATCTCAGTTTTCCTGGGAAGAGTTTGAGTCGGGCATCAAAGAGTAGGACCTTTTGACCAGGATGAAAGATCTTTCTCGAGATGTGTTTGTCGTGGAAGGCTTTAACCCGCTCCTTGTAGATTTGCGAGTTCTCGTACGCGTCTATGCGTAATTCATCGATCTCGCTGATTTGGAGTTTTCTGTGGGTCCCAGCCTTGGAAAGATCCAGATTACAGTTCCGTACTGCCCAATAGGCTTTATGCTCCAGTTCGACGGGAAGGTGGCATGCCTTTCCGTACACCAATCTAAAGGGAGACATGCCCAATTGGGTCTTGTGGGCGGTCCTATAGGCCCACAATGCTTCCGGAAGTCGGGACGACCAGTCCTTCCTGTCAGGTCGAACAGTGACTTGCAGGATTTTCTTGATCTCCCGATTAGACAGCTCAGCTAGACCATTAGTTTGGGGGTGGTAAGGAGTAGAGATTCGGTGAGACACCCCGTATTTGGTCATCAGTGACCTAAACTGAGCATTTGTGAAATGGGTCCCCCCATCAGAGATTATTGCACGAGGAATCCCGAACCTTGAGAAAATGTGTTGATGAATGAATTTGAGAACGATTTTGTGATCACAGGTTCGGGTCGGTATGGCTTCGATCCATTTGGACACGTAGTCCACAGCCAACAGAATGTATTCGAAACCATCCGAAACAGGAAAGGGGCCCATAAAATCAATCCCCCAAACATCAAAGATTTCGCATACTAGAATCGGTTGCATAGGCATCATGTCGCGATGGCTCATGTTGCCCAAAGTCTGGCAACGACTGCATGCCTTGCAATGACTGTATGCGTCTTTGAACAGTGTGGGCCAGTAAAAGCCGCACTGGAGGACTTTTGATGCGGTTTTATGCCCGGCAAAATGGCCACCGCATGCCTGTTCATGGCAGAAAGAGAGGATATTGTTGACTTCCCCTTCTGGGACACATCTCCGGATGATCTGATCGGCACCTATGCGGAAGAGGTACGGGTCTTCCCAAATGTAATACTTGGCATCGGAGCGTAATTTGTCTTTCTTGGCCTTCGGCCAATCGGACGGGGTCTGATGAAATGCCAAGTAATTTACAATATTAGCGAACCATGGAAGGCTAGTACCAATAGTCAGCAGGTGCTCATCGGGAAAATGCTCAGTGATGGGTCCGGAAGGGTCAATTATTTCAGAAGGAAGACGGGACAAGTGATCTGCTACCACGTTTTGTTTTCCCGCTTTGTCGCGAATCTCAAGGTCAAATTCTTGCAACAGCAAGATCCATCGGATTAATCGAGGTTTCGCGTCCTTCTTCGCAAGGAGATGCCTCACAGCTGTGTGATCCGAGTATATGATGACATGGGAACCCAAAAGGTACGATCTGAACTTCTCTAGGGCAAATACTACAGCTAGCAGCTCTTTCTCAGTAACTGTATAGTTACGCTGAGCCTCATCGAGTGTTTTGCTGGCGTAGTAAATGACCACAGGTTTCTTGTCATTTTTCTGCCCCAAAACCGCTCCTACAGCGAATTCAGATGCATCACACATGATCTCAAAGGGTTGAGACCAATCAGGGGACTGTAGGATCGGGGCTTGGGTGACTCGGTCACGCAGGATTTCAAATGCTTGAGTGCATTCCTTGGAGATTTCGAAGGGAACATCCTTGGAGAGAAGAGTGGTCAGGGGGCGTGCGATTTTTGAAAAATCAGGGATAAATCGTCGATAAAAACCGACATGCCCTAAAAAGGATCGGATGTCCCTGATCGAGCTAGGCATAGGAAGGTGAGAAATCAGATTAACCTTAGCTCGATCCACTTGGATACCTTTTTCCGAAATTGAGTGTCCCAGGACAATTCCCTCAGGCACCATGAAATGGCTCTTTTCCCAGGAAAGAACCAAATTCACATCGATGCACCGCCTGAGTATCTGGACCAAGTGTTGGAGGCAATCGTCGAATGATGCTCCGAAGACTGAAAAGTCATCCATGAAGACTTCCAGATAATCACCTACCATATCTGAGAATATGGCAAGCATGCATCGCTGAAAAGTAGCGGGTGCATTGCAAAGACCGAAAGGCATCCTTCGGAAAGCGTATGTTCCGAAGGGGCAGGTGAACGTGGTCTTTTCTTGGTCCTCAGGATGGATTGCCACCTGGTTATAACCGGAGTACCCGTCAAGAAAGCAGAAGAACCTATTTCCCGCTAGTTTTTCGAGAATTTGATCAATGAAGGGTAGTGGGAAATGATCCTTCTTCGTGGAGGAATTGAGTCGACGGTAATCTATACAGACTCTCCACGAGTTGGCTAATCGGGTAGGAATGATTTCTCCGGTCTCAGTCGTTATAGTGGTGAGTCCTACCTTCTTGGGCACGACCTGAATTGGGCTCACCCAACGACTATCGGAGATCGGGTAGATGATTCCGGCATCTAACCACTTGATGATCTCCTTTTTCACGACCTCCTGCAGATTGGGGTTTAAGCGTCTCTGCATTTCACGAGAAGGTCGTGTGCCCTCTTCTGAATAGATATGATGAGTACAATAAGAGGGACTTATTCCAGTCAAATCATCGAGAGTCCATCCGATGGCTCTGCGATGTTGCTGGAGGACAATAATCAGACGGGATTCCTGTTCAGGACTGAGGTTGGAATTGATAATCACAGGAAAGGTCTGATTAGAACCCAAAAATACGTATTTCAAGTGAGCGGGAAGGGGTTTCAGTTCGAGGATGGGGTTTTCAGCAGCAGCGGGTGGTTCAGTATAGATGTGAGGTTCAAGGGTGGGAGTTACTGGGTTGTTCATATCTGGATTCAACTCCTCTGTTTGCGGGTCAAGATCCTTCTGTGGTTGATGAGGCACAATCGAGTCATTCTGGAGGTGTGATTCATCAACCAAAGTCTTGATGTCACAAATTTGCTCGATGACGCCGCAATTAATTCCTTGTTGGGCCTTAAATATATCAATTTTCAGTGTTTGATCTCCAAACTTAAGCTCTATTTGGCCCTCCTCACAGCTGATGTTGGCTCTAGCAGTAGCCAAGAAAGGTCTCCCTAGAATGATTGGTGTATCCCTAGGGTTCTCAGGTGCATCCATATCTAAGACTATGAAGTCCACTGGAAAATAGAAATCCCGTACTCTCACAATAACATCCTCGAGAATCCCTTTTGGTGACTTTATAGATCGATCTGCTAATTGTAATGTCACCTCGGTTGGTTTCAGCTCAGATTCCTCTAGATGGTCAAGTAAGGATGTGGGTATCAGGTTTATGGATGCGCCCAAGTCTAACAATGCTCTATCAAATTGGGTACCACCTATCTTACAGGAAATCAGGGGAGTTCCAGGATCTTTTGCCTTGGGTGGGAGTCTACTAAGGATTACAGAGCTGGCTTGCTCTGACAGAACAATTGGGCTCCCTCCCTTGGTTCGCGGCTTACGCTGGGGTGTACATAAATTCTTTAGAAATCGTGCGTACGCTGGTACGTGGCGGATTGCATCCATCAAGGGGATGTTTATGTGGACCTGCTCAAAGAGCTTGACCAGGTCCTCCTCAGGGGCCACGGGTTTGGTGGTCTTCTTTCCCTTGGTCAGGGCCTCGGGAAACGGGATCTTGGTTGGTTCTTCTAGGATAGGTTCAGGTTGTGGATCTGGAACAGCGGTACCTTGGATAACTATCCTAGGGTCATGGTTATCAGGCTGGGAGTGGTTTAGATAATGCGGGTCTTGAGTTGTCTTACCACTACGTGTTGTTACAGAATTTAATCCGGCCTGATTTTGGTTCGGGTTTGGTAGGAGGGGTGGCTGCTGCTGAAATCCTGCATAAGAAGTTGAGGCTTCCATCTCGTCTGGAGATGGAGCAGTAGGAGCCTGATAAATCCATTGGGCGTGGCCTAAATTTGGATTCATAACGCGCTTCTGGGTTGGCACGTTATTTGGGTTAGGAAGAGGTTGGGAAGGGAGTGTGCCTGGTTGGCGAGAATTTGCCAACTGGGCCAGTTGAGTTTTAACTTCAGTAAGCTCGTCCTTGTGCTGTTTTTGAATAGCCGCATTCGATTTTTGAATGTCAGCCAGAGTCTGAAGGATTAAGGACATTTGATCTTGATTTGGCCCTGATGGATAAGTAGGGTTGGGCCGAGGCTGAGGCGGCTGGTAGTGACGAGAGGGCTGTGGGCGGGACTGAAAAGGTGGTCTTTGGGCTTGGGAATTTCCCGCCCACTGAAAATTGGGATGGTTTCGCCATCCAGGGTTGTAAGTGTTGGAGAATGGGTCGTTCTGGATGGCGTTGAGGTCCTCGCAGGTCTGAGGAACCTCCTGAGAATCAGGGAAAGGAGGAATGGAGTTCCCCCGGCTGGCGTAGAAAGGATCGGATGATCTTCCAGTCCAAGAATCAGATGGGGATGGATATGGATCCATCCCAGGGGAGGATCGGTGGAGGATGTTTTGCACAGTCTCCTGTGTGGAAGGAGGTTGTGCAAAGGAGTTACGCGCAGAGGTGGCTCGTTGCAAGTGCTGAGTCAGCTCATCCACCTTCTTTTCAATGATTGAGACCTTGTCCAATCGACTGGCCATTAATTCCAGGTCGACTGATGCGGACAGGCCCTGCGTCTCATGTGCTCCCTTAAGATTCGTCGCTGCGCGGGTATTCGTCCTATCGAATAATCCCATGGAGTCATTGTTGATGGAGTTCTCGCACATGTTTTCGAGAATCTCCCATACGGTGTCTTCATGTTGACCCATGATGTTTCCTCCGCAAGTTGCATTGACGAAAAGGCAGATGTCCTCACGGAGTCCCTGGTAAAAAGATTGGACTTGTTCCCATTTAGGGACTCCGTGATGGGGGCACTTTCTCATGAGATCCTGAAAACGATCCCATGCCTCATGGAGAGGTTCTCCTGATTGTTGAGTGAAGTGTGTAATCTGATGGCGCAAGGCGTTGGTCCGACCAACGGGAAAAAACTTTTTCAAAAATTTGGATTGAAGTTCTTCCCAAGTGTTGATCGGCCGGGTCTGAGTTTGATACCAATGGGCGGCCTTGTCCATAAGAGAAAAGGAGAACATCTTCATGAGAAGAATATCCCGATTTTGCGCATCTGATCCAAAAGTGTGGGCCAGATGCTTTAGCTGTTTGATGTGCTGGAAGGGATCTTCAGAATTAAGCCCATGGAATTTAGGTATAGCATGAATCATGTTGGGCTTTAGTTCGGAATCAGGTCCTCCAGTCGGGATTCTGACTCGAGGCTCAATGGCCACCGCGGCAGGATTGTAGTGGTCCCGCATCATAGGACGCTGTGGTGGGTGCACGAAGTTTTAGAAGAGGTCATTGAGTCGCTGGAGCTGGTGTTCCAGATTATTTTCTTCCTCAACTGGCTGAGCCATGATGGGGGAAGAAGAAGAACTTGGTTCTGAATCAGAAGAAGAGAGAATAATGTGAGGGTGTTGCTGCACACACACGGGCGTCGAGGCTTGGCCTTGACGAGAGTGAATTTCTAATGGAGGTCTTAAGGGTGGTCCTAGGGACCTCCTTCCGTACATGCACAGTTGGGAGAGGTAAGTTAGAAGGTGCTGGACCCAATCAAGACACCCAAAAATGTGTTGGGTGACTATAGAGGTGCGGGGCAGATGGACCCCTTGATCAGAAAGATCGTCCACCTGAGAATTACCTGGGCAGCCAGAGAGGGAGAGTCCCGCGAAGACCCCTACACGGTAGAGCATCCCCACGGGTTACAGGGTTTCCCCCACCCGACCACTCTTGTCACTGCGGTTCCAGGTAGACCAGAATGGGGATCTTGACCTCTTAAGTCTACCAATTTTAAGATCAGGGTGTTTAAGGTTTCACTTGAACTTTAGTCTTTTTAAGTGCAAAGAGTGACCTAATTTAAGGTTGGTTAACCCAAAGGGGTCAACTTTACCTCTTGTTTTCTTTGAGAGCTTATTTGGGTCCTTTCTTTTAGGGTCCAAGTGTTTAAAGAGAGAGCCAATTGTTTAGGATTTTTCTTGTTAATTATTTTCAATCAATGGCTTGGGCACACCTCTTTTGGATTTCCTCAATTCTTGATTAAGGGGTGTGTCTCTACTGAAATCCTAATGTTTGACCTTATGTTGGCTCTACTTGGTCCATTTAACTCTTTGTTGGGCAATTAGGGCTCAAGCAAGAATGTGTTAGCCCTTAAATACCCTTAATAGTGTGCAGGAGTGATGAGTTGAAAACATGCAACTCTTCATGGTTACTAAGTATGGAAGACAGGTTAGCCCTATATTGCTTGTTCTTTTCTTTTCTTCCTCTTTAGAGTTTAGGGGTTAATAGTGAGAGGAAAAATTTACCTGTCTTCGGAGTGGTTGCCGTGTGGTTGCTTGTCTTCTTGAGTTCCTGTAGCTGCACAAAAGAGAGGAGATTATCAAAAATTAAAAGAAACAGGAATGTTTACCTCTAGAATAGCCGTTGCTCCCCGGCAACGGCGCCAAAATGAAATCGGTGGGTGTGACGACCGGGTTTTGGTTTGTTATAACGTTGTAGTATAGCCGGTTATTACCAACATTTCAAGTATATAAATTTTTTACTCGGAAAATAAAAGAGTTCCCGAGGTCGAACTCAGGGAGCAAGTTGTATTCTAGAGATATACATGTTTCTTTTACAAAATAAAGAAAGAGAGCGGGAAAGAATTTGTTGTTCTCTTTGTTTCCTCCTCGTGATGTTCTTCTTTCTTTCTTTCTTCAGATCTCCTTCTTCTTCTTCTTTGTTCTGCAGAGGTGATGCTCCTCTTTCTTTCTTCAGATCTCCTTCTTCTTCTTCCTTGGTTTCTGTCTTGGCCTCTCTTCTTCTTTTTCTGCAGTCTCTTCTGTGAAGGTTTCTTCTTCCTTGGCTCTACTGCACTTCTTCTCTGCAGCCTTTCCTCTTCTTCTGCCTTGCTCAGCCTCTTCTTTAGAGTTTCTTCTTGTTTTTCCTCCCTGCGGCTAAGTGTCAGCTTCTTCTTTTCTTTTTCAGCCAGGGACGTCACGCGAAGCTTTCTTCCTTAGCTGCTTCAGGCCGTCGTCTGATTTCCAAATCAGACGACTTAACTACCTGTTGCTACAGTTAGCTTCCTTCTTCCGCGGGTCTTCTTCTTCGCCTGCGCCTGCACACTTCAGAGCTTTTCGTCAGAGGCAAAACCTACTCTACCCAACCCCCCCCGCGTCTCTCTCTCTCTCTGAAACCACTCTTGGGAAAGCTCTCCCAGAGCTACCAGGTAACCGGGTTCGGGTCAGGCCCGGGTCCAGGCCCACCGGCGTGCGTGGTGGGCGAGGAGTGCAGGTCAGTCTTGAGTCGGGTCGGGTCGGTTCGGGTCAGGTCCGCGGGGCGTGAGCGCGGACGAGACCGAGTAACCGGGCGGGCGAAGGGGACCTCACCCCGTGTGCTGAGGCAGTAAGCCTTCAGCACTTTTGCATCTTATGTCGCTGCGGCTCTTCAGGCGTTTCCGAGGTGGGACTAAATGGCCCACCTCAATTGCGCGCCCGCAGCGGGGAATTCAGCAGGAGATGGCGGCGTCACGCGAGGCTTTCTTCCTTAGATGCGAACCTGGTGTTTTGCCAGAACTCCTCGCAAGGCCTGGGAGTTGAATCTGGGCTTGGCGCTGAGCGTGGCGCGCCTGTAGCTGCAGGTGGAAGCAGTTCCTCCTGCGCGTCAATGGCGGCGGAGGTCGGGTGGCCTGTTCACATGAAAACGGCCTCACGACCTAATCAGAGAGTGCCAGGAGCTTCGCCAGGGTGCGGCGAAGCTCGTGTGGGTGGTGGCGAGGCGCGGGGCGGCGTGCGAGGGCTGCCCTAGGTCGGACTGTGGGTCGGAGGATGGGTCTGTTCGGTGGAGTTGCAGAGGGTGATGTGGGGGGAGTGGCAGGGCGGAGGTTGATCAGGGTGAGGAGGCGAAGGTCCTGCGGTGGTCGGCGAGCCGTGTGGGTCGCTGAGGTGATGGGAGCGGCTCGCCGGAGGGTGGTCGGAGGCGAAGGGGGTGAAGGTGGTCAGGGTCGGTCGAGGGCTTAATTGAATAAATTGAAAGCGGGGAAAGAAAGAGGAGAAGAAGGGTAGTAGCTCTAGCTTACTTGAAGGGACGAAGGGGGAGGAACAGGGCGACAGTCGTATCGACTGTCGCCGGAGAAGACGATGCTCAGGGAAAGGGTCGGCGGCGAGCAGAGAGCCGGAGAGGCGCCAGCTGGGTGCGGCGTGGCGCGGGAAGAGCAGGGGAGGAAGTCTCTGCTGCTGGTATTGCGGCAGAGCGAAGAGGTGGAGGGGGAGGAAACCGCCGGAGCTGGTGAGCGTCTGCCGGAGGAAGAAGAGAAGAAAGTTGGGGATTTTCTCCGTCAGATCCAGGCTGCCCCGGTCAGTGGAGCAACGGGGGGTATTTATAGGGAGCAAAACAGGGAGGAAGGCGGAGGGAGACGACGTGTCTCCCTCGCCGGAGGATGGTCGGAAACAAGAACCCATACCGTCCGTGCGTTCGCACGGCCGGTATGGTGGGTTACAACGACCAGGGGGGTGTCCCTGCGACGGCTGACGACGCAGGGCACCCCCGGTTTACTTGCCAGGTCCCCCACCTCACCCTGCGCGGCGCCATGCTCCGCGCAAGGTCGCCGGAGCATGGTGCTGGCAGGTTTTGCAGGAGGGACCTGATTGCAAAGAACGAAGGAGAGTTAGGGGTCAAAATGCGAGGGTTCAAAAGTTGAGGGTCAAAGAGTAAATATATGAGGACCAAAGTGTAAAGTCGGTCAAGGAGGTTTCTTCTTAGGCTCAAGTTTTTATACATGACTAATTAGGACCTAAGGAATCTGATGGTGAATTTCATTTCCATATTAAACCTTGTTTGACTGATCAATTTGCGCAAAAACCCAAATTAAGTTATTAATTGGGCATGGTTCTCAATGTAGGTCAAAAAGGGTTATGAAGGCCAAATTGAAGGTTCTAAACCCTGGAGATTATTTTTCTATGAATTTTAGAGGGTTTATTCTATTTTTACTTTGCCTCGAACCTTGTGAATTGAAGTGGGTTGTTTTAGGGTTACAGATTATCATTTAGTTTCTTGGAATTGCTGTAGCCCTTGCTAGATCATTTCATCCCACTTTTATTCTTATTAAGCTGCTTTGACCTATGTTTGGGCCCTGAATTACCCTGTATGCAGATTATACTGGTGAAATTGCATTTTTACCCCTTATGCCTTGTTTTCTTCTCAAACTCAAGATTTTCTGAGTTAAGCCTTTCCTTGAGATATGTAGGAGCTTTTATCCTTTGTATTAGGTCAAAATGAGCTAGTTATGGCTCATGATGAGGTTCTCATCAGTGGGCTTATCGAACGGCCTATAAGACCCCTTTGGGTACTTCTCCCTTTCGGATTGTGTATGGAAAAGCGTGTCATTTACCTGTTGAATTGGAACATAAAGAACTTTGGGCTATTCGAAGTGTTAACATGGATTTAGAGAAGGCAGATAAGGGACGATTTCTAGAATTAAGTGAGCTTGAGAAGCTGAGGAATGATGCTTTTGACACCTCTCAAGCTTATAAAGAAAGGACTAAGGTCTTGCATGATAAGTTTATTCTTCAAAAGACCTTTGAGCCCAACCAACAAGTCTGGCTTTTCAATTCCAGACTTAAGCTTTTTCCTGGGAAGTTAAAATCTCGCTGGGATGGGCCTTACATAATCACCAAAGTATTTCCGCATGGAGCTGTGGAGATCCAAAATCCTTCCTCTTCAACAACTCCCTTTATGGTCAATGATCAACGGTTAAAACCGTACATAACTTTAGACGGCCGTCTGGTTGACGAAGTCACTCTTGAGGAGCCTTAGCTCCTACCATTCTCCGCCTCAGGTAATATCTTCCTTTAGCTATTTTTGTTTTCAATGAGGACATTGTTTGAAACAGGCATGGGGGAGAGGACCTGAGGCATTTTATTTATAGCATGCATGTAAAAAAAATAGAAAAAGAGAGAAAATGAAAAATAATAATAATAACAATAATAATAAATAAATAAAAAGACCCCATAGACTTAGAAGAATCAAACAAAAAAAAAAGTATATATATATATAAAAATCCTTTAACTCAAATAACTCAGACCAATACACAGGCACGGATGCTTTAATCTCAGGGATCAATAAACTTTAGGGTAGAGTCAGAAATCAGGGAAACTTGTGCTTGCAACTTGTCTTTAGCCTAACTAGTCTGTAGCTTAGCAACTACTTAGGATCCTTGGGTCTAGAGCCTGAACTTAATATGCTTCTGAAGGAAGACTAAGTGAGTTGACTAGTCTACTTGGAGTACTAGATTTTGCTTAATTTTGCTAGGGACTAGCAAAAACTAGGCATGGGGGTATTTGATTAACCCATAGTTGTGGACTATTTAAGTATTTAAGTGCCTACATATTAGGTTAATTCTAACATTTATTTAGTATAAATTAGGATGTAAATAGATTAATTCATAGTTTTAATTTAATTACATAATCCATGCATTGCATTCATATTTTAAGTGCATTTAGAATTAGCTTAGAATGACATTTATCTAATTAGATAACCAATTAGGTACATTGTTTTTATTAACATAAAAGTTGAGGGTCTGTATATAAATGACCCTAATATTTTAACATTATTTTCTTTATTCTTCTTCTTGCAGGAACGGATGGCTGCCGCTCCAATGCCGAACGGCTGCAGTGAAGAACCCATTCAAGGGAGAGCGGATGTGGTGGATCTGGTCGGGCGGATGATTTCAAATGTGTGCAGGCCACTACAAAAGGAGGAGGGAGGCAGCCGAGCTCGGGAGGCCTCCACCACCGACCCACCACTGTGCAAAGAGACCTTCTCTCTTCCACTCCATACTGTCGGCCTCTACTGTGGCGGCGAGTCTCCACCATCGTGGGCGTGTGGTGTGACAGGCCACACCACCATCCGGAGCTCGTCCGCATCACCATGAGCACCTTAGTGTGCATCTCCCTCGCCGTCGTCGCCAACCACCACCACCGCCGCTACTAATTCAACCACCCTTTAGTAACTTAAGATGTCCGGGAAATTTCCCGGACATCTGAAGCTACCTGCTCTCCTCCACCCACTCGCCTGCGTACCCATCTGATGTCCACCCACAACAGCTCTCCACGCAGCGCCCTCTTCCCGTGCCTACAGAGCCGCCCGCTCACCTCCAACAGCCCACGCCCTCCTCAGCCTGCAGCACTCTCCAACTGCACCCGCTCTCTACGCGCCTGCAGCCAACGCCATCCTCCCGTGCCTGCAGACCAGCCCTTCCCCGCGCCTGTAGAGCCCTTCACCCGCGCGCCCGCCACCAGTAGCACCCTCCACCCGCGCTTGCAGAACCGCCTGCAGTGCCCTCCGCCCGCGCTGCAGACTCGCACAACAGCGCATGCCTCCTCCCACGCCTGCAGACCACACAACTACCACGCCTCCGCCCGCGCCTACAACACCCTCCGCCCGCGCCTGCAGAGCCTCCAGCAGCAGTGCGCGGAAATTCTCACGACAACAGGCCGCGCACGCTCACCGGCTGCAGCACCTCCGCCGGAGCTCGTCCGGCCACCTCCGGCCGCCACGCGTCTCGCTGCCACCACCGATTCGAAGCCCTTGGTCCAAGGGACCTCCTCCGAGCTTCCCGCACCCGGCCATCCGCTCCTCGTCGCGCAAGACAAAGGGGAAAAATTCCCCTGTTTTGCTATAGTAAATCGTCAATTAGAAATTACATTTTCTGCCATTGTCACTTTTTAATGATATTTTATTGATTCTGCATTGCGGAAAATATCCTCTAGTTTCTCATAATTGCCATTTCAGCATTGTTTCTTGCTTAAACCTTAATCTAAAGGCAATCTTGGCTTGATTCTTGTCCAAACTAACTTCGAATAAACATTTTTAACTGGTGCGAATTTTAATACGTCATTGCCTCCCTGTGGATTCGACCCGCTCCTCTGCGAGTGGTTATTTTTTCTTAAATATTGATCAGTCGATTTTTCCACCACATTAAACTACAACCGACTTAAAAGCGAAAGATCGACGAGTCAACAGCCGAGCTCAGGAGGCCACCACCACCGACCCACCACTGTGCAGAGAGATCTTCTCTCTTCCATTCCACACCGCTGGCCTCAACCGTGGCGACGAGTCTCCACCACCGTGGGCGTGTGGTGTGACAGGCCACACCGCCATCCGAAGCTCGTCCGCATTACCGAGAGCACCTTAGCATGCATCTTCCTCGCCGTCATCATCAACAACCACCGTCGCTGCAATCATCTTCTCAGTCACTTAAGACTTCCGGGAAATTTCCCGGACGTCTGAAGTCCACCCTCCACTCCAGCAGCAAACACCGTCCGCCCACTTCACTTCCAGCGCACTCGCAACACCTTCAGCCCGCGCACAGCCTCCAGCGCACCCACGACACCTTCAGCCTGCACCTCACCGCTCTCGCCCGCTCACTCCATGTCGCCTGCTCACCTCCAGCCACACGCAAGGCATAAACATCCACCGCACCCGCGCACCCACGCTTGCAGCACCCGCGCTTCCGCCAACAGAGCGCGCTCCCACGCCTCCAGCCAGCGCGCAGCAGCGCCTCCCACCAGCTGCGGCATTCTCCCGTGCCTGCAGCGCCCCCCCCGCTAGCAGTCCCGTGCTTGCACCGCCTTCCACGCCTGCAGCGCCCCTGCCAGCAGTCCCGCGCGCACCTCACCGCCAACAGCAGCTGCAGCACCGACTGCAACCACCTCCGCCGGAGCTCCGTCCGGCCGGCTCCGGCCGCCGTGCGACACGCCGCCTCCACTACTTCAAAGCCCTTGGTCCAAGGAACTTCCTCCGAGCTTCCCGCGTCCGACCGTCCACTCCTCGTCGCGCACGGCAAAGGGGAAAAAATCCCTTGTTTTGCTACAGTAAAATGGCTATTAATAATTACATCTTCTGCTATTGTCAATTTTTAATAATATTTTATTTATTCCTCATTGTGACAAATATCCTCTAGTTACTCAGAATTGCTATTTCAGCATTGTTTCTTGATTCAACCTTAATCTGAAGGTAATTTTGGCTTGATTTTTGTCCAAACTAACTACGAGCAAATGTTTTTAATTGGTGCGAATTTAAATACGTCATTGCCTCCCTGTGGATACGACCCGCTCTTCTATGAGTGGTTATTTCTTTTTAAATATTGATTAGTCGATTTTTCCACCACATAAAACTACAAACAACTTCAAAGCGAAAAATCGATTCATCACTCACTAAACACCAGAATACTATGAAAGTTAGCCATGGGGCTGGACCCCACCACCACATAGGCTAGAAAGCCCTCACACCCCTAGCTCAAAAGCCTCGCTGCCCGAAGCATAGATATACACCTGAAACCTCCATCCACTGACTGTCCATGAAACTCAAAGGAAGGCATCTCTGATACGGAGAAGGCGATCTTCCCCCTGAAACAGTCCACCAAGGCGTGGTAGGTGGACAGCCAATCCATCACCAGAATCACGCCAAAATCCTCCATCGGTATCACAATCAAGTCAGCGGGGAGGCTGTGTCCCCCTATACTGACCTCACAGTTCGTGTAGACCTCCTCAGCTATAAACAACTGGCCACCTGGGCCTCTGATCACAAATGGATCCTCTAACAACACACTGTCCTATCCCAAACTGACAGCAAAACTCGCAACAATAAAAGAATGTGTGGCACCGGAATAAAAAAGCACGTAAACTAGTCTGCCAGAAACGGTAACCATACCTGCCACCACTGAACCGGATGCCCTAGTGTCTTTGTGTGTCAGGGCGTTGATATGCCCCTTAGCCCTCAGTGCAGAAGAAGTAGCCACACTCTAGGTCCGGCGAGCAGCCGCTGGTTGGTACCCTCCTCGTGACTGCTACCCTCCCCTACGTGCCTGGGGACCATGACCACCAGCTCAGCCTCCATTGCTTGGTGCGAGGAGCATCTACTATGCTCCAGCCCTAGATGAGCAGTCCCTCCTGATGTGGCCCAGCTGGCCACACTGGTAGCTGAAGGGAACTCGACTCCCTCCCTCGGTAGGTCCCTGCTGACAGATGGGCGGGGGTCCAGTGCTGATAACTGGCCCCTGTCTGGGGCCCCCAGAGGCCACCAACGGCCCCGCAAAATGAGACGGCTCTCCCGCAGGTGCCGCGTGCCTCCTCTCTCGACGACCCTGGCAGTACTATGGCTGATAGGGCCTCTTCCACCCACTGTCAGTGTCTCATGCGACAGGGTTGGTCTCCTCGTATGTCATGGCTGCCTCCACCACTCTTAAGAAGGTGAGCAGCTTCAGGGGTTTGACATACCCCCGAATAGCAAGTCGGAGCCCCTCAGTGAACCTCCATAGGCGCTCCTCCTCTGTAGCTATGGCTGTCGCAGCAAAACATGACAGCTCCAGGAAGCGCGTGCGATACGTGCTAACAGTCATCATCCCCTGGTGGAGAGTGTGGAACTCCCGCCTCCTCTGGTCTTGCCAAGTCTGCGGGAAGTACTGCTCGCAGAAGAGAGTCACGAACTGGTCCCACGTCGGCTCTCCCCTCTCCTGGCCTCTAACTCCCTCCACCACCCGTGTGCTGCACTCTCTAGCTGGTATGTGGCAAAGGCCACGCGGCATTAGGAAGGGGGGTGAAGGGTGTCAAACACCTTCTCTATCTGCTCCAGCCAGTCCTCTACCTCAGACAGGTCCTCATCCCCCTTGAAGGAGGGGGGTTTCAGCTTCCGAAACTGTCCGAAACGCTCATGGTACAGCTGTAGTGGGGGAACGGGCACACCTCTAGGCAAGGAGGGCTCGTGCTCAAAAGTGTCAAAGTGTGGTGGGGGTGGTGGAGGACCACCCCCTCCCCCTCATGCTCATCCAACGCTGCGGTGGTCTCTCAGTCCCACCGAGGACTCCCCCTTCACGTCCTCAGGGAGAGGTGCCCGTGGAGGCTGGTGGAGCTCCTCTCGTACTATGTCTCTGATCAGCTATGCAAGGTCCTGGGCTTGAACACCCAGGAGAAGTGGCGGGTCAACTAGCACCTCGGGCCCAGCACGTCCGCCCCTCCGACCTCGTCCACTGCCGCGTTCGCGGCCCACCTTGATAACTTCCCAAAGAGGCATCTCCTGCAAGGAGACGTGGAAGACAAAACAAAGAGGGCAACTCTATCGAACTTCTACGAAAAGGGACTTAGAACAGATGTCAAGCGATACGTTGTGGTGGTTACCCTAGTTACATGCACGTGAATGGTTATTCTCAAGCTAGTTGGTTCATTTCTCGGGACGACCTTGCTCCGATACCATCTTGTTACAACCTGGTTCCCAAATCCCTACAAGACCCGAGACTAGCTCACCTCGACTAATCCCAAGACCCAGTCGTCCAACAAGAAATAACCAAAAAGCAGTAAAATAAACCACATTCACTATGCAATGTAACTAACAATAAAAGAGTACAAGCAATAAAGGAAAGTAAAAGCTGCTAGTTCAGTACATACCACCACAACAACAGGAAAGTAGAACAAAAGTAACAGTAACAAGAACAGTAACAACAAGTCTGAAACTCACTATAGCAGAAAAGATAGTACAACAAAAGTACTGGAAACTACGGCTAGGCTCGATTGGGCCCAGCACCATGTGCAGTCGGTAGCTCGGCCTGCTCAACTCCTGGACCTGAACAGTGTTATGAGAAAATGGAGTCAGCGAAAGATGAGTAGAGTGGTAACCAAACTATCGAAAGCAGTAGAAACTAGCAAGTATATTTATCCTTCTCCAGTTATTTATTTTATAGGAAATTTGTCTTCACCCCATTGGTTTACTTTTAGATTTCTTTCTTGATCTTGCATGTTCCTCGTGGGAATGATCTTGACTGCAGTCTTTTCCAAAGAGTAAAAGGTACACGTGGTGCTCTCCTGACCGGGAGAGTCCCCTGTGGTAGTCCTACACCCAGTCAACCACCCCGAGGTCACTGACGAACGTAGCGGTGACCACGGCATGCGCGATAAGCGCACAGGTAGCTACCCCGCACTGGCACGCGGTTAGTCGATTCCGCTAGCAGGTATGCTCAAAGTACAGCACAGAACAGTATAGGACCTACCCCTCTCAGAAACAGGGGTCTAGCCCCTCAGAACCACACAGGGGTCTCGCCCCTCCACAGTCCGTGCACCCTCGTCTGACTACCTCGGTTTGCCTAGAGGGCCTAACAAGTCGATGTAGGGTGGCTAGCTGAACCCCGGGCCCCATGGGGTGGCTAGCTCCCTTCCTAAACTAGTAGCTCACCTCGGTACCGTGTACGCGATGGCCAACAGAAGTCGGTGTAGAGTGGCCAATCCTAACCCGGGTCCCAACCAAAGGGTGGCTAGCTCCGCTCTACACTAAAACGGGACAGTCGCTCTCCTTGGTATCACGTACTCAAGGGCTAGCACACTTCCCATCCACATTTCCAGGCCTTTCCATCTATCCACAGGAGCTCTACTCCTAACTCCCTGTAGGGTTCATGCTCATGTTCACCACATTATTCCAATCTAGGTTTCATCATTCACAATTCGGTTCTCGTTTATACACATGCAGCTCATATTTCCACAATTTAACACATGCAATAAGTGATATCACAGGTAACTATTTAGTTATCTCAAGCAGCTCATATTCTAACAGGTAACTCATATTCTAATAGGCAGCTCATATTCATTAACAGGCAGTTGCTAACAATTTAGCCCATTCATTTATAATTACAATTTCAATTATGCAAACAATCAATTCAACTATTTCTCGTCCTAGGGTTCATGCCACATCCTAGGTTTCCAGTTGTCTAATTTTCATAGATAAATTCATATTTTATAAGCATGACAGGGGTGGACCACTCTACCAGATAATCCGGGAGTACTGGGGGCTCGAACTACAAGCCCACGTGCCTCTGCAAGCCCCAGACACGCAAAAGGTCGAAGTCCTATACCAAGGAACACACCATAATGGACGATTCAGAACAGTATATAAATGCTTCTAATATGCAGAGGAATTCACAAGGAAACCACAAATACTTTGCTTGTGTAAAACGAATCCCGATCAAACCCTAAATGGGTCAAAATTGTGTTTGCAGACCCAAATCAGACATCTGGAAACAAATCCAGATGTCATAAAAGTTACAGAGACTCACCTCAAGCTCCTAAATGACCTTAGACGTCCAGGACTCCTCCGCGACCGTCTGAAAATAGTTTCAGACGTCTGACCAGTCCTCCAGTCATCTGGTAAGCTGTCCAGATGTCCAAAAGTGCGTGGAAGGGCGTTCTGCACACCTTCCCAAAGCTTCTCTTGCGCACGACAGAGCAGCAAACCACTTTAGGCCAAACAGATCACATCTGCTGTGTAGCCTGCATGGCCGTAACCACAAGGAAGGTGTACCTTCGCAATACAATTGCTTTCATGCGTCTGGTATCAAGGCCAGACGTCCAGCCAGTCGTCCGGAAGACACTCCAGACATCTGATACTGGAAAAATTCCAGTATCAGACCACGCTCCTGCGCTTCTCGCCGCACTCCGTCGCGGCCCCTTCCACTCTACTGCAGCCCTAGATGCTGTAAAAGGTCGGGGACGATGCCCCAACGTCCTCCTCCCGCACACGCCACGGTGGCCGTGCGAGCCTCCAACAAGCTTCCACGAAGCTCACGACCTCGACCCTCTCCTCCTCCTCACACCTACTCCTCCTCGCTCTCACTCTCTCTCTCGCATGCCTGCGCTCACGGTAGTGGAATGGGGAGTGTGGTGGTAGTGGTGGAGAGGAGAGGAGAGGAGAGGAAGGGGGTCTCTTTTATAGGGTCGGGGGGTTAGGGTTCGACGGGGGAAAAGAAGAAGGAAGGAGAGAGAAGGGTCTGCGGGCTGCATGCACGTAGAACACAGAGTGAGTATAGATTTTTCAATTTCCATACATCTAGAAAGGGGTCCAGATGTCTGATTGACACTCTAGACGTCTTAAAAGGCTAAAGTCAGGATGGGTCTTTACACAAAGGGAAGCCCTCTACCTATTGTATGTGGCAGAGGGCGAGGAAGTAGGTCTAAGGAGCTCCGAGATGCGTCAGATTACCACCAAAGCAGAAGAAGAAAAGGGGATTTGATGGTCAATCGAGCATGATTTCAACTTGTAAACAAAAGAGGCTTTATTTAGGAGTGAATGCCTTTGCAAAGGAGCCAACATAGGCAAGTCTTGCTTGCATATTTGGCTAAATTTAAGCTCGTGAATCTTGAGCTCGTCGGCATGAATTCCAGCCAAATCAAAGCTCAAGGTCGATTCATCAGATGCGGAATAGCTTGATTGGCAATCTCACCAATTTTGGTGAGATTTCGTTGAGATTTGGTTATCCAATTCGAGAATCATATCTCGACATTGGTGGGTTCCAACTGCTACACCTGCCTTCTTTGCTTAAGGAAGACGGTGGTGGAAGGACCTTCTTGCAAGAAGAGCCAAAAACTAGGAGCGTGTATGCAATGAAAATGTAGAAGATAGGGGGCCATGTGTAATAAATATAGATTTGTGGCCCAAAATGCAAACTACATTAAGATGGACTTTTATTAGGCTCAAATTTTGGGGTTAACCAATTTGGACCCAAGGTGGTGACCTCAGATTTGATTTTTGACCATGTTTGACTGGAAAATTTACATAGAGGCCCAAAATAGAATAAATTCTTGCCTAAATCTCTATTTTTGGTCAAGATCGGTTCCTTTGCTCAAAGTGAAAGTTCCAAACCATTTAGAATATTTTTTAATGATTTTTAGGAGATTTTGGTTACATTTATTTCCACCAGAACCCATTTAATTGAGGTGAGGCTGAAATTAGGATTTTTATTAATAAAATAATCCTTAAAACATGAAAAACCCTATTTTGTTTGACCATAGATTAAACCCTGATTAACTCCTTAATTAATCTGCAATTATGACTGGATGTTAAAACAACAAAATTAATGAGATTTCTTATCTTCTCATATTTAGTTCAGAATAGAGTTATGACCTTCTGATGAATATTAAAGAGAATTTGTTACTGTAGTTAGGCTAAATTAGGCTTATTAACACCAATGATGGTGCTACCATCTGGTCTCCTACCCTGTAGGAGTGGGAGTCATAGCCAGGTCAGGAGAAGAGGAAGAAGACCCTTAAGGGTGGTAGAAAGAATATGGATCCAAGGGAATCAGGTAAGTAGAAAGGTCTTCTTAAAGAAGACACAAGGAGGGTCTCAAGGGACTAGTGATAGAATAAGGCTAAAGCTTTGTAATCAAAAGCGGTCCTTAAGATCAGATGACCAGGGGAGGCGAGATGCGAGCAACGACAGGCGACTCAGGGGTGACGGCTGGTGGTAGCAGGGATGGTGAAGGCTGGCATACTTGGAGGTCTAGGGTTTGGAGGCGGAAGGAGCAGAGGGATTCTGATGTATACGACAAAAGGGGGATGGAGGCGAGGTGGTCTGATAGAAGGGGTGCAAAGGTGCACGGCAAGACCGTATGTTTCCGTTGCCGGCGGCGGGGACATATGGTGGCCACTTGCCGATCTCCCATGGTGTGCCTGGGTTGCGGGGGATTTGGACACAAGAGGGATTCGTGTAAGGATTTAGGGGGGCAGATGAAAGAACATCCGTTCCCACACTCTGGAAGTTTGAATTTTAGGGCTTTGCAGGTGCCACCTCCACCTCCTTCTCTGCGCAACCCAGGAGGGCTTACGGTTGATGTGGAGGTTCCTATGACAGAAAACATCAAAGCGGCAGAGATGGCTTTGCGTGGTGCTCTGGTCGGGGAGGTTATGTCTGGAAGGCTAACGGCAGAGAATGTCTACATCCTGGTAAACTCTCTCTCCCTTTCAACCAACGCCTGGCAGTTTGCCTTTCTGTCAAATACACGCTTTGTCCTCTTTGGCTTGGGTATGGTGGATGTCGAGAGGCTGCGATTTCAAACATCCTGCAATGATGGCTTCACGGTGATCTGGAGACTGGTTTCTCCCTTTAATGGAGCCTGGCCGGAGAGACCGCCCCAAAGAGTGGGATCCAAATCGGGAAAACTTGAGATCAAGGGTTTGCCTCTGCATTTGAGGTAGAAGGAGGTCGTATCTTCAATGATTTCAGGTTTTGCATCAGTGGCAGAGGATGCGGTGGTCGGACTGCTTGAGGGCAATGGGCGCTTGTTGAATGTGATGGTCGATGTTTTCATAGCTGGCGCTGTACCTGATAGACTGATTTTGAGATGTGGTGGGAGTTCCTGGATGCTGAGTGATGTAAACACATTTACACTACTTAAAATGTCTATTTATGCATGTTCTTAAGCATAGGATTGCATTTCATGATATAAATATTGCATAACATGCATCATCTCGCATTTAGAGTAGTTTGAATAAAATGGAGGTTAATTGTCTCCTTTTATGTGCTTGGACAGGGCAAACATTTTATCGGGGCCTCGGATCAAAGATCCAACCGTATGGATATGATCAGGGCGACGATTGGAGTTCAACGACTCCAAGATCGCCCTAATCAGGCATCCGTAGCATCAGATAGAGATCGGGAAACCCTAGAAAATCAAGGGCCAGGATGGTGTAAATCCACACTTCAGATGACAAATCCGACCGCACGGATGAATTCGGATCGACGATTGCAGCCCAACGACACAAAAATCGAGTCAATCCGACATCCGTGGCACCATCTACAACTTCCAGAAGATGGACGGCCAAGATGGCGCCACGTGGTGCCATCTCAGCCACCCAAACGACCGCTTGCATCTTGTGAAGACCGTGCACCCGTCTCCTCGCTGCCGTTGGATCTCGATCCAACGGCTGCGACGCGCCCGCGCTGAAGTTAGGTGCTCGACACAAACGCGTCCGCAGCGCAGCGGTCGAGCGCTCTAAAGCGGAGTAGGGACGCGCGTTCGAGCCTCACCACGCAGAAATTGGAGCGGTGGCGCGCCTCCAATCGACCGCATGATCGCGATCCAACAGCCGCGCGCGCCCGATAGCGCCGACACGCGATTGGACACGCGCGTGAACGCACGATCGCACGCACAGGCGGGCGGGCGGCAGCGGTGAAGGCGTGATTTTAAGCCGTCCGATCTCGCGATCGGACGGCTGAGACTTCGCGGACGTGCGAAGCCGTTAACGGCGCAAGCAAGCGAGGAGGCGCTCGCGAGCCGCCCACGTCACCCACGTTAGGGGCTTTAGTGACGGATTTATCCGTCACTAAAGACCCCTCATTTACTATTTTCAACTTGTAATGTCCATTTTGCCCTCACTCCTTGCAACTATAAAAGGAGACCCCCTCCATACGAAATTTTCATCCCTTCTTTCTCCTCTCTACCCCTCCAAAGCTCAAGAGAAGCTTGTCCCACACCTGGGATGCTTCTCGCGAGATAAAGTCCAATTTTCGTTCCCCTTCAGAAGTGGATCCCGCGACGACGACGGCGTGCTGCTTCATTCCCGTTCTTCTGCTTCGTCCCTCTTCGTTCTCCTTCGTCCAGGCGTCGTCCCGTCCGGCTCGTCCTCCAAGCAACCGTCGAGGAGGATTTCTCTCTCCCTATTCTTTTTACCGCTTTCTAGTATAGATTTACTGCTTTCTAGATTAATCTACTCGTCCTCCAAGCAATCGTCGAGGAGGACATTTCTCTCTCCATTCTTTTAATGCTTTCTAAAGTAAATTTATCACTTTCTAGAGTAATTGTTTTATGCTTTCTAGTTGTAATGAACAATCTCTTCAATACAAAAATTCCTTGTTTATTCTACATCTCATTTTAATTTCTCTGTGTAATATTCTCTTTCTCTCTTACTCTCTCTCTCTCTTCTATTTATTGTAAATAATTAGATGGTTCTAAATTGAATTATTCTGTAACAAATAAAAAGAAACGCGTAGTTTTTAAATCAAACGTCTGCCTCCCTTTGTTCGACCCAGAATTTTAATTTCGGTATAAATTTTATTTGTTGAACGCGAATTCTTCGCTTTCGAACTACAACGACAGGTTTTCTAAAACCAATCTCGTTAGCGTAGGTTCGTAATCGTTCAACACTGAGGCTGAGGTTCTTGGTGGGTGACACTATAGCAAAGCAAGTTAAGTCGTCTGGACCTGCAATTGGTGAGGAGGCGACTGCACAAGAACTATGCACGACTCGTGTCGATGAATCCCTAACTGGCGAAACTTGTAAGGACCTCCGTGTAGGGGAGAAGGGGGAGTTTCAGAATGAAGAAAAGGAGGAATTGGGTGGGGGGAAACAGCAGGACTAATGCCCATGGTGGCAGGGGATGTGCTGTCAGGTGATATGGAGACTGAGAAGCAGGGGAGTCATGAGATGCAGCTTGAGTCTCTGAAGGATAAACAAGTCCTGCATGAGAAGGAGGGCCCTAAATGTGAAGGTGGTTCTTGCGCAAAAACTGGTAAGGGCAGATCACCATATAGCCTCCAACAGAGAAAATCAAAGGCTATCATTCTGATGGATGAAGACGAGATCGTGAAAGTTATGCAAGTATGCAAATGTCAAACCGTCAAGGGGGAGGGGTCCCATGAGGAGAGAAGAGAATCCTCACTTGAAACGTGCGTGGGTTGTGCGACAAAAGCCGAAGGGCTTCAAGAGACGCACATTGAAAGTAATTATGATAGGCTTTAGTCTGACTTGCTGGCTTCAAGGTCGAACGATTGTGTGCAGATTGATGCACAGGGGAGGTCGAGGGGTATTGCTATATGGTGGAGGAAGGTGTGGGCTCAATGTATAGAAGTTCACAAAGCCAGGCATATGTTGACGTGCAAATTCCAAATTCACCAGGGGTAGGAGTATATCTGGATTACTGGGGTATATGGACCATGTGTTGCATCTGCCAGGCAGGAGCTGTGGGTGGAGTGGTCTGCTGTGGCTGAGTTGGTGCAGGGGGGAGTGTGGTTGACGGATGGGGATTTCAATTGTGTGTTAACAGGGGCAGACAGACCTAATGGTAGCACAAACAGCTCAGCTATTGGCTTCCAGATGATGGTTCAATCTCTGCATTTGAGTGAGTATCCATCTTCTGGTGTGGAATTTACTTGGTGCAATGGAAATGGGCTGGCATCCAGACTAGATAGATTCTTTCGGATTGTGGACATTCTTGAAAGATTCCAGTTGTCGATTGTGAGTGCATTGAGCCAACCTTTCTCTGATCACACCCCTTTGGTGTGGGACAGTGGGGAAGAAACCCATGTTGGCTCCTACTTCAAGCTGAAAAGATCATGGCTGAATGAACTGGGCTTCTGTCAGATGGTCAGCTCTTGGTGGCAAGCTAAAAAGGTGGAGGGGTCAGCTACTGTCAGATTGGCAACCAAATTGGCTGATTCGCACACTGTCTTGAAAGTGTATGGATTTACTGTTAGCTTGATGAGGCAGCAAAGGAGGAGGGAAGCTTTGAATAAAATTCAGGAGCTGGACTCTAAGGAAGCAGCTAGCCCTTTGTCTGAGGAAGAACTAGATGAGAGGAAAATGTGGTAGGGTGTGATACTGGATGAAGACCTTAAACAAGAAATCGATTAGAGGGAGAGATCAAGGCAGTTGTGTCTTAAGGAGGAAGATGCCAATACGAAATTTGTCCATCTTGCGGCTAGCTCTCGAAGGTGGGTTAACTTTATTTCTTCCATTCTCAAAGATGGGCAGAGGGTCTATTCCAATCAGGAGATTAAATCTGAAGCCATTAAATATTATACAGAGGCTTGTTGAGTAGCTAAGAGGGGGAAATGGAGAATGGTAGGGAGTGATGGTCCTAGGGTGACGAGTGAACAGGTTGCTCAGCTGACTGCACTCATCACTGAACAGGAGACCCTACAGGCAATTAGAGAGCTAAATATGGAAGGTTCCCTGGGCCCTGATGGAGAACAAGTTTTCTTTTACAGAGAGATGTGGAGTGTGGTGGGCAAGGAAGTGATGGATGTTATCAGAGAATTTGAGATGGGAAATGCTAGGTTTGAGAGGATTAACAAATCCTATCTTTTTCTCTTGCCTAAGTCAATAGTAGGAGAAAAATTTTCAGACTTTAGGCCGATCTCCCTTTCAAATTCCATCTATCTTGTCATCAGTAAGATTTTGGCTAATAGACTGAGAACTGTTCTACAGGGCCTGATCCATCCGGTACAAGCTGCATTCCTGCCTAACAGATCACTCCAAGAATCTTTCATTTTGGCTCAGGAAATGGTTAGTGGATGGCATAGAAGGAAATGCAAGGCATTCATGTGGAAAGTTGATTTCCAAAAGGCATATGATTCGATCTCTTGGCCATATCTCTGGGAGGTTTTTAGAAGGAGAGGCTTTCCCCCCTATGGATCCAATGGATGAAGCGTTCTATCACTACTGCTTCATTTTCTCCATTAATCAATGGGAAGCCATGTGGAGTTTGGATCCAACCTCAGCGTGGGGTTAGACAAGAATGTCCTTTATCCCCGTTGGTTTTTAACCTCGCGGTGGATGGGCTTGCAAGGTATGCTTGCAGATTAGCAGAGGTGGGTATAATTAAAGGGTACTCATTATCTAACAGGAGAAATCTGGCCCCCATTTTGCAATATGCAGATGACACGATTTTCTTTATGGAAGGGTCCAAGCAGGCGGCACATGCTCTGGGTTACTGGTAAAGATATTCGGGGATATTTCAGGCCTATGTTTGAACAAGGAAAAGTCCATCTTGAACTGTTTTGGCATGAATGAGCAAGAGCAGATGGATTTGAAGAGTACATTGGGGTCACCTCGAACTAAACTGCCATTGAGGTACCTAGGACTGCCACTGAGGGCTGCAAAATTGAAAAAATATGATTGGAATGTCTTGTTTGTTAAGGTTTCTAGAAAGCTGAAAGGATAGAGTAGCAAATTCTTGTCTAAGGGTGGAAGACTAATCCTTCTCAATTCAGTCATTACATCCATATCGGTCTTCTATTTTAGCATATTCAGGGCCCCTAAGTCTATTTGGAAGTGATTGGATGTTATGAGGAAGAGATTCTTTTAGAAAGGAGAAGGTCATGAGGGTGGTTTCATGCAGCCCATCAGATGGAGCAATATCTGCAGGCCAGAGGAGATTGGTGGTATGGGAATTAAGGCACTCAAGGAGTTCAATGAGGCTTTACTGATTAAATGGGCCATTAGGATTCTGGACTGCAAGGAGGGGTTGATGGCAGATCTGATCAGGGACAGCTATGGGGGATCAAACAGCAGTCTGCAGAGGTTACAACTGAAGAAACCCTCCCCTTTTTAGTGATCAGTGATCAGTGTAATCAGCAGGTATTGGCACTTGCTGCAACCTAGGCTCGGAGATGGCAGAGATTTCAGCTTGTGGAATGAGAAGTGGTCTGGCTTGGGGGTGCTGAAAGAGGTCTACCCGAGAGCTTATGCTGCTGCTACAGACAAGGAAGCCTCAGTCAGCAGCTTGTGGTCTGCTGCAGAGGGCTACTGGCGGCTGGAAGGGCTAGAACAGTGCAGATCAGGCACTCGACTATGGGAGGAGAGGCAGAACCTGATGGCTAATCTACAGTAGGTGCATCTTAGGAGGAATGCAACGGATACATATGGCTGCCAAGGTACTTTCTCAGTGCAGCAGGTGTATGAGAAAGTCATTAGGTCCAACAGTGAGGTGGAGTGTGATCCTGTTGACAGAAAGATTTGGCTCTTGAGAGTCCCTTTGAAGGTTCAGATATTCTTGTTGCTTTGCAGATGGGAAGGTTTGATCACTGGTGATCTGAGACACAGAAGGATGGGGACTGCTCTGAATGCCTGCCCTCTTTGTGGTTTACACTCTGACAGTGCAACACACATTTTCTCCTCGTGCCTGGTCACTGACAAGATTTAGAGGATGATTTGCTTGGAACCTCTCCCCACCTAGGATTCGCTGTGGCAGAGGTTCACCAATCCTAGCCGGCCATTAGGGGCTATGGCAGCCGCTTTGTGGTGTGTGTGGAGGGCGCGTAATGATAAGCTTTTTCAGGAGAGACCAGAGAGATGTGAGAACATTGTAAAGGAATGCTGGTCCCTCATACATAGTTGGGGATCTCTTTTGTAATACTTTTTTGATAAGAAATATACTACCCTCCGAATTGCTATCGGTTCATGATAGCAATCCTCACTATTTCAAAAAAAAAAAAAAAGATCAGATGACCAAATTTTTCGTTAACATTTTAATTCTAGAAGAAAATTCATCGTAAAATCGACTAAAAATAATCCCAGTTTTCTAAGCTAACCCAGCCAGTCTGATTATGAGGGGTCTAAGAGGAAAGTTCTTCCTTTGTCTTATGCCTCCGAGTCCTTGATACCCCTTAGACGCGACCGTTTGGTACTACCCTGCAAACTTGGCACTAGCTTTGGCTAAAGAAATTGTGATGACCCAGTAGTTAAACAACAAATGTAGGTTAATTAAGATCTTTCTTTACGTTTTTTAACTTTTCTTCAAGTGATTGGGTTAAGTGAGTGGTCAATCAAGTGACTCGACTCACCAACTAGTAATGGACTCAATTGAGTACAAGCTAGTTAATTGGTCTCTACAAATATAAACCCTAAATGTGATACCTAGGGTTCATGCAATTTCTATGCAAATCAGGCAGCAGACCAAGTTTTCAAACAAAAAAATTCTCCGCAATACAAATGGAATCCAAATGAAATGAAATTTGGCATGTAGATTTCTTTTCAAATAAGCTTTCTATAGAATATTTTTATGAAATATTTACTATTCCAAGTGATTTAATATTAATTTTTAACTAACAAGGGGTCAGATAATACAGATTGACCCTATGTTGGTTTTTCTCCTTGAAACAATATCAAACCAAATCCAAAAATTTGGGGAAAATATGAGAATTAAATATTACTTGATCAATTTTTAAACCCCACCAATTTAAAGTCAATAAGATCTATGTGCCGTTTGAAATCAATTTTTGAAAATCAAAATAATTTGGATTTCAATCTGTTCGACCCCCATGCACTTCATGAATTTTTTTAAAATTCCACAAAGAGACTTTGTCAAACGAATGGTGGCGTTGAAAAGCTAGTTTGAAAATCTACGGTCAACCTGATTTTCAAGAATTTTGGATCATCATATATTTGGTAAAATAATTTTTAATCTGTAGAAAAACTTCTAGATGAATTTCCAAAACTAGTAAAGAGGCTTTTCAAAAGGTTTTTGAAAGAGAATAGGCCTTTTACTCAAAAGGCTTTTTTTTGAAGTATGCATATTTTTATTTTTTATATTTTTTCTTTTTGGAAAATATTTTTTTCATATTTTTTGTGTTTTTTTTCTAAAATAAACTATCTAACTTAAGATTCAGAATGAAATCCTAAATCTAAGATCTTGGTGTGTACCTGAAAATCTTCAACTACGCATGATGTGTGTGCAGAATCCACTTCTTTTTCCTACACACCAAAAAGCAAGCAGAAGCAAATATGTTAGAAATCAGGTCAAAAATCAGAAATCAATTTTGCGTTGCCTCCTCGGCAACGGTGCCATTTGTTGAAATAGGAAATAGAAAGTTTGGTTAATTAAGTCGTAGCATAGATGCAAAATCTGATTCAAACAACATTTTTTTAATGAGACTTGGTGAGTCTCAATTGATCTTAGGGAGGCATGTTTTTGCAAATATGATTTTGATTTTTCTCTTTCTACTCACCTAGAATTGCAGCCCGATATTTAAAGTACGAATATAAGATTCATCGGTTACGTTATTAATGCGTAAAACATGCGCGAGTCAAGAATATCACAACCATGAACGTTGAGTTTCAGTCCGTACGACTTCTACTAAGCGATAGCGACGAATGAAAAGTGAATCTATCGCTAGGTCAATGATATCTTCGAGAACCAACATTTTTATTCTCATAAAAAGAGACTATGATCCAATTAAAGATAATAAGAATTTCATTTCACTGAATCATGTCATTTACAATCAACTCTAAAGGAATGCTTGTACAAGGAATTAAAAACTACTAGATCTACTCTAACAGAAGCTCATCCCACTGCGAATGCTTGCAGAGCCATTGGCACTGTAGGATGAGGCGATAAGACCTTGGGTATGATATCCCGTCTACACCGCTTAGAGAGATGCATGCATGGAATGCATGGAGAGCATATGCGTGCACTCTGGAAGGCAATATTACTACACTACTAAGCAAGAAAAATGTAAGAAATTAAAAGCACGAAGAACAATTAATACTACAAGAAAATGGGGTACCAGAGATGGGCTCTGGTGGCCGAATGGCTAGAGGTGGAGGGAGGAAAGGAGGGTGGCCAAGGTGTGGTGGTCGGCCTCTTGAGGATGGAGGTGGTGGAGCTCTTGGAGGAGGGTTGAAGGTTGTGGAGGTGGATGCTCTGGAGGAGATCATGGATGTGTTGGGCGACCACAAGTGATGGCTTTTCATAGACTTGGAGAGGTCTTCTTAGGTGGCGTGGAAGAAGACTCTAGAAGAGGCTAGGTGGTGTCAAGTAGAGGGTGGAAGGGGTCTTCTTAGATCCTATTTTGGTGGAGAGGAGTTGAGTTGGCGTTGATGAGAGCCTCATCGTGAACTCTAACTATCTCATTTTGACCTAAGAAAGAGAATAAGAGCTCCTACATAACCTAGAGAAGGGCTTAATTCAAGGAATAAGTGTTCTAAGAAGAAAACATGAAATAAAGGTTAAAACTGTAATTTTACCATTGCAGTATATAAACGGGATTTCTCAGAGGCAAAACATAGGTCAAATGGTATAAATAAGATAAAGAGTTGGTTGGTTTAGTCAGAAATGGGTTCTTGTTCAATCCAAGAATTAAATGATATTCTGTAACCTTAAAACAGACCCGCTTAATTCAACAAGGTTCTGGTTAGGATAAAAATCAAGTAAACCCTCTAAAATTCATGAAAAAATATCCCCTAGGGTTTAGAGCCTTCAAGTTGGCCTTTGGAACCTATTTTGACCTAGATTGGGGTCCTAGCTCATTAATTGACCTAATTGGGTTTTTTGTGCGAAATGTCCAGTCAAATGTGGTCAAACCTAAAATCCAACTCCACCATTAGATTCCTTAGGTACAAATTAGGTTTGTACCAAAATTTGGACCTAAGGGGAGGTCATCTTGACCTACTTTGCAAAATAGTACACCCAATTACATTTTGGCCCCTATCTTTTGAAAACCATTGCACAGACCCGCCTAACTTCCTCGCCACTCTTACAAACAGGTCTCTCCACCATTAATGGGGAGAAATCCTACTCCGATGAGGAATGGAGGGGGAGTACTCCGTGATTCCTCAGAGATCTTCTCCCAGATCTGGAAGGGAGAATCTTTGAGGAATTCCCTTCCATCTGAGCTCGATCCTAATCTCTAATTTGCACATAATCTCTCGTGCGAACGCACGAGAGATTTGGATCTCTAACTGATTCCTTCTCCGGCAAGGATTCACACGCTTGGAAGCTTATCTTCGAAGCACAGGAACCCCTGCTAGCATCTATAAAAGGATCCTCAACCTTGGCCGCACCTCTTCAGCTCGACTTGGTCAGAGTTCCACCCCAATTTCATCCTCTTCTCCTCCGGTCAAGTAGTCCAACGAGCTTCGACGAGCCTCCCTCCTGTTTCTCATTGCTCTTCCACAATACCAGTGGCAGAGCTATCCTCACCATCTTCCTCCGCATCACGCAACACCCGCGTGAGTATCTCTAGCCCCGTAGTCGCCACCGTCTCCCTCCACTGGACACTGATAAACGCCAGTTTATCATCATTTTTATGCTTTAAAACTAACCTAGCTCTTAGGATTTTACTCCGCAAACGGGTTTTTGGGCTGCATTTAGGCATAAATTAGGATAGGCATGCATTGCATTTTTTATTGTCATTTTAATGAGTTTTTGTGAGTGTTAGGGATGTACAGATGCACAGATCCCTAAAACCCTAGCACTCAAGAAGGCAAATGGTGAAGGAGAAGCCCAGACTAGTTGGAACTCAGCCTAATCCAGCTCACCTCAGCTTGATCCAGCTCACCTCAGCTTGATCTAGCTCCCCGCAGCTGGAACTTAGCTTACTTGAACTAGGGTTAGCTCATCCCAGCTCCATTCAGCTAATCTCAGCTGGATGGCAGCTCAAGAGAGTTCACCTTAGCTCACCCTAGCTCAAGTCAGCTCAGATCCAGCTCAACTTAGCTGAGTCTAGCTCATCTCAGCTCCCACTAGTTCACAGGGAGCTCTAGTTAGCTCGGCTAAGTTGACAGGAGTTCACCCCAGCTCAGATCCAGCTCCACTCAGCTCCAACCAGCTGAAGAAGAATTCATCCCAGCTCAGGAAGCTCAAGTCCAGCTCACAGGGACTCAGCTTAGCTCAACTCAGTTGAGCTAAGCTACCTTAGCTGCCTCAACCAGCTTGATTCTCCCCGGGAGCACCAGACCCAGCTCACCTTAGCTCATTTTGGTAGAAGCTAGCTCACTTTAGCTTGGCTTAGCAACTAGCAAAGAACTAGCAAGCTAAGCCAGCTAGAGTAGCCCCATGCCAGCCTCTTCAGCAGCAGCCAGCTCCAGCTCCAGACTTCTTCTCCTCAGCTCCTTCCTCCAAACCCTAGCTCCAACACCTTCTCCTCCACTCCACCTTTAGCTAAGCTAGCTTAGCTTAGCATAGCTAACAACCAGCTCCTTGGCCCTTCATTACCTCCAAAATCAACCCTAGCTAGCTCCACCAACTCAAGCCTACCTAAGCTAGCTACTCTACTCAAGTTGGCGCCACCTCCTAGCCATCCCTTCACCCCATTATCTCCACCAAAAGACACTTCAAGTTGGCGCCAAAAACCACCCATAACCACCCCTTAGTGGCGCCACTTTTCCCTCCAAAATCCCCCCTCATCTCCACCACACAATCTCCCTTGAACCCATCTCCACCATCCACCTAACCCCCCTTCTAGAAGACCCCATGTTGGCGCCAACATGGTGGTGTCTCTCCACCACCAAAAGACACCAACACCACCATAACCACCCCCTTTAACACCCCTTGGGTTGGCGCCAACTCACCCTAGCCATAGGATCACCAACCACCCTCATCCTTCCATCCTAGCCCTCCATTTCAAGGGGCACCTTAACCCCCCATCCTTTTCTATAAAAAGCCACCACCTACCACCATTTTGAAGCATCCTCCCTTAGTATATTTTCTACCTAAACCACCTATACCTACGGCCAAGAAGAAGGAGTAGAGAAGGAGATTAAAGGGGCACATCACCAGCCCTTTTGGTGCCTTCTTCTCCCCACTCTCTTCAACTTGAGCCACGCCAAGGAGGAGGACTCTCCCACTTCAAGGAGGACGGCCAGGCAAAGGAGAAAAGCTTAGGGTGGACATCCACCCTTGGAGAGAAACTTTGGGCACGCCCCCTTAGGGCTTGCCTTGGAGGTCATCACTTTGGCGGAGTACTGCAAGGACGGAGTTGAAGGATTCTTTTCAAGCTTGGGAGCCACCAACCTTGGAGCAAGAAGCCCTCTTCTTCACCATCTATCTAGAGGATTTGTGTTTTATTTTCTTATTTGCAATTTTCTAGTAGTACAAGCTTTCCTCTACTAGGCCTTTTGTAAAACACTTTATCAATTATCTAGTTGCCTTCTTTGCAATTTTTTTGTTTGCATTTCTATTAGCTTATTTTCAGCATTCTTCACTCCCTCTCCCTAATTATTCTAGGCCTCCACTTGCCTAGAGTGAGCTTAGGGAGAGGTTCTGCTTGTCACCTAAAAGTAGTATTTTAATTCGAAGTGTAAACACTTTTCCCGCCATCAGTTCGCATGTTGCCTTAGTTTAAAAATAAAAAAAAAAATGATATATTGAAAAATACCAAAAAGAAAGTTGAGATTTATATTCCTAGCAAGAGAATCACTATTGCAAACATTTGGCCTCCTTGGACGACCCTAGATACTCCCCTATCTTTAAGAGCGAAAGCGGATTTACGCGTTACAACGACGTATTTTAACAAACCGCGTATAATCGCTGTCAGACACCATCTTCTCCGACGATAGCAAGTACTGCCAGTCGCCACCTCTCCCCCTTCATCTACTTAATTAGGTTAGACTTACTCCTCTCTATCCCATCTTCAATTCCCCTCAATCTATTTCACAAATTACCCCTCGACAGCCACTATCCACCGCCATCTTCCCCATCTCCGGCCAACCTCCGGCAAGACGCACCCATCACTCCACACCTCCACACGTCTCACCACCAACCTCTTCACCTCCGCCATCAACCACTGAACACTTTCCACCCACTCACAGACCGCCAACACCTCCCTAAATGCCCCCAACCTAACCCATAAGGCCAGCCACAGAGCGACCTAGGCACGCACACCTAAGTCGCCCCGCGGCCAGCCACCAACCACCTCACCTTCGCTGTGAGATGGCGAAGCTCCCCATCGGGTTTAACGAGGCAGCAAGGCCGTCTTTATGAAGTTCAGATCTGACCCCTTCACCGCCATTAACGACGGCTTGAAGGAGCTCGCAAGCTTGCTCCAGGCTGAAGCACTCCAAGGTCCCAAGTCCAGAAGGCGCGGGTTGGTCTCGCACATTCATCTATCCAGGAAATTAGTTCTGCGAGGCCCCCAACTACAGCAATTGGAAGAAAAACCTCACCTGCGGGCGCGAGCGAAGCGAGTGGGACTTTTAGTCCCACCTCAGAAAAGCAGGAGTGAGGTGCGTCACTTACATTAAATTTGTGTTTTATGTTATTCGCCTCAAGACACACAGGGGTGAAGTCCCTCACCCATATCACGCCTCATCCGTGACACTCCCCCGCGGACCTGGCACCCAACCCAACTAACCTATCTGCGCACTCCTTGCGCACCACACCCACGCCGGTACGCCTGGACCCAGGCACGCGATCGACCCGATTACCCGGCTCTGGGAGAGCGTACCAGAGAGAGATACAGAGAGAGAGAGACATGGGGGTGTGTAGGGATAGGTTTTGCTCTTCGGTGTGTGTGTAGGGAAGAAGAAGGAAGAGGAAGGTGTAGCTGAAAGGCTAAGGCAAGGTGAAGGAAGAACTTAGTCACAGAGGAAGAAGAAGGAGAAAGGCACTATGCAAGAGAAGAAGGAAAGAAGCCAAAGAGAAGAATTCTAGAGGAGGCTGAAGGAAACAAAGGCAAGGTGAAGCTGACACTTAGCCGTAGACAGACAGCAGAAAAGAGAATACTTAAGAAGGAAGGGCAAAAGACAGAGGAAAATAAGAAGGAAGAAGAAGCAGACGGCCAAAGTCAAAGAAGAATAGAAGAAAAGAGCTAAGGAAAGAGGAAAATCAGGGAAAGAAAGAAAGAAGAAGAAGAAGAGAAAGCAGATAGGAGAAGAAATAAGAGAGAGTTAAAAGAGAAAATATCTTTTTAAGACGTCTGATTCCATGATCAGACGTCCAATTTCTCTATTTTTGCTACAATTGACTCTTACACTCTTGCATTTATATTCTAAATTAAGTTTTGAGTAATTCTAAGTGTCCAATTACATTATTGAGATTAGTGAATAAATTCCATTTGCTCACTGTGTTCGACCTCGGATACTTTGATTTTTGAGTTATAAATTCTTATTTGTTGTCAACGCTTGGTCACCTATACTACAACGCAACTGACTTCAAAAGCCCGACAAAGCATTGCAAACAAGAGTAGACTAGGTTCAGGTGGCTTTTGGACTTCAAGTTGGCGCCACCTAATAGTGCTTGGATGCCAACTTTGGTGGGTTGGGTGGCAGCTAGGTTGGTGGCTAAGGTAGCTCTAGGTCGAGTCAAATAGATCTAGGTATTGGGTCTAGGTAAAGGTCCTAAAAATAGGTTCATACAACCAATTACTAAAGTGGCTAATCCAATTAGACTTATCACAAGTTTAATTGGGTCAATGTCTGTGCAATTAGGAGAGAGAATTCCCAATTAGGTTGTGTGTGAGTCAATTGGATTCTGACTTAGTCCAATTTGACTTGTATGGGTTGAAATTAGGGTTTAATTGGGTTCCATGAGTCCAATTAGACATGCAAGATTCAATTGACTTCTACTGAGTCAATTGGTCTTAGTGATAACCCAATTAGGTTCTTCAGAGGGTAAAGTGATAGTGTACTAGGCTTAGGGTGTCTCTAAGTAGGTTTCCTAAGGTGTAGGGTAGGGTTCCTAGGCCTAAAGATGCAAGATATAACTTCTAATTCCAAATCAGCAATTGGAGATGACCTCCAAACATCCAATAAATAAGTCAACCGACTTATACTCCAGATTGGAAGTCTGATGAATAGGTCTGGACATCCAATACTAGATCAGTATGGGTGTCAGGTTCTGTTCCTGGGTTCTACAGAAATTGGTCGTCCAGAGGTGGGCTAGAAAGTGGGTTTTTGTTGTTCTAGGCTAAAATGACCTAATACGAGAATGGCTTAGGTATGGGAAGGCAAATAGGGTTATCCTAAGGACTAGGGATAGGTGCAGGGACATCCTAAGTTCTTCATACTTTAATTATAACATTAAATCCCTACAAGTAGTATAGTATAGCTCTTCCATACTCTCTGTCTTCAGCTTATTTACTGCTTTATTCTAGCTTTCGCTCTAGCTCTGCTATAGCTCTAGTGCCTATCCAGCTTTTATTCCAGCTTCAAGCCATCTCATAAGCTTCTTATTACCTGCAAATCAAATTATTTGCTAATTAGTATAGAAATATGGCATTATTTCATGAATATCTAAGTAAAGTAATAACAATGTAGAATATGCAATTAATGCATGAATTACTCCTAAGTTAGGCTAAGATCTAACTCAATTTAGGTCAATTAAGTCTTATGATTGATGCACAATCAACACCTATTTTGAAAGTTAATTTTCATAATTAATAATGAGATTATTTTCTAAATTAAAAAGGTTTCAAAACATTATGATGCCCGCGAATGTTACACTAAATATCAAATTAGGTTACAGATTTGTTAATAACTAATCACGTTCCCTTGATTAATTAGTAATCATAGGAGAATTTGTAATTGCATCCCTCAACATGTGATGTTGTGGTGTATTATATGCATCAAAATGACCATTTAAAGAATAATTGAGAGTTACCTCATCACTTCCCCAATATGTTAATGCAACAAGACATAAGCGTGTCTCTTCCTTGTGTGACTCCTTTTCACTCTCTATTTCAAAGTCACTATTAGCCTACGTTGCTTTAAATGCTTGTTTTGAATATTTCTTTGTTCTTTTACTTTCCTATGGTCTTTCTCCATATTCCTTTGTTTCCTTCTTCTCTTGGTTGAGTGTTGGATAGTCCTTACAAATGTGTCCCTTCCTCTTGCATTCAAAGCAAATTATGTCAATTGGAAATATTGTATTCTTCTTACCTTTTTTCTTCATGAACCTCTTGAAGCATCAAGTAAGGAGCACCATCTACTTGGCGTCCTCAAGTTTTCTCTCCTCAATCTTGGAGTCCTTAATGCTTGCCTTAAAGGCAACACTCTTCTTCCTTGGTTTCACCTTCATCTTCGCTTCACGTCTTTGGATAAATGTGAATTGCATTTCATAGGCCATGGGGCTACCTATGAGATTATCAAGCATGACTTGATAGAGGTCCTTGCTTCTTGAATGGCTATCGACTTTGATTCCCAATCAAAAGTCAACAATTACAACAACTTCTATACAAGTATCTCCTCAGTGTACTTGATCCTAAGCGACTTGATTAGGTTTACGATATTCGTAAACCATAGGTACATCTCATTCACTATCTCTCCCTTCTTCATCTTGAAACATTCATAGTTGTGTGTTAGTAAGCTAATGTGAGTTTCTTTTACCTTGAAGATCCCCCCGTGAGTCACTTCGAGGGTGCTCCAAATCTCGAAGGTTGTATTGAACATCGAGATGCAATTGAACTCCTTCGTTAGCGTACAATACAAAGTGTTTATTGCCTTCACATTATTCACTGCTTTCTTCTTTTCCTTGGCTAAGAGTTGATGGCTTCCTCCTTGATCAATCATTGGTACTTTATCTCAATAGCCTCCCAAACCTCTATGTCCATGGCTTTGAGGAATATTTGCATCCTCCTCTTCCAGTAATCATAGTCCCTCCCATCAAAGAAAGGAGGGTAGATAGAGCATTACCCTTCAACATGCTTTACTAGAACCACCATGTGACTTAGTGTGTCACGCCTCCTTACAAACCCCTTTTAATGACACTTGTAGAACCTACAGGATCTTAAGCACACACTAGGGGAGTTGAATGATGTGGTATATAAAAATTTACAATAAAATAAACAAACCACAAATTGAGACAAAGATTTATAGAGGAAAATCCCACCAGGTAAAAACCTCTACTCAAGTCTCCCACCTTAGGATTCTGAACCCGATTCTCTTTCCCTAAGAGAATCAATATCCACTAATAAAAACTTAAGGTAATTAACAAGGTACCTCAACTCAAAGCACAATAGTTTGAAGAAAATCGAAGAATCGAGTGATAGCTAAGTGCATAGCACAACAACAAACAAAAACAAATATAAGATGTATTAAATGAGTACATGAAATTCCTAGAGCCTCCCTTTGATATTTGAAGTAAAGCAAGGTTACTGGGAGTAGGAAATCCAATGGAAAAGAGGAGATAGCGAGTGCTTTGTGAGAATTGAAAGCTTAAAAGCATTGAAGAGGTCAAATGAGACCTTTTTGACCTTATAATTTTTCTCTTATAAGTTACATGTGAAAGCAATTGTTAAAGGGTCCTATTTATAGATTTCTACAAGGTCAATTTTTAGTTATTACCCCTAGAAATAATTTAGAAAGAAATTCAATTCAACCAAAAATGGAAATTGGATATGCTACAATAGTCACATGTACCAATGCAAAATAGGGTACATCGAAACAAAGAGCTCACAGTTTTTGAGTACTCAAACTTGACCAAAAGTTGTAACCAACATGTATCAATATAAATTCATGTATACCAGTACAAGTTACTCACAGTTTGCAAACCTTTCCTGATGTTGAAGCGCGACTGACTCGATCGTGTTTTAACAGTTATTGGGTCGTAGTATAGGTGATCAAGCGTCGTCAACAAATAAAAGTTTTTATTACTCGAAAACCAGAGTATCCGAGGTAGAACACAGGGAGCAATCGGAATTTACTACTAATCTCAAATGTAATTGAACACTCTAATTTACTCAAAAGTTTAATTCAAATGCATTTAAAAAGTAATCCAGGCAAAAGAGTAAAATTGGACGTCTGATCACAATATCAGACGTCTTAAAAGTGTTTTCCCTTCTTTGATGATTCTTCTTCTTCTGATCTTGCTTTCTTTCTTCTGCAGCCTTCACTTTGCTTCTTTCTCTTATGTCTTCTTCTTTTTCTCCGCAGTCCTTTCTTCCTTCTCTTCTCTCTTCTGCGAAGGCTTCTTCTTCTTCCTTGGTCTTTTGTCTCTTCTCTGCAGCCTTTCTTCTTCTTCTTCTCTGCCTTGCTCAGCCTCTTCTTCAGAGTTCTTCTTCTTCTGCTCCTTCTCTTCTCCTTCCTGTAGCTAAGTCTCTTCTCTTCAACTCTTCAGCCTGCCTGCACAAGGAGCAAAACCTACCCTGTCCCTCTACCCGCACGTCTCCCTCTCTCTAAGAACCACTCATAAGACGCTCTCCCAGAGCTGCGAGTAATCAGGTCGGGCTTCGTATCCGAGACCAGACGCACCGGCGTGAGGGTGATGCGCGAGGTATGCTCAGATAGGGTCAGGTCGAAGCCCACCAGATCCGCGAGGTGAAACTGCGGACGAGGCGAGCGTGGGTAAGGTGAGGGACCTCACCCCTATGCGTTCGGAGGCGAAGAGACAGTAACACAAAATAAATTTAAATCATACCTGCGCTTCGTATTTTACCGATGTGGGACTATTAGTCCTGCCCTGCTCTCGCGCGTGCCCGCAGAAGACCTTCTTCGATTGCCAAGGTAGAGGGCTTCGCTGCGTTCCTTGCTAGACCAGATAACTTCGCACTGCTTGCCCGAGTCCGCTGCACCTGAAGCCTGGACGTCCTGAAGCCTGGAGCTGCTCCGCGTCACCGTCAATGGCGGCAAGGGCTTAAAAACTATCAGACACAAAACAAGCCTCTCGGCTTAATCAGATCACCGGAGGACCTTCGCCTTGTCACGGCGAAGGTGAAGGGCAAGGTGGCAGGCCGCAAGATGACCTAGGTGTGCGTGCCTAGGTCATCCTGTGACTGAAGGTGTGGGTGTGTTCGGGGGGATGTTGTGGAGGCGTAGAGGGATGGTGGATGGGCGGAGGTTGCTCGGTGAGGTGAGGTGGAGCCTCTGAGTTGGTCGGCGAGTCGTGCGGAAGTGTGGAGCGACGGGGGCGACTCGCCGGAGGTTGGCCGGAGGTGAGGAAGATGGCGGTGGTCAGCGACGGTCGAGGGTCAATTGATGAAATAAGGTGAGGGGAATGAAAGAGGGGATAGAGGAGAATAGTTTAAACCTAACTACAGGGACGAAGGGGGACGGAGAGGCGGACGGCTGTACCTGCTGTCGCCAGAGAAGAAGATGCCCAGTGGGGGAGGACAGCGGCGACGACGAGGCTGAGGCGGCGTGCACGGGTATTGCGCGACACGGAGGAGAATCAGGAAGAAGTCTCTGCCACTGGTTTTGTGGCAGAGCGAAGAGGAAAGGAAAGGGAGCTCGCCGAAGCTCGCTGGGTTCCCTGTCCGGGAAGGAAGAGACGAATTTGAGGTGAAACCCCGGCCAGGTCGAGCTAAAGATGAGCGGCCGGGTTTGGGGGTTCTTTTATAGGCATTGGGTCGTCTGTTCAAAGCTTGGAGGACATGCCTTTGTCTCCGACGACTCACCGAAGAAGGAAAGTGGGTGGATACCCAAATCCCTCGTGCGTTCGCACAAGAGATTGGGATCAAATCAAAGATCGTGATAGGCCTCAGATGGAAGGGAATTCCTCAAAGAATCTCCCTTCCATTTCTGGGAGGGGATCTCTGAGGAATCAGAGAGTATTCCCTCTCTAATCCTCGCCGGAGAAGGATTCTGCCCCAATAATGGTGGAAGGACCTGATTGTAAGGTTGGCGAGGAAGCTAGGGGGCTCTCTGCGATGACTTTCAAAAGATAGGGACCAAATTATGATTTGGGTGTACTAAATTGCAAAGTAGGTCAAGATGACCTCCCCTTAGGTCCAAATTTTGGTACAAACCTAATTTTGACCTAAGGAATCCAATGGTGAAGTTGGATTTTAGGTTTGACCACGTTTGACTGGACATTTTGCGTAAAAACCCAAATTAGGTTAATTGATGAGCTAGGACCCTAATCTAGGTCAAACTGGTTTCCAAAGGCCAAATTAAGTGTTATAAACCCTAGGGGATATTTTTCCATGATTTTTAGAGGGTTACTTGATTTTTATCCTGACTGAAACCTTGTTGATTTAAGCAGGTCTGTTTTAGGGTTACCAAATGTCATTTAATTCCTAAATTGCACATAAACCCATGTCTGATTGAATCAACCCACTTTTTATCTTATTTAGACCATTTGACCTATGTTTTGCCCCTAATAAATGCCATTTATGTACTGCAATGGTAAAATTACAGTTTTAACCTTTATTTTATATTTTCTTCTCAGAACACTTATTTCTCCATTTAGGCCTTCTTCTAGGTTATGTAGGAGCTTTTATCTTATTTATTGGGTCAAAATGAGATAGTTATGGCTCATGATGAGGCTCTCATCACCTGAATTATATCGGCACAAAAATTTTGTACCAGTATAAGTATGTTACAGTCTATACTTGTGTTTTAAGGTCAAGTATAGATATGACCTACTTGTATTGGTCTATGAAAATTTATACCGATGCAAAAACTTAATTTTTTGAATTTTAACAAACTTCATACTCTAATTCTAGATATTTTATTTCTGATATATTTTTACTAATCTAGACTTGATTTAGGTTCATTTAAAAGTGATTTTCAGCACGAGATTTTGAGAGATGTGATTTTCAAAGTAGGATTTTGTGAGTAATGAATACCGAAGTGAGTATTTGTAAAGTGTTTGATGGTAACACCATTATTTACCATAACTAGCCTAATTTAGCCAAATTCCAGGGATAAAGCTCCTTACTAATCAGAAAAAGGGCGTAATTCAGTTTTGCATTGAATTTGAGAAGAAAAAGGAAATTGAGTTAATTCTGTCATTTAACGAGTATTCACAAGTGTAGATTAACTAAGGGGAGAATCAGTGCTTAATGAAAGGTCAAATGAACTTAAATTCCCAAGAAGTAGGCTTAAATTGACTGAATCAAGATTTTCTAAGAATTAATGATCAATTTATAAATAAAGACCTTAATTACAACCTCACTTCAATTGAAAGGATTATGGTGTGAATAAATGTAATATAAACCTTTTAGAAATCATTGACAAATATTCTATCAGGTTTGGAACATTCACTTTGACCAAATGAACCCATTTTGACCAAAACCAGACACCAAGGTGGGAAATTACTTCATTTTGGGCTAAAATGTAAATTACCTAAGAAAACTTCATCAAAACCAAAATTTGTGGTTACCATTAGATTCGTTGGGTCCAAATTAGGTTACCCCTAAATTTTGAGCCCAATCAGAGTCCATCTTGATTGAATTTGTATTTGAACCCATTTATCTCTATTTATTGCAAAACCCCCCTTACATTTCAAAATTTCCTACATCTAAGTCCTCGACTGACGTCACAATTCTTCATCAACGGTAACAAGAATAGCAACAAAAGCCACCCACACTCGGCGAGATTTGATCACAAATTTTATCAATCAAATCTTCACCAAATCCTATCAAATTTGGTGGGATTGATCTTCAAACCATGCCCAATCCGATAAGCATCTTCTCGAGCTCCAATTTGGAGCATATCACCTCTAGTGAGCCGAAATTGGAGGAACCCAAAGTTTCTAAAATTTGCAAGCTAAACTTGCGATTCTTGGCTCAATTGTTGTGGCAATCTCTTCTATATAAAGGTCTTGAAGTTCCCAAGCCCAAACTGTGCGAGAATTGGCCAGAATCCCCCCTTCTTCTTTCTTCTTGCTAGCAATCTAAAGTGCCACCAGAGATTCTTCCTCGCCCTCTGCCACGTACAATATGCAGAGAGCTTTACTTCCTTTTCCTCCCACGAAGCTTCACGCAAAGATTCAAGCTCCAATTCATCTTCTTCGACTCCGACGACCACCTCATTTTCTTCCTCATCGGCATACCATTGGTGACCATATTCCCTCTTCCTCTTTACAAATTAGTTTAAGGCTTTTCTTTCTCTCCTCTCCAATTATCTTTCTGGAGCTTTAGACCTCCATCTATCCACTATCTCCCTCTCCGATCTCCACCAATGTCAACCTCCTCCACTTCACCATCCGACCTCCTCTATCTTCCCCTCACCTAATTACTTTGGGCAAAAGCTCCTCCTCACCATCACCAAGCTTTTGCGTAAGGTAATTGAACCTCACAACACCTCAAACACTATCCACCATTCACCACCAATGAGCTTCTTTGAAGCACCACGGCCACACACTTCCGTTCACCCCCTCATCCAATCACCATAGGGCTTTACTCAGGCATAGTTTGCCAGAGGTTTTGGTGGTTCTAAATTGGGTCAAAAGACCATATTCATGTACACAGGTACTCGCTAGATTGGGTTTCTTCTCCAATGTTAAGCAATAGCCTTCGACAGTTCCACGATGAAAGCAACTCCTTCATTCACTGCGAAACTCATGTGTGAAGTAATCCCAGCCGTTGGACTTGAGATCCATGGCCAATTCATTCATTAATTCGACACCAGCTTCTCATGGCAAAGCGCAAAGAAGAACTCAAGACCAATAGTCCGACATCGTTTAAGTGAAGAGCTAGAATCAATCATATAAGGCAATGTGCACATATACGCATTGCTTGGAAGTTCAAGGGCTCGAGTGCCCATCCACTCTCACACACCCACACAAACACGGGTGTGGGCCTGGTATTGGGCCAGCTTTGGATCAACTGGTGGGCGAGCTTGGACTAAGTTTTGACTAGAAGCTTTGGCTGGCTTTTGAGAGATTTGAGTCAGTTTTGTTGAGGCTTTACTTGCATAACAAACACATTTTTTTTGCCTTAACATTCTCTATTCTATTTTGATTTGATAGTGATATTAATTGAATAATCTATTTCTTTTTACTTCAAACTCTTGTGCCTCATTTCATACTCGTTTGATTAGTGGAAAATTATGATTTTATTGCTCCCTGAGATGACCTCAAAACTCAATTTTGAGATTATAAATTTGAAGTGTTGATTCGCTTTAGTTGCTATACTACGACGCATTTCTTAAAACTCAATTAAAGCGCACCAATAGTGTTAAAGCTTGTTTATCTCTAAGTTAATCTTACAATTTGATTCTTTATGGAGAGGCTTTACAAAAAATCTAAAGACAAAAACATGAACAACTTGAGTATCCTCTTGCACAAGCTTGCTTGAGTAATCATTTGCATTGAGGTCACATGTGTGTCTTGATACGAGAGAATGGATCTTTCTACTCTAATTACAACTCATGGTCATTTTGTATTTCACCCTAGCATATTTTAAAGCTAAACTATCCTGCAACCACATCTTGATAAACAATGTTAAGCTCATAGGGGTTTTGTTAACACCAAAATCGAATGATGTGGAACATATACTCCAACAGCAGTAAGAGAGAATGTTTAAAGAAAACACAATATAAAGAATGGTTTGGCTGAGTTCATAATTATAGCGAGTGCTATGACCTAAGAAATAAGTTCTTTTTAGTATATTATGTGAAGGAAAGTAAAATGCATGTATAGGATGAGCATGAGAAGATTGTATAATATGATTTGTTTCCTTAGATGTCAATACTCCCCATTTGAGAACTCCGAGGGTCATTATATACTTTCCATAGGCAACTCATGAGCTTGGAGACCCTAATGATCAAGTGCATGTTATCAAGATCTTGCAAAATATAAGGACATTTCTCTCGCTTGTTGCCTTGGATGTGTTAGGAATGATGAGCAAACATAATCCTACATTGACATTGCTTCATATTCTAAGGCATCCATTAATCTTCTATCCTCGAAACTTGATGCCATGGTAAAATCAGCATTTGAACTAAAAACCATGGCAACACTAGTGTCCAAACTCAAGTCTCAAACCCCAAATTGTTTCAACTATGTCCAAACTTCTAATTCCCTAAGCCTGGGTTTCTATATGAATCAAAACTTTTAAGGAGTGGACATGCCCAATCCCTATCATCAGTGTCCAAGGTAACTACATCAATCCTTACCAAGTAGCATGCATCAACTTAAACCTATCAAGTTTGAAGAAAATGCTCTTGTGGTGGAAATATGATAGTTGAGTGACATATGTTCTATCCCAAATTCCCATCAACCTTTTTTTTTCACAAATTCATCACAGATACAATCCAACTAAACCTTTTTCCTTGAGTTAGAGGAGCAACCAAGTATCAAAATCTTAATTCTTTAGCAATCATAGTTTTTCAATTTAAATCTTATTAGAATCCAACAATAATAATATGCCAAAAATGACGACCTTTAGATACTTACTCCCAACAGCAAATCCTAGTTTCCTAATAGTTCAAGCACAATTTCACATATTTTAAAATATGTGAGAAATCATGAATGTTGTCTAGCAGAAAGTGGGTAAGTACACAAAATTATTTCACTAATATTATAATTATATTATAAAAGTCAACATTATCATTAAAGGACATTCACAATAAATTCAACTCTCATTTTCCTTTCTATCATCACCAACTAAAGCTTGAGCATAACATTGAGTTATATATCCTTGGTAAGCCATCTAGTTACGTAATTCATACATGACTTACATGTGTCCCCTCCATTTATCTAAAAGAATATTGAGTAGAAATATGTGTGGCATTGGTCTCGCTTGTGCTTCTAGAGTAAGGATAGTACATGAACTATTTAGAATGGGTGTGGTTAGTGTATATACAAGATTATTATAGGTATATGACATTATCGTTCACTCATTTCATGATCGTAGCTCCTAGTCTTAAAAGTGATGGCAAACTTATAGGTTATTCTAGAGACTACCACTGATAGAATTCCTTATGGAAAATAGTTCTATATGGACAGGAGATTCTATAATTATCATGTGGGTAGGATCAAAGAGTTGATTAGTGGAACAAAGATCACAAAAACCCTCTTTTGAATACCATTCTTAGAGAAAGAGTCAAATGTCTTTATCCTTGAGACTTGTATCTCTATTTGGATCATGTAGATTTGGCAACATAAGGATATAGGCTTCACAAAGTGTAAGGACAATATGTTAGAAAGCTACTTTACATGATATAGTGCAAGATGCAAATGTCTTCTTAAGATGGGATTTACAAAGATCTAACTATTAAAATAGAGTTTGAGCTCTACCATTATTGCTTTAAAGGTTTTAATTCCATCAATGATCATTTCAATAGGTTGATTGAGTCATGAAAGAAGGAACTAAATGAACCTAGAGAAGTTATTTAGCATGCCTTCCATCCAAAATGTAATGTACTTTACATAGATTAGTTATGGAACAGTCAACATTACACTGGGATCCCAAACCTTCAATTAATCATATGTCTTCCTAGGATATATGGCACATCTTAGGATGGTTAATGCCTTAACAATCCAATGCAATTGACCTTTGTTAAAGTTGTGTAATGAACACGTAGTGATCTTGATAGGTATAGGGTTGATTGATAAACTAGAGATTATTCATAATTAGAGAATTATAAAATAATGCCTAAAATAATTTATCAATGTGGATTTCTCAATAAGAGTATTGAGAATTACTCAATTGAATTAAATAGGTTGAAAATGGTTCTTAGGAATTGATCCAAGTGATCTTAACCATAGACTATAGATTTCTTATATAATCTCCCTATAACATAATACAACTAGCAAAGTAACAAATAAGAGAGAATTAAGTTATATGTTTCAAATAGTCAAAATATATAATTGATTATACTTACAAAAGATCCAATGGCATTTTGGTAATTTATTGTTGGGATTTTGTGAACTTTGAAAAATTCCATAGAGTGGCATTTTAGTAAATTATTGGGAATAGAAGTTCTACTCCTATTAGGATTTTGTTCCTTTATAAATAAAGACCAAAAGCCTTTAATTGAGATCAATAGTTGATCTTGGGACCTAGCCTTTGACTGGAATAGTAGACGTCTCCTATCACTTTGTTCCCATCATATGTGCCCCCAAGCAAAGAAGAAGTGATGAGGATACCTTACTATGTAAAGAAGTGTTTTGATAGTGACTCCATGGTTAAGCTTAAGGTTCTTATAATGCCTCCAAAGATGCAAATCATCACTAGACCCAGAGGAGTTGCATCTTGTGTTGGAGACTTCAAGTAGAGTGTGGTTACAATTATCATGTACCGCATTGATCTTGTGATTGTTAATGATAACTACATAGTTAATGCACTTAATATGTCTAAATTAGGCTAATTCCTATGTAAGCATACCATATTTAGGTTGTAAATAGTGCATCATAGCTATTCTAGGTATACTAGGCTCATAATTGCATTTATAAATAATTTCCATTTATAATAATTTTAATTTATGAAGAAATAAAATACAGAGTGGAAGCAAAAGTCTAGAAGATTGGAATTGAAGTTACACATTTTAGGAGTGGTCAAAATGCAGATTTACCAAAATTCAAGGGCTTAGTGCAATATGCTCTCCAATACCAAGGTCTAACTCTAATGTACCTAAGTTTCTTTGGAATCACAAGAAAAGTACCACTCGCCTTTAGTTACCAACTTTAAGGGTAATTGGCACATGAGCAACACGCCAATCAGGTGCTCCACACACGCTACACATGTAGGTCACTCGTGTTAGTACATTAGTACTACATAACCTTATTTTGATGTTTAACAAAAAACATAATTATTATGTTATTTATATTTCAATCTTTTATTGTAGGATTATCATTATATAGTTTGATGAAATACAAGTCGGATACTAGCTCAAGAAGCTATCCAAATATCAAGATGAAGGCTATTCTTATTTTGATTTAGAACTTTGTTGAAGTGTCTTACTTACTTGCACAATCATTTCAAATTCATGTTATCAATCATTTAATTAATTGCAACAGGGATCGCAGTTCCTCTAATTATGTGTTTAATTAGTGTGATTTCATTAAAAAAATTGCCACATTGACTTTTATCATTTTATATCCTTACGTAATCTATTCAGAACTCTTCTAGAAGCTTATTTGAGCACATGTCCCTTATTTAGTTCAAATCTTTTCATTTTATATAGGTTATTACCATTATGATCATTAATTCAAAAAATAAATAATCAAAAAATTAGTCGCATGATTAATTTCAGTGATACTTTTATTAATCAATTAATTTTATGCAATCAGTTGTCATTGCAAAATTCATAATCGATTTTCATATCCAATAACTACTTAAACATTTGTAACTCAACATTCACATCTTTTTGAAGACCCTTAGCACTTCTATAAAAACTCTCACAAAAACAACATCATCATATACAAGCATTCACTCTCTACTCGAAAATTATTCAAGAATTCATCATTTGCAAAAATGCTCTCTTACACAAAGAATTGTGTTCAAAAAGCTCTCACAATTGTATTCGGCTATCTTTCAACTTCCACGCATCAAAGCTCCACTTCAAAGGGAAGTTCTTCAAAGTTAGTAAAACTCTATACTCCTTACTTTCAAGCGCATAATTTCTATAGTCTCAACGAAAGTTATTTTGAAGTATATTTGACTAGTTTTGAACTTATACTTTCATGCCACACTTACACATATTGGCTCTATAAGATTGTTGTAAACATTAATTTTTTTACTCTTATTGTTGTTAGGTGAACAAGTCAAAACACGATTTGAAAAGATGTGATTTTTATGTTATTGCAACCTGTAACGAAATTTCAACTTTTAAAGATTTTTACCAACTTGTGTAGTGTCAAGTCGAGTCAATTCACAAGGAGGTGAAGTGTCGATTTGAAGACCCGGAGTTTAATGCATTGCTTTTTCTATATATTTTTTGGTTTTGCAACTTTTTGAATTTTTCAATAAGAAAAAAAATGCAAATCAAATCCTTTTTTTTTCACACGGGATAATATCAATTACTTTCAACCAACTACCAAAGCTAAAGGATATGAATATGGTTTAGCAATTGAACTCATAAGCACCACAATGAGTGGCTTGTATCAACTATCAAGTAAATTCACACGCCCAACAAAATCAAAGATGGAATAGAAATGTAATTTTCATTGCCATAATATTTCAAGTTCAACAAAAAGATGCTTCATCTAGAAAATTTACAAAAGCAAAAGACTACCAACTATCAAAAACAAGTAAAAACTAAAGAAGAAAGCTTATGAAAGGAGATGCTTGAATGATGGTGTAGATGATGATGGCCTTTCTCTCCTCCTTAGTGTGGAAGTGAGCTTCCTCCAAGAGGGTGATGTGCTCCCCCTACTCCTCCTTGGCGTGGAAGAAGAAGAACTCTAGCCCAATTTCCTCTAAGATGGTGGTGTGGGTGATGGTGGTAGAATGAAATGATAGTGGATTAGAAATTGAAAGGCAGTGGAGTGACTCCTTCTCAATGCCTAAAATTTAGACTTAGGTGGTCCTTAAGCCCTCCCTCTCTCCCTTAGAGTGCTCAAGAGATGGGATTGCCAAAGATAGTTTGTAAGGATGGAATGGATAGCCTTATATAGAGGTGGAGAGGGGTAAAAAGGGAAGGACAGACGAGTGTGCCAACAATTATGGTTATAGGTAGATGTGTTGAGATTAATGATGAGGTCTTGAAATTAGGTTGGGTGGCTATTAATTGGTGGAGGGATCTATTTGTAGTGAAATGTGCATTCATATTGAGTGTTGATGTCAACACATTTACACTACTTAAGATGTCTATTTATGCATGTTCCTAAGCATAGGATTGCATTACATGCTATAAATATTGCATAACATGCATCATCTTGCATTTAGAGTAGTTTGAATAAAATGGAGGTTAATTATCTCCTTTTATGTGCTTGGACAAGGAAAACATTTTATCGGGGCCTCGGATCGAAGATCCAACCATATGGATGTGATCAGGGCGACGATTGGAGTTCAACGACTCCAAGATCGCCCTCATCAGGCATCCGTAGCATCAGATAGTGACCGGGGAACCCTAGAAGATCAAGGGCCAGGATGGTGTAAATACACACTTCAAATGACAAATCCAACTGCACGAATGAATTCGGATCGACGATCGCAGCCTAACGACGCAAAAATCGAGTCAATCTGACATCCGTGGCACCATCTACAATACCTAGAAGATGGACGGCCAAGATGGCGCCACGTGGCACCATCTCAGTCGCCCAAAAGGCCGCATGCAATCACTGAAGTATCCACATCCACTCTCTCTCTGCCGTTGGATCTCGATCCAATGGCTATGGACAGCCGCACCTAAAAGCGTCCGCTCAACCATCCGCTCCCCATAGCGCAGCAGTCGAAGGCGCTATCGCGAGCTGCAGCCGTGAGTTCGACCGCAGCGAAGGGGAGAAGGACGCGGGTGAGCGAGCGTGGGCATGCGTTGGATCGTGATCGGGCGGCTAAGATCTTCCAATAGCTGCCCCGCGCTATTTCACGCGAGGCGGTCACGCGGCATCGTACGCGTTGGGCGGGCGCACAGCGAGAGGGTCAGGCGCATCTTAAGCAGTCCGATCTCACAATCGGACGGCTGTGGATGAATGAACGTGCGGCGGGCGTTGAGAGTGGGCAGCTGAGGAGGCGCGTGTGGGGAGCGCCCACTACGCCCACGTTGGGGCTTTAGCGACGGTTTTATCCGTCACTAAAGACCCCTTATTTATTGTTTTAAAGATGTAATGACCAATTTGACCCCACTCCTTGCAACTATAAAAGGAGACCCCCTCTACACAAAATTCTCATCCCTTCCTTCTCTTCTCTACCTCTCCAAAGCTCAAGAGAAGCTTGTCCCACACCTGGGATGCTTCTCGCGAGATAAAGTCCAAATTTTCGTCCCCCTTCGGAAGTGGATCCCGCGACAACGACAACGTGCTACTCCATTCCCGTTCTTCTGCTTCTTCCTCCTTCGTCCAGGTGCCGTCCCGTCTGGCTCGTCCTCTAAGCGACCGTCGAGGAGGATATCTCTCTCACTATTCTTTTACTGCTTTCTAATATAGATTTACTGCTTTCTAGTGTAGTTCTGCTCATCCTCCAAGCATTCGTCGAGGAGGACATTTCTCCCTCTATTCTTTTAATGCTTTCTAGAGTAAATTTATCGCTTTCTAGTGCAATTGTTTTATGCTTTCTAGTTGTAATAGTGAAATGAACAATCTCCTTAATGATAAATTCTCTATTTATTCTACATCTCATTTTGATTTCTGTGTGTAATATTCTCTCTCTCTTACCCTCTCTCTCTCTCTTCTATTTATTGTAAATAATTAGATAGTTTTAAATTGAATTACTTTGTGACAAATAAAAACAAACGCGTAGTTTTTAAATCGAACGTTTGCCTCCCTGTGTTCGACCCGGAATTTCAATTTTGGTATAAATTTTATTTGTTGAACACGAGTTCTTCACTTTCAAACTACAACGACAGATTTTCCAAAACCTAACATGTTAGCGTAGCAATTCGAGCCTTCAACAAGTGTGGCTTTGTTGGAATTGAGGAGAGGGAGTTAAATGTGCCATGAAGGATGTGTAAAGGTGGCTCTAGGTGGAGTGGAGTTGGAGCTTAATAAATGAAGTGGAGGAGCTCATTTATTGTTGATGTAGGATAGTTTTTTTGCTTTGTTGAGCTAGAACCTAAGGTTTGTGAAGCTCTTAAGTTCAAATGTCCAGCTCAATTTCTTTAATTCTTCTTTCTTCTTCTCTCTTTTCCTCAGCCTTCAATCCTATGGTCACAAAATATCATTAATCAATGTAAACCACAATAATTATGCAAAATTGGTCACATGCCTATCTAAAATGCAAAACAAGCTAGATGTATGTTATATGATCATGCTTCTAACCTAATTGGCTCAGAAACCTAGCAAAGTATATTCATGGGCAATAGAAAATGTGGTTTAGTCACCACCCCATTCTTGTCTTTTGTAATCCCTAGAAAAACTTTCCTTAAATAAAAACTCTTTTTTATTTGAGGGGAATTTTCACAAGTTTTGAGTTGCCTTCCTAAGTCAGAGGGTGCAGGACTTCTCTCAGGGATAGACTCTTTGATTCTTGGCCTAGAATTACAATGTCCTGGTATCTACCTAAAGTGGAGCGGCCTAACCCTTTTGGATTTCAGCTAACCCAGATATGGACTCCCAACAAGGCTTTCCTTGGCCTACTTCTCATCCCCTAATGTATCTGACCTTAGGATTTTGAGTGTTAGTGAGAAGTGCGAAATGGTTTCACTAGCTTGCGATTGAATTTTTGTAATGTTAGTGGAGTGTTTTTTTTTTTCTTTTCTTTTTGGTTTCTCTCTAGGCTTAACTTCATATTGGCTCTCAACAAGGTCTATACTGGGCTCCTTGTTCCCATCACTGGTCCTCGAAGGGCTCCTTAGCAATCAATGCCTTAAGATAGCACCACCCATGGTAACCCACAGAACCCTGGCAATTGATACTTCAAGATAGTGCCACCCATGGCATAATGAAGTGAATCCAGGCCCTAGCAATCGACGCTTCGAGATAATGCCACCCACAGTACCCAAACCGAGTGATGCACTTACATACCCCTTGGGATATTTAGATATCTAAAGAAACAAGTGCTAAGGTGGTGACATGTTTTCATTCGTGTCCTCAAGGGGAGCATACGCTCCTCTCATGCGACAGGAACTCCTTCAATCAAATTATGTTTTTAAGCCTTTCCTAAGTCAAAACCTAAAGGTGGAATAGCGAAATGGAAGTTTTTATGGTTTATTTATTTTATTGAGCTTACTGTTGTACCGAGTGTGTGAAAAATGTTTGACACTCTAATCCTTAGACTATCCAAATCATAGGGATAAAGATTAGGTCAAGTACCAGCAACGTTGATCATCCATTTCTAAAGTCAATCAATCACCGTAAAGGCTCGAAAATTAGCTCCAATTTAAGTGATACCTAGACAATTAAGATTGTTTCAATCTTGATGAATCTAAGCCCAAAAATTATTAAAACTTAAAAATTTTGATTCCTTAGCATCAAAAATTCATTATCCTTAACAACCTAAGACTCGTTACCTATTTCTCTTAATTTTTTTTATTTTTCTAAAACGTATGCATATGAGATGTATGAGTGAATGCATAGTGCACAAGTACCCCATAGGCATAGCGAAATGATGAATCAAATAGATACTACCTAATGGTAACACCATCATTAGCCATAACTATCTTTAATTAGTCAGAATCAAGAGATAAATGCTCCTACATAATCGCTTGAAGATCGTAATTCCATGCAAATCCATTTTGAGAAGAAAACATAAAAAATGGGTAATTCTGTAGTTTTAACATCACATCACAAATGTAGAGTAACCACGAGGTCACTTAGGAGTTAATTAGAGGTCAAATGAGCATTAAAGTCCAATGAGTGGGTCTACACAGACAAAAACGGGGTTTCCCATGTTTCAAGAACCAAATCAGAACACAAAACCCTAATTTCAAATCCGCTTGAATTGAAGAGGTTTTAGTCAGGATAAAATTCATCTAAACCTCCTAAAATTTATAGAAAAATATTCTAAGAAGTTTTGTACCCTTGGTTTGACCATCTAAACCCATGTTGACCTTGAACAGAGTCGTAGATGGGATTTTGCCCTAATTTGGAATTTTGTGCAATTTGCCCAATCAAATGTAGTCAAAACTAAAATCTAACTTCACCATCAAATTTCTTGGGTCCAAATTATGTTAATACCAAAATTTAGGCCGAATCAGAGTTCATCTTGACCTAGTTTGCAAACTAGTCCCTTAAAACTCTATTTTCTACAGTCAAAACCCCAACTTTTGAAATCTCTTACACATAGGTTCCTAACTTTTTCGTCACCTTCGTAAATAGGTCCCTACTTCCATGGTAGGTGTGAACCCAAGGGCGTTGCATTTCAAGAGAGGAGATCTCTCTAGATTCGACTCCAAATCCCTCCAAAATTAGAGGGATTGATGATCAGACAATCAGGAATCCAACCAACCCCATTTGAGGGATTGAAACTAATCCTAGAGCTCAGGCAAGCTCGAGAATTTTGGGGAACTTTTTCAGCAAAAGCTGCGAATCAATAAAGCTCCTTTCCTTATTCAAAGCTCATCTTGAAGCTCTATATAAGCTTCCCTACACTCGGTCATTCTCCTTAATCAAGTTTAGGCCTTGAAACCTCCAGTTCTTCCCTTCTCTGGTCTCCCTCTGGCTCGACTCCAGTGACCCTCCTCGATAGCTTCTTCAGGCCAGCCAATGGCCAAATTGGCCTGGCCCTGACCTTCCTCTCCTTCCTCTGCCTCTCGTCGACCAAAGCAGAGGTCATCTACCCCTTCGTCATCGTCGCTTCCCCTCAATGAAGCAACCTTCATCTCCGGCGTCGGCCAATCAAAGTCGGTGCCAAATCCTTCCCCCTTCATCCCTAATTTAGGTCCAACCTACTCCTCTTCCTCTCTAGATCTTTCCTAACCCTTTCCCCTCTTATTTCAACTGACGCACACCTTGCTCCCCAATCGTCTTCTCCACGACCGGCAAAGCTCCAGTGAGCTCATCCAGCCAACACAGACCACTAAACACACTTCCACCACCACCACTACCTTCGTCGTGGCCCCTAGAACAAAAACCCTAACATTATTGGGCCTATCAACCATCCTACCATCTCCCTAGACAAACCCACCACCGCACACCATCTCTGACTTCGCCACACTACCACAGACCTCTAACTGCCATGCCGACACCACCATTGCACTCGTTGACCTCCAGTGACTCTCCTGAACGTGCTAATTGGGGCTTAAAGCCCATGTTCATGATTTCTAGTGTCGTTGCCACCAGCCATCTTTGCCGCCACCATCATCCTTCCTTCGGCCTTCATATCTACTAATTCCACGATCCATCAATGCGAGCAACCTCCAGGAGTAGAAGTACGTCTTCAATTGAGAAGTAAAGCAACAACTGGCCAACTGATGCGAGCTTCTTCACAATTGATGCGTAAAGGAGAAAGGTGGGACATTTAGTCCCACCTCATGAGTAGACGAGCTTCCAGTAGCATATAAGTGAAAATTATGTTGAAGGCTTATCACCTCCGAGAGAACGAGGCTAAGGTCCCCATACACGCCCAAACGCATGTGCACTCACACGCACTTGTCCACGTGCCCTCACCCATGCTCACACCTTGCCAGTCTAGACGATGGATCCGGTTAACCAGGTCCGACAGAGTTCTAAAAGAGGGAAATCTGAGGAGGGGAGAGGTTTTGCCTTAGGCTCTACTGCCTCCGAGTGCATGTTGAAGAAAAGTTAACACTTAGCTTCTGAGATGGCTTTGTGTTGTGCTTACACGCCCTTGTGCATGTTGCTGAGGCTCTATGCCTTGGAGGTTTAAGTCGTCTAATCTCCCTTGACAATTGTCTCTTGTGCCTCGTGCTATGAGGATAATTGGCCTTGTGCTTGGCTTTGGCTTGAACCTCTAATACTGTGGACTTATCTGACATGGAGAAGTGGTTGATACCACTGTAGCGATATTTGAGTTAAATTGAGTTGTGAGATATATGCTTAATTAGAGGATTTATGTGGTGATCTAAATCACCATTTTTTTTGCACTCTTCTATCTTTTTATCCCTCTATTTCTTGAGATACATTGGTTTATGATTCAATATATTTTTGAGTAGTTTATTCATTGAATATCTATTATTATGATTTATTGATTGTGTTCATTGATTCTGAATGCAATTAGAGTGTGAATTCCATTTTGCTTCCTACAAACGACCTTGGACTCACATTCTCTGATTTCGAGTTTATAAATTGAAGTGTTGCATTTTTGTTAACTGTAGTACAACGCAAATACATTTCTTAAGAGATGGCTCAAACACTACAAACACTACCCCCACCGCATGCCTAAGATTTGCAATGTCCTCATTGCATAAAGTAGGGAGAAATAGCACTTGATTAAAAAGTCAAAGTGCAAAAGGATCTCAGGACCTGTGATGCAAAATGAGATGAAAAAATATGAGGAAAAATCGAATTGGGTTGCCTCTCAATAAGCACTATGTTTGATGCCTACTAGAAGAGCGATTTTCATTTTCATTGAAAACTTTAACCATAAATGTTGCGTCATAATAGTTTGTGCATGGCAGAAAATCATTTTTCAAAACATTTAATGTTCAAAAACTAACTACGAAAATAGTTAGATCGTATCCACAAGGAGGAATAAGCCTATTGAATGAGTGAATGGTGCCTCGTTTACTCGGGAAACTTAGTGCTTGTGCATGCTAATTCGTATAATTCCTTTTCAACATATATCATCATTCTAAGTAATTGATAAAAAAAATAAGTGTTTAAATGTAAAATCACCACAACCTAATATTCTATTAAGTAATAATCTTGGCAATGATAATCAACGTAAATGCTAATTTCCAGCAAAAGATTCCTTGTTCATGGTAATCAATGTTACATACTCTTATCTAAATCATGAGATATTCAATCAGAAGCAATTTATCAAGAATAGAGAAATATGCATGCAAATTCACCTTAATATATTAATTTGGTAAATAAATTAATAGTATTTTTTGCAATGGAAAAATCCGTAATTTTTAATTGGAGAGGAAACAGGGGATTTCCCTTCTCTCCTCCACGTGCGTGTGGAGGAGGGTTCATCAACCGAGAGTCTGGGAGGAGTACACATGCGGGAGGAGAGGCTCACAATGGTGGCAGCGGCATGACCGGAGGTGGCCAGACGGCGGAGGAGAATGCCGGCGACGATGACGGCAGGTGGCACTTGCGAGTGCTGTGGAGGGTGGCTGGTGGGCGCACAAAGGTCGTGGGCATGAGATGAGGACAACGGCAAAGTTGACGATGAGTTTGGCGGCCGGGAAGCTCCCTTACCAGCGGTGGGTGTGCTGCATGCTTTGGGTTCATTTGGTGTGGTTGCAGGTGGCGGTGGAAGGAAGAAGAGGACAAAGAAGAAGAAGATGAAGAGGGAACGGATGGCGTGGGGGTGGTGCAGCTTCTGAGGTGGCGTGAGCGCAGTGCGCGCAAGGCTGGTTGTGCGCGCGTAAGGTGGAATGGCCGTGGAGGCACTGGCTGCACTGCTGGTGACGTTGCACGCACGCGAGGATGCGCCAGAGAACGGTGGTGCACGATGGGTGTGGCGACGCTCGGGAGGTTCTCTGCGTTGTGGTGGTCTTTGGCTGGAGGAGTTGGGTGGCGATGATGAGAGGATGGTCTACGACAAGGAGATGGATTTGGGTACTTTGCTGTTGGCTAACAGGGATGAAGAAGAGGATGAAGATGGAAGGCAAGGGGAGAGTGGACATAGTGGTGCACTCGCTGTCACCGTGTGCACCTATGGATCTAGAGGGCGGCGAGTGCAATGGAGCAAGCTTTTGGCCACGATGTTCGCTTGGTTCACAGGGTACGTCGGTTCCACGGTGGTGGAGGAAGGAGGCGATCTTCCGCAGCACCAAGGGAAGATGGATCATATATCCTCCAGAAGCCTGGGCCTTTTCTTTTCAAAACCTCCTGTTGTTGCGACTTTCTCTCCTAATCTATTTCCTTTCCCCGAGGACTCGACTTTTCCAACAGTAGCAGTGACATGGTGGGATTAGGTGGCGATGCCGATGGACTCGGAGGGGATTGTTGTGAGGAGGAAGGCGGTGCTGCAAATTTATTCCTCGCCTGCATAAAATTATGTTATTAACTTATCTTTTAACACAGAAAAATGTATGCAGGTTAAGCTAAATGGTCATTTAAGTCATGAATAATTAAATATTATGAACATGTAATTAACAATTACTTAGGCTAATTAGCACTCCACTAAAGTGGATTGATCACTTGCAGCCAAGCATAATGCATACAATCGAATGAACCATTTTTTTCAGTAAAGCAATATTAATCATCTGGTCCCCACAAGTATAAGGTGTATAAAAGATGTAGAGCTCAAATAGGAGGTATCCCAATAGGTAAATCAACAGGTGATGAAACCTGTGTGTGATCGCCGAATTGGGTTTTAAGAGTATCGCGTTGTATTATAGCCAAAAAAGTGTTCAAAAAAAATATAATTTTATTACTCGAATTTGAAGTCCAAGGTCGAACACAGGGAGCAAATTGGTGATTTAGAAATCAAGATCACAATTCAAAATTTAAAGGAATATGCAATAATATCAGTATCACAGTGCAAAAATATGGGAGTAAATGTAGAGCACAAAATACTAAAGAACTCAATGTATATGAATATGAAAAAAAATTGGATGTCTGATTTGCAAATCAGACAACTTGAAATGATGCTACAATGCTCCTTCTGCCTTCAGCTTCTACGACTCTTCCTTCTTCTGCTTCTACTCCTCTTATTTCTCTTTACCTTTGGCTTCTATCTTCTTTTCTTTGTCTTCTCTTCCCTTCTTCTTCTTATTTTGCCTTTGCAAGCTTTCTGCCTTTTTGCCTTCCTCCTTCCTTTGCCTTTATCTTTTTCCTGCTTTCTCTGCCTTGGCTTCAGCTTCTTCCTTCTCTATCTTTCTCTGCCTTAGCTTCTTTACGTCCTTGTCTTCTCCTTCTTCCTCTTCAGCTTCACTTCTCCTCCTCTACAACCTATAGTAAAACCTACCCCCTACCCATGTGCACTCTCCTCTCTTTTCTCTCTTAGGTTCCGCTCTCCCAGAGCCACACGTTATCGGGTAATCGGGTCGGGTACGTACCCAGGACCATGCCCACCGACGTGCTGTGGTGGGCGAGGAGTGAAGTCGGGTCGGGTCAAGGCCAGGTTCACGAGGCGTGAGCGCGGACGAGGCCGATTCGGTTTGGGTGAGAGGGACCTCACCCCATGATTCGGAGGCAATAAGCTACAGGCAAGAATTCAACTTATGCGGCTTCACTCGCTTCGCAGCCACCAATGTGGGACTAAATGCGCACCCTTCTTCTCGTGCGCCCACAGCAAAGGTGATCCTCCAATTGGCTCAACTTCTACGGCCTTCGACTGGAATTGAGTGCCTGGACTCGTGCGCAAGAGTGTTCCACACTACCTAGGAGAGGAACCTAGAGCTGGCGAAACCTGGAGCTCGCTTTAAGCTTGCTTCAAGCTCTGCACCAATGGTGGAGGATGCCTGTACCTAAAATCACCACAACGGCCTCGCGGCCACGTCAGATCACTCGAGAAGCTTCACCGAGGCATGGTGAGTGTGCTGCGATGGTTGGCACAGCGTGGGAACGCCTGTGTGAGCGTGCCTAGGGCACACTGTCTGCGTATGTGTGGGTGTGTTCAGGGGTGTGTTTAGGTGAGTGGAGTAGTGGTATGAGTGAGGGGAAATGTTGAGTGGAGTGAGGGGATTCTGATGGACTTGTTGGCGAGGGGTAGGATGGTCTGTGGTAGTGGAGTAGTCTCGTCGAAGGTGGTGGCTGGAGGTGAAGGAGATGATGGTGGTGGAGTGCGGCAGTAGTCGATTTAGGGAAATAAAGAGGGAAGAAGAATGTAGAGGATGAAGGGGACTTATCTAGGGTGATAGTGGACGAAGGGAGGACGAAGATGGCGTCGGGTGCGTACTACCAACATCGGAGATGAAGGCGGTCAAGAAGGGACGGTCGGCGAGGATGAAGGGGAGACAAGGGCGTCGGCAGGTGCTGCACGACGCGAACGAACGCAAGGAAGAAGAACCTGCCACTGGTATTGTGGTCAGGCGACGAGGGAGAGAAAGGAAGGTTGCTGGAGCTTGATGAGCGAATCGGCCGGAGGAGGAGAGAAGAATTTGAGGGGGTTTTCAGTCGATTTCAAGCTTGGAGGAGTTGGTTGGATCTGGGGCTTCTTAAATAGATCTCTGGAGGGGGATTTGTGCTTGGAAGCCAAGCTTCCAAGCAAGGTATGGTCGTCGGAGATGGCAACTTCAAAAGAGACCCAAATCTCTCATGTGTTCACATGAGAGATTGGGTAACAATTAGGGCATCAAACTGGGTTCACATTAGAGGGATTTTCTCAGAAAATCTCCCTTCCAATTTTGAAGGGGATTCTCTAAGAAATCAGGAAGAAACCACCTTATAAAGCTCGCCGGAGTAGGATTCCTCTGCTATAATGGCAGAGAGACCTAATTGCGAGAACGATGAAGTTAGTTGGGCTTTTGCAAAGGTTTTTGAAAGATAGGGGTACAAATGTAATCAGGCTGAACCTATTTACAAAGTGGGTCAATATGAGTTCCCCTCAGGTTCAAATTTTGGTACAAACCTAATTTGGACCTAAGGAATCCAATGGTGAAGTTGGATTTTTGGTTTGACCATGTTTGACTAGGAAATTTATGCAAAAACTCAATTTAGGGTAAATATCTGTCTGAGACCCCATTCTAGGTCAAGATGGGTTCCAATGGCCAACTTAAAGGTTATAAACCCTAGATAATATTTTTCTATGATTTTTAGAGGTTTAGGTGAATTTTATCCTGACCAGAACCTTAGTTAATCAAGTAGGTCTATTTTAGGGTTTCAAGAAGTCATTTAATTCACAGGGTACACACAAACCCTTTTTTGTCAAATCCAACCCACTTTTTATCTTGTTATGACCTTTTGACCTGTGTTTAGCCCTTGAGAAAACCTATTGTTGTACTGCAATGGTAAAATTATAGTTTTACCCCTTGTTTCTTGCTTTTCTCTCAGAAAGGTTATTCAGTGAATTATGATCTCCAGTTGATTATGTAGGAGCTTGTATTCTCTTCATTGGGTCAAAATGAGTTAGTTAGGGCTCATGATGGTGTTCCCATCATACCCCCATACCTAGTTTTTGCTAGTCCCTTAGCAAAATTTTAAGGTTTTAACTTTGATTCTAGACCATGAGCTCCTTGATGTTCAAAATTGTGATGTGTGCTTTTTTTCTGTAGATTAGGTTAGAATGACAATAGTAGGCCTAAAGGTACTCAAGTACCAACCAAGATCCGGACCTGACCAGCTCTAGCCTCAGTCTGCTGCGAAGGTTTTTAAGGCCCACAGGAACTATCCTAAGGTTCATTGGACTCCGTGGTTAAAGCACTCATGCTTGTAACATATGTTAGTCTTAGTTCAGTTTGAAGTGTGTTTTTGTAAGAGAGAGATAGAGGAATTTTCTTTGTTTGGATAGTTTTCTCTCTCTTTTCTTTTTATTTCTAACTTCGGATTGGTTTCACAACACGGTCTGTATCGGATTCCTTGTCCCCATCATCAATCCTCGAAGGGTCCCTAACAATCGATGCTTCATGATAGCACTACCCATGGCAACCCCCAGAACCCTGTCTTTCGAGATTCGAGATAATCGCAGCCATGGCATTCTGTAGCTAAATCCAGAAACTAGCAAACGACATTTCATGATAATGCCGCCGATGGCATCTAAACCAGCGCAAGGTGCTTACATGCCCCCAGTAGGATATGTAAATATCCTAGGAGATAAGCACCGAGGAGTCGATAAGTTATTGCGCACCTTCGAGGGGAATTTCCTGCCTCTCCACACTAGGAACTCATCCAAATCAACTTGTGTTGATCGACTGCTCCTAATCTAGGTGACTTTTTCAGAACAATTTAAACGCATTTGCATGATTTTGATACTTATGCGCACTGAACTAAATTATGTGTGGATTGGGGTGCTCAGGTTACCAAGTCCTGCAAATTAGAGGTCAGTTAACGAGGCTGAATACTCCCTAAGCCTTAGACCTAATACTTAAGCTTCGCATTTTCCCCAACCTCTTGAGGACTATCCAGATCTTAGCGAATACTTGAATTTTTAAGCCTAAGAGTATAGCCCAAGAGGCCTAAGATTAGCGTTCCTACTAATCTCTTCTGTGTTTCATTAGCATTTTTTTCCTTTCATTTTCTTTTTCTTGATATGGTCTAGAACTCAGTTAATCCCTTAATTTCTTACTAATGACTATCTCTTTTTTTTTCTTTTCAACTTGTGCTCCCTTTTGACATTTTTCACTTTTCCCCTTTTTCTCCTTAAGATTTATATGGCCTCAAAAAATTTTCTCCCCTCAAAATTTTTTTTTGTTCTTTTTCAAGAATTTTTCATTTTTTTGGTATTTTTGGGATATGTGAATTTTTTAATGAAACCTTTTCTTATTAGATGATTTTCATGGTGTTTTGCACTTTCATACCCCCCATGCCTACGATTTTCAATGTCCCCATTGTAAATTAGGTGGGTTCGAGTTCAGCTTAGATCATTCATTAGAATAGGTTCTGGGTGGGTGAATGGGTCAAGGTGACTGTTGCGGACGATTTCAAACTCTGGTACGGGTACCTAAGGTGGGGTCGGTTGTTCTAATGGATGAACCCTAAAGTGTAATATGAATTCAGCATAGGAATGTCAAGAAAGGTTTCAGGTTTTTCAAAAATGACGGGTTACCTCCCGTTAAGCACTGAGTTTTACGCCATCGGTTGGGCGTAATGAGCTCAGGGAGAATGGAAGGTCAAGGATGTCTCAGCCAAATTTGTATCAGTAAGGTCAATGATAGGTTTGAGTCTCTGACCATTCACGACAAAAGGTTCTGAATCGTGGCTGAGTTGACTGACCTCGATGGCTCCATTTCTAAAGATTCGTCGGACGAGGTAAGGTCCGATCCATTTTGATCTTAGTTTTCCTGGGAACAGTTTGAGCTTTGCATCAAAAAGTAGGACTTTTTGACCAGGGTGAAAGATCTTTCTGGATAGGTGGTTGTCATGAAAGGCCTTGACCCACTCTTTGTAAATTCGCAAGTTCTTATACGCGTCGTGGCATAATTCATCGATCTCACTCATTTGAATCTTTCTGTGGGTTCCTGCCTTAGAAAGATCTAGGTTGCAGGTCCGTACTGCCCAATACCCTTTGTGCTTTAATTCGACGGGGAGGTGACATGTCTTCCCGTACACCAATTTGAAGGGAGACATACCTAATTGGGTTTTGTGGGTGATCCTATAAGCCCACAAAGCTTCTGGAAGTCGGGATGACCAGTCTTTCCTGTCAGGTCGAACAGTAACCTGGAGGACTTTCTTGATCTCCTGATTTGATAGCTCCGCTAGACCATTAGTTTGCGGGTGATAAGGAGTAGAGATTCGGTGTGATACCCTGTATTTGGTCATCAGTGACCTGAACTGAGAATTATTGAAATGGGTCCCTCCATCAGAGATTATAGTACGTGGACTCCCGAACTGCAAAAAGGTGTTCTGATGAATGAATTTGATAACCACCTTATGATCATTGGTTCGGGTCAGAATGGCTTCAATCCATTTGGACACGTAGTCAACAACGAGTAGAATGTATTCGAAGCCGTCTGAAATAGGAAAGGGTCCCATAAAATCAATCCCCCAAACGTCGAAGATTTTGCACACGAGAATCGGCTATAAAGGCATCATATCATAGTGGCTTATGTTGCCTAAAGTCTGGTAACGAGTGCATGCCCTACAGTGATTGTATGGGTCTTTGAAAATCATGGGCCAGTAGAAGCCGCACTGGAGGACTTTTGCTGTGGTTTTAGGACCTGAGAGTGTCCACCGCATGCCTGGTCATAGCAGAAGGACAAGATGTCCTAAATTTTCGCTCCCGAGACACATAGTCGAATGATTTGATCAGCACCGATGCAGAAAAGATACGGGTCTTCCCAGAAGTATTACTTGGCATCGGAAAGCAATTTGTCTTTCTTGGCCTTCGGCCAATCAGACGGGATCTAATGTGATGCCAAGTAGTTTACTAGATTAGCAAACCATGGAATCCTTCTACAGATAGTCAGGAGGTGCTCATCAGGAAAATGTTCCGTACTGGGTTTGGAAGGGTCGATAATATCAGAAGGAACGCGGGACAAGTGATCAGCTACCATGTTCTATTTTCCCGCTTTGTCGCGAATCTCGAGGTCAAACTCTTGCAACAGCAAGATCCAGCAGATTAATCAAGGTTTCGCATCCTTCTTCGCAAGGAGATGCCTCACAGCTGTGTGATCAGAGTAAATGATAACACGAGAACCCAGAAGATATGATTTGAACTTTTCTAGGGCAAATACTACGGCTAGCAACTCTTTCTCAGTAACTGTGTAGTTACGCTGAGCCTCGTCAAGTGTCTTGCTAGCGTAGTAGATGACCACAGGTTTCCCGTCAATTTTCTGCCGAAGTACCACTCCTACAGTGAAATTAGATGTATCACACATGATCTCAAAGGGTTGAGACCAATCAGGGGACTATAGGATCGAAGCTTGGGTAACTCGATCACTGAGGATTTCAAATGCTTGAGTGCATTCCTTAGATATTTCGAAAGGAACATCCTTAGATAGTAGAGTAGTCAGGGGGCACGCAAACTTTGAGAAATCAGGAATGAATCAACAATAAAAACTGACGTGCCCCAAAATAGATCGGATGTCTTGAATCCAGCTAGGTATAGGGAGTTTGGAAATCAGATTTACCTTGGTTCAATCGACCTGGATGCCCTTTTCTAATATGAGATGTCCCAGGATAATTCCTTCAGGCACCATGAAATGGCTCTTTTCCCAGGAAAGAACCAGATTCATGTCAATGCACATCCTGAGGATCTAGACCAAGTGCAGGAGGCAATCATCAAATGATTCACCAAATACTGAGAAGTCATCCATGAGGACTTCCAGATAACCACCTACCGTATCTACGAATATGGAAAGCATGCATCGCTGAAAAGTAGCGGGTGCATTACAGAGACCGAAAGGCATCCTTCGGAACGCGTACATCCCAAAGGGGCAGGTGAAAGTGGTTTTTTCTTGGTTCTCAGGATGGATTGCCACGTGGTTATAACCAGAGTACCCATCCAAAAAGCAGAAGAACCTATTTTCCGCTAGTTTCTCGAGGATCTGATCAATAAACGATAGTGGGAAATGATCCTTCTTTGTGGAGGTATTGAGTTTTCTGTAGTCAATGCAGACTCTCCACGAATTCGCCACGCAAGTCAATCTGATTTCTCCGATTTCAGTCGTGATCACGGTGTGTCCTGCTTTCTTAGGCACAACCTGGATTGGACTCACCCACCGACTGTCGGAGATCGGGTAGATGATCCCAGCATCTAACCACTTGATGATCTCCTTTTTCACGACCTCCTATAGATTAGGATTCAGATGTCTCTATATTTCACGGGAAGGTCGTATGCCCTCTTCAGTGTAGATATGGTGTGTGCAGTAAGAGGGGCTGATGCTAGTCAAATCATCGAGAGTCCATCCAATGGCTCTTCGATGTTGCTGGAGAACAGTAAGCAGATGGGATTCCTGATCAGGTGTGAGTCTGGAGTTGATAATCACAGGAAACGTCTGATTGGAACCCAAAAAGACATACTTAAGATGGTCGGGAAGAGGCTTGAGTTCCAAAACAGGGTTATCAGCAACAATGAGCGGTTCAGGATGTGTGTCAAGAGCAAGGGAAGGAGTTATGGGTGTGTTCAAGTCAAGTTTGGACTCCTCTGATTGTGGGTTTTGATCCTCTTGTGGTTGATCAGAAGTGGTCAGGTTTTCTTCAATATATGGATTGTCAACCACAGCCTTGATATAACATATTTGTTCTATAACACCGCAATTAATCCCTTGTTGGGCCATAAAGATGTCAATCTTTAATGTTTGGTTCCCGAATTTCAGTTCAATTTGGCCCTCCTCACAATTTATGTTGGCCCTAGCAGTGGCCAGAAAGGGTCTCCCTAGTATGATTGGTGTATTCCTCGGGTTTTCTGGAGCATCCATATCTAAGACTACAAAGTCCACCGGGAAATAGAAATCCCGAACCCTAACATGACATCCTCAAGAATTCCTTTGGGTGACTTAATAGATCGATCAGCCAACTGTAATGTCACTTTTGTCAGTTTGAGCTCAGATTCCTCAAGATGGTCAAGTAGGGATGTAGGTATTAGGTTTATGGAGGCTCCTAGATCCAATAAAGCTCTATCAAATTGGGTATCACCAATTGTACAGGAAATCAAGGGAGTACCTGGGTCTTTTGCCTTAGGTGGGAGTTTTCTCAAAACTACAAAGCTGGCTTGCTCTAACAATACGATTGGACTCCCACTTTTGGTTTGCAGCTTACGCTTAGGTGTACACACATCATTTAGAAATCGTGCGTAAGCCGATATGTGGCAACCTGCATCCATCAAGGGGATGTTTATATGGACCTGTTCAAAGAGCTTGACTAGGTCCTCCTCAGGTGCCACGGGTTTGTTTGTCCTCTTTCCTTTGGTCAAGGCCTCAGGAAATGGAACCTTGGATGGTTCCTCTAGAATAGATCCAGGTTCTTGGTCAGGGACAGGGGTATCCTAGGTAACTATCCTAGGGCTTGGGTTAGCACTACCAGGTTGAAAGTGACTTGGGTAAGGTGGGTCTTGTGTTGCTTTGCCACTACAGGTTGTTACTGAATTCAGTCCTGCCTGGTTCTGGTTCAGTGTCGGTAAAATAGGTGTCTGCTGCTGAAATCCCGAATATGATGTCGAAGCTTCCATCCTGTCAGGTGATGGAATAGAAGGGGCCTGATAAATCATGTGGGCTTGGCCCGGATTTGGGTTCATAACGTACCTCTGGTTCGGCATGTTATTCGGATTCAGTAGAGGTTGTGAAGGGAGTGTGCCAGGTTGGCGGGAATTTGCCATCTGGGCAAGTTGATTGCGAACCTCTGTGATCTTGTCTTTGTGCTATTTTTGCATAGCCGCATTCGTCTTTTGAATGTCAGCTAGAGTCTGAAGGATAAGAGTCATCTGATCTGTCTGAGTTGGCCCAGATTGATAGGTGGGGTTGGGCCAAGGCTGAGGCAGTTATATGGACGAGGAGCTTGTGGACGGGGTTGATATGGTGGTCTCTAATTCTGATTATTTCTCACCCATAGGAAATTGGATGATTCTACCATCCAAGGTTATAGGTGTTAGAGATTGGGTCATTCTGGATGGCGTTGAGGTCCTTGCAGGTCTGAGGAACCTCAGAGAAATCAGAGTACGAGGGTTCAGAGTTCCCCCAACTAGAGTAAGCAGGATCAGAGCTTCCTCCAGTCCTAGAGTCAGAGGGGGGTGGATACGATTCCATCCCCTGAGAAGATCGGTGATAGATGTTATGCACAGCTTCCCTCCTAGAGGGCGGCTATGCAAATTGGTTTAACGCAGAGGTGGCTTGCTATAGATGTCGAGTTACCTCATCCACCTTCTTCTCAATGATAGAGACCTTGTCCAACCTACTGGCCATTAATTCCAAGTCGATGGATGCGAACAGGCCCTACGTCTCATGTGCTCCCCTTAAATTCGTCGATGCGTGGGCATTCGTCTGGTTGAATAAGCCCATGGAGTCATTATTGATGGAGTTCTCACACATATTCTCAAGAATCTCCCACACAGTGTCTTCGTGTTGACCCATGATATTTCCTCAGCAAGTTGCATTGACAAATAAACGAATATCTTCATGGAGTCCCTGGTAAAAAGACTGGACTTGTTCCCATTTAGGAACTCTGTGATGGGGGCACTTTCGCACGAGATCCAGGAAACGGTCCCATGCTTCATGAAGTAGTTCCCCAGGCTGCTGTGTGAAGTACGTGATCTGGTGTCGTAAGGCATTCGTCTGACCAACTGGGAAGAACTTTTTCAGAAACTTAGATTGTAGTTCAACCAATGTGTTGATTGGACGCGTTTGAGTCTAATACCAGTGAGCTGCTTTGTCCATGAGAGAGAAGGAGAACATTTTCATTAGAAGAATATCCCGATTTTGGACATCTGACCCGAAGGTCTGGGCCAGATGCATGAGTTGTTTGATGTGCTCGAAAGGATCCTCAGAATTAAGCCCATGAAGTTTTGGAATAGCATGAATCATGTTGGGTTTGAGTTCAAAATCAGGACCTCCAGCCAAAATTTGGACTCGAGGTTCGATCGCCACTGCAGCAGGATTGTAGTGATCTCGCATCATAGGAAGCTACGATGGATTCACAAAGGCTTGGAATAAATTATTAAGGTGCTAAAGTTGCTTCTCAAGGTTATTCCCTTCTTCTGTGGGTTGTTCCATGATGATGGAAGAAGGAGAATTGGGTTCAGATGAATCAGAGGAGATGTCTATGTGGTGGGATTGCTGCACAAATACGGAAGTCGAGGCCTGGCCTCAACGGGAGTGAATGACTAAAGGAGGCCTCAAGGATGGTTTTAACGACCTCCTACCGAACATGTACCGATGGTCTGGATGAGAGTAGAATGTGATGAACCCAATCAAGACACTCAAAAACTTTGGATGACTATAGAGGTTTGGGGTGGATGATACCCCTTAGTCAGAAAGCCGTCCACCTGAGAAATACCTGGGCAACCAGAAAGGGAGAGTCCCGCAAAGAACCCTACACGGTAGAGTGCCCCAACGAGTTACAGGGTTTCCCCCACCCGACTGATTGCACAACAATCATAAGTCTTAATTAACCTAGATTAGGGTAGAACTTAGCATAAGTTAGGGTAATTCATGCATGCATACGCATTATCTACATCTTTACTGCTTTCCTTTAGCTATGCATGAAATAATGTTATAATGTGCTGATTAAGTGCATTATGTCGATTGCAGGCAATAAGCTAATCAGAAGCTAGATCTGGAGCTGGATCTGGAGCTGGATTTGGAGCAGGATCTGAAGTTGGATCAGGAATAACGGGTGTTGTAGCAGAGCTAGAGCAGAAGGCTTAGATTAGATGTAGGAATAATGATGTAAGGGAGTTAAGGTTTGTTATTCTATTAAGTAGGAATAAAGCAGTAAAATGTGAAGAGCTTAGGTCCATCCTAGCCCTAGGATAGCCTAAAGACTTCCCCCAAGCCTTAGCCACCCTTAGATTAGGTCACAGCACCCTAGGAAGCCCTAAAACCCTAGTTCCAACCCTTATCTAGATGTCCAGATAAGTTATAGGACGTCCAGGACCCTTAGCCATCTCCTGCACACCTCAAACCCACTTCTGCAATGTTATTGGATGTCTAGATACGTTGTCAAACATCCAATTTCTACAGAATATCCAAAACAGAACCTAGATTTCCCCCTGACTCAGATTGGACATCTAGAACTGAAGTCTGGACTTCTGATTTTTGAGTATAAGACATCTGACACTATTATTAGACGTCTGATACTGCTCTCTAGTTCCTATTTTGAGATTTAAGCCTTGATCTTGGATCTCTAGGTCCCTAAACCCAATTCCAACCCCATATGAACCTAAATTAAGGTGCCCTAACCCTAGTACATCACCTCTAAACCTCCATAAGGACCTAATTAGGTCCTTACTAAACCTAATTGACTTGGATCTTAGTCAATTCCATCAGCCCATTCAATTGGATTCATTGAGTCCAATTGAGCCCTGATCTCAGCACACATTGTCCAATTGGACTCAGTGAGAGTCCAATTGACCTAGACCTAAATTAATTGTCAAGTAAGTTTCCACACACACAATTAAACTTGTATTAAGTTTAATTGCAATCTACCTTAGTGAATTAGGGTTTACAACCCTAATTTGAGACCTACCTTGACCTAAACCCACTAGAACCTAACCTAATCAATCTAGCCACCTAAGTTTCGACCCACACACACCCACACACACCATCCACACGAAAATACCTAGCCTAGAGTTCTCTAGAACTCTCTACCATGTGGGGTTGCCTTGGTTGCCAAAATTAGCAATCAAGAGCCATTCAATTTTTAGATCCACATTTGGTGGATCTAAAAACCACCATCCACCCTCTCTCTCTCTCTCTCCCACGAGCTCCCACCATAGGCCTCTCTAGAGAATTCCATAATTCTCTAGAGAGCTTCGCTTAGGTCTATAAAAAGACCTAAGGGGTGGCCATTTGCACCCATCCCATTCTTGGCACTCATCCACTTAGGTTAGCTACATCTCCACCTCTACTCTTCCTCCACGAGGAGCACCACCATGAAGGCCACCATCTCCACGCTAGGATGCTGGATCACTCCTCCAACCTCTCTCCAAGGGCCAACTTAAGCTCCATTGGCTGCCCCTCATTCTCCTCTCAACCATTCAAAGCCCATCGGAGACCACCTTCGAATGCCCTTCCTTCTGCTAAATTAGTAACTTAGCTCTTCGTAGTTTTACTGCTTATATTTACTACTTAGTAGTTTAGCTCCTTATTCTCCCCCAATGATGCATGCAAAATCCCCTCACAGATTCCTGTATGCGATCGTTTTCTGGTAGCTAGATTTACATTTTTTAGCATTCCTGTACAAGCTTTCCTCTACATTCCATGTTGCAAACACTTCTCTATATGATCGAATAAAAGATACATTTCTATATATATCTCTATGTTTGAAATCACCATGAGCTTATTGGTTGTGATCCTTCCTGTGTGATTCAAGTTGCCTATTTTTCACTCATATATATATTTTGCAACTAAGCATGTCATGTTTAAATACGTAATAACCATAAACCGTCATGTGATTCTAAATGAGTAGAACGATAAAAGATCGATTTCATATTTGAACAAATGCTTCCCAGAGACGAACGACCGGGACTCAAAGTCTCGTTATCTTTTTTAGAAATATTTTTGTTTGATCATATTGTGCACTATGCTACGACATTTTCCCCATCAAAATGCGCTCTACGACTATCGAACACCAACCTCTCTTGTCACTGATGTTCTAGGCAGACCAGAATGGGAACTTGACCTCTTAAGTCTACCAGTTTTATTAAAGAGCAAGGGTGCTAAAATTTCCACTTGAACTTTAGATGTATTAAGTGCAAAAAGTTACCTAATTTCAAGGTTGGTTGACCCAACAAGGTAGGTCAACTTCACCTATTTGTTCTTTGAGAAGTTTTAAGTCCCTTCTTTTAGGATTCAAGTGAGATTAAGAGCCTAAATTTTAGGGTTTTCTTGAATAAATCACTTCAACCAAGGCTTAGGCACACATCTTTTTGGAGAGTTGATTCTTGCTTATGAAAGTGTGTCTCTAAAACCCTAAGTTGAAATCCTTAATTTTGGCTCTAGTCTTGGTCCAATTTAGTTTGCCAAATGTGGTATCTAGGGCTCAATCAAGAAAGTGGTAGCCTTAGTTACCTTAAATGGGTGCACAAATCAGTTTTGTTGTTGAAATCAAATCAGGCAACTTGATGAATTAGTTAAGAATGTACAGCAAGTAGCCCTAATTGATTTTATCTTTTTTTCCTTTTCAGAATGAGGGGCTTAAGAGAAAGCAGTCAGAAATTACCAACCCCGAGCGTGTTTGATGTGCGGCTGTCTTTCTTTGATCCTCTCCCCTTCAACAACCACAACAAAAAGAGATATAGCAAGTTAGTACCAAATCAGCAATTGTAATCAAGAATTCGAAATCGCACGTTGCTCCCCAGCAACAGTGCCAAAATGTTTGTGATCGCTGAATCGGGTTTTAAGAGTATCGCATTGTAATATAGCTAAAAAAGCGTTCAAAACAAATATAATCTTATTACTCGAATTTGAAGTCCGAGGTCGAACACAGGGAGCAAATTGGTGTTTTAGAAATCAAGATCATAATTCAAAATTTAAAGGAATATGCAATAATATCAGTATCACAGTACAAAAATATGGGAGTAAATGTAGAGCACAAAATACTAAAGAACTCAATGTATATGAATATGAAAAAAAATTGGACGTCTGATTTGCAAATCAGATGACTTGAAATTATGCTACAGTGCTCCTTTTGCCTTCAGCTTCTAGGGCTCATCCTTCTTCTGCTTCTACTCCTCTTATTTCTCTTTACCTTTGGCTTCTGTCTTCTTTTCTTTGTCTTCTCTTCCCTTCTTCTTTTTATTTTGCCTTTGTGAGCATTCTGCTTTTTTGCCTTCCTCCTTCCTTTTCCTTTCTCTTTTTCCTACTTTCTCTACCTTGGCTCCAGCTTCTTCCTTCTCTTTCTTTCTCTGCCTTATCTTCTCTACGTCCTTCTCTTCTCCTTCTCCCTCTTCAGCTTCACTTCTCCTCCTCTTCAGCCTGCAGTAAAACCTACCCCCTACCCACGAGCACTCTCCTCTCTTTTCTCTCTTAGGTTCCGCTCTCCCAGAGCCACACATTATCGAGTAATCGGGTCGGGTACGTACCCGGGACCAGGCCCACCGGCGTGCGGTGGTGGGCGAGGAGTGAAGTCAGGTCGGGTCAAGGCTAGGTCCGCGAGGCGTAAGCACGGACGAGGTCGGTTCGGTTCGGGTCAGAGGGACCTCACCCCGTGATTCGGAGGCGATAAGCTACTGGCAAGAATTCAACTTATGCGGCTTCACTCGCTTCGCAGCTGCCAATGTGGGTCTAAACGTGCGCCCTTCTTCTTGTGTGCCCACAACAGAGGTGATCCTCCAATTGGCTCAACTGCTACAGCCTTCGATTGGAATTGAGCGCCTAAACTCGTGCGCAAGAGTGTTCTGTGCAACCTAGGACAGGAACCTGGAGCTGGCGAAACCTGGAGCTCGCTTTAAGCTTGCTTCAAGCTCTACGCTAATGGCGGAGGACGCCTGTACCTGAAATCACCAAAACGGCCTCGCAGCCACATCAGATCACTAAGGAAGCTTCGCTGAGGCACGACGAGTGTGATGCAGTGGTTGGCGTGGCGTGGGAATGCCTGTGTGAGCGTGCCTAGGGCACACTCTATGCATATGCGTGGGTGTGTTCGGGGGTGTGTTTGGGTGAGTGGAGTGGTGGTATGAGTGAGGGGAAATGTTGAGTGGAGTGAGGGGTAGGATGGTCTATGGTGGTGGAGCGGTCTCGTTGGAGGTGGTGGCTGGAGGTGAAGGAGATGATGGTGGTGGAGTGCGGCAGTAGTCGATTTAGGGAAATAAAGAGGGAAGAAGAATGTAGAGGATGAAGGGGACTTATCTAGGGTGATAGTGGATGAAGGGAGGACGAAGATGGCGTCGGGTGCGTACTACCAACATCGGAGATGAAGGCGATCAGGGAGGGACGGTCGGCGAGGATGAAGGGGAGACAAGGGCGTCGGCAGGTGCTGCGCGACGCGGACGAATGCAAGGAAGAAGAACCTGCCACTGGTATTGTGGTCAGGCGACGAGGGAGAGAAAGGAAGGTTGCTGGAGCTTGATGAGCGAATCGGCCGGAGGAGGAGAGAAGAATTTGAGGGGGTTTTCGGTCGATTTCAAGCTTGGAGGAGTCGGTTGGATCTGGGGCTTCTTAAATAGATCTCTGGAGGGGGATTTGTGCTTGGAAGCCAAGCTTCCAAGCAAGGTATGGTCTCGGAGATGGAAACTTCAAAAGAGACCCAAATCTCTCATGTGTTCACATGAGAGATTGGGTAACAATTAGGGCATCAAACTGGGTTCACATTGGAGGGATTTTCTCAGAGAATCTCCCTTCCAATTTTGAAGGGGATTCTCTAAGAAATCAGGGATAAACCACCTTCTAAAGCTCATCGGAATAGGATTCCTCTACTATAATGGCAGAGGGACCTAAATGCGAGAACGATGAAGAAGCTAGTTGGGCTTTTGCAAAGGTATTTGAAAGATAGGGGTACAAATGTTATCAGGCTAGGCCTATTTGCAAAGTGGGTCAATATGAGTTCCCCTTAGGTCCAAATTTTGGTACAAACCTAATTTGGACCTAAGGAATCCAATGGTGAAGTTGGATTTTGGGTTTGACCATGTTTAATTGGATAATTTATGCAAAAACCTAATTTAAGGTAAATATCTGTCTGAGACCCTATTCTAAGTCAAGATGGGTTTCAATGGCCAACTTAAAGGTTCTAAACCCTAGAGAATATTTTTCTATGATTCTTAAAGGGTTTACGTGAATTTTATCCTGACCAGAACCTTGGTTAATCAAGTAGGTCTATTTTAGGGTTTCAAGAAATCATTTAATTCACAGGGTACACAAAAACCCTTTTCTGCTAAATCCAACCCACTTTTTATCTTGTTAAGATCTTTTGACCTGTGTTTAGCCCTTGAGAAAACCTGTTGTTGTACTGCAATGGTAAAATTATAGTTTTACCCTTTGTTTCTTGCTTTTCTCTCAGAAAGGTTATTCAGTGAATTATGACCTCCAGTTGGTTATGTTGGAGCTTTTATTCTCTTCATTGAGTCAAAATGAGCTAGTTATGGCTCATGATGGTGTTCCCATCAAAACCCTACTCCACTAGGTCGGGTGTATGATAGATAGATCATGAAAAGTTGTACCTAGTGGCTTTTAGTGCTAAGGAGATAAGGTGTAGAGCCAAGACTTAAGGTGTGTGACCCAAGTGCAAAAGATTTATGATAAAGTGTTGTCCCCAATGGTAGTGAGGGTGTAGAGGTTTGACCAACTTGGGTTCACAAGAATCAGATTTAATCAAATCATAAGGATCCTTGTAAAGAATTAGAAGTTTTGAAAGTAAAGGCATCCTTTGATCTTCCGAATTATCTCCCAAAAAATCCTTTAATTCTACTATCTCTTTATTTTCTTCCTTGAAGTCCAAGTCTTTTGGATCACTTAGATTAAAATCAGAATTGGTTGCATCAGATGTGCAATCAAGATTTAAGATAAATGATTCCATTTCAAGTTCCTCTAGATCTGATGTGAATGTGAAATTAGTCATTAAAGGTTCATCCAACTTTTGTGTTTCATCTACTTTAGGAAGGGAATTTTCCTTAAATGTAAATCTTTCGAACTCAGGTTCATCAGAGATCTTGTACTCGAAAAGAAAGGTCCCATATTCAACTCTATATGTATTATGCTCTGATTCCAAGTCCTCCAACAAGACATTTTCTTTGATTAGGCCCTCAACCTAATTTAATTGTTTGGATAAACCACAACTTTCATTGGTCTCCTCAATAGCCTTAAATAGGTTGAGTTTCATCTTTTGCTCTCCAAAGGCTATTTCCATATTCCTGTTATTGCAATCAATCAAGACCTCCACAGTCGCTAAGAATGGTCTCCCCAAAATAATTAGGGTCTTAAATCCTTAGGAATTTCAAGATCTAAAATAGTGAAGTCTGCGATGTAGTAGCAATCATTAATCCAAACAATAAATCTCTCATAATTCCCCACAAACTTCTTATAGATTGTTCAGCCAACTGGATTTTAACTGAACTAGGTTCAACGTCCCTGAGTCCAACCTTCTCATAGATCTATGTGGGTAATAGGTTGATGGAAGCCCCTAAATCAATTAAGGCCCCATCAAAGGTCAAGTCATCAATCATGCAAGAAATCAAGGGTGTTCCTAGGTCTCCTCTCTTAAAAGACAGGTCCTTTAAAAGTATAAAGCTATCCTGTCTTGAAAGGACCACCTTCCTAAAAGTTTCAATCTTAGCCTTACGCTTCTAGGAGCATATTTCCTTTAGAAACTTGGCATAGGCTGGAATGTGCTTGATAGCATCAAAGAGAAAGATATTGATCTGGACTTGCCCAAATAATTCATCTAATTCCTCAACACTTGGCTCATTCTTCTTTTGGGCTTTCTCGTGGAAGCCAAAGCCTCTGGGAAGGGAATGGGAGTTTTTCCTTTGTCCATTTTTGGGGGTGTACTCTCCTCATCAGTGTCTTCTTCTAGTTTCGCAAAATTGGTCAACTCAAGTTGGGTTCCATAAGTTGAGGGTTCAAGATCTTGAGTTGTTTTGCCATTTCTAGTAGTGATAGCATGGGCTGTAGAATTTTGGTTGTTTCCCTTGGGTTGTTTTTGGGACTGGTTTTGGAAACCAGGTGGGTTTTTAGGTGGAGGATGAATTGGTCTTTGGTTCCTAGGGTTGGGGATCAGTTGTGATACGAAGGATCCCGACTGACACGAGGCAAGAACGGGGCCACCTTAGGCCCATAAGCCTTGAATGGCTTGCATCATTTGGGCCATCCCTTGATGCCTTGTTTACATCATGAGGTTTTAGGTCTCCAACACTTTCTGCATGAGCTCATTTTAGGGGCTCTGGTGGGATTGGATGTGGTCACTGTGGTGGGAGGGTCCAGGCTAGAAATAAGTCTGATTCTATTGTGATCTAAATTCTCTAAATTGGTTTTGGCTTTGGTATCCATGTTGCCTATATCCCTGGTTGTGATACCTGCTAATAGGCTATCGAGGAGTTTTAAGTCATTTCCTTGTAGAAAAGCCTCAATTACTCGAAAATAATTAAATTTATATGCTCAGAATCAAAGAAAAGTCTGAGGTCAAACACAGGGAGCAAATATGGAATTCACAACATTAATCTCATTCAGAATCAATGAGCACAATAATAACAAATATGCAATGAATAAGTATGATCAAATTAGTATTCAATGAAGCACACAAGATCATAGATCCAAAAGAAAAGAGAATCAAAACAATAGTGATTTGAATCACCACTTATTCTCCTAATTTAAGCATACAATCAGAATTCAATCTTAACTTAGTTTCTTAAATTATTCAACAGTGCTCAAAACCAACTCAATCAAACGTCTTTACAGAACACAAGGCTCTTCAAAGAGCCTTTCTCTTCTTCTTCTTCAACTTCCTTTAATGCTTTCTCTTTCTTCACAAGCAAAGCCTTCTCTCTTTCCTTCAGAATCTTTCTTCTTCTTCAAAACCCAAGGGAACCAACCTCCTTCAATGACTAAGTGTCACACAGGGGTATCTTCTTCTCTTCAGCATAAGGCAAAGGAGAGTATAGCAAAAACTCTCCCCCGTTCTCTCACAATTCCTCTTCTCTCAAGACTAAGGTATAGTCGGATCCAAGTTATCAGGTCGAAAGCATGGACCAAGGTCACCGGGCGTGTGTGGTGACCGAGGAGTGAAGGCATATGTATAAGGGGACCTCACCACATGTTCTTGAGGAAAATAGCCCAAAGCACAAAAACATTATATTTGCTACTACCACCTCTTCACTTCATGAGGTAGGACTATTGTCCCCCACCTTCCTTCACGTGCACCATCAGCAGAAAAGCTTGTCCAATTGGTGTAGCTGTTGAGAGCAGCAACTAGGCAATTGGTGGCTGGAGTGAAGCTTTCGGTGATGGAGATGAGGGCGGCAACAGCAAAGCACGATGATGACTGAAACATACAATAAGGCCTCACGGCTGTGTTAAAATAGCTTAGGAGAACCGCCAAGTGATGGCAATGGTGGTGGTGGTGTTTGCGTGGCGTCAGCGTGTGTGTGGTGACCGAACAGAGGCAAGAAGGTGGTGCGGATGAGGTCATGTCCAGTGGGGTGTCTAAGAGGGTGCTTGGTGGAATTAGGTAAGGGGTTTTGAAGTAGGGAGGACAGCGATGCTTTTGGGGATCGTGGCGAGGCGAGAGGTGCGGTGTAGCGTCGAGGAGGCATCGTCGGAGCTTCGCCGAAGCAGGGGAAGACAGAGAGCGAACAGCGTGAACAGTGGTCGAAAAGAGAGTTTAAGGAAGGGGAAAGAGAGTAGAGGGGAAGAGTAGGTGAGGAAACCTAATTTTAATGGTCGAAAGGGGCAGGATGGCACCGGCTGTGATTGGTCGACGCTGTGGAAGAGAACTTCTCCATTGAGGGAGACGGCGGTGAGGAAAGGTGAAGGCAGCCCTCGCTGTGGCTGGCGAGGCGCGGACGGCCGTGAGGAAGAGGGATGGGCCAATTTGGCTGTTGGCCGTCTATAGGATGACGGAGAGGGAGGCCACCGAAACTTAGGTCGGAGGAGGCTGGAGATAGGGAATGAAGAAGGGTTTTGAGGCCAAACCTAGCTAAGGAGAAGCAGAAATGCATGAGGGAGCTTTTATAGGCCTTAAGAGGCGTTCCCAAGCAAGGAAAGAAGCTTTCAAGCTTTGAGAGCTTTGCAAATAAAGGGTACTCAAATCTTTCATGCATTCACATGAGAGATTGGGAAGGAGTTAGGGTCCATGGCCAGGTTCATTTGGAAGGGAATTCAATTCCTAAAGGAATCTCCCTTTCAATTTTTGGAGTGCTTGATTGAGAATCTAGCGAGAAATCCTCGCTCGAATCTCAACGATGAAGCTTTTGTTCACACTAATGGTGGAAAGGAACTAAATGCAAATAGGAAGATAAACATAGGGACCTATCTGCAAATAATTCAAAAGTTGAGGGGTTAATTGAGAAAGAAAGAGTCTAACTGGACTAAAATGGAAACTAGGTCAAGATGATCTCTGATTGGGCATGAATTTTGGTAAAAACATAATTTGGACCCAAGTAATATGATGGTGAAGTTATATTTCACTTTTGACCAAGTTTGACTGGGTAATTTGCATATAAACCCAAATTAGGCTAACTTTCTGTCTAAGACTGTTTGAGGTAAAAATGGGTTCCAAAGGTCAAATCAAAGGTATCAAACCTTATGGAATATTTTTATATGAATTTTGAAAGGTTCAGATGGAATTTATTCTGACCAGAACCTCTATTATTTAAGCAAGTCTAAAATTAGGGTTTTGGGTTACTACTAATTCCCGAAATTAGCGAAAACCCATTTCTGTCTGCATGGATTCATTTATTAGATTTTAATTCTCATGACCTTTATTTCACCCCTATCCAACCCCTTGGTTATTCTATGTTCATGATATGCAGTTAAAATTACAGAATTAACCTTAGTTCTTATTTTCTTCTTAAATCACAATAAGGTGGAGATATAACCCTCAGATGAATATGTAGGAGCTTTTATATTTAATTCCAGACTAAAATGGGCTAGTTATGGCCCATGATGGTGTTCCCATCAATACCCCTAGGTTTGGGTTTGGTAGGAGTCTTGATTTCTCCATGAAAATTCAAGATGATTCTTCCATCTTGGATTATAAGCATTATGGTTACTAGTCTGAGCATAACAGAGATTTTCCACCTCAAACAACTTCATGTTTGGGTTTGAAAAGTATAGTCTATCCAGATCAGGAGTGTAAATCAAGGTCTGACTTCCAGATGGAGTCTAGTCCATGTAATGCAATTGTTCCCTCATAGGTTGGGCGAGAAGAGAAGTAGTCTGGTCAAAAGATAGGGAGTCTACTGGGTTGGTTGGGTTTGTCCTTGGGGTTGGGCCTATTTGGCCCTGATCTCATCCAACATTTTGTTGACCACATCAACTTGGTCCAATTTCTTACAAATTAATTTCCTTTCATATTGTTGGGAGGTCCATGATGAGGAGGGTTGGTGCGTGACCTTGTGGATGCCAGCTCTCAAGGTGGGAGTGCGATCGAAGGTGTCCATGGAAGCATGATTGAGTGAATTTTTACTCATCTCCTTAAATAGCTGATTGCACTTTTAGGTCCTTATTAAGGAAGTTTCCCCCACATGAGGCATCCACATATTGTCTCATTTGGTTGTTCAGTCTATGGTAAAAGGTCTGCACTAGTTGCCATGTGGCACCTCGTGGTGTGGATATTTCCTTAAAAGCTCCTGAAATCCCTCCCAAGCATCATGAAAAGGCCTCCCATTATTATGTGTCAAGGTAGTGATGGCCCTCTTAGCTGCATTAGTCATACCAATGGGGAAAAGCTTTTTTAGGAAGGCACTCTTTAGCTCAGTCCAGGTGTTGATGGGCCACGCTATAGTTTGATACTAATAAAAAGCCTAATCCCTAAGGGAATGGGGGAATATCCTCATCAACCAAATCTCTATGGGAATCTCATGGGCTCGGTGGTCTCAGGTGTTAGAATCAGCTACTCCAGATGCTTAAATGGTTCTTCCCTAGGTAGTCCATGAAAGTGTTTGATCAAGCTAAGGATTGATAAACGTCAATTTTTCATCATTCTTATACCATAAAATAAATCTAGCTCTTAAGATTTTTGCTCTGCAAATAGATTTTCAGGCTGCATTTAGGCATTCACATAGGATAGGCATGCATTGCATACTTTTGTCTTTTTGATATGTTTATGTGAGTGTTAGGGATAAGAAGATAGTCAAATCACTAAAACCCTAACATTCAAGAAGGCAGAAGGTGAAAAGGAAGCTCATTTCAATTGGACCCTAGCTGAATCCAGCTCATCCAAGCTGGATCCTAGCTCAACTAGGTTGCCCAGCTCCATTCAGCTCATCTTAGCTGGATGGTAGCTCAGGGTAGCTCAACTCAGCTTAGATCCAGCTCAACTTGTTGAGTCTAGCTCATCCTAGCTCTAATTAGTTCACTGGAAGCTCAAGCTATCTCAACTTAGTTGACATGAGTTCACTCCAGCTCCACTCAACTCACGGCAACTGAACTCCCTCTAGTTTAGCTACTACTTGTCAACTTAGTAGCTAAGGCAGCCTAGGAATTCTCAAGAGAAGTAGGTCCAACTCTCCCCATCTCCATATAAGTTGAGACCAACTCAACTTGGATCTACTACTCTAGCTTAGCTGCTAGCAGAAAAATTTTCTAGCTAAGCTAAGTTGCTGAGCTCCTAAGAAGACCTCTTCAATCATCATCAGCTCCAGGTAGATTTATTCAGCTTCAGCCAGCTTCAGTGCAGCTCCTTTCAGCTCCTCAGGCTAAAACCCTAGCTACTTCCACCTCTTACTCCACCCATCAACTAGATAAGCTAGCTTAGCTAACATATCTTAGCAAGTCCACCTCCATGGCTCCCAACCCTAACCCTAAAACTCCACCTAACTAGATTCACTAAATAACCCTAACCCTAAGTCCATCTAAGCTACCCACTCCTAGTCCTTTTTGGTGCCAACAACCCACACCCCTTCACACCACCACCACCACCAAGAGTCACCTAAACTTGAGACCAAATTACCCTCCATAACTACCCTTAAAAATGGCGCCAAGCCAACACCATATCTCCACCATTCAATCAACTCCTAAACCATCTAAGCCCTCCATCTAATGGCACCAACCAAGCCCCCTTCTAAAAACCCTTTTTGGTGCCAACAATGTCACCTTTCCACCACCATAACCATGCACAACTACCACCCTAGTTGGCACCAATATACCCTCCCACATCCCTCCAAATTGGAGCCAACACATAGCCTCATCCAAGCCCTACACTTACCCTTTAAACCCATCTTCACCCTTCATCAATTCGTGCCAAAAGCCTAACCCTTAACTACACCACAAACCTACGCCAACCCTCCTTAACTCCACCTCCATACATCCCCTCCTTTGGCTCCAATAAACCCTAGCCCTCCATTCCATAACCACCACTCAAAACACCATCCTAACCTTACACCTAACCTACACGCCACCTTAACTGTACCCCCCTCATGATTGGTGCCAACATGGTGGTGTATAACCACCATGTATGGCCACCCTTCAACCATAACCACCACCCTTGAAAACCCTTCACTTGGCATCGAACCACCATAGCCCTTAGATCACCTAACTACCTCCATGAACCCATCCTAACCATTCACCTACCCTATACATCAACCATTCCCCTTCCTATTTTATAAATATCTTCCATAACCGCTACATTAAAATCACCCTTGGCTACATTATTCCTATCATAATCGTACTTATATTCCAACCTATAGTCTGCCAAGAAAGAAGAAGAAGAAAGGAAGATTAATGAAGCAAGCCTGCTTCCTTGGTGCCTTCCTCCTCTTCCCTTCTCTCTCATGCCCAAGCCAAGGAGGATACCTCAAGGGGATAGCCAGGTAGTGGAGGACAATTTAGGGTGGTACACGTCCACCCTAAGGAGGAGTTTGAGAGTGGAAACTGATGGTAACACTATCATGAGCCATAACTAGCTTTATTTAGTCAGGATTAATTAACAAATGCCTCTGAATAGTCACCTAAGAGCCATAATTCCACGCATATCTATTTTGAGAGAACATTAAAACAAGGTTAATTCTGTCATTTTAACATCATATCATGAATACAGATTAACCATGGGGTTTTCTAGGGGTTAATTAAAGGTCTAATAAGCATTAATGTCTCATGAGTAGGTCCATACAGATAGAAACAGGGTTTCACACATTTCGAGAACCATAACAGCACCTAAAACCCTAATTTCAGACCCGTTTGAATTGAAGAGGTTTTGGTCAAGATAAAATTCATCTAAAACTCCTAAAATTCATAGAAAAATATTCCTAGTGGTTTAGTACCTTTGCTTTGACTATCTGAATCTATTTTGACCTTGAACAGAGTCTCAGACGGATTTCTACCTTAATTTGGATTTATGTACAAATTGCCCAGTCAAATGTGGTCAAACTCAAATTGAACTTCACCAATAGATTCCTTGGGTCCAAACTAGGTTTGTACCAAAATTTGGGCCCAATCAATGTCCATCTTGACCTAGTTTGCATTTCAATCCATTAAGTCTATTTCTTTTAGACATGCCTCTAACTTTCGAAATCTTTGTAGAAAAGCCCTTAACTTCCTTATCTTCTTCACAGAATAGTCCCTGCTACCATTGGAGGTCAAATCGACCTTCAACCGACCTTTGACCACATCAAAAAGGCATCCGATCATCACCAAATCCCACCAAATTTGGTGAGATTTGTGTTCAAACGACGAGGATCAATTTTATCAAGATCTTGTGCCTTGATTCACGGCATAGAGACTGTCTGAACCCCACGAAATCCATGGGTACCTCCTACTCTGATGCCCAAGTCAATCGAAGCTCTTTCCTCATATAGAGCTCGGCTAGAGCTCTATAAAAGCTTTTGAGCATTTGGTTGTCATCCTTAACTCATTTTTAGGCCTCAAAGTCTTCAAATTTCTCTCTCTAGCTACCTCCACCGTAGCTCCAACAACACCCCTTCTCCGGCTTCCTCACCTACTATCACATACCATAGGCAATGAGAATCTCCTCCGCTCATTCTTCCGCTCCCCGCAATACCACCGAGAGCTCTCCAACCCCTTCATCCTCGCCAATCTCCCTCACCGAAGGATTCACCTTCTTCGACGCCAGCCAATCAAAGCCGACTCCTTTCCCTCCTTTTCAACTGTTAGCTAAAATCCCAAACTCTCTTTCCTTCTCTAGACTAGGATTATCTCCTTATCTACCTATTTCGACTAACAGTCCACTGCCTCCCCCTCCATCTTCTTCCACTCCGGCCATGTTCCAACGCAGTCACACACCATCCACAAACCACCAACCACTCCACCAACACTCCCAAAACCTCTGCCACAACTCCAAAACCAAAAGCCCCCTACCTATTTGCTCTTTCACCCACTCAAAGCCTTCGTCGAACTCACCCTTCACCGTCCACCCTCTCCTACTCTGTCTAACCACCATACAGCATCACCCACCAAATAAACACCACCACCACACCCCTCACACTCTGGTGACGCTTGTGAGCTATCTGACTAGGGCCTAGAGCTCGTGTTCGTGCCTTTTCAAGTTTTACCATACGTCCGCTGCCGCCTTCGTCTACCTTGACACCGACCATGCTTCTCCGGCATCCATAGGACTCGCTACCACTTCCAGGTGCTGCAAAAGCAAGTCATGAACTCATCTAGAGTACCAATTGAGCAGCAACAGCAATGCCAGCAGTCAATTGAGGAGGAGAGCTTCAGCAGCTGCATAGAGGAGAGAGTGGGACACATAGTCCCACATCATGAAGAACAAAGCCTCTAACAGCGTATAAGTTGATTTCGTGTCTAAGGCATATTGCCTCGACACACGAAGGGGTGAGGTCCCTCACGCCCCACTCACATGACCTTCACTCTTCACTCACCCGCACCCCCGGTGAGTCTGGACCTGATACTGCTATGACCCAATTACCCGAGTAAGCCCGGTTCTTTGAGAAGAGAAAGAGGAGAATTTGTGAGGAGAAGGGGGGAGGGTTTTGCTATGGCTTTCATAACCTCAGGGTGCGTGCTGAAGGCTAACACTTAGCCTTAGAGGGAGGAAGGTTTGACCTTGTGCTGTTCTTGAAAAGGCCTTAAGAGCCTTAACGCCCTTGCGTGCCTTACTGTGGTGCTATACCTCTAATAATTAAGGCATCTAGTCATCAGATCAGACGGCTGATTTGATTCAAAACATTGTGGTATTATTTGAGTACTTGATTAGAGTTACTGTTGAATTATTTGATACTTGGGATACATGCTTAATTAAGAGAATAATTGGTGATTTAAATCACCATTGTTTTGTTTCTCTCTTTCTTTTTATCCCATGAATCTTTGAGATACATTGATTTATATTTGAATATTATTTTTTAGCAGTTTATTCATTGAATATCTTTTATCTAGTGTTTGATTAATTGTGCTCATTAATTCTGAATTGAGATTAGTGCGTGAATTCCATCTTTGCTCCCTGCGAACGACCTTGGACTCCAAATTGATTTCGAGTTTATAAATTTAAGTGTTTTGTGCGATTTGTTGACTATATTACGACGCGCTTTCTAAACATCGACGATTTCATGTAAACAGAAACCATCCACTCTAGGAGGAGCAAAGGCACGCCCATCTAGGGCTTGCCAAGAGAGGACCATCATCAACTTAGAGGAGCATTTTGAAGGAGTTGGAGGAACCTTTCTAAGCCTAGGAGCAGCTGAGCTTGGAGCAAGGCTTCCTTCCTCTTTACCATCTTCATCAGGAGAAATTTTGTTCTTCTTTCATATTTTATTTTTGTAGTAGAAGCATTCCGCTACAAGCTTTTGTAAAACAATTTTCTCCCTTAATATAAGTTGCCTTTCTAATTTTTGTTACAATTTATTTACTTATTTTTTGTTTAGTTAGTGCACTCACACTCCCTCTAATTACCCTAGGTCTTCACGTATCTAAGGTAAGCTTAGAGAGAGATTCTTCTTGTCACTTTAGCTATAACGTCGAGGCATAGTTTCATTTCGCGTATTCGCTTCCCATTGCCCGTTATTTCATAACCCAAAAAAATTATATATCCAAAAACCAAAAAGAAAGTTGGTTTCCATATCACAAGCAAGAGAGTTTAAAATCGCATTTTCCGCCTCCCTTGGGACGACTTGAATACTCACCGAGTACTCGATCTTTACAAAATTTAAAAGTAATCAAAATTGCATGTTACAATGACATCTAAATCCATTTTAACAAATCACACTTTTTCACGATCAACGACCTAGAGTTTAATTTCAAAGTTAGCAATTGAGATTCTAACTCCTGGTCTAGCCTGATAATTGAAGGGATCATAGAAATCCCTTAATCTAGGTATCTCTTCTTCCTCAACCTCATTTTGATTCATCCTATTGAGTCTTTGCATTATTTGATTTTGGATTCCCACCATTTGTTCCATTTGGTTCACTAGTCTAGCCTAAATCTCAAGTGGGTCTGGTCCATTAGGTTCCCCAATCCTTGGTGGTGGAGGTGGGAAGTTTAGCATGGGAGGCTTATTGGGAATGTTTCCAAAGTTGGGAATGTTCCAAATGTCGAGTATTTCAAGCATACAGGGGATATCCCCAAAATTAGGGATATGAGCCCAATTAGGGTATTGGTGACCTTATCCCTATTTATCCTGGTTATCCTGGTGGACCTGAGGTTGGGGGGGTGGACTAGCATTCATTTGGTTTTCAGTCATAACAACAGAATTAGAAAGATCAAATGAAATATCAAGGTCACGGTGGGGTAGGTCGCAATTAGTGAAATCAATCCATTAAACAACAGCGGAGATGAAACCAATCCGCAACGTGAGGTGTTAGGACCTGCAATCGTGCATACACTAGAAGAAATATGAGGGGATGAGAATGGAAGGGGGGTGAGAGCAATTGCATTCAACCAAACAAATCAAGACCTTTATTCCTTAAGGTGTGACCCTAGGAACTAAGACTTAGAATAAGATCAAAATGCCCTAGACTTGATCACTGTCTCTTTGGTGAATCAAGCTAGGCTATCATAAGTGAGAGAGGTAGGCCCAAGCGCTTCCTAGCTTAGTGCTAAGCGCTTGTGTAAACCCCCTTTGGCCATTTAGCACTGCCCACTCAGCCCGACGCTCGATTTGATAAAGAGAAACTGACCTATCCAAGGTAAATCAATCCACTCAACCAAGCCTCTCTCAATCCAATCCTTAGATCAGTCAAGTTACCCAATTTTAGATAAAGCTTGGGACAAGTGAAGTGCTCAAGGATTATGTGAAGGGTGTTAGGGGGTCAGTGCCTTTAATTTTCCGATTAAATTGAGTGTGTGCAATTAGTTGCAAGGAGCCAAGCTAAACCAAAGTGTTTTCAAGCAAAATTTTTTTGGTGGACCTCTTTTATGGTTCAAGTTTACTTAGGTTGGCTTTTAAAGTTTGAATTCTTTTGTATCAGTTCAAGCAAGGGTAATAAGTGTAGCACACAATTAGCACACAATGTGCTTAATCAATTTCCTTTAAGCACAAACCCTAAGTATGCACTTCTAAAGTGTTCTTCCAATTTTTCCAAGGTTTGAAGAGGTGATCCAAGCAAGGCAAGCACACCACCTCTTAGTGTAGCACTCAAATCCAATTACAAACAATGGCAAGGTAAACTTTGTCCAGATGGAGAATTACATGCTTAGGAATGGTAGTGACCGCGACAAACAACAACCAAGTGATTTTAATTGGTCACTTAAAATGTTTTTGGGATTTTTTTTAGTTTTTTTTCTTCTTTTTTTTTCCTTTTGAAAAGCTCAGGGATTAAGGCTTACCTATTACCTCGAGACGAAAAGATACTTGAAGCTTATGTTATAACTTCCTCGCTCCCCTTACTGGTCTTTAACAATTTCATGCAAGACAAAATTCGAGACAAGTAGGTAAGTTTTATGAAGTGGCAAACAAAGGGAAATAAATCAACAAAAGCATGCCTCCCTAGTAACAACACCAAAAAGTGAAAGGGTCGAAATGCAATTTAAAAAGATATGATTTTTATGTCGTTGCAACATCTAACAAAAGTTCAACTTTTAGAGATTTTTACCAACTTGTTTAGTGGCAAGTTGAGTCAATTCACAAGGAGACAAGGTGTCGATTTGAAGACCCAGTGTTTAATGCCTTATTTCTTTTTGATATTTTGTTTTGCGATTTTTTGATAAGAAGAAAATAAAATGCAAATTAGATCCTTTTTTTTGTCACGGGAGATAATATCAACTACTTTCAACCAACTAGCAAAGCTAAAGAATATAAAGATGGCTTAGTAATTAAACTCACAAGAACCACGATGGGTGGCTTGTAATCAACTACCGAGCAAATTCACAAGCCCAACAAAATCAAATATGGAATGTAAATGTAACTTTCATTGCCATAATATTCCAAGTTCAACAAAAAGATGCTTCATCTAAAAAATTTACAAAGGCAAAAGATACCAATTATCAAAAATAGGCAAGAAGCTAAAGGAGAAGAAAGCTTATGAAAGGAGATGCTCGGATGATGGTGTAGATGATGATGGCCCTTCTCTCCTCCTAGGTGTGGAAGTGAGCTTTCTCCAAGAGGGTGACGTGCTCCTCCCTACTCCTCCTTGGCTTGGAAGAAAAACTCCGACCCAATTTCCTCCAAGATGGTGGCATGGGGTGATGGTGGTGGAATGAAATGATAGTGGATTGGCAATTGAAGGGTGGTAGAGTGACTCCCTCTCAATGCTTGAAATTTGAACTTAGGTGGTCCTTAGGCCCTCCCTTTCTCCCTTAGAGTGCTCAAGAGATGGGATTGCCAAATGGTTTGGAAGGATAAAATAGATGGCCTTATATAGAGGTGGAGAGGGGTAAAAAGGGAAGAAGGGGTGTGTCAAAAATTATGGTTATGGGTAGATGTACTGAGATTAATGATGAGGTCTTAGAATTGGGTTGGGTGGCTATTAATTGGTGGAGGGATCTAGGTGTGGTGAAATTTGTATCCATAATGAGGGTGGCTTTGTTGGAATTGGGGAGAGAGACTTAAATGTGTCATGGAGGATGTGCAAAGGTGACTATAGGTAGAGGGTAGCTGGAGCTTAATAAATGAAGTGGAGGAGCTCATTTACTGTTGCTACAGGATAATTTTTTTTCTTTGTTGAACTAAAGCCTAGGGTTTGTGAAGCTCCTGAGTTTAAATCTCTAGCTCAATTTCTTCAATTCTTCTTTCTTCTTCTCTCTTTTCCGCAGCCTTCAATCTTGCGATCACAAAATATCATTAATCAGTGTAGATCACAAAAATTATGCAAAATTGGATGTATGCCTATCTAAAATGCAAAACATGCTAAATTTATGTTGTATGATCCTAATTCTAATTAAACTAATTGGCTCAAAAACCTAGCAAAGTATATTCATGGGCAATAGAAAATGTGGTTTGATCATTGGGTTTCCTTGTGTGGAATTCCTACTCTTCCTAGAAAGAAAAACAAAATTACTTTCTTATAAGTTGTACAAGAAAGTGGTTAAGGCATGTCACCCTTGTTTGCACCTCAAAACACGCCTGTAATAACGCCTTCTTATGCTATTTTCTAGCATTAACATTGCATAATAGGATCCTGTAATCGCATTTGTAAAAACACTTGCATGCATGCATTTTATCAAGAGAGGAAGAGGAGTGAAACAATCGCCTGCATAGTTACATTTTTCTTCAAGTGCCTCCTTGCAAAATCACCCTCTTTTTATTTTTCCTCCTGATTTCTTCTTTTCTCTCCTTCCCGCTGCTGCACTCTTCCCACAGCTGCATGCAACGCAGCACTTCTTCCCATCACTTCTCCCTGCCAACGCCGCTCCCTATAGCTGCAACTTGCGCACCCTCTCCCTGCTGCAGCCGGCACGCCACTCTCTCCTCCTCTATAAGTAGCTGCAGCTTCATCCTCGCAACGAAGGCTGCTGCAGCAACAAAAACCCGCAGCCATCTTCTCCACCGCTTTCCCCTCCCATACGTCGGCCCTCCGTCGAGGAGGCACCCGGCGAGCAGGAGAACCCACTGTGGTGCACACCACCACAGTGGGAGCACCACCGCCCAGCTCTTCGACGAGCCGGTGGGCGTGGTGCATTCCCTCGCTTCATTTTTTCTCTTTAACGCCATTGCCGCCGCTCCAAGCTTCGAAGCTTGAAGCCACGGCAGCAGCAGCCCAGCAGCAGCAGCAGCAGCAGGTCCTCCCGCTCCTCTGCGACCGTCCCCGCAGTCGCTCACCGCCTCCGCGCGCGTCTGCAGGGCATTCCCCGCCTCCGTCTCCGTTCTGTCCGCCTCGCAGTTGCACCTGTAGCCGTCCGCCGCACGCACTGCAGCGGCCGGCTACGGCCTCGCGCCGCCCCCTGCCCTCCTCCGCGACCCTCCACGACCACTTGCAGACCTCCTCCACGCTCGCTCCTCCACGCCTTCGCCCGCCCGTCGCCTTCGCGCACGCCTGCAGGAACCCTACGCGAAGCTGCGCCCGCACCCGCCGTCTTCAGACATCTGCCTCCGCCTTCAGACGACGCGGAGTCAAACGTCCGCCGAAGGCGGCAGACGTCTTAACTCGCTCGCCCGCTCTCTCTCTCTCTGCTGATCTCTCCCGCCCGCTCCCGCTCTCTCTCTCTCACGTATTCTCTCTCTCTCTCTTTTTTACTCACTAACAGACACACACTCACAGCAACGCACACACACACACATTCACCGACTCACACACACCTATACCAACACATACACACACACTCACACACTTATAGTAATATATATATAAATATATATATACATACATACATACATATATATATATATATATATTATATATACATATATATATAATATATATATATATATATCTACTTATATATACATCTATATACTTATACATATACTTATATATATATAGACATATATACTTATATACATATATATATATATACATATCTATATACATATATATATACATATATATAGTAATATATATATATATACTTATATACATATAAATACACATATATATCTATACATATATATATCTATACATATATAACTATACATTTATATATAGATATATTTACTTATATACATACATATGTACATATATTTTCATGTTATTTATTATACGCTGTATCGCGGGAATATCTGCACCAGTTGCTGATATTCCCTGATACACGCGTACAAAAAAAGTGTGGTCCCATACATCATCCATCCTCCATCCACACTCCACGCGGCACCTAGTCGTGTTGGTTGCGTCTCTCTAGACGTCGACTGACTCGACATAGTGCTACACTCCATCGCCACCTCCACCCCCACCCCTTTATATATATACTACATATATATATATACATACTATATTTACTTTCTGTCTATTTGCTTTTCTGTTAGTAAAAAGATAAAAAAAATACATAAAAAAGAAAAGATAATCTTTGACTTGCAGGTACCTCGTCTTGCGAGTAGCAAGACTTGTTTTGGGACTCTGTTTGGCTAAAAGCCAAGGACACAATTTTGAGGGTGTGCCTCAAGAACAAGGATTACCATAAAAAACCTAAATAATAAAAACACCAAAAACACAATAAACGAACGGAAGAGACGCGTTTTAAGGAAAACGTAGAAACTCGACTTTAACCCCACTTCCCTGAGTTCGACCCTGGGCCTAAAAGTGACAAGATAAAATCAATTAGGCCAGGTTAAAAATTTTGTAAAGAGATGGTTAGGTCCAAATTAGGTTAACCACTATACACATCTCAACGATAAAAATATCATATTAACAACCTATTCGGGCTGACCCATCAACCCTCATACTCAAGTGATATTGTTTAGTGGATTACTTGCATGAAGTGGAAAAATCCATGTTGGGAGACAGGGTAGCAGTTTTTCCCAATCTAATGGTTCCTTCTCTAAAATTGTGATTTGCTATATTGTGCATTTTAAAGTTCAATTTTATTTGATATTTGTTATTTACACACAATTCAACCCCCTCTTATGCCATTCTCATTTGATATCAAAGCAGATTATTACATATTTCTAAAGTAAATTTTAGGTGATTTATTATGGCTACAAGAGCTATTGCTACTACTTATTCCAATAATGGTCATTCTACCACCAAGCCACCATTCTTTGATGGTTTAAATTACAACTATTAGCATCAAAGGATGGAAGTTTTTCTTCAATCAAGTGATTACTAAATTTGGGATATGGTGGAGACTCCATTTGAAAAACCACCAAAGCCTCAAATAGGCACTTATACTGATGATTAAAAGAAGCAATTAGCACTTAATTCCAAAGCTATGAATGCTCTCTACTGTGCAGCTATGAATGCTCTCTACTATGCACTAAGTGCTGAGGAGTTCAATAGGGTCTCTCAATGTACCATGGCAAACGAAATTTGGAGAACCCTCTAAGTAACTCATGAAGGAATGACAAAGGTAAAAAGTTCCAAAATTATTTTATTAACTAACTATTTTGAAAATTTTGAGATGAAGGAGCATGAAAACATCAAGGATATGTTTACATGTTTCACTGGTATTGTAAACAATCTCAAAGCTCTTAGCAAAAATTTTGTAAAAGGTAAATTGGAAGGAAAGACCCTTAGATCTCTCACCAGCAAGTTTGAATCAAAAGTCACTGCACTTGAAGAAGTCAACGATGTTGAAAATCTTGATATTGAAAATCTAATTGATAATCTTATGGCTTATAAAAATAAGTGCTTTCAAAAGAAGAAAGGAAATGAAGATTCCAAGAAGAAGCAACTCACATTCAACTTAGAAGAAGATTCAGATGAAAGCTCAGATGATGAGAATGTTGTTCTTCTATCAAGAAAGTTCAAGCGCTTCCTCAAAAATAAGAGGACATTTAAAAAGAAAAAAGATGACAAAAAGGAAGAACCCATCACATGCTATAATTGCAAGAAATTAGGTCACATGAGAAAGGATTGTCCTCTTCTAAAAGAAAGAAAAGAAAAAGATTTCAAGAAGAAGGGCTTCACGCCCAAGAAGAAATTCAAGTTCAAGAAGAGAAAGGCCCTTTAAGCAACTTGGGATGACTCTGATTCATCCTCAAATGATGAAGAAAATTCATCAAATGAAGTTATTCCTGAAGAAGAAGCTTGTTTAGGCCTTATGGCACTTTAAGATGAGGTACCAAATCTTCCTTATAATGAATTACTTAATGCTTTTAATCAATTATTTTCAGTGTTTAAGCGTTTAAAAACTAAGAACAAGAATGTTAAATCTGAAAATTAGTCGTTTAATTATGAAAATACTAATTTTGTTTGAGAAATTCTCTCATTGAAAAGATTGATGTTCTTGAAAATGAAATGATCTTATTGAAAAGAATCAGTTGATTAATTCGAAGTTTACTTCTGTTAGTAATAAAAATCAAATGCTTGTTGAACAAAAATCTTTTCTTACGACTTAAGTGCATGTTTTGAAAAAGCAAATTACTTCCTTAGAATCAATTATTCAAAATTTGAAAAAGGATTTTGAAGTGTTATGAAATGATCTTTGCAAGCATACAAAAGGAAAAGAAAATTTGGATAACTTTATTGGAAATCAACGTGCATGCAATAATAAACATGGAATTAGTTTCTCTTATTCTTCAAGTTCTTCTAAAGATAATGACTATTTGCTTAGTCAAAAAGTTGAATAAGGAGTAACTCCCATGCAAAATAAATGGAAGAAATCTAACCCCCATGGACCCAAAAAACAATGGGTTCCAAAATCAATTTTGAATAGTTGTTTTGTAGGAATGAAAGAAGTTGATTGTGCAAGTTAGACTTTCCATATAGATAAAGGCAATATCAAGGCTATAAAGAAGTCACCCTCTCATTTTGTAGGAGAAGATAGAAGGAAATGGGTGATGGACAGTGGTTGCTCCAAACATATGATAGGAAATCCAAAATTATTCAAGGAACATACATTTAAGAAAGGAGGTACCGTGACCTTTGGAAACAATCACAAAGGCCACATCATTGGTTCAGGAACTATTGGTAGAGGTAATTGTTCCTTTAGTCATGTAATTTTAGTTAAAGGTGTCAAGCACAACCTCTTGAGCATTAGCCAATGTTATGACCTGATTCCCGAATCCCTACGAGACACGAGAATCAGACTGACTCGACTGATCCCAAGACCCAGTCGTCCAACGAGAAAGTAACCAAAAGAGCAGTAAAATAAACCACATTCACCATGTATATAACTAGCAGTAACAAAAGTACAGCAGTAAAGAAAAGAACTACTACAGTACACACCACCACAACAGTAGAGAATTAAACAGGTACATAAACATGATGCTTACAATAAAAGAGTATAGTGGTAACAGAAAATACTCACTACAACAGAAGAAACGGTACAGTAGATACTACACAAGTAAAACTACTGGGCTCTACTAGGCCCAGTACCCTCTGCAGCCGCCGGCTCTGGCTGCTCAACACCTGGTCCTGAAAAGGTAACAAAGCTGACACGTCAGCGAAACGCTGAGTAGAGTGGCAACAAAAAGCTAAGAAAAACAGTAAGGTGGACAAGTAGCTGTTATTTTTTAATCTCTTTCTTTATTTTTCCATTTACTCATTCTTGAATTATTCCTCAAATCTTTCTCTTCATCTCAAATGTTCCTCGTGGGAACGATCTTGATTGCAGTCTTTTCCGAAAAGTAGAAGTAGCACATGGTGCTCTCCTGGCCGGGAGAGTCCCTCGTGGTGGTCCTATTCTCAGTCAACCACCCCAAGGTCACTGACAGATGTAACAGTGACTACGGCACGCGCGATAAACGTACGAGTAGCTACCCCGCACTAGCACGCGATCAGTCGTTTCCGTTAACGGGTGCGCCCCAAAGCATAGCACGAAACCAGTATAGGGCAGAGCCCTCTCAGTAACAGGGGTCTAGCCCCTCCACAGTAACCAAACAGGGGTCTTGCCCCTTCACAGTCTGCGCACCCTCACCTGACTACCCTAGTTTGCCCAGTGGGCGTAACAAGTCGATGTAGGAAGGCTAGCAGAACCCCAGGGCCCGTGGGGTGGCTAGTTCTCTCCCTACACTAGTAGCTCTCCCCGGTACTGTGTACGCGAGGGCCAAAAGTAGGTACAAAGTGGCTAGACCTAACCTCGGGTCCCTGGGGCGGCTAGCTCCGCTCTGCACTAAACAAGGGGGACGGTCGCTCTCCTTAGTACTATGTACTCAAGGGCCAACTCACTTCCTCAATTCTATTCCATTCTCTTCTCAGGAGCTCTACTCCTAATTCCCCGTAGGGTTCATGCTCATATTTCTTTAACTCAGCTAATTTAGGTTTCATCATTTCAGCTTTATTTTCATATAGCCCATGTTCTCAACCGCTAATATTCATTCATAAACAAGCAACTGTTATCCAATTACAGGCAATTTTCATTTTTCTTTCTACTTTTCCAAGACTACAATTTATATATTCAAGACATTCGTTTTGGTGTTCTGTTCCTAGGATTCATGCCACACCCTAGGATCTATCATTCAATCTAGTTTTTCAGTCCTAGGATTCATGCCATACCCTAGGATCTATCATTCAATCTAGTTTTCCAGTCCTAGGATTCATGCCATACCTTAGAATCTATTAATTATCTCACAAGTGCATAATTATTGATAAACAATTAAAGGGAGCCACTCTACCCGCAAAATCGAGAGTACTGGGGGCGTGATCGGCAAGTCCGTGCGCCTCCGCAACCCCGAGAGCCGCAACGAAAAGGGGTCCTAACACAAGGATCAAACACAAGGAACTACTCAGAATAGGATACAAATACTGTAAACAAGTAGAGGAACTAATTATGAGAAGAACGAAACTTGAAACATGGAAAACGGACTTCAAACGGACCCTAAACGGGTCAAAAACGACAAGTCTGCCCCAAATCAGATGTCTGGAACATCCCCCAGACATCTTAAATGATGGTTCAGGTCATACCTTGTTTCTGCGCGGTTCTTCAGACGTCCAGAATCCTGCTAAACCGTCTAGACTTAGTTCCAGACGTCCGACTGTCACTCCGGACATCTGGAGACCCTCTCCGCCGTCTAGTGCTGTGCCCAAACGTCCGATCTGTGTGGGAGGGCATGCCCTTACGCCTTCCCAAATGAAACCTGCACGTGTATGTAACCGACCTCAACACAAAAATGAGGCAGAACCCTTTGGTGGAACGGCTTGCATGGCCATACATGCGAAAGGAAGAAGAAATGGAATATCGTACCTTTCAGACGTCTGGATCTTCCTCCAGACGTCTCCCGCGTCGTCTGGACCTAGGTCCAGACATCTAATTCTGGGAAATTTTCCCAGAATCAGGACCTCCTCTCCCTCTGCCTGCTGCTCACGACCGTGCCGCACCGTGCTCGCCTGCTGCCTGAGCTGCAGCAGCACCTCCCCAGCTCCACGCTCCCGCTGTGCACCCACCGGTCGGCCCTGGCTGCTCCGGCGAGCTCGCACTCTCGTGCTCTAACTCTTCTCCCTCTCGCTGCAACTCCTCCTCCCCACGCACACATGGTAACAGCTGCTGCCCTCGCCCTCTCACTCTCACATGAACAGGAAGAAGAAGGAGACGGTGGAGTGATGGTGAGGGAGAGGAGAGGGGGAGGTATTTGAAGGCACCGTGTGGAGAGAGAGAGAGGAAGAAAAGATGCACCTGCAGGATAGGGAGGAAAGAGAGAGAAGAAAAGAGGGCGGCGGGTCAGTCTGCACGTGCATGCGTGCAAATGCGAAATCGTACGCAGCAAAAATTAACCCAGACATCTGACCAGACATCTAGGAAGGCTTCCAAACATCTGACCAGACGTCTGGACCAACTCTCAGACGTCTTAAAAGACGTTTGATGCTGGGGTCTTAACAACATAACAAACTCAGAGGAAGTTTCATCCCCGAAACTTGCGCTAACTAGGGTGCAGGAAAGAACGATGTATGCATAACAAACTCAAAGAGGACCGAAGCCGATCCGAAAAGACATACCCTCAAAAAGCTCCTAGTACCGCTCCCGCATTGCCACCTCAGGCTCCCAGGTAGCCTCCTTGTACCGCTGGCTTCTCCACAAAACCTTCACCAGGGGTACTTGCTTCCGTCTCAGACTGCGGACGGCTCTGTCGAGAATCCGCACTGGCCGCTCCGGGTAGGTCAGGTCGTCACCCACCTCGACGCTCTCGTGACTTAGGATGTGACTAGAATCGGCAACGTACTTCCTGAGGTTGGACACATGGAACACGTCGTGCACACCAGAAAGGTGGGGAGGAAGGGCAAGCCTGTAAGCAACGGGTCCAACCCGCTCCAGGACCTCAAAGGATCCCACGAACCTCAACGCGAGCTTCCCTCTCACCCCAAACCGCTGCAGGCCCTTCATGGGCGAAACGTGAAGGAAGACGTGGTCCCCAACCTCAAACTATACCTCTCTGCATTTCCGATCTGCATAGCTCTTATGTCTGCTCCTGACAATGCGGAGTCTCCTGTGAATCTGCTCGACCACCTCCTGATTCTGCCAAATCAGCCTGGGGCCAACCTCCCACTTGGTCCCCACCTCAACCCAACTCAAGGGTGCCGTACACCTCCATCCGTACGGAGCCTCGTAGGGGTGCCATGCCGATGCTCGAGTGATAACTGTTATTATATGCAAACTCCGCCAGGGGCAAGTGCTCCTCCCAAGAGCCATTCCAGTCCAGTACACAAGCACGCAAAAGGTCCTCAAGTGTCTATATCGTGCGCTCAAACTTTCCGTCCATCTGGGGGTGGTATGCTGTACTGAACCTCAACCGCATCCCCACGGCCTGCTGAAACTCAGCCCAAAACTGGGACGTAAAGCGGGTATCTCGGTCGGATACGATCTCCCGCGGAACTCCTTATAGACGTACCACATCGCGGATATACCTCTATGCCAACTGTGCTGGTCCCAAGGTGACTCGGATCGGCAAGAAACATGCCGTCTTTGTCAATCTGTCAATGATTACCTAGACTACGTCGTGTCCTCACTGGGTAACAGGTAAGCCCACCACCAAGTCCATGGTGATGCTCTCCCACTTCCACTCTAACACTGGAAGTGGCTGTAACGGCCCTGCAGGCCTCTGATGCTCAGCCTTCACCTGCTGCACACTAAACACCACTGTACGAATTCACCCACATCCTGCTTCATCCCCCTCCACCAAAAGTCGCATCTCAAGTCATGGTACATCTTTGTGTTTCCGAGACGTATGGTGAATCTAGAACCGTGTGCCTCGGTCAGGAGCTCTCTCAACAGCTCCTCATCTCTGGGAACGCACAAACGTCCCCTCATGCGCAGCACCTGGTCTGTAAAAGAGAAGTCCCCAGGGTCTCCTAACAGTACTCTGTCACGCAAGGACTGCAAGTACGGGTCGGCCATCTGCCCTATGATGATGCGATCTACCAGCTCTGGCCTCGTCTATCTCATCACAGTCACTGCCCCACAGTGCCCCCGTAACTCTAGGGGTCGCCAACTGCCCATCTCCTCCAAGAGGCTCCAACTCTGCACCTGTAAACTGGCCAAGTGTGCGGGCGCCTTCCGGCTCAAGGCATCAGCCACCACATTGGCCTTTCCCGGGTGGTAGGAAATGCTGCAGTCATATCCTTCAAGAGCTCCAACCAACGACTCTGTCTCATGTTGAGCTCCTTCTGATCAAACAGGTATTTGAGGCTCTTGTGATCTGTGAAAATCTCAAAGGTCTCACCGTACAAGTAGTGCCTCCAGGTCTTCAGCGCGAAGACTACAGCTGCCAGCTCCAGGTCGTGGGTAGGGTAGCTATGCTCATGGGGCTTCAATTGCCGTGAAGCGTAAGCGACAACGTGACCCCTCTGCATGAGCACACCCCCTAACCCCTGCAAAGAGGCGTCCGTGTACACAACGAACCCGCCACTATTGTCTGGGATGGTGAGCACAGGAGCCAAAGTCAGCCTCTCCTTCAGCTCCTGAAAATACGCCTCACAGGTGTCTGTCCAAGTAAAGGGCACGTCCTTCTGGGTCAACTGTGTCATAGGACGTGCAATCTGTGAGAAGCCCCTGATAAACCGCCTGTAGTAGCCTGCCAGTCCCAAGAAACTGTGAATCTCAGTGACCATATGCGGTCTCTCCCACCTGAGCACTGCCTCGACCTTGGCTAGGTCCACAACCAAGCCATCCCCGGAGATCACATGACCTAAGAAGGTTACCTCCCTCAACCAGAACTCACACTTGCTGTATTTAGCGTACAGCCTCAGTCATCTCAGTGTGTCCAAAACCATCCGCAAGTGCTATCCGTGATGCGTCTGATCTCGAGAATAGATGAGCACATCATCAATGAATACCACCACGAACTAGTCCAAGTACGGTCTAAACACCCGGTTCATCAAATCCATGAAGGCAGTGGGGGCATTGGTCAGCCCAAACGGCATGACTAGAAACTCGTAGTATCCGTACCAAGTGCGGAAAGCTGTCTTGGAGACGTCTGCCTCCTTGATCCTCAACTGGTGGTATCCAGATCTCAAGTCGATCTTGGAGAATACCGTGGCACCTCGCAGCTGATCAAACAAGTCATCAATCCTCGACAGTGGATACCTGTTCTTGATGGTGACCCTATTCAGCTGTCGGTAGTCCACACAAAGGCGTAGGGTACCATCCTTCTTCTTTACAAACAGTACCGGGGCTCCCCAAGGAGATGCACTGGGCCTCACAAAGCCCTTCTCCAAAAGATCCTGCAACTGAGACTTGAGCTCTCGCAGCTCAAGTGGTGCCATCCTGTACGGTGCTGTGGAGATGGGGCTGGTCCCCAGTACCAATGAGATCTCAAACACAATCTCACGCTCGGGCGGTAGTCCTCGCAACTCGTCTGGGAACACGTCGAGGTACTCTCTGACCACCGGGATACTTTGGAAGTCTGCCACAGGGCTGGGCTCTGCCACCACATAAGCTAGGAAGCCCTCACACCCCTGGCTCAAAAGTCTCGCCGCCCGAAGTGCAGAAATGCACCTGAAGCCTCCATCCACTGGCTGCCCGTGGAACTCGAAAGAAGGCAACTCCGGTATGGAGAAGACGATCTTTCTCTCAAAGCAGTCCACCAAGGCGTGGTAAGCGGACAGCCAATCTATCCCCAGAATTACGCCAAAGTCCTCCATCTGTATCATAATCAGGTCAGCGGGAAGGTTGTGTCCCCCAACACTGACCTCGCAACCCGTGTATATCTCCTCAGCTACAAACAGCTGACCACTCAGACCTCTGATCACGAATGGATCCTCTAATAGCATACAGTCCTGCCCCAAACTAACTGCGAAACTGGTAGCGACAAAAGAGTGCGTAGCGTCGAAATCGAAAAACGTGTAAACGAGTCTGTCGAAAATGAAGCCATACCTGCCACCACTTATCCTGAAGCTCTGGCATCCCTGTGTGTCAAGGTGTTGATACGCCCCTCAGCCCTAGGTGCGGACGAAGCAGCCACACTCTGCGTCGGACGGGTAGCAGCTGGCCAGTACCCTCCCCGTGACTGTTGTCCTCCTCCTCGTGCCTGGAAACCACGGCCTCCTGCTCGCCCTCCAGTGCTCGGCGCAGGAAGCATCTGCTGACCTCCTGCCCTAGACGAGCAGTCCCTCCTGATGTGGCCCAGCTGGCCACACTGGTAGCAAAGGGGAACTCGACTCCCGCCCTCAGTGGGTCCCTACTGTTGGCTAGGTGAGGGTCCGGTGCTAGCAGCTGGCCCCTGTCGGGGGCCCCCAAAGGCCACTGATGGCCCTAGAAAACTTGACAGCTCTCCTGCGGGTGCCATGTGTCTCCTCTCTCGTCGGCCCTATGAGAAGTCTGGCTGTTAGGGCCTCTTCTGCCTGCTGTCAGTATCTCGTGCAGATAGGTTGGTCTCTTCGTATGTCATAGCTGCCTCCACCACCCTCGAGAACGTAGGCAACTTCAGGGGTTTGACATACCCCCGAATTGCAAGCCGGAGCCCCTCGGCGAACCTCCAAAGGTGCTCCTCCTCAGTGGCCACTGCTGTCGCTGCGAAGCGAGAGCTCCAGGAAACGCGTGATGCACGCGCTCATGGTTATCGTCCCCTGGCGGAGAGTGTGGAACTCCCGCCTCCTCTCGTCCTTCCACGTCTGGGGAAAGTACTACTCGCAGAAGAAGGTGACGAACCGGTCCCAGGCCGGCTCGTCCCTCTCCTGTCCCCTGACCGCCCTCCACCACCTATGTGCTGCGCTCTCCAGCTGGTACGTGGAAAACGCCATTTGGCACTCCACCGGGGGGCGAAGGGTGTCAAAAACCTTCTCGATCTACTCAAGCCAATCCTCCGCCTGGATCAGGTCTTCATCCTCCTTGAAGGAGGGGGGCTTCAGCTTCTGGAACTGTCCGAAAAACTCAAAGTGGCGCTGAAGTGGAGATGTTGGTGCACCTCCAGGTAAAGAAGCCTTGTGGTCGGAAGTACCGAAGGAAGGTGGGGGAGGTGGAGGCCCATTGTAACGAACGCGTGCCCCAGACGTCTTTTAAGACGTCTGGGAGGTGGCCCAGACGTCAGACCAGACGTCTGAGATCACATCCAGACGTCTGACCAGACGTCTGGGATCGTTTCCAGACGTCTGGAAATCAATTATTTTCGACACGCGCGGGTCGTCTGCGCGCCTGAGTGCGCAGACCGCATATTCGCTTATTCTTCTCTCTGCGACTGCAGACGCCACTGCCGTGCTCCCTCTCTCTCCTCCTCGCGCGGCCTTAAAAAGACCACGCCTCCCCTCGCTTCCGTCGCCTCCACCCCTTTACTCTTCTTCCAGTGAGCGAGTTAGAGAGCGGGCGCGGGGTTGCTGCGGCGGCGACGGCCGCAGTGAGCGCAGAGGGGGTGCTGTGTGCGAGAGCGGTGCTCAGCCGTGAGGGCGAGCTCGCCGGGGCTGCCAGGGCCGGCCGGCGGGGAGTGCAGCTGAACGACGCGGGAGGCCTGTTGCGGCTCGAGCAGCAGGGCACGAGGTGCGACACGGGCGGCGTCGCGAGCGGAGGGCGAGTCATACCTTGGTTCTGCAAAAATTTCCAGAATCAGATGTCTGTGCTGATAGCCAGACGGCGGGGTCGACGTCTGGAAGACTGTCCAGACGTCTGAAAGGTGAGCTTTTCGTCTTCTTCTTCCTTCCTGTCGACTGACCGTACTGAGGGAGGGAGATAGGTGTGCGCAGGCTCGGTGATTCGCCATCCAACACGAATCTGACGTCTGGTTGTAGTACCAGATGGCGAGAGTGACCTCCAGACGTCCGGGGTGACCATCGGACGACTGGAAACTAGGCCAGACATCCCCGCAGGCTTCTGGACGTCTATGAAACCACGCAGAACAAGGTAATTCTCTGATCCACTTTTTAAGACGTCTGGAAGAAGTTCCAGATGTCTGATTTTACACAGTTTCGTCATTTTCGACCCGTTTAGGGCCCGTTCGGGTTCCGTTTTCCGCGATTCGAGTTGCGTTCTTTTCGAAATTAATTCCTCTACCCGTCTACAGTAGCTATACACTGTTTTAAGACACTCCTTGTGTTTGATCCTTGTGATAGGACCCCATTCCGTTGCAATCTCGGGGGTCGCGAAGGCACGCGGGATTTCCGACCACGCCCCCATTACTCCCGTTGTACCTGGTAGAGTGGCTTTAAGTTATTAAGAAAATCTGTTAAATTATGGAACCATAAATAGAACCTAGGACATTGCATGAATCCTAGGAATGAGAAATAGATGGAATGATAGCTGCTAGGTGTTGCATGAATCCTAGGGCTGGAAAACTAGATTGTATGATAGATCCTAGGATATGGCATGAATCCTGGGATGGGAAAACTAGTGGAATGTATAATATTGTTGTCTTGGAAAATGGAAAGAGATATAAAGCTGCCTGTAATTTGAATTAACAGCTGCCTGTTGTGAATAAATAACGTGGTTGAGAACATGGATTGCAAGAATGTGAAACTGGAAAGTGAAACCTGGATGTTTGAGTAAAAAGGATGGAACCCTACGGGGGAATTAGGAGTGGAACTCCTGGAAAGAGAAAGGAATGGAACTGAGATGCAGTTGTGTACTGTCTCTTGGGTACGTAGTACCAAGGGAAGTACCTGTACCTGTTTAGTGCAGAGCGGAGCCAGCCGCCCCAGGGACCCGGGGTTAGGACTGGCCACTCTGTACCGACTTGCTGGCCCTCGCGTACATAGTACCGAGGAGAGCTACTAGTGTAGGGAGGTACTAGCTACCCCACGGGCCCCGGGGTTCTGCTAGCCTCCTACACCGACTTGTTTAGGCCCACTGGGGCAAACCAGGGTAGTCAGGCGAGGGTGCGAAGACTGTGGAGGGGCAAGGCCCCGGTTTGGTTACTGTGGAGGGGTTGGACCCCTATTATTGAGAGGGCTCTGCCCTGGACTGGTTCCGTGCTGTGCTTTGGGCGCACCCGTTAACGGAAACGACTGACCGCGTGCCAATACGGGTTAGCTACCTGTGCGTTTATCGCGCGTGCCGTAGTCACCGTTACGTCTATCAGTGACCTTAGGGTGGTTGACTGAGGGTAGGATCACCACGGGGGACTCTCCCAGCCAGGAGAGCACCACGTGCTACTTCTACTGTTTGGAAAAGACTGTAATCAACATCGTTCCCACGAGGAACATTCGAGATCAAGAAAAAGATCTGAGGAATAAATGAAATAGTGAGACAATTGAAAGATGTGAATAAAGAAAGTAATGGAACATAACAGCTACTGTACACTCTACTGTTGTCTTTAGTTTAGTTGCCACTCTACTCAGCGTTTTGCTGACGTGTTACAGTCGTTACCTTTTTCAGGACTAGGTGTTGAGCAGCCAGGGTCAGCGGCTGCAGAGGACGCTGGGCCGAGTAGGGTCCAGTAGAGTTACCACTGTCTCTTGTACCTCTTTTTGTTACGTGGTAGTGAGTAGTTCTTGTTTCCGCTGTACTTTCTTTACCTGCAGTTCAAATTATATTATGAATGTTGTTCTACTATTGTGGTGGTACATACTGTGGTAGTTTCTTTCCTTACTGCCGTACTTTCTTACTGTTAGTTATATTCATGCTGAATGTGGTTTATTTTACTGCTCTTTTGGTTACTTCCTCGTTGGACGACCAGGTCTTGGGATTAGTTGAGTCGGTCCTGTTCTCGTGTCTCGTAGGGACTCGGGAACCGGGTCGTTACAAGATGGTATCAGAGCAAGGTCGTCCCGAGAAGTGAATCAACTGACTGGAAAATAACCAATTCACATGTCTATAGCTAGAGTAGCCACCACAACATATCTCTTGACATGAGCTCTTAGACGTTTTCGTTAGGTATTGTTCCGTACTGACGTATTTCGTTGTTTCGCGTCTCCTTGTAGGAGATGCCTCGTCGTGTAACTAGGAGGGTGGGCCGCGGGCGCGGCCGAGGTCGGGGCCCGAGGGATAGATGTGTCGGGCTTGGAGTACATACTACCCCTCCTCTTCTCCTGAGCATACCGTCTCCGGACCTCGTCCAACTAATTCGAGAGGTGGTTCGTGAAGAATTTCAGCTTCCATCCACATCGCCACCCCCTCCTCCCCCTTCCGAGCGTACGACAGGGGAGTTGGTGGTGGAACGAGATTTCCGCCGTCACACTAGGCGTGTTAGGAGAACTCAAAGGAGACACGTGGCGTCCGCAGGAGAGCCGTCACGTTGTGCAGGGCCATCAGTGGACTTGGGGGGCCCTCGATAGGGGCCAGTCGCCAGCACCGGACCCTCGTCTAGCCGACAGCAGGGACCCACTGAGGGCGGGAGTCGGGTTCCCCTCTGTTACCAGTGTGGCCAGCCGGGCCACATCAGGAGGGACTTCCCATCTAGGGCAGGAGGTCAGCAGATACTTCCCGTGCAGAGCACTGGAGGACGCGCAGGAGGCCGCGGTTCCCAGGCGCGAGGAGGAGGACAGCAGTCGCAAGGAGGGTACCGGCCAGCACCTACCCGTCCAACACAGAGTGTGGCTGCTTCGTCCGCGCCTAGAGCTGAAGGGCGTATCAACGCCTTGACACACAGGGACGCCAGAGCTTCGGGATCGGTGGTAGCAAGTATGGTTTCAGTTTCTGGCAGACTCGTTTACACGCTTTTCTATTCCGGCGCTACGCACTCGTTTATCGCAGCCAGTTTCGCAGTTAGTTTGGACCAGGATTATACACTGTTAGAGAATCCGTTCGTAATCAGAGGTCCGAGTGATCAGTTGTTTGTAGCTGAGGAGGTGTACACGGATTGCGAGGTCAGCGTCGAGGGACATAGCCTGCCAGCTGACCTGATTATGATACAGATGGAGGACTTTGGAGTGATTCTGGGGATAGATTGGTTGTCCGCTTACCATGCCTTGGTGGACTGTTTTGAGAGGAAGATCGTCTTCTCCATTCCGGAGTTGCCTTCTTTCGAGTTTCACGGACAGCCAGTGGACGAAGGTTTCAGGTGCATTTCAGCACTTCGGGCGGCGAGACTTTTGAGCCAGGGGTGTGAGGGCTTCCTAGCTTGTGTGGTGGCAGAGCCCAGCCCTATGGTAGACTTCCAGAGCATCCCGGTGGTCAGAGAGTACCCTGACGTGTTTCCAGACGAGTTACCAGGACTACCGCCCGAGCGTGAGATCGAGTTTGAGATCTCACTAGTACCAGGGACCAGCCCCATCTCCACCGCGCCATACAAGATGAAACCGCTTGAGCTGCGAGAGCTCAAGTCTCAGTTGCAGGACCTTCTGGAGAAGGGTTTCGTGAGGCCCAGTGCGTCTCCCTGGGGAGCCCCGGTACTGTTTGTGAAGAAGAAGGATGGGACCCTACGTCTTTGTGTGGACTACCGACAGCTGAATAGGGTCACCATCAAAAACAGATATCCGCTGCCGAGGATCGACGACTTGTTTGACCAGTTGCGGGGTGCCACGGTGTTTTCCAAGATCGACTTGAGGTCGGGATACCACCAGTTGAGGATCAGGGAGACCGACGTCTCCAAGACAGCTTTCCGCACCCGGTACAGACACTACGAGTTTTTGGTCATGCCGTTTGGGCTGACCAATGCCCCCGCTGCTTTCTTGGACCTGATGAACCGGGTGTTTAGACCGTACTTGGACCAGTTCGTGGTGGTTTTCATAGATGATGTACTCATCTATTCTAGAGATCGGATGCAGCAGGGACAGCACTTGCGGATGGTTCTGGACACTCTGAGACGACGCCGGCTGTACGCCAAATTCAACAAGTGCGAGTTCTGGTTGAGGGAGGTGACCTTCTTGGGTCATGTGATCTCTGGAGACGGCTTGGCGGTGGACCCAGCCAAGGTCGAGGCAGTGCTCAGGTGGGAGAGACCGCGTTCAGTCACTGAGGTTCGCAATTTCCTGGGACTGGCAGGCTACTACAGACTATTCATCAGAGGATTTTCGCAGATTGCGCGTCCTATGACACAGTTGACCCGGAAGGACGTGCCTTTCGCTTGGACCGACGCCTGTGAGGCGTGTTTTCTGGAGCTGAAGGAGAGGTTGACCTCGGCTCCCGTGCTCACCATCCCTAACAGTAGTGGCGGGTTCGTTGTGTACACAGATGCCTCCTTGCAGGGGTTAGGAGGTGTGCTCATGCAGAGGGGTCACGTTGTCGCTTACGCTTCGCGGCAACTGAAGCCCCATGAGCATACCTACCCTACCCATGACCTAGAGTTGGCAGCTGTTGTCTTCGCGCTGAAGACCTGGAGGCACTACTTGTACGGTGAGACCTTCGAGATTTTTACTGATCACAAGAGCCTCAGATATCTTTTTGACCGGAAGGAGCTCAACATGAGACAGAGACGTTGGTTGGAGCTCCTGAAGGACTACGACTGCAGCATCTCCTACCACCCGGGAAAGGCCAATGTGGTGGCTGACGCCTTGAGCCGTAAGGCGCCCGCAAGCTTGGCCAGTCTACAGTTACAGAGTTGGAGCCTTTTGGAGGAGGTGGGCAGTTGGTGACCTCTAGAGTTACGAGGGTACTGTGGGGCAGTGACGGTGACACGGCAGACTAGGCCAGAGCTGATAGACCGCATCATCACAGGACAGATGGCCGATCCGTACTTGCAGTCTTTGCGCGACAGAGTACTGTCAGGAGACCCAGGGGATTTCTCTTTCACAGACCAGGTGCTACGCTTGAGGGGACGGTTGTGCGTTCCCAGAGACGAGGAGCTGTTGAGAGAGCTCCTGATTGAGGCACACGATTCCAGATTCACCTTACATCCCAGAAACACAAAAATGTACCACGACTTGAGATGCGAGTTTTGGTGGAGACGGATGAAGCGGGATGTGGGTGAGTTCGTGCAGCAATGCTTAGTGTGCCAGCAGGTGAAAGCCGAGCATCAGAGGCCTGCAGGGCCGCTCCAGCCGCTTCCAGTGCCAGAGTGGAAGTGGGAGAGCATCACCATGGACTTGGTGGTGGGCTTACCTGTTACCCAGCGAGGACACGACGCAGTCTGGGTAATAGTGGATAGACTGACGAAGACGGCGCGATTCTTGCCGATCCGAGTCACTTTGGGACCAGCACAGTTGGCAGAGAGGTATATCCGTGATGTGGTACGACTACACGGAGTTCCGCGGGAGATCGTATCCGACCGGGATACCCGCTTTACATCCCAGTTTTGGGCTGAGTTTCAGCAGGCCTTGGGGACAAGGTTGAGGTTTAGCACGGCTTACCACCCCCAGACGGACGGACAGTCTGAGCGCACGATACAGACACTTGAGGACCTTTTGCATGCCTGTGTATTGGACTGGAGGGGCTCTTGGGAGGAGCACCTGCCCCTGGCAGAATTTGCATACAACAACAGTTATCACTCGAGCATCGGCATGGCTCCCTACGAGACTCTGTATGGACGGAAGTGTACGGCACCCTTGAGTTGGGTTGAGGTGGGGACCAAGTGGGAGGTTGGTCCCAGGTTGATCCGGCAAAGTCAGGAGGTAGTTGAGCAGATCCACAGACGACTCCTCACTGTCAGGAGCAGACAGAAGAGCTACGTGGATCGGAGATGCAGAGAGGTGCAGTTCGAGGTTGGGGACCACGTCTTCCTTCGTGTCTCGTCCATGAAGGGCTTACAGCTGTTTGGGGTGAGAGGGAAGCTCGCGCCGAGGTTTGTGGGGCCCTTTGAGGTCCTGGAGCGGGTTGGACCCGTTGCTTACCGGCTTGCCCTTCCCCCACAGCTTTCTGGTGTGCACGACGTGTTCCACGTGTCCAACCTCAAGAAGTACATAGCTGATTCCAGTCACGTACTGAGTCACGAGAGCATCGAGGTGGGCGACGACCTGACCTACCCCGAGCGGCCAGTGCAGATCCTAGACCGAGCCATCCGCAGTTTGAGACGAAAGCAAGTACCCCTGGTAAAGGTTTTGTGGAGGAGCCAGCGGTACGAGGAGGCTACCTGGGAGCCTGAGGCGGCAATGCGGGAGCGGTACCCGGAGCTTTTCGCGGGTACGTCTTTTCGGACCGGCTTCGGAACTCTTTGAGTTTGTTATGGTTAATTGGACATCTTTTCCCGCACCCTAGTTGGCGCAAGTTTCGGGGATGAAACTTCCTTTGAGTTTGTTATATTGTTACGAACGCATGCCCCAGACGTCTTTTAAGACGTCTGGGAGGTGGCCCAGACGTCGGACCAGACGTCTGGGATCACATCCAGACGTCTGACCAGACGTCTGGGATCATTTCCAGACGTATGGAAATCAGTTATTTTCAACACGCGTGGGTCGTCTGCGCGCCTGAGCGCGCAGACCGCATATTCTCTTATTCTTCTCTCTGCGGCTGCAGACGCCGCTGCCGTGCTCCCTCTCTCTCCTCCTCACGCGGCCTTAAAAAGACCACGCCTCCCCTCGCTTCCGTCGCCTCCACCCCTTTACTCTTCTTCTTCCAGTGAGCGAGCGCGAGAGCGGGTGTGGGGTTGCTGCGGCGGCAACGGCCGCAGTGAGCACGGAGGGGGTGCTGCGTGCGAGAGCGGCGCTCAGCCGTGAGGGCGAGCTCGCTGGGGCTGCCAAGGCCGGCCGGCGGGAAGCGCAGCGGGCACGGAACGACGCGGGAGGCCTGCTGCGGCTCGAGCAGCAGGCGCACGAGGTGCGACGCGGGCGGCGTCGCGAGCGGAGGGCGAGTCATGGCCTGGTTCTGGAAAAACTTCCAGAATCAGACGTCTGTGCTGATAGCCAGACGGCGGGGTCGACATCTGGAAGACTGTCCAGACATCTGAAAGGTGAGTTTTTCGTCTTCTTCTTCCTTCCTGTCGACTGACCGTACTGAGGGAGGGAGATAGGTGTGCGCAGGCTCGGTGATTCGCCATCCAACACGAATCTGACGTCTGGTTGTAGTACCAGATGGCGGGAGTGACCTCCAGACGTCCGGGGTGACCATCGGACGACTGGAAACTAGGCCAGACGTCCCCGCAGGCTTCTGGACGTCTGAGAAACCACGCAGAACAAGGTAATTCTCTGATCCACTTTTTAAGACGTCTGGAAGAAGTTCCAGACGTCTGATTTTACACAGTTTCGTCGTTTTCGACCCGTTTAGGGCCCGTTCGGGTTCCGTTTTCCGCGATTCGAGTTGCGTTCTTTTCGGAATTAATTCCTCTACCCATCTATAGTAGCTATACACTATTTTGAGACACTCCTTGTGTTTGATCCTTGTGATAGGACCTCGTTCCGTTGCAGTCTCGGGGGTCGGGGAGGCATGCGGGATTTCCGATCACGCCCCCATTACTCCCGTTGTACCTGGTAGAGTGGCTTTAAGTTATTAAGAAAATCTGTTAAATTATGGAACCATAAATAGAACCTAGGACATTGCATGAATCCTAGGAATGAGAAATAGATGGAATGATAGCTCCTAGGTGTTGCATGAATCCTAGGGCTGGAAAACTAGATTGTATGATAGATCCTAGGATATGGCATGAATCCTAGGATGGGAAAACTAGTGGAATGTATAATACTGTTGTCTTGGAAAATGGAAAGAGATATAAAGCTGCCTGTAATTTGAATTAACAGCTGCCTGTTGTGAATAAATAACGTGGTTGAGAACATGGATTGTAAGAATGTGAAACTGGAAAGTGAAACCTGGATGTTTGAGTAAAAAGGATGGAACCCTACGGGGGAATTAGGAGTGGAACTCCTGAAAAGAGAAAGGAATGGAACTGAGATGCAGTTGTGTACTGTCTCTTGGGTACGTAGACCAAGGGAAGTACCTGTACCTGTTTAGTGCAGAGCGGAGCCAGCCGCCCCAGGGACCCGGGGTTAGGACTGGCCACTCTGTACCGACTTGCTGGCCCTCGCGTACGTAGTACCGAGGAGAGCTACTAGTGTAGGGAGGTACTAGCTACCCCACGGGCCCCGGGGTTCTGCTAGCCTCCTACACCGACTTGTTTAGGCCCACTGGGGCAAACCAGGGTAGTCAGGCGAGGGTGCGCGGACTGTGGAGGGGCAAGGCCCTGGTTTGGTTACTGTGGAGGGGTTGGACCCCTGTTACTGAGAGGGCTCTGCCCTGGACTGGTTCCGTGCTGTGCTTTGGGCGCACCCGTTAACGGAAACGACTGACCGCGTGTCAGTACGGGTTAGCTACCTGTGCGTTTATCGTGCGTGCTGTAGTCACCGTTACGTCTGTCAGTGACCTTGGGGTGGTTGACTGAGGGTAGGATCACCACGGGGGACTCTCCCGGCCAGGAGAGCACCACGTGCTACTTCTACTTTTTGGAAAAGACTGCAATCAAGATCGTTCCCACGAGGAACATTCGAGATCAAGAAAAAGATCTGAGGAATAAATGAAATAGTGAGACAATTGAAAGATGTGAATAAAGAAAGTAATGGAACATAATAGCTACTGCACACTCTATTGTTGTCTTTAGTTTAGTTGCCACTCTACTCAGCGTTTTGCTGACGTGTTACAGTCATTACCTTTTTTAGGACCAGGTGTTGAGCAGCCAGGGTCAGCGGCTGCAGAGGACGCTGGGCCGAGTAGGGTCCAGTAGAGTTACCACTGTCTCTTGTACCTCTTTTTGTTACGTGGTAGTGAGTAGTTCTTGTTTCCATTGTACTTTCTTTACCGGCAGTTCAAATTATATTATGAATGTTGTTCTACTGTTGTGGTGGTACATACTGTGGTAGTTTCTTTCCTTACTGCTGTACTTTCTTACTATTAGTTATATTCATGCTGAATGTGGTTTATTTTACTGCTCTTTTGGTTACTTCCTTGTTGGACGACTAGGTCTTGGGATTAGTTGAGTCGGTCCGGTTCTCGTGTCTCGTAGGGACTCGGGAACCGGGTCGTTACACCCATCCCCTCCCCTGCGTCCAGCGCCATGTCCGTCGCGTGGTCCCACAGAGGACTCCCCCTCCGCAGCCCCAGGGAGAGGCACTCGTGGCGACGGGTGGAGCTCCTCTCGCACGATGTCCCGTATCAGCTGGGCGAGATCCTAGGCCTGAATGCCCAGGATCAGTCGCTAGTCCACTGAGGCATCGACCTCAACGCGCCCACCCCTCCGACCTCGTCCTCTGCCGCACCCGCGGCCCGCCCCGCTACCTCCTTGTCGAGGCATCTCCTGCAAGGAGATGCGAACATGGAACAGAAAAAGACGTCAATACGAATCGATATCTAACGGAGAAGTCTAAGAACAGATGTCAAAAGATACGTTGTGGTGGCTACTCTAGTTACAGGCATGTGAATTGGTTATTTTCCAGCCAGTTGGTTCACTTCTCGAGACGACCTTGCTCTGATACCATCTTATTACGACCCGATTCCCGAATCCCTACGAGACATGAGAATCGAACCGACTCGACTGATCCCAAGACCCAGTCGTCCAATGAGAAAGTAACCAAAAGAGCAGTAAAATAAACCACATTCACCATGTACATAACTAGCAGTAACAAAAGTACAGCAGTAAAGAAAAGAACTACTACAGTACACACCACCACAACAGTAGAAAATTAAACAGGTACATAAACATGATGCTTACAATAAAAGAGTACAGTGGTAACAGAAAATACTCACTACAACAGAAGAAACGGTACAGTAGATACTACACAAGTAAAACTACTGGGCTCTACTAGGCCCAACACCCTCTGCATCCGCCGGCTCTGGCTGCTCAACACCTGATCCTAAAAAGGTGAAAAAGGTGACATGTCAGCGAAACGCTGAGTAAAGTGGCAACTAAAAGCTAAGAAAAACAATAAGGTGAACAAGTAGCTGTTATTTTTAATCTCTTTCTTTATTTTTCCATTTACTCATTCTTGAATTATTCCCCAGATCTTTCTCTTGATCTGGAATGTTCCTCATGGGAACGATCTTGATTGCAGTCTTTTCCGAAAAGTAGAAGTAGCACGTAGTGCTCTCCTGGCCGGGAGAGTCCCCCGTGGTGGTCCTGCCATCAGTCAACCACCCCAAGGTCACTGACAGACGTAACGGTGACTACGGCACGCGCGATAAACGCACGAGTAGCTACCCCACACTGGCATGCGGTCAATCATTTCCGTTAACGGGTGCGCCCCAAAGCACAGCACGGAACCAGTATAGGGCAGAGCCCTCTCAGTAACAGGGGTCCAGCCCCTCCACAGTAACCAAACAGGGGTCTCGCCCCTTCACAGTCCGTGCACCCTCACCAGACTACCCTGGTTTGCCCAGTGGGTCTAACAAATCGGTGTAGGAAGGCTAGCAGAACCCCGGGGCCGTGGGGTGGCTAGTTCTCTCCCTACACTAGTAGCTCTCCCCGGTATTGTGTACGCGAGGGCCAAAAGTCAGTACAAAGTGGCCAGACGTAACCCCGGGTCCCTAGGGCAGCTAGCTCCACTCTGCACTAAACAAGGGGGGACAGTCGCTCTCCTTGGTACTCTGTACTCAAGGGCCAGCTCACTTCCCCAATTCTATTCCATTCACTTCTCAGGAGCTATACTCCTAATTCCCCGTAGGGTTCATGCTCATATTTCTTTAACTCAGCCAATTTAGGTTTCATCATTTCAGCTTTATTTTCATATAACCCATGTTCTCAACAGCTAATATTCATTCATAAACAAGCAACTTTTATCCAATTACAGGCAATTTTCATTTTTCTTTCTACTTTTCCAAGACTGCAATTTATATATTAACGACATTCGTTTTAGTGTTTCTGTTCCTAGGATTCATGCCACACCCTAGGATCTATCATTCAATCTAGTTTTTCAGTCCTAGGATTCTTGTCATACCCTAGGATCTATCATTCAATCTAGTTTTCCAGTCCTAGGATTCATGCCATACCTTAGAATCTATTAATTATCTCACAAGTGCATAATTATTGATAAATAATTAAAGGGAGCCACTCTACCCGCAAAACCGGGAGTATTGGGGGAGTGATCGACAGGTCCGCGTGCCTCCGCAACCCCTAGAGCCGCAACGGAACGGGGTCCTAACACAAGGATCAAACACAAGGAACTACTCAGAACAGGATACAAATACTGTAAACAAGTAGAGGAACTAATTCTGAGAAGAATGAAACTTGAAACGTGGAAAACGGACTTCGAAGGGATCCTAAACAAGTCAAAAATGACAAGTCTGCCCCAAATCAGACGTCTCGAACATCTTCCAGACGTCCTAAAAGATGGTTCAGGTCATACCTTGTTTCTGCTCGGTTCTTCAGATGTCCAGAATCTCGTTGAACCGTCTGGACATAGTTCCAGATGTCCGACTGTCACTCCAGACGTCTGGAGACCCTCTCCGTCATCTGGTGCTGTGCCCAGACGTCCGATCTGTGTGGGAGGGCATGCCCTTGCACCTTCCCGAACGAAACCTGCACACGTACGCAACCGACCTCAACACGAAAATGAGGCAGAACCCTTCGGCGGAACAGCCTGCATGGTCGTACACACGAAAGGAAGAAGAAATGGAATATCGTACCTTTCAGACGTCTGGATCTTCCTCCAGACGTCTCCCGCGTCATCTGGACATAGGTCCAGACGTCTGATTCTGGGAAATTTTCCCAGAATCATGACCTCGCCCTCCGCCTGCTGCGCACGGTCGTGCCGTGCCGCGCTCGCCTGCTGCCTGAGCTGCAACAGCACCTCCCCAGCGCCACGCTCCCGCTGTGTGCCCATCGGTCGGCCCTGGCTGCTCCGGCAAGCTCGCACTCTCGCGCTCTAACTCTTCTCCCTCTCGCTGCAACTCCTCCCCGCGCACACACGGCAGCAGCTGCTTCCCTCGCCCTCTCACTCTCACGCTAAGGGGAAGAAGAAGGAGACGGTGGAGTGATGGTGAGGGAGAAGAGAGGGGGAGGTATTTGAAGGCTCCGTGGGGAGAGAGAGAGGAATAAAAGATGCGCCTGCAGGATAGGGAGGAAGGAGAGAGAAGAAAAGAGGGCGGCAAGTCAGTCTGCACGTGTATGCACGCAGATGCGAAATCGTACGCCACAAAAATTAATTTCCAGACATCTGGGAAGTCTTCCAGACGTCTGACCAGACGTCTAGACCAACTCTCAGACATCTTAAAAGACGTTTGATGCCAAGGTCTTAACAGCCAAATATGTGACAAGGGATTTTCTATTTTATTTACATTAAGTGTTTTAAGATTCTAGATGAAAATGAAAATGTTTTTTTAAAAGGAAAAAGGTATAAAAAATATCTATATTGTGATTATTAATAAAAATAATACTTATAGTTGTCTGGTTGCATCTAGTAATGAAGTTTCTTTATGGCATAAATGTTTAGGTCACTTACACATGAGACACGTAAATAAACTTATTAAGTACAACTCAGTCAAAGGTTTACCTAATAAGAAGTTTAATGATCTTACTACTTGTGATGCTTGTTATTCATAAAGTTTCTTTTAAACCTAAAATTGTTGTTTCAACTATTCAACCTTTGCAATTGTTATACCTAGATTTGTTTGTACCTACTAAGACTGAAAGTTTAAATGGATGTCATTTTCATTTTGTAATTGTAGAAGATTATTCACATTTTACATGGGTTTTTTTTTTGTAACAAAAAGACCAAGTGTTTAATTTTGTTAAGGCGTATTCAAAATGGATACAAAATGAAAAAGGATATATGATTAGTAAAATTCACTCTGACCATGGTGGTGAATTTGAAATTAATATTTTTCTCCATTTAGTGATGAAAATGGAATTACTCATGAATTTTCTTTTCCTCTTACATCTTAAAATCAAGTTGTAGAATACAAAAATCATACTTTAAAAGAATGTGCGAGAACCTTATTTATTGAATCCGGTCTTCCAAAATATTTCTTGGATGAAGCAACAAACACTACTTGTTATGTTTTGAATTGAGTTTTGATTAGACCGATTTTGAATAAAATGTCTTTTGAACTCTATTTTGATCGTAAACCTAAAATTAGCTATTTTAAAATCTTAAGTTGCAAATGCTTTGTATTAAATACAAAGGATAATTTAGATAAGTTTGAAGCAAAAGGTGAAGAATGTATTTTTATTGGTTATTCTACTCATTCTAAAGCTTATCATGTTTTTAATAGGAAAGCTTTAATTGTTGAAGAAACTCTTCATGTAAGATTTGTTGAAGATCCATCTTCTTCATTTCAAGAAATTGACAATGAAGAAGATGATGATGAACAACCTTCCATTAATGTTTCTAATATCATGAAAAATAATGTTCATGATCTTCCTAAGGATTAGGCCTTCAATAAAGATCACCCTAAAGAGTTAATTATTAGAGATGTTGGAACAAGTGTAAAAGCATGTGAACAACTCCTTAATAATAACTTTACTCTTAATACTTTTGTTTCTTAACTAGAACCTAAAGGAATTAAAGAAGCTTTAGATAACTCATCTTGGAATTAAATCAATTTGAAAGAATCAAGTTTGGGATTTAGTTCCACTTCCAAAAAATAAATTAATAATTGGAACTCGTCGAGTTTTTCGTAATAAATAAATGAAGGTTAATAATGCACATTTAGTAGCACAAGGTTATAATCAACAAGAATGTATCAATTTTATGAAACTTATGAACCAGTTTTACAATTAGAATCAATTTGTATGTTATTAGCTTTTGGTGCTCACTTTGGTATTACTTTATTTCCAATGGATATTAAATCTGCATTTTTGAATGATTTTATAAAATAAGTTTACATAAAATAACCAACAACTTTTGAAATTTTAAATTTTCCAAATTACATTTACAAATTAAAGAAAGTTTTGTATAGTTTAAAGCAAGCACCGAGAGCTTGATACGATCGATTTAAAAATTTCCTTCTTGCATCATATTTTCAAATGGGAAAAGTTGATACTACACTTTTTCTTAAACATTTAAATTATGATATCTTGATTATTCAAATATATGTTGATATAATTTTTAGATCTACTAATACTTTTCTTTGTCAAGAATTTTCTAAGACTATGCAGGGAGAATTTGAGATGAGCCTTATAGGTGAACTCGAATAATTTTTAGAACTTTAAATACATCAATCAAGTGATAGAATATTTATTCATCAAATTAAGTATACTTAAGATACTCTCAAAAAGTTCGACATGGAAAATTCAAAGGTGAAAGATACTCCTTTTTTTGCAATTATTAATTTGAACTTTTATAGTCAAGGTAAATAAGTAGATTCAACAAAATGCAAAGGTATGATTAGTTCACTTCTATATTTGACTTCTAGTCAACTTGATGTTATTTTTGCAATATGTTTATGTTTTAGATTCTAAGTTTCTCCCAAAGAATCACATTTAAATGTTGTTACGAGAAATTTTTGTTATTTGAAAAATTCTCCTGCACTTAGATTATTTTATTCCAAGTCTCCAACTTTGAAACTTTCAGCCTATAGTGATGTTGATTATGTAGGAATCAAAATTGATGAAAAAAATACAAGTGAAACTTGTCGTTTTATGGGTAATTCTTTAGTTTCTTAGTTTTCTAAGAAACAAAATTATGTTATTTTATCAACTACAGAAGCTAAATATATCTCTGGTGCTTTAGCTTGTTCACAACTTTTATAGATGAAACAAACCGCATTTGACTTAGGTTTGACATTTTCTGATTTCAAATTCTTTGTGATAATATTAGCACCATTAATTTATCAAAAAATCATATTCACCGTTCATGTACTAAACACATTGATGTCAGACATCATTTTTTACATGATAATATTCTTAAACGTGAAGTATGAATAGACTTTATTAGCATACAAGAATAATTAGCTAATATCCTTACAAAACCCCTTTCATTAGATAAATTTACTTAAATTAGAAGAAAATTAAGTATTTGCACACTTATTGAAGTTAGTTAAACAAATTAAAACCTTACTTGTGTTCAATAAGAAATTAATTAAATGATTAATTATTTTTGTTCTGTTTTTGCTAATCAATTAATTAGTTCTTTTTATATTTAAGATTTCAAACAGACGGTACCTTCATCTTTCATATCGATTCCCTTCCTTTTATATCAAAAGTCGCATCCCTCCATCCACAACTGTCCTCCCATAACTCTCTTCAATAACTTCCCTCTCCCACCAACTCATTAACCGCTCACCTTATTAACTGCCCGCTTTCGATCAAACAATAAAAAAACCTCGTTCTTTTTACTAACGACGCTACTCCTATCCCCAACACTCCTTCGCTCTTGCCCTCTCCTGCTGTTGCAAGGTATTCTTCCTCCTCTCTTTTGCTTGTATTTTTTTTGTACGTGGATTTATATCATACTCCTATCTTCTTCTTTTTTTCTCGTAGATTGGAAAATATAAAAGTTAACATAAAAGTTGATATACAGCAATATAAATGTTATCCAAACTCACATCATTCCTCTTTATGCAAAAAAATACTAAAGCACATGGTGGGATCCACCACTGTTGAAATTAACAACAAACCACTTTTATACGTAGACAACCACTCAAATCACCTTCGAAACAACTTTACACAGGTATAAAGATTACACAGGTGCAATCTTACTTTTAACTATTTTCCACCAGTGCAATTGCTAAATTCTAAACCTTAAGGTGAAAAATCACATTTCATATATGAAATCACTTTCCATAGGCCCTAAACCCTAAATCCTAAACTCATAGGTTAAAATCACTTTACACGGATGCAAAATCACATTAGACAAGTCAAACCACCCTTGGAATAATTTTACATCGATGTAAAATTAGATTGCATCGGTATAAAGTTACCTTAGAATAATTTATCACCGGTGTAAAATCCTTTTGCACCGATGTAAAATCACCTAGAATAATTTATCACCAATGTAAAGTAATTTATCATTTGTGTAAAATTATTTATCATATGTGCATTTTAGGTTAAAATTATGTGGTGATTTTTTTAAATGTGATGAAAATCACTACGTAATAAATTTTACCTTCTTTATTTATTTACATTAAATATCAATTATTAAGTGAGTGCACATTCTCAATATTACGTGAAATATAAAAATAATATCCACAAATTTCTCCCAATCACCTTTTACAACTGTACCTATATTTTCCTACTTATTAACTTTTTTTTGTTTATTATTGCTGTGTCAACCAATCCTTCTTTTGATAATCAATCGTTGTTTGTTTTCTTTAAAGAAAAAAAACTAATGAAATATGTACGTTATTTTTCTTTTTTTTTTTCCTGATTTCATCGATCTCCATGACCTCCCTGATTACCTCCTCTCTTAGATGCCTCCGACCACTAGATCCGGCAAGAAATCCATCAATCATGTTGAGGACTCAATTTAACGTTCCTCCAACTTTTCCACTCCCTCATCCCCACTAGAGCAAATATTACCGGGAAACGAAATTTTCGTTAGCCTTGAAGCTGTGAAGTTCTTCTCACGTATAAGTCAAGCAAAAATCATTGGTCATTGCCCTCTCTTGTTTGATCGACTTACCAATGTTGATGACGTCACCATCAAATCACTCTTTGATGCTCAACATTTAACCATCTTTCTCTCCCCTAACTTTTTGGCTGGCCAAGATATCAAAGGTTTCTATCCCCAGGTGATCTGTGTCTTTTACGCCAATCTCAACCAATTTAAGTCCCCACCTTTTCGATGTCTTCAATCGAAAGTCGAGTCTTGCATGTTCATGCTAAATTCATTTATTATTTCTGAGATTGTTAAAACTGATCTCTCTGGCCCAACTGTTGGAAGATTTGGAGGAAAGCAATACTACTGAAGATGTCCACCAATCTTTAGTTCTTCCTTAGTACCACAACTAGCCCTTTACAAGTTTCTCCACAAGTAAACTCACTCTCTTGGCTCATTTTCTTGGACAAGTACTTGATTGGAATATTCTTGGTAAAATAGGCGACTACAACCATTGGCCTCCCCACACTGCCATCTTGGTTTATTACTTTATGCACAAATTCAAGGTTCACTAGCCAAAACTTATCCTTGGTCATAAGATTGATGATCATTCTAATTCACTACATTTTGGCTCTCTTTTGTCTCATGTTTTTCATTTTTATAAGATGAAACTCAACTTCTACCAACTTGAGACATCCAACCTCTATGTCAATCGAACCACTCTCCTTCGCGTTAAACAAGCTACCTCCCTCTATCTCGATCATGAAGCCTTTGATGACATGCCAGATGATGCAAGTCCTTACGCCATCCCTACTGAAATCTCGACCATCTGTATAATCTTGAATGGGATTATATGAGAAGTGATGAAACTCACCCAACGTACCTTAGTGGAATCGATCTACTTCTTCAATGACAAGATGACAACCACAAACTACTAGCAAAAGCCTTGGATGGCATGCAACGTCAATTTGATTGTTTCAAAGCCAACGTGAAGAAAGATTTGAAGTCAATTAAGAACACCCTCAAGAAGCCCTAATATTAGTTCTCCTAGTTAATTTTCTTTTGCACTTAAGTTGTTAGTTTCAGACTTTTGTGTGTGTTATGTTTGCTTAATTCTTTTTTATTTTATTTTGGTTGGTACTTAGCTATGCACCTCTTTGTGTTGATTGCTACTTCTTGTTACGATGCACTTTGTGTCTATTTTGATGTTATGTTCTTATTTCTCTTGTGTTTCTCTTTTTTTGTTGCTCTTTTAATTCTCCATGTTATCTAGCTTATATGATTCTTCTCCCTCATTTTTTTTTTGAAGTTTGTCAGAAAGGGGGAGAGAAAAGAATAAAGAGAATGATGCATCTACTTATAATTTTCATCTTTATTTACCTTGCTTCAATTCTTTTTGATAGGGAGAGTTTATCAAAATTATTTCATCAAACATCAAAAAAGGAGAGATTGTTAGTACATTAGTACTACAAAACCTTGTTTTGATGTTTCACAAAAAACATAATTATTATGTTATTTGTATTTCATTCTTGAATTACAGGATTATCATTATATAGTTTGATGAAATACAAGTTGGATACTAGCTCAAGAAGCTCTCCAAATATCAAGATGAAGGTTGTTCCTAATTTGATTTAGAACTTCGTTAAAGTGCTTTACTTGCATAATCATTTCAAATTCATGTTATTAATCATCTGATTAATTGGAACAAGAATCATAGTTCCTCTAATTATGTGTTTAATTAGCGTGATTTCAGTAAAAAAATTGCCACGTTAGCTTTTATCATTTTATATCTTTATGTAATCTATTTAGAAGTCTTCTAGAAGTTTATTCGAGCACATGTTGCTTATTTAGTTTGAATCTTTTCATTTTATATACATTATAATCACTTATGATCATTAATTTAAAAAATAAATAACCGAAGATTAGTTATTAGGTATATCCCAAAAATTAGTTGCATAATTAATTCTAGCAATACTTTTATTAATCGACTAATTTTTTGTAATGAGTTGTCACTACAAATTTCATAATTGGTTTTCGTATCCAACAACTATTTGAACATTTGTAGCTCAACATTCATGTCTCCGTGTAGACCCTTAGCACTTCTATAAATACTCGCTTTGGTTCTTCACTAAAACAACATCATCATATACAAACATTCATTCTCAACTCGAAAATTATTCAAGAATTCATCATTTGCAAAAAAGCTCTTTCTCACGTAAAGCATTATGTTCAAAAGGCTCTCACAAGTGTCTTTAGCTATCTTTCAACTTCTATGCATCAAGGCTCCACTTCAAAGGGAAGTTCTTCAAAAGAAGTAAAACTCTATACTCCTTACTTTCAAGTGCATAATTTCTACACTCTCAACGAAAGTTATTTTGGACTATATTTGATTAGTTTTGAACATATACTTTCACGCCGCGCTAACTCATATTGGCTTTATAGGATTGTTGTAAACATCAATTTTTTTATTCTTATTGTTGCTAGGTTTTCTTGTGTGGAATTCCTATTCTTCCTGAAAAAAAGAACAAAATTACTTTCTTGTGAGTTGTACAAGAAAGTGGTTGATGTAATTGAGGCATATAACCTTCGTTCTCAAGTGATATTATTTAGTGGATTTCTTGAGTGAAGCAAGTGGAAAAATCCTTGTTGGGAGATAAGGTAGAGGTTTTTCACGGTTGAAGGGTTTCCTATCTAAATATTGTGTTCAATTGTGGTTTACTAAATTGTACATTTTAAGGCTCAATTTTATTTGATATTTGTTATTTATGCACAATTCACCCCCCTCTTGTGTCATTTTCAACCCGCAGTTTAAGCGTGCGAACAAGGCTCTAGCTCATGCACAGATGTTGCACGTGTATCCCGTGCTAGCCAGTCGCACACGCTCTCTCCTTGTGCACCCACCGGCCACTGAACCTACCTAGCACACTTATGAGCACAGCGCACATGAGATCCTTGCTAGACTAGTCGCCCACGTGTGTATCACATGCCCAACTCAGCCATCGGTGCCCAACTCACCCCTAGCACGCACTCCACATGCAGATTTTGCCTGTGTGTGCTGCTCACACGGACCCTGCGTGCAGTAAGGCCATTTTTGGTCGGCCACCACCACTTACTTCACTTATAAATACCCATCCATCCCTCCCCTTAGCAAATGATCCAAGCCTAATCCCTCTTAGCTTCCTAGAGAGTTCTAAGAGCCCTTTGGAGGTCCTATTCTCCACTTCAAGGCATGTCAAGGCCCTCCGCTAGCATAGCAACTCCAACTTCATCCTCCTTCATCCAGCTTCATCCTCTTTCACCGAGCGTCATTGCCACCTCCTTGTCCCCATCCATAGGCTTGAGATCACCCAGTTGCCTCTCCACTTGTCCTTGACTCTTCTAGCTCCATCCTCCTTCGTCCGGCTTCTTCCTCCTTTGTCTGAGCGCCAACCGATTCTCCATCTCTCAACAACCATCTCGGGAGACCCTTATCACTCTCTTCCTTTTATGTGCTTTGCAGCTTAGTTTTATTTTGTTAGAATTTTGTAATTGACAATTATTCTCTCTCTCTCTCTCCTTCTCACTCCTTTTAGTGTAATTATTTATACCTTTTATTCTTAAATAAAATTCCAAGCTACTTTCGCATATCATTTCTCCATTCTCACATTCACCTCGTTTCACACCATTTTTGTGACTCTATCTACACCCATTCACTTACACTCACATTTTCCACTCTAGCTTTATTTTCAAAAATCTATAAAAATCATAAAATTGAAAAATACCAAAAATCAATAAACTCACACGGAATTTTAATAGTCAAATGTCGCATCCATGTGTTCAACACAGACTCAACATCCAGTAAATTTTATTTAATGTTGGATTTTCGTAACAACTACAACAACACATTTCAAATCAAAATCTTAAGCTGCATAAAATTTCTTAGTCAATTAACCATGGAGGTACACTGCCAAACTTGTACAATTATTAAATAGTTTTCTGTGGTTTATTTGACATACTTTGATTGACTTTTGGGTTCATTTTTTGTCTCTTGAAAATGTTTTAAATGATCCCTATACTTTCTTGATGTACCACTTAATTTAAGTGATATTAGAGCCTTAATTAAACAAGGTTTTATCCCTAAAAGTTCTGAATCACAAAGAATAGTGGAATAGCTTGAAGGCACTATCAAATGATTTAGAAGTTTGCCTAACTAGTCAAGTGGTGATTATCCATCTAGTTAGAAAGATATTAAGGTTTCTATCTAGTGATAACAACATTATGTTGGTAATATTCCATGCATAATTTTGTTATTTTTTAGTCATTTTATGAATAGATATTTATATTAGCTTGATATTAGGCCTAAAAGAATAATTTTCTAATTAATTTATTTTTATCTTGCAAGAGGATTTAAGATTGAATTATTAAAGAGATGGAGCCATAAAGGACTTGGGCATATGAATTCTGAATTTTAAAGGTTGAAGAGATCAAAGGAATTTCAAATTACATTTATGAAAGATGAATTATGGAGGAGACACCATTTCTAAGTCCATTTTGCATCAATTTCAACCTTGTTGGGCCTAAAACTCCACTTAAGCACACCTAAACCCTACTTCGTCCACACCATTCTTCCTCCAACTCCCATTCTATATGGGGTGCCACTCCTCATCCTACCATAACCCATGGTCATCTCATTTCTCTCCCTCTTTGCCCTTTCCCAGCCCACCTTTCCCATGAACACCTTATGGAAGACTTATAGAAAAAATTCCAAAAACTAATTAGGAAACCTTGATAGAGAACCCTTAACACCTCCACTCAACAATATGCTGTCAATCAACCACCTTGTGACAACCCGAGTCTTACCAAGTGATAGAACCCGAGTGGTGATAAACGCAGTTTATCATCATTCTTATACATTAAAACAAACCTAGCTCCTAGGATTTTAACTCCGCAAATAGGTTTTTAGGCTGCATTAGGCATGAATTAGATTAGGCATGCATTTTACATTTTATTGTCTTTTTGATATGTTTGTTTGAGTGTTAGGGTTAAACAAGATAATCAGATCCCCAAAACCCTGGCACTTAGAAAGGCAACTGATGAAGGAGAAGCTCAAACCAGTTGGGACTCAGCCTAATCCAGCTCATCATAATTGGATACCAACTCAGTTGAATTAGGGTTAGCTCATCTTAGATCTATTCAGCTCATTTCAGCTGAATGGTAGCTCAAGAGAGTTCATATTAGCTCACCTTAGCTCAAGTCAGCTCAGAACCAACTCAACTTAGTTGAGTCTAGCTCATCTCAACTCCCATCAGTTCACTGGGAGCTCTAGCTAGCTCAGTTGAGTTGACTGGAGTCTACCTCAGCTCAGGTCCAGCTACCGCCACCTCTACTCAACTCAAGCCAACTGAAGATGACTTCACCTAACTCAGGCCAGCTCAAGTCCAACTCCTGGGGACTCCTCTTAGCTACACTTAGTTGAGCTAAGCTACCTTAGCTACTCCAGCTAGCTAGGTCCTCCATGGGAAGATCAGATCTAGCTCACCTCAGCATACCTTAGTAGAAGACAACTTACTTTAGCTTGGCTTAGCAGCTAGCAAAGAACTAGCAAGCTAAGCCAGCTAAAGTAACTCTTTGCCATCTTCTTCAGCAGCTACCAGCTCCACTTCAACTCCAGACTTCTCTTCTTCAGCTCCTTTACTCAAAACCCTAGCTCCAATTGCCTACTCCTCTACTCTACTACTAGCTAAGCCCAAGCTCCCTTGGCCATCCACCACCTACAACCTAACTCCACCTCACAACCTAACTAGTCCACCTAAGCTATCTACTTATTCCTACTCCAACTTGGCACCACCACCATCACCACCCTTCACCCCTCAACAACCACCAAAAGGCACCAACAAGGTGGCGCCAAAACCACCATAACCACCTCCATGTTGTAGGATCTGTAAATCACAAGCACACTAGAAAGGGGGGATGAATAGTGTGGGAAATAAAAATTGCAAGACAAAACAAACCATAAAAATAAAGGCACAAGATATATAGTGGTTCCCCTCACTTGGGTACTCCACTACCTAAGTCTCCTAACTTATGATTTTTAACCCGATTCCCTCAACTCATAGGGAATCAATTTACTAATATCAGAGGTAATTAACGGGTTACCTCAACCTAATTACAAGATATAAAAAGAGATAAAGATACAGGTGTAAGAAAAATGTAAGTAGTAGCTTACAACTATTTCCTAAGTCTCCAACAAGAATATTTCTTATAACAAGTATAACCAAATCTAACAAGAAAACTAAGCCATAAAACAAACGATTGAATACAGAAAAATACGATCACCTTTGATGATTTGTTGCAAATGGTGAGAGGCCTTGAAAGGTATGCAACAAACCAAACTCTTTTTCAGCTTGAAAATTGAGAATTGAAGGTGTAGGCAAGAGCATTATTCTTTTTTAGAGATGTGTAAAAACAACACTCAAAGAGTGCTTATATAGGCCACTAATCACCTCTTCCACGAATTCTAGCCGTTAGGGGTATTTTAGGAACATTAGAAATATGATTAATTGCAGACTAGCCGTTCAGACTGGTCACAATGGTTAGTTGGCATCGGTACTAAACTTTTGGTACTAGTACTAACTGCATCCAGTCAGTACAACTAAATTACTGGGTACCGGTACTCATTGTGAGTACTGCTACTTGTGACGCACAGACTTGGGTCCTGTGACCTACATTTACCGGTACTCATGATGAGTACCGGTACTTGTAACACACAGACTTGGGTCCTATGACCTACATGTACCGGTACTCATGATAAGTATCGGTACTTGTAAGGTCCAGGCAAAAACCTAGTTGACAAACTGTGACCACTTGATACCGATACTCATGATGAGTACCGGTACTTGATGTTCACAGTTTGGAACTTAGGTCCAAACCTATGCCTAGCAAGTACCAAAGATCATTAGTGTAAATCAATTAGAGAAATCCAATCTACTCTAGGCGACTTTGTTTTGAAAGAGTTGATTTTGAGTTAAGAACCGAGTAAATGAATGATATTCTGAATCCTAGTTATCTCTACTTTGATTTTAACACCTAGATTATGTTTTACTTGTTTGGAGACATACAAAAATTCTAAGATACAATAAAAACTAAAGTCTTCAAAACTTCTTCCTTCATGTTGCTTGCATCCACAGATTCTTTTGACCTGTAATTACTTCATAAACATATTAGATTTTAAAACAGTTTTGTTAACGCCAAAACACAGAAGAGAGATGGAACTAGGGTCCAACAATCTCCCCCTTTTTGATGTTGACAAAACAAACAAGATACTCACATTAAAAATAAACAGAGACTTAATAAGAGAAGAATAAAAAACTCCACAAGAGAGTAAAAAACCTCCCCCTCAAACTAAGCTCTCCCTATTTTAGATATGAAGTATCCATTCATTCATTTCATTTATCCCCCTTTTTGTCAAGCAAGAAAAAAAAATGAGCAAATGCCATAAAGCATGACATTATCAAACAAAGCATCAACTTTCATAACATGATAAAGTTCATGACACAAAAGAAATATTAAGAGCCATATAAGTTTAACAATCTTAAGAGTCATACAAGCAACAACAAGCTTACATACTTAAAAAAAAAAAACTAAACTAATTTCTACGACGTTTTCTAATAAATGGTTGTTCATCCTCATCATCATCATTGTCATTGTCATCATCATCGTTGTTGTCATCATTATCATCATAGTCGTTGCCGTCGTCGTCATCATCGTCATCTTCTTCATATGAAACATTTTCTTCATCTTTCGTCTCTTCTTCTTCCTCATCTTCATGGATAATAGGTTCTTTTTCTACTACAAAAGATGGATCTTGGAAGTGTTTCTGTCTCCTTTCACTGTATTCCGGAGGTGCTTTTGGTTGAGTCTGCTTCCTTTGTTTAGTTTGTTGAGTGGAAGATGCAACATATGGAGACTCAAGAGACATAGAAAGATCATGAAATTTGCATTCCATTTGACAGAAGGCAAAATTCATATTGGTTAAATTTTGACCAATATAATTGAAAGTGTTGATCATATACGGATCGGTGCCAGACTCATGAGATAGGTTCCTCCAAGGAGTTTCGGCTTCCGGAAAGGGATAGGTAATTGGGACAAAAGTCGAAGATGATTCAGGAGGTGGATGAGAAGAAGATTGAGCATTTGGATCAACTTCATCTTCTTCATCATCACTAGTAGATTCCTCTCTAGCGGGTTTCACTCCCATTTTCCGAAGAGTGGTCCATTTGAAATAGACCACTTTTCTAAGAGGAGTGAAATTAGAAAGGTCAATTTTATTTTTATGAAATATATGAGACACCAAGATATCTAAGGGTAAAGCCGATGCACGGTAATGAGGTCTAAGAAAGTGAATGAAAATCGTGTTCTAGTTGACCGAAAATCATGTAATGATAGCATAAATTAAGGGTAAAATGTCAATGGGAATTTTGTGAAAATCCAAATTTTTAGCCCTTAAATTCCATGCTAAGATACGAAAAAGAACACGAGCAAAAAGAGTCATGTTGGGGGCAACCAATGCTTTTCCCTGGCAATTAGGAAGCAATAGAGTTTCATGAATTTTGTGAGTAGGAAATTGCTCCTTAAGTGTGTTAAAAGGATGACCTTCATTTGGGCATTGGGTGATGGTTGATAAAAATTTAGGAGTAATGGTGATTTTTTGACCAAAAACTTTGGATGTTAAGACTAGATGGCCCCGATTTTCTTGTTCTTGGAGATTAGCAAAAAATAGACAATTAACATTAGGGTAAACTCCAGGAACATCAGCAAAAAATGACTCATTAAAGAAATGCATAAGATGTTGTTTGGAAAGACAGGTAGTAAACTCATAGATTTGAAGAGAAAAATCTTTCCACTCAATAGGCCTACAGTGATGGAGTTTTAGGCCTTTATACCAATCAAATTTGATTTAGCATCCTCATTGATGCAAAACTTGTGGAATACATCTTGAGGTGCTTTTCCCTTACTTTTAGATTTAGGTGCCATCTAAAAACATACAACAACAAGAAATAGGAAATACAATTAGAGATAAAGATAATTTCTTATCATTTGTTCATGTAACAACACATTTAGGCCTGCATGTACCGATACTGGTGATTGGTATCGATACTAGTTAGTTTTTGTCCCAACCAGAAATACGAGCTAGTACCGGTACTCATCTTCAGTACCAGTACCTGCTCTCTAAAGCAGGAACTGCTGCGCCCAGCGAGTGCCGATACAGATGATGGGTACCGGTACCATCTAGTACCTGATGAAAACATATTGCAGCAGCAGAAATGACGTCAAGAGAAAAAAAACATGATGTAGAATGACTCAAGGAAACAAGATTTGATGAGAAGAGGAGAATGTACCTAAGGTATGAAGATTGGAGATGATTCTTCTTTTTCTTGGCAAGGGCTTGGAGAGACTTGTGGTGGAACTAGGGTTTGGTTGTGATGAAATGAGGCAAGTGTTTGCACTTGACCTCTTTTATATGGGATGGGTCATGTACTTGTCACATGACCACTTAAGTGGTTGTGAGAAGAAAAAATTAACTTAGGTGTTGAAAAAAATAATGTAGTAAACAACCTAAGTTAAGCAACCAAATTGCAAACAACACCCTGATATTTCCAGACATATGGAAATATTACAATTTACCCCTCTTTTAGTAAACATGGGTAATTTGCAAGAAAGCCCTCAGGAATTTTCATAAATACAAAGTTCATATCAAATAAATTGTTAGATAAGAATCTCTTTTATTGTACAAAGTCCTAATTTTCTCCTTATAAAGCAGAATCTCTCTGCTGCAAGAGGTTTTGTAAAGATGTCTGCCAATTAGTTTTGAGTGTTAATGAATTCTAATTGAATAGAACCTTGAATTACATTATCTCTGAGGAAATGATGTCTAATGTCTATATGTTTAGTACGTGAATGATGTACCGAATTTTTGGATAGATTTATTGCACTTGTATTATCACATAATATCTTGGATTACGCAAAAATCAATCCAAAGTCGGACAAAGTCTATCTCATCTAAATGACCTGAGAGCAAGTGAAGTTGCAATATACTCTACTTCAGTCGTAGAAAGTGAAACACAAGTCTGCTTCTTAGAGAACCATGAGACTAGAGATTCTCCAATAAAATGACATGTGCCGCTTGTGCTCTTTCGATCTGTCCGACTCCCTACATAGTCTGCATCACTATAGGATAATAAATCTAAGGATTGTGCTTTAGGATAGAAAAGACCAAGGTCTTTTGTGCTGTTTAGGTATCTAAATATTCTTTTTACTGCATTAAAATGAGATTCCTTGGGTTCACACTGGAATCTCGCACATAAACATGTAGTAAAAAGAATATCAGGTCTAGAAGCTGTGAGATATAGTAGTAAACCTATCATTCCCCGGTATTTCTTTTCATCTACCCTCTTGCCGGATAAATCTTCACCAAGAGAAGTAGATAGAGCAATCAGAGTCTCTTTGCCATTTACATTTTCAAAGTCAAATTTCTTGAGAATTTCAAAAACATATTTTGTTTGACTAATGTAAATTCTTGTGTCTAATTGTTGACTTTGGAGTCCTAGAAAGAATCTGAGTTCACCCATCATACTCATTTCAAACTCAGTCTTCATAGTCTCACAGAAATATTGACACAGGGACTCCTTATTTGATCCAAATATATTATCGTCGACATATATTTGAACCAATAAGATGTCATTACCTTCTTCTTTTACAAAAAGAGTTGAATCAACAACTCCAATTCTAAAACCATGCTGAAGAAGAAAGGTCCTGAGCCTATCATACCAGGCCCTGGGAGCTTGTTTAAGTCCATATAACTCCTTATTGAGCTTGTATACATGCTCTGGGTGTGCTAGGTCCTCGAACCTGGGAGACTGAAGAACATAAACTTCTTCCTTAATGTAACCATTAAGAAAAGAGCTCTTGACATCCATTTGATATAGCTTGAAGTCCTTTGCACTTGCAAAGGCAAGTAGCATCCGTATGGACTCCAAGCGAGCAACAGGAGCATATGTCTCATCAAAGTCAATACCCTCCTGTTGGTTATAGCCTTGAACTACAAGTCTGGCTTTATTCCTAATCACTGAACTAGATTCATCCAATTTATTTCGGAACACCCACTTGGTTCCAATGATGGAATTACCCTCAGGAGTGGGTACCAAGTTCCATACATTATTCCTTGTAAATTGAAATAGCTCCTCCTGCATAGCTACAACTCATGATTCATCCTTTAATGCCTCATCAACTTTCTTGGGTTCAAGTTGTGAAACAAAAGCATTAAGGACAAAATCAGCTCTAAAATGAGATCATGTTTTTACAACTTGTTCAATATCACCAATAATCTGTTCTTGAAAGTGATCCTTATGGTGTACCCATTCTTTTGGAAGATCATGTACATTTCGTGAATCTTCTATTTTTGATATATCAATGAAGGGGGTATCTTCATCATCAGGATCTAAATGATTTGGTTCTGGTTCACCTAAGTTTGTTTCATCAAATGAAACATGTAGGGATTCTTCAATGACAAAAGTCCTTTTATTAAAGACTCGATAAGCTTTGCTTCTTATTGAATAGCCAATAAAAATGCCTTCATCACCTTTAGCATCAAACTTATCAAGTCAGTCACGGGTGTTTAATAAATAACATCTACTTCCAAATACCCTAAAATATGATATCCTAGGAGACTTCTCATAATAAAGCTCATATGGAGTTTTCTTAATAATAGGCCTTAAAAGTGTTCTATTTAGAACATAACATGCCGTATTAATGGCTTCTGCCCAGAAATATTATTAAAGCCCAAACTCCAAGAGTAAAGTTCGGGCGCATTCTTGTAGAGTGTGATTCTTGCACTCTACAACACCATTTTGAGATGGAGCCCGAGGAAATGAAAATTCATGGGTTATGCCAGAATTGACACAAAGACTTGAAAATTTTTCATTTTCAAATTCACCCCCATGATCAGTCCTAAGTCTAAGAATAGAGGATGATTTTTCCTTTTGAAGTCTTCGAATAAGACTTAGGAAGAAATCAAATGAGTCATCCTTATGTTTCAAATAGATGACCCAAGTGAACCTAGAGAAGTCATCAACAATAACTAGGCAAAATTTTGATCCATTTAGACTCTCAAATCGTGTTGGTCCAAATAGATCAAGGTGTAACAACTCTAAAGGTCGTGTTGTTGAAACTAAGTCTTTAGGTTTAAAAGAGGCTTTGTGCATTTTTCTGAGTTCACACGACTTGTACAAAACATCCTTCTTATAAGTTAGTTTAGGTAGGCCCCTTACTAACTCATTTTTGGCTAACCTATTAAGATGTTTGTGATTAATGTGACCAAGCCTACGGTGCCAAAGATCTACTTCAATATTGGAGGCAAGCAGACATTTTACATATTTCTCTTTTGAAATATGAAGAGCATAGATATTTTCATATCTAAAGCCTTCAATTAAAATCGTATTTGTTCCTTCTTTTAATATTTTAAATCCAACTTTAGTGAACAAAACATCACATCCATTATCACATATTTGACTAACACTAAGTAGGTTATGTTTTAAGTTTTCTACTAAAAGAACATTACATACCTGCTTAGAAAAGTTTCCTATTGTACCTTCACCAATAATGCGACAACGTTTGTTGTTGCCCAGATTGACATGTCCTCCATCTTCGATTTTGGTCCGTTTGATAAAGAGGTCAGAGTGTCCCGTCATGTGCTTGGAACACCCACTGTCTAGGATCCATTTGTCCTTTTTGACCTCATTTTCCGAGTTGTCGTTGTTTGCCATTAAGCAAAGATGTGCAACTTCTGTTTCTTCAGATTCTTCGGAAGATGATTCCGTGTCGGAATCACTATCATCCCAAGTTGCCTTGTATGCCTTTCTTAAAATCTTCTTTTTCTTTCGATCGAGTTCTTTGTCCTTGTTTTCTTCCTTCTTCTTCTTGATCATTGGACAATCTTTTCGTACGTGCCCCTTCTTCTTGCACTCAAAACAAATAATGTCATTTGAAAATTTATTGACTTTCTTACCTTGTTTTCGGATGAATCTTCTGAATCTTCTCATTAGAAGAGCAAGCTCCTCTTCTTCGTCGGAATTGGAGTCATCAAAGTCTGATACCTCCTTTAAAGCTTTGAAAGCAAGCTCCTTTTTCTTGCTTATAGATTTTTCTTCATTCTTCTTCATATTTTCCAACTAGACTTCATATACCATGAGGCTTCCAATTAACTCATCTAAGGAGAGAGTAGAAAGATCTTTTGCCTCTTGGATTGCTGTGGTCTTTGGAGACTAATCGCTTGTAAGGGATCTTAAGATTTTCCTTACAAGCTGCTCCTCCTTCAGCTTGACTCCAAGATTCTTCATTGGATTCACGATCTCTCCAAATCTTGTGTACATCCCTTTGATTGTTTCACCTTTTTGCATCCTGAAACACTCATATCTTTCTGTTAGAATAGAAATATGTGTTTCTTTAACTTTCCTTGTACCTTCATAGGTGACTTGCAATGTGTTCCATATCTCGCGTGCAGACTCGCATGCGGAGATATGGTTAAACTCTTCTCTTGATAATGCACAATAGAGTGCATTCATTGCTTTCGCATTTCCCGTGATCCTTTTCTTTTGTTCTGTAGTCCAGACAACACCTTCCTGTGGCTCCAGATCCATGTACTTCTCTTTGATAAGCATCCATGAGTCCTCATCCATGGCCTTGAGGAAGATTTGCATCCTCCTCTTCCAGTATCCATAGTCCATCCCATCAAAGTAGGGAGGATGTGTGGATGACTGTCCTTCGGTGCGCTTGACTGGAGATGCCATTGCGAAAGAGAATTGTTACTTCTTTTCGCAACCCGCTCTGATACCACCTATAGGATATGTAAATCACAAGCACACTAGAAGGGGGATGAATAGTGTGGGAAATAAAAATTGCAAGACAAAACAAACCACAAAAATAAAGGCACAAGATATATAGTGGTTCCCCTCACTTGGGTACTCCACTACTTAAGTCTCCTGACTTAGGATTTTTAACCCGATTCCCTCAACTCGGAGGGAATCAATTTACTAATATCAGAGGTAATTAACGGGTTACCTCAACCTAATTACAAGATATAAAAAGAGATAAAGATACAGGTGTAAGAAAAATGTAAGTAGTAGCTTACAACTATTTCCTAAGTCTCCAACAAGAATATTTCTTATAACAAGTATAACCAAATCTAACAAGAAAACTAAGCCATAAAACAAACGATTGAATACAGAAAAATACGATCACCTTTGATGATTTGTTGCAAATGGTGAGAGGCCTTGAAAGGTATGCAACAAACCAAACTCTTTTTCAGCTTGAAAATTGAGAATTGAAGGTGTAGGCAAGAGCATTATTCTTTTTTAGAGATGTGTAAAAAACAACACTCAAAGAGTGCTTATATAGGCCACTAATCACCTCTCCCATGAATTCTAGCCATTAGGGGTATTTTAGGAACATTAGAAATATGATTAATTGCAAACTAGCCGTTCAGACTGGTCACAACGGTTAGTTGGTACCGGTACTGACTGCATATAGTCAATACAACCAAATCACTGGGTACCGGTACTCATTGTGAGTATCGGTACTTGAGACGCACAGACTTGGGTCCTGTGACCTACATGTACCGGTACTCATGATGAGTACCGGTACTTGTAACACACAGACTTGGGTCCTGTGACCTACATGTACCGATACTCATGATGAGTACCGGTACTTGTAAGGTCCAGGCAAAAACCCAGTTGACAAACTATGATCACTTGATTTCGGTACTCATGATGAGTACCGGTACTTGATGTTCACAGTTTGGAACTTAGGTCCAAACCTGTGCCTAGCAAGTACCAAAGATCGTTAGTGTAAATCAATTAGAGAAATCCAATCTACTCTAGGCGACTTTGTTTTGAAAGAGTCGATTTTGAGTTAAGAACCAGGTAAATGAATGATATTCTGAATCCTAGTTATCCCTACTTTGATTTTAACACCTAGATTATGTTTTACTTGTTTGGAGACATACAAAAATTCTAAGATACAATAAAAACTAAAGTCTTCAAAACTTCTTCCTTCATGTTGCTTGCATCCACAGATTCTTTTGACCTGTAATTACTTCATAAACATATTAGATTTTAAAACGATTTTGTTAACACCAAAACACAGAAGAGAGATGGAACTAGGGTCCAACACATGTTGGCTCCACCTTTTCCCTCCAAAATCCCCTTAATCTCCACCCTACACCTTTCCTTAAAACCATCTCCACCATCCACCTAGGACCCCCTTCTAGAAACCCTATGTTAGCGCCAACTCAAGGGACACCACCACCATAACTACCCCCCCCCCCATGTGACCCATCATTTAGCGCCAACTATTCCTAACCCTAGGATCAACATAACCACCTATAACCACCACCTAAATACATATTAGCCATCCACCTAACCCACTCCTACTACCCCCCTCTCCACCTCTATATATACCTACCACATATCACCAAAAAAATCATCCTCCATTTAGTTAATTTCTACCCTACACCCACCATAACCCACGACCAAGGAAGGAGAAGAAGAAAAGAAGATTAAGGGGGCATCCTACCCGCCCCCTTGTTGCCTTCTTTCTCTTCTCTCTTCTTCCTTGTGCCACGCCAAGGAGGAGACTCTCTACATTAGGAGGATGGCCAGGCATTGGAGGAGAGATTAGGGTGGTGCACGCCCACCCTTGGAGGAGCAACAAAAGTGGAAGCTTCCACCTTGGAGGAGCATAGGGCGCGCCCCCTCCTTTTTGGGCTTGCCTGGGAAGACAACAACACCTTGGAAGAGCTGTTGAAGGAAGGAGTTGGAGATGCCCTTTTCAAGCCCAGGAACCACTGAGTTTGGAGCAAGGATCCTCCCCTCTTCACCATCATTACGGGAGGATTAATGCTTTTGTTTTTTTCTTTTTTAGTAGTAGAAGCATTCCACTACTAGGATTTCTTGTGTAAAACAATCATCCTTTTTAAATCAAGTTGCCTTCTTTCCAAATTTTTGTCACAATTGTTGTCCTTGTTTGTAGCACTTTTTCACTCCCCCCCCCTAATTACTCTAGGCTTCCACGTGCCTAGAGTAAGCTTAGGGAGAGGTAATTCTTGTCACTCTAGGGTTAGCTTGTAAGTGTTAGTCTCTTTCCCGCCAACAATTCACAAGTGCTCGTTATTTCAAAATAAAAAAATTATATAACCAAAATCGAAAAAAGAAAGGTGATTTCCCGTGTTCAAGTAAAAGACTTGATTTTACAAAAGTTGCCTCCTTGGACGACCCTAGATACCCCACTATCTAGGTTTAAAAATTTTAAAGCGATTGCGATTTTTGTGCGTTGCAACGACTAAAACCCTAATTTTACAAACTGCGCAAAAATCCGATCACATTTTGGCACCGTTATCGGGGAGGCACAACTTTGCTTTAATTATTTCTCTTGTTTGTTAAGTGGATCTCATCCCCTTGTCTCTCTTTCTCTCATGTGTGCAGGAATTTTAGGAACAAAGTGGGATTTTTGGAGCTTAAAGTATCTTTTCTTCCCGTGAATTAATTCAAGTTGGTAATCTTAAAATGGTCACACAATTCCCTAAAAACTATTAAAACACATTAAACTTGGCTTTCAGGATCTTAAACAATTATGTTAAGTGGAGTGGTTTCATTTAAAAATCAATTGGTTGCTTGTTTGCATCATTAAACACCACTCCACTTCAAGTGTTTGTAGTTTGATTTTCGGATCCAGACTTCTGTCTGGACTTCAAAAATCAATTCCCGACACCACAGGCCTCCTAAAATCTTGAAATTTCACCCAGTGATTCCAAATCAAGTGAGGAACATCTGTTCCAAATTTCAGAGCAAGTGGATTTGTATAAAATTTTTAAAATTCATGGATTGCAGAGGAGTCATCTCCTCTAATCTTCCTATTTTTCTTCTGTCTGCGAATTTTAGAAAATTTTAGACTCATCCAATTTTTGTGAAATTTAGCTTTCTGTAATCCTTGTGAAATTCTACACATCACATAAAATCACAAAAATTTTTTGTGGCCGGTGGTGGTACTGAAAAGTCTAAAATACCCTTGAGTATCATTTCTGGACTTTGACACCAGCATAAAGAAAAATTCTAAAAAAATATCAAAAAAATTCTTGAAATAACAAAAAAATATTTTTGGAATCCTTGTTTGATTTGACTTACAATAATGGTGTTTCTTGCCTTGTTTGGACCACTACTTAAAAAGAAAGCCTAAAATAAATTCACTGGTAGTAAAATTTTTGTCTTAGGATCAATTCAATTAGGGTTTCTTTTCAAACATTTTTGTCCCACAAATTAAAGGAAACTTATCTTCACCAATATAACCTGATTTCCTTTTGTTTGTGGAATTTCAAACTTGTTTGAGAACTTCAAAAAAGAAAACCATAAAACACATTAACCTAAATCAAATCCTAAAAGACAGAAATACATTAAATTTGTGTGTCAACTTGATTGCTTTTGGAATCACTTTTACAATCCTGCACACACTTAAAAAAATTAAAATAATAGGGCATTACCCCAATCAACGCCCTCCACATTCCCATGCACATTTTAGGACCTAGGCCTAACTCTAAAACAAGTAGTTACTTCCACTTAAGGACTTCATCCACTTTAGGCTTGATATCCAATATTTAAGGATCACTAAGCGCTCCTACTTCCTTTAGACAACGCGGCGTCAGACTTAGAGGGAAGTCAAACGACAAGTATGGGTTTACACAAGCCCCTGGTTTTCCAGGAAAAGCTTAGGCCCAAGCCACCTCTTTAGTCTAGCCGGGCTCTCTTTTGGAATTGGGTTCATTTGATGATTTCTCACTTATTGGGTTCCCAAGTCTTAGGCGTGTAAGGAGTTAACCTTAAAAAAGAATAGGCTTGGTTGTTTGAATTGCACACCTTCTCTCATCTCTGTCTCTTCTCCTCCCCTCCCGTTCTTCCATTTTATGCACGGGTGATGGTCCCAAAATCCGCACTTGGAGGGACCCTTTGATTTTTCCCCCCACGCTAAAAGACCCCTTGTTCCATCTTCTTCTTCTAAAAAAATGAAAAATTAACAAAACAAATCCACTAACCCTTCCACCTCTAATCCCACCTCTAATCCCACTTCTAATCCCAATTCTAACCCTTCCACCCAAAACAACCCCCCCACCTTTGACTTCCCACACCTGGAGCTTCCTAATGCTGATTTACCTCAATCTCAACAACAAGCCCCCTCGCCTAATCTTTACTCCTTGATGGCTAAGCAGATTACTCAACTTCATGCCAATCAACAATTGTTGACTAGGAATATCACAAACCTAGCCAACCAAAGGCCAAACCCACCACCCCGTCAGCAGCCTGTCGTTCCTCTAAAAGATTTCTATGATCCTTCCTATTATGAGGAAAGACAGGGGGTGGTCATACCTAAAGGGGACTTCGAGATCAAACCAGTCATTCTGAATCTTATTAAGCATTTCCATGGCCTTCCTAGGGAAGACCCATTCAGCCATCTTGAAGAACTGACTCTTCTTGCACAAACAACTCGTTCCTGCAATGTGCAAGAAGACCTTTGGCTAATGCGGCTATTCCCATTATCTCTTAAAGATAAGGCCGCTTATTGGTTCAGAACCATTGGCCAACCTATCACCACATGGCCTCAGCTCAAAAGTGCCTTCCTCAAGAAATTTTTTCCCATAGGTCGTACTAATTCCTTAGGAAGATCTATTACAACCTTTCAATAAAAATCTGGAGAGACTTTTCATGATTCTTGGGAAAGATTTCAAGATCTCCTAAGAAGTTGCCCTCACCATGAGATCCCCTTATAGCAGCTCGTGCAGATCTTCTGTCATGGATTAGAAGATCAAATTTGATGTTTCATCGACACCTCATGTGGCGACAACTTCTTAAATAAGGATGCTGAGAGTGCCTATGACTTTTTGAAGAAATGAGTGAAAACTCATTTAATCAAACTTCCATGAACACCCTTGGAAGAACTTCAAACCCGCAGTTCGGTGTTCATGAAATAGGTACTCAATCTATTCCTGTCACCCAAGACGACCTTCAAATGATCGCCCAAAAACTTGACCAGATGTAAATAAATCAAAAGAAAATTGAGGAAGAATTACCACACCAACTCAAGCTCCGCACAGTCCACATCTAACCCAGCCTAACATTCCACGAAGAGAAAATTTGCACAATCTAAACACTACCCTTGCTGATTATCACCAATATTCGAAGGCTTTCTATGACTCACTGGGGAATTACAATTATCCAAACCCTAACCCCACTCAAAATATTTCTGCCCTCCATGAGAAATTTAGAAATTCTTCCAACTAGAAGAATTACACGAACCACTCCTGGAATAACCTGGTTCCTTCCCAAACTTCAAATCAATTTAACGGGTATGGGTCGAATCCTATCTTTCATCCTGGGCCATCTCAACAAGATATCAATGCCCAAATGATGAAAACCCTGTAGGACATGCAGAGTAAAATGACGGAAGTAACCCGTGCTGTCACAAATCTGAATAATCAGGCTAGGGTTACTCCAAGACCTGCAGGGCATCTGCCCTCCCAACCCATACCCAATCCTAATCATCAGAAGAACTTGTATCCGGGTAGAAATCAAAACTACCTGAATCAGCCTCATACTAATCCACCACCTCAGCAGCCTCCCAGGTTTTCACAACAACAGGCCCCCCCACCTCCTCCAAATAATAATCTAACTGCACATGCAGTTACATTGAGGAGTGGGAAAGCCACCACTAATCTTGGGCCTTCACAACAACCTGGTGAAATCCACATTCCTGTGCAAATTGACTCTAAACTCCCACATCAGGAAGAAAAAGAAATACAAAAATCTCAGGACACGACTCCTATCCCTTTTCCACAAGCTCTCCACCCCACCACTAATCGAAAAAAGAAATTTGAACCCACAACTGAAGAACTCATGGATTTATTTGGGCAAGTTCAAATCAATATCCCTCTCCTAGATGCAATCAAATATATACCTACCCACACCAAATTTTTGAAGGAGATTTGTACTCCAAAAAGGCAAGCCAAAAATCTAGGACAGGTACATCTTTCGGAGAGAGTAAGCTCTATCATACAAAGCAAGCTACCTCCTAAGATGAAAGATCGAAGCGCATCTTTAATTTCAGTGATTATTGATGACACTACCTTTGATCGTGCCCTTCTCAATCTTGATGCCTCAGTTAATATCATTCCCATGATTTTATTTGAAGAATTTCAAATCGGTGAATTAGAACATGTTGAGGTTACCCTTCAATTACCCAATTGTTCGGCACGTAATTCACGTTTTAAAAGTTGATTCGTTGTAGTATAGTGTGAAAACACGTCAACAAATAAATTTATAAAACTCCAATGAGTACCGGGTCATTCGCAAGGAGGCAATCTCGATTTTTAATGGAAGCCTTTCAGGAAACTAGTTCTAACAGGCATTTATAAATGTATATATATATAAAGAGCAGATATCAAGCATTCAAAATATCATAATTTTATTGCATTCATAAACAGTTTTCAAAGTAGAAAGTACTATGCTAAAGAAAGAGAGCAGATAGATAGAAGGAGAGGGATATAGAGAGAGAAAGAGAGAGAGAGAGAAGACAGTGGTAGAGAAATGATGCCGCTTGTGGGATGCTTGTGCGAGATGCGGCAGCAACTCAGATCCAGAGCATCGGGACGAAGAATTGCAGAAAAGACGGTAGAAGAGATCTAGAGTTGATGGGAGAAAGAGATGCTTCAACTGGGGGGTCCTAGGTCTTCTTTTATAGTTTTGATGGAGGGCAAAAAGGGTATTTTGGCCTTAAAATCATCCAACAACTCTTATTTGATCAGATCCGTTGATCAGGAGATCAATGGCTCTAATTTAGCCTCAAAATACCATCATTTGCGCCTAAAACGCTCGGATTCAACCTGGTGGCAACACGTGGCAGCTGCTACATCATCGATCTTCGATCGCACAGCTCTGATTCCTCTTTACGTGCGCACTTATCTTCTTCCCCCACCTCTCACCTTCAAAACCTGCCTCAATCTCAGCCATCCAATCGTAACAAGCGCCGCTGCCTTAGCGTCGAAGCAACCGCGTGAGATCACACATACCTACTACGTGCTCTAATCGCACAATTGCACCCGCGCATGCACTTCAATTTTGCGTAGTGCAAGGCTCAAACCCGCATCCCGCACTTGCACGTGCGTGCGCGAGCCAATGCGCTATGCAAACCTTTTCTTATATATACTTGTTTATTTGTATTTATGCTTATCCAGTCTGGGCAGGCGACATGACGCGCTCATGGCAGTTGAATGAAGATTCAATGGCCTACAGCGTGCAGTGCGACCTTCCTAGATGGGGCGGTGGTGAGGGAGCAGCTATGATCTCGCCACGATTTCAGAACCATTGCACTCTGAATTATCTGCAGCTTCGAATTATCTGTGATTAAAATCATCTCTCTTTTAGGTCATAAAATAACGATATTATCTATATGGCTAATAAACTAACTATTGTGCAAATTACGATGCCTATGAATGCATTGTTCCTAAGTTATGCTAGAATCTAGCTTAATTCAGGTGATTTAGGTTGCATGATTGTTGTACAATCACTCCCGCATGCCTAAATCTTGCTAGTCCCTAGCAAATGCATGACTAAATGCAAAGTGGTCCTACATGCGTAATTTTTATCAAGAGTTTGACTAGAGGTTTATGTCTTTTATTTTTATCCGAAGTTTTAGTAATCTAGATAATTGTGATTGTGTTTTGTTGTAGCCTATGCAATGGATCCAAGTGAAAATTCAATCCACATCTAAAGCTCATACTTGACCCTTAGTAAAATCTATTAGGATAGGCAGACTTCTCCCCTCGGGGTTATAAGGTAACCTGTATATTCAACCCCAGCTTTTGGGTTAGGTAGAAGATTTTTTAGTCAAGTGGATTTATTTTTGGTGGCTCATACTCATCTGATGCTACATATAGACTAGTACTTTAGAACCTAGATTTCTAGATTATTAAATAATTCAACTCAGTGAGAGGCGAGAAACTATGCTCTCTTTAGTTCCTTTGTACTCATTCTCTCTCTTTCTTTTCCTTTTTCTTTTTCTTTTTCTTTTTCTTTTCTTTCTTTTTGAGCTCACAATCTCACCAGATTTATCAGTATATTTGGTGGACTCTCCTGGCACTAAGACTTTGATTAGGTTCTAATAACTCTACGACTAAGTCAGCATTCCTCAACCCATATTCAGGTGGCCAGAAATATAGAAAAGTAGGTTAAGGCTATTTTTGGTGGATCGTGAGGGTGATGGGTGTTGTTGCCTCAATACACTTGAAATAAACTCTAAAAACACTTATAAACTCTTTTTTTCTTTTCTTTTCCTTTCTGCTTTTTCTCTCTTTTCTGCTCTTTTTTTTTGTATATGTATATTATTTTTTTTCTATATGCATAGACATATATACCTCCTTTTTTTCTTTTTCTTTTGTATCCAGACATCTACTAATACCACGCAGTAACACATACAACTTTTATTCACGAGGCATTATTCGGGATTATGGGTGTTCAAGAGGATATTGGGTGGCTTATTTGGTGGAAGTGCCTATTCTTGACACCAGGAAAGGAATGGATAGGATAGCGTATTTCTGACCTTGATATCAAAACCCTCCTTCAGCTGAGGATTCGATAAAGGACAGTCGTGACCATCCACCTCAGTCCTAGTTTTATCAGAACCCACTCTCTGCGTATTTGCCTTATTTGGTGGCTCTCAAGAGATTCGCACTAAGAACTTATACACAGAAACCCAGAGCAAAAACTATGCCTAACTCTGAGTATCTTTATCTCATTATCCAGAAGTTAAGATTCCTCATACTAGCCTTCGAGCACCAGTAGACTTTCTACTCTCATCTCACACGTGTTTGGTGGATTTGTTAAAAGATAATTTGCCTGACTCCCTAATTACTATCCAAGGGCTTAGGAGAAGAAGCATTACTTCTTCTCGACAAACTAAAGATATTTATCAGTCTTCACATAGGATTCATTGCAAATTCTATATGTAAGTGTGAAATTGTACTGGATTCTAAACTCAGGAATCAACTTAAGAATAAATCCCTAATAAAACCTTAATAAATATTCTTTATACCTAAATGCAATTTTTTTTTTTGACGTAAAAATAAGACATGAAATGTCCACCCCCCTATGCCTATTCATTACAATGTCCTCATTGAAATGTATGCATGAAAATCAAAATATAATAAGCAAGAGGAGGGGATATCACCTGATTATGCTTGTTAATCTAGGTCAGTATGGATGTAGAAGATGCAGAGCTACCTGTACAGAGTATTGGGTTGCCTCCAAGCCAGCGCTAAGTTTAACATCATTTACCGGACTTAAACCCAAAAATATGTAGTTCAACACTGTGGGTTAAAAGAAGAAGTAATAACAGTTGTAGGGGAATTTAAGATTAGTAGAAAAATATGATCATTTGGTCCCAGAATCAGTGATCCACAAATGCAGACCAACTGATGATGCAACCCTATTCCAAAGAGTCTTTCTGATTTGGAATATGAAATAGGGTCAAGTGGATGAGGTTGAAGATGCACAGCCTATTCGTTAATCCAGTTCCATAGATCAAGAAGAAGTGGTAGAGGGTCTGGATCGAGATCATGATTGGGATTTAGATCTGGTTCCAAATCAAAATCATAAGGATTTTCATAATTGTAGTTGATATCGAAAATCATGAGTTCTCCAGGCTCTGGGTCATATGAAGATAGGGGTAGAGTTGTGTGGAATTCATCAAAATCTTCATTAGAAATTTCCTCTTCCTCATCCGAAGTGACTTCTTCTGAGTCAAGCCATCCATTTGAACCAGTTGGCTTATAAGTTTTTCCCCAGTTCATTATGTGTTGAACTTCTTCTTCTGGGGTTACTTCCTAGTTCATGTCCTTAGATTGTCCATTTTCTTGAACTCCCTCAGAATTCAAAAGTTCTTGAATTTTAGGGTGGATGTATTGAGGATTCTTTATATTATCATCCAATTCATCATAAGTTACTCCTAGGAGTTTCTCAATCTCACTAATGTCCTATTCTAATTGATTTTCCATGGGAGATGGTAGATCAGAATTATCCTCAAGTACATCCCCTTCTTCCCCTTCATGCTGGTCTTGAGCTTTAGCAGGATTTGGATTATCTTTAGTATGGATTGCCAACACTTGTTCAATTGTTCCTACAATCTCAATGGAACCACAATTCACCTTATTCTTTTGGGAAGTTTTAAAGATATTGAGTTCACAATTTTTCCTTCCAGAGGTGATGTGCATAATTCTTGTCTCACAGTTGATTAGGGCCTTGGCCGTGGCCAAGAAAGGTCTCCCTAAGATTATCAGGGTGTGGTTCAGGTTTTCTGATGCCTCCATATCTAGAACAAGGAAGTCCACAGGGTACTCAAAATCCCTCACTTTTATAATCACATTCTGTAAAAGGCCCTTCGGAATTTTGGTTGGCCTATCACCAAGCTGAAGGGTCACATCAGTGTGTTGCAAGGGGCCTAAATTCAATTCTTCATATAATTATGTGGGGATTAAGTTGATTGAGGCACCAAGATCTAGTAAGGCTCGATCTAGGATGAATCCATCTATTTCACATGAAATTAAGGGGGTCCCTGGATCTTCCCTTTTATGAGGGAGCTTGCTTAGGATGATAGCACTGGCTTGTTGAGAAATCACTACCCTTTTTGATGATTTGGCCTGCGTTTCGGTGTGCATATTTCCTTCAGAAATTTCGCATAGGCCGGGATGTTCTCAATAGCCTCAAGGAGTGTTATATTTACCTGGACTTGCTTTAGAATCTCAAGCCACTCCTTGGATTGATCAATTTTCTTTTCCCTGGGTTTATCAAGGCTTCAGGAAAAGGTGCTTGAGAAAAATCATGAGTATTCAAATCCTGAGTCTTGTTTTCTAAATTAGTTTGGTTTCCCAGGTTAGATTCAGGCTCCTCAAGATCTTGGAAAGATTTTGATGTAGAAGGATCTTGGATTTGCTTCCCACTTCTCAAAGTGACAGCATAGGCATGTGCATTAGGGTTAGAGGGCTAAGGTGGGTTTTGCAAAATGGGTTGAGCCTGGGTTGGGTTAGGGTTAACAAAACCTAGTGGGTGCTAGGGAGCAAGCTGAATTAGGTGTGCTTATTGCTCCTATGTGTTGTGCTAATTAACCCTATTGAAGTTTATTGGGTTTGGGATAGGTTGGGATGGCAGCATCTCGTGTTTCTACCATCTACTAGCTGGTCCAGTCATCCCGTCAATTCTGTCCTCAATTGATTCATTTCTTCCTTATGTCTTAGATTCATCTCTCTCATTTCTTTGAGGACCAGACTCAAATTAGAGGGCTGGTTTTCCTGAGTAGGTTGTGGTTGATATGTGCATGGTTGTGTATACCTACTAGGTTGCCCATAAGTGTTTGGCTTAGTCAAGTTAGGACCCTGGGCAGGTTTCTGACTTGACCAAGCAAAGTTAGGATGGTTGTGCCATCCAAGGTTGCAAGTGTTTGAATAAGGCTCATTTATAATGTAACCCTAGAGTGCATTTACATCCTCAGGATAACTAGGCATCAGGCTACCTAGTTCAGAATTCGAGGGCATCAGGGTCCCTCCTTGGTACCCAAAAAGAGATGGGTCCAAGCATAGTTGGCTCATAGGTGGAGCCATTGTTAGGTCATTAATGTTGTGCACTAATTCCCGACCTAGTGGGTTGGGGAATTGGTTGTGGGTTAATATAGGCACTCCTTAGGTAGGCACAGGATTTAACCTGGATTGTGTACCTAAGGAATTCCCACCCTGTACAAGGTTATCCAGTTTCTTATCCAAATTCTCCACATTCTTTCCCACGAGTTCCACCTTATCTAATCGTTGTGCAATTAGCTCTAAATCAACCAAGTTTGAATTATTGTTAACTTCATAAACTCCGCTCCTTGGTTGATTAGCTCTGTTAAAGGCGGACATTGAGGCATTGTTGAGGGAATTTTCACTCATATTCTCAAACAATTGAAAGGCTCCCTCAACATCTCGACTCAAGAAATTGCCCCCACATGCCACATCAACAAAATTCTTCAGATTATCACTCAACCCATAATAGAAAATATGGGCCAAGTGCTACTTAGGAATCCCACGATGAGGGCATTTCCTAGCTAAATCATTAAACCTCTCCCAAGCCTCATGTAGTTGTTCCCCAGGGTTCTGCTTAAAGGTTGTTATGGCACATCTAAGGGCATTAGTTTTTCCTACGGGGAAGAATTTCTTTAGGAATGTGCTTCTTAGGTCTTCCCAAGTTATGATTGGTCTACCAATTGTCCTCAACCAATGTGCAACTCTATCTTTCAAGGAGAATGGGAACATTTTCATCATTAGGGTGCCTTCACTCATGTTCCTAGGGCCAAAAGTTCTTCCTATGTGTAGGAGCTCTTCAAGGTGGTGGAAGGGGTCATCTGAATCACGACCATGAAAGTGGGGAATCAAGTTAATGATCTGAGGTTTGAGTTCAAAGTCTTCCCCATCCTGAGGTACCCTAAGAAAGGGTTCAGGTTAGGCATTAGGAGGGTTATAAAAGTCACGAAGGGGCTAGTCTGCCCTTCCATTTTGGAGTCGAGTGATGACTTTGATCTGTCGGTCATGATGCTAGCCCTGCTTAGTGATCTACCTTTGTAAGAGAGTCATAGGATCCAGATTTTGTTCATCGATCTCTTCTTCCTCGTGATGACTAGCCATTGTAGAGGGTTTAGATTCAGATCTTGGATAAATATGTTTTCTCCTAGGATTTCTTTCTAATGGTGGTAGCAAATCAAGATTTTGAGATCTTCTACCTTGCATGCACCAGAAGAATGTCTGTAGATGAGAGAGAAGACAGATGAGAGAATCCCCACCCACTCAATGCAAGCAACCAAACTGGTCCTTAGAGTGTCAACCCTAATTAGACCTGATCCTGGCTCCCCAAAACATGACTGGGTTAGATCAACCCTTGAATTACTTGGCTGGCCAGAAGGGTGGGACCCCTTAGGACACCCCGCACGGTGGGACACCATTAAAGGTTAACGTGATTACCACATCGACCTTTCTTGTCACCAGTGGGTCCAAGTAGACAAGGCCTTAACCTTATCCCAATCTAATTTCAAGTCCCCAAGTCTATTAGTCCTGCCTAGGGCACGTCTACTCTATTTTAGGTTTGGGTTTGATGTACTTTTGGAATATGATAGGCGTTAGGGGGTTGTTTGCCCTTAAAATTAATTTTGAAATGTGTAAAGTGCTCAGGCAAACAGGGTTCACAAATAATTTCTTATGATGAAGTATCTTTTAAGATTCAAATACTTGTGTTAATGAATTTTAGGGTTCACTTGATTAAATAATTTCAATCAAGGTTTTGATGAGGCACACAAAGAGTTTTGCAAATCTCAATTTGTTTGATAGATTTCCTTTAAGTATGGAAATGAAGTGTGCTCTATTCTTAGCGTGAAACCCTAACCACAGATAGTTCTAAATGATTCTCTTAGGTCCAAAATGATAAGTGGTGCGACCAAAGAAATGATAGTTCTGACGAGGCGAGATCGTGGTTTTAAAAGATGTTCGTTGCAGTATAAATGAAATCACCACGAAAACAAATAAGAATTTATTACTCGAAAACCTAAGTATCCGAGGTTGAACACAGGGAGAAATGGGGTATTTAAAAACTTAAGATCACAACTCTCAATTTAATAAAATGCAATGACCAATCCAATCAAAATTAAGAAGTAAAAATAATGTCAATGTAGAGATAAGCTCAAAAAATTGGACGTCTGATGTAAAATCAGACGTCTTAAGTGTTTCTACTACAGTGCAAGGCTTATTCTTCTCCTTCTGATTTTACCTTCTCTTTCTCTCTTCTTTCTCTGCTTGGCCACGCTTCTTCTGCCTTCTTCTTTCTCTGTCTCTGCTTGGCCGCTCCTTCTGCAGTCTTCTTTCTTCTTTTCTTCTTTGGCTTTTCCTTTAGCTTTTGGCTTCCTTATCTTCCTCTCCTTCTTTCTTCTTCCTCTGTAGTCTTCTTCTGCAACTAAGTCCTTCCTCAACTTTGGCCTCCTTTGCCTTCAAGTCCTTCCTACAGCAGCTGCCTCCTTCTTCTTCTTCTTCTTTTCTTCAGCCTCTGCCCTTGGCCTTCTTCTTCAGCCGCCCCTCTTCTTCCTTCTTAGCTTCCTTAGCTTTAGCTGTGGCTGCACCTTCAGCTTCCTCTTCTTCTTCCCTGCGCAAGCACACAACAGAGCAAAACCTACCCCTACCCTCCCCTGCATCTCTCTCTCTATTTCGCTCTTAGGTACGCTCTCCTAGAGCCGGGTAATCGGGTCAGGTTTCGCGTGCCCAGGTCCAGGCACACCGGCGTGGCGTAGTGTGCGAGGAGTGCTAGGTAATTGGGTCGAGTGCCAGGTCTGCAGGGGCAGGGGTCGCAGATGAGGCATGCGTATGGGCGAGGGACCTCACCCCATGTCCTTTGGAGGCGATAAGATAAAAGCATAAAAACAATAAATACTACTCACCTCACTCTTGAGTTCACGAGGTGGGACTAAAAGTCCCACCCACTTCTGCTGGAGCTCACAGGAGGAAAGTCCACGCAATTGGAGCAACTGGGAGCCTTGCAAAGTCTGCTCTCAGGCTGGATGTATTCGCGCACTCAACACGATCGCCTGGAGCCCTTATGCCTAGAGCGCGCGTCCTTGAGAAACCTTGTAAGCAAGCTTGCTTCAGCGTCAATGGCAGAAGGGAGCTCAGACCTGCGCTACACAAATATGGCCTTGTGGCCCTGTCAAACCATGGGGAAAGCTTCGCCGTGTCATGGCAAAGGTGAAGCAAGAGTTGGCATGGTGCAGAACGGCCTAGGCGTGCGTGCCTAGGTCAGTCTGTGACCATGAAAGTGCGTGTGTTCGGTGGAAGTGTAGGGCTTGTGTGGCGGTCGGTGAACGGGCGGAGGATGGTCGGTGAGTGATGGCGAAGGTGGTGAGGTCGGTGGCGAGGCATGTGGAGTGGGGGAGTGATAAATTCGCCTCGCCGGTGGTTGGCCGGAGATAAGGGAGACGAAGGTGGACAATGGTTGTCGAGGGGTGTTTGCTGAAATTAAATGGGGCAAAATGAAGAGTGGGAGGAGAGGAACTTATCTGTGGGTATTAGGACGAAGGGGAGGCAGAGGAGACGAGCGGCACGTGTGTGCCGTCATCGGGGAAGAAAGCCCTGAGGTGAGGATGACGGCGACGAGGCGGAGGTCGGAGAGGCACGCGCAGGTACAGCGCAATGCGGAAGGACGAGACGAAGATAACTCTGCCACTGGTATGGTGGCAGAGCGACAAGAGGAGGGAGGAGAGATTGCCGGAGCTTGCGGGCGGTTGACTGGAGATGAGGAAGGAGGAAATTGAGAGGGTATCTATGGCCAAATCAAGCTTAAAAGATGCGCCAAGGATCGGGGGTCCTTTTATAGCTGCTAGTCGAGCCCTTTATGCTTGGAAGGCAAGCCTTCAAGCACAAAGGTCTCACCGGAGAAGGAAGGTGCGCAAGACACCCAAATCTCTTGAGCGTTCGCATGAGAGATTTGGTGTAAATCTGATCTGGAGATCTTGTTCAGATGATGGAGAAATTCTCAGAGAATCCCCCTTCCAAATCTGGGAGGAGATCTCTGAGGATTCAAGGAGATATCCTCCTCAAATCCTCCCCGAAGTAGGATTCCTCCGCTGTAATGGAGAAGGGACCTGAATGTAAGGGTGGAGAGGAAGTTAGGGGGCTCTACGCAAGGGTTTTCAAAAGTTAGGAGTTAGAATGTAATTGGGTGGACCATTTTGCAAAGTAGGTCAAGGTGACCTTCCCTTAAGCCCAAATTTTGGTAGAAACCTCATTTGGACCTAAGAAATCTAATGGTGAAGTTGGATTTTAGGTTTGACCATGTTTGACTGGACATTTTCCACAAAAACCCAAATTAGGTCAAATACTGAGCTAGGACCCCAATCTATGTCAAAATAAGTTCCAAAGGCCAAATTGAAGGTTCTAAATCGTAGGGGATATTTTTCCATGAATTTTAGAGAGTTTAGTTGATTTTTATCCTGACCAGAACCTTGTGAAATTAAGTGGGTTTGTTTTAGAGTTATAGAATGTCCTTTAATTCTTAAATCTCACAATAACCATTTTCTGACTAAACCATCCCACTTTTTCTCTTATTAAGTCCAATTGACCTATGTTTAGCCCCTGAGAAATCTCATTGATGTACTGCAATGGTAAAATTACAGTTTTACCCTTTAGTTCATGTTTCCTTCCCAGAACAGTAATCCCTTGAATTAGGCCTTCCTTTTGGTTATGTAGGAACTTTTATTTACTTTCTCAAGTCAAAATGAGCTAATTAGGACTCATGATGAGATTCTCATCATACCCTCATGCCTAGCTTTTGATAGTCCCTTAGCAAAATTTCAAGGTTTTAACTTCTGTTCTAAACCATGAGTTTCTTCTGCCAGTTGTGATAAGTGCTTTTTCTTTTTCTTTTATGATTAGGTTAGAATGCCGACAATAGCCCTAGAGGTACTCAAGTACTAACCAAAATCCGAACCTGACCTGCTTTAGCCTCAGTCCTCCATAAAGGTTTTTAAGGCCCGTAGAAACTATCCTACGGTTCGTTGGACTCCGCGGTTAAAGCACCCGTGCTTGAGACATTTTTAGCCTAGGTTTAGTTTGCAGTGCATTTTTGTAAGCGAGAGACAGAGGATTTATTTGTTTGGAGAGCTTTCTCTCTCTTTTCTTTTTATTTCTAGCTTCAGATTGGCTTCTCAACACGGTCTGTATCAGATTCCTCGTCCCCATCATCAATCCTCAAAGGTCCCTAGCAATCGATGCTTCGTGATAGCATCACCCATGGTAACCCCCAAAACCCTGGCTTTCGAGATTTCAAGATAATCCCACCCATGGCGTTCCGTGGCCGAATCCAGACCCTGGCAATCGACATTTCTTGACAATGCCACCCATGGTATCTGAACCAGCAAAGTGCTTACATGCCTCTGGTAGGATATTTAAATATCCTAAGAGACAAGCACCGAGGAGACGATATGTTGTTACGCATCTTCGAGGGAAATTTCTCGCCTCTCGGTGCCAAGAACTTGTCCAAATCAACTTGTGTTGATAGGCCGCTCCTAAGCTAGGCAACTTTTTCAGAACATTAAACGCTTTTGCGTGATTTTGATAGTTATGTGCACTGAACCAAACTGTGTGTGGATTGGGGTGCTTAGGTTACCAAGTTCCACAAATTGAAGGTCAGTTAACGAGGCCAAATACTCCCTAAGCCTTAGGCCTAATACTTAAGCTTCTCATTTTCCTCAACCTCTTGAGCAATATCCAGATTTTAGCAGGTACTTGAATTTTTAAGCCTAAGAGTCTAGCCCAAAAGGCCTAAAGTCAGCGTTCCTACTAATCTCTTTCTATGTCTCCTTAGCACCTTTTTTCTCATTTTTCTCTTTTTTCTTGATGTGGTCTAGAACTTCAGTTAATCCCTTAATCTTTTACTAATGACTATTCTTTTTTTCTTTTTCATTTTGTGCTCCTTTTTGGCATTTCTCTTTTCCTCATATTTTGTATAGCCCAAAAATTTTTTATCTCCCCCCTCCTCAGTTTTTTTGTTCTTTTTCAAGATTTTTCAATTTTTTGTGTTTTTTGTGATATGTGAATTTTTTGTTGAAACCTTTTCTTGATATGAGTTTTCATGACATTTTGCACTTTCATACCCCCCCATGCCTACGATTTGCAATGTCTCCATTGTAAATTAGGTGGGTTCAAATTCAACTTAGTTCATTCATTAGGACAGGTGTTGGGTGGGCGAACGAGTCGAGGTGACTGTTACGAATGATTTCTATACTCGGGTACGGGTACCTGAGGTGGAGTCGGTTGTTCTAATGGATGAACCCTAAAGTGCAATATGAATTCAGCATAGAAATGTTAGAAAAGGTTTCGGGTTTTCAAAGAATGATGGGTTGCCTCCCGTTAAGCGCTGAGTTTTACGCCATCGGGTGGGCGCAATGAGCTCAGGGAGAATGGAGGATAAAGGATGACTCAGCCAAATCTGTATTGGTCATGTCAATGAACAGTTTGAGTCTCTGACCATTCATGACGAAGGGTTCGGAATCATAGCTGAGTGGACTGATCTCAATAGCTCCATTTTCAAAGATTTGTCGGACTAGGTAGGATCCGATCCACTTAGATTGTAGCTTTCCTGGGAATAATTTGAGTCGGGAATCAAAGAGTAGAACCTTTTGACCAGGATGAAAGATCTTTCTAGAAATGTGCTTGTCGTGAAAGGCTTTAACCCGCTCTTTGTAAATTTGCAAGTTCTCATACGCGTCGTGGCATAATTCATCGATCTCACTCATTTGAAGCTTTCTATGGGTTCCATCCTTTAAAAGATCTAAGTTGCAATTCCGTACTGCCCAATAGGCTTTATGCTCCAATTCGATGGGGAGGTGACATGCCTTCTCGCACACCAGTCTAAAGGGAGACATACCTAATTGGGTCTTGTGGGCGGTCTTATAAGCCCACAATGCTTCTGGAAGCCAGGATGACCAATCCTTCCTGTTAGGTCGAACAGTAACCTGGAGGATTTTCTTTATCTCCCAGTTTAATAGCTCAGCTAGACCATTATTTTAGGGGTGGTAAGGAGTAGAGATTCAGTGCGAAACCCCGTATTTGGTCATCAGTGACTTGAACTGAGCGTTTGTGAAATGGGTCCCTCCATCGGAAATTATTGCGCGTGGAATCCCGAACCTTGAGAAGATGTTTTCATGAATGAATTTGATAACAACTTTGTGATCATTGGTTCGGGTTGGAATGGCTTCAATCCACTTGGACACATAGTCAACAGCTAGTAAGATATATTTGAAGCCATCCGAGATAGGGAAGGGGCCCATAAAATCAATCCCCCAAATGTCAAAAATCTCGCATACCAGGATCGGCTGTAACGACATCATGTCTCGATGGCTCATGTTGCCCAAGGTCTGGCAACGGGTACATGCCTTACAGTGATCGTATGAATCCTTAAAAATTATGGGCCAGTAAAAGCAACACTGGAGGACTTTTGATGTGGTTTTGTGTCCTGAAAAATGTCCACCGCATGACTGGTCATGGCAGAAAGAGAGTATGTCTTTGATTTTTGCTTCTGCGACACACCGTCGAATTATTTGATCAGCACCAATGCGGAATAGATACGAGTCTTCCCAAAGGTAATACTTGACATCGGAACGTAATTTGTCCTTCTTAGCCTTCAGCCAATCGGATGGGATCTGTTGTGATGCTAAGTAATTCACTATGTCAGTAAACCATGGAAGCCCTGTATCGATAGTCAAGAGACGCTCATCCGGAAAGTGCTCCGTGATGGGTCTGGACGATTCAATGATCTCAGAAGGAAGCTGGGACAAGTGATCAGCTACCACATTTTGTTTTCCCACTTTGTCGTGAATCTCGAGGTCAAATTCTTGCAATAGCAAGATCCATCGGATTAATCGAGGTTTCGCATCCTTCTTGGCAAGGAGATGCCTCACAGCAGTGTGATCCGAGTAGATGATAACATGGGAACCCAGGAGGTATGATCTGAATTTTTCTAGGGCAAATACTATGACTAGAAGCTCTTTCTCACTAACCGTATAGTTACGCTGACCCTCGTCAAGTGTTTTGCTAGTGTAGTAAATGACCATGGGTTTCCCGTCAATTTTCTGCCCCAAAACCGCTCCTACAGCGAAGTCAGATGCATTGCACATGATCTCAAAGGGTTGAGACCAATCAGGGGACTGTAGGATCGAGGCCTGGGTAACTCAGTCATGAAGGATCTCAAATGCTTGAGTGCATTCCTTGGAGATTTCAAAAGGTACATCCTTGGAGAGAAGAGTAGTTAGGGGGCACGCGATTCTTGAAAAATCAGGGATAAATCAACGGTAAAAACCAACGTGCCCCAGAAAAGATCGGATGTCCTTAATCAAGTTAGGCATAGGGAGTTTGGAAATTAAGTTAACCTTGGCTCGATCAACTTGGATGCCTTTCTCCGAAATCAGATGTCCCAGGACAATTCCCTCAGGCACCATGAAATGGCTCTTTTCCCAGGAAAGAACCAAATTCACATCGATGCACCACCTGAGTATTTGGACCAAGTGCTGGAGGCAATCGTCAAATGGTGCTTCAAAAACTGAAAAGTCATTCATGAAGACTTCCAGATAATCACCTACCATATCTGAGAATATGGCAAGCACGCACCACTGAAAAGTTGCAGGTGCATTGCAAAGACCGAACGGCATCCTTCGGAACACATACGTCCCGAAGAGGCAGGTGAACGTGGTCTTTTCTTGGTCCTCTGGATGGATTACCACTTAGTTATAACCGGAGTACCCGTCAAGAAAGAAGAAGAACCTATTTCTTGCTAGTTTCTAGAGGATCTGATCAATAAACGGTAGTGGGAAATGGTCCTTCGTGGAGGAATTGAGTCTTCTATAATCAATGCAGACTCTCCACGAGTTGGCTATTCGGGTCGGTATGACCTCTCTGGTTTCAGTCGTAATGATGGTGAGTCCAGCCTTCCTAGGCACAACCTGGATTGAACTCACCCAGCGACTATCGGAGATCGGGTAGATGATCCCTGCATCTAACCACTTGATGATCTCCTTTTTCACAACCTCCTACAGATTAGGGTTTAAACATCTCTACATCTCTCGCGAAGGTCGTGCGCCCTCTTCCATGTAAATTCAATGTATGCAATAAGAAGGGCTTATGCCAGTTAAGTCATCAAGAGTCCATCCAATGGCTCTACGATGTTGCTAGAGAACAATAATCAGACGGGATTCCTGGTCAGGTGTGAGTCGAGAGTTGATAATCACAGGAAACATCTGATTGGAACCCAAAAAGACATACTTCAGATGATTGGGAAGAGGCTTGAGTTCCAAGATCGAATTATCAGCAGCAGCGGGCGGTTCAGGGTCTATATCAGGGACAAGGGTCGGAGTTATGAGTGTGTCTAGACCAGGTTCAGACTCCTCTATTTGCAGGTTTTGATCTGGTGGTTGATCGGGGATAATCAGGTTGTCTTCAACATGTGATTCATCAACCACGGCTTTGATATCACATATTTGTTCTATAACCCCGCAATTAATCCCTTGTTGGGCCTTAAAGATGTCAATCTTCAGAATTTGGTTCCCAAATTTTAACTCTATTTGGCCCTCCTCATAGTTTATGTTGGCCCTAGCAGTGGCTAGAAAAGGTCTCCCTAATATAATCGGTGTATCCCTTGGATTCTCAGGTGCATCCATATCCAGAACTATGAAATCCACTGGGAAGTAGAAATCCCATACCCTAACAATGACATTCTCGAGTATTCCTTTAGGTGACTTAATGGATCGATCGGCTAATTGCAATGTTACCTCAGTTGGTTTAAGTTCGGGCTCTTCAAGGTGGTCAAGGAGGGATGTAGGTATTAGGTTTATGGAGGCACCTAGGTCTAACAAGGCTCTATCAAATTGGGTTTCACCAATTTTACATGAAACCAGGGGAGTTCCTGGGTCTTTAGCCTTGGGTGGGAGCTTACTCAAGATTACAGAGCTGGCTTGCTCTGATAGTACGATTGGATTCCCACTTTTGGTTCGCAGCTTACGCTTGGGTGTACACACGTCTTTTAAGAATCGTGCGTAAGCCGGTACGTGACGGATTGCATCCATCAAGGGGATGTTTATCTGGACCTGTTCAAAGAGCTTGACCAGATCCTCCTCAGGAGCCACGGGTTTGGTTATCCTCTTTCCCTTGGTCAAGGCCTCAGGAAATGGAACCCTAGTTGATTCCTCTAGAATAGGTCCAGGTTCTTGATCTAGGATAAGGATATCCTGGATAACTATCCTAGGGCTTGGAGTGGTTTGGATAATGTGGGTCTTAGGTTGTTTACCACTATGAGTTATTACGGCATTTAATCCTACCTGGTTTTGATTTGGGTTTGGTAAGATGGGTGGCTGCTGCTAAAATCCCGCATAAGATGTCAAAGCTTCCATCCCGTCGGGTGATGGAACAGAAGGGGCCTGATAAATCATATGCGCAAGACCTGGATTTGGGTTCATAATGCACCTCTGGGTCAGCACGTTATTTGGGTTTGGCAGAGGTTGTGAAGGGAGGGTGCCAGGTTGGTAGGAATTCACCATCTGGGCGAGCTGATTACAAACCTCTGTGATCTCGTCCTTGTGTTGTTTCTGCATTGCCGCATTCGTCTTCTAAATGTCAGCTAGTGCTTGAAGGATAAGAGTCATTTGATCCTGGTTTGGCCCAGATTGTTAAGTGGGATTGGGCCGAGGCTGAGGCGGTTGATACGGATGAGGAGCTTGTGGATGGGGTTGATAAGGTGGCCTTTGAGTCTGAGAATTTCCCGTCCACTAGAAGTTGGGATGATTTTGCCATCCAGGATTGTAGGTATTGGAGAATGGGTCATTCTAGATGGCATTGAGGTCCTCGCAGGTCTGAGGAGCCTCAAGAAAGTCAGAATACGAGGGTTCAGAGTTCCCCCAACTAGAATAGAGCGAATCGAAGGTCCCTCCGGTCCGAGAGTCAGATGGGGGTGGATACGGGTCCATCCCCTGAGAAGATTGGTGATAGATGTTTTACACAATTTCCCTCGCAAGAGGTGTCCATGCAAAAGAGTTCTACGCAGAGATGGCTCACTGCAGATGCCGAGTCAACTCGTCCACCTTCTCTATGATAGAGACCTTGTCCAACCGACTGGCTATCAGTTCCAAGTCGACAGATGTGGACAGGTCCTGCATCTCATGTGCTCCCCTAAGATTCGTCGATGCGTGGGCATTCGTCCGGTCGAATAAGCCCATGGAGTCATTATTGATGGAGTTCTCGCACATATTTTCGAGAATCTCCCACACCGTGTCCTCATGTTGACCCATGATGTTTCCTCCGCAGGTTGCATTGACAAATAATCGAATGTCTTCAGGGAGTCCCTGGTAAAAAGACTGAATTTGTACCCATTTAGGAACTCCGTGATGGGGGCACTTTCGCATGAGATCTAAGAATCGATCCCATGCCTCATGAAGAGGTTCTCCTGATTGTTGAGTGAAATGAGTGACCTGGTGGCGCAAGGCATTTGTCCTGCTAATGAGGAAGAACTTCAAAAATTCAGACTGAAGTTTATCCCATGTGTTGATCGGATGAGTCTGAGTTTGATACCAATGAGCAGCCTTGTCCATAAGGGAGAAAGGAAACATCTTCACGAGTAAAATATCCCAGTTATGTGCATCTGACCCAAAGGTCTGGGCCAGATGCTTGAGCTGCTTAATGTGCTGGAATGGATCCTCGGAGTTAAGCCCATGGAATTTTCGTATGGCATGAATCATATTGGACGTGAGTTCAGAATCAGGACCTCCAGCCGAGATTCGGACTCAAGGCTCGATTGCCACCGCAGTAGGATTATAGTGATCTCACATCATAGGACGTGCGGTGGGTTTACAAAGTTTTAGACAAGATCAGTTAGGTGCTGAAGTTGGTGCTCAAAGCTGTTCTCTTCTTCAATGGGTTGTGCCATGATGGAAGAAGAAGGAGGAGAACTTAGTTCTGAATCAGAGGAAAGATCTATGTGGTGAGGTTGCTGCACAAATAGGGGCGTCGAGGCTTGGCCTCGGCGAGAATGAATTTCTAAAGGAGGTGTTAAGGACCTCCTACCAAACATGCATCAAAGGATTTGATGAGATCAGAAGGTGCTGGACCCAATCGAGACACCCAAAAATTATTGGGTGACTATAGAGGTTCGGGGCGGATGATACCCCTTAGTCAGAAAGGTCGTCCACTTGAGAAGTACCTGGGCAGCCAGAGAGGGAGAGTCCCACAAAGACCCCTACATGATAGAGCGTCCCCACGAGTTATAAGGTTTCCCCCACCTGACCTCTCTTGTCACTGAGATTCCAAGTAGACCAGAATGGGGACCTTGACCTCTTAAGTCTGACTTTTTTAATTAAGATCAAGGTTCTTAGGGTTCCGCTTGAACTTTAGGTCTTTTGAGTGCAAAAAGTGACCTAATATTAAGGTTGGTTGACCCAAAGGATCAACTTCACCTCTTTGTTCCTTTGAGAGCTTCTAGGTCCTTTCTTTTAGGGTTCAAATGGATTAAGAGCCTGATTTGCTTAGGGTTTCTCTTGGATAGATCTTTTCAAACAAGGCTCCGACACACCTCTTTTTGAAATTTTGCTTCTTTACTTAAGAGAAGATGTGTCTCTAAAAACCCTAGCTTTGCAATCCTTAGGTTGGCTCTAGTTGGTCCAATTTAGTTGCCTCAAAAATTGGTTTCTAGGACTCAATCAAGAAGGTTTTAGCCCTAGTTACCTTAATTGGATGTGCAATTCAAAGTGTGTTGAAATGAAAATCAGGAAACTTTGATGAATTACTAAATATGGAAGCAGGTAGCCCAAGATTGATTCTTTTTTTTTCCTTTTCAGATTTTGAGGGGATTAAGAGAGAGGGCCATGAAAGTTTACATGTTCCTTGGTGTGGTTATTGTGCGGCTGCTTTTCTTTCCTTTTCTTTCCCTGAGACAAACACAGCAAAAGAGAGAGAGTAAGTCAGTATTGAATCAGGGGTTGTGATCAAAGTTTCTAAAATGCCATTACTCCCCAGCAACGGCGCCAAAATGTTGACGAGGCGAGATCGTGGTTTTAAAAGATGTTTGTTGTAGTATAAATGAAATCGTCGCGAAAACAAATAAGAATTTATTACTCAAAAATTTAAGTATCCGAGGTCGAACATAGGGAGCAATTGGGTATTTAAAAACTTAAGATCACAACTCTCAATTTAATAAAAGGCAATGACCAATCCAATCAAAATTAAGAAGTAAAAATAATGTCAATGTAGAGATAAGCTCAAAAAATTGGAAGTCTGATGTAAAATCAGACGTCTTAAGTGTTTCTGCTACAGTGCAAGGCTTATTCTTCTCCTTCTGATTTTGCCTTCTCTTTCTCTCTTCTTTCTCTGCTTGGCCATGATTCTTCTACCTTCTTCTTTCTCTATCTCTGCTTGGCCGCTCCTTCTTCTTCTGCAGTCTTCTTTCTTCTTTTCTTCTTTGGCTTTTCCTTTAGCTTTTGGCTTCCTTGTCTTCTTCTCCTTCCTTCTTCTTCCTCTGCAGTCTTCTTCTGCGGCTAAGTCCTTCCTCAACTTTGGCCTCCTTTGCCTTCAAGTCCTGCCTACAGTAGCTGCCTCCTTCTTCTTCTTTTCTTCAGCCTCTACCCCTGGCCTTCTTCTTCAGCCGCTCCTCTTCAGCGGCTGCACCTTCAGCTTCCTCTTATTCTTCCCTGCGCACGCACACAATGAAGCAAAACCTACCCCTACCCTCCCCTGCATCTCTCTCTCTATTTCGCTCTTAGGTACACTCTCCCAGAGCCGGGTAATCGGGTTGGGTTTCGCATGCCCGGGTGCAGGCGCACTGGCGTGTAGTGCGCAAAGAGTGCTAGGTAATCGGGTCGGGTGCCAGGTCCGCGGGGGCAAGGGTCGCAGACGAGGCATGCGTATGGGCGAGGGACCTCACCCCATGTCGTTTGGAGACGATAAGCTAAAAGCATAAAAACAATAAATACTACTCACCTCACTCTTGAGTTCACGAGGTGGGACTAAAAGTCCCACCCGCTTCTGCTGGCGCCCGCAGGAGGAAAGTCCACACAATTGGAGCAGCTGGGAGCCTCACGAAGTCTGCTCTCAGGCTGGATGTATTCGCGCACTCAACGCGCATCACCTGGAGCCCTTATGTCTGGAGCACGCGGCTTGGAGCAACCTTGCAAGCAAGCTTGCTTTAGCGTCAATGGAAGAAGGGGGCTCAGACCTATGCTACACAAATACGGCCTTGCGGCCCTGTCAAACCACGGGGAAAGCTTCGCCGTGTCACAGCGAAGGTGAAGCGAGAGTTGGAATGGCGCAGAACAGCCTAGGCGTGCGTGCCTAGGTCAGTCTGTGACCGTGAAAGTGCGTGTGTTTGGTGGAAGTGTAGGGCATGTGTGGCGGTTGGTGAATGGGCGGAGGATGGTCAGTGAGTGATGGCGAAGGTGGTGAGGTCGGTGGCGAGGCATGTGGAGTGGGGGAGTGACAGATTCGCCTTGCCGGTGGTTGGCTGGAGATGAGGGAGACGAAGTTGGACAGTGGCTGTCGAGGGGTGTTTGCTAAAAGTAAATGGGGGAAAATGAAGAGTGGGAGGAGAGGAACTTATCTGTGGGTATTGGGATGAAGGGGAGGCAGAGGAGACGAGCGGCATGCGTGTGCCGTCGTCGGGGAAGAAAGCCCTGAGGTGAGGATGACAGCGACAAGGAGGAGGTCGGAGAGGCGCGTGCGAGTATAGCACAACGCGGAAGGACGAGACGAAGATAACTCTGCCACTGGTATGGTGGCAGAGCAATGAGAGGAGGGAGGAGAGATCGCCGAAGCTTACAGGTGGTTGACTGGAGGTGAGGAAGGAGGAAATTGAGAGGGTATCTGCAACCAAATCAAGCTTGAAAGATGCGCCAAGGACCGAGGGTCCTTTTATAGCTGCTGGTCGAGCCCTTTATGCTTGGAAGGCAAGCCTTCAAGTGTAAAGGTCTCGCCGGAGAAGGAAGGTGCGCAAGACACCCAAATCTCTCGAGTGTTCGTATGAGAGATTTGGTGCAAATCTGATCTGGAGATCTTATTCAGACTATGGAGAAATCCTCAGAGAATCCCCCTTCCAAATCTGGGAGATCTCTGAGGATTCGAGGAGATATCCTCCTCAAATCCTCGCCGAAGTGGGATTCCTCTACTGTAATGGCAGATGGACCTGAATGTAAGGGTGGCGAGGAAGTTAGGGGGCTCTGCGCAAGGGTTTTCAAAAGTTAGGTGTCAGAATGTAATTGGGTAGGCCATTTTGTAAAGTAGGTCAAGGTAACCTTCCCTTAGGCACAAATTTTGGTACAAACCTAATTTGGACCTAAAAAATCCAATGGTGAAGTTTAATTTTAGGTTTGACCACGTTTGACTGGATATTTTGCACAAAAACCCAAATAAGGTCAAATACTGAGTTAGGACCCCAATCTAGGCCAAAGGCCAAATTGAAGGTTATAAACCCTAGGGGATATTTTTCCATGAATTTTAGAGGGTTTAGTTGATTTTTATCCTGACCAAAACCTTGTGAAATTAAGTGGATTTGTTTTAGGGTTATAGAATGTCGTTTAATTCTTAAATCTCACAATAACCATTTTCTGACTGAACCATCCCACTTTTCCTCTTATTAAGTCCAATTGACCTATGTTTAGCCCCTGGGAAATCTTGTTGATGTACTGCAATGGTAAAATTGCAGTTTTACCCTTTAGTTCATGTTTCCTTCCCAGAATAGTAATCCCTTGAATTAGGCCTTCCTTTAGGTTATGTAGGAGCTTTTGTTTACTTTCTCAAGTCAAAATGAGCTAGTTAGGGCTCATGATGAGATTCTCATCATCAGCTCAGATCCAACTCAACTTAGTTGAGTCTAGCTCATCTCAGCTCCCATAAGTTCATTGGGAGCTCTAGCTAGCTCAGCTGAGTTGACTGGAGTCCACCTCAGCTCAGGCCTAGCTACCTCCAGCTCTACTCAACTAAAGCCAACTAAGGATGACTTCACCTAGCTCAATCTAGCTCAAGTCCAACTCCCAGGGACTCCTCTTAGCTACACTTAATTGAGCTAAGCTACCTTAGCTACTCCAGCTAGCTAGGTCCTGCCCGGGAAGATCAGACCCAGCTCACCTCAGCATAGCTTAGCAGAAGCCAGCTTACTTTAACTTGGCTTAGCAGCTAGCAAAGAATTAACAAGCTAAGCCTAGCTCTTTGCCATCTTCTTCAGCAGCTACCAACTCCAGTTCAACTCCAGAATTCTCTTCTTCAGCTCCTTTCCTCAAAACCCTAGCTTCAATTGCCTACTCCTCTACTCTACTACTAGCTAAGCTAGTTTAGCCAACTTAGCTTAGCTAAGCCCCAGCTCCCTTGGCCATCCACCACCTACAACCTAACTCCACCTCACCACCTAACTAGTCCACCTACGCCAACTACCTACTCCTACTCCAAGTTGGCACCACCACCATCACTAACCTTCACCCCTCAACCACCACCAAAAGGCACCAGCAAGGTGGTGCCAAAACCACCATAACCACCTCCATGTTGGCGCCACCTTTTCCCTCCAAAATCCCCTTAATCTCCACCCTACACCTCCCCTTAAAACCATCTCCACCATCCACCTAGGATCCCCTTCTAGAAACCCTATGTTGGCGCCAACTCAAGGGACACCACCACCATAACTACCCCCCCATGTGACCCCTCATTTAGCACCAACTATTCCTAACCCTAGGATCAACATAACCACCTATAACCACCACCTAAATACATAGTAGCCATCCACCTAACCCACTCCTACCCCCCTCTCCACCTCTATATATACCCACCATATATCACCAAAAAAATCATCCTCCATTTAGTTAATTTCTACCCTACACCCACCATAACCCACGGCCAAGGAAGGAGAAGAAGAAAAGAAGATTAAGGGGGCATCCTACCCGCCCCCTTGGTGCCTCTTTCTCTTCTCTCTTCTTCCTTGCGCCATGCCAAGGAGGAGACTCTCTACATTAGGAGGACGGCCAGGCATTGGAGGAGAGATTAGGGTGGTGCACGCCCACCCTTGGAGGAGCAACAAAAGTGGAAGCTTCCACCTTGGAGGAGCATAGGGCATGCCCCCTCCTTTTTGGTCTTGCCTGGGAAGACAACACTTGGAGGAGCTGTTGAAGGAAGGAGTTGGAGAGGTCCTTTTCAAGCCCAGGAACCACTAAGTTTGGAGCAAGGATCCTACCCTCTTCACCATCATTGTGGGAGGATTAGTGCTTTTGTTATTTGTTGTTTTTTTTGTAGTAGTAGAAGCATTCCACTACTAGGATTTCTTGTGTAAAACAATCTTCCTTTTTAAATCAAGTTGCCTTCTTTCCAAATTTTTGTCACAATTGTTGTCCTTGTTTGTAGCACTTTTTCACTCCCCCCCCTAATTACTCTAGGCTTCCACATGCCTAGAGTAAGCTTAGGGAGAGGTAATTCTTGTCACTCTAGGGTTAGCTTGTAAATGTTAGTCTCTTTCCTACCATCAATTCACAGGTGCTTGTTATTTCAAAACATAAAAATTATATAATCAAAAATAAAAAAAAGAAAGGTGATTTCCCATGTTCAAGTAAGAGAATTGATTTTGCAAAATTTTCCTCCTTGGACAACCCTAAATACCCCACTATCTAGGTTTAACAATTTAAAAGCGATTGCGATTTTTGTGCATTGCAACGACTAAAACCCTAATTTTACAAACCGCATAAAAATCTGATCAGGTCGCTATCAACTAGCACAAACACCCACAAGATCGTAGTCACCCAACACATGTTCATAAAACTTCAATAACCAACATTCATTCGTGATGCATTAAATGAAAGAAAACTAAAGTGCTGACAATAAAATTTCACCATAAAACAGAAAGTAAGGAGAGTCTCCTACAATCACAAAAAGATAGGAAATTAAAATCTAGTAGTGGAAAGAATCTACTACTATGAGCCACTGGCTCAATACGAACCGTCTCCTCAGGTAGGACCCAGTTCCACAGAAGTCTGACAAATGTCAGCCGCTGCACCAGATTGCTCAGCAACACCTAAGTACGAAACTCGAAACTATACGTTAGTGAAAACTGAGTAGAGTAGATAAGTGGTAACGGTAATAGGAGTTCAGAAAAAGGGCACTATATCAACAGTTCATCCATTTATAATTTATTTCCTAGCTAATTATGTTCATGTGCCTTGCCCATGTTCTTATAGTTCACAATCCGTAAATCAATGTCTCAAGGCACGAGACAATCTCACGTAACTTCCTACGACACAAGATCAGTATAAGCCATCCTCCTGGTCGGGAAGTCTTCTTATATCCATCGAGTTGCCACACTCCATCACCCTAGGGTCATTGCAGAAAGGGGTGGCGGTTACGTCATGTAGTGTGAACACGTACAAGTGCTATGTACGTTGAACCACAAACAACCAATGACCCACCCTCTAGCTGAGAAAGAACCAAACCTCGAGCCCTGCATCCCACTATCTCAGTTGGCCGGTAAGCCTAACAAAAAAGTCATGGGGAGGCCAGCAACTCCCCAAACCAACCCCTGAAACCAGTCTGAAAGACCAAAGCTACAACTAAACTCCAGCGAGTAGCAAAGCTAAAACCAATTATCTTATCCTTTTAATTCTCGACATATCCGTCATGTTGATTATATAACTAATTCCAAATAACTGTATCTCTTATTTTTGTCAATTCAGAATATCCTTAGTAATTTGTGAACTAATTCCAGAATTAACAGATATCCTCATTATCGTCCAACCTATCCATTTACAGGTAGTTTTTCAGTTCATAATAGTGGTCCCATATTATTTAGAAACTACTTAAGACAATAGAACCTATTTCACGGAAAATAGAATTCGTTTCATGCATGCAATAACGAGGGTACAAGTGAACATTAAATCTTAATCACTCATATTATTTCTCACTAAAGTACCCATAAATCAGGGAAAAACACCAAAGGGGTTCCAACTCAGTAAAAAGGAGGTACACACCCAACCAAGGTGGTATACGTGAAGAATCGCACATGACAGGTCCACAGATACCTAAAAATTAGATGGAATTGAGAGGAGGATAGACTACTCTACTTAATGTCATCGAAGGGTCATGGTGACTCTGAGCCATGTGCACAGGGCCTGGGAACAGTCTCCACTCTTGCCTCAGAATCTGCGCACGTACTAGGGGTAAGACCTAGTTCACACGGGCCAAAAAAAGGATCGAAGATTACTAGTCACGTTTCTAATTTTTCACTAAATTAAAAGTACTCAAAAGTAAAAATAAACTATACCAACGCGTAGTACGCATTGACACGATTCCAATGATACCTTATTTGTTGAAATCCGAGGTCAAGAAGGCCTTGAACCAATCAAAATAGTGAGAGGGGGTCGCTAAACCAACCGGTTCACGTAAACCAGTTAACCAGTCTAACCCACCTGCCAAGGACACGTGTCAGCGCTAGATAGCACCTGCCCGCACGCCTCACCACTTGATAAGCGACACATGTCGCAAATCTTGCCGCTGCACTTTCCCGCTCTACTCAAACGAGTGAGCGTGTGTTTGCACGCTATGCCCTCGCCACACGTCGCCTCCACACGAGCTGCTGCCGCCACGCGTCGCTCTCTCGAAGCCTGTCTCCACTGTTGCCATGGCTTTTGCAGTGGGATGCCGGGTTTTGCAAATTCACACCTGGGTCCCTGGGAAAAGTTTTTGATTTAAATGAAGGAAAAGCTTAAGCTTTTCCTTCTCTCTTCCTCTTTTAATTTAAGACACTGAGAGAAAGGTGATGACCCAAGGACCCAAAGGTGTCCTTATATAGGTCCAAAAGTTGTTGCAAATAGGTTTATTAGGGTGAAATACATAAAATACCCCTAGGGTTGGGTTCACCTTACATTTAGGTCTTTGATGACTTGTTTTGGCCCTAACTAGAGTTATATACCTCGGAATTGCATGAAACAAGTTTCACTGGAAATCTTGCAATGAGAGGAATCCAACAGTGCCACATATGGCACCCTTTTGACAACATTTGACAAGGAGTTGACTCAAAATATGCATTTTTTGGTAATTTAAGTTCGATGCTGACACTAGCATCGAACTACACTCGAGTTTCCAGGTTCGAATTGACCTGGACCACCTTGAAATAACTCAAAACCTGGATTTTGCGATGTTAGACACCTGACCTCCATCCCATTCTCTACATGCCACCCTAAACTTGCTCTAAAAAAAGGGGATGAATAATGCACTTGAATAATGATGTCAAAATAAAATTTCAGATAAAAACTCAAGCCAGAAAATGCAATCAAACCACAACAAATAAGTGATTTTTAGGTGAACAACTCCTCAATGGGCTAAAACCACCACTTTGGCTTTCGTAGTCTAGGATTTTATTGATCAATCTTTGTCAATCAATACATTATCCAGCCACTTAAATCGAGAGTGGCATAATCTCAATGCAACCCCTCTTAGTACCCAATTAGAGAGATTTTGTCTCAAACTTTTGAGGAAGAGATGGAAAATCTAATAACTTAGACACCCTTACAAGAAAGTAAAATAAAAAATACAAGTTTATCTCTCCAAAAAAAATCCAAGTTTCTCCACAAAGAGCCAAGTAGCAACGAATCAAAAAGCCTAACTCAACTTACTTCCCTTCATGGTGTTTAACACAAGTGAAGCCTAACACTTGTGAAAGAATCCCCAAGATGATGTTTAAGTGTGACATAAGGATTCTATATAGTGAAGCCTTAGATTTCTAACCCACCATGCAAACGAGTTGATCACATGTATCTACACTTGTTCCTGTACTATTTTGCACGTCCAACATCCAAACAAATGAAAACAGAAGTGAAAGAGAAAGGCATGCATGACATATATACATACAGACCATCACCATTGACATTCGCTTTTACCACCACAGTTATATTTACCAATCACGGTTGTTCAAAGAGTTTAGTAATTATAGAAGTGTAAAAGGATCACATGTACATATAAAGAAAAGGTGATCCACAAAACTATAAGCAAGAAAATATGAGACTAAAGTCAATTACTCACTAAACAAAAAGAAAGATGCTGGCCTTCACCATCAACCAACTCCCCATACTTTCAAAAGATCCACATTACTGATGAAAAGCTCATCATGGCTTTTAATTACCCTTAATTAACTAATTTCCCTAGTTAATTAGCTAGGAATATGTAAATATAAGGGTTAATTATAAAATAAGGGATAAAACATTAAAGGACCTTAAAATAAGTTTAAAATGGTAAATTATTAGGCAATTAATATTATTAATAATTTAATTAATAAATGGACTCGAAATATCATTAATTATTTACGTAATTAATGTGTTAATTAACTTAAGCATAATTTATACCTATGTAATAACTTAAGTAACTTTACTTAATTAAATAAATTAAGCTAAAAAGGTCAAAAATGTAAATCCAAGGTTTAAATATAATATTTTCCTAATTTATAATCATATATAAAAAGTTGAAAAAGATTTAAATTAAAATAAGCTTTGAAAACCTTAGTTTACATTTTGGTCCTTAGGTTTTATTTCAATCGAGTCCTTCTTCTTCACTTAAGACCTTAGTTTTCATTGTAATCAGGTCCCTGTAAACATCTTCTTCCTCTTCATTTCTTCTTCAGCCTCTTCGACGACTGACAACAGGAGCTATCATCACCAGCCGATCACTGTCCATCTGACATCCTCCCTTCCTTATCAAGCTCCTGGAGCTTGCGCTCACCACCCTCTTTTCATCCATCAGTCTGGATGATGCTTAAATCCTATCTAGGGTTTGAAGTTAACCTTCACAGGTATCAGAGAAGATGCCGGTGGTTACTTCACACTAGACATCTTTCCGACCAGATTCACCATCCTCTACAGCTGCCGTAACCTATAAATACCCCTCCACCTCTTCGATTTCAAGAGGTTAGCTCCCTTCCCTCTTCCCCCACTGAGCTAATAGATAGGCTATTCATCAACTACCTCCGGCGACCTCTCACCTCTCCTTCGAAGCTCCTCCGCACGAGGAACTTGTCTCTCTCACCTCCTCTTCCTCTCCGAATGGTTGTGACAGGACCTGGAGCATCAATTCTTCTTCCTTGACGCCTTCAACTTCTCGCCGGAGCTCTTCCCAACATCCTTTGATTTCTTCCTCTGTCACAAGCCATCGACAGAGATCCTCTGCCCCCTTCGTCTAGGTAACAGTAGATTAGCATCTTAGGTAAGTTTAGATTAGTTAGATTAGTTGATTAGGTAGCTTAGAGTAGTTGTTGTAAATGAATTTTCCATCATCTTCCTCAGCTCCAGTGAGCTCTTTGAGCTTGACTGGAGCACTCTTTTGTCTTTTTATTTCACTGATCACCTTTCTTAATCCTCCATGATCATCTCTGACACCTTAATTCCCTGATTTTATCATCTAATCACCTAATCCATCTCCACCTTCACCGGCTACTTTCGCCGTCCATGGCGGAAGTAACCAAGGACAATTCACCTCCACCGAGGCCCTCCATTACTTAATCATCATCTTAGGTCCCCTATCTTCACCTTAATTTGATTAATAATCATTCATCTTGAAAATGCCTAAAATTCATTCAACCTCCTGAATTGCTGTCAATGGTGACTCAGGAGGAGTTCCTCCATCAAATTAATCACCTATACACCTTCGCCACACTCCACTGACATGTTCTCTCCACTCAATTGAGTAAAAGAACTTGTCCTGAGTTCCAGCAAATTCAGGTCGTAGTCCTGATGAATTCAATGCATATCTCAGTATAACCATTAATTGAATGAATTAATGTGTTCCTATGGTTCCTTATGACCTCAGGAGACTTTTCAGACTATCCATGGCTTGTTTTAATGATACATACATATTTTAAGCCATTGTCTGGACTCACTGGAGCTCCGGCGAGTCAAAATGCACTCTTCAACCTATAAAACTTCCTGAGAAGCTCCAGATCACTTACTTGAGGTTTAATGATCATTCTACAGTGTTTGATTTGAAGTTTTAAAGTCTAGAGTTAGATTTAGACTTCTGTCTTCTCCAACTCTAGCAGAGTTGGAGAAGACTGTTCATTAGGGTTAAGATTGATTTTAGAGGCCTAGAAGCATCAGATGGATGTAATAAGGTCAGATTTGAAGATCATTTACTTAAATAGGCCTTAGTTTGTTCTGTCGAACAAACTAACTTTAGAGCTTAGGCGACAGACCTAAAACCCTAGGTTTCTTGATTAAAACTTCTTTTTGAAACCTTGAACCTATTCCTGAGGTTGATTAGAATTAAATTGAGATGTTAATTTCATTTGGAAAAGCTTTATGAAGAAAGTCAAATTTCGAGGTTCAGTGGTCAAAATTAGCTCTGATTGGATGATTTAGGTTTCAATTAGAGAAATTGATGTGTTTAAATGATTTCTGGGATGCTTTTAGATGGATTAGATTCAATTTGGATGAGTTTTAATCAGGATCTCAAATTAATCAAACTTCTGCTTAGTTTGGGTTCATTTGAACCCAATACTAACTTTAGTGTCTTTTTGATGAAATTAAATGAAAATGCTGCCCAGACAGATTCCTAACAACCTTCAGAGGTTGTTAAATTAGATTCAGCTGCCCTTTAGCTGTCTGATAAGCTTTTCAGAGCTTGATTTGAAGCTCTGAAGCTTCTACTTGAAGCTCTTGAGTTTCTTCACCTTCCAGAAGCCTTTTAGCACCTCTTCCCTTCACCTTTAGGAATGGAATCAGCTCCTGAATCTATTCAGAACCTCATCTGAGGTCAAAGGGCTTCTACAGGTCCTTAGGCCTGTGAAGCTCATCTGCAGGCCAAAAATGGCCATGAAAACATCCAATTTTCACCCTTCAAATCGAAGGGTTAATCCTATTCTCAACATCAAATTGATGCTACAAACCTATAGTACCCCTCTAGAGCTTTCCAACAAGTTATTGCTTGCCCGATTTGGAGCTCTGAGCTGGCTTGTGTCTCCAGCCAAAGTTTGGTCTGGAGGGGACAAAGTTAGTCCCATATCGGTAATATATGAGCACGCGCCATGGAATAAAAGTAAAAAGTGTAATGGGTTGTTCGGTCATTAGCGCAGGGTGCATAAAGAGCATGTGTGTGTGTGTGGGTGCATGCGGTGCACGTGCCCAGGTGTGTGTGCGCTTGTGAGCATGCGAGCATGGGCCCGTGAGCAGGCGTGTGCATGTGGGCCTGGGAGGCCAAAGACTATGCATGGGATGATTGAACCGGAAATAAACCAAACATAATAAACCAGGCTTGGACCTAGTAGGGTCTGGTCCCACCTTGAGAGGGGTGCTGCGTATCCCCGACCGGTCCAAGCCGCCAACCATAAACCAAATTTTTGGTTCAAAACATGGTTCAAATGCACAGTTGAGGGGTAAAGGAAAAAGAAAGAGAAGAGAAAAGGTTAAGAGACTTAAGGAATTCAAGAGAAGAAGAGGAGAAGAGCTCGAGAAAGCTTAAGGGAAAAACAAAGGAGAAAGGTAATAGAAGAGAAGAATGAAGGCTGAAGATAGAAGAAGAAAGATAAAGGGAAAATTTAAAGTTTTAGACATCTGATAATTTAAAGCTTATTTTTTTTAAGATGTCTAATTTTTGTATTTTATTTCAATACAATTTCTTTTGAGCTTAATTGATAAATAAGGCATTTGTACTTAATTACATTTCTTTTTCTTGCCTTAATCTTTTGTAAATGAAATGAAATTAGTAGAAATAAACATGTTTACTTGTTTTTAACAATAGATCACATGTGTAAATATGTTTGTCTTATGGAATGTTGCATGTCTTTTAATTAAATATCCTTTGTGCAAGATTCATGATCTTAAAGTATTATAATTATATTCTAATTGATTAAGTAGTAATTAATGCTTAGGATTAAATGGTGAATTAAGTTAAGTTATGCCTCCCAGTGAACGACCTGGACTCAACTAATTAAAAAAGAATTAAAATCTAAAATGTTAGATTAGCTTGACCCTATACTACTCAATCGACATTAAATCAAGTTAACCTAAGTTACTTTCTCTTGCACTTAATTAAGCCTAATTAACTTAATTAACTGTGTTGAGGAATTAAACCTACCAATTACCCTATACCATGCCTACCAATTCTTTGATACACATGTCTGATAAGTATGAATATTTATATGTTAACATGCTTAATTATGCTGGTTTTGTAGCATTAGTTACATCAAATATATGGAATATTATAAATATCTTCATGCATGCATGTTAGATTTTAGAATTGCATATCTAAGCCTACTTATTCCATGTTTACTTATTGAGGCTCTTTTCTATGTAGACAATCTATGTCAGGTTAGGTCAAAGTGATTCAAACTGCATGAGGAGGGGAGAAGAAATCATGTCACCCATTATCCTGAAACCCTAACCCTAGCCCTAGTCAAAACCAACATAATTTAGCCCATACCCAAAACCCTAATCCTAATCCCTAATCCTAAACCCTAACCAGCTCCATTTAGTTCATCCTAGTTCTACACCTCATCCCTAACCTATTCCTAAAAATCTAGCTCACACTCTTAGTGACACTACCTTAATCCTAGTCTTAATCTTATCCTCTAGAATCCTTCACCTTATTCACTTGCCACATGATTTTTCAAACATATAAATGCACTCAATATTCCTTGGAATCAATTGGTAAAATATGGCAATCAATCATTTATATTAGGTTCCAATCACATCCCTTAATTTGCTACCAATCAATTCCAACATGGACAAAATTAAGGCATAAACATGTCTCCCTTTTAAAAGCACATCCTAAGTCCTTGCCTTAGCCTTCAAGACACCCTCCACCACCCTTGGATGTCCATTATGATCACTTCCCAAACACTATCCACATCCAAGAACATTCCATATATTTCCTCCCATAATTTTAGCCAATCAAGATCCTAATCCAAATCTTAATCCCGAAATTCATGACAGCCTAACACACATTTACTATTTTGGCCATAAATTTTTTATTTTAAATTAAAATTGAGTGATTCAAGTTGCATTTGAAAGTTGATATAAAGGGATATAACTTTTCTTTTATGTGAAATATGAAATTCGAAAATAAAGAGGCTTAAAAGTCAAGCTAATTTAGGGAAACCTTAAAAGGTTATTGCAGCACCCTCTATAAATATCCCCTTCATCTCCACCACCATCTAGCCTTCCTCTCTAGATTTTCTTTTTCTTCCCTCCCTTCAGGTTTCCTCTTCATTTGTCTCCTTAGATCCCCCTTAGGCTCCCTTGCTTCCTTAGGTCTCCCTTCCTCCTTAGCTTCTTCTTCCTCCTTGCCTTCTCCCTTAAGTACAAACCCTAGCCACCACAATCTTCTTCCTCTTTCCTCCACATGCCCAACCTTCTCCATAGCCTTCTCCACGTTCTCCACACTCTAGTTAGCTTCCTTAGCCTCTCTAGATTCCCAATTCCTAAGGTTTTTCCCTTCGAAGCATTCCTCTGCCTCTCTTTCTTCTCCTACTACTTCTACTTCATCATGTTCTTCTTCTCACTTCTCTGGACTTCTACAAGCTCTCCCACTTCTTCGCACTTTAGGGATCAAGGCAGACTTCTCCATCACTATCATGAGTTCTCCAAGGCTTTTTGCATCACCTAACTTAATTCTCTACTCCTTTTCTTCTTCTCCTTCTTCTTGTTCTACTTGCTATTTACTTATTGTATTAGATTTCTACTTGTAGACCTTAGTTTGATTAGCAATAATTTTTCCATGACTTTCTAGTCTCTCTATTTTGTCTTCTTGAGTTTGCTTTATTCCTACAAAAACCCAAAAACAATTGCAAAGCCCAAAAATCTCAAAAAAAAGTGTCCTTAGGTTAGTAGTTTAGGAATTCGTACTATTTTCATAGTCTAAGTTTTAGGTTTGAAATTTTGTTTTGTGCAATGCCATCATCATAAAATCACCAAATATTTTCTGTTAATAAGGATTTAAGTATATATTCACTATGTCAAATTTCAAAGCTTAATTTGTTATATTTTAGCTTTAAAAATTCACACACTAATAAGGGGTTAGATAATAAAACAGAATGTAATTTTCCTAACTTCCCAGATTTTTCTTGAATTTTATACTTATCCAAATTGCACGAAATTACTAGCATTAGTTCGTTCTTCAAATCAAGAATCTTTTATAAAATTGGTTAATTTTTAAGACAGTTATAGATTTAAGGTTCAGTCAAGTTTTTGCTTAGGTGTCAGTTAGGTCAGTTTGTCCAGTGTCCCATTCAAAAATCCAAAAAAATTATAAAATACTTCAAACATCCCAAAAAAATCTTAGTTGCCTTAATTAGCCCAGGAAACATCTAGACAGTCTTGTCTATCTGTGAGACGACTCATGATAAGTCTATTTATTTATTCGTTAGCATGCTTAATTATGTTAGTTCCATTGCAATATTGATGGTAACACTATAATCCTTCATATCTAGTGTAATTTGACTATGTTATAAGGTTAAATTCACTTCATTAACCAACAAAAGGGTATATTTTAATAATCTTAAGAATTTGAGGGCATGCATAAAAATAGGTTAATTCTACTATTTTAACAGGCAAAAATAAGTACAAATTAACCAAAGGGTAAACCTAAAATTAATTTAAGGTTAAATATGCTTAAAATTGAAATAAGTAGGCCTACTTCGATTGACTTAAGGATTTTATGAAATAATAGCCAAATTACAATTAATAAAGTACTAATTTCGACCTCACTTTAATTCAAAGGGTTCTAATAAAAATAAATATAATCTAAACTTTCTAAAAATTATTGAAAAACATTCTATAAGGTTTAGAAAATTTAATTTTACAAAATGAGCCTAAATTGACCTAAAACGGAGACTAAGGCAGGTAATTGATACATTTTGAGTTAAATCATAAATTGACTTATCAAACTTCATCAAAACTTAAAATTGAAGTTGCCATTAAATTTATTAAGTCTAAATTAGATTACCCAAAAATTTTGGGACTATTTAGAGTTCATCTTGTCATACTTTGCAATTTTCTCCCTTACTTTTTTATCCTTGCAAAAACCCCCTAAGTTTCAAAATTCATTACAAAATGGCCCTTGCAACCATCTTCTTCACCTCCTCCTTCACACATGGCTAGCTGGTAGCTGTTTGACCCGCCTTTGACCGCGAAGATCTCGCGACTCAAAGGAGGAAACCTTCTCAGACTTGGAAGGTTGGATTAGCTTGCAAATTTTGGCACGATCGCGCTTTCAAAGCAACTACAGTCGTGGTCGCGACGCCTTCCACCCAAGCTCAACCTCCACAAGTTGCCATCAATGGAAGCCCACTATTCTCGCCTCAATTGCCACTAGAGCCTATCTATAAAGCACCATTATGCTGTACTGATGGTTTTCATCGAGTTTTGGCATGCGTCTTCCCCATTCTTCTCCCTCCTCTTACTCCATAGAGTAGCTTATGCATTTTAGATTAGGAAAATACCCACAAGAACCACCTCCACACCAATCATCTTCCCTAACATCAGCTACGCTTCAGCGAAGCTCCAGCCACGTCACCCTCATCACTCCACGCCTTCTCCCCACTAGCCGTCCACCCCACAAGCTTCACCACATTCCCACGAGAAAAAACCCTCAATCTATTGAGAGGTTCCAAGCTCAGAAACCCCCACTAGACCCCCGCCATCATCATCATCTCCTCAAACTCAGCAAGCATTCTCCAGCCTTCTCGCACCAAATTAGCACCACCATCACCATCACCAAGGTCTGACGAAGCTTCTCGACCATTTGGTCAAGGCCGAGACCCACTTCCATGACTGACCGTTCACCGCCGTTTCCACCGTCAACGTCGACGTCGACCACCCATCTTCGACCATCCGCATGCTCCCAAGCTTCGTGAGTAGTTATGTGAGGTCACGCAAAGCGTTCCATGACCTTCAAAGGGGAGTTTCCTACACTAGAGTTCTTCCTCGACCCTTGCCAGAGCCCTACCATCTTCTGCGAATCCAGCCGATTCCCATGCCACCATCGCCGATCCTACACTGCCATCAAGTCGACAGTCCATCGATGACCACATCCTCCACTTGCTGCCCTTATCCCACGGTCGGATCATATCTCCAACGTAGCGCTGGCGATGCCTGCCAGTTGAGAAGAAGAGAGGCCTAAGTGTTGTAGGGGCCTCTCCACAAAAGAAATAAATTCGTAGGGACAAAATCCAGAGATCCAAGGGCCTAATTGCAAAGAAATCAGCCTTTTGAAGGACTGGTTTATACTTTTTATGGATTTGGCTTCATATTTGGTTCTGAATAAGTTTTTATTGCAATTTCTTGCTCAAATACTCTTGATAATTGATCATTTAGTGTTTAGTTACATTCACACTTGATTAATTTATTTTATTGAGCATTAAATATTTTTTGCATGTGAGTTTGGATTTCGCATCTTTATTCTTTTAAGAGATGAACTTGTTCATCTTGGAAATTAACATTTAATACAAGTTCAATTATACTTAATTAGATAGTTGTTTTCATACACTTCTTTGCTCTTAGCGAACTATCTCAAAATACTTTTATTTCGAGAAATACAAATTTTTAAAAGTCAATTTGTGAGATTCAACTAAACTATGATGCATTTTTAACAAACATCATTTCACGTACATCTCTTTTTGGCACCATTGCCAGGAAACAACATGTGCTTACTACTATCATTGTGTATATTTTTTATTTTATTTTGTATATATTTTGTATTTATTCTCTTTTGTTTTATTTTGTAAATATTTGATTTCTAACTCACTTGCCCTTTGTTTTGGTTGATTCTCTTAGACCAGATCCGATTCAACCGCCAACCACTTTACCAATGATTCAACCACACCATGGGCAAGTAACTTTCTTCTCTTTTATTCCTTAATCCCCATTTCTCTATATGTATAAAAAAAAACTAGGATTGCAATCTTGCCTTATTCTTCTTAGATAATATCATTTGTGGCAAGAAATTTTTTACTATCCTGTAAACCTCATTTTTTGAAGAGGTCGATTAGATTAGAACACGCAACCTATTAATTCCTATGCCTACTAGGGACTTGTGCTTAATTTTAGCACACCTTGGACTAACATCTCCTTGCTCGAGTCTAATGTGTGCATTTAATAAAATTGGATTCCATCTAGAACTATCTAGGGTTTTGAACATTAGGGTTTTGAAGTGTTAGTACACATATGTACACTTTAAAAGAAAATATCATCCCACATTGTGTGCAACCCAAGCCCTGTTTGAATTGATTTAAAAACTCAACCCTAAAATCAAGCTCTAAGATCACTTGAACAATAAAATTGGGACTTAATAACTTGTTTGACAACCAAAACAGGGTGGTTCGGGTGAGTTAACCTGAATTTCATCCCTGAACCTTTAGGGCAGGTCAGGTGAAGTTGGTTCACATTGTGAACCAATCAACATAAAATTAGGTCACAATTGAAATTCATTTCTAAATCAAGTGATAATTAAAGGCATGAGCACAATTAGATCTTAAAACTGGTAGACTTAAGGCTCAACTCACACATTTTCGGTCTACTTGGAATCGCAGTGACAAGGAAGGTCGGGTGGGGGAAACCCTATAACCCATAGGGACGCTCTTCTATGTAGGAGTCTTTACGGGACTCTCCTTTCCTAAACTACCCATGTAATTCTCGAAGTGAGCAAGTTTTTGATCAAGAGGTCCATCTGCCTCGAATCAGCCATAGTCATCCAATTATTTTAGGTACTTTATTGGGTCTAATTCATATCCAGTCCCTCTCATCTTTTCTGTAATATATGCATAGAGAGGAGGTCCTTAAGATTCACTTTAAGGCTCCATTAGAGTTTGATTTTGAATTGGGGTCGAGGACCAATTATCATGTGTAAGTTCTAATCTATTCAACTTCTCTTCTGGTCATTCTAAACCTGAACTCGATTATTCATCTCTTGATCCACTACGTGATTTGATTTCTATCACCTTACTTGGGAATCAACTTGAAAAAAATAGGAAAATGTTCACTAGCCCTGAACCTCATAAGAGCATGAAAGATTGAATGATTGAGGATGCTATTAGACATAGAGAAGGATTTTTCATAACCTCAACTCCTTTTAGCAGAGATCAGCGTAGTGAATCGAAGATTATGAACCCCATTATGAATCACATCCAAATAATTGCAACCCAACTATCATGTGGTTTGACTTGGGAAACCCTCTTAGATCAAATAATTATTGTGAGAAAACTACATAGAAATGAGGGTTTACAATATTTTGCAAATCCTGAACTATGGGAAAATTACCAAGATTTTTTCAAACAACATGGGGATCTGTTAGATCAATTAGAAGAGCTAATTAATGAAAATTTCCTAGACCCCCACTCGGACCTTGATTATGAATCTTTGGGTAATTTTGAGGATGAACTAAATTTTCTCAAACCCGGGTTCAAGAATGGGGACTTCTGTGCTAAATCCCCAACCCAATTTAAACCCAATGATGATTTCATATATAATGAATTACTTGACATAGAAAATCAACTTTTGGGTTGGGAGGATTCTATCAAAGATATTCTTGATTTTGATATTGAACCAACAACCAAAATTCTTGAAGCTAATTCAACTCAAACAGAATTTTAAAACACCTGTGATGAGTTTGATTTTGATTTCCTTGTGGATATAACTCCTGCACCTTATCTTGGTAAGGTCTTCCTCGAGCACAGTTCTAACATCCTAACTGAGTTGAATTTAGAAATAGATTGTAGAGACTCAATTCCTACACTTTTGACCTAGAATCTAGACTAGAACCTATTTGGGATGACTGTAAGACTCAATTTGATGAAAATATCATCACAGATTCGAATTATCATGATTTTTATGAGCCTATTTTTGATAACGAAACCTCTCCAGATTGCTCGAAAGAGTACATCAATTTATTTGAATTAAAATCAATTTATGACACATAATCAAAGGAATCTAAAGAGTTGGGATTAAATTGGATCTGCCCTAGATATCCTAAACCCAAGCCTATGGTTAATAAGGATACCCCTGTTTGCTTGGAACCAAAATCTAGGTTAGACAAATTTCAAGTTGATAATTTTGTGGGTTTTGAGTCCCCTCATGGTGGTGATCTAAATTCTAATTCAGGTTCAGAAAAATCTTTTCACCTGTGTTCTGTTCTCAAATTCTCCTATGCTGATGCTATTTTTGAACCTTATTCTGATTTAGGAGAATCCTTATTTCTAGAGTATTATATCCCAATCTATGACCTCGATGTCCATGATCCGCTCTTTGACTCTGATTCTAAGGCATTGATTTGGAGCTCAAAGCAATTGTACCGCTCGATCAAGAGACCACCACCCAGGATTGGTTGCTTAAGACTCAACAACCAGTCTCCGCCACATGACTCCACTGGAATCCATTTTTATCCTGAATCATCTCATTCCAAATCGATTATAAATGATTCTCCACCTCAGTTTGACAATGAGTGGGATGTTAATCAAACTAATAGTCAACTACTGATCACTTCTGATCTCATAAGTAAGGTTCCTATATTTTCAGTGATCCATTATCATTTAAGGATTCCGACTCTGGATTGGCTAAACCAAGGTAGCCAAATCCTTACTTTTCATTTCCAAATCTTCTTGAACAAAACTTCACTTGGTGGGCTCCATGATGAGGTGTGGCACATCATAGCTAAAATGCCCAAGTTAAGCTAGAAACTAGGTTAAACACTATCTTATTAGCATAATAAATGGGTTAAGGTGGGAACTAATGAAAATGACCTAAAACATAAAACTTATGTTAAAAATCCATAATTAGGTCAATATTTGAGATATTCTATACATAAATGCAAATTGGTCATCCAAATGTCAATTGAACACATTTCTAAGCTCAAAAGTACAAATCAAGGATGGAATTATGTTCCAATATGTTCAATTAAGCTCCAATAAAAATCTCATTGCATTTTGACATCGTAAAGACCTTGCATCAATGACTTTACATATAAGTCCTTAGTTCATTACATTTTATTCACCTAAATAAGTCATAGGGACTTACTTAAGAGCCATGAGGGACCTTCTAGTTACTATTTTCCTTACTAATGGGTTACTTTGCAAATGTTTTACCCCTTCAACCCACTTAGGCCTAGGTGCAAAAGCACCAATAGACCTGTAGCTTCTCCTCTCGTCCACTATAGCTCGCAAAGAACATGATCCATCTAGGTTGTCGTTCCTATGCTCCTTGAGATCAACAATGGATCTTGAACCATCCTTCACGTGCCCCTATGCACAGCACTGTAGCCTCCTCCAAATCAGATCTAGCGATGGAGATTTGGTTAAAACCTTCCTAGGCATCACTCAATTTCATCCCACCGTTGAAACCTTTGGCACCTAATCTTACTCTAAGGTGACCTGATCCACTCCCTCACCTATATAAGCAACTCCTCTGAGCTTACGCACGCCCATTAGCCCCCTCCTACATTTCTCGATCTGATCGTTCACTCCTTCTGGTTTCTTCTTCACACCCTACCTTGGCGCCTGATGGGAACACCATCATAGGCCCTAACTAGCCCATTTTAGTCTAGAATTAAAGATAAAAACTCCACATTCATCTGAGAGTTATATCTCCACCTTAGTATGATTTGAGAAGAGAATAAGAAACCAGGGTTAATTCTGTAATTTTAACAGCATATCATGAACACAGAATCAACAAGGGGTTGGCTAGGGGTGAATTAAAGGTCAAAAGAGCATTAAAGTCTAATAAGTGGGTCCATGCAGACATAAACAGGTTTTCATGCATTTCGAAAATTAACAGTAACCCAAAACCTTAATTTCAGACCTGCTTAAATAACAGAGGTTATCGTCAAGACAAATTCCGTCTAAACCTTCTAAAAATCATAGAAAAATATTCGGTAAGGTTTGGCACCCTTGATTTGACCATTGGAACCCATTTTGACCTTAAATAGAGTCTCACATAGAAAGTTGCCCTAATTTAGGTTTCTACACAAATTACCCAATCAAACTTGGTCAAAACTAAAATCCGACTTTACCAACAAATTCCTTGGGTCCAAATTAGGTTTGTACCAAAATTTGGGCCCAATCAGATATCATCTTGACCTAGTTTTCATTTTAGTCCAGTTAGACTTTTTTCTCTCAATTAGCCCCTCAGCTTTTGAATTATTTATGGATTGGTCCCTAACTTTCTCATCATTCTTTGCCAATGGGTCCCTGCTGCCAGTAGTGTGAACACAGGAGCTCCATCGAGATTCGAGCAAGGATTTCTCGCTCGATTCTCAATCAAACTCTTCCAAATTTGAACCAGAGATTCCTTGAGGAATCCTCTTCCAAATGAACTCGACCATGAACCTTGATTCATTTCCAATCTCTCATGCAAATGCATTAAAGAGATGGGTATTCGGTTGGCACGAAAATATCGACCTTTGCAAGCTTGTTTCCAAGCTTGGAAGTCCTCTCTTTGGCCTATAAAAAGGTCCCCCTCGCATAACTGTGCTCCTTAGCAAGTTTTGGTCAGAGAAACTCCTCTTTCTTCCCTCTCCGACCATCTCGGCACCTTGCTCCAGCGACCCCTCTCTGTCCTCCTCTTCTGGTCGTCCAACCATCAAATTGGATGGCCCTCTGCCTTCCTCTGCCATCTCCGCATCTCTCCAGCCAAAGAGGGATTACTTCCTGCCTCTTCATTGTCGTCGCCACATCACCAGACTCACTCGTCTTCTTCAGCTCCAGCTCGCCAACGTCGGTGCCCTCCGTCCACCCCCTTCACTCCTAAGTCCCTCTATACCTTCCTCTCTCCCTCTATTCTACTTCCCCACACTCATAACACACACACAACCATTGTACCACCCGCTATACCATCATCCTCCCTGCCTCCGACGATGCTCCGGCGTAGCCTCCAGCCTGCCACACACCTCCAAACAGCCCCGCACCATCTCCACAAGCTCTGCCGCACCACCCTCTACAAAAGCCCTCAAACAATTTAGGCTTTCACCCACCAAAATGCCTCACCGACCATGGTCACCTCCGCACTGTCGTCTCGAGGTCATCAGACCTCCTCATGCACATGCACGCCACACCACACCCACCACTACACTCACCATTTCATGGTGAAGCTCCTGAGCTTATTTGACGTGGTCGCAAGGCCGTATTGCTTTTCAGGTGCTAATCGGACCTCCACCGCAGCCCGCAATTTCGCCGACCACATCTTCAGTCCTCCGGCCAAAACACCTCTTGGCAACTTCCCCAGACATTGCAGACTTCCTTTAGGAGCATCTCCAGGTTCTCGATTGGAGCCTTCATCCGTAGCTGCTACCCCAATCGAAGCCCTCATCTTCCAGTTGCACGCAACGAAGGACTGTGGGATAGATAATCCCACATCATATAAATTGAATCGACTGGTACGGGATAAATTGATTTCCTTACCCCTGTTCTTTGCCCAAGAACATGGGGGTCGGGTCCCCTTCACCCTCACGACCCACTTAACCCGACCGAACACTACTCGCCTACGACTACGCCCACAGGCCTGCACCCTGTTCATGACTAGTTACCAGCCCGATTACTCGACTAAACCTGGGTTTCTGAGAGAAAGAAGAGAAGGAAAGAGAGATAGGGGGTTTGCCCTTCTGCTCTCTCTGGACTTGGCTACTCCTGAGACCTTTTCCTCTGTGCTATGGGTGCCTCTCCCATAAGGCACGAAGGAAGAAGGAGGAAGAAGTGGCCTTTGCCTCTGCTCTGTTGAAACTGAGCTGAGCCTTGAAGCAACTTAAGACATCTGATCTCTGAATCTGCATACTGTTGAGATATTGGTTGAGAATTACTGTTGAGATATTTGAGCTTAACTTTAAAGGGTTAATTGGTGATTCAAATAACTATTTTAACCCATTATTTTTGCACTGTGATATTGGATTTCATTTATATATCATTTTGAATAGTTCTGAATAAAGTTTTGATTATAATTGATTATATTTCTTGTGATTGGTGATATTAAATTACTATTATTTGCTCCCTATGTTTGACCTCGAACTCTTCTTTAAAATAAGAGTTATAAATTTAAATGATTTGAGCACGTTTGTCCTATATTACGATGCATTTCTTAAACAACGACAAATTTGCTTAAACATTTTGGCACCGTTGCCGGGGAGAAACACATAATTTGATTTCACTAATTACAATTTTTGATCTGATACTAACTGGCTTTATCTATTTGGTTGTGATTGTGCAAGGTACACTTGAGAAGATCCGTTGCACGATAGCCACTCCAGGGGCAAGTATTCTCATTTCCTTCTTCTCAAGCCCCTATTTCTGGAAAAAAGTTAAAACTAGAAATCAATTAGGATCAACTCTCATTTATTATTAGACTTAATCACTAGAGTTCCCTGATTCATTTCATTCTAGAGATCCCTTTCCAAATTTCTACACCTAATGAGACTTAAGTTGCCTAGGGCTGTTCACCTTCTTGATTGAGCCCTAGGTGCCACATTTGGAAAGAACTGATTGGACCAAAAGGAGCCAAATTAGGGTTTCCATCTTAGGGTTGAGAAAACACACTTGCCTAAAATAAAGAGAATTGATTTTCCCGCATTGTGTATCACCCAAACCCTTTCTTGAATTAACCTAATCAAAAGAACCCTAAAAAGCAGGCTCTAATCATCCACTTGAATCCTAAAACTTGAGACTTAATAACCTGTTTACAAATCACTTAGGGTGATTTTGGGCTCATTACCCAACTCACCCTCAACCTTAGGGCAAGTTAGGTGAAGTTGATCTACCTTGTGGGTCAACCAACCTTCAAATTAGGTCACCAAGCACAAATCAAATCTAAAGTTCAAGTGAAATTCTAAGCACCATAATTTAGGTTTAAAATTTGGTAGACTTAAGAGGTCAAATCATTCATTTTGGTTTACTTGGATTCGCGGTGACAAGGAAGGTCAGGTGGGGGAAACCTTGTAACTCGTTGGGACGCTCTATCATGTAGGGATCTTTGCGAGACTCTCCTTTCCTAACTGCTCAAGTATTTCTCGGGTGGATGACTTTCTGATCAAGAGGTATCATTCACCACAAACCTCCTTAGTCATCCAAATATTTTTGGGTGCCTCAATTGGGTCCATGACATATTCTGTCCCTCATCTAGTTTCCTAGTGCATGTTCGGGAGGAGGTCCTTAAGACCACCCTTGAGGCCTCCATTAGTTGTTCACTCTTGTCGAGGTCAAGCCTCGACTCACTTGTTTATGCTACCTCCTATTAAGACCCGTGCTGTTTGAGCCTTTTAAGACATCTGGACTATCGGTCAGACGTTTGGCCACCTTCCCAGACGTCTGGAAATCAAAAATTTTTTAGTACGAGCTCACGTCTGTGCGCGGTCTACGCACAGACAGTACTCTCATTTTCCTCCTTCTTCTCTCTCTCCTTTTCCCCCTCCAGCGAACCTTAACCCTCACCCTTATAAAACCCCCTTCCTGCTCTCCCGTTCTCCCCACTCCAGCTACTTCTTCCCTTCCTCTTTACCACAGTGCGAGAGCTAGCACGAGAGCGGCAACGAGGATGAGCGACGTGAGGAGAGGATGAGGAGTTGTTCTCGTGAGCTTGTGTGGGATCTCATTGAAGAGTGCACGACCGGAGCAACGCGTGCGCGAAGAGGAGTGCATCGGGGGAGTCCTCCCCGACACTGCTGCAGGCGAGGGGGGGAGGAGCGGCCACGCACGGCGAGAGCGAGCAGGAGTAGGTTCTGGTTCTGGGCATTTCCCAGAATCAAACGTCTAGAGTGACATCCAGATGACGAAGTAGACGTCTGGAGGCAATTCCAGACGTCTGAGGAGAGAGTTTCATGAAGGTACGTTCTCTTTGCGGATATAGCCATGCAGGCCACTCCGTAGGTACCCTTTTGCATGCCTATTTTGAGGAGATTTGGTGGTTGCGTGCAGGATTTGCTTTGGGAAGGCACGGGGCATGCCTGCCCACGCATTTTAGACGTCTGGGAAGCTTACCAGACAACTGGAAGCACTTCCAAACGTCCGAAGAGGTGGTCGGACATTTGAAGTTGGGTCCAGACAGTCCAGAAGAGTTCCTGGATGTCTGAAGTCGACGAAGAGCATGAGGTGCATTCCTGGACACTTTTAAGACGTCTGGAAGTGGTTCCAAATGTCTGATTTGAGTCAGAAACCCTGTTTTTAACACATTTATGGTCCAAAAGTCCGTTTTACACAAACAAGACACTGGTGTTTTCCTTGTGAGTTCCTCTACTTGTTAGATGGCTTTCTATACTATTCTGAATGTTCCATTATGATTGCTCCTTGTTATAGGACTTCATTCCGTTGCGAGTTCGGGGCTTGCTGAGGCACGTGAGCCTGCCGTTCAAGCCCCCAATACTCTTAGGTTGACTGGTAGAGTGGCTTCCCCTAATTTTAATTATAACCTTGAATGCATGTGTGGAGTGAATGATTAGAACCTAGGATGTGGCATGAATCCTAGGACGAGAAATACTTGAAATGTTTGTATACGTGATTGAATTGCAGCCTTGAATGAGTAGATAGAAATGTGAACCACTGCCTAAAAATGAACAAAGCTGCCTGTGAAATATGAAATACTTGTGCTAGTTAACAGTTGCATGTGACTTTTCTGTTGTCTACATTAAATGATTTAATACAAGCTGCATGTGTATAAAGCTGAGAATGGTAATGTGAATGATAGAATTACAAGTTGCCTGCGTATAACCTGAGAATGGGAAATAGAAATGATGAAACCTGGTATGGAATGGCATGAGGAATATGAGCATGAACCCTATGGGGAGATAGGAGTAGAGCTCTTGGAAATAAATGGAATGGATCCGGAAATGTGAGTGAGGAAGTGAGCTGGCCCTTGAGTATGTAGTACCAAGGAGAGCGACTATCCCCTGTTTAGTGTAGAGCGGAGCAAGCCACCCTTGGGTTGAGACCCGGGGTTAGGATTGGCCACTCTGCACCAATTTCGTGGCCCTCGTGTACACTGTACCGGGGAGAGCTACTAGTGTAGGGAGAGAGCTAGCTACCCTACACCGACTTGTTAGGCCTATTGGATAAACCAGGGTAGTTAGGTGAGGGTGCGCGAACTGTGGAGGGGCAAGACCCATGTTGGTTCTTAGGGGCTAGACCCCTATTACTGAGAGGGCTAGGCCCTATACTGTTCCGTGCTTTACTTGGGTGCACCCGTTAGCGGAAACGACTGACCGCGTGCCAGTGCGGGGTAGCTACCCGTGCGCTAATCACGCGTGCCGTAGTCACCGTTATGTCTGTTCGTAACATTGAGGTGGTTGACCGGGTGTAGGATCACCACGGGGGACTCTCTCGGCCAGGAGAGCACCACATGTGCCTTCTACTCTTCGGAAAAGACTGCAATCAAGATCGTTACCATGAGGAACATTCGAGATCAAGAAGGAGATTTGGAAACATATAAACCAACGGGTGAAAAGGAATAAATTGTAAATTAAAGAAATTGGAATAGCTAGTTTACCTGTTAGCATTACTGCTTTAGTTAGTTGGTTGCCACTCTACTTAGCGTTCGCTGACTTTGTGTACTCATAACCCTTTTTAGGTCCAGGTGTTGAATAGCCCGAGTCCATGCCTGCAGAGGGTGCTGGACCTATTAGAGTCCAGTAGCAGTAGTTTCTTTTGTTGTACTCCTTTTGTAGTAGTGAGTTAGACTCTTGTACCTTTATGTTATGTACTTTTACGTTCTGTACTATACGTTCCTGTACCTTGTTACTTTCTACTGTTGTGGTGATGATATGTATTGTAGCAGCTTTTACTTCTTTACTGTTGTACCTTTTTACTGTTAGTTGCTTAGCATAGTGAATGTGGTTTACTTTCCTACTTTTTGGTTACTTTCTTATTGGACGGCTGGGTCTTCGAATTAGTCGAGTCGAGCCGATCTTGGGTCCTGTAGGGATTCGGGAACCGGGTCGTAACAAGATGGTATCAGAGCAAGGTCGTTCCGAGAAGTGAACCAACTAGCTTGAGAATAACCAATTCACGTGCCTGTAACTAGAGTAACCACCACAACGTACCTTTTGACATCTGTTCTGAGGTTCTTTTGCTGAATGTCCGTTAGAGTTGACATCTTCTTGTTCTGTTGTTCGCGTCTCCTTACAGGAGATGCCTCTACGCGGAGTCCTTGAAGTGGGCCGCAGACGCGGTCGTGGACGAGGTCGGAGGGGAGGACATGCCAAGCCCGATGTTTCTGTCGACCAGCCACTTCTTCCTGGTGTTCAGGCCTAGGACCTCGCCCAGCTGATACATGAGATAGTACGAGAGGAGCTCCACCCGCCTCCACGGGCGCCTCTCCCTGGGGACGTGGAGGGGGAGTGCTCTGTGGGAACACGAGATCGACGCAGCGCTGGACGTGGGGAGGGGATGGTCCTCCACTGCCCCCACCGCACCCTGACACTTCCGAGCATGAGCCCTCCCTGCCTGGAGGCATGCTCGTTTCCCCACTACAGCGACATTATGAGCTTTTCGGACAGTTCTGGAAGCTGAAGCCCCCCTCCTTCAAGGGGGATGAGGACCTGACTGAGGTGGAGGACTAGTTAGAGCAAATCGAGAAGGTGTTTGACACCCTTCGCCCCCCTGTGGAGTGCCGCGTGGCCTTTGCCACGTACCAGCTGGAGAGCGTAGCACATAGGTGGTGGAGGGCGGTCAAAGGCCAGGAGAGGGCAGAGCCGACGTGGGACTAGTTTGTGACCCTCTTCTGCGAACAGTACTTCCCACAGATGTGGCAGGATCAGAGGAGGCGGGAGTTCCACACTCTCCGCCAGGGGACGATGACTGTGAGCGCGTATCGTACGCGTTTTCTGGAGCTATCACGTTTCACCGCGATAGCTGTGCCTACTGAGGAGGAGCGCCTGTGGAGGTTCACTGAGGGGCTCTGGCCTACCATTCGGGGGTATGTCAAACCCCTGAAGCTGCCCACGTTCTTGAGAGTGGTGGAGGCAGCTATGACATATGAGGAGACCAACCTGGCCGCACGTGACACTGACAGCGAACAGAAGAGGCCCTACCATCCAGAGTACTCATAGGGCCGGCGAGAGAGGAGGCACGCAATGCCCGCAGGAGAGTCGTCACACTTTGCGGGGCCGTCAGTGGCCTTTGGGGGCCCCCGACAGGGGCCAGCTACCAGCACTGGACCCCCGCCCAGCTATCAGCAGGGACCTATCGAGGGCGGGAGTCGAGTTCCCATTTGCTACCAGTGTGGCCAGCCGGGCCACATCAGGAGGTACTCCCCATCTAGGGTTGGAGTGCAGCAAATGCTCCCTGCACCGAGCGCAGGAGGCTGTGGTTCCCAAGCGCGTGGGGGAGGACAGCAGTAGCGGGGAGGGTACCAGCCAACGACTTCCCGTCCGACGCAGAGTGTGGCTGCTTCTTCCGCACCAAAAGCTGAGGGGCGTATCAACGCCTTGACACACAGAGACGCCAGAGCATCAGGTTCAGTGGTGGCAGGTATGGTTACAATTTCCGACAAATTAGTTTACGTACTTTTCGATTCCGACGCCACACACTCGTTTGTTGTTGCTAGTTTTGCTGTTAGTTTGGGACAGGACTGTGTGTTGCTAGAGGATCCTTTTGTGATCAGAGGTCTGGGTGATCAATTGTTCATAGTTGAGGAGGTTTACACAGACTGCGAGGTCAGTGTTGGGGGACACAGCCTCCCCGCTGACCTGATTATGATACCGATGGAGGACTTTGGCGTGATTATGGGGATGGATTGGCTGTCCGCTTACCACGCTTTGGTGGACTGTTTCGAGAGGAAGATTGTCTTCTCCATACCGGAGATGCCTTCTTTTGAGTTTCACGGACAGCTGGTGGACGGAGGCTTCAAGTGCATTTTTGCACTTCGAGCTGCGAGATTTTTGGGCTAGGGGTGTGAGGGCTTCCTGGCTTGCGTAGTGGAAGAGCCAGCCCCATGGCAGACTTTCAGAGCATTCTGGTGGTCAGAGAGTACCCCGACGTGTTTCCAGAGGAGCTGCTAGGACTACCGCCTGAGCGTGAGATTGAGTTCGAGATCTCACTGGCACCGGCGACCAACCCCATTTCTACAGCACCTTACAGGATGGCACCACTTGAGCTGCGAGAGCTCAAGTCCCAGTTGCAGGACCTATTGGAGAAGGGCTTTGTGAGGCCCAACGCATCTCTGTGGGGAGCCCTGGTGTTATTTGTGAAGAAGAAGGATGGTACCCTACACCTTTGTGTGGACTATAGACAGCTGAATAGGGTCACCATCAAGAACAAGTACCCGCTGTGGAGGATTGATGATTTGTTTGACCGGTTGCGAGGTGCCACAGTTTTCTCCAAGATAGATTTGAGATCTGGTTACCACCAGTTGAGGATCAAGGAGACCGACATCTCCAAGACAGCTTTCCTCACCCGGTACGGACACTATGAGTTTTTGGTCATGCCGTTTAGGCTGACCAACGCCCCCGCTGCTCTCATGGATTTGATGAACCGGGTGTTCAGACCGTATCTGGATCAGTTTGTGGTGGTATTTATCGATGATATGTTCATTTACTCGCGAGATCAGGTGCAGCACGGACAACACTTGCAGTTGGTTCTGGACATGTTGAGACAATGTAGGATGTATGCCAAATACAGCAAGTGCGAGTTCTGGTTGTGGCAGGTGACCTTCTTAGGTCATGTGATTTCAGGGGATGGCTTGGTTGTGGATCCAACCAAGGTGGAGGCAGTTCTCAGGTGGGAGAGACCACATACAATGACAAAGATCCATAGTTTCTTAGGATTGGCAGGCTACTACCGGCGGTTTATCAGGGGTTTCTCGCAGATAGCACGTCCTATGACACAGTTGACCCGGAAGGACGTGCCTTTTTCTTGGAAAGACACTTGTGAGGCGTGTTTTCAGGAGTTGAAGGAGAGGCTGACTTCGGCTCCTGTTCTTACCATCCTAGACAGCAGTGGCGGTTTCGTTGTTTACACGGATGCTTTGTTGTAGGGGTTAGGGGGTGTGCTCATGCAGTGGGGTCACATTGTCACTTACGCTTTGCGGCAACTGAACCCCATGAGCATAGCTACCCTACCCATGACTTAGAGCTGGCAGCTGTCATCTTCGCGCTGAAGACATGGAGGCACTACCTATACGGTGAGACTTTTGAGATATTCACGGATCATAAGAGCCTCAGGTATTTGTTTGATTAGGAGCTTAACATAAGACAGAAACGTTGGTTAGAGCTCCTGAAGGACTATGACTACAGCATCTCCTACCATCCAGGGAAGGACAACGTGGTGGCTGACGCCTTGAGCCGGAAGGCACCCACCCATTTGGCCAGTTTACAGGCACAGAGTTGGAGACTCATGGAGGAGTTCGGCAGTTGGCGACCCTTAGAGCTACAGGGGCATTGTGGGGTAGTAACAGTGACACGACAGACGAGACCAGAGCTGATAGACCGCATCATTACAGGACAAATGACAGATCCGTACCTACAGTCGTTGCGAGACAGGGTGTTGTCAGGGGACCTAGGAGACTTCTCCTTTACAAATGAGGTGCTACGTATGAGGGGACGTTTGTGTATTCCCAAGGACAAGGAGTTGTTGAGAGAGCTCCTGACTGAGGCACACGGTTCCAGGTTCACCATACATCCCGGAAACACGAAGATGTATCATGATCTAAGACATGACCTTTGGTGGAGGGGAATGAAGCGGGATGTAGGTGAGTTTGTGCAGTAGTGTTTAGTGTGCCAGCAGGTGAAGGCTGAGCATCAGAGGCCTGCAAGGCCGTTGCAACCACTTCCAGTGCCAGAGTAGAAGTGGGAGAGCATCACCATAGACTTGGTGGTGGGCTTGCCCGTTACCCAGCGAGGACACGACGCAGTCTGGGTGATTGTAAACAGATAGATGAAGACGGCATGTTTCTTGCCGATCCGAGTCACCTTGGGACCAGCATAGTTGGCAAAGAGGTATATTCGTGACGTGGTACATCTGCACGGAGTTCCGCGCGAGATTGTATCCAACCGGGATACCCGTTTTACGTCCTAATTTTGGGCTGAGTTTCAACAAGCTTTAGGGACACGGTTGAGGTTCAGCACGATGTACCACCCTCAGACGGACGGATAGTCAGAGTGCACGATACAGACACTTAAGGACCTTTTGCGCGCCTGTGTACTAGACTGGAGGGGTTCTTGGGAGGAGCACTTACCCCTGACAGAGTTTGCATATAATAACAGCTATCATTCGAGTATCGGCATGGCACCGTACGAGGTTCTGTATGGACAGAGGTGTACTGTGCCCTTGAGTTGGGTTGAGGTGGGGACCACGTGGGAGGTTGGCCCCTGGCTGATCCAGCAGTGTCAAGAGGTGGTAGAGTAGATTCATAGACAACTTCGCACTGTCAGGAGCAGATAGAAGAGTTATGCCGATCGGAAGCGCAGAGAGGTGTAGTTCGAGGTTGGGGATCACGTCTTTCTTTGCGTTTCGCCCATAAAGGGCCTGCAGCATTTTGGGGTGAAAGGGAAGCTCGTGCCGAGGTTTGTAGGTCCCTTTGAGGTCCTGAAGCGAGTAGGACCTGTTGCTTACAGGCTTGCTCTTCCTCCCCAGCTTTTTGGTGTGTACGACGTGTTCCACGTGTCCAACCTTAGGAAGTACGTCGCCAATCCCAGTCACATTCTGAGCCACGAGAGTGTTGAGGTGGGTGATGACCTGACCTACCCCGAGCGACCAGTGCAGGTATTAGACAGAGCCGTCCGAGGTTTGAGACAGAAGCAGGTACCCCTGGTGAAGTTCATGTGGACGAGCCAGAGGTACGAAGAGGCTACTTGGGAGCCTGAGGCGGTGATGCGAGAGCAGTACCTGGAGCTTTTTGAGGGAACGTCTTTTCAAACCGGCTTCGGTCCTCTTTAAGTTTGTTATGCGTATTTAGTTCTTTTTCCGCACCCTAGCTAGCTCAAGTTTCGGGGACGAAACTTCCTTTAAGTTTGTTATGATGTTAAGACCCGTGTTGTTTGAGCCTTTTAAGACATCTGGACTGTCGATCAGACGTCTAGTCAGACATCTAGCCACCTTCCCAGACGTCTGGAAATCAAAAATTTTTTAGTACGAGCTCGAATCTGCGTGCGGACTGCGCGCAGACAGTACTCTCGTTTTCCTCCTTCTTCTCTCTCTCTCTTCCCCTTCCAGCGAACCCTAACCCTCACCCTTATAAAACCCCCCTTCCTCCTCTCTTGTTCTCCCCACTCTAACCACTTCTTCCCTTCCTCTTTACCCCAGCGCGAGAGCTAACGCAAGCGAGAGAGTGAGAGAGCGGTGACGAGGAGGAGCGGCGTGAGGAGAGGAGGAGTTGTGCTTGCGAGCTAGTGTGGGAGCTCACCGGAGAGAGCACAGCCGTAGCGACGCATTCGCGAAGAGGAGTGCATCAGGGGAGTCCTCCCCAACACTGCTATAACCAGAGCTGTAGGCGAGGGGGTGAGGTGCGGCCACTTGTTGTGAGAGCGAGTGGGAGCAGGTTCTAGTTCTGGGTTTTTCCCAGAATCAGACGTCTGGAGTGACGTCCAGACGACAGAGCGGACATCTGGAGGTGGTTCCAAACATCTGAGGAGAGAGTTTCACGAAGGTACGTTCTCTTTGCGGATACGGCCATGCAGGCCGCTCCGCAAGTACCCTTTTGCATGCCTATTTTGAGGAGATTTGGTGGTTGCATGCAAGATTTGCTTCGGGAAGGCGCGGGGCACGCCCACCCACGCATTTCAGACGTCTAGGAAGCTTACTAGACGACTGGAAGCACTTCCAGACATCCGGAGAGGTGATCGGAAGTCTGAAGCTGGGTTCAGACGGTCCAGAAGAGTTCCTGGCCGTCTGAAGTCAACGCAAAGCTTGAGGTGCATTCCTAGAACTTTTAAGACATCTGGAAGTGGTTCCAGACGTCTGATTTGAGTCAGAAACCCTGTTTTTAACCCATTTAGGGTCCGTTTGAGGTCCGTTTTATGCAAACAAGATACCGGTGTTCTCCTTGTGAGTTCCTCTACTTGTTAGAAGGCTTTCTATACTATTCTGAATGTTACATTATGATTGTTCCTTGTTATAGGACTTCATTCCGTTGCGGGTTCGGGGCTTGCAGAGGCACGTGAGCCTGTCGTTCAAGCCCCCAATACTCCTGGGTTGACTAGTAGAGTGGCTTCCCCTAATTTTAATTATAACCCTGAATGCATGTGTGGAGTGAATGATTAGAACCTAGGATGTGGCATAAATCCTAGGACGAGAAATACTTGAAATGTTTGTATACGTGATTGAATTGTAATCTTGAATGAGTAGATAGAAATGTGAACACTGCCTGAAAATGAACAAAGCTACCTGTGAAATATGAAATACCTGTGCTAGTTAACAGTTGCATGTGACTTTCCTGTTGTCTACGTTAAATGATTTAATACAAGCTGCATGTGTATAAAGCTAAGAATGGTAATGTGAATGATAGAATTACAAGTTGCCTGCATATAACCTGAGAATGGGAAATAGAAATGATGAAACCTGGTATGGAATGGCATGAGGAATATGAGCATGAACCCTATGGGGAGATAGGAGTAGAGCTCCTGTAAATAAATGGAATGGATCCGAAAATGTGAGTGGGGAAGTGAGCTGGCCCTTGAGTACGTAGTACTAAGGAGAGTGACTGTCCCCTGTTTAGTGTAGAGCGAAGCTAACCGCCCTTGGGTTGGGACCTAGGGTTAGGATTGGCCACTCTGCACCGACTTCATGGCGCTCGTGTACACTGTACTGGGGAGAGCTACTAGTGTAGGGAGAGAGCTAGCCACCCCACGGGGCCCGGGGTTCTGCTAACCACCCTACACCAACTTGTTAAGCCTACTAGGCAAACCAAGGTAGTCAAGCGAGGGTGCATGGACTGTGAAGGGGCGAGACCCCTGTTGGTTCTTAGGGGCTAGACCCCTGTTACTGAGAAGGCTAGGCCCCATACTGTTTTGTGCTATACTTGGGCGCACCCGTTAGCGGAAACGACTAACCACGTGCTAGTGCGGGGTAGCTACCGGTGCGCTTATCTCATATGCCGTAGTCACCGTTACGTCTATCCGTGACCTTGGGGTGGTTGACTGGGTGTAGGATCACCACGGGGGACTCTCCCGGCCAGGAGAGCACTACGTGTGCCTTCTACTCTTCGAAAAAGACTGCAATCAAGATGGTTACCATGAGGAACATTCGAGATCAAGAAAGAGATTTGGAAACATATAAACCAATGGGTAAAAAGGAATAAATTGTAAATTAAAGAAATTGGAATAGCTAGTTGGTTGCCACTCTACTTAGCATTCGCTGACTTTGTGTACTCATAACCCTTTTCAGGTCCAGGTGTTGAATAGCCCGAGTCCATGCCTGCAGAGGGTGCTGGACCTATTAGAGTCCAGTAGCAGTAGCTTCTTTTGTTGTACTCCTTTTGTAGTAGTGAGTTAGACTCTTGTACCTTTATGTTATGTACTTTTATGTTCTGTACTATACGTTCCTGTACCTTGTTACTTTCTACTGTTGTGGTGATGATATGTATTGTAGCAGCTTTTACTTCTTTACTGTTGTACCTTTTTACCGTTAGTTGCTTAGCATAGTGAATGTGGTTTACTTTCCTACTTTTTGGTTACTTTCTTGTTGGACGGCTGGGTCTTCGAATTAGTCGAGTCGAGCCGATCTTGGGTCCTGTAGGGATTCGGGAACCGGGTCGTAACATCTCCGGACCAAATCGATATCTCTTCTGATTCATCTGAGCCTAGATCTCCTTCATCCATAGCCATGGAACACCAAGTCGAAGAAGAAAACAATCTCCAGAATCAGCTTCAGCATCTCAATGATCTATTCCATGCATTCATGAATCCACCGTAGTGTCCTATGATGCGAGATCATTACAACCCCGCTGCGGTAGCAATCGAACCTAGAGTTCAAATCCCTGCTGAGGACCTGATACTGAACTCAAGCCTAACATGATTCATGCTATCCCTAAATTTCATGGGCTAAACTCCAAAGACCCCTTCCAGCATATCAAACAATTCAAGCATCCGGCTCAGACTTTGGGATAGCTACTCAAGATCGATACATCCTGCTCATGACGATGTTTTCCTTCTCCCTCATAGACAAGGCTTCCCACTGGTACCAAACCCTAACTCGTCTAATCAACACATGGGCTGAACTTCAATCCGAATTTCTGAAGAAGTTTTTTCCTGTTGGTCGGACAAATGCTTTAAGACACCAGATCACGCACTTTACTCAGAATGCAGGAGAACCACTTCATGAGGCATGAGATCACTTTTTGGACCTCATGAGGAAATGCCCCATCACGGAGTTCCTAAATGGGAACAAATTCAGTCTTTTTACCAAAGACCCCGTGAAGATATTAGATTATTTATCAATGTGACTTGTGGTGGCAACATCATGGGTCAACATGAGGACACCGTGTGAAAAATCCTGAAGAATATGTGCAAAAACTCCATCAATAACGAATCCATGGGCATGTTCGACAAGACAACTGCCCGTGCATTGACGAACACCCAGGGGGTGATGTGCATACATCTGAATAGCCAAAAATGTCTATTAATGCATGTTCTTAGTATCATATTAGCATCATGCATTGTAAATATTGCATAACATACATCATCATGCATTTAGGTCAAATTGTACAAATTGTATAGTAATTTCTCCTTTTTGGTGGGTAGGGACAGGCGACTTTTAATCAGGGACCTTGGATCGAAGATCCAACAGTATGGATCTGATCAAGACGACGATCAGAGTTCAACAACTCCAAAATCGCTCCGATCAGATTTCCGTAACATCAGATATAATCCAAGGAAGGTCAGAGATCAAGGGCCAAGATGGTGTAAATCCGCACTTTAGATGACAAATCCGACTGCATGGATGGGTTCAGATCGACAATCAGAGCCCAACGGCGTGAAAATTGGGTCAATCCAACATCTATGGCACCATCTACAACTCACAGAAGATGGACGACCATGATGGCGCCACATGGCGCCATTACAGCCACCCAAACCGACCGCAACACCTCTTCTCAACCTCTGAAGGCGTGGGAAAGGCAAGATCTAGCCCAGATCTTGCCTCAATGACCATGGGCATGCGCACTTAAAACATAAGCCCGACAAAGCGGCAGCCGAAGCATAGCAGTTGAGCGCCTCTTCGCAAGCGAGAGGTGCGGGTTCGATCCCCACTGCGCCTAAAATCAAGGCACGGGAGTAGGAGCGGCTAAATCAGGCCATTAGATGGTGAACGAACGACACAGATGCAGGCGACGTGACGTGCCCAGATGCGAGGAGTGCGAATGCGCCATCAGACACGCTCTTGTGAAGGCAGGCGAGCGTGCGTCCTGAGCCGTTGATCTTCGATCCAACGGCGATGAAGGAGGCCGCGTCACCTCTTAACAGGCGTTGAAGGGGATAAGTTGTGGCACATCTTAAGCTGTCTGATCCTGTGATGGGACGGTCGAGAATCTGAGGACGTGCACGTGCATTGAGGCACGAGGAGAAGAAGAGGCACAGCATGCGCAGTAGCTACTCCCACGTTCAGGGGCTTTAATGACTCTTAATTCTATCACTAAAGGCCCTTACATTAATGTTCTTAACATAAAATGACCTTTTTGCCCCCAACCTCTAAACCTATAAAAAGGCCTACTCCCCCCACATTTCAATCATCCTTTCCTTCACCTCTCTCCCTCTCCAAAGCTCTAAAGAAGTTTATCCCAAACCCGGGATGCTCCTCTAGAGTCAAATCAAAATTTTTTCTCCCTTGTTCCAAAAGTGGATCCCGCGACGACGATGACGCCCTACCTCGCCCTTGGTTCTTTCTGCTCCGTTCTTCGTCTTCTGTCTTCGTCCTCTGTCTTCCAGGCATCACCCCGTCCGGCTTGTCGTCCAAGCAACCGTCGAGGAGGATAACATCTCTCTCCCTTCTTTATTGCTTTCTAGAATAGAATTTCCCACTTTCTAGCTATAATCATTTCCTACTTTCTAGTTGTAAAAATAATATTCAGTTGCAAAGTGCTTGTTCTCTCTCTCTCTCTTCTCTTAGTGTTAATATCAAATTCATTGTGATTATCTCGCTTTTAATTCAAAAATACCAAAAAATATAATCGTGGATTTTAGATTGACGTAGCCTCCCTGTGTTTGACCGAGAATCTCTTTACGAATTTCGATAAATTTATCTGTTGACGGATTTCTTCACAAATCATACTACGACGACAGGTTTTTCAAAATCCAATCCTTTTTGCATAGATCTTTCGCTTCAACAGGGGGCACATGAAACCTAAGGCCTGTCCGCACCCGTCAATCTGGAACTAGTGGCCAATCGCCTAGACAAGGTCTCGATTACTAAAAAGAAGGTGGACGAATTGACTCGACACTTGCATAGAGCCACCTCAGCACAGCAAAACCTGTTTGCACAACCGTTCTCTAGGACAGAGGTTGTGCATAACATCTATCACCACTCTTCTCAGGGGATGGACTCATATCCATCCCCATCTGATCCTAGCTTAAAAGGACACTCCAGAACGTCCTACTCTAGTTAGGAGAACTCTGAACCCTCGTATTCTGACTTCTCTAGGGTTCCTCAGACCTGGGAGGACCTCAATGCAATCCAGAATGATCCATTCTCAAACACTTATAATCCTGGATGGCATAATCATCCCAATTTTGTGTGGTCTGGGAATAATCAAAATCCGAGATCTCAATTCCAGCCCCGACCACAAGCTCCACGCCCATATCAGCCTGCTCAGCCTAGACCCAATCTAAATTACCAATCCGGGCCGACACAGGAAGATCTAATATCTCTAATCCTTCAAGCCATGGCTGACATTCAAAAGACGAATGCGGCTATGCAGAAACAACATAAGGATGAGATCACAGAGGTCCGTAATCAGCTTGCACAAATGGTGAATTCTTGCCAGCTTGGTGCACTTCCTTCACAACCTTTGTCGAATCCGAATAACGTATCGAACTAGAGGTGCATTATGAACCCAAATCAGGGCCAAGCTCACTTTGTCTATCAAGCCCCTTCTGCTCCATCACCTGACAGGATGGAGGCTTCGACATCATACTCGGGATATCAGCAGCAACCCCCACTTCTACCAACTCTAAACCAAAACCAGGCAGGATTAAATTTTGTTACCACCCGTAGTGGCAAGACAACTCAGGATCTACCTTATCCAAACCACTCTAAGTCTAGTAGGTCAGAGCCTAACCCTAGGTTGGTTATCCAGGACACCCCTATCCCAGATCCAGAACTGGAACCAATCTTAGAGGAACCTACAGAGGTTCCATTTCCTGAGGCTTTGTCCAAAGGAAAGAGGAAACCCAAACCCGTGGCACTTGAGGAAGACCTGGTCAAGCTCTTTGAGCAAGTCCAGATAAACATCCCCTTGATGGATGCGACCCACCACGTACCGGCATATGCAAGATTTCTGAAAGATTTGTGTACAATTAAGCATAAGCAGCAAACCAAAGACGGGAGTCCAATCGTATTTTCTGAGCAAGTCAGCTCAATAATTTTGAGCAAGCTCCCGCAAAAAGTAAAAGATCCTGGCACCCCTTTGATCTCCTGCAAAATTGCTAATCTAGAATTTGATCAAGCATTATTGGATCTAGGAGCCTCCATAAACTTGATACCTACATCCTTACTAGACCATTTCGAGGAAACTGAGCTCAAATCGACAGAGGTGACTTTGCAGTTAGCAGACCGATCAATCAAGTCACTGTTGATGGGGCTTTTCAGGAGTTTAAATGCATCTTATTGTAGTAAAGTCTCCTAAATAGCTCTTCAACAAATACAATTTATAGCTCAAAAATCTAGAAATGAAGTCCGAGGTTGAACATACGGAGCAAATAGGAATTCACGCGCTAATCTCAATGAATAAATAAATAAGCACAAGAGATTGAGCACAATAATGATATTTCAATGAATATTAATATGTCACATTAGGTATTCAATGAAACTCAATGTATTTCAAGAGCAAAAAGATAACTAAGATAAAATAATGGTGATTTAGATCACTAATTATTAGTCTAAGTACATATACATAAACTACTCCTTGAATAGGAAATAGATGATCAATTATCTAACATCTGGACGGCTTAAATGTCGCTTGCTACAGTGCCTTCTTCTTCAGGCATGGCTTTCTTCTTTCCTCTTCTGCTTTGCTTCACCGCTTCCTCTTCTTCTCTTCCTTCAGGTTTTCTCCTTTTCTTTCCTCTGCAAGCCTTCTCTTTTCTTCTTCCTTGGCTTCTCACGCACAAGGGTCTTCGCAAGCTTCCTAGTGACTAAGTGTTGGGAGCTTTCTCTGAAGAGCAAACCCCCCTTCCCCCACTCTCTCTTTCTTCCCTTCCTTCTTTCTCTCAAAGACTCGGGGTTAATCGGGTAATCGGGTAGGAACAGTAACCAGATCCGAGTGCAAGCCTGCGAGAGTGATCGCAGGCGAGCAGTGGGGCTAGGTAGGTTAAGCGGGTGAGGGTGAGTGAGGGACCCGACCCCTCGTGTACTGGGCAAGGAGTCGAATGCAGAAAACCAACTTATGCACCCTCTTTTGCTCCTACGTCCCCGATGTGGGACTATCTTGGCTACTGTTCTCTGGGTTCGAGTAGCGACTGAGGACTGGTCAAATTAAGGGTGAGGGAGTAGTCAAAGCTCCCAATTGAAGGCCTAGGCGTCTTCTTGGAAGTCTTCCACTCTGCCTGCGGGTGGAGCCTGGAGCATGCGCGACCTGGAGCTCGAAGAACACGACGGCATTGATGGCGATGGAGGACAGCGACGGCGTATACCTGAAACTCATGAATAAGGCTCATGGCCACATTAAAATAGCTCATGAGCATCGCCAGACAGTGTGGAAGAGGATGGTGGTTTTTGTTTGGTGTATAGTAGCATGTGGTTGCCAGACGACCTTGGAGATGGTGGTGTGGCAATGGGTTGGTAAACAGGGGGTTTGAGTGGATGGAATGGCGAAATAGGAGAGGGCTTTGGTCATGGTGATGTGGCAGAGGTTGTGGGGTAGGTGGCAAGGCTGTTGGTGGCTTGTGGTGTGAGATGGGCCTCGTCAGAGTGGTGGTCGGAGATGAGAACGAAGGTGGCGTGCGTTCGGTCGAGGGGGTATTTTTGGGGTTTTAGGTGGTAGAAATTAACCTGAAGATCTAACTAACCTAACTACCTAACCTAATTGGACGAAGGGGTTAGGGTGGCACCTGTTGTGGTATGGCCGGCGCCGTGGAAGGAGAAACCTCCAATGAGGGAGAACGGCGAGGATGAGAGGGGAAGATGGTCCTCGCTGGTATTACGAGCGGTGGAAGAGCTTAAGGAAGGTAGACCGATTGGCTATGGTCTATGACGGCCAGTGAAGATTATAGACAAGAAGCTTGCTGGAGCTTGCTGAGGGATTGGCCGGAGAGAGGAGAAGAAGGTGTAGAACCGGTCCAAACCAACCTAGTTTGAAGCGGTTGTACATGACGAAGCCTTATAGAGCTTCAGGGCAAGCTCTAGATCATGAAAGAGCCTTGATTGCTTTGTGGTTTACTGGGAAAAGTTCCCAAAAATCCACGAGCTCTCCTGATTTTTCCCTCCAATTTTAGGATCCGCAAGATGCCTTAATAGATCGGGAAACTCCTTAAGATTCTTCCCTCTAATTTTGAAGGGAATTGATTGGCAAATCTAGGCGAGATCCTTGATTGAAGCTCGTCAGGTTTGGGTTTAGGAACCTGTGTAGGATTCAGGCAACAGGGGGCAATCGGTGAAGGAGATGACAAAGTCAAGGGGTTGAACACAAGGAATTTAGAAACTTAGGGGTCAGATTGAGAGAAAAAGAGTCTAGGTGGACCAAAATGCAAACTAGGTCAAGATAATCTCTGATTGGGCCTAAATTTTGCTACAAATCTAATTTGAACCCAAGGAATTTGATGGTGAAGTCAGATTTCAGTTCTGACCATGTTTGACTAGAAAATTTGCACAGAAACCCAAATTAGGGTAACTTTCCATCTAAGACTCTATTTTAGGTCAAAATGGGTTCTAATGGTCAAATCAAAGGTACCAAACCTTATGTAATATTTTTATATGAATTTTAAAAGGTTTAGATGAATTTTATCCTGGCTAAAACCTCAGTAAATTAAGTAGGTCTATTTTTAGGGTTTTAGATGTCCATTATTTCTCGTAAAGCATGAAAACCCATTTCTGTCTGTATAAACCCACTTATTAGACATTGTGACCATTTGACATTCATTTAACCCCTGGGAAACCCCCTAATTGCACTGCAATTAGGTTATTCTGTTAAAACTGTAGTCTTACCCCTGTTTTCATGTTTATCTCTCAAAAAAGATGTGCAGTGAATTACGATTCTTTGGCAGTTATGTAGGAGCATTTATCTGTTGATTATGACTAATTAAAGCTAAATATGGTAGATGATGACGTTATCATCAGACCCCCATGCCTAAAGTTTGCTAGTCCCTTAGCAAAATCTTATGAAATGAACTCAAATTCTAGACCATGCTTTTGATGATCAGAGTCCTGATTCTTTCTTCTTTTTAAAAATTAGCTTAGAATGCTAATAACAGGCCCAAAGGTACTCAAGTATTAACCAAGATCCAGACCTGACCAGCTTTAGCCTCAGTCTGCCGTAAAAGTTTCTAAGGCCCACAGAAACTATCCAAAGGTTTGTTGAACCCAGCAGTTAAAGCACCCGTGCTTGTAACATAATCAGTTCAAGTTCAGTTTGCAGTGCATTTTTGTAAGAGAAAGGGATACAATAATTTTTGCATTTTTGGAGAGCTTTCTCTTTCTTTTCCTTTTCTTTATTTCTAGCATTGGATTGGCTCAAAAACATGGTCTGTATCGGATTCCTTGCTCCCACCATCAATCCTCGCAGGGTCCCTGGCAATCGATGCCTCGAGATAGCACCGCCCATGGCAACCCCCAGAACCCTAGCTTTCAATACTTCAAGATAGTGTTGCTTATGGTGTTCTGTAGCTAAATTTAGGCCTTAGCAATCGACATTTCGGGATAATCCCGCCCATGGCACGTGAATCAGCACAAGGTGATTACATGCCCTTGATAGGATATTTAGATATCCTAGGAGACAAGCAACGAGGAGACGGTATGTTATTGCGCATCTTCAAAGGGAATTTCCCATCTCTCCGCACCGGGAACTCATCCAAATCAACTTGTGTTTAGGTAGCTTTTTTCATAACAGAATAAACGCTTTTGTGTGATTTTGATTATTAAGCGCACTGAACTAGACTTATGTGTAGATTAGGGTGCTAAGGTTACCGAGTCTCGCAAACCAGATGTTAGTTAATGAGGTCGAATACTCACTAAGCCTTTGACCTAATACATAAGCTTCGCATTTTCCTCAACCTCTTGAAGACTATCCAGATCTTAACAGATACGTGAATTTTTAAGCCTAAAACAAGCCCAAGAGGCCTAAGATCAGCACTCATACTAATCCTCATTTCTCTCTATCATTTTTAGGACTTAATTTTTTTCTTTTGATTTGGTCTAGAATTTAAGTAGATTCCGTAATCATTTACTAATGACTATCACTTTTTTTGTTTCAAATTATAGCACCTTTTTTACATTTAAATCACCTCCTCTTGTCCTCCTCAAGAATGATATGCAATTAGTCTCTCAAAATTTCCTCCCCTTCTATTTTTTGTTCTTTTTCAAATTTTTTTTTATTTTTTGAATGAGTAAGTTTTTTGTGAGAACCCCTCAGAAGCTTTACTTTCTATGTGTTTGCACTTTAACACCCCCCATGCCTAAGTTTTGTAATGTCCTCATTATAAATCAGAGGGTATGGAATCAGCTTGGTTCATAGGTTAGAACAGGATCAAAAGGGTGGGTGAACGGGTCGGGGTGACTATTGCGGACGATTTCAAGCTCTGGTACGAGTACTAAAGGTGAAGTCAGTTGTTCTAACACTGAACTTAAAAGTGCAATAGACGTGAAGCTAAAAAAGATAATCAAAAGGGTCTCGATTTTTTGGAGACGGGTTGCTTCTCGTTAAGCGCTAAATTTAATGCCTTCAGCCGAGCAGGAGATGATCATGGAGGAGTGGTCAAATCAGTAGAGTTTTGTAAAACAAGCACCTTGATCAATAGCCTGGTTGGTCCAACCAGGTGCTTGTTCAGGTCAACAGGCTGATGATGCAGCCCAAACCAAATCAATCTGGTGGGTTGATAGATGTGAATCAGTAGATATAGAGCCCACCAGATGCTGTGAGGCTTAAGAAGATGTGGAAGTGAGAATCGTGGGCTTGGCTGATTCGAATCAGCCTGGTCAGAGTAGGGATCCTCAAATAAAAAGGGTCAGTGGAGGATGTAGGAACCCTACATGAGTGATCAAAGAAGAATGGGACATGATTTGCATTTTGATCGATGTCAGAATCCCGATCAAAAGATGGAGGAGAATCATATGCAACCAGATCATAGAGAGGAGAATCAGAGTAGAAATTGATTTCGATGGCGGGTTGGGGTTGGGTTCAGATTCGAGAAGGTTCTGTATGTGGTGTAGAAGAGGTGGCTTTCTTGAGAACTATGTGTGCTGAGGGCTCCTTTAGAGAGGATTCAAAAGTAGGTTCATCTAGAGAGTCCTCATAATGGCCATCAAAATCAAAGGTAAATGCCTAAAGAGTGCTTATAAGGTCATGGAAATAGAAGTTAAGAAAGGATTCAAACTTGGGATTGCAGACACTCTCAGCACTTACTATTTCTGATTCCTAAAGATCAAAAAGGAATGATTCCATCTCAATGGAACCTGATTTTGAATCAATGATCTCGGGATCAAGAACCTCAAAGTCAGAGTCGAAGAATGGGTCATGGATGCTAAGGTCGTAGATTGGTTCATAGTCATCAGGAAACAAAGGTTCTCTAAAATCAGAGTAGGATTCGAAATCATCAGAGAATTTGTGATAATAAGTTTCTGAATCTAATTCTGGATCGAGAGTTCTACCACAGAGAGAATCAACATGTGTAGAATCAGCAACCTGACTTGCATCTAACCTATTTTCAAATTCTAAGACATGTACGTGAAACATCGCGTTAGGGTGACAATCGACGACTACCACTAGGTATAGTCGCTTCTCGCCACGAGGATCATTAATGGTTTTCATTGCAGTACTTCATGGGCTCAAGTTCTTGCCTCTTAGGGTAGACCCAATCAATTCCCAACTCATCCAACTCCTCGGTTTCTATATCATAGATTGGCGTGACTTTTGAGAAGTCAATTAGTGTCTCTAAGGAGGTTGGAGAGGTGTATTTATCAAATATAGGCCCAGAATTGTAATTCAAATTCAAAATTTGACTCTCATCATGTTGGGCCTCATAATTATCCCAAATAGGATCGAATCCAGATTCTAGGTTAAGGGTAAGGATTGAATCACTAGAATCTAGGCTGGGCTCTACAGGGATGTCAGAATCATTCTCGAGAATCACCTTAATAGGATAAGCCTTGGGATTTACATTCTCGAGAAGTTATGTTTTAAGCTCATCATCAAAGGTGTCGGGGAATACTAATCTCGATGGATCATCTTCCTGGTTTCTTAAGGCCAATTCAGAATCGGGAACACCTGCAATTGGATCCTCCCCACCCTCATCAAGATCAGGAATGTCAATTGTTACTAAATTTGAATTTGAATTCATTTGGGTTGGGGGTCCATAACAACAATGATCATCAAACCCGGGATTTGGGAAATTACGTAGATCACTGGAATTACTCCAAGATGTCTTCTTAACATCTGATGAGTATTTTTTATCAATGGATCTATATAACCTATTCAGCAATTCTCCTCATTTTTCTAAAAAATTCTGGAGTTCTTCCGGAACTGAAGGATTTGACCAATATTGCAAAAAATTATTGTGTAATTTCACCAATTCAATGTGTTTTGCTAAGAGATCATCCTGGGTTGAACTGTGATTTAGTCATATCCATATCATCTCTATACGGTTCAAAATGTGGTCCATTGTTTTTTGAATTTATCCTAAATGTCCCTTTGAAAATATTCTTTGTGGTGTTTATAAGCATTCTCAGTCATCTTTTCTTTCATGCTCATTTAGGACTCAGGTTTCCTAAATAATCTTCCTAGATTGCCAGGTTGTATTTTTGAATCAGATGGTGGAATGAAGATGTAGAATCAAACTTAGGATTAGATTGGAACTAATTAGATTTGAAATAAATTCCCAAGAAGATCTAATGAGGCGCACTTCGCGAATTAAAATCAGGGTTTGGAGGAACCCATCGTCGTAGCTTGCTAAACACATCTATTAGATAAAACTTATAACCGAAACTCCAAGGGAGTCCCGGGTCGAACTCGAGGAGGCGAATGTTTGGTTTTATAAAAATCTGTATTTCTCTTTTATTTCTTTTTGTTGTTTTTATCTTTTCTAATTTTTTTGTATTTTTATCAAGCAAGAGATTAGGTCGATGAAAACTTTATCTACTTGCAAAAATATGAGAGAGAGAGAGAGAAACAATCATCTATTTATAAATGAATGTTTGTTACAACTACGAAAGCAGGAAAATCTACACTACGAAAGCGTAAAAGATAGAATGAGGTGAGAGAAATCCCCCTTGACGGTTGCTCAGAGGACGACTCGCTCTAATGTCGCTTGGAGGAAGGGGGTGAGGAGAGAGACAAACGGAGACGGAGCTAGACGACGGAGGATGGGGTAGGATGGCGTCACGGCGAGGATCTTCTTACCAAAAGGCGTAAGAGGATGGCCATGGGATGCTCCACGAATGGGGATGAGAGGTGGGAAAACTATTTGATTTTCTACTCTAGAGGAGCATCCCAAGCTTAGGACAAGCTCTCTCTAGAGCCATAGAGGTGGTCAGAGGAAGAAAGGAAGAGATGAAGAAAAATGGGAGGGGTAAGGTTCTTTTATAGTGGAGGAAAGAATCAAATTCATATACAGGACATTTAGTGACGGTCATAAACATCGCTGATGATCCACCGCAAACGTCGCTAAAGACAGCCTACTCGCCCACTCTGCCACTGCGCTGGCGAGCACTTCGCGCACTGTGTTGCGTGCTTCTGCGCACTACGCGTCTGCGTGCACTGCCGCTGCACGCGTGTGCGCACACTCGCGCTACTGTGCGCGTGCGATGGCGCGTGCGAGCACATGGGCAGCCTGGGTTACGCCACGTGACGCGATCTGGGTCTTCCATCTTCTTTCTATTGTAAGGGCTGCTACAGAAGCTGGATGGAGTCGATTTTCACGCTGTTAGGCTGCGATCGTCGACTCGAATCCATCCGCGTAATCGGATTTGTCGTTTAAAGCTCTGAATTACGTCTTCTAGTCCCTTGGCTGTTGATCTTCCTCGGACTGCATATGATGCTACGAAACCCCAATCAAGGCAATTTCAGAGGCGTTGGACTCCAATCGTCGTCCTGATCAAATCCGTACGGTCGGGTCGTCAATCCGAGGCTCTGAAATAAATCTCCTCTCCTGACCACAAAAAGGACACAATTAACCTAAAATATACACAACCGCTGTAAATGCAGAATGATGCATGCTATGCAATATTTATAATATAGAATGCAAATCTAAACCTAGGAACATGCATAAATAGGCATTTTAACCTAAATAGATGTATCTATATCACACCCCCATGCCTATCTTTTGCTAGTCCCTAGCAAAATTAAATTACATGCTATGTATGAAAACAAAATTAGGATTCGATCACTTAGGCCTATGTTGTTTATTAATAATAGAAAATTTCAACTAAGGTCCTAAACAACGAAAACTCAACAGCACCTGGGTGTCTGCCAGAATGCAGACCGCCCAAGTCCTCACTTTATTTGCAAAGGGAAGATACTTTTTTTTTCTGTTTTTCCTCTTTTCTTATTTTTTTGGACTTTTTGGAGTTTGAGTGTGTTGGGATAAATTTTTACGGCTACCCAACCCACCCAAGACTCAAAAAGGACTCTAAGTACTAAGTATCTAGTGAAAGGAGTGAAAGACCCACTAGGCGGTTGTTAAAATGGACTTCGGGTTTCTATGACCCTAGGTGACCTTGCCTAGAGGTTTATCTTTTCGAACGGAAGCTTTTTCCTTTCTTTTATTTTTGGGGCCAAGGGCGAACCCAGTGTATATCTCCCCGGTTTATTCTACTTCCCCGCTTCTTCCCTAAGTGTTTTGGGAATTATTATGCATTTTTGTAAGCTAGGCTCTGGACAATCGGCCAATGAGCTGTTACCCATGGCAACTTGTCAGCCATACTCATGCGGTGAAGTGTGGTTTTATTTGTTTATTTTTATTTTTTATTTTTTCTCCTTTTTCTATTTTTTTCTTTTTCTTCTTTTTTTTTTAAAGTAGGTGGCTTCCCTGGTCTAAGATTTACCTAAAGGCAGTACAACAAAAATGGTCTTGTGGCTGGGCTCTAGACAACCGACCGATGAGTTGTTACCACCGACAACTTGCTAGCCATACCACCCTAGATAGTTCATTGCTATCCAATTTCCGAAGAAATCGCCGAAAAGTGAGTCAATGCAAAAAGTATGTAAATGCTTAGACTTAAAACCCCCTCAAATCAAAGGGTAGGTTGATAAGTCTCATACTTATCATCCCAAATTATTTATCAAATTAAAATAAAATTGACATAGCGAGGACTCGAGACTAAGTCCACATTCGAGTGGACACCCGGGCTAATTAAGCCCGAAGACCTGAAGAGTCTAAGTATTTAGGTCTCAAGGTATTATTTCCTAAAGTAAATAATCTCCAAATGCCTAAGTTCTCTTCTCCTAACTCTTTTTTTTTTTTTGAATTTTCAAATTTAAAAAAAAAAAGAAACTAAAAGAAATTCTACGGAGTTAACAAAATGATTTCAGGATAAAATATCCACCCCCCGATGCCTAAATGATGCAATGTCCTCGTTGTAAAAATAAAGACATGAAAAGGGCAGAGTAAATAGAATATCACCTGAATTTCGTGAAAATTTGGTCAGCTCTGTAGAGAACATGGAATATACACACATGCTAAATTTAATGCCTTCAACTAGGCATAACATACATACAAAGAAGAAATTGAGAATTCACAAGTGCAGGCCATAATCAAAATCAAAAAGATTAATCCTCAGATCCGCCAGCAGAAGATGTCCACAGAAGTGGACCAGATTATGGTGCAAACCCATGCCCTAGGGTCGAGTGATTCTAAGGTTCTAGATGAAAACCACCCAGAACCGATGATTGTTGTATTTACTGGGCCAGGCCTGTGGTTTGGTGGTGTGTAACTCAAGACTAGAGTGCCGAACAAAAGGTAGATTTGATTTACAAGGTTCAGATGTCCACTTAACGTTTAGCTTAGAAAAATAATCAGTTATTTCGAGCTTGGGTTGCACGTGAAAGATATCGTAAGGGTCCTGGTAGAAAGTAGGTAGTTTTAGGTCAACAGGAACCCTTAGATCCAAAATCAAAGTTCCCTCAGAATTAGCTTCCCAAATTTTTAATTCCAACTTCCTATCCTCCGAAATTAATGTTTCCGGGACCTCCAAATTGTTGTACACCCCATCTAAAGTACCCAAGTCCAATAATTGCAGCTGAATCAGGATTGACTTGGGCGTAATGATTTCTAAATAAAAATCAATCCCTTCGGGGTGTGGTTGAGGGATGAGGCTACTGATTGAATCTTCTAGAAAATGAGGATTCGAATCCCACAAGTTAGCCCCAACCGAATCAAAATCTTCAATGACTGGGCTATCAAATGGTTCGTCATGCTTCTCGAGCCCATTTGTCTCACTAAAATCATCTTCCTTAAGCTCAAGTGAGACTTCACTAAGAGATTCCTCACCCCAAAGAATCCATGATCCTCATTTATATATGTCTCAAAATCATATGTCATTTCATGGTCCATGGAGACATTTTTCGTCATTCCCTACCTCTAGGATCTCGGTGAGAAACTCGATTCATCCTCAAAGGGTTGCTCTAGCCCAACCTAGTCATCTCCAATCTCAGAATATGTATCCCCCCTGACAGGCACCTGAGCGAGTTCAAACATTGGCTCTCCTGAAGGGGGTTCATCTTGAGAATCATCCCAAGATTTGACTATCTTGAGAATCATCCCAAGATTTGACTAGGGCAACCACAAATTTCATCCTCAACCTTGATAACTTCCCAAGAAGAAACTCACCCAGGTCTCTATCCCTAACATTTTGGAGTAAATCCAATAAAGAGCCATTCATCTCATCAATCATTTTTATCATAGGCTCCAATGCTTCAGTACATGGTGTTGGCTGGGCTTCTAAAGATTGTATAGTGTTCCTCAAATTAGCCAACGCCCTATCCTGGATCTGGTTCACCTGAACCGACTGGTTCGATTCAGGTTTGGGTGGGTTTGGGTTAAATCTAGGGGAATCAAGATGTCGAGGTTCTCGGGTCCCTCCCTGAAAGTAGGTCGTTCTAGGTTGTTCAAAGGATGGTGGCAACCTATATTCAGTGGAATAATGGGGAGGGTAGGTGTTATAATCATTATATCCTTCCTGATTGTAGATCGGGTTGGTTTGGTCATCAAAGGATGGAGATCCATAATCATTGTGGGTTTGGGAAGGATAGTAATCATAGTCTTGTTGTCTAGGTTAGGCCCTGGACACTGAGGTCCGTATTCATATCTCCAATCAAAGTCATCCCGGCTAGTGGATGGGTAATTACAAGTCAAGTCAGAATAGTAATCATCTTGGGGATAAGTGGTGGTAGGAGGATAGGATGGGAAATTTGTGTAAGAAATGCAAGGATACATGGTAGAATAGGAGGGAAAACAAAAGAGATAAAGGTGCCCTGCAGTACACTCAATCAGCCATGTCCTTAGGTGGGTTAGCCTAAAGACCTACAGACTCCCAGGACCCATCTTGAGATTATAAACGATTTGCTCTACTTTTATCCAGTCAATTCAACCAGTTAGAAAGAGGGACTGGGGAGAAGGTTCTTCCTTTGGCTTGCGCCTCTAGTTCCTAGTGTATCCCCTAGCCGCGGTCGTTTGACGCTACTCCCCTAGCTAGACATCAGATAGACCAGGAAAAGCAGATTAATCGAAAAAAATCTTAGTCTGAGCCACGAAGAGCGAATCAATCCTTAAGGCCAACGTCTACTCAGTTTTAGTTAGGCTTGGGATGATTATGCTCTTGGAATGTGATGGGCCCTTTAGATGGGTTGTGCCCTTAATGATCAGTTAAAATGTGTGTGCGTGCACAACCAGTGTTTTTAAACAAGGTTATTTGATGATGTGTCTTTTAAGATTCAACCTTGTTTAGTAGCTTTTAGGGTTTAATCTTAGGTATATTCAATCAAGTTTAGGAGAACACTCCATGTTTTGAAAGCACGGGTGTAGATATATTCCTTTAGAAATCAAAAATAATATGTGGAGTGCCTGGTTCAGCCCTAAAGATCAACCCTAAGAGGCAAACTACTTGATGGATCGCTTTTTATCTTAAGTGGTGCGGCCCAAACAGTTCAATCAATTGGCCTATTACACCACTTAGTTAAGGCACACAGAAATGTTTGACTTATTCAAATTTATACTCACTTATTTGTGTGTTGAGTTAAGTGTACTGAATCCACAGGTTAGATCTCGATTAAGTAGTAGAATCGATGTGATTGTGCGTCTTAGGGTGAAAAGTTATTGGCGTTAAGTGTGTAGCTTTCAAAAAATCCCACAAGAGAAGAGTTTTTTTTTTTATTTTTTTATATATGCATGGGTGAGATGAGTGGAGGTGGCAAACAAACAACCAAATCTATCCTAGGGTTTATAAAAAGCACCTAAATTGATTTGGGTTTGAGTTATTAGTGTGGTGAAATGAACTAGTGGGTGGGGAAGTGGGGATAAACTTACAAAACCTTCATCCGCACTTTTCTCCAATCTAACTACTTTGGCCTGCCTCGAAAGAGTACCTGTAATCACAGTAAAATCAGAGAAAAAGTGAGATAAAAGTTAGGCAAGGTGGAAAAAAAATGTGCAAAAAACCAAAGAGCATTGCCTCCTCGGCAACGATGCCAAAATGATGGGGGCATGTTTCGTGAATTAAAATCGGGGTTTGGAGGAACCCATCGTCGTAGCTCGCTAAACGCGTTTATCAGATAAAATTTATAACCGAAACTCCAAGGGAGTCCCGGGTCGAACTCGAGGAGGCGAATGTTTGGTTTTATAAAAATCCGTATTTCTCTTTTATTTCTTTTTGTTGTTTTTATCTTTTCTATTTTTTTTGTATTTTTATCAAGCAAGAGATTAGGTCGATGAAAACTTTATCTACTTGCAAAAATATGAGAGAGAGAGAGAGAGAGAAACAATCATCTATGTATAAACGAATGTTTGTTACAACTACGAAAGTAGGCAAATCTACATTACGAAAGTGTAAAACGATAGAATGAGGTGAGAGAAATCCACCTTGACGGTTGCTCAAAGGACGATTCGCTTTGACGTCACCTGGAGGAAGGTGGAGAGGAGCAGGACGAATGGGGATGGAGCCAGAGGATGGTGGATGGGGTAGGACGACGTCGAGGCAAGGATTTTCTTCCCAAAGGGCGACCATGGGATGCTCCACGGATGGGGATGAGAGGTGGGAAAACTATTTGATTTTCTACTCAAGAGGAGCATCCCGGACTTGGGACAAGCTCTCTCTAGAGCCTTGGTGGTGGTGAGAGGAAGAAAGAAGAGATGAAAAAAAATGGGAGGGGTAAGGGTCCTTTTATAGTGAAGGAAAGAATCGAATTCATAGACAAGACATTTAGTGACGGTCATAAACGTTGCTAAAGATCCACCGCAAATGTCGCTGAAGACATCCCACGCTGCCGCTGGTTGGTGTGCGCTCTGCGCGCTACGCGCCTACGTGCGTTGCCGCTGCGGGCACGCACTCGCACTATTGTACGCGTGCGGTGGCTCGTGCGTGCACATGGGTGGCCTGGGTTGCACCACATGGCGCAATCTGGGATGCCCATCTTCTTTCTATTGTAGGGGCTGCTACAGAGGTCAGATTGAGTCTATTTTCATGTCGTTGGGCTGCGATCGTCAACTCGAATCCATCCACATTGTCAGATTTGTCGTTTGAAGCTCCGAATTACGTTATCTAGTCCCTTGATCGTTAATCTTCCTCGGACTGCATATGGTGCTACGAGATTCCGATCAAGGCGATTTCGGAGGCGTTGGACTTCGATCGTTGTACTGATCAGATCCGTATGGTCTAATCGTCAATCTGAGGCTCGAAATAAATCTCCTCTCTTAACCACAAAAGGGATGCAATTAACTTAAAATATACACAACTACTCTAAATGCAGAATAATACATGTTATGCAATATTTATAATATGAAATGCAAATCTAAGCCTAGGAACATGCATAAATAGGCATTTTAACCTAAATAGATGTGTCTATATCAGTCTCTTAGGTTAGAAACCTAATGACCTTCTTGTATGTGTGCTCTAATAGAGAAGATGAGGGACTGGATGTTATTTGGACCCAATCAAGGCACCCAAAGATTTTTGGATGACTAAGGCAGTTTCAAGGCAGATGATACCTCTGAATCAGAAATCCGCACACTCAAGAAATACCTAGGTAGCCAGGAAGGGAGAGCCCCGCAAAGACCCCTACATAGTAGAGTGTCCCCACGGGTTACAGGGTTTCCCCCACCAGACCTTCCTTGTCACTGCGGTTCCAAGTAGACCGGAATATACGGACTTAAGACCTTAAGTCTACCAATTTTAGCCTAATTTGTACCTTGAATTTCACTTGATTAGAAGTTTATTTGACTTGTGACGTAATTTGAAGGTTAGTTGCCCACAAAGTAAACCAACTTCACCTGACTTGCCCTAAAGATGGCAGAATGAAATCTAGGTTAAGACCCAAAAATCACCCTGAATTGACTCTCAGGTTATTAGGTACACAATTTTTAAGGTTCAAGTGAAATTAAAGCCTGATTTTTAGGGTTCTTTTTTTATTAGATCTTTTCAAACAAGGGCTTGGGTAACACACAAATGCGAGAGGATTTATTCTCTTTAATGTAGGCAAATGTGAACTAACACTTCAAACCCTAATGTTGAAAACCCTAATTGGTTCTATTTCAAGTCCAATTTAATCTTAAAATGTTTACTTTGGGCTTCAAGCAAGAAGTGTGTTAGCCCAAAGAGATTTAGAAATTAAGCGTAATCCCTAATAGGTACAGGCAATCAAGTGGGGATTTTCTAATCAAAATCGCTTCAAACTTCAATCAAATATGAAAATTTTCGCAAATCAAGAAAGCTTTGACTTTAAATGAAAATTATTATGAAAATAAGGCAAATGAACCCTAATTGGTTTTATTTCCTTTTCTCTCTTCCAGGGATTAGGAGAATAGGGAAGAAGAGAGATTACCTGCCCTGAGAGTGGCTGTTTTGAGCGGAAGATCTCCGCGTGATATACCTCACAAAATCACAAGAAATCAAACAAGGCAAGTTAGTGCTTAGATATAATCAAAAATATCATAGAGAATAGCGGTGAATCACCCGTTGCTCCTCGGCAATGGCACCAAAATGTTGATGGGCCTTTTCAGGAGTTTAAATGCATCACGTTGTAGTAAAGTCTCCTAAATAGCTCTTCAACAAATACAATTTATAGCTCGAAAATCTAGAAATGAAGTCCAAGGTCGAATACAGGGAGCAAATAAGCATTCACGTGCTAATCTCAATGAATAAATAAATGAGCGCAAAAAATTAAGCATAATAATGATATTTCAATTAATATTAATCTGTCACATTAAGTATTCAATAAAGCTCAATGTATTTCAAGACCAAAAAGAAAAATAAGAAAAAATAATGGTGATTTAGATCATCAATTATTAGTCTAAGCACATATATATCAACTACTCAATGAATAGGAAATAGATGAATAGTAAACGTCTGGATATTCAAGTCAGATGACTTAAATGTTGCCTGCTACAGTGTCTTCTTCTTTCTTCTCCTTCAGGCACGGCTCTCTTCTTTCCTCTTTTTCTTTGCTTCACCTCTTCCTCTTCTTCTCTTCCTTCAGGTTTTCTCCTTCTTTTCTTTCCTCTGCAAGCCTTCTCTTTTCTTCTTCCTTGGCTTCCCACGCATAAGAGTCTTCGCAAGCTTCCTAGCAACTAAGTTTTGGGAGCTTTCTCCGAAGAGCAAAACCCCCCTTCCCCCGCTCTCTCTTTCTTTCCTTCCTTCTTTCTCTTAAAGGCCCTAACTAGCCCATTTTAGTTTGGAATTAAAGATAAAAACTCCTATACATTCATCTGAGGGTTATATCTCCACCTTGATATGATTTGAGAAGAGAACAAGAAACTAGGGTTAATTCTATAATTTTAACAGTATATCATGAACATAGAATAACCAAGGGGTTGGCTAGGGGTGAATTAAAGGTCAAAAGAGCATTAAAGTCTAATAAGTGGGTCCATGCAAACAGAAACGAGTTTTTGCGCATTTTAAAAAATTAACAATAACCCAAAATCCTAATTTCTGACCTGCTTAAATAACAGAGGTTCTAGTTAAGATAAATTACATATAAACCTTCTAAAAATCATAGAAAAATATTCTATAAGGTTTGGTACCCTTGATTTGACCATTGGAACCCATTTTGACCTTAAATAGAGTTTCAAATAGAAAGTTGCCTTAATTTAGGTTTCTACGCAAATTGCTTAGTCAAATTTGCTCAAAACTAAAATCCAACTTCACCATCAGATTCCTTGGGTCAAAATTAGGTTTGTACCAAAATTTGGGCCTAATCATAGATCATCTTGACCTAATTTGCATTTTAGTCCAGTCAGACTCTTTCTCTCTCAATTAGCCCCTCATCTTTTGAATTATTTGTAGATTGGTCCCTAACTTTCTCATCATTCTTTGCAAATGGGTCCCTACTGCCATTAGTGTGAACACAGGAGCTCTGTCGATATTCGAGCGAGAATTTCTCACTCGATTCTCAATCAAACTCTTCCAAATTTGAACCGAAGATTCCTTAAGGAATTCTCTTCCAAATGAACCCAGCCATGAACCTTGATTCTTTCTCAATCTCTCATGCGAACGCATTGAAGAGATGGGTATCCGGTTGGCATGAAAATCTCGAGCTTCTCAAGCTTGTTTCCAAGCTTGGAAGTCCTCTCTTTGGCCTATAAAAAGGTCCCCCTCGCATAACCGTGCTCCTTAGCAAGTTTTGGTCAGGGAAACTCCTCTTTCTTCCCTCTCTGGCCACCTCCGCACCTTGCTCCGATGAACCCTCTCCGTCCTCCTCTTCTGGCCGTCCAACCATCAAATTAGATGGCCCTCTGCCTTCCTCTGCCTCCTCCGCATCTCTCCAGCCAAAGAAGGGTTGCTTCTAGCCTCTTCATCATCACTGCCATATCACCGAACTCTCTCATCTTCTTTGACTCCAGCTCTCCAACGCCAACGCTCTCTGTCCACCTCCTTCACTCCTAAGTCCCTCCATACCTTCCTCTCTCCCTCTATTCTAGTTCCCCACACTCACAACACACACACGACCACCGTACCACCCGCTACACCATCATCTTCCCTGCCTCCGGCGATGCTTCGGCGTTGCCTCCAACCCTTCACACACTTCCAAACAGCCCCGCACCACCCACTACAAAAGCCCTCAAAGAATTTGGGCTTTCACCCACCAACACGCCTCATCGACCATGGTCACCTCTGCACTATCGTCTCGAGGTCGTCAGACCTCCTCACGCACACGCATGCCACACCGCACCCACCACTGCACTCGCCACTTCACGGCGAAGCTCTTGAGCTTATTTGACATGGCCGCAAGGCCGTACTTTGCTTTTTAGGTGCTGACCGGACCTCCGCCGCCGCCCACAATTTCGCCAACCACATCTTCAGTCCTCTAGCCATAACACCTCCAGGCAACTTCCCCAGACGCTGCAGACTTCCTTCAGGAGCATCTCTAGGTTCTTGATTGAAGCCTTCATCCGCAACTGCTACCCCAATTGAAGCCCTCATCTTCCAGCTGCACGCGACGAAGGACTATGGGACAGATAGTCCCACATCATATAGAATGAAGTGGCTGGTGTGGGATACATTGATTTCCTCACCCCCGTTCTTTGCCCAAGAACACAGGGGTCGGGTCTTCTTCACCCTCATGACCCGCTTAACCCAACCGAGCACTGTTTGCCAGCGACTACACCCGCAAGCGTACACCCTGTTCACGCCCAATTACCTGACTAAACCTAGGTTACTGAGAGAAAGAAAAGAAGGAAAGAGAGAGAGGGGGGTTTTGGCCTTCTGCTCTCTCTGGACTTGGTTGCTCTTGAGGCCTTTGCCTCTGTGCTGTGGGTGCCTCTCCCGTAAGGCACGAAGGAAGAAGGAGGAAGAAGAGGCCTTTGCCTCTGCTCTGTTGAAACTGAGTTGAGCCTTGAAGCAACTTAAGACGTCTGATCTCTGAATCTGCATACTGTTGAGATACTGGTTGAGAATTACGGTTGAGATATTTGAGCTTAAATTCAAAGGGTTAATTGGTAATTCAAATTAACCCATTCTTTTTGCATTGTGATATTGGATTTCATTTATATATCATTTTGAATAGTTCTGAATAAAGTTTTGATTATAATTGCTTATATTTCTTGTGATTGGTGAGATTAAATTGCTATTATTTGCTCCCTGTGTACGACCTTGGACTCTTCTTTAGAATCGGAGTTATAAATTTAAATGATTTGAGCACGTTTGTCCTATATTGCGACGCAATTCTTAAACAATGACGAATTCGCTTAAACAACGTCATTGCTGGTGCGGTGAAGCTCCACATTCTCCGACTCTCCTCGTCGCTAAGGATTCCATAACACCTGATGGCGACCCTAAGCTCCACTAGAGAGCTTTCCCTCCATCGGAGTTCCTTCCTCCTTCATTGCCATGGCCACCAATCGTGGTTTCTCTCATGGGTCCCATTCTACCACTTAGTCTAGGATTTTACTGCTTTCTAGGTAGATCTACTATTTTCTAGATTAGATAGGAGTAGTGTTAGGTAGTGTAGATCAGAATTCATCACATGATTAGTTTAGCTTAGGAGTAGATTAGAGTAGATCTGATTTTTCCCTCTTTTATTAATTCAAATCAGAGAGGTGCTTTTGCATTCATTCACGTCTTCACTGATCTCCCTAATCATCCGATGATCACTTTCATTCATTTCCCTTGCATTTTCATTGTAGTCCACTCCATTCACCAGAGTTACTCTAGATCTGAAACTTCTAAGCTCCTAGAACTAGAGTATGCTCAAATCTTACTAGGAGGACCTTCCATTCCCTTCATCTAATCACAAAGGTCCCCCACTTATGCTGAATTGAACTAGTTTGGTCGATTAGTTCTAATTTGGTTTGAAAGCTTGATTGAAGGATTTTTGACGATTTGATTTCAATCATGTGTTAATCAACTAAATTTAGTATATATTTGTGTAATTGGATTTCATGTGATTGTCCTGAACTCCATGGGATGTGTTTTCGATGATTGGATCAGTTTTTCCCAAAATCTGAATTGATCTCTAATTTATTCCTACTATTTGGTGAGATTAGGTCAATGAAATCAGTTAAAATGATTAGAGACCTAATCAATGATCTAAGCAACTTTGAAGCAAAAAAAGGAAGATCTAAAAATGGGTTTTAAGTTGTTTTTAAACCTGAATTAACTCTCTTCTCTTTGTTGTTTAAAGCGAGGTAGAAAGGATTGATTAGGGTTTTGAACATGTTCTTGAGATTCAATATGAGTTGGAAAGATTTTCTAGCATCTTTGGGATTGTTTGCAATGATTGAGACCAATTTTTCAATGATTTTATCTTCATCTGGAGGTGTTTAATCTTAACAATCAGATTTCTAGAGTTTCACATGAGTCATGGTTTTTCAAATCTAAATTTCTAAAGGAACAAATAAAAGGGATAGATCTGATATGTATTAGTCCAACATTGATTTGAATGAAGAGTTTTAAACAAGAATTTCAAGTAATTTTTCAGTGGGATTTCCAGATCTAATGGGGTTTTAAGAAGTCTCAAATCAGACCTATTTGGTCTCATTTGTGACGTATAAGCAGCAGCAACTACTGCTGCCCATTCAAGCTGTAATATAGCAACTGAGTTGCTCAGATAGCAGCAAATCAGGGTGGCAGCAGCTTCAACTATTAATTACAACAATAGCAGCAGCTTCAGCTACTGGCTTAAGCAGCAGCCACTGTTGGATGGAGATTTGAAGTGAATTTGAGGATTTGAGTGAATTAATCATGCATTCTACTGTTAGAACAGCATGTGTAAGCATTCATGTACTATTATTTGACTTAAATCTAATTCAAATGGTCTAAATGTCAATTTTCATTGTAAGCATGTTTGTAATGAGTTAATTATCCAAATGGTGATTTGAGTGAAATTAAATGAAAAAATCATGTTTATTTGTTCAAACATATTGTATGTGATGTGTTGAAGGTTTTCAAGTTTTACATCCCAATTCCAGCATCTAAAACTGAAAATGAGGCTTTTGGTGCATTGCTTTATGTCCACTTGAGCCTCTTTTGTGTGAGATTGTAAATAAATAAAAAATTATAAAAAAATCATAAAAAATATAAAATAAAGGTGTCTTGAGTAGGATTAGATATTTTTTTAAGTGCATGCAAAGTTTTAAAGTATTCAGAACTCTTTAACTGGTAGAATATACCAGCCGACGATTCAGTATACTCTGAAACCTAATAAAAGAAACTAATACAAAAATCACAAAAGGAATCCTTTCTTCTCTCATCTTACCTCTCTCTCTCTCCTCTTACCTCTATAAAATATAAAATGACCATAAAGACTTGAAAAAACTCAAAAATACACAAAAATACCTTGTATATTATATTATACTTATATATACTATTTAATATTAAGCTAATTATAAATATTAACTTATATAAATTAAATGTACATAAATAACTTACATATTTATTATATCAATTTAAATAAGTATTTATGATGTGTTAAACTATATATATTGTAATTATATAATTATTTATTTATTTATATTATATGTACATATATTTAAGTAAATACATGTAACTAAGTATATATGTATAATCATATCTATTATTGTACATATGTATTTAAGTAATTATTATATACCCTATTATACCTGTATATTTATTTACTTAAGTATTTATTGTATATATTTATGTTATTAAGTTTTTTTTTGAAAAGGTTTATGTTATTAAGTTATATAATTAAATTATTAAGTTAAAATAAAATAAATTAGTAAATTAAGTTATTACTGAAGTAATTTATATTGTATACTTGTATATTATTATTTTAATATTTTTAGTATGTTTATGATGTATTTATACTGTACATTAATAATTATTCTGTATATTAATAAAGATATATGTAAAACTGTATACAATTGTACATAAATTAAACTAAATGATCTAAAATAAATTAAAAATGTATAATAAATACTTTACTATATATATTAACTAACTTATAACTTAATTGGATCATTAAATTATTAATTTGTACATTACTTTAAATAATTAAGTCGTAAATTAACATATACAAGGTACTAACTTTAAGTAATTTTAAAATATAATTAAATAAGTTATTTTTGTAAATTAACTACATAATTATGTCGCCCTATATAAGGGATTTACAGCCATATAATTTATTTTGAAATCAGACTTAATTAGGGCACTCAATTCGAGGCCAAAAATCGACCCCAGATCACACTACACGCATTCAATTAAGCGCTAAGCATAGCCCCACCTCGTAAGCTGATAACCGCACACAGCGGTATATAAGGAATTTGCACCCAACGCTGCTTAGTCGTCAGCGCTGGACGCACATACATGAGCATATGCATTTATTCTCAATCTGCATGCGTGCTTGTGGGTGTGTGCATGCGCACGTGCCAGCGGGTGCGTGTATGAGTGGGTGGCTGGGAGCTGTGGGCCTATTGGGCCTCTAATTGGACAAAAATATACCTAATATAAAAACTAGGGCCTGGGCCTAGTAGTGGTTTGATCCGGCCCATATAGGGTTGTAGATCCTGTGAAAAGGCCTTGGGCCCGCCAACTATTAATTTTACTCTAACTTATAATTAGACGTAAGTTAACTAAAAATTTCTAAGTGTTGAGTGTGTGTTGTGTATTGTGAGTGTATGTTTGTTTTGTGTTAACTAAGTGCGTGAGTCTAAGTGTGTGTATGTATACGTATATATGTATAAATAAGTATACATATGTTTGAGCCTTTTATATATACATATGTTTTAAGGCTTTAATAACGCTTACATACATCACTGATTATTCAGTATATGTTACTATAGGTGGTAGTATAGGTTAGTATAACTTAGTTTAGTTTATATTTGTAGTTATTTTTGTACCTATACTTAGGTATTATTTAGGATAGTTGTGTATAACTAACCTAGAATAAATTAATTAGTTTTTTATGCCTATTTAGTTGTAAATATGTTTAAGTCATTGTAATTAGTTTTAATTGATTCATTTTGTACATAATTAATTTGATTCATTAATTCATTTGTAAATATAATTAACATTTTTGGAATAAAAGAGTATATTTGGATAATAGAGAGTGATGTAAATCAATAAATGCCTCCTAGTGAACGACTTAAAATAAATCAGTAAAAATTATGTAAATAAGTAAAATGGCATGACATCTGTTTGCATTGCGACTATACTACAACAACGACAACATCATTAAATCATGTTTTTATGCAACTTAGATGATTCGTGATCACTCCACACCTAATGATTCACATTTTTCAACCCACCAGACCTATTGGTTTTGGTCTGCACAATCAGCCAGTTGATCTAAACAAACACCTGGTTGGCCCAACCAGGTTAATCATTAAGGTGCTTGTTCTATAAAACTCCTGCACCTTGATCACCCCTTCCTCTTGACCATCTTCCGCTCAACTAAAAGCATTAAATTTAGCGATTAACGGGAGGCAACTCATCATTTTCAAAAAAACCTGAGACCTTTCATATCTTTCTTTAACAACACTCCTATTGCACTTTAAAATTCATATTTCAGAACGGTTGACTCCATGTCTAATCTTCATATTGGAGTTTGAAATCATCAGCAACAATCATTTCCGACCTGCCAGCCCACCCTTATAAACCTGTTCTAAAAATATGAACTAAGTTGATTTTGAACCCATCCTTTTTGCAATGAGGGCGTTGCAAAACTTAGGAATGGGGATATTAAAGTGCAACTAATTGGGAATTCATTTTCTTTGAAAGGTTCTCATAACAAAAAATAAAAAAAATTTGACGAAAGGAGGGAGAATCCATTTTGAACTAAATTCAAAACTTTTAAATGGTAAAGAAGAACAAGGAAGAAGAATGTGTTGAAATGCTTAATTTGTTAGTCTTGGTTATGGTTCTAAGTTGTTTGTGCTCTAGGCAAGTATCAAGACAACTAGATCCTCGACCTTAGATTTTTTGAGCTAAGTGTGCTTGATTAAGCATGGCTTAAATTACCTTACTAAGCTAAGATGGATTATCTGATTTCTTGGACTAAGGGGCACGAGTGTTTAAACTGATTTCTTTGTCACTTTTGGTCTAGGAGTTCGAAGAACCGAAACACAACCTCACGTGCATGACTTGAGTTTTAGGACCCGAGTAGAAGGTTAATAACAAATTGGACTTAGGTAGAGTTAGAAAATAACTCTTTTATAGCAACCAGCCCTTGAAGGATGGAGAGCCACTTCCCTAATAAGGTGCACGAATTTTAATTTTTGTTTTGGTGGGGCTCGTATATATAAGTTTTAGTAAGTAGTGTACTTGTCATCACCACCCCCAAAAGGCTCATAAAAAAGCCTCATACACTTGCACCACAAAAAACAAAAGCAAAAGAAAAAAAATATGGTGCTATAATTTTATTTTTCTTTTACGGGGAGATATACCCTAAGGTTGACCCTGTTGGAGGCTAAAAAGCTATCTAATTCATGTGAGAGTAGCCGACTGAGTCCAATAGGTTATTAATTTGACACTTAAGACCTTTAACTCAATTCACTTTCACTACATGTGTCCCAACCTTGGTAACAACAAAATCAGGAGTGAAATTGAGACCAACCTGAACCGTGTGCCCTTATGTTTAAAAATCAAGAGTCAGATAAAATTAAATTAGGGAGTCGTTAAATCTTAGTGTCTTGAGGAACCAAGTTGTCTAAAGTAGTAAGCATAAGAGCACTATTTTCTGTCTGACCAAGATTAACAAATTAAAATTATTTCAAATTGAGCTGAATGCAAAAATACCCTTTAAGTTGAACCTCTATGCTAAACTCTAAGAATTTGCTAAGGGACTAACAAATGCTAGGCATGGGGGTATGATGATAACACCACCATCCTTCATATCTAATCTAAATTCACTAAGTTCTAAGGTTAAATTCACTTTATTAACCAACAAAAGGGTATATCTTAATAGTATCAAGAATTTAAGGGTGTGCATAAAAATAAATTAATTATGCTATTTTAACAGGAAAAAATAAGTGCATATTGACCAAGGGGAAAACCTAAAATTAATTTAAGGTCAAATAAGCTTAAAATTGAAATGAGTGGGCTTGCTTTGATTGACTTAAGGATTTTATGAAATAAAAGCCAAATTATAATTAATAAAAACATAATTTCGATCTTGCTTTAATTCAAAGGGTTTTGATAAAAATAAATGTAATATAAACCTTCTAAAAATCATTGAAAAATATTCTATAAGGTTTAGAATATTCAATTTTACAAAATAAATCCAAATTGACCTAAAATGGAGACCAAGGCAGGTAATTGATACATTTTAGGTTAGATCGTAAATTGACAAATTAAACTTTATCAAAATCCAAAATTGAAGTCACCATTGAATTCATTAGATCCATATTAAGTTACTTGAAAAATTTGAGACTATTTGGAGTTTATCTTTCATACATTGCAATTTGTTCCCCTAGTTTTTTATCCTTACAAAACCCCCCTAAGTTTCAAAATTCCTTACAAAACAACCCCCAGAACCATCTCCTCCTCCTCCTTCATGCATGGCTGGCAAGTAGGCATTTGACCTGCCTTTGACCGCGAAGATCTCGTGGCTCAAAGGAGGAAACCTCCTTAAACTTGGAAGGTTGGATTAGCCTGCAAATCTGCGCGCAATCGTGCTTTCAAAGCAGCACCAGCTGTGGTTGTGAAACCTTCCATCCAAGCTCAACTTGCACACACGGCCAGCAATGGAATCCTACTATTCTCGCCTCAATTGCCGCTGGAGCCTATCTATAAAGCATCACCGTGTTTTACTGATGGTTTTCATTGAGTTTTGGAATGTGTCTTCCCCATTCTTCTTCCTCCTCTTGCTCCATAGAGTAGCTTAGGCATTTTAGATTAGGAAAATACCCACAAGAACCACCCCCACGCCCGTCATCTTCCCCGACGTCAGCCACACTCCAGCGAAGCTCCGGCTACGCTGCCCTCATCGCTCCACACCTTCTCCCCACTCGTCGTCCACCCCACGAGCTTCACCACGTTCCTACGAGAAAAACCCCTCAATCTATTGAGAGGTTCCACACTCACAAACCCCCACTAGACCCCCGCCATCATCATCGTCTTCCTCGAGCTCGATGGGCATTCTTTGACCTCCTCGCACCAAATTAGCACCACCATCACCATCACCAAGGTCCAATGAAGCTTCTCGACCATTTGGTCGAGGTCGAGACCCACTTCCACGACTGGTCGTTCACCGCCATTTCCACCATCAATGTCGACGTCGACCACCCATCTTCGGCCATTCGCGTGCTCCCAAGCTTCGTGAGAAGCTACATGAGGGCATGCAAAGCATTCAACGACCTTCAAAGGGCAGTTTCGCACACTAGAGTTCTTCCTCGACCCTCGCCGAAGCCCCACCATCTTCTCTGAATTTGGCCAGTTCCCATGCCACCACCGCCACTCCGATCGTCGATCCTACACCGCCATCAAGTCGCTGACCCACCGGTGACCACATCCTCCATTCGCTACCCTCATCCTACGGTCAGATCATATCTCTGATGTAGCGCCGGCGACGCTTGTTGGTTGAGAAGAAGAGAGGCTTGAGTGCTGCAGGGGCCTCTCTATAAAAGAAATAAATTCGTAGGGACCTAACTGTAGAGCTTCAAGGACCTAATTGCAAATAAATTAGCCTTTTAAAGGACTGATTTGTACTTTTTGTTTATTTGGCTTGATATTTGGTTTCAAATAAGTTTTTATTGCAATTTCTTGCTCAAATATTCTCGATAATTGATTATTTAGTATTTAGTTACATTCACACTTGATTAATTTATTTTATTGATCATTAAATAATTTTTGCATGTGAGTTTGGATTTCAAATTTTTATTCATAGAAACAAGTACAATTTTGAACTTATTCTCCTTAAAAATTAACATTTAATACAAGTTCAATTGTAATTAATTAGACAGTGGTGTTTGCACATTTCTTTGCTTCTAATAAACGAGTTCAGAATACTTTTATTTTGAGAAATAAAAATTTTTAAAAGTCAAATTTGTACAATTTAACTATACTACGACATATTTTTAACAAACATCATTTCGCACATATCAATTATTTACATTTAATTTAGTTCATCTTATAAATAACCACCTACATGTATATTAAAATTAGTATTGCATGATTAAGCCTTATTATTCTCTTATTATTAATATGAGGCTTTATTTTATTTTGTAGATGCTTGACCAGATCTAAGGTTGATTAATTGGGCTACTATCATGATCTTCCAAAAAAAAAATCCAACCACCCCTATTAATCCCTATAAAAATTCCAATCAAATTCCATTCTCCCTTTCCTCATCCACACCCAACGTAACAACTTTCCCCTTCTTAAAATAATCCCCACGAATCCTGCGCACATGGTACTTTCCTAAGACCACCATGCATGTAAATCGCAAATCTCAGCGCCACCCTCTTCCTATTTTTTTCACGTCGCACTCATTCCCTCTCTCTGTTTCTTTCATGAGCCCCCTACTCCTTTCCTAAGTTTCATGCACAAAAATTCCTAAACCACCTCCCTCAACTTTCCTAATTTCCACAATAGATAGTGATTTCCTCCTTGACAATCTCTCCCTCTCTCACTATTTATTCACGTGCTCCTCCTCTCCTATGCATTGACATACCCACTTCTCCCTCTCTCGATCAAACATCCTCCCCTCCCTCTTCGCTTTGGTCACTCTCTCTACTCTCTCTCCATGTACGCATGCCCACGCTTCCCCATCCTCTCTTCTCTCTCCCTCGATCTTACACTCTCTTATCTCTATCTTCTCTCTCCTTCTCGCAACTATGCTCGCCTGTTCCCTTTCTCGTGACAACACATAATGTCCCGCATGCCATCCTCCACTCTCTCTCTCATGACACCTCCTCCTCGCTTTCTCATCTCAACGCTCATACACACACTCAATGCTTGACATCCTCCTTCCCTCTCTCTTCTTCTCCATGATAAAGCACACCCCTAACTCCTCCAAGGTTGCAACTCCCTCTCCTCTTCTTCTTCTTGGTCCAACCTTTCCTCTGGCCCTCTCCTTCTTTCTCTAGTGACTGGTCCTCCCCCTCGATTCCTCCTCTCACATCCCCTTCTCCTCCTCCTCCTCCTCCTCTTCACCATTTCTTCTTCTTCTTCTTCTTCTTCTTCTTCTTCTTCTTCTTCTTCTTCCTCTTCTCCTCCTCCTCCTACCTACCCTCTTCTACGTTCTTCTTCTTCTTTTCTTCTTTTCCTCCTCCCTTCTCCTCCATGTTCTCCCTCCTCCTCCTCCTCTTTCTTCTTTACACCACCACCACCATCTTCTTCTTCCTCTCTTCCTCCATCACCTTTTCCTTCTCTTTTTCTCTCTCTTTCTCTTTACACACCCTCTCTCTCTCTCTCTCTACACACTTTCTCTTTTGTTTGCACACCTTCTCTCTCCCCCACTACTACTTTGTTGCTTTGCTCCGTCACTTTGTTTGGCTTTATCGCCTAGACTCTTGGCAAACCTAGCAATCGGGTCAACTAGATGGCCCGGGTAGTTTAGGAGGTCTTGCCCAGGAGGACTTGGATAGGGATGCCTTGGGAATTCTTTCACCTTGACAGTCTGGCCAATTGGCCCAACTGAGGCTTGTTCGCTTAGTTCTGTGCTTGGGCCTACGCCCACTCAAACTGGATGCTTCGTGGGCCTTTGGGTAATGGGCCATACTTTTCTTCCCTCATCATTACCCCCTTTCATACCTTGTAGTGGAGAGGATTGACCATGTGCAAATGCAGAGTAGCACCTTGCATGCGTAACACATGAGCTTGTAGTCACCACTTTACTTAGGTAGAGACCCTTAGGTGATTAATTGAGGTATAAGATAGACGCGAACTATTTTTTTAGCCAAAAGAGTGTCTCGTATTGATCATGCTACTTGGAATATCGTAGTGATATCCGTAGGGGTTAATTATCAAATCAACCCACCTTTTGACTTTATGATGGAAACTATAAGCTAACCCAAGTCTGTTCACTTTATGTGCCTTATATTCAAGTGGTACCGGTACTCATATATGAGTTCTGGTACACTTGACTTACAGGTGAATGTCCAGTACTCAAGGTGTACCGAAACTCATAACAAGTACTGGTACCTAAAATGTACTGTACAAACTTGCAAGATCATTGGTCCTCGATCTGTGATGTACTCGTACCGATACTCATAAACAGTATCGGTATAAGTAACTCACAGTCTTAGATTACACAGAACTTAAGACCAAACCTATAACTAATAAGTGCTGGTACTACATTGATACAGTATTGAGTTATGTATTCTTTGAGTATCGGTACTAATAATAAGTACTGGTACTCATCTATTTCCTTTGCTAATATAGGTTGTCTAGTAACCAACTAGTACCAATACTGATGAACAGTACCGGTATTAGTTGCAGCTAATGGAAAAGTAAATTGTATTTCCAGAATTTCAAGGGTTTAGCTTATAACCTAGGTTTATGTTGATCCTTGTAGACTTAATAAAACATGGTTTTAGCATACAAGATACATATGAACATGCGTAAATTAACATTGGCAAAACTAATGCATAAGATGAGATGAGGCATGTATTATACTTGTAGTGCCAGCCATTGGGATCAAAGCAGAGATTGTAGCTTTGAAGTAGAATAGGTTAGAGTTGGTCTTCTAACCTCTACACAACCTGAAACAAGGAGTACTTGATCTATTGGTAGTCAACAATCCGAGATGTCTCTGAACCGCCTCTTTTCTCCTCCCTTTCCCTCTTGCTCTCTTGGAATCGATGGGGTGTTTTCCAGAGAATGTTTTTGTGTGTGTGTAGGGTTAGAGACCACAACCCCTTTTTGATTAATCGGTAATCACAAATTAATTTTGATAAATTTCTATTCGGCCCATCATAGAATCGAAATTATCCCCATAGATTTCTATGCAATAATTCTATTTCTTAATGATACTTTAATGCCCATTATAATATTAATACCTCAATTGATTACTTTTAAATATGAGTCATAACTGACAGTTTAAATATATGTGTGATTATATGTACATATTAATCCATACCAGTGGATCAATAAAATTGACCCAACAATATCCCCTCTCACTTTCTAGGGAAATGATTATCGTTCGTTGGTAACTGTAAAATGAGAATGCTCGGACAATTGGAAAATTTAGTAACTGTATAATTTAGGAAACTAATATGAATAAGTACCCCCTTTTATTTCTTGTAGTTCTCTAGATTTCTATTGCTTTTCTTCACTTTTAGCTTACTACTCTACTCTGTTTTTGCTAACTTTACCATTTGAACTCTGTATTCAAGTTTTTGTGGGCAACAATTGGGTTTTACAGATGCGGGAGTAGATAATACCTGTCTAAGTTTTACACCATAGCTAATCTATAGGACTTCTTAGTTAGTTGTAGTTAGTTCTTTTCTTTAAATAATTTATCGGTACCACTTTCTTTGAACTTGTATTATTTACTTTCGTTGATAGCTATGGATGATGTTTAAATCTTTAGGCATTTATTCAGTCCTAGTTTTTTCTTCTTCCTTATACTTTATGTGTGATGAAAACTTGTTGTAGGAAGTTTATGTTTTATGTTTATATGATGGATGATCGAGATCTTAGGTGATTTTAGAAAATTAACTTAGGTCCTTTCCAGAGTAAGGGATTCGGATCGTAACAGCTACCCAAACTCCTTGAGACCATCATGCCAGCCATAACAAGTTGTAATCCTTGTGGTGGATTTGTAGAAATTCTTGCAACAACCTAACAAGAAAAGTCCAGATAGACCTACTTTTCTTAATCCTTTGGGGTAAATCCTAACAAAATTGGGATTGATGTAGACATATAAATGTGGAATGAGAGATCATAGAAGTCATTTTGTATTTATTTATGAGCAATTAGGGAGAGACCACTCATGTGCTACTCCTTTTTATGTACAGTTACCAAAGGTATATTTTAACGGATGGAACTGAATAAATAACTTCTAGGTGCTTTTTCTCGATGATTACTTGGTGGGATCCGATCTTTTGACCAAATCCAAGAGAAATCCTTGGACTCTGATCAATAAATATCATCTTTTATGCTATACTATAGCACAAAATGGCGGCATAACGTATACTTTTGTGTGATATATATCACATATTTTCATTGTTTGTTCCTATGTTATAGATTTTAATTTTGCTTTTACTAATTAATACGTGCCTTTTCTTCTATTAGTCCCTTTTTCTGGGCTCGAACATACGCTAAATAAAATCCAGTGGTTGAAACCTTTATTTCACTGTGAAAGAAATCACTTGATTTTAATTTGCACCGTACAATAAATTTGCACATTCTTCTATTAGCATGGATTTACCACTTTATCTATTGTTATTAGTCCGAACAATCCACATCATCGCAAATTTCCATATCGCTTAGCTCATCTTCGACGATAGGCTAACATATTTTCAACGTCGTAAACATTAACGACAGATAATGATAGTAACAACGATACATACATGACTCCAGCCGAACCAGATCCAGAAGCAAACGAGGATTTGCCAATACCCTTCCTTTCGATATTCCCATCTCCATCTCTCAGACCTTCCGACGGCAAACACATGTCAAAGAAAAATGAAAATATATTAAAAAAATAAACAAACAAGGGAAATTCACAAACAAAACACCATCGATCCAAGGAAAAAATGAGAAAAAAAAAAAGCAAAACAGAATAGAACCCACATGACCACACACGTTACATATTCCCTCCCATAATACCCAACAATCACCATCCCAGAGGAAAAAAAAAAAAAGGAAAAAATCTACCCACCGCTAATTAAAGTCTAAACATGCTTTTTCCCTCGCTCCACCTTATGATTAACGTCAACACTAAATCCCGAACGCAACCCCACTTTAGCAGACAAGCCGTGGTGCGCTTAACCGCCGCGACAAAAGCGAGGGAAACGCGAATGCGACCCTGTCGGCTGTGGGTCCCACGGACACCAAAACTGCCCTCCAGTGTGCACTCTATTCTCATCGCTGCCACTCCCTTTCCACCAACGCCACCCGGCGAAGGAGAGAGAGAGGAGATCATTAGAAACCCCCCACCTCTCTCTGCTCTCAGTGGGTAGTGTGTTGTTGGCGTTGCTCTCTTTCTTCCATTTTTTTTTCTCACTTCCCTATGTGGTTGTGCAGTGAGTGTGGGTTGTGGAGGTGCAGAAGAACAAGAGCAGAAAGGCTATAGAGGAAGCTTCCACCTCTCTCTTTTTTCTCTCCTCCGGTGACATCCAACGATCTTTCCTTGACGACACCGCCAATGGAGCATGATTACATAGGCCTCTCGGCGGCAGAGCCCAACGGCAGCGCGGTGGCCCCCAAGGTCGAAGAGGAGGAGATGTCGATGGGGAACCTGAGGGAGACGGAGCTGAGGCTGGGTCCACCGGGGTTGCCGGAGAGGAAGGTGGAGCTGACGCTGGGTCTGCCGCCGCCTGCGAAGGGTGGTGGAGCGGCGGTGGGATCCCTCGGGTCCAAGAGGGGCTTCTCCGACGCCATCGATGTGAATGGCAGCAAGTGTTGGGTGGGACTCGCGGGTGGAGGTGAGGGGAAAGGTGGCGCCTTGGCCTTGGGGGCTGCTGCTGCTGCTAACAAGGATGATGGGAAGAAGGGTGGTGGTGCTCCTCCTGCTGCCAAGTAAGCGAAGATCATGTTGTGTCTTGCTGTCGAAAAGATGGATTTCTTTTTTCTTTTCTTTTTCTCTTTTGGAGAACGGAAAAGATGGGTTTTTCCCTCTGTTTCCTGAGAAAGATCTTGCATTTGGTGGTTTTTCTTTGGAAAAGATTGGAGATTGATGGTGTTTGGGAGTAGCTTTTGATCGGAAGGAGGGGTTGTTGGGATTTTCTAGCTTGGTTTCTTGGTGGGTCTTACGTTGCCAGTGGGTTTTTCTTTGCCTTTGGTTTTTAGTTTATTTTATTTTTTCCCTCCTGTGGGATTTTATTCACTTTTCTTTTCTCCCGGAATTTTTGTGTTTGGTGCATGGATAGATGTGAAATTTGATTATTTCTTCGTCAGTCGATTTTGAATAATCTATGTGCTCTTGATGGATGCTTTACGGATTTCTTGCCAGCCAATTTAGTGCATGCACCTGTTCTGTAGTAATTTTTTTTTTTTTTTATATTTCATCCCAAAAGATTGGTTCTATAGAACAATAATAAATTCGTAGGTGCTTAACGTGCGTTTTCAACATTGTTGCGCCTTGCAATTTCTTCTCGTTGAACGCCTGATCTGTCCATGTCTATTGCTCATTTTGTTCTAAACAGAATTAGTTCTTGGCCAAAGTTCTTCGGTATCGTCAACTTTATAGCAATTACAAGGCACCAGCTTTTTGTTCGCATAAAAAGTAAATGAAGCCTTGTTGAAAATTGGATATCAATAAAACCACCTATATGTGGTGGAATCAAAAAACCCATCTGTGAGTTTTCTTATGGCGAACAACTTGAGTGAAGGTCACACTGTTTGTTCATCTTTCTAATGCTGCTTCTCTCCCATCCCCAAGCAAGGTGCTGACCATCCGCAAAGGATGTCTGGAGGACCAGAGGCAGCCGATTTCACTGGTGACTCATGTAACTGAGATGTATCCAATAACTCAGAGTCGTCATCAATGGGTAAATGTGGAAGGAGCCAAATCATGATTGCATCGTCTATAAGTGAATGACATGCTGCTTGGTGCAGCTGCCAGTAATGGTATCTAACTGGCATAAACACCAGGCTGTGACATGTAATCTCATAAACCAGGGTCCCAGGAATAAATTTTCATTAGAAAAGTGGACTTTGTAGGTTGTGGCTGTTGGATATAATTACTCCTCAGTATTATACATTGTTATAGTGTTATCTCTAATATGTTTTATGATATATTTATGTACAACTCTCTTACCCAAGCAGCTTAAGATGTCCTTTTCTGTGATTTTGCCTAGATCAGGCTTCAGTGCACATGAATGCACCGTTATATGATTTGTGATTTGAATTTTTTCCTGGTTTTCTGTTGAGCAAGTATTTTCTTGACAAACTCTCTTGACTCGCTTCTTGTACCGAGTGTTCACTGATGGGCTTTGTTGACAGGGCACAGGTTGTTGGTTGGCCTCCGATCCGAAATTACAGGAAGAATACCATGGCTGCAAACCCGTCGAAGAACAGTGATGATGTTGCAGACAAACAGGGATCGGGTTGTCTTTACGTTAAGGTGAGCATGGATGGTGCACCCTACCTGCGAAAAGTTGATCTCAGACTGTATTGTAACTATAAGGAGCTTTCATCAGCACTTGAGAAAATGTTTAGCTGCTTCACAGTTGGTAAGATTTGTCCCTTGTTGACGTCGTTGCAACTCTCCTTTTAACTGTCCAGCTTTGTGAATTAACTATGAGTACATCTGGAATTTGTTTTTGTCATGGTACATATTTTTTCTGTTTCTTATTCCCAATACTAAAAACATTTTCAGTATGCTATAAATTCTTTATAATTATTGAACTAGTATGAATGGTACCATTCTGATTTTTCCAATTTGAAAGAATGATCTCTTTTGTTAAGGTGCCTTTCTTTTACTTGGGTGTTAGTTGCACATATGAGGCTATAAAAATCTGTGCATTGTTTGTGCAGAACAATCCATTCTTCATCTTTTAGTGTGTGGTTTTAAGCATTTTATTTCTATTTTTGTTGCAGTTTGTTGACACATTGTCTTTTTGAATATAACTAACTGTTTATAGCTGTGACTTACATGCATTTTTTATTTTTTTCTTCCTGAAAGGAGAATACATGCATGTTTTGGATCTTTTGCCCATTGGGCCATCATTGACTTGTTCCTGTGCATGAATTTACCTATGCTTTTCTCTGAGTGGATACGGCATCAGATTGTACCATCAATCTGTTATTTGCCCCTATTATGTCATTCTATTGTTGTGTTTCAGCTTCTATATGCTTTTGTGTTTGGACTTATACTTGAACTGATTTTGACTTGGCATAACGATGTACCTGATTGGAGTCAGACTGTGTGTATTTCTACTTCCATTTTATGTCACAGACATAAACATGAAACTTTAAAAATGTACTTCTTAGACTAAATTACAGCCAGGGACACAATGTATTGATTGAGATTCAAATAGCTTCCTAAACCTTCAAAATGCACAAGTAGGGTCTTGAATTATTATATTCATGATGAAGCATGGCCTTCTTTGACAACTTGCATTTTTCTCTCAAACCATCTGATCAGAGGCTAATCTTCGTGAGCCCTATTTGCATTCCTAACAGGGAGAAAAGGTTCATTCACAACGAACAATCACACAAGAGACATGGAATTTTGTTATTCAGTTTCACCTAAAAAAGGTGTACGTTTGGGGATGGTACAATTATTCTCTGCAATTTTACCACATGGTCTTTGAATACAAACAATATCACTCTTTTTTCTCTTTATGTGCACGTTCCCCCTTTGTCCAGGGATCACCACCTATTTAAGAGTAAAAAATCCAGTAACGCCAACGAGATTTCCATATCATGGTCGTTGTGGGCTGATGCTTGGTTGTTGGTCAATAACTGTTACTTGATACATGGGCCACGTTTGTTAGTGACTACAAGGGTGTGCCCTTAAATGGGCGTAACCACTGTTCTCAAGCTGAGCTAGCAATTTGTATGCCGGACTGGTCAGGTTGGGGAAGCTTTTGGCCGATAGTGAGGAGATCCACCTAACCTGTTTGGCAGACTCTAGATCTTTCAACCTTATTAGTCAGGTGGTCATTTTTTCTTCTTTCCTACTCCTGTTTGACGGGTAGTAGGGGGCTTCTTAGCTGGGTTGGTCATTTACCTGATTATGTATTTTGTTTGTTGGGCTTATTTATGGGCCTCGGTGAGGCCTGAGCCAATTGGGCTTCTATTGAGGATTGTTCTTCCCTCATCACCATCCCTTATCTCCTACGTTGTGCTCTACATAACTTAAACAAGAACTTGAACTGATACATTGATTTCAAGACAACCCCTTCCAATAAAAAATGAATCCAAAGTAGCATCTGTTCAACCATTTATATGATCTCTTAGCCTTACGGAATATTCAATCTTTGTGGGTCATGCGCTGCTGTTGTCTAGCTTCTATGGCTATGAGCCCCAACTCCAACCCCATTAAGAGGGAGTTATCGTGGAATCTACTCCAACTGCTACTGAACAAAACCTCCTTCTCCATCCTATAATCAATATGAAAACTATAATTTAGGTGTCTAAATGGAAACTAATCAAAGTGATGCTATACATGGATAAGATATGTTTTGCATTTATTTTCCTTTATATGTTCTTTGGCAGTAAGATCACCTCACACCCCTTCCAACCTAACTCCATGATTATCTTCGACAAAGAATTATGATCTTTGTGAGGTCTCAACTTTAACAATAAGAAGAGGTGGTTCAATGAGAGAATCAGTGGTATTAAGTTAACACCAAGAACATATTCAATAGGGCAATTAGTCTTAAGAGTTAGAAAGCAACATAAAAATTTAGTGAAGTGGAGTGTCAATAAAATAACATAGATTATAACTGCTACATTTTCGTTTATACCAGTGGGTAAATTATCATCTTTATGTTCAAGTTACACCAATGGTGTAGCAATATCAGCAGAAAAGGGGTCTTCATCCATATCATTAAGGTTGGAACTCTAGTTGGTATTAATGAGTTGGTTTGTGGCATGTTTTCTTCACATAGTGGACTGCCATACTTTCACATTATGTACCTACAATCTTATCTCTTGTTTTTCCCTCTGATTTCTTTTTTATGCAATGTGTGTGCATGTGGTTGTGTGGCTTGATTTCATATAACTTGTTATTAGTGTATTTCTTGTACGATATTAACATTTATGATTCATGCTTTCACAGACATTTGTGGATGAATGATAATTTTGTGAAATTTTAGATGCATCAAGCATTTTGAGTTGATTATTGGGATATTGACAATATATTGGTGATAGATCACCAACATGCTCTCTCTTTAACTTGGTGATATGACATTAACATTGATATTTAGAATGTTAAAATATAGTGAGTGATGTTCAACATGATTTAAAGAACTTAAAAGGTAAACTAGGGTCATTTGGCCTTGCTATTCAACATAATTAAAAGAACTTTAAGGGTGCATTTTGCATCATGGTGAGTTGGAGCATGAGATAAATATGATTAAGGTGTTTGGTTGTGCAGTAGAGTGGTGTGGTAGATGTTATATGAGAATTGTGAAAGAATCAGGATGGAGATCTCTTCCTCGTGGGAAGAGTCTACAAGCACAACGAGCGGTGGAGAAGGCCACGCGTAGGAGAGAGAGAGAGAATTGGTGTGGAGAGGAGATGTGGAAGAGGAGTCCATGTTAGAGATGGAAATATTTTATTATTATGGAGCTTAAAGAAAAACAAGAGGTGTTGGTCTCTATTTAAAGATCTAATCCCTTTAATAAATTGACTAAATAAAAAAAAATAGGACTTAATTATTCCTAATCCTAATATGACTCAAAATAACTTTTCTAAAAGATTAAACTTGACAACCTAGCCACATTAAAATGTCTCCTTAACCAAACTTACCACACAAGGTAAGACAACTCACACTAACTTTCACATGCACACATACCCACATGTGAACTTCCACGGCAACTCCCTAACCACACCACATGGCACTGCTATAAGGTTTGAAATACCAATTTTGACGTCGTTTCGATAAATTTCTAAATGTGCATGCCGACAAAATAACAGTAGTCAAAATGATTAGAATTTTAAAAATAAATATTTCAATGGATAAGTATTTCCATTTAAGTCATAAATCCTGTCTTTTAATTCATATGTAATATGTCGATACATAACCTGTGCAACAGTGGCAACATAGCTGCAATAGGAGCCGCAAGGAGTAGTAGCATGTCGTCAGCATGTCGACGATTTTGTTGGTATGTCGGCGAAACACCTTCATTTCGATAACTTGAGTATGTCGATATGGCATATCTTCAAAAATTGTCATTTCGCTGCCGACATTTAAATCACTGACTGCCACTTAGGCATTTTATTTGAACTCTCACACTTCCCTCCAAGTGACTCTTGGAGAGGAGGGAAGACTTGTTGAAGTAGGTACGATAAGTTCATCGATGATGTGGTAGAACGAGAGGTGATCTCAGGCATGATGATGAGTTCGGGGCTTCTTCCTTTAAGCCTCGAATTTTTCTTATATCTCCCACTTTCTTGCCTTCGTTCTTTCACACACATTGGGACCTTTATCCAAGAGGATGTGAAGCTTCTCTTGACTACCAATGAATATCTTAAAGGTACATGCCCATAGGATATAGTTTGAGGCCCCCATCAACTTGATGGTGGTGCCTTGAACAAGGATCTTTGCCTCCGTAGTGATTGAAGACTCTGCATCTGCTGTGGCCCACATACAACTTGTACATAAAATAAACTTATTTCTTGAAGTTGAGGGGACACCATGGTCTTTCCCAGGCATTGGCATTGAGTCAAGGGGACATCTTGATATGCAAACTTAGGGAGGGAGAGTGTGAACCTCTCTCAAACTTGAGCCACCAATGCTTCTTCTCTATAAACGAGAATCTTCACATGGATCCTAAACTTTGGTGTCACGTAGAACCACTTGCTCTAATACCATGTGAAGAATGGAGATGGAGTACTCTTCCTCTTGGGAAGAGTCTACACGCACAACGAGAGGTGGAGAAGGCCACGTGTGAGGGAGAGAGAGAATGTGCGTGGAGAGAAGATGTGGAAAAAGAGTCCATGTTAGAGATGGAGATATTTTATTATTATGGAACTTAAGGAAAAACAAGAGGTGTTAGTCTTTATTTAAAGAGATCCAATCCCTTTAACAAATTGACTAAATAAAGAAAATGACACAATTATTCCTATTCCTAGTAGGACTCAAAACATCTTTCTTAAAGACTAAATTTGACAACTAAGTGACACCAAGATATCTCCTTAACTAAACTTGCTACACAAGGCAACACAACTCACACCAACTTTCACACGTACACATACCCATACATGGGCTTCCATGCTAACTCACCAACCACTGCCACGTGGCATTTTATTTAAACTTTCATAAGAATGATGTTTTGAAATGCGAGTAGTTGTGCAATGTTGTTAGTGGGATAAGTGGGTTTAAGATGAGTTACTTCGAAATCATATTTGGACTTTATCACACCAAGTATTTTAAAACTGTCAAGATTTGTGCAATTTGGAATGTGGAGGCTCCTTATGCGTGCGAAAACAGCCCCAACAATAGGCTATCCACGCGTGTGGACAAAGGGAGAGGAGGTGGAGGTCGGCAGCCTTGGATGGTCGGCCGCTCTTGGTGCTGGCCAATGGTGGTGATGTTAGAGAAGAGAGAGGAGATGAGCCTTATAATAGGAAATATTATTGGTGCGCAAGAGAAAAAACAAGGGAAGACTCTCTTTATATAGAGATAACATATCTCCACACTTGGAAACAAATCATATCTTTAGCAAGGAAAGATCTTATTTCTTAAGTATTTTATCTCTAGTAACGAAATCAAATCCCAACATATTTTCATAAAAACATATTTACTAAAAATAATCAAATTTGCACCCAAAGCAAAAACTTCAAAATTGGTTCCTTGGACCCTTAATTACCGGCCTTGTTGGGCCTTCTAGAAGCTACCACGTAGACAGGCCAAGTGGCATTATTTTTGCTGTCCTAACACTTCCCCTCAAGTCGAAGGTCAGGAGGCTGATGACTTGGTTTTCCACTTGTGAGGCTAGATGTGCTACCATTCATCTTTTTCAAGATCCAAGCTCTCATCTTCTCTTTTGATGAGTCAACGGTGTAGCATTTTGTGACCTCTGGAGTCGTTGCATATGTGGCAACCTGAAAATTTGTCGCGATGGCCGCCGTTGACTTGCCTTCTCAAGGTCAACAGATGTGAGAGAAATCACACGTAAGGTACTAGTAGCCCATGTGGTGATCTTTGCACCTTGCCTGGATTTTTAGGAAAGGAACTTGGATCAACAACTAGTCTTTTCGAAACCCAGGAAGTCGTTGCCTCTTTTGGCAACCTCGAAAGTCATTGCGTGGATTGTGGTGTCCTTTCCTTGACATTTTTTCTATGGGAAAATCTCCTCTTTTGAAGGAGAGTAAAAAATCGAATACAAAATGTCAATATGCAAATAACTTGATAGTTGATAGTTATTCGCCTGTTGGTTATTTTTCTTCTTGCCTTCTCCTCTTGATAACATAGCGTCTGCAACCATCGTGGTTGACTCCGCCATCTTCTCTAGTCTTCCTGCTCTACGTAAGGCATCAGATTTGTTGAGGACTTTCTTCGGAGGCGAGAGCCACCAATGTGCAGTTTAAAACCTACACGCACAAGTGAGCCTTGACCGAAGGCTCTAATATCATGTCAAGATTCGCGCAATTTGGAATGTGGAGGCTCCTTGTGCGTGGGAAAACAACTCCAACAATGGGTTGTCCACGCGTGTGGACAAGGAGAGAGGAGGTGGAGGTCGGTAGACTTGGGTGGCTGGTTGCTCTTGGTGATGGTCGGTGGTGGTGATGTTGGAGAAGAGAGAGGAGAGGAGCCTTAGAATAGGAAATATTATTGATGCTTAAGAAAAAAACAAGGGAAGATGCTCTTTATATAGAGAGAACATATCTCTACACTTGGAAACAAATCATATCTCTAATAAGGAAATATCTTATCTCTAGTAACAAAATCAAATCCCTACATATTTTCATAAAAACACATTTACTAAAAATAACTAAACTTGCACTCAAAACAAAAACTCCAAAATTGGTCCCTTGAACCCTTGACCATCAGCCCTGTTGGCCTTCTAGAAATTGCCACGTGGACAATCCACGTGGCCTGTTGACTACCATGTGGATTGTCCATGTGGCTTTATTTTTGCCGTCCTAACAAAAGCATTGTAGTTGTGGAGATTGGGCATCGCGAAAAATAGCAATTACATAATATATGCATGAATTTATGTGTAAAGCCCTCTACAACAAGAGAGGAAAACATGACTTCTCAAAAACATATGACTCAGAGTAGAAACTGTTGTGGTCATTGTTGTGCCTACTTGTATTCCTTCAACAATGGATCACCTCGATGAAGACTTGCGTCATTTTAGTAACTTTGTCTATTTTGATTAATGGGAGACTTGAAGGAGGAAGGATATAGCCTTTGTGAGGAGGCAAGCAGGGTTGTCCTTTAGTTCCCCTCCTCTTTGTCCTTGTAGTTGAAATCCTGGTTGATGTGTGTTTCTCTTTGTGTTCTGGTAATGAATTGTGTGGCTTGGGGATGAGAAGAGGGGGGATGATGGTCTTTATATTACAATATGCAAACGACATCATACTTTTTTTAAAAGGAGTAATAGTAGAGGCAACAAAAATGCAGATTATTTTTGCAAATTTCTGGGGAGGCTCTTGCATTGGTGGTTAATTTATAAAAGTTTGGCTTTTTTCCCTTTTGGGATCCATGAAGATGAATCGCAAGAGTGTGCAGAGTGTTAATGTCCTTTACCAAGTACTTGAGCCTATCGCTTACACCATGAAATTTTACATCAAGGACTTGATACTGGTGATTGAATGGATGGAAAAGTGCTTGTAGGAATGGGCATCTGCCTGTTTTGTAGAGGGGGAAGGCTTGTTCTGCTTTGCTTGGTGCTCTTTGCGTTGCCCATCTACTTTCTTTTTATTTTAAAGGCACATGCTTGTGTTCTACATAGGGTGGATTCTACTAGAAGATGGTTTCTTTAGAGCTCTTCCATTGGTGATGGATTCATGGCCTTAATGTCTTAGGACGAGGTGTATAGACCTAAGATAGATGAGGGGCTTGGAATCCCTAATCTTAGAGAGTTGATTGATGCATTGCTCTCTAAATAGATATTACAAGTTATGGGCCGTCAATTGCCATTTTAGAAGATCATTTGTGAGTCCTATGGGGACATGGCAGAGTGGGACGATAGAAGGATGGTCATCAAAGGTGCCTCTGTATTTTGGAAGGGTTTATGTAGACTCTTAAGAGATGTCCAACTGCACCATAGGGCTACTCTTGGAGAGGTGACGAGGTTTCCTTTTTGGTCACACTGTTGGTCCTCGTTTGGTATGATCATCAAGGTTTATCATCATTGGAGGCATTGGCTATAGACCAATCAACTGTTGTTGGCTGCTATCGTGATGGCCTGCGGTTTCCTGATGTCCCCTAGTCGTTGTTTGATGCCATGGTGACAGAGTTGCCTCTTACCCTAAAGACTCTTCATGAGATTGCTTTGACTAGTGGGAGAAATGGTGTGGAAACATGGCCATTTTGCTGTCAAGAAGGTTTATCTACTTATTTACCCTGCTATGTCAGAGAATTGTGGAGGCATTTAGAGGACAAAGTTACCCCTTAAAGTCCCTCTCGTTGTGATGGACGAACGATTCTCCTGTGGCGTCGTGGAAACATGAAAAATCGTCATTTAAAACTTCAACTCAAACAATTTGATGCCAAAAAATCAAATATTCAAAGAATTAAATGACCTAATCCAGAACCACATAGGAAAAACTAGCTTCTTCTCATTTCGGGGTTCCATGAGATAGAATTTATATCTTCATGGTAGCGTGTAGAGCACCACGCATGTAGTGTCTCTTACAATAAGTTTTGACGTGGTCGCGAGACCTTCTTGGCAAGTTGATGAGATCCTTGATACCGAGAACACCCAACAACAATCATGTATCACAAATCCTTCGCAAACACAAGATGACCTTTGCCTCGAACCTTAATGCGTACGGCTAGAGATGTACGAACAAGATCACCGACTAGCAATCCAATACATACTAGTCGATCAATCTTGGCATTGGTTGACCAATGTCTTCGTTCTTCCAACACGAGCGTTGGTCTTCCAACATGACAAGAGTTGGTTGTCTAACTCTCTTGTTGGTTGAACAAGAAGAGATGAGAGGCAAGGCGCGAATCTTCTCTCTTGCGATGGTGATTTTCTCTCTTTGTGAATAAGATGATTAGATTATTTGGTTTTGCATTTGGGAGATATTTACAGGGATTCAAGTTAATGGTAATATAGTGGGAACTGTTGGTTGAGATCAATTCCTACCTAAATATTTGTTTGGTGGCCCTTAATTAATTTAGCTAATTGGGTTTTGTTACCTCAAATATATTTAATTTTCATCTAAATTTGTTTGGATCAACACCCAACATTTTAGGCTTAATTATATGTTAAATTGAATACCATTCTACTCTTTAAATAATATTTGATTTATCTACAAGTTGGAATCCACTAAAATCATTATTGGTTTTATCATGCCAATAACGAAGCATTTAAGATTTATCTCGGTTAGGTATTTTAAGTACTTGTGAATCTTTCACGCTGGAGGATAATATTAATCCCGAGGTCTAATCCCATTAAATAGCTGTTATCTCTCCTTGGATTATATATTATTTCAAATATCTTTTTGTATCATTGGGATAAGAATGAAGATTAGATATTTTTCCAAAGGACTATCTTCTCTTTCATGCTTGAGTCTGATCAAGACTCTGTGGCCATATATGGAATTGCTTTATCCCAATATACTCAAAGCGAGTTCTTTCATCCAATTTGTTACATACATCTATGAAGTAGATTTGTGTGATGCTTTTGAGAGATCATGTGTCTCTTGTTCTCTTTCACATGTATCAGCCTTCCAGTATCAATACCATGGTAGATGCATCTACTATTAATATGCGAAATACATATGTTTGTAAACAGAAATACATCAGTTTCAGGTCCAAGGATACGTCTTCTCCATGATTGCATTGGGGATATAATTATCTTTTATTTCATTAGGTCAAAACCTTGACCTAACTCGCGTGACAGCTTTAAATCTTCATTTAATAACATGAATCAGGTGATGGTCTCAAGTGAAAGTTGTCATCCTAACTTTGATCGAAAATAAATGATTGAATCTAATACGAGGGTTTCTTGATGTGCTATCATATCCTCCAAATCATTTTGATTTTAGAGTCAACACCTATCGAATTTATTCGATCTAAGTACTTCACCCAATGCATACTAAGGGATCCATTTCATGCATAAAAAATAAATCTAATTTTTATCTAGATGAAATGATCAAATCAATGTAACTTCTTACATTATTTGATGATTCGCCAAGATGCACAAATTTCAACACTTTGGCTGTTGAGGAGGAAAATACTGCTCACTTTGCAATTTAGAAGACGGTAGTTACTTGAGGTAAATGCGTCTTATGTGCTTTGCACTTCACCTATGGAGGATGTGTGCTGCCTCTTTACTTTTCCTTTCGCACAACGGTGTTGGCAACATGCCCAAGATTGGCCGTTGGTCCTTTTCTCACTCGAGGCTTTGTGGTACAATATTTGGGATCATAAAGATGAATTGGATAGAGATACGATTAGGAGATTGTACTTTGGTGCATCTAATTGGAACATGATGGAGCCATGTTTAGAGGGGACAGAGCTAGTGTAGATGGGATTTTGTATCACTTTTCTTCACTATGTGACTATTGGTGTAACTAGCTCTTTTACTTAAAGAATTTGGAGGGCTAGCAACCCTTCTTAACCCCCCTTTATTTTTTTAATAAAAAGTGGAGGAAAACCCCAATATTTCCAGACAATCAATTCCGTATTTTGAAGTGAACCCTTTAGCCAGTAACCTTATCAATTAGGCAAGGATGCAAATATTAGCCTAGTCAGTCAATTAGTTGGTTGATCAATTTATGTGGTCACTGAATCTAATACTAATTTTTGGGTATATACTTGGCATACTTGATTAAGTGGTTGACTATTCAACTAACTCTTGGGTTCTATTTCATCACTTGTTCTCAAATTTCCTACTTGGTTTAGGCCTTGTTATTCGTGCTTGGGTTCCTATTTTTCTTTTCCCCTAATTTCTTCCATTTCTGAACTTTGTCTCCAATCTTCATGTTTAGTTTTTGTTCATCATGCTCTCCTTTGATCCTTTATTTGCCCTAGTTTGTTCTCTTTCATTTGTTCTACTTTGACACAGTCTTGTTTTCTTTTTTATAAAAAGATGTCCTGCTTTACTTGATGTGATAGCTATTTGTTTGGATGTTGATCTTTGCTTATTGCTTGCTAAGAAATTGACAAATTGTGCATGTCAAAATAATATTAATACATGTAAGTGTAATTTCAATTCTTATATATAATATGCATACTAGTATATATATAATAATTATTTCTCAAATTTTTGAATAATAAAAATTTATTTAACCAATTAATCTCTTGCATATCATATAATCCTTATTCGGAGACCTTATCTGAATATTTACCGTTGTTTTTTGCAATCCTGCCATTAGCTTTGTACTTGATTACATGCACTCACTTTGGGCCCATAATATGTGTCCTTATGTTTGAGTTTTCACAAGTGCCTTCAATTTTTTTGGCACACCTTCTACCTATCTTCAATCAACTTGATCTTTAGCTATAGACCTTGTTTTGGAAGAAGCAGGGGATGATGAAAAAACATTTATAATTTGAGCTATGAAGTGAAGAGCCCCACATATCTTCGTATGGGTACTCTTTGCATGCCTGATAGATCACTTGACCAATGAAAATTTACGTTTGTGTGCAAGGTTGTCATCTCCATTTGCTATAATTTCCTCCTCCATGCCTATATTGATAGGTAGCACTACCTCTTCATTGCATGTGTCTTTATCAACATGACGAAGTGTATTAGAATCGGGAACTTTGGAAGATCTGCAGCTACACATCTGATGGTGTTGATCTTTTGTATGTGTCCTCTCGTATACTGACTCCATATACTTTCAAAAAAAAAAAAAAAAGGACTCCATTTCTGTTCACCTCATCCTTGTCCTATCTATCAGAGCTGAAGGCATAATTTTTTTGTGTAAGACAAGGTCTTCTTTTGTAGTTCATCTCTTAGAATATGAATATCCTCTTTGCTACTATCAACAACTTCCCTTGAAGAGGATCTTCGGGCTGAAAATAGATCTCCTCTCAAGAAAAGTCACATCTCTTGTAACATATTTTTTGCCCTTGTAAATGGGTCATGACATTAATAGCTTTTTATGTGGCAGAATAACTGAAGAAGACAACTTTGATAGATTTTGGATCAAATTTAGTCCATCTAGGAGACAAGATGTGATCAAAGCATGTTGAGAATCACGCAAGTAGGAGTGTGGTGACTCTTCCATGAGAGGGAGAAAGGTAGCAACAGGGTGTCACCACCAGCCACTGTTCACGGTAGAGAGGGGCTGCAGTTCACGTTGAGAGATGAAGAAAGGGAGAGAGAGGGAGTTGATGTGTTTGGAATCAAATATCATATTAATTCAACTCAAAAACAATTACAAGAGGAAGACTCTTTTATTGAGAGAACATATCCTCTAAAAATAGTAAAAGATTCTATCCCTATTGAGAAAAAAGATCTTTCATTTGGAAAGATCTTATCTCCTAATTAAAGCAAATCCCAACCATATTTTCCTAAACTTTATTTGCTAAAAATAGCAAACTTGACAAATAAGAAAAGACTCCAAACTTGGTCCTTTGGACCACCAAAATCGACGACCCCTGTGGGCCCTGAGATGCTGCCATGTGGCTGGCCTTATTCCCAACACTCCCCCTCAAGTCGAAAGCTGGGAGGATAATGGCTTGTTAAACTTGATATTACTACATCGTTTTTTTCTTGAAGAGTTGAGGATGATCTTTGTGCTTCTTCTACGCTCGAGAGTTGAGCCCTTTATGTTGGCATTCCCCGATGTGTTAGAGGGTTTCATGTGTCTCCTCGTAACGTATGGTGCCTTACTTGTGAGCCGGAAAAGACCCTCGACTTTTTTTTAAGCCAAGGTCACCAAGAGAAAGTGGAGAAGTTGATGTAGTCGTGGTGCTCTTCTAGAGGCTACATTGTGCAGCTAGATGCTCTACCATGTTCTTTTTATGTGATTGTGAATCCTCTTGCCACCTCCGTAGTCGTTGCTTCTTTGGCAACTTTTGTAGTCGTGGCTATTGGAGCAGTCGTCTCTTTTTCACACAACTTGATAAACTCTCTTCTCCAACTTCTTCTTCGTGGAATCCTTGGTCTCAGTTTCTTCTTCAAGGAGGACATGCAACTTGTTTTGTCCTACGAAGATTTTGAATGCCTGAGCCCATAAGATGTAGCTCGAGGCACCTTGAAGTGTATTTGTGGTGCCTTGAACTATTACCTTTCCTTCCACGGTGTTGATCTAATTCTCGCCTTCGACCATCTTTGTCTTCAACAACGAGCCTTCCTCCACTTGTATGCTCCGCGTAAGGTGCTTGAATGTGTAAGAGAAACCACTCGTCCGAGTCCTCTACTTGGCTCCTTAAGCCTTGCATAAGGTGACAAGGACCTTCAAGGAGTTCTTTGAGAATTCCTAATGTCGATGAAAACACCTCGACACACGAGGTTTGGATATCCGTGGGAATTACGCACAAGATAGGACTTGTGTGTGACCCAACAGGAGGGAAGGGCCACGTGTGATTGTTGTCCACTAGGGAAAAAAGTCATGCACAGCGTGGCTTTTATTCCCTTCTCCTTCCTATGCGTGCAAAAACTCTACCTGGAAGAGCCTGGATTGCAGGCTCTGATATCATGTTGAGAATCGCACAAGTAGTAGTGTGGAGACTCTTCCACGAGAGGGAGAAAGGCAGCAGTAGGGTGTTGCCACCAGCCACTATTCACGGTAGAGAGGGGCTGCAGTCCACGTTGAGAGATAAAGAAAGGGAGAGAGAGGGAGTTGATGTATTTGGAATCAAATATTATATTAACTCAAATAAAAAACAATTACAAGAGGAAGGCTCTTTTTTACAGAGAGAACATATCCTCTAAAAATAGTAAATCCTATTTGGAAAGATCTTATCTCGTAATTAAAGCAAATCCGAAACATATTTTCCTAAAACTTATTTGCTAAAAATAGCAAACTTGACAAATAAGAAAAGACTCCAAATTTGATCCTTTGAACCACCAAAATCGATGGCTCCTGTGGGCCCTGAGTTGCTTCTACGTGGCTACCTTTATTCCCAACAAAGCATTAACACCTATATGTGATGCATGAGCCTTCCTTGTGGGCACACGTTATGGCATCCTATTTACTAGATAAATAAGCGTTTGATGTCGCTTCTATCAAATATCCATTTGGAACCTTTTCGTCGAACAATAGTGCTTGTGTAACATCAAGAAGATGCTTACTTTGATAAAACTAAAGTGTTGGGTCCCTTGGAAATAAATTAGTGTGTGGTTGTGTGTTGTATTTTTTTTATTACTTGGAGAGCAAGACAACTTATTATAGATAAATCCCTAGGACCTCCTCATGAACTGAGTTGTATTAGTTGAATGAGGGAAATTCTAGGCCTAGACATTGAGTTAACAAATGTTTCCTCTTTCGATTGTTTTGTTCGTGCTTGATTTCTAGTTTCATATGGTATTAGAGCACAATCCATTATTCAAATGGATTGGGTTTTGTTCCTCGTTGTTTGGAAATCTTTATGTTCTTGGACAATAAGCACCTTCATTGCAAGCACGACTGTTTGGATTAAGTATCGTGCCTGTCGTAGCTACTAGATCTGATTGTCAACAGTCAGCTCCGACTGGACCATCCCAAGTATCGCTGGCTAAGATTCAGCGATCTTTGCCTTAGATTCGGCTGTCACCAACTCTTATTTGGCCTGTTCTACTTGATCTTGTTGTATTTAACTCATTTTGGCTTAGCTTGGCCAGACTTAGTCGCTGCAAGGCAAGATCTTGTGTTGCAACACCCTGATCTTGCTGCAACAGGTCTAGATCCGTCATCCTCATATCCTTTAGTGTTACACTGGCCATTTCGAACGACCACGTCATCGTTGCTCTCTAGATCCACACTGCCTTGGTGTTGCTGATCTTGCCTTGACCGGATCTGATAGCCTTGCATCCTCAATTGGGCTTTGCAAGGTCGAATTCAATCTATCCTTGTCGTGTAGGTGCTGCCCAATGCTCTCTCGATCATAAAACACCATGTGAGGGTTTTCCTTTGTGATTTCTGATGTTATTGAAAAAAAAGGGAGAAGCAATAGTTTTTGTTGGGGGTCATAATTTCCTTTCTTTCCCTGACATGCTTAACCAAATTGTCTCTGTCAAGCTTAATGATGGGAATTATCTTTTGTGTGGGAGTTTGATCTTACCCTTCATCCACGAGCAACATCCTACGGTGCACGTTGATGGTCAAAACTTACCCCTCCTAAGTTCCTACCTGCCAAGGCTACCTATGAAGATAAATGAAAGGATGGCTCTAGCCCTGCACAATAGGTACACTTTGTTTCAAATCCTGAGTATTATGAATGGTTTGCTTTAGATCAACAATTAATTGGTTGGATCAAGTCTACCTTGTTCGAGGAGGTTGTTACTCAGGTTCATGTGGAGACAATGAAAGAGCTTTGGTATTGCCTCAGTAGTGGTTATTCTCAAATGGTCGAAGCTAAAATCATTCAATTGAAGCCACATTTGATCTGGTATTAGACGGGGAAAAATCAACGTGATAGATTATTGCAACAGGGTGTAGGATATATGTAATGAACTCGCTTTCATTGCCACACCACTAGTGATGCTGATAAGGTCATACATTATCTTGCTAGTCTACATGATGAATATGAGATCTTCATCACTACTGTGGTTAGACCACCTCTTCCGACCTTTGAAGAACTCATTCTCGTTGATCCAACATGATAGTTTAGTTCGGAAATCGAAGGACCAAAACACTTATTTTGAGATTGATTCTGGCATTGAGGCATTGAATGTAAATGCCAATTTCATTGCTTGTGGTCGTGGGCGAGGGCATAACTGTGGTCGTGCTAGTGGATATAACTAGCAAGTGCATATGATTGGTCATGGACAATCCTCTTATGGATGTGGTTAGCAACAACAGGGTGGTCATGGCTATGCTAGTCAGGCATGCCGACTTTGTGGAAGATCTAATTACAACGTACTCAACTATTATGATTTGCACAAGTTCTTTGCCATTGCTTTGCAGATGCATGTGCGTATTATATCTTACTCAGCATGGTGGAAGGTTATCATTTGTTGATTAACAAGAGATCAATGTACTTTCGACGAACTTTGATGACATGTAGCTTACTCTTGATGATTGGATCATCGACATTGGAGTCAGCAATCATATTTCGAATAACAAAGGTAACTTCGTTTCATTAGAGTCTTATTCTAGAAAAGGTTAGGTTATCAATGGTTATGACATTGTGTATCCTATTGCTTACATTGGAGACATTACTATTTGCACTATTGATGGCTGCATTTGACTCCATAATGTCTTCTATGTTTCCACAATGCAATATCGTCCCATTTGCTGATAGTATATTTACAAAGGCATGTTTTTCTGAAGGCAAACCCATCCAACAAGATTCTTCTTAAGGGATATCGGCATGGACGTTTGTGGATTGTCCAAGCATTAATAAAATCAATATCGCTTATGCTACTGTACCTGATTTTCATTTAGCTTTAGTTTTTGTTGTGCAGAATAAATTCGTGTAGCTTCTCTTGAGCAATGTTATCATCGAGCTATTGTAATTTTGAAACCTTGAGAAAGTTATTTGATCTTGGTATTATAAAGTCTTCGGATGGTTTTAATAAAAACCTCGTTTGTCATGGTTGTCAACATGGAAAGAATACTAAATTGCCTTTTAGATTGTCCAACTTTGTCGCCACTCGTATATTGGAGCTAATTCATATTGTTTGGGGTCCATTCCCCTGTGCTTCATTATCTTGCCCTCGTTACAATGTAACTTTTATTGATGACTTTTCTAGATATATCTAGATATTTTTCCTGAGAAAAATGAGGTTTATGAAGTTTTTATTAAATTTAAAGCCTTTGTTGAGAACCATTTTGATTGCAAAATCAAATGTCTTCGAAGTGATGGTGGGGAAGAATACATATCACATGATTTAAGAGATTTTTTAAATCATCATGGTATCGTGCATTGGAAGAGTTGTCCTAGAAGATCACGACAAAATGGTGTGACAAAGAAAACATTGACATATTTCTCAATTTGAGAACAATAGTAGTCCTAAGAGGTCACCCCTCATTATGAAAGATAGCCCATGTATGGAAGCATACTACACCCACCTAATTGATTTTGATGGAGTGAGTGCGGGAGGGAGAGTGAGAGTGAGAGGGAGAGCGAGGGGGAGGCAGGGCATGTGAGAGTGAGGGTGTTTGGGAGGGACAGGGAGGTGGTGTACCTCCTCGGCAGCGGGGAGACTCGGGAGAGGGGGCTCGGTGGCTGGAAGGAGGTTCCTCGGAGGTTTTGGAGGTGGAAGTCCCATGCGGGGCAGGTCGGGGGGAGGTTCGGCGGAGGTCTGATGGGGACCGGTGTTTCAAGTGCTTGGGCACCGGGCACTGGGTGAAGGTGTGTTGTGAACCTGTGCGGTGCTGGGGTTGTGGAGGTGTTGGTCATCGTCGGGGGTGGTGTCGGAGGATGGAGGGCCAAAGCAGGGGGTGGACTGCAGGGGTGAGGGACTTGCCACCGCCGCCGATGACACAGGTCTCCTTGACGGAGGTGGAGGCCCCGTGGTCAGAGGATGCGAATGAGCTCCAGACCTTAGTGGAGGGTGGCTTGGTTGGCGTGAGGACTGCGGGCCTCTTGCGACTCTCCGAGATTGAGGAGGTGTTGGGCGTGGCTTCGGCAGAGGCTGCGGCAAGGGTTTTCCCGGTTGGTAAGGGAAAGGTCCTGGTGGTAGGGCTCTTCGAGGCGTTGATGGGGCGATTATGTTTCACGTCTTTGCGGTTGAGGTCGGGAGTGGTGTCGTGGAGGACTTCTGTGCACGATGGTGTTGTGAAAGAACGAGCATTGAGGAGGGTGCCGGTGAGGCTGAAGGTGGAAGGGGTCCCATGGTGGCTCAGGACGGTGGGGGCCGTTTGAGCATTGGTTTCCCCCTTCGCGTGCCTTCGGCGGTGCTGGGGGGTTGGGCTGCTGACGAGCCCGCTGGAGGCGAAGGTCGAGATGAAAGTAGGGGAGGCACTGAGGGAGAGGGTGATTCTCCGGTGTGGTCACACGTAGGTGATCTCTTGTGCTCGCAAGAGGTCCTTCGAGCTCGAAGCTGGCCCCTTCGCAGATGTGGCCAGAGGAGTGGCGGAGGCAGGCGGCGGAGCGGCGTCACCGCCACCCCCTGGGGCTAGGGTTCCGGTTGGTGGTAGCGACCTGAAGGGTCGGGGTGGTGACGTGGATGCGATCCCCTTGAATGCGGCGCGTGAATCGATGGCGGCGGTCCATCTGGAAGCGGAAGGGGCGTTGACGGCGCTGCAATCGGTGGAGCGAGAGCCGCTCGGGCATTCAATTACGGAGGTCCTCTCGGCGTGTGATGCTGGGGACAAGCTCGTCCCGAGATTTCTAGAAGCAGGGCTAGACAAGGCACCCTCTTATGGGATGGGTGCGGATCTGGCCCAGATCCATCTAAGGGCTTCGGTTCGGACAGAGTGGGCCTGGGTCCAGAGCGGAGGGCTGAGGGCAATGCGGGCCTGAATCCGGTGCAGAGATTTGCAGAAGCTTCTTCGTCAGGCCCTTCTTCGAAGTTGCTAGTGAAGGCCCCTACTGCAGCGTTGCCGGATGCAGATGCCGGAGAAGGTGCGACAAGGGGAGGATGGAGGAGGGGCGTCGGAGTGACATAGGTGCCTTACAGCAGGTGGAGGAGGCGATGGCAGACATGGGGGAGAGGGGAGCATCACCCGGAGCAGATGGCACAGATTCTCCGCCATGAGAGCACGTGGCCAGAGTGCCTCTGACAGGATGGAAGCCATGGATGGTGGAGGGGGGATGGGACGGTGCTCTTCGGTACAGGCGAAAGTGGAGCTATTGAGGGTTCGATCGGAGGCGGAGAGTGGTGGTGGATGGTCGTGGTGCCAATTCACATGCCTCGGAGATGGCAACACTGGACATCAACGATGTGGAGGTCGTCAGCACAGCGGAAGCCTGTGGCTTCCGTTTGAAGAGGGGAGAGTCAACCACCATTCCCCATGAATGTAGTGCTCACATGGAATGTGCGGGGTTTCAATGACCCGTCGAGGAGGCAGATCCTGGGGTAGTACATCTGGTAGTGGAAGGTGGACGTGGTGCTTTTGCAAGAGTCGAAATTGGCTGATTGTGATGTTAGAACATGGAGAGACATCAACGACTCGTGGATGGAGGGTTTCCGTTGTATTGGGGCTTTAGGTCGGTCTGGGGGTTAGATCTTGGGGTGGCGGGAAGACGTGTTTTCTTTGGAGGACTGCTTTGAAGGCGAACATGTTATCTCAGCGAAGTTGTCTCGGAGGATGGGTGGGGCTAGGATGGTGGTCACAGGGGTCTACGGACCGGCAGACTCTCAGGCCAGAGGGGTGATGTGGGAGGAGCTCTCTTTTGATAGTAGTAGGCTGTCAAGGTTGTTCGTGGCTGGTTGGGGGGTGATTTCAATGTGACACTGCAGTCGAAAGACAGGCCCGGGGGGGAGGGAGATAGGACCCTGGTTCAGATGATTTTGTTGACTTTGTGACCACTCATGACCTTATTGATCTGTGCCCATCTTCTTGCGCTTACACATGGAGGAACAATGGTCAGATGCCCATGATTGATAGATTCCTGGTTAATGTGGAGCTAGCAGAGACTTTCCTAGTGGTGGAAGTGTCTTCATTGGAGAGGTCTTTCTCTGACCATACCCCCTAGTATGGCGGCTAAATGAGGGAACTCATTTCAGCACTTATTTCAAATTTGATAGAACCTGGCTGCTCGAGGAGGGGTTTTGGGAGATGGTGGAGAGGTGAAGATCCTTTGTGGTGGAAGGATTGGCTACTTCTCGTATAGCGAGAGTTATTTTTGTTACGGGATCACCTTAGGAGATATAGAAGGGAGATTAGAGATTCCCGGAGGAACATAAAGGCAGAGGCGTTGCAAACGATCACCAGGATAGACAGGCAAGAAGATCAGGCCCCGGTTTCAGTCGAGGACAGAGAGACAAGGATGATGCCATGGGTGGTACAGGAAGAGAACAAAAAAGCCTAGAATGGAAGACGAGATCGCGCTAGAAATGGCTCAAGGAAGGGGACTTGAATACCAGATTTTTCCACCAAGTGGCGTTGGCCAGGAGGAAGAACTGGGTAGAGAGACTGGTGATATACGGGGAGGAGTTTGTAATCAGGGAGGAGGTGGGGAGGGTCGTGGCAGATTTCTTCAGAGACTTCACTGGCAGGCGGAGTAGAGGTGGTTGGAACTGGAGAGGGGAGGCTATCCATCAGGTCTCTGAGTCCCAGGCAGACGAGGTGAGGCAGGCGATATGGGGACTGAATGTGGATGGGTGTCCGGCGTCAGACAGCTTCTCGATTTTCTTTCTCAGGGAGTTCTGGACGCTGGTGGAGACATATGTGATGGAGATGATGGAGTTCCTAGAAGGGAATAGGGGTTTTGACAGGCTGAATAAGTTCTACATGTTCCTGCTGCCTAAGAAGGATGGAGCGGAGGAGATTCATGACTATCCCCTGATTGCGCTCTCGAACGCTGCCTACCTTATAGTGGCCAAGGTGTTGGCGAACAGGCTTAGAGGTATCCTCGGGGACTTGGTGTCACCTGTGCAGGTAGCTTTTTTGCCAGGCAGTGGCATTTTGGATGGCTTTGTTTGTGCTATGGAGGTGCTGGCGACCTGGAGGAGGGAGAAGAAGCAGGCGTTTCTGTGGAAAGTTGATTTCAGTAAAGCATACGACACGGTACAATGGGATTTCCTTTGGGTGTCTTTGCTGATGAGAGGCTTCCCATTGAGCTGGATTGAGTGAATGAAGAGATGCGTCACGACCACATCCTTCTTGGTCCTGGTCAATGGGAACCCAGCAGGAGGTTAGGTGTAGCCTAGGAGAGGTTTCAGACAAGGGTGCCCCCTGACCCCTATGCTTTTTGTGCTGGTAGCAAATGCCTTGGCGAGGGCAACTCACAGAGCTTGTGAGAGAGGTCTGATAGCTGGCTTTCAGGATGGAGAGAGGGACCAGCTTGCGATTCTGCAATATGCGGATGATACCCTCTTTCTGGTTGGAGGGAGGAGGGAGGCGAGGAGGATGAGGATCATGTTGGAGCTTTTTGGTGTAGCCTTTGGCATGCGAATTAACTACCAGAAGGTGACCTTTGTCCCGATGAACATGGAGGGTGAGGAGGTGGAGTCGATGGGTGAGGCACTTGCGACGGAGGTGGGATCCCTGCCACTGATCTATCTGGGCCTTTCTTTGTCAGATAGGAGGCTTAGGATTGGTGAGTGGCTTCCTTTGTTGGAGAGTATGGAGAAGAGGCTAGCAGGATGGTCGGCGAGATTGCTATCCAGGGGGGGACTTGTCCTTGTGAAGGCGATTCTAGCATCCACCCCTTTCTATCTCCTGTCAGTGTTTAAAATGCCAAAACAGTTAGAGAAGATCTCTGGTCTGATGCGTGATTTTTTCTGATCCAATGTGGGAGCGATAGGAAGAGGGGTATGGTTGGTGGCTTGGGAGGAGGTGTGTAGGCCTGTGCAGGAGGGGGGATTGGGGGTTAGAGATGTGGGGAAGGTGAACGATAGCCTCCTCACAAAGTGGATCGCTAGGCTCGTGGGTTAGGAAGGTGGCATGCTTGGGGATATTATGAGGAAGTGTTACGGTTCCTTTGTGTCCTGGGAACCTTTGGACTCACCACCCTCGGGAGCGTCCTTTCTTAGGGGGCTAGCGGCTGTGACGAGCAAGGTGTGTCTTTTCTTCACTCTTGTTTTAGGCGAAGGTGATGCTTTTAGATTCTGGCTGGACGATTGGCAAGGAGGTAGAAGGCCCATCAAAGACAGATTCCCTCGTCTCTTCGGGTGTGCGGCGACACAGACGACCCTGGTGAGAGACTGTTGGTCGGGAGCTTGGTGTCCTACTTTTTGGGGAGGATTATTTGACCAGAGGTGTATAAACCTTCAGATGTTGTTTTAGGAGTTGGAAGGTTAGGAGCCAGAGGTGGGGGGAGACAGCTACAGTTGGGATGAAGGGGATTTCTCTGTGGGGAAGGCCTTCTGTAGGTTGAGTGGTGGCGTGACAGACACAGACATAGACCTCTTGGAGGGATTGTAGACTTATCTGGGAGGTGGATTGTCCGTTGAAGGTGAAGATCTTCGCATGGCTAGTGAGATGGGGCAGGATTGTGATGAAGTGGAGAGCGAGGTAGACACAGATGGAGGACATGAGCTGCCTTCTTTGTGGTGGTGTAGATGAGGACATTCAACACCTTTTTTTTTTCAGATGTCCATTTGTGGTGCAGGTGTGGCAAAAGATGGGGATCGATTGAGTTGTTCCTCGGGATGAAGCTAGTTTCTGGTCATCCTTCCGTAGGGGAGGCTCTCATGTGGGTCTCAATACTTTTAGATCCAAAATTGACCTGGCGAGAGTCTTGGCGGTGTTGTGGGGTGTGTGGTTGGGCAGGAATAGAGTGCTCTTTAGGGGGGAGAGACCCTATGTTGAGTATGTTTTTTGTTCCATTATGTCACAGGTGGGGTTTTGGAGGTTCAGAGTATGATCTTGATGTACTTGCTCTCCTTAGTTTTTTAGAATGAAATGATATGTTCGTGGGTGGTTATCATGAGGATAATCACCCTTCTCCTTTTCAAAAAAAATATTTCTCAATTTGACTCAAGTTTATGTCCAATCTATTACAAATGGTATTAGAGTCCAACTGTCTAGTAGGAGGGAAGGGCTATTTTAGGATGATTAAAGAGCACGTCATGAGGTGGACTATTGGGTGTACATTAATTTTTTGATTGAGTGGTTGCTTTGGGTTAATTAGGCTTATACCCAATAAGTTATTAAGGATAATTTTTCTTAGTTAGATTTGAGTGTAGGCCGGGTCATTACATAAACATTGGTCCGTAATATAATTCATTCATTAATATGACATTAATGGCAAACCACATGTAACTACGATTCAAATATAATGGAGTTGCTAACAATTGGATGATTATGTGGTTACCTTGCAAGAACCATGGTGGCTTAGATTATTAATTCTAAGTGAAATAGAACTCATTTCTGTGTGGAGCCTTATACTTTCCTGCATTGTTCCCTATGTTCTTTATCATTGATCTGCATCACTGGTGCCGTTGCTTTGAAACTGTCGCACTTGTTCCCAACCAATTCCTTCCAGAACTAATCAAGTTTTGACCTTTTCCAAAAAAAAAAAAAAAGGCTCCAAAAGACCATGCTGCTGTCAGCACTCTTGCCACATCCAACTCTATGGAAGTAGCATGCCCCAACAATACGTTGATCAAAAGATTTTTTTTAACAATCCATTTGGTTGCTTTTACACTATGCTCTAAAACCTCAATAACTGTGATAGACATGTGAACTTAGTTGCACTTATTAAGTTTTCCGATTTGAGCATTATGCTTCCATGTATTGTGTTTCCATCTGCCCCAATGTATTTGAGGATCTGCATTAAATAGGAGGGGCATAGCATGGAGGACAGGGTAGAGGAGAAGTGGAGCAAAGGCTATGATAAATAAATAAGAAGAGCATGCATCACCTTAACTACATGAAAGTTATATTACCTGCTCACTGTTATTGGGTGGTTGAGTTGAAGGGAATTAAGCGTATTACATGATAGTTATGAAATTTTTTGAAAAGGATAAAAGAGGGTTAACAAGAGATGTTAACCACTACTTTCACTAAAGAAACATGCTAATTACACTAGCACGTTCGAAGGAAATTAAAGTGCTGAACTCCCTCTACAGAAAATCTCTCTGCAGATCACCCCGTTAAACTCGAGCCAAATGCACCAAAGCATATCGAAAGCCTTCCTTAAGATGTTGGCGTCAATGAGCACCCCATGTATGCTGGTTCAACAGCTTGTCCCAGAGCAAGAGTCAAGAGGCCAATCCATGGCAGCACCCTGCGCCTTTTGTAGTCATGGGTGATAATCCTCCTTCGAAGCAACCACAAGAAGAATCTTACTCTCAAGGGAATCCTGCTCTCTAAATCTTCTTGCAGCCTGCCATAAGACAAGATGGAGCATTTCTTCAAAAAAAAAAAAGACAAGATGGAGCATTAACCTGTGTACCCCCCAGGCTTTACATATAGGCTCTCTTTACTGAAAACCTAGCATGGTGCAAAATGCAACAATTTGTGGCTTGGTAGGGCACAATCTCTGATGGTTTGACACAGAAGCAGCAACTCATTTGCCCTGTCATCAAAGAGTGATTAGGGAAGAGGCGGGGCCCACTAACCATCCTGAAAGCAATTGGCAATAGAAACCCTCCGATTAGGAGCTAAGGTTGTCAATCTAGGATACACCTCGGCAAGCATCCAAGTAGGAGACCTGGGACCAAAACTGGAATCTAGTGTCGTCCCCTAACTAAACGATAGTTATAAAATACATCTTGTTCTATATATGGATACCCACAAAAGGGACAGGGATGAATTGATTGGCTTCTATTGAGTAATGGATGCATCTATAAATTAAGATCAGATATGAGGCTTCTGTGTTGAGGATCATAGCCAATCCACACAACCAAATGCACAATTCAAGGATCATAGGTAGAAAATAAAGCATCATAGGGACACAAGGACTTAGGTGGAAAATCCCTTGAAAGGTAAAAATCTTGGGTAGAGAGAACAATTTCCTATGCAAAGATGGGCTGAAAAATATAATGGAGTACGAACCTTTTTATAGAGTCTTGGGTGTCGTTTCAATTTTGGAATATGATCACTTGTGATTTGATATCAATTACAATCAATCTCGGGATTCATGGTCAATCACAATCAATCTCTTGATATGAGATCATTCCCAATCAATGTCAATAAATCATGAGATTTTTCCAAATCAATATTGGGATTTGCAATCTTTTGTCATCAATCCCAATATATGGCAGCCCATTATTCTCCCTACAAATTAGGACAGGTAAATTTGGATCACGAGCATGATTGGGTCCTCCTCCATCCCATTTTCCCTTTTGGGGTGGATCTTGTTCAAGGCATAAACACTATTTCAATAAAAAATTTGTGGGTCTATGCCTGAAACCCTTTCAATCATCAATCAAGTTCCAATGGAGAGAACAGTTTCACATGGCAAGATTTTATCTTTTTTCCTTCCTACATTGATTATTGGCTGGTTGGTGTGTCATTGATTCACTTAATTTATGCGGTGCTTTATTTGTTTCCACTAACATTACACAAACAGTACATTGTTTGGTCTTGTTATTTGATATCACAAAGTTCTTGATTATTGGGTTTTCAGCATGACAGAAATTCTATGTATAATTAATTGCAGGTTCGCAAGGAGTACCAAACAAAGAGGGCCTTTGCGAGAGCCGTTTGAATGATCTTCATGGTTCAGAATATGTTCTCACATATGAGGACAAAGATGGTGATTGGATGCTTGTTGGTGACGTTCCTTGGGAGTAAGTACATCTTTTAGCACCTAAAGAACATTGGTATAATAGTAGGAAATAATGATCAATCTTATTTCTTAGAAAAGAATCTAATATCTCTTTATAGAGGAAACTGTTTAGGTAAATAATATGGCATGTCCAGGTGAAAATAAAAAATAACAAAATTTACTAAAAGTGATAAAACGACTAGAATAAATAGGAATCTCAACACTCCTCAAGTTGAAGTATAGATGTCAATCATGCTCAGTTTGGAATAGTAATAGTTAAACACTAATTGAGGTAGAGGTTTTGTGAACACATTGCAGTCTAATTCTCAGATGCAACATAAGTGGTACGTAGCAAACCATGTTGCATGAGATTTCTAGTGTAGTGGTAGTCAACCCCAACGTATTTGGTGTGCTCATGTAATATTGGGTTGTTGGTTATGTATGTAGCTGTCCGATTGTTGCATCTCATTTCCATAGGTTCCTCAACTTAAACATGCAAATTATGCAGTAGAGACTGTATCTAGACCATCTGTGCAGCAGTCTGGGCCATCGCCTTATACTCTGACTCTACACTGGAGCAAGAAACTGTCCCATGTTTCTTGCTCCTCTAGGTAACCAGGTTACCAGCCACAAAGGCACAGAAACCAGTGGTGGATTTTCTGTCAAGCACACATCCCGCATAATCAGCGTCGGAATATCCTACCACTGTCATAGGAGAGCCTCTCTGAAAGAGAATACCATGACCTGGTGCTTTCTTCAAGTGTCATAGCACCTGCATAGCTGTCTGCCAATGCAACTTCATTGGCCTCTCCATAAACTAAGTTTTCCTACTACTGAGGCAATATTAGGTCTGGTAACAGTCAGGTACAACTTGTCCACAAGCTGTTTGTATGCTCTGCTATTAGTTGTCTCTGTCTCCTCATCATGAAGATGTGCTTTGGGATCCATAGGAATATTGGTTAGCTTGGACCCTAGCATACTTGTCTCCTGAAGAACTTCGAATGTATACTTACGTTGAGAAAGAACAATCCCATCTCTGCTTTTAGCGATCTCAATCCCCAAGAAATATCTAAGCTTGCTTATATCCTTCATAACAAACTACTGTGTAAGAGACTCCTTGACCTACCTTATTCCAGCCTCATCATCACCAGTGATAATTGGATAATCTACATAAATCAGTAGTGCTACCATGCCATTCTTCGTTTTCCTGATAGAGAGTGATTTGAAGGTCTCTACATCCTCATCTTTTGCAACACATCTGAGAGTTTTTGAAACTAGGCTATTGGGCTCTGCTTTAGGTCATAGATGGCCTTTATGAGTTTGCACACACACTCCCCTTGAACCTCAAATGCCTGGGGTTGCGGCATGTAAATTTCTTTCTGAAGATCGCCGTAGAGAAATGCATTCTTCACATCAAGTTAGTGTAATCATCAATCTCTGTGAGCATCAACAAAGATAAGTACCCGAACAATAGTAAGCCACACAACTGGGAGAAAGTATTAAAAAAGTCTACCCCATAGGTCTGGGTGAACTCTTTTGCCACCAACCTGACCTTATACCTTGAAATAGAACCATCAGGGTTGTACTTCAAGGCGAAGATCCATCTGGAGCCAATTAGTCGCATGCCTGTAGGAAGCGAGGTGAGTTCCCAAGGCTGTCTACTTTGAAGCGCTGCCATCTCATCCTCCATGGCTTCACGTCACTTTGGATTAAGCATGGCTTGTTGGTAGGTAGATGGAATGCGTGAGGTTATAAGTGCTTGGCAGAAGCTGCCAAATTGAGAACTATGACCATCTGTAGCCAAACTACTTGCAACACGATATTTGGACTCATACGTGGTGGGCGCCTTCCTAATAGCAATAGGAAGGTCAGAATCATCTGTTATCTTTGACTGAATCTCTGCAGAATGAACCTCACTACTATTATGATTTGCACTGTCAGGGGGATCAGGTCGAACTAGATGATCATTGTCAGCAAAACCCATCTCAACTACCTGTGGAATATTAGTCACTGGTGCAGGTGGTGGCTTTTGTAGTGTCACATGAGGTTTAATATATGCTCGCAACAGACCGTGCAATCTTTGGTAGTCATCCAAGGGAGATCGGAATTACCTCAAGTGGAATAGGAGGAATAGGCATGTGAGTTGCATCATCATGAACACTTGTCTGTCCAATAACAGAAACATATGGTGTTGTCTCATGACAAGTCACATCAGTGCTGACATAATGCCTGCGGTAGATGGGATCATAACATTGGTACCCTTTTGACTCTTGGTGTACTCTAAGAAGACACTTAACAGTGCGAGGAGTAAGCTTGTCACGGCCTGGTGATGGCACATGAATAAAAGCGACACACCCAAAAGTCCTGGGAGACTCATGGAAAAACTCACCATCTGGATGTCATAGAAGAATCGGTATTTGCTCGTGACAGCCTGAACTCGGCTTTCTGTTAATGAGGTAACACGTCGTCAAAACATCCCCCAGTATCTCTGTGGAATACTAGGGTGGATAAGAAGAGTGCAGGTAACCTCTAATAGGTGTTTGTGCTTTTGCTCTACAACTCAATTCTGCTGTGAGGTATGGGGACAAGCGGTTTGGTGGATAATCCCACCAGTCTTATAGAGCTTCGCAAGTGTAGCAGTTGAAAGAGCGATCTTTATTTTCGATAAAAATTTTAACATAAAATGACGTGTCGTTATAATTCATGCGTGGTAGAAAATCGCTTTTTAAAATATTTAATTATTCAAAATCTAACCACAAAAATAGTTAGGTCATTTCCACGGGGAGGAATTAGCCTATTGGACTAGTGCGTAGTGCTTCGTTTATTTGGGAATCTCAGCGGGTGTGCACATTACTTAGTGCAACTCGTTTTCTCACATAAATGCTCGTTTTAATCAATTAATCATGAACGTAGGTATTTATATGCAAAATTACCACAATATAATATTCTATTAAAGAATGATCTTAGTAATGGTAATCAATGTAAATACTAATTTCCAATAAAACATTCCTTATTTGTGATAATCAATGTGGCATGCTCTTATCTAATTCATGAGATACTCAACCAGAAGTAATTTCTCAAGAATAGAGAGATATGCATGCAAATTCACCTTAATATATTAATTTGGTAAATAAATGAATAGGAAAGCTTGCAATGGCATTTTTCGTAAATACTAATTGGATGGAAAACAAAGGTTTTTGCCTCTCCTTCGTGCGCATGCGTGGGTCGACGGCGGTGCGAACTGCTTGCAGCAGAGGTGCGTTGCAACGAGAGCTTCTAGATGGTAGTGACGGGGCGTCGAGAGGTGGTTGGAGTTGGCTGGCCGGCGAGGAGGTAGGTCGGCGCGGTGATGGCAGGAGGAGCTTGCGTGCGTTGTGGAGGGCGACTGGTGGGCGTACGGAGGTTGTGGGCGTGAGACGAGGACGATGGCGAGGTTGACAGTGAGTTTGGTCACGTGTAGGGGCCGTATGAAGCGAGGAGGCGGCTGCAACTTTGGGTTCCTTCAACTGTGTAGGGAGGAGGAAGGTGTACACATGGGCTGGCGGCATTGGCTACTTTGGCTGTGGGCGTGAGCGTGCACGCGCATGAAAGGAAGGGTTGTGGCTGCACATGCAGTGAGGATGGTGGCGCGATGGTGCACGTGCAAGGGTGTGCAAGAGAACGGTGGTGAAGGTGAAGAAGAAAACGAAGAGGAAGGAGAAGATGGATGGCTGAGGGGGGCTATGTGCGGTGGTGTTTTGGCTGCACGTCACCATGCAACTGGTGAGAGGGAGAAAGAGTAGAGGTGCAGCACACCTAAGCCACAGTGCTCGCAGTGTCCACGGTGGAGGAAGGAGATCCCTGTCAGGGGGAGAAGATGGCTGCCTGGGTGGATGCAGCTTTCCTTTTTAAGCAAAAACCTCCTCTTTTTCCTTTGGCGGCAAGTGTCTCCAACCACTCGCGACGATCACGAGTGGTTGGAATGGTAGATAAGCATGGGCGATTCTCCATCAGATGTCTGATTATCACTCCAGACGTCTTAAAAATTGTAGAAGTAAGAGTTTGTGATGGCAATTCCGAAATGTCTGACCTTGTCCCCAGACATCTTGTAGATGCAAAAATGGATGTCTGAACTTTTCTACCTAGCTTGCATTCATCAAATCAATTATGTTACCATATCATATGTTATTAAGTGTAAAATTGATGCATAAAATTATAGGCAGACTAAGATGAATTGCCATATAATTCCTAATTAATTAACAAATAAGAATAACTAATTAGAGAGTATTTAGGCCAAATAATGGCCCACGAAAGTGGACTTATTATCAGTGCAGAACTCGATGACAATATCTGTCCGTACAATCTTCACTGTAGCAGAATACTGAGTCCTGATCTCCAAGAGAAGAGTCTCTATAACACCTCCAACGTCTCCCAAGTTCTTCAGAAGAAACACCTAGGATACTTTGGTGAAATCATCAACAAGATAATAACGATATCTCATCCTGTCTAGAATTTTACTCGGTCTCCAGACATCCATATGGAGTAATTCAAAAACAACTATTGATTCGAGAGAAGTACGGGTAGGGAAAGAAGATCGATGATGCTTACCTAATTGGCAAGCATCACACCTGATAGTAGTAGTAGGTGAAATATGTGGAATCACCCTCTTGAGGTGATTCAAAGGGAGGTGACCTAGACGAATGTGCCATTATAAGGCACTGCCACCATCATACCTACTGGCTCCTGCAAATGGCTCCTGGCCAAGGTAATAAAGACCATTCTCCACTGTACTTTTGGCGATGGTCTTCCCAGAGAACTTTTCCTAGACAACACATCCGACCTCATTAAAAATAACCATGTAATGAAGATCTTTCGTGATCCTGCTCACGGATAACAGGCTCATGGGAAACTTTGGTACGTGTAGTTCTCTCGGAAGTTGCAATATGGGGGTCACTGACACTTCCCCTTGGCCAACAATAGGAGCGTGCCTACCATCAGCAACCTGTACCATTCTCCCTGGTGCAACATAATTGAGTGACTGGAAATAACTCTGATCCCCACAGAGATGCTGTGAAGCACCGGAATCAATTAACTATCCTGCACCATGGTGACTCCTATCATGCTCCTGTAGCATCAAGCCTGTATAATCTACCATCCCTATCACAATAGAGGTATCCAATGCCATCTCTGCTCCTCGTGAGACTAGCATTATGCTTAGCAGGGATGAAGTTGGTCACCCAAGGCTAGAACTTACCATCTTGAGCCAAATAATCGTAAGAAAATGCCACTAACTGATTTGAAATTATAGAGAAAAAAGAGCACTGAACATATAGGCCACGCTCAAACATGAAGAGGTCCCCTTGTGATGCTACAGGGTGTGCATGGCTTAGGGAGAGCCCTGCACAGCCGCAACGAGAAGGAAAACCCCTCTGTTCTACGGTCTAGAGGAGCGCCACCAATAGTAGCACGTCTTGCTCTGCTAGATACTTTACCAAAGAGCCTTGCTAGACTCCTGAGACCCATGCGTTATCACTTGGAGTGCCTCAGGAACTGCAGTAGCCCCACTCGACCAGGCTACGTCGCCCACAGAAGAAGCTCCTCTGCTTGATGCCCCTGAGGTGATGCAGCAGCGTGGAACCTCCTCTTATGACCCTTGTGGCAGATCGCCAGGGGGTCTAGCGCCACCTGGGACCCTGTGGGCCCACGTTCAACTGCCCCTGCTGGTGGAAAGGGTCGGTGAGAAGCCTCTGCATTGGCGGGAGGAGGTTGGCAGTGGTGGAAGGAAGAACAAGGCTTTTGGTGTTAGGGTTTAGGAGGGATTTTCTCGGTGGGATACTAAAACCTGAACTAGGACCGCACTCTGATACCAAGTAGGAAATAATAATTAATCTTATTTTTTTAGAAAAGAATCCAATACCTCTTTATAGAGAGATATTTGGGTAAATAATAGGACATGTTCATATCAAAATAAAAAATAATAAAATATATCAAAAGTGGTAAAATAATAAGAATAAATGGGAGTCTCAACAATAATTGTTGAATATTTCTTTGGATCACGAGGGAAGAGGACATTTGTGGTTTCCAAACAAATGTGTGTTGGTATCCATGGAAGATAAAAAGAAGAAAGATCAGTAGTGAGAGGTGCCAAATTTAATACTTGTAAGGATAACATCAGACTTTTTTAGTTTGTTGTTGGGGAGGACGAAGAAATATGATTAGAGATAGTCTTTCATATGCTGATTTGTCATAAGACCTAACGAATAACTAAATTTTGTGAATGTAAACCCACCAGATTCAACTTTCCATGTTCACTATGCTAAATGCAAGGAGTATTCTTTGCTTTTTTTTTTTTTTGTCTTGAGTTACAGCATGTTTACTGACACATGTAAGAGGCTGCGGATCATGAAGGGGTCAGAGGCCATTGGTCTAGGTATGCACAACATTGAATGCTTAACTTCACCAAAATTACATTGATCCTGTGGCATGTTTTTTTTTTTTCTTTTATTTCTGGTCTTGTTTTTGTATTTTGAGTTTTCTCGTTTCTATGAGACGTATTTTGACCTCTCCCATTTCTACAGGGTGTATTTTCCCTTTTGTGGGTGAGGATATTCTGTCTCTTCCTGTGTATTCGCTTGTGTCGGGTTCTTTCTCTTTTAATGGAAATATTTTCAAAAAAAAAAAAACTTCACCAAAATCAAGGACTTTGATGTTCAAGTAGTCGGGTGCTTTCTTTCTTTAATTTGTTTTTTGAAATGTTCTCTTTTAGTTATTTCATTGACGATCTCAATGAAACAATGCAGTGAAAATTCTCTCTTTTATATGATTTTATTAGGTCAATTTTTTGTTATAACAAGCTTGTTAATGCTTTAATTTCACATTCATTTTTTATTTCTCATTTCTAGACAATAGAATGATGTGATAAACATGGCAAGCTTTGCCTAAAGAAAGCAATCTTTTGATATCTTAGCAGTGAGAAGTTATTACATGCTCTCTATGTAGAAATTTAGATGTGCTATCTTGAGTATCTATGTCATGTAGTCTAACCGTTAACATACATGCCAGAAGGAAGCTGCATGTTTATGCTAATGTACTGCATGTCTGGTTCACCTCTGTTCACATGCATCATATTATATTTCTAGATGACATTGTAACTTCATCTATAGAAATTTGAATCCTTTTTTGGTATCAAATAACCTAGACCCCGTATAATTGGCTATTTTCATAAATCATTTCTGTATTTGACGAGTCTTATTTATTTTTGAGTGTGTTATCTGCTAAGCATGATTCCCTTTCTTAAGCAACTGCATGCAAAATATTGTTGATCTCACATTGTTCGTTCGTTGCCCCTCCTACGCTACTGTGTCTCTGGCTATTATCACGACATCTGTGTGGTGGGTAAATGGGTCGCAAAGTTTGATGATTGGATATCTGGTTTGGAATGGTAGTCATGGTGATTAATTGGATTATTCTGTGAGATTTAAAGGAACCTGGTGTGGAAATTTATTGAATTATGGCATTTATAGGAACTTAATTTTGTATTTTTTTTCAGAAAAATGAAACTAAAGTAGATGAAAGTGGGAAATACTGTAAGTTAAAACATTTTTTTACAAGGTTTTTAAGTCTTTGGAGGTCTAAGTTACCGTTTCACCTTGTAACTTCAACTAATGCCTAGTTTTCAGAAAACTTCAACTCACTGCCTATTTTAAAATCAAGTTCAATAGATTTCAGATAATCCAAACTCATAAATCATATTGGGAGGGAAAAGTGTAAAGGAATAGAGATTGATAGAGGAAATAAAGAATATCGTAGGCTACATTATTTTAATTAAGGTTGGATATTGTAGGATACTACCTTTAGGTGCGAAACTATTGGGATGGCAGGTGTGGGGCTAGTTGGGATGGTACAGGACTTGTGGGGCGACCATGTCTTGGTGCAGGTGAGGCACTTTGATGGATGCTGATGAGTTCAGCATTAGTTTCCAAGAAGGAGCTTGATGCTGCAAGGCTCATTAGGATGGAGGGATGTGGAGGGTGGGAGGTTGGATTGGAGTGGGAGAGCAGAGATAGGGGGAGGGGATGGAAAGTGAGAGGGTGACCCCAGCCAGTGGGGAGGGCATGTCAATGGTAACCAAAGGTAGAGGGGGTGGTCATCCAAGGCTGAGGGGAGGGGTAGTGCCATTTTAATTGAAAAGACAAACAAAAAAAACTTCTCATATAGCGTTTAGGTCCAGGAAAGGTACCTGGTGGAAGCCCTGAGCCTCATGGTTGTCAATTCTACGGGTTTGTTTGTATAAACTGAAGAAATTGTAGAGTGATTATTGTAAGGTTATTGTAATATGGTATCCCTTTGGATTTGGCATGAAGTTATAGACTAATAAGCATTGACCCTTTGGATTTCATCAAATGAACTAGGTTCAAATCTTTAATTGCTTGAAAAGAAATCATAAAATGGGCAATAATAAAGCTTTACCGACAAGGCTGTCAGAATACTTCATGTTTGCAAACCATCCATGGCTGGTTATCAAAATGACCCAAATCCAAACATCATTGTTTGGATTTGGCATGAAGTTATAGACTAATAAACATCGGCTTGTTAGTTGCTTTTCGAGGACATAAAAAGGTAGGAATCACGCACATTTACATGCAAATAAATACATGTATGTTAAAATAATGAGCATGCATAACTATTCGAAAAGTTCAATATCATTAATTATGCGTATCGGAAGTACTGCATCTTGAAGTTTTTATTGTGCAGTTCTGCAACATTTGTCTACAGTACCTAATATGGTTGGTAATGCTAAGGTTCATCCAAAGGCCAGAACTAATTCTCTGAACCTTCTCAAAAAAAGTTTTTTCCGTCTGGTCTACTTAGCTCTCTGAAACCTCAACTCCATCTTGCTTTAAAAAGAAGCCTAATTGCAACCTGGACCAACTGCAAACGCGCTGAGCCTGTGTTGGACTCGGGTTTAGCTTGTTCATGCCCCTGAATTAAGCAATTGCATCTAGCTTTATTTTTCTCCGTATCTTTTTGGTTTGATTATTAATCAAATCATCATCATCATCATGATTATTATTATTATTGTGCTGACCAATAAATTCATGGCCATCTGTAGCGTATGTTACTACCAACCATATTTTATTTCAAATGAAACATCAAAGCGTTATGTTCATGATATTGTCTTTCCTCTAAACTTATTTGATTTTTTTTAAGGCTCTTGAACTTCGGGATGGTCTTTATTCTGTGTGAGGATTCTTAAGGTTCTAATAAATCTCCTGAACATTTAAATCAGACATGATTTAATCCCCTCGTCTGTCTTCCATGATGACAATTAACCGATTTCAGCTACATGAGAAATCCTAATTATCATTAAGAAGCATAAATGCTTGTAGTGTATCCAAATTTCTTTTTAATGATTTTAGATCTCTGAGGAGCAAAGCTAGAAAGAAATGCATGGAGCTCGTATGCACAATCTTTGGGTAAAGTCAGCTATGAGCATAAAGAGTGCCTCAATGGCAATATATCTCTATTTTGTGAAAAGGTACATTTACCATGGGTATGATCCATGCTTAATAGGATGCCAAGTGAGGTGGTCATGACTATTACACCCTTGGTGAATCTTGAAGGAGCTGTGAGAATGGATAGCATTATTATTGAATTAAATAATTAGAGGGCTTAGGAACCAGCATGAAGAACCATATAAACTCGGGAACCCTATTGATTTGCCAAGAAGATCCAAGCAACACTTACGTGGAAGGCCTTGGAAGGTGGAGCTTTCGCCATAAAGACTAAAAATTGAGCACGCACATGGAGCTTTTGCTGTATATTTTTGTAGCCTTATCAACATTGAGATAGATTCAGTACCTATAATGAAATCTTCGACATGGTTTCTGATGATATTGATCGCCGGGACAGTTTTACAGAATGAAATGTTTGAAATTGCATTCTCTAGGATTAGGGGTGCTTCACTGATCTACCAAAAGGTTACATGGTTGATCATTCATGTGATTGTGTGGGAAAGGGATCTTCACCAAGTACCATTACTAGGGTTAAAACTCTGATTGCTTCAGCATGCAAACCAAACAATCGAGTACTCGTATGTTTTGATTTCACATATCCTAATTTCTTGAATTTGTGTTTGTGGTTCATTACTTGAACGAAAGAATTTTACAACAGACATATCACCAAATCATAAGTAACTTCCTAGCATTGCTGAAATATCTTATTGAAGGTAAGAATAGTTTGAACGATACCTAAGTGTGGAGATCTTGCATGAAATTGGAAGTATGTTTTATTTAAAAATTAGATAAGTCATAATGCTAAGTGAAAATTTTCAAATTACCATGCCTTACAATGCAATGTCATATACCAAGTGAAATGCCACGCCTAACATTGATAATATTCCAATCTGTCTATATGTATACCGATGACTTATTCCACACGTTTTTAACTAAAAACTCCAAAAATCATTTAATGCTTTATTACCATTCCATGTAAGGTAGTCCTTGGTGACTTCTACTGTGCCATTTGTAATGATATTCTCAATCCTGTCTTTTTCTCAGATATGTTCATTAGAAGTCTGTTCCTTTTCTGTACCATTCTTTTAATAAAGAATAGATGGGATTATGGTAGGGCGTAACAACTGGCGTAAAATTTTGTTTTGTCTACTTCTCAAGGTCAGTAGATCAATTGTTGAACTTCTACTAATAAGGGTTCATGTGGATTGCCGCATTTTGCTCATTCCTCATTTTTAGATGATGGTTTTTGATACTAATAAGGGATTATGGTAACTAACTCATTGCGCGTACTCATGAAGCAGCTCCTCGGGCGGCCGACAAGCGGAAGAGCTAAGCTGTGTAACCAATATTTCACCCTAAAATCTGATGAGTGATCACAAGACTTATATTTGTTCTCTATATTGTGTGCTTGCTCCCTGTCACATATGAATCTCTAGGTACGCTACTTAAATTTAGTATCAATGTGCCATTAAAATGTCTACCATGTTGGAATGCTTGACTAGTCATCCCTATTTCTTAACCATATGCTCATGGTGATTGTTATCTTCAGCTGAGTGTGGACCATATGCATGGATTTTCATCCCATATTTATCATCTGCTATCGAAATCTTCAAGGATTGTTTGGAAAATTTTATTTTGATTAATTTTGGAAAAAAGGAAGGTACCTTCGATGTTCTAAAAATCATCTTTCTAACTCAGACTTTTGTGTTAGCTGTAAGTACCTTATTGGCAGCAAATGTTGAAGGTACCCCATGTAGGTTCTCCTTGAGCTATGAATTATGGTCTTGTTGGAGAATTTTGATCTTGGAGAGTAATTAATTAAGAATTGTTTTTTAAAAAGAAGTATTTAAGAATGTTTAGGGTGTTGCAGTTTATCGACATTTGATGTTTAGAATTCAGCATTGTATCTTGAACGTCTTTCCTGGTGTATGAGTACAAAAAATATCTCAGGTTGTTTGAATGGCCCCAATTCCTGGAGAATGAAAGGTCGCTCTTTCCGCAGTTTAATATTCATATCTATTTTTTATTGGAGTTATATATATAAATATTTGATAAGACTTATATAATTTTATGTAATTTATATTGACATATATATCTTTAAAAAGTTACTTATTAAACTTAACGGAAAATGTAATAAAAAATAAAAAATAAAAAATAAAAATAAAAAAAATATATCCCTATATTTATAATCTGCGAAACCCTTCCCTGCCCCTAATTTGAAACTTTAATCCCCAAGTCCCCTCTCCTACATATAGGATGTTCCTATATTCCTATATTCTTTGTTGAACGCTTGCAAAAGAGAATCACATGAGCTTATTCTGACCTCATTCCTCTCCCCCAACAATGCACCATAGCACATGAGGGAGGGAGGGGGGGGGGAGGAGATTAGTTCATGGCATTATTGTGGCATGTGTGGTGTAGGGACCTCGTAGTCGAGCTTTGGTACAAACGTGTTGTCATCTTACCATGTGTGGTAGCCCTCCTATCATCCCCCCAAGTAGCTCTCCCACCTTAGGTGGACGCCTCTTGTCATTGATCTTGTATCGTTCGATGTATGGGAGTAGCATTGCCCCTTTGTGGAATAGTCTCGAGTTTCTTCATGTCGATGTCGGTGGTGCTGGAAGCTGATGTCGAGGAGGTCCCACACGTAGATGACCTCCCTGCATGTGGTCTTAGTGCTCCTCTCCCTCCCCTCCTCCTCCCTCCTCCGCGACGCCCTCTCCCATGCACACAGTGCCAACTACTCCCTCTGCTCCAGTTCAAGGCCCTCGAGGTTTGGTTCTTCGTCGCCCTCGACTGCCTCCCCTCCTCCCTCGTAGATGCCCCTCCCCCTAAGGACCCCTCCCCAGTCTCAACTCCCTCAAGGTCACCAGAAAGCACTCCCAGGCCAACCAGTGTCGCCACCCCGAGACTTTGTACCTCTACCACCATCGCAACTCCAACAACCTCAACAACCACCACCAATCCTCACCCCCGTTCGCCTCTTCCTCATTCTTCTCTGGGTTGAAGGTGGAGTTGTAGCAGCTTGTCCTCTCGATCCTCGATGACCTTGTGGTGAGCCACGTGTTCACCGACATGGGGTTCCAAAGTTGCGACGTGAAGGTCACGGTGCTTCGCCCCCAGCTATTCCTCTGCAGTTTCTCCTTCAACGTTGGTCCCTACTACTTAGTGTCTGAGGAGAACTGTCGTCGGATTGGGGAGGCCCTCCTCGGCGAGAAGGGGGGTGCAACCCTGTCGTCAAGGAGGAGATGAGCTTGGTATATAAAGGAAGACATATGGTGGTGGAGGTAGATATCATGGCCTCCGAGGACCTGTGAGTGAAGGTGGATCGGAGGGGGATTTAGGGATTAGGGGCGAGGAACGGTGGAGGTGATTTGGGGATCTGGGTATTATGAACATAGGGATGTATACATAATTTTTCCTATTTATTTTAAGTTTTTATTACATTTTCCATTATGTTTAACGGAGCACGGGCATATAGCCTTAATGTACTAACTTTGTAGGGGTATTTATGTCAATATCAAGTATATAAGGATATATACATCTTATTGAATATATATATATATATATATATATATATATATATATATATATATAAGAAAAATATCAATTGAGCACTGTGCTCATAAATTCACACAAAAGTTCATCGGATGATATTTTTCGTTGATAAAAATCATTAGACATGTCAAAAGGTGATTTAGAAAGTCATCATTTATATATGGAATGCACTCAATCAATCATGATGCTATTTTGGAAAATATCTTTACATATTAATGTTGAGTTGTATTACGACTCTATTTATAAATTGTATTTGGAATACAATTATAGAAATATTACATTATTATTGGAAAGCAACCATATCGCCTTAATTGAAATGACTCGTGGCCATTTTCGGTTGTTGAAGATGTCTGGATGAGCCATTAGATGTTTGTCCAGATATCTGGATGGAGGGTCAGACATCTGAAAGTAAAAGAACCTGACCTGTTCTTTTTCCGCGCACACAGACACACGCAGACGCCCCTCTCCTCGCCCCAAACACTAACCCTCTATCTATTTAAACCCCCCTCTCCCACGCCACTCCATCCATCTTCACTAGCCACCACCTCCATCCTTCCTCCATTCCTTCCAGCGTGGCGAGAGGAGAGGAAGCTGAGAGAGAGAGAGAGAGACGGGATGTGGAGGAGAGGAGAGCTCGAGAGGAGCTTGCAAGGGAGCCGCGAAAGCGTGGGAGGAGCTCGTGCTCGAGGAGCTTGCGGAGGTGGGCTCGTGGCCTCTTGAAGCTGCTGGCGTCGCAACTGCGGGCGGCGCGGAGGACTTCTGCGCGGAGAAGGCTCGCAGAGGTTCTGCGTACTGGATATTTTTCCAGTATCAGATGTCTGGAGCACATCCCAGACGTCTGGAATAGCTGATGGATGTTCGGAGATGAAGCCGGACGTTTGAAAGTACGCTTTGTGTTAAGGTACGTGCTTTTGTGCGGTTACGGCTATGCAGGCCTCATCGCAGGGATCTTGTCCAGCCTTTTCTGATGGTCTGCACGTACGTATGTAGGGAGCAGGCTGTTGGAAAGGTGCGGGGTGCGTCCATTAAGGTGCTTTTGGACGTTTGTACACGTCGCTAGACGCCTGACCGTACCTCCAGACGATTAGAAGGAGGGTTCAACGTCTGGAACTCACCTCAGACGATCGCGGAAGGGTTTGGACGTTAGAGGTAGCTACAGGGAACCTAGGGTAAGTGTTGACATCTTTTAAGATATCTGAGATTAGATCCAGACGTCTGATTTTGGATAGTGTGAGCATTTTTTGCCCGTTTAGGGTCTAAACGGAATCGGATTTCCGTAAATGAAGTACTGTTGCTTTTCTCTTGAGTTTCTCTATGAGTTGGTGTCACCTGTATACGGTTTGAACTCGTTTGATATGGTTGGTTAATTGTATATGTCTCCAGCTAGTCGAGTACGCGAGAGCCGCGGAGGCGACAGGATCTGCGATTCGAGCCCCCATTCCTCCCGTATTTGCTGGTATAGTGGTTTACAGTAATATTATGATTTAAATAAATAAATTGCATGCTTAGAATAACTTGAATAAACCTTAGGATGAGAATGAACCCTAGGGCAGAAACAGATGAGTATGGTTGGAGCTATACTGTATACTTGAGAATATGTAGAACCTTAGGATGAGCATGAAACTTAGGGTAGGAACAAATGAGTATGATTGAGCTACACTGTTTGCTTGAGATGCCTGTAAAACTTTAAATGCTAGCAAATGTACTTGTTACTTAGTATGATGTCTTGTTAGTAGAAGATCATGAACTGCCTATTTTAAGAATGGAATCGGTAATGTAAATAGAGAAATCTGAAAGACTGGAAAATGAAACGAAAGGAATATCAGCATGAACTCTATGGGAAATTAGGAGGGGAGCTCCTATAGATGGGAAATGAGTTGGCCCTTGTATATGTGGTACCAAAGAGAGCCACTGCCTCTTTTGTGTAGAGAGGTATTAGCTGCCTGTTGGGTTGAGTCCTGGGGTCAGTCCTAGACACTTTACACCAACTCTGTTTGGCCCTTGTGTACATAGTACTGAGGTGAGTTACTTAGTGTAGGGAGGGAGCTAGTCGCCCCTGGGGACCCGGGGTTAGGATTAGTTGCCCTACATCGACTTTTGTTAGGCCCACTGAGCAAACCGGGATAGTTGGATGAGGGTACGCGGATTGTGGAGGGCGAGACCCCTGTTCTGTTATGTTCTGAGAGGGCAAGGTCCTATACCGTTTCGTGCTGTACCTTTAGGCGTGCCCGCTAGTGGAAACGTCTGACCGCGTGCCAGTGCGGTAGAGGTACCCGTGCGTTTATCACGCGTGCTGTAGTCACCGCTACGTCGCGACCGTGACCTCGGGGTTGTTAACTGGGTATAGGATTACCACGGGGGATTCTCCCGGCTAGGAGAGCACACGTGTACCTCCTATATCATGGAAAAGACTGCAATTAAGATCGTTCCCGTGAGGAATATGCCAGATCGAGAAATGATTTAAGCGAATAAAAGAACAACAAATTAGAAGTACTTGGTTGAACTAAATGAAAATGGATAGTTGTTTAAATGTATAAATCAATTGCATGTCTTAATTACATGTAAATGACTAAATTACCACTCTACTTAGCGTTCGCTGTCTCCATAAATTTTATAACGTTGTTCAGGTTAGGGAGTTAAGCAGTCAGCACCACCGACTGCAGATGGAGCTGAGTCCAGTCGAGCCCAGCCTTAGCTGCGCTTATTATTTTTCGTAGCTCCTGTTGTAGTAGTGAGTATTTTTGGTTCTATGTAATACTATTACAGTATTTTTTTTTCTGCTGTACTTTTCTCTGTTGTTGTGATTGCCTGTAACTTTGATAGATCATTTTGCTCTGTTTCTTTTACTGTCTCTTGTTTCTTTCCGCCTAGTTACATTGCATGTGTGGATGTGAATTATTTCCTGCTTTTGATTATTTCTCGTTGGACAACTGGATCTTGGATTAGTCGAGGTGGGTCGGTCTCGAGTTCTGTAGAGATCTGGAATCAGGTTGTAACATTAATAGTTAATTGTATTATAACTCTCTTATTAACTAAAATGAATTTGTTTCACAATATTTTCATTTATTACAATTCAATTTTTCAATTGTAATACAAATTTTTACATCTTCTTTAAAATAAATAATTATGATATAAGTTCATCGTATATTTACAAATCTGTTTTCACTTGTAATATAAGTTTTTGTACTTTTTTTATGATAAATATTTGTAATACAATACCTATTAGTAATATAATTTATATTAAATGCTATTACTATTAAACACTAATTGTTTGTGCTACAAGTATAATACATTTGTACTATAAATTTAGTCATATTTTTTATTTTTATTATGCTATTATATGTAATGTAAATTGAATGCTTATGTTTAGAACATGTTTACTATTTTGTTATAAAACTCCTAACATTTATTACAATCCACATGTTTATACATTGCAAACAATTTGTCACATTACAGCAATTGATTTTTTGTTGTTACACTACGTTTTCATTAATTTTAATTTTTGTATATAGAAATTCTTCGGATGGTTTTAGTGTTTTTGGAATGTATAGCATTTAAGTTTGGTAATTAATAATTACCGTGTATGATTTTTGTATTACCAACAATATCATCATATTACTAATTAATTCACTATCTATTTTTAGAATGTATGTTTGGACTTGTTGTAATTGTATCCTACTTTTTAGGAATATTTTATTATACAAAGATTTATGCAGGTTTTTTTTATAACTTCTATTAATATCAATGCATTACAAAACCACCTCCGTTACCTTAGGTGATATTAGTTTTGATCATGCGATCTTCATCTATTGGTTCTCACATAATGTTCATTTATTAATTTTTAGACATTGTGCTAAGAGATTAGGGCTCCTATATATATATATAGGTCCTATCTTCTTAGCAATGTGCTTAAAATACACAAATGAGCATCGTATAATAGCCATCTTATGGAGATCTTCCGATCAATACATAAACAAGCAATGTTGACAATATTGATTTTTAATTCCATCATCTATAAAAAGATTTACCAAAATGGTAAAAGATTTAATTGAATAATGAAATTATAGCTACTAGTAAGGGATTTGTTGGTATTTTATCAAAACAACATTCTAAAAATAATTCTTCAAATAACTTTCCTCATGATTTTTGTAGTCATAATACAATCGTTATAATGAAAATAACGCATTGATTACGCTAAAATATCTCAAAGTCAGTACATTTTGTATTTAAAATATGGGAAAGAGTTGTAACAAAATAGAAGATCTTTTTTAATGAGAAGATCGTATCTTGTAACAACTGCATGCTAGTCTTGTAAAATTTCAAATAGATTTTGTAACAATAATGCATGGATGTTGTAACGAATCTATCATGATGATAAAAAGCAAATCCTATATGTTGATGGTAATAGATAATATAGTAATACACAAAACAAGTATAAAAATAAGGGGTTGCATGAAATAAAAAATGAATAGCACTGGATTAACATCAAATAATACGGAAATAACGTACAATATATGTTAGCAAGCTTAAACAATTGTAATAACTTAGTAGTTCTGCTGTAGTATCAAATAAGTGGTGTTGTAAAGATTACACTGTTACCTTGTAATGGTAAAATGAGATTTTGTAATGTTATATAATAGGAGCATTGTGATAAAGATAAACGTTATACATACAAGTTCGTTAAGTTCTAATATAATATATAAACGTAGTTGTAATAGGAACGTTCTCCAGTAAAAAATATGCATGCATAACGAGATCACATACATTTGTGATACATTTTAAAACTTGAAGGGAAACACTATGTAATATAATGCCTACAATTATATGTATAATATATGACTGTCCATTGATGTAACGACTCGATTTTCGAGTCCCTACGAGACACAAGAATCGGATCGACTCGACTAATCTCAAGACTTAGTCGTCCAACGAGGAAGTAACCAAAAGAGCTGTAAAATAAATCACATTCAGCATGAATATAACTAACAATAAGAAAATACAGCAGTAAGGAAAGAAACCACTACAGTATATACCACCACAACAGTAAAACAACATTCATAACATAATACAAAATTACAGGTAAAGAAAAGTACAACGGTAACAAGAATTACTCACTACAGTCGAAAACAAAAGGGGTACAAAGAACAGTGGTAACTCTACTGGATCCTACTCGGCCCAGCGTCCTCTGCAGCCGCTGACCCTGGCTGCTCAATACCTGGTCCTGAAAGGTAACGAGTGTAACACGTCAGCAAAACGCTGAGTAGAGTGGTAGCTAAACTAAAGAAACAGTAAAGTGTACAGTAGGTGTTTTAATTTTCTTTCTTCTTTTATTTACGTCTTTCTATTGTTTCACAATTTATCTATTTCTCAGATCCTTCACTTGATCTCAAATGTTCCTCGTGGGAACAATCTTGATTGCAGTCTTTTCCGAACAGTAGAAGTAGCACGTGATGCTCTCCTGGCCGGGAGAGTCCCCCGTGGTGATTCTACTCTCAGTCAACCACCCCAAGGTCACTGACAGACGTAACGGTGACTACGGCACGCGCGGTAAATGCACAGGTAGCTAACCCGCACTGGCACGTGGTCAGTCGTTTCCGTTAACGGGTGCGTCCAAAGCACAGCACGGAACCAGTACAGGGCAGAGCCCTCTCAGTAACAAGGGTCCAACCCCTCCACAGTAACCAAACAGGGGCCTTGCCCCTCCATAGTCCGTGCACCCTCGCCTGACTACCCTAGTTTGCCCTAGTGGGCCTAACAAGTCGGTGTAGGAGGCTAGCAGAACCCCGGGACCCATGGGGTAGCTAGTACCTCCCTACACTAGTAGCTCTTCTCGGTACTACGTACACGAGGGCCAGCAAGTCGGTACAGAGTGGCTAGTCCTAACCCCGGGTCCCTGGGGCAGCTGGCTCCGCTCTGCACTAAATAGGGGGACAGTCGCTCTCCTTGGTACTCCGTACTCAAGGGCCAGCTCACTTCCCCAATTCTATTCCATTCACTTTCCAGGAGTTCTACTCTTAATTCCCCGTAGGGTTCCAGCTCTTTTAACTCAGAACATCCAGGTTTCACTTTCCAGTTTCACGTTCTTACAATCCATATTCTCAATCATGTTCATTTATTCATAACAGGCAGCTGTTAATTCAATTCACAGGCAGCTATTGTTTCCTTTCCACATTTTCCAAGACTGTAGTATTCATACATTCCACTAGTTTTCCCGTCTTAGGATTCATGCCATATCCTACGATCTATCATACAATCTAGTTTTCCAGTCCTAGGATTCATGCAACACCGTAGGATCTACCATTCAATCTATTTCTCATTCCTAGGATTCATGCAATGTCCTAGGTTCTATTTATGGTTTCATAATTTAACAGATTATACTTAAAGCCACTCTACCGGTTACAACATGCGAACTGGGGGTGTGGTCGGGAATCCCGCGTGCCTCCGCAATCCCCGAGACTGCAACGGAACGGGATCTTATCACAAGGATCAAACACAAGGAATTCCTCAAAACAGTATACAGCTACTGTAGACAGGTAGAGGATTTAATTCCGAAAAGAACGCAACTCGAAACGTCGAAAACGAAACCCGAACGGGCCCTAAACGGGTCGAAAACGACGAAACAGTGCAAAATCAGACGTCTTAAAAAGTGGATCAGGGGTTACCTTGCTCTGCGTGGTCTCTCAGACGTCCAGAAGCCTGCGGGGGCATCTGGCCTAGTTCCCAGACGTCCGATGGTCACCTCGGACGTCTGGAAGTCGTTCCCGTCGTTTGGCACTGCAGCCAGACGTCTGATTCGCGTTGGATGCGAACCTCAGAACCTGCGTGTACCCATTTCCTCTCTCTCTTAGTACGGTCAGTCGAAGAAGAGGAAGAAGACGGAATAACTCACCTTTCAGACGTCTGGACAGTCATCCAGACGTCTCCCACATCGTCTGGCTAGACTTCCAGACGTTTGATTCTGGAAAATTTCCCAGAATCAGGGCACTACTCGCCCTCTGCTCACGACGCGCGGCCGCGCTGCGAGTGCTCCGCCTGCTGCTCGAGCTGCAGCAGGCCTCCCGCGCCACCCCGCGTTCGCTGCGCCCCCGCCGGCCGGCTCCCGCTGCCCCGGCAGGCTCGAGCCCTCACGGCCGACGCCTCCTCCCCTGCACAACACCTCCTCGTGCACCCGCCGCGGCTGACGCCGCCCCGCTCGCTCGCGCTTGCTCTCGCGAACCAACTGGAAGGAGAAGAGGAAGGGGGCGGAGGTGACGGGAGTGAGGGGGAGGGCGTGGCCTTTTAAGGCCGCGCGAGGAGGAGAGAGAGAGCGGGACAGGGTGGTCTACGGCTGCAGGAGAGAGGGAAAAAGAGGGAGATAGAGCATACGCAGGTTTGCGTGCTCAGGCGCGTAGACGAATCGCGCGTGCCAACAATAACCGATTCCCAGATGTCTGGAAGTGGTTCCAGACGTCTGGTTAGACGTCTGGGCCACCTCCCAGACATCTTAAAAGATGTTTGAAGTATGTGTTCGTAACAATTGATACAGTGCATTTGTTGATATTTATTTTGTATTACATAAACATGTATTATTGGTTGTGTATGTAATTCAGTTGGACTTTCATGTAGTACAAGAAATTGAAGATGGTTCAATTCCCGTATAAAAAGGCTACGTCAAAATTGACGACTTATACACTTGTAATACAAATATATATTAAAAAAATTATAATACAATAATTAATCAATTTAGATTGATATGATTTAGTGTTGGAGATTGTCTTAAATATGTTGTAATACATTAAATTGAAAGACATCCTGTAATGTAGTACAAATAAATACGTGTCTGTTGGACATATTACAAAAAAAGGTTATCATAACATATTTTAAATGATAGTCTTCAAAATAACAAATATCGAAACTGTAGCAATTATGTTATTATAATGCACCATAACTATAATATACTTATATATTAAATGAGTTTTTTCCATTTTTGATAAAGTGGTTTCCGTCATTTTACGAAAGCCACAAGCAAAGTGCGCAGTTGGTTTTGTCAATCGTATTGTTCATTTGATGGTTATATTTAAGTGCTCAAATGGCTATTTATGAGTACTATACTCGTTAGATAATTTTCCTATATGTGTGTATGTGGGTAAGATGTGAATATATCATGGGAGTAGTCAATTGACTATCTTTGATGCTTTTAACTTCATATATGAATTATATATCACCATGAAATTTTTGGGATTGAAATTAATTTATATAAGGAAGATGTATTTCAAATTTTATTTGAATCATAGTTTTTAATGTCTTTATCAAGTGGGGTTGATTTTGACCATTGAAAATTTGATATTGTTGACGGACGGGATGAAATTGTTGGATTGAGTTGAAATTTTATAATTTTTATTTATATTAAGATGGTAAGATTTCAAAAGTTTTGTGATATTTATTTAGTTGACTCCCCTTTGGGATGATCACATTATATGTATATATAGGGAAAATGGAGTATGCAAGTGACATGCATGTAAGTTACATGTAGATGCAGTAATCTCTTATGACGTGTAATATTTTCGATTGAAAAATTGAGAATTGAGATCATTTATGTGCAGGTCACTGACCTACACGTAAGTTATATGAAGGTGCAGTAATATATCTCATTACGAGTAATATTTTGAATTAAAAAGTTGAGGATTGAGATTACTACATATAAACATTTTATGCACTAAATTTTAAGATAATTCAACACTCGTAGCACCTACATCCAACTTGGTTAAATTTCGTAATACTCAGGTCATAAAAAATGAGTCTCCTTCAATATATGTGTTAGGAGTGTCGGATTGGCTTCAAATTTGGTATATAACATATTTATGTAAAGTGATCTCGATCTTCAAATTTTCAGTCCAAAACGTTACTCATAGTGGGAGATATTATCTTCCCTGCACATAACTTACTCATAGGTCACCTGTATGCTCCCTTTTCTCATATATATATATATATATATATATATATATATATATGAGAAAAGGGACATAGAGGTGACTTTTGCATAAGTTATGTACAGGTGCAGTAATTTCTCTCACCACGAGTAATGTTTTAGATTGAAATTTGGGGGATTGAGATCATTCCATATGAACATATTATGCATTGTATTTGAAGTTAATCTGACACTCCTAGCACCTATATCAAAGGGGGCTCAATTTTGATGGCTTAAGTATTACAAAATTCGACCCTACTAGATGTAGGTGTTAGGAGTGTCGGATTAGCTTCGATTTTGTGATCTTAATGTCTAAACTTTCTATCCAAAATATTACTCGTAGTGGGAGATATTACCCTCACTTGTACGTAACTTACGTGCAGGTTACATGCACACTCCCTTTTCCATATATATATATATATATATATATATATATATATATATATATATATATATATATATATATATATATATATAGAGAGAGAGAGAGAGAGAGAGAGAGAGAGAGAGCGAAGCTCCCTTGCACATAACTTGGGTGAAGCTTACCTAATATCTCATACTATAAATAATGTTTTGAAGTAAAAACTTGAGAATGGAGAGCACTCTATATGAACATATTATGCACAAAATTTCAAGTTAATTCATCCTACCCCTTACATCGAAGAGGGTTTAATTTCAACGGCTTAGGCATTATGAAATTTAACCTTACTTGATGGAGGTGCTAGAGTCATCTGATTGTAATAAAATTTTATGTACTTTATGGTTTTACTAAATGGTTTCAATTCTTAAATTTTTATTTTCAAACATTGATTTTGTATAGAAATATGCAAAAGCTGCACATAAGTTATGTGTAGGTGAGCACTCATATATATATTTCTAGAATACGGGAATAAATTTGATTCATTCTATACTTTCCCTGGAGGTAGCAGAAAAGGGGCGGGGTGACTAGATTAAAACCCTCCATACACCAAAAAAGGGGAGTCACGACTCATGGCTTAGTACATCAGCATGCAATACAAAAATAAAAGGATGGAACCATAGCCAAAATTAGACATTATAAGGCATCTGCAATTTGTCCAGTCAAAGGATACCAGTGAATCTTCGAGAGAGTTGAGATAGTGAGTGGAATATTTGCCAATCAGAGTAGTAGATAGTCGCCATCTATCTTACCATTAAATTGGCCGCAGGGTGAATGAACTAAAATGACTGGAGCCTTGCTTCATTGGCCTCGACCTACGTGAAGGAAGGCTTCGCAAACCATGGCATAGGAACCTTGCCTTTCCACCAATAGTAAAGAAGCGTTGAGTCCATCTCGACTTGCAATAGATGAGCAAAAGGAGAAGAGAAAGAAAGGAAATGGATGGGCAGTAATAAGCAAGCATTTCTCAATATTGGAATCTCTAATAGAGCTAATAGCACCATTCATGAAATCGCTACGTTGATCTCTCATAATCCAAGCCACTAAGGTGGAATGATGACTATGGATGGCAGTAAAGTTCACTTTAACACCCGAAGTGGGACGACTCCAAGAAATAGCCAGTTGGGATGGTCTAAAGGATTTAATCCAGTTCCAAAGTTGATGATTGGCCCAAGTGCGATCCAGAAGAATGTTAATTTTTGAGAAAGAGAAGTTATCATGAATATGCTTGTTCCTAATCCACCAGATATGCGCCCAAATAAAGACAATTAAACCCTTGATGATTTAATTTACCAGCAGATGAGTTACAAGTAGATGACATAATATTAAACAATCAGGATTGATAATAGATCTGGAAATTTTCTGAAGAACCCAGCTAGTGACAGCCCAAGCCAATTGACTCTCTGCAAACAAGTGGAAAATGGATTCATTTTTGGGTGTAGAGGGGCAGCAGGAGCATTTGGATGGGACTGGAATTCCAAGTTTAGAGATCATATCATTGGTACGCAATCTTTTTCTCATAACTTGCCAAGACAAAAGGGAGAGCTTGAGAGGGAGTCTAAGGTTCGAAAGGCCCCTGAAATTGGGAGGGTGGGATAACTATTTATCAGAGTTTCATAGGCAGAGGCGACCTTAAATTCTCCAGAATCAGATGGCGTCCAAAGTGGGATATCTTTTTCATTATCGAGAGATATATCATTGATCTTAAGTCTCACGTGGGGAGGAATGAAGGCCAAAATATTCTCCACCGCTGGATTAGATAAAATATCTTTAATTTTTGTAGGAGTCAGGCCAAAATCATCGGGGGAGGTAGTCTTTGAGGGGAAACTCCACAATCTAGAGATCAACCCAGAAATCAATATATCACCTTTACGAACTTTCCAATGAATAAAAGGTTTCATTTCAAGGAAAGCTTGGTAAAGAAGGGAGACTCTAAAAGTAGACTTGAACGATTATGGCCACCGTAGAGATCATTGAGAAGGTTGGAGTAAATAGAATCCCCAAAGGCAGTTTTCCAACCCCTTTTCATTCTAAATGCTTTAATAAAAAGATAAAGGTTTTATTAAAATGGGAATATCCTCTGCACTCATATATATATATATATATATATATATATATATATATATATATATATATATATATATTGGGTATATCTTTTACCCATAATGCTTATAAATGATCAAATGAACATGTATTAACAATTATTGGATGTGGATCTTAAAGTTTAAATAAAAGTCACTCATATTAAAATATCTAATTTTAGGGAGGTAATTAAAGATGATGCTTTTCATATATTATCAATACAAAATACGTCAAAAGTCACTCACCTTTTACATGAAAAAAATAAAATAATTGAATGTCTAAATGACTCCTGCATGATAAAAATGGTGATCTTTAAAAATATTCCATATATACAATATGCTAATATATAGTATTACAAAAAAATAAAGGGTTGACGGTAAGAGAAATAGAAAAGCTTTGAGAGTTAATCATGAGATGGGCGGATCATAGGTAACTATGTTTTATTATAAAATCTTATAATTATAAAATTAATGTATTGTAACAAATAAAGATGCACTTGTAATAACTAAATATATGTTTTATAACAAGAGACATGTGTGTTATAACGAGTACGAAAACATGAATTATAAAAAAAAGGTTTAATATAAAAATTACGTTACATGGATAATTGTAATGAAAAATTATATTACAAAATTATGTTGCATGCACACATGTAATAGAAAATTTTGTTGAAAGCTTTGGTTATAAAATTATAATATAAATTTGGGTTGTATGCACACTTGTAATAAAGATTGAGCTATACACTTCGATCATGAAAATTGCAACATAAAAATGTGCTGTACACTTCAATTATGAAAATTATAATATAAAATTATGTTATATGCATACTTGTAATACAAAATTAATTCTCTTAGAAAAAAAATAAAATTGCATCATATACTTTGGTTATATAATTGTAATATAAAATCATGTTACATGCAAAATTATGCTATACACTTTGATTATGAAAATTATAATTCAAAATTAATTTTTATGTAAACTTATATTACAATTTAATCCATATACTTTTATTACAAAAATTATATTACAAAATTACGTTACATAGACACTAATAATACAAAAATATATTTTATACTCAGTTATAAAATTTGTAATACAAAAATATATTGTATGTAGATTTGTAATATAAAAATAATGTCTACATTTTGGTCGTGAAAATTATGATACAAAAAATTATGTTACATGGATAATGGTAGGGTGGAGCATTAGGTCGAGCTTGACCTAGCCTGACTCAAACTCTAGAAATCCCATGTTTTCTTTTGGGTCATAGGTCGGGCTCAAGGCCCATGTTTATTGGCCCAGGGTCAGGTTGTGTCAGACCCAATTTCGATTTTCGGGTTGGGCCCAGAAAAGCCCATTAAGAATCATAAATTTTATTATAGCCATTTTTGTTTGGATTTTTAAATAAGACCTTCCAACCAATTAAACTAGCTTAAAGATATATCTTGTTATTTTTTTCTCAAAAATGCTATACTTTGATATATAACGAAATTACTTACTTGAAATCAGTACTTGCATCTTTTAGGTAGTAATTTAAATTTATGTTACTTCATTGTAAATATTATTCAAAGTAGGGATTAAACATAATATTATTCAATATTATTCAATATAAGTTGTATCACACAAAGTTATCATACGATATAAGTTACAAAACAATGTCGTCGTTGGAGATGACCCGTCCGTGAGAGATCGGTTGGAGAGGAGAGGAGATTCAGCAAGACTTGTCAATGGATGCTTGAGATGGAGAGGGCATGAGGTGACTTGATGCCTTGATGGAGTAACTACGCGCATGGCTGCACGGGGGGGGGGGGGGGGATTCTGATTCTATGTGTGGCATTGAGGGGGACTGGGGAGGATGACAGTTGGAATTTCTTTTTTAATTTTTAGTTAAAAATGAAAAAAAGGTTAGGAACTTGAGTGGGGTGGGTTGAGCTTAACGGGCCCTTTTGGATTTTTTCAAGTTCGGGTTGGGTCGGGCCTAAACCTAAATTTTTTAAAAAATTAAGACCCATGCCCGACTTAAGTAATATTCGAGTTTGGGTTGAGCCATACTTTTTTGGGTCAAGTTTGGGCTGATCAGATCGACTTGACCCAATGCTCCACCCTAGATGTAATACAAAAAATATGGAGAATTTGGTGTTACGTGGAGACAAAAACAAATGATAAAGAACAAAAGAAATACTGAAAATTGAAAATGCTAAAATGAGATGAAACTAATGTAATAGGATTGATTGATATAGTCCCATATATATATCACAGTGGTTTTGAAAATTATTAAATTAAACAAATACGAAAGTGTGATTTGATGGGTGAAATTAAATACTTTTCAATGAATTTGTGAGTATCATGTGTATAAAATATTTTTTCTATATATATATATACATCATGTCATATGCGCATGGGACTTACAAATGACAAAATGAAAACTCAACAATCACCGTACGCTATTAATAGTAGAGTCAAGATTAAAACCAATAATAATATCATATCTGATTTTGGAGACTCAGTTAAATAAATTAATAGAATTAGTAAATGTACGACATGTAACTTCTCAGGTGTCGTTAAAAGTATGCCTTTTACAGATTGTGAAATGTGTTGTATCACAAAAGAACGGGATATTGTTACATATTACAAAATAATTGATTGCGAAATGTGTTGTATTTCAAAAGAATGGTATACTGTTACATATTACAAAATAATTAACTAAAGGCAAGTGGGAACCTTCCCAAAAATGTCGACGGTATTACAATAAATTCCAGCAAATGAAGTAATTCAAGAATTCTTAGAGAAAAATATTGAAAGAGCTTTGAAAGCGGATAGTGGAGATAGGCACATTACATGTACGTTTCTTTGCAAAGTTTTGTAATTACTTAGGTGATATGTTGTAATAGATAAAGTATGTATTTGTAATGGTGAAGTATATGATTTGTAATAGATATATATATGAGTTGCATCGAATACAATAATGTGGCTTAGAAAACATTAAAAATTTTCGTAATGCCAAGAAAAAAAAGAAAGCATGCATGGTTGTAATGCAATAAATTGTACTAAAATTTTTAATGAATGAATAACTTGAATGATGCACATAAGATGAACAATACTTCTAAGTTTCATTAGAAATTATTGTAAAAATAAATCTAATAGATTATAACAAATATAACATGTATTAGTTGTCATCAAGTATGTATTTTGTAATGTATCCGTTGTAACACTAGAAAGTACCAAAATATGTAAGAAAAATAATGAAATTTGAAAGAAACTTTGTAATGCAAAATATCAATAAAATGAGGTGTGCGAATGCTTAATCCATGAATTTGTAATACAAACTTCTAATACTTTAATTTTGTAATGCAAAAAATACTCATTGCAAATCCTGAATTAGGTTATACAATGTGAAGGTACATTTCCTTACAAATTTTTGTAATTACATAAATAATGTATTGTAACAATTAAAGCATGTCTTTGTATTAGCACTGCATGTCTTTTGTAATAGATACATATTTCAACTGTAACAAGGCAGCGTGACATTAGAACAACAAAGGTTTTGTAATATAAAAAAATACATGTGCAATCATACATGTAATATAAAACTTCCAATAATTAATATTTTGTAGGAGTTTTTACATAAATGTGCATATAATCTTTTGATATTATATATATACTGTAACGAACGCGTATCCCAGACGTCTTTTAAGACGTTTGGGAGGTGGTCCAGACGTCTGACCAGACGTCTGGGATCGTTTCTAGACGTCTGGAAATCCGTTAATTTCGACACGCGTGAGTCGTCTGCGCGCCTGAGCGCGCAGACCGGATATTCGCCTATTCGTTATTCCCTGCGGCTGCAGACGCCTGCCGCGTCCTCTCTCTCCTCCTCGCGTGGCCTTAAAAGGCCACACGCTCCCTCCCGTCGTCTCCACCCCTTCCTCTTCTCCTTCCTGTGCGCGAGAGCGAGCGAGCGCGAGGTTGCTGCGGCGGCGACGCCGCAGTGAGCACGGAGGGGGTGCTGCGTGCGAGAGCGGAGCTCTGCCGTGAGGGCGAGCTCGCCGGGGCTGCTAGGGCAGGCCGGCGGAGGCCCAGGGGGCGCGGAACGGTGCAGGAGGGACTGCTGCGGTCTGAGCAGCAGGCGCGCGAGGTTCGACGCGGGCGGCGTCGCGAGCGGAGGCCGGGTGGCACCCTGATTCTGGAAAAATTTCCAGAATCAGACGTCTGGGTTGATAGCCAGACGGTGAGGGAGACGTCTTGAAGACCTTCCAGACGTCTAAAAGGTGAGTTTTCCGTCTTCTTCTTCCTTCCTGTCGACTGACCGTACTGAGGGGGGAGATGGGTGTGTGCAGGCTCGGTGATTCGCCATCCAACGCGAATCAGACGTCTGGCTGTTGTACCAGACGGCGGGAGCGACCTCCAGACGTCCGGGGTGACCATCGGACGTCTTGGAGCTAGGCCAGACGTCCCCGCAGACTTCTGGACGTCTGGGAAACCACGCTGAACATGTAATTCTCTGATCCACTTTTTAAGACGTCTGGAAGAAGTTCCAGACGTCTGATTTTGCACAGTATCGTCATTTTCGACCCGTTTAGGGCCCGTTTGGGTTCCGTTTTTCGCGATTCAAGTTGCGTTCTTTTCAAAATTAATTCCTCTACCCGTCTACAGTAGCTATACACTGTTTTGAGACACTCCTTGTGTTTGATCCTTGTGATAGGACCTCCTTCAGTTGCAGTCTTGGGAGTCGCGGAGGCACGCGAGATTCCCGATCACGCCCCCATTACTCCCGTTGTACCTGGTAGAGTGGCTTTAAGTTATTAATAAAATCTGTTAAATTATGGAACCATAAATAGAACCTAGGACATTGCATGAATCCTAGGAATGAGAAATAGATGGAATGATAGCTCCTAGGTGTTGCATGAATCCTAGGGCTGGAAAACTAGATTGTATGATAGATCCTAGGATATGGCATGAATCCTAGGATGGGAAAACTAGGGAATGTATAATACTGCAGTCTTGGAAAATGGAAAGAGATATAAAGCTGCCTGTAATTTGAATTAACAGCTGCCTGTTGTGAATAAATAACGTGGTTGAGAACATGGAAAGTGAAACCTGGATGTTTGAGTAAAAAGGATGGAACCCTACGGGGAAGTAGGAGTAGAACTCCTGGAAAGTGAATGGAATAGTATTGGGGAAGTGAGCTGGCCCTTGAGTACGGAGTACCAAGGAGAGCGACTGTCCCCCTGTTTAGTGCAGAGTGGAGCCAGCCGCCCCAGGGACCCGGAGTTAGGACTGGCCACTCTGTACCGACTTGCTGGCCCTCGCGTACGTGGTACCGGGGAGAGCTACTAGTGTAGGGAGGTACTAGCTACCCCACGGGCCCCGGGGTTCTGCTAGCCTCCCACACCGACTTGTTAGGCCCGCTGGGGCAAACCAGGGTAGTCAGGCGAGGGTGCGCGGACTGTGGAGGGGCAAGGCCCCGGTTTGGTTACTGTGGAGGGGTTGGACCCCTATTACTGAGAGGGCTCAGCCCTGGACTGGTTCCGTGCTGTGCTTTGGGCGCACCCGTTAACGGAAATGACTGACCGCGTGCCAGTACGGGTTAGCTACCTGTGCGTTTATCGTGCGTGCCGTAGTCACCGTTACGTCTGTCAGTGACCTTGGGGTGGTTGACTGAGGGTAGGATCACCACGGGGGACTCTCCCGGCCAGGAGAGCACCACGTGTTACTTCTACTTTTTGGAAAAGACTGCAATCAAGATCGTTCCCACGAGGAACATTCGAGATCAAGTAAAAGATCTGAGGAATAAATGAAATAGTGAGACAATTGAAAGATGTGAATAAAGAAAGTAATAGAACATAACAGCTACTGTACGCTCTACTGTTGTCTTTAGTTTTAGTTGCCACTCTACTCGGCGTTTTGCTGACGTGTTACACTCGTTACCTTTTTCAGGAGCAGGTGTTGAGCAGCCAGGGTCAGCGGTTGCATAGGACGCTGGGCCGAGTAGGGTCCAGTAGAGTTACCACTGTCTTTTGTACCTCTTTGTTTCCGTTATAGTGAGTAGTTCTTGTTTCCGCTGTACTTTTCTTTACCTGCAGTTCATGTTATATGATAAATGTTGTTCTACTGTTGTGGTGATATATACTGTAGTAGTTTCTTTCTTTACTGCTGTACTTACTGTTAGTTATATTCATGCTGAATGTAGTTTATTTTACTGCTCTTTTGGTTACTTCCTCGTTGGACGACTAGGTCTTGGGATTAGTCGAGTCGGTCCGGTTCTCGTGTCTCCTAGGGACTCGGGAACCGGGTCGTTACATATACCTCCATATTTTTAGATATTACATAAATACCTGGAAATGATCTTATCTACATAAACAAATATGCCATTCTATTAATTTTAACTTTAACGATTATTAATTGTGGATGAAAGTTTTTAGATAAGATCCTTGTAATCTTTTAATATTATATACATAGCCTTACGTTCTTGGATGTTACATAATGCCCTTGAAATCTTATCTTCATTTACATGAGATATTCTTGAGTAAACTTTCATTAGTTTTAACATTAACGATCATTAACTGTGATTTCTTAGATATCACATAAATATCCCTAAATTCTCGTCTTCGTTAATAGATATGACCATTACTAAGTTGTTAGCAACTTAATTGAAGTTTGTTCGAACTTAATCGTGGCATCATGACCTTTGGTTAACTTTAAAGGTAGATGCATTATTTGGGAATGTAGGAAAAATTTGAGCCATCACCAACTCTATATACATTTCAAGCCATAGTACCACCCATACCTCCTACCATCTCCTCTCAATGCCCCTCTTACAACCCTAATTAAGCAAAACAAACCTTAACCCACCATCTTGTTAGTCATCACTCACCTTCTATAGTTAACGACTCCTCCATCATACCATTGTGCATCATGCCATCAATGATCCAAGTAGTCACCACCACTGCATTCATCACGTCACCACACACCACACCACACCAACAAAGCTCTATCTCATCACACCGTTGTACATTGCCTTTTAAGAGCAAAAATGTTAAATTGACCCAAAGTTAATTGTCATTAAAGTTAAAACTAATGGAAGTTAACTCAAGGGTATCTCATATAAATGGAAATAAGATTTCAGAGATATTTATGTAATATCTAAGAATTTAAGGATATGTATATAATATCAGAAGATTACAGAAATATTTATATAAAAACTTTCACCGTAATTAATAACCGTTAAATTTAAAACTAACATAAGAGCATATTTGTTAATAGAGATAAAGCTTCACGGTATTAATATAATATCAAAAAGTTTGATATATATGTATATATATTATAAAAGTATTTTTATAGAAACCCCTATTTTGTAATACAGAAAGAACGTATTATCGTGTTGTACAATTATAGTTGCAAAGAAATTCATCAAAAGATTAAGATAAAAGAAAGGTAGACAAACGACAACTTAATACAAAATGATTACGCGCATAATAAGAAACAACAGAGGTAGGGAAAAGCATTAACATAAAAAGCAAATAATTCAAAATTTGATATGCCAAAAAAGGCTTATCAATATTCGTGAAGTACTACTAACAAGTTTTTGAGAAACAAAAGAAGCACTCCAGAGAGAACAACCATGTAGGTGGTGAATAAAGACCGCCCGAAGAACAAGGGATTCCGCATTTGAGTTCCGCGTACGAATCAGGTAAACATTCTGTTCTTACTATGAATACTAATATAAAACTAAGATATAAGGGTTATGTAATCGTACTATAGGCAAGTATAAAAAAATTAGGATTTCCAGAAAAAAAAACACATTTCCAAATTTTTGCAATGTAAGTTTTTGTAATACAAATATGATTAGTGATACGAAATTTTTGTAATACAAAATATATCTTTGAGTAACTGAACAAATGTTCACAATATATTTTAAATATGTAAGAAAAAGTTCATGTGTCTATGGAAGAAGGAAATAGAAAGGAAGTTGCACAAGCTGAGCAGTGTGAGAAGAAATACAATAGAAAGGAGAAAGAAATGTGGAAGAAAACGATACGACAACGAAAGAATGTGAACAAGAAGAGATGGGAAGTGAAGCACAGAATCAAAAGAGTGGTGCAGGAGAAGAAAAAAGGAAAGCAAAAGAGTAAAGTGAAGATTGATCAAGAGGGTGCAGAGGGTAGTTAAATACTTTTAAAAATGTAGAAAAGATGAGGTGGGTATATGCGTCTATATATGGAAAACAACGAGCAAGGAGGAAAATGACTAAAAATGAAAAATGAAAGGAAGAGATTTGAATGTTAGTTTCGGTAATCTCAGTTGTCACAAATGATCGAATAACGTTGATTGCTATACTTCCATATAACCTAGTGTTTTTGTAAGCCACCATGTAAATGAGTGTCGTGGTATCATCAAGTGGTGATGTGATTTGATGGATGGTGATGTGTGCTTTTCGAAAGGTCTGTGAGCATTGCGTTGATTGGGTACTGTGTTCATAAATTTTTAAAAGAATTAATTATTGTATCCATTGGATAATATATTTTATTGATAAAAATTACTGTAAATGACAAAAGTTGATTTAGAAAGTATAGATGTATTTAATCAATCATTATATTATTTTTAAAAAACATCAATACACATAAATGTTAAGTTATATTATGATTGTATTCATTACCTGTATTTCGAATATAATCAATCAAATATTACATTATTATTAGAAATTAACCATATTACATTAATACTTAATCATATTATAACTCTTTTTTTAAGTAGAATAAATTTCTATCATAAGATTCCGTATGTACTATAATTTAATTTTCCATTTGTAATACAAATTATTACATTTCTATTATAATAAATAATTGTAATACAAGCTCATCGTGTATATATAAATATATTTTTACTTGTAATATAAGTTTTCACACTTTTTTTATAATAAATATATTGTAATACAAGTTTATATGTGTTACAAGTCAGTTTTTCACTTTTATTTCTTTTTTGTAACACATGATTACAACTGTCTTTAAATTTACAACATGCATATTATTTCATTACAAAACTCATTTCAATTATTATAATACTCATGCATATTACATGTTACAACCACATTTTCTTGCTATTACAACACATGTTTTTCTTTGTTATAATCCTTTTTCCTTTATAACTCATATGCTAGTTATTTTTAAAGTTCCACCAGCGAGATTTGTCCATTTTTTCCTTTTTATTTTCATATAATTTTATTTTTTCATTAATGATATTCATATTACAAAATATCTTATCGTATCGTTCATTATCTATTTATATAATGTTGATTCAATAAAATATTAGTGCTTCCATTTTTAAGAAGTTTTTTTTTATTCTATTTATTTAAATTATATTATTTGGTAACTTTATTTATGATACAATGCAAAATCACTTTCGTTAATATATGTTATATTTGTTATGATCATGGGATCTCCATCCAACATGTTGTGCTCATTTGATTATTTTTAAGCACTATGCTCAGTGGATAGGGCCCTTAAATATATATAATGTGGTACCTCTAAGGGGAGTCAATTGGATGTTCCCAACATACATAACTTTCAAGAAGGACAGTTTTTACCTTCAAAGTATGGTGGTCATATGGTAGACTACCCCTTGATGTGTCTCGTGGCAAGTTCTCCTATCCATTAGATCCTTGTCGGGTGTGACTCTGCAATCACAAGACCTCTCTCTGATGTCAATTGAGATTGCGCACTAGAGGGGGGTGAATACTGTGGGAAAAATAAAATGATAGACAATTGCAAAATAAAAATCAATCACAGAAGCAACCACCACATGAGAGAAGAATTTTTAGATAAAAATTCAACCATTGTAAAAACTACCACCTAAGTCTCTCGACTGAAGATTTTTCGTTCGACCTAGTGATGAGGTGTGACTCATCATAGTTAAAATATCCAAGTTAGGCTAGAATCTAAGTTAAACACTACCAAATTAACATGATTAATGAGTTAAGTGTAGGAATTAATGAAAATGACCTAAAGCATCAAAATGCGTTAAAAATACATAATTAGGTAATATTTGAGAGATTCTAGACTAAATATGTAAATGGATGATCCAAATGCTAATTGAACATCAAATGGGCACAAATTCACAAATTAACTATGGGATTATATTCTAATATGTTCAATTAGCATACCATAAAAAGTTCATTGCATTTGGATATCATTTGGACCTTGAAATACATGTTTTACACTTAGGTCCTTTAAAGCCTTTACATTCCTTAAGCCTAAAAGTCACAGGGCCTTATTTGCAAGCTTTCAGGGACCTATTTGTATGCATTCTAACTACTAATGGGTTCCCTGTGCAATTGTTCTACCATTCCATCCCTTTGGGCCTCGGTGCAAAAGCATCAATACACCTGATGCTTACCCCAACTATTGTTCATAGCTGAAGAACATGAAGCACAGCTATGTCCATTCTTTGATCCATTGATCCAACGGTGGATCTTGATTGCACCTGGTAGAGCTAGTGCGAGCACCTTCGCACCCTCACCCAGATCTCATACAACGGTTGTAGTTTATCTCCAAAAGTTCCTGCGCTCCTTTAAACTCATCTCATCTGTTGTTACTCTACGGCCCTAATCTTCTAATCCAGTCACTTGATCCCTCTCGCACTTTTTTAAACACCTTCACTACCCCCTATGCAAGATTACCACTCCCTCCCCCTTAAGTTAGTCCTTTCTTCCATCCCTCTAGCTCCATTTTACCCTTCATCACTAGTGGTGACAGCACGGGTTTCCTCTTTCACTTCTTCGCCATTGCTCGACGGCTGGTGGATCTGGGACACCACCTTCTTCTGTTGGAGGGTTCTCCCCTTTCGTCGCCATTGGCCAACGGTGGATGGCTCTTGGACATCTCCTTCCTCTGTTAGATTAGAATTATGGCTTTCTAGTTAGATTTACAACTTTATTAGATTAGATTTACTGCTTTCTATCTTAGATTGATTAGATTAGATTAAATTTACAATTCAATTGCACTTGATTAGGAGAGATTAGTGTTAGCACTTCACTTCTTTGATTCTGCCTCTCTGATCAATCTTGATCAGAGAGTGAATCCGCACCCATCCATTGATTCATACATGTAACGAATGTGTGCCCCAGACGTCTTTTAAGACGTCTGGGAGGTGGCTCAGACGTCGGACAAGACGTCTGGGATCTTTTCCAGACGTCTGGAAATCCGTTATTTTCGACACACGCGAGTTGCCTGCGCGCCTGAGCGCGCAGACCGCATATTCCCTCTTTTTTTTCTCTCTGCGGCTGCAGGCGGCCTGCCACCTCCTCTCTCCTCCTCGCGCGGCCTTAAAAGGGCCACGCCTCCCCTCCCGTCTCCACAGTCTCCTCCTTCTTCTCCTTCCTGTGCGCGAGAGCGAGCGGACGCGAGGGCGGCAGCGAAGGCCGCAGTGAGCGCGGAGGTGCGGCGTGCGAGGGCGGAGCTCTGCTGTGAGGGCGAGCTCGCCGGAGCGGCTTGGCCGGCTGGCGGAGGGCGCAGGGGGCGCGGAGCGACGCGGAGAGGGACCTGCTGCGGTCTGAGCAGCAGGAGCGCGAGGTGCGACGCGGGCGGCGTCGCGAGCGGAGGCCGAGCAGGGTTCTGATTTTGGAAAAATTTTCCAGAATCAGACGTCTGGGTTGATAGCCAGACGGCAAGGTCGACGTCTGTATGATCATACAGACGTCTGAAAGGTGAGTTTCCGCTTTCTTCTTCCTTCTTGTCGACTGACCGTACTGAGGGAGGGGGGTTGGCTGTGCGCAGGTTCGCTGATTCGCCATCCTTTGCGAATCAGACGTCTGGAAGTTGTACCAGACGGCGGGAGTGACCTACAGACGTCCGTATGGACCATCGGACGTCTGGGGTATAGGACAGACGTCCCCGCAGACTTCCGGACGTCTGGGAAACCACGCTGAACAGGTAATTCTCTGATCCACCGTTTAAGATGTCTGGAAGGAGTTCCAGACGTCTGATTTTGCACAGTATCGTCTGATTTTGCACAGACATCTGGAAGGAGTTCCACCGTTCGGGCTCCGTTTTCCGCGATTCGAGTTGCGTTCTTTTCAGAAGTAATTCCTCTACCCGTCTACAGTAGCTATACACTGTTTTGAGACACTCCTTGTGTTTGATCCTTGTGATAGGACCTCGTTCGGTTGCAGTCTTGAGAGTCGCGGAGGCGCGCGGGATTCCCGATCACGCCCCCATTACTCCCGTTGTACCTTGTAGAGTGGCTTTAAGTATTAATAAAAATTTGTTAAAGTATGGAACCATAACTAGAACCTAGGACATTGTATGAATCTTAGGAATGAGAAATATATGGAATGATAGTTCGTAGGTGTTGCATGAATCCTAGGGCCGGAAAACTAGATTGTATGATAGACCCTAGGATATGGCATGAATCCTAGGATGGAAAAACTAGTGGAATATATAATAATGCAGTCTTGGAAAAATGGAAAGGAATATATGAAGCTGCCTGTAAATTGAGTTCACAGCTGCCTGTTATGAATAAAGAAACATGATTGGGATCATGGTTTGTAAGAACGTGAAACTGGAAAGTAAGACATAAGATGTTCTGGAACCCTACGGGGAAGTAGGAGTAGAACTCCTGGAAAGCGAATGGAATAGAATTGGGGAAGTGAGCTGGCCCTTGAGTACGGAATACCAAGGAGAGCGACTGTCCCCCTGTTTAGTGCAGAGCTGAGCTAGCCACCCCAGGGACCCGGGGGTTAGGACTGGCCACTCTGTACCGACTTGTTGGCCCTCGTGTACGTAGTACCGAGGAGAGCTAGTAGTGTTAGGAGAGTACTAGCTACCCCACGGGCCCCGGGGTTCTGCTAGCCTCCTTCACCGACTTGTTAGGCCCATAGGGCAAACCAGGGTAGTCAGGTGAGGGTGCGCGGACTGTGGAGGGGCAAGGCCCCGGTTTGGTTACTGTGGAGGGGTTGGACCCCTGTTACTGAGAGGGCTCTGCCCTGGTTCCGTGCTGTGCTTTGGGCGCACCCGTTAACGGAAACGACTGACCGCGTGCCAGTGTGGGCTAGCTACCTGTGCTTTTATCGCGCGTGCCGTAGTCACCGTTACGTCTGTCAGTGACCTTAGGGTGGTTGACTGAGGGTAGGATCACCACGGGGGACTCTCCCGGCCAGGAGAGCACCACGTGCTACTTCTACTTTTGGAAAAGACTGCAATCAAGATCGTTCTCACGAGGACATTCGAGATCAAGTAAAGGATCTGAGAAATAAATGAAATAGTGAGAAAAATTGAAAGATGTGAATAAAGGAAGTAATAGAACATAACAGCTACTGTACACTCTACTGTTGCCTTTAGTTAGTTTGCCACTCTACTCAGCGTTTTGCTGACGTGTTACACTCGTTACCTTTTTCAGGACCAGGTGTTGAGCAGCTAGGGTCGGCGGCTGCAGAGGACGCTGGGCCGAGTAGGGTCTAGTAGAGTTACCACAACCTTTTGTACCTCTTTTGTTTCTGTTCTGGTGGGTAGTTTTTGTTTCCGCTGTACCTTCTTTACCTGCAGTTCTTGTTATATGATAAATGTTGTTTTACTGTTGTGGTGGTACCTACTGTAGTAGTTTCTTTCCTTACTGCTGTACTTTCTTACAGTTAGTTATATTCATGCTGAATGTGATTTATTTTACTGTCTTTTGGTTACTTCCTCATTGGACGACTAGGTCTTGGGATTAGTCGAGTCGGTCCGGTTCTCGTGTCTCGTAGGGACTCGGGAACCGGGTCGTTACAAGATGGTATCAGAGCAAGGTCGTCCCGAGAAGTGAATCAACTGACTGGAAAATAACCAATTCACATGTTTATAACTAGAGTAGCCACCACAACATATCTCTTGACATGAGCTCTTAGAAGTTTTGTTAGGTACCGTCTGTTTTGACGTTTCCGTTTTGTTTCGCGTCTCCTTGCAGGAGATGCCTCGTCGCGGGACTGGCGAGACTGGCCGCGGGCGCGGCCGAGGGCGAGGTCGGCGAGGTGGACGTGCTGTCGTTGACGTCTCGGTGGACCAGCCACCACTCCCTGGCATCCAGGCCCAGGACCTTGCCAGACTGATACGGGATATTGTACGAGAGGAGCTCCACCCACTGCCCCGAGCACCTCCTCCTGGGGTTGCAGAGGGGGAGTCCTCTGTGGGACCACGCGACGGATGCGACGCTGGACACGAGGGAGGGGATGGGCCCCTGCCACCCCCACCTTCCTCCGACACTTCTGTACACGAGGCACCTTCGCCTGGAGGTGCACCAGCACCTCCCCCACAGCGCCACTTCGAGCTTTTCGGACAGTTCCGGAAGCTGAAGCCCCCCTCCTTCAAGGGGGATGAGGACCCGATCGAGGCAGAGGACTGGCTTGAGCAGCTGGAGAAGATCTTCGACACCCTTCGCCCCCCGGTGGAGTGCCGCGTGGCCTTTGCCATGTACCAGCTGGAGAGTACGGCACACCGGTGGTGGAGGGCGGTCCGGGGACAGGAGAGGGACGAGCCGACGTGGGACCAGTTCGTCACCCTCTTCTACGAGCAGTACTTTCCCCAGACGTGGCAGGACCAGAGGAGGCGGGAGTTCCACACTCTCCGCCAAGGGACGATGACCGTGAGCGCGTACCGCACCCGTTTCTTGGAGTTGTCCCACTTTGCAGCGACAGCGGTAGCCACTGAGGAGGAGCGCCTTTGGAGGTTCACCGAGGGCTCCGGCCTGCGATCCGGGGGTATGTCAAACCCCTGAAGCTGCCGACGTTTTCGAGGGTGGTAGAGGCAGCTATGACTTACGAGGAGACCAACCCGTCCGCGCGAGAGACCGACGGCGGGCGGAAGAGGCCCTTTCAGCCCGACTTCTCACAGGGCCGGCGAGAACGGAGACACGTGACATCCGCAGGAGAGCCGTCACGCTGTGCAGGGCCATCAGTGGCCTTTGGGGGCCCTCGACAGGGGCCAGTCGCCAGCACCGGACCCCCGCCTAGCCGACAGGAGGGACTCACTGAGGGCGGGAGTCGGGTTCCCCTCTGCTACCAATGTGGCCAGCCGGGCCACGTCAGGAGGGACTGCCCATCTAGGGCAGGAGGTCAGCAGATACTTCCCGCGCAGAGCACGGGAGGGCGCGCAGGAGGCCGCGGTTCCCAGGCGCGAGGAGGAGGACCGCAGTCGCGAGGAGGGTACCGGCCAGCACCTACCCGTCCGACGCAGAGTGTGGCTGCTTCGTCCGCACCTAGAGCTGAGGGGCGTATCAACGCCCTAACACACAGGGACGCCAGAGCTTCAGGATCTGTGGTAGCAGGTATGGTTTCAGTTTCTGGCAGACTCGTTTACACACTTTTCGATTCCGGCGCTACGCACTCGTTTGTCGCAGCTAGTTTCGCAGTTAAGTTGGACCAGGATTATACATTGTTAGAGAATTCGTTCGTAATCAGAGGTCCAAGTGGTCAGCTGTTTGTAGCTGAGGAGGTGTACACGGGTTGCGAGGTCAGCATCGGGGGACATAGCCTGCCAGCTGACCTGATTATGATACAGATGGAGGACTTTGGAGTGATTCTGGGGATGGATTGGCTATCCGCTTACCACGCCTTGGTAGACTGTTTTGAGAGGAAGATTGTCTTCTCCATTCCGGAGTTGCCTTCTTTCGAGTTTCACGGGCAGCCAGTGGACGGAGGTTTCAGGTGCATTTCGGCACTTCGGGCGGCGAGACTTTTGAGCCAGGGGTGTGAGGGCTTCCTAGCTTGTGTGGTGGCAGAGCACAGCCCCGTGGCAGACTTCCAGAGCATCCCGGTGGTCAGAGAGTACCCCGACATGTTTCCAGACGAGTTACCAGGACTACCGCCCGAGTGTGAGATCGAGTTTGAGATCTCACTAGTACCAGGGACCATCCCCATCTCCACCGCGCCATACAGAATGGCACCGCTTGAGCTGCGAGAGCTCAAGTCCCAGTTGCAGGACCTTTTGGAGAAAGGTTTCGTGAGGCCCAGTGCGTCTCCCTGGGGAGCCCCGGTACTGTTTGTGAAGAAGAAGGATGGGACCCTACGCCTTTGTGTGGACTACCGACAGCTGAATAGGGTCACCATCAAGAATAGATATCCGCTGTCGAGGATTGACGATTTGTTTGACCAGTTGCGGGGTGCCACGGTGTTTTCCAAGATCGACTTGAGGTCTAGATACCACCAGTTGAGGATCAGGGAGACCAACGTCTCCAAGACAGCGTTCCGCACCCGGTACGGACACTACGAGTTTTTGGTCATGCCGTTTGGGCTGACCAATGCCCCCGCTGCTTTCATGGACCTGATGAACCGGGTGTTTAGACCGTACTTGGACCAGTTTGTGGTGGTTTTCATAGATGATGTACTCATCTATTCTAGAGATCGGACGCAGCACGGACAGCACTTGCGGATGGTTCTGGACACTCTGAGACGACGCAGGCTGTACGCCAAATACAGCAAGTGCGAGTTCTGGTTGAGGGAGGTGACCTTTTTGGGTCATGTGATCTCTGGAGACGGCCTGGCGGTGGACCCCGCCAAGGTCGAGGCAGTGCTCAGGTGGGAGAGACCACATTCAGTCACTGAGATTCGCAGTTTCCTGGGACTGGCAGGTTACTACAGACGGTTCATCAGAGGATTTTCACAGATTGCGCGTCCTATGACACAGTTGGCCCGGAAGGATGTGCCTTTCGCTTGGACAGACGCCTGTGAGACGTGTTTTCTGGAGCTGAAGGAGAGGTTGACCTCGGCTCCCGTGCTCACCATCCCTGACAGTAGTGGCGGGTTCGTTGTGTACACGGACGCTTCCTTGCAGGGGTTAGGAGGTGTGCTCATGCAGAGGGGTCACGTGGTCGCTTACGCTTCGCGGCAACTGAAGCCCCATGAGTATACCTACCCTACCCACGATCTAGAGTTGGCAGCTGTTGTCTTCGCGCTGAAGACATGGAGGCACTACTTGTACGGTGAGACCTTGGAGATTTTTATAGATCACAAGAGCCTCAGATATCTTTTTGACCAGAAGGAGCTCAACATGAGACAGAGACGTTGGTTGGAGCTCCTGAAGGACTACGACTGCAGCATCTCCTACCACCCGGGAAAGGCCAATGTGGTGGCTGACGCCTTGAGCCGTAAGGCGCCCGCACGCTTGGCCAGTCTACAGTTACAGAGTTGGAGCCTTTTGGAGGAGGTGGGCAGTTGGCGACCTCTAGAGTTACGAGGGTACTGTGGGGCAGTGACGGTGACACGGCAGACCAGGCCAGAGTTGATAGACCGCATCATCACGGGACAGATGGCCGATCCGTACTTGCAGTCTTTGCGCGACAGAGTACTATCAGGGGACCCAGGGGACTTCTCTTTCACGGACCAGGTGTTACGCTTGAGGGGACGGTTGTGCGTCCCCAGAGATGAGGAGCTGTTGAGAGAGCTCCTGACTGAAGCACATGGTTCCAGATTCACCATACATCCCGGAAACACGAAAGTGTACCATGACTTGAGACGCGAGTTCTGGTGGAGAGGGATGAAGCGGGATGTGGGTGAGTTCGTGTAGCAGTGCTTAGTGTGCCAGCAGGTGAAAGCCGAGCATCAGAGGCCTGCAGGGCCGCTTCAGCCGCTTCCAGTGCCAGAGTGGAAGTGGGAGAGCATCACCATGGACTTGGTGGTGGGTTTACCTGTTACCCAGTGAGGACACGACGCAGTCTGGGTAATAGTGGATAGATTGACGAAGACGGCATGATTCTTGCCGATCCGAGTCACTTTGGGACCAGCACAGTTGGCAGAGAGGTATATCCGTGATGTGGTGCGACTACGCGGAGTTCCGCGGGAGATCGTATCCGACCGGGATACCCGCTTTACGTCCCAGTTTTGGGCTGAGTTTCAGCAGGCTTTGGGGACGAGGTTGAGGTTTAGCACGGCTTACCACCCCCAGACGGACGGACAGTTGGAACGCACGATACAGACACTTGAGGACCTTTTGCGTGCCTGTGTACTAGACTGGAGGGGCTCTTGGGAGGAGCACCTGCCCCTGGCGGAGTTTGCATACAACAACAGTTATCACTCGAGCATCGGCATGGCTCCCTACGAGGCTCTGTACGGACGGAAATGCACGGCACCCTTGAGTTGGGTTGAGGTGGGGACCAAGTGGGAGGTTGGCCCCAGGTTGATCCGGCAGAGTCAGGAGGTAGTTGAGCAGATCCACAGATGACTCCGCACTGTCAGGAGCAGACAGAAGAGCTACGCAGATCGCAGACGCAGAGAGGTGCAGTTCGAGGTTGGGGACCACATCTTCCATCGTGTTTCGCCCATGATGGGCTTACAGCGGTTTGGGGTGAGAGGGAAGCTCGCGCCGAGGTTCGTGGGGCCCTTTGAGGTCCTGGAGCGGGTTGGACCCGTTGCTTACAGACTTGCCCTTCCCCCGCAGCTTTCTGGTGTGCACGACGTGTTCCACGTGTCCAACCTCAGGAAGTACGTAGCCGATCCCAGCCACGTACTGAGTCATGAGAGCGTCGAGGTGAGCGACGACCTGACCTACCCCGAGCGGCCAGTGCAGATCCTAGACCGAGCCGTCCGCAGGTTGAGACGAAAGCAAGTACCCCTGGTAAAGGTTTTGTGGAGGAGCCAGCGGTACGAGGAGGCTACCTGGGAGCCTGAGGCGGCAATGCGGGAGCGGTACCCGGAGCTTTTCGCGGGTACGTCTTTTCGGACCGGCTTCGGTCCTCTTTGAGTTTGTTATGGTTATTTGGACATCTTTTTCCCGCACCCTAGTTGGCGCAAGTTTCGGGGACGAAACTTCCTTTGAGTTTGTTATATTGTAACGAATGTGTGCCCCAGACGTCTTTTAAGACGTCTGGGAGGTGGCTCAGACGTCGGACAAGACGTCTAGGATCACAACCAGACATCTGATAAGACGTCTGGGATCTTTTCCAGACGTCTGGAAATCTGTTATTTTCGACACACGCGAGTCGCCTGCGCGCCTGAGCGCGCAGACCGCATATTCCCTCTTTTTTTTCTCTCTGTGGCTGCAGGCGGCCTGCCACCTCCTCTCTCCTCCTCGCGCGGCCTTAAAAGGGCCACGCCTCCCCTCCCGTCTCCACAGTCTCCTCCTTCTTCTCCTTCCTGTGCGCGAGAGCGAGCGGACGCGAGGGCGGCAGCGACGGCCGCAGTGAGCGCGGAGGTACGGCGTGCGAGGGCGGAGCTCTGCTGTGAGGGCGAGCTCGCCGGAGCGGCTTGGCCGGCTGGCGGAGGGCGCAGGGGGCGCGGAGCGACGCGGAGAGGGACCTGCTGCGGTCTGAGCAGCAGGAGCGCGAGGTGCGACGCGGGCGGCGTCGCGAGCAGAGGCCGAGTAGGGTTCTGATTCTGGAAAAATTTTCAGAATCAGACGTCTGGGTTGATAGCCAGACGGCAAGGTCGACGTCTGTATGATCATACAGACGTCTGAAAGGTGAGTTTCCGCTTTCTTCTTCCTTCTTGTCGACTGACCGTACTGAGGGAGGGGGGTTGGCTGTGCGTAGGTTCGCTGATTCGCCATCCTTTGCGAATCAGACGTCTGGAAGTTGTACCAGATGGCGGGAGTGACCTACAGACGTCCGTATGGACCATCGGACGTCTGGGGAATAGGACAGACGTCCCCGTAGACTTCCGGACGTCTGGGAAACCACGCTGAACAGGTAATTCTCTGATCCACCGTTTAAGACGTCTGGAAGGAGTTCCAGACGTCTGATTTTGCACAGTATCGTCTTTTTCGACCCGTTTAGGGCCCGTTCGGGCTCCGTTTTCCGCGATTCGAGTTACGTTCTTTTCAGAAGTAATTCCTCTACCCGTCTACAGTAGCTATACACTATTTTGAGACACTCCTTGTGTTTGATCCTTGTGATAGGACCTCGTTCGGTTGCAGTCTTGAGAGTCACGGAGGCGCGCGGGATTCCCGATCATGCCCCCATTACTCCCGTTGTACCTGGTAGAGTGGCTTTAAGTATTAATAAAAATTTTTTCAAGTATGGAACCATAACTAGAACCTAGGACATTGCATGAATCCTAGGAATGAGAAATATATGGAATGATAGTTCCTAGGTGTTGCATGAATCCTAGGGCCGGAAAACTAGATTGTATGATAGACCCTAGGATATGGCATGAATCCTAGGATGGAAAAACTAGTGGAATATATAATAATGCAGTCTTGGAAAAATGGAAAGGAATATATGAAGCTGCCTGTAAATTGAGTTCACAGCTGCCTGTTATGAATAAAGAAACATGATTGGGATCATGGTTTGTAAGAACGTGAAACTGGAAAGTAAGACATAAGATGTTTTGGAACCCTACGGGGAAGTAGGAGTAGAACTCCTGGAAAGCAAATGGAATAGAATTGGGGAAGTGAGCTGGCCCTTGAGTACGAAATACCAAGGAGAGCGACTGTCCCCCTGTTTAGTGCAGAGCTGAGCTAGCCACCCCAGGGACCCGGGGGTTAGGACTGGCCACTCTGTACCGACTTGTTGGCCCTCGTGTACGTAGTACCGAGGAGAGCTAGTAGTGTTAGGAGAGTACTAGCTACCCCACGGGCCCCGGGGTTCTGCTAGCCTCCTTCACCGACTTGTTAGGCCCACTAGGGCAAACCAGGGTAGTCAGGTGAGGGTGCGCGGACTGTGGAGGGGCAAGGCCCCGGTTTGGTTACTGTGGAGGGGTTGGACCCCTGTTACTGAGAGGGCTCTGCCCTGGTTCCGTGCTGTGCTTTGGGCGCACCCGTTAACGGAAACGACTGACCGCGTGCCAGTGCGGGCTAGCTACCTGTGCTTTTATCGCGCGTGCCGTAGTCACCGTTACGTCTGTCAGTGACCTTGGGGTGGTTGACTGAGGGTAGGATCACCACGGGGGACTCTCCCGGCCAGGAGAGCACCACGTGCTACTTCTACTTTTGGAAAAGACTGCAATCAAGATCGTTCTCACGAGGACATTCGAGATCAAGTAAAGGATCTGAGAAATAAATGAAATAGTGAGAAAAATTGAAAGATGTGAATAAAGGAAGTAATAGAACATAACAGCTACTGTACACTCTACTGTTGCCTTTAGTTAGTTTGCCACTCTACTCAGCATTTTGCTGACGTGTTACACTCGTTACCTTTTTCAGGACCAGGTGTTGAGCAGCCAGGGTCGGCGGCTGCAGAGGACGCTGGGCCGAGTAGGGTCTAGTAGAGTTACCACAACCTTTTGTACCTCTTTTGTTTCTGTTCTAGTGGGTAGTTTTTGTTTCCGCTGTACCTTCTTTACCTGCAGTTGTTATATGATAAATGTTGTTTTACTGTTGTGTTGGTACCTACTGTAGTAGTTTCTTTCCTTACTGCTGTACTTTCTTACTGTTAGTTATATTCATGCTGAATGTGATTTATTTTACTGTCTTTTGGTTACTTCCTCGTTGGACGACTAGGTCTTGGGATTAGTCGAGTTGGTCCGGTTCTTGTGTCTCGTAGGGACTCGGGAACCGGGTCGTTACAATACAGCTCCCTCATCACCTTACGATCACTTCCTATTGATTCCTCATTATTTTTAATTGCAATTCACATCCATTCATTAGAGTCACTTAAGAATTGATGCTTTCTAGCTTACAGGTCTTAAGTGCACTCAAATCCACTTGGGGGCTATTCCATTCACTTCATATGATCATAATGGCCCTTCCCTATATTTAAATAGAACAAATTCACTCGATTCATTTGGTTTTGATTTTTATGCTTGATTGACAGATCTGCGATTTAATCTGGTTTAAATTGGTTTTAATTGAGTGAATTGGGTTTTTACATGTCTAATTAGATTGAATGCAAAGGGTTTGAGTTGTTTTAATTAGATTTCTATTGTGATTTGAGCTCATGCCCAATTTTAGCTTGTGTTACTAGGTAGCTTAGGCCAATGAGAATCAGATGCACTGATTTGAGGCTTTTGTAATGACCTGATGGTTTTTAAGGCACCTCCTAGGATCCTTGAGCACTAAGCAATGGTGTGCAAGAATCCTAGTTGATCATATCAGAGCCACATTAAGCGTTTAGGTAGGTGACAATGGTGTTCTAATGAATCTTGTTTTAATCTGCTACTTGGGGTTTAAAAGAGGTTGAATGTGTTTTGGTAAAGATTTGAAAGCAATTCTTGAGTGGATTTAATACCTAATTTGATTCTTCTCTCCTAGCTATCAATGGCGAAGGAAGAAGATTGATTAGGGCTTTCTGAGTTTCAACGAGTTTTGATATGATATTTGTGGAGCGAATTTCAATCAGGTTTTAGAAATACATCGTAGTATAGCAACGGAAAATGAGTCAACACTTAAAATTTGTAAAGCTAAAAAAAGCATGAGTTTCCAGGGTCGTTCATAGGGAGCAAGACAATTGCAATTCAATCACCAATCCAATATTCAAAATAGAACTCAATATATGTGAAACATATGCTCAATGTATATCAGAGGTAATGAACAAAAGTATAGAGAGAAATGGCAAAAAAAATAATAGCGATTGGAACCATCAATTAAACACTTAGGATAATTCTCTCAATTCAAGCTCAATATCTTTTCAACACTTAACCAATCAGTACTCAAGCAGAGCATCAACACTTAGACAAATCTCGTTCAAATAAGACTCTTTAGCTCTTCTTCAAGTTAAACGTCTACGTATGCCCACAGATGCCTTAAGTTATGGTGGTAACACCATCATTAGCAATAACTAACTTGAATTAGTTGAAATCAAGTGACAAATGCCCTTAAATAATTTCCTGAGGATAGTAATTCCACTTAAATCCATTTTGAGGAGAGAGCATTAAATTAGGGTTAATTATGCAATTTAAACGTCACATCATGAATGCAGAATAACCGCAGGGTCACCCAGGGGTTAATTGAAGGTCTATTAAGCATTAAAGTCTAAAGAGTGGGTCCACACAGACAAAAATGGGGTTTCACGTATTTCGAGAATCGCAACAGCACATAAAAACCTAATTTCAGACCCACTTAAGTTGAAGAGGTTTTGGGCAGGATAAAAATCATATAAACCTCCTAAAATTCATATAAAAATATTCTAAGAGGTTTGGTACCCTTGATTTGACCATCTGAACCCATTTTGACCTAGAACCGAGTTTTAGACGGGATTTTTCCCTTATTTGGGCTTCTGTGCAAATTGTGCAGTCAAACCTGATCAAAACTCAAATCCAAGCTCACCATAAAATACATTGGGTCCGAATTAGGTTAGTGCCAAAATTTGGGCTCAATCAGAGTCCATCTTGACCTAGTTTGCATTTCAGTTCCTGAAATCTTTACTTCTCACCATAAATTCCTAACATTCGATTTTATTGCAAATGGGTCCCCAACTTCTTCATCTTCACAGACAGGTTCCTGCTGCCATTATTAGGTCAACTGACCTAAACACTGACTTTGACCAAGAAGAAACCTCATCAAATCACCTCCAAATCTCACCAAATTTGGTAGGATTGAAGTTTACACATTGAAGATTCATGTGAACGCAATTTTGAACTTTGATTTAAGACTGAAAGCTCATGCGAACCCACGGAATTCGTGGGATTCTTTGCTTCTAAATCAAGTTTCAACCAAGCCTCCTTTCCCAATTTGGGCTCAGATTCAAGCCCTATTTAAGCTTAAGGAACTCCCAGCATCCTCCTTAGCTCGGTTAACAGCCAAAAAGACCTCTTCTCCTCCTTCCCCAGCCTACTCTGCCGTAGCTCCAGGGACTTTCTCCCCCGTCCTCCTACAGCCTCCCAACGACCAAATTGGGAACACCTTCGCCTTCCTCTCCTTCTTCCGTCTCTAGCCAGCCAAAGCGGAGGCCACCTCCCCTCTCCTTGTCGCCGTCCTGACCTCCGAAGTCTTCACCTTCTTCGGTGCTGGCCAATCACAGCCTACACTAAATCTCCTCTCTTTCATCCACTAATTAGGTTTCTTCACACTCTCTCTCTCCCTATTTTAGATTAGAACCCTTCATGTATCAACTACATTGTCGATTCACCGCCTCCCTTTCCATATTCTCTGCCTTCGACGAAGGTCTGGCAAGCTCATCTGGCCACGCCTCACCATGAATCTCCACGGGACCACCACCATAAGATTCCCCTCGTCAAGTAGGTCAAAAGCCTTCAACTAATTGAGAGCTTTAACCCACTTTCCATCCGACCGGACTCACCCACTCTCAGCCACCTACGCCGTCACTGTCTGACCACCTCACACCCTCTCACACCAAATCGACACCACCGTTACACTCGCCGACCTCTGGTGTAACTACTCGATTCCCGAGTCCCTACGAGACACGAGAACCGGACCGACTCGACTAAACCCAAGACCTAGTCATCCAACGAGGAAGTAACCAAAAGAGCAGTAAAATAAACCACATTCAACATGAATATAACTAACAGTAAGAAAATACAGCAGTAAGGAAAGAAACTACTACAGTATGTACCACCACAACAATAGAACAACATTCATAACATAATATGAACTGCAGGTAAAGAAAAGTACAGCGGAAACAAGAACTACTCACTACAGTGGAACCAAAAAGAGGTACAAGAGAACAGTGGTAACTCTACTGGACCCTACTCGGCCCAGCGTCCTCTGCAGCCGCTGACCCTGGCTGCTCAACACCTGGTCCTGAAAGGTAACGAGTGTAACACGTCAGAAAAACGCTGAGTAGAGTGGCAGCTAAACTAAAGAAACAGTAAAGTGTACAGTAGCTGTTTTAATTTTCTTTCTTCCTTTATTTACATCTTTCTATTATTTCACAAATTATCTATTTCTCAGATCCTTCACTTGATCTCGAATGTTCCTCGTGGGAACGATCTTGATTGCAGCCTTTTCCAAACAGTAGAAGTAGCACGTGGTGCTCTCCTGGCCGGGAGAGTCCCCCATGGTGATCGTACTCTCAGTCAACCACCCCAAGGTCACTGACAGACGTAACGGTGACTACGGTACACGCGATAAACGCACGGGTAGCTAACCCGCACTGGCACGCGGTCAGTCGTTTCCGTTAACGGGTGCGTCCAAAGCACAGCACGGAACCAGTACAGGGCAGAGCCCTCTCAGTAACAGGGGTCCAACCCCTCCACAGTAACCAAATAGGGGCCTTGCCCCTCCACAGTCCGCGCACCCTCGCCTGACTACCCTGGTTTGCCCCAGTGGGCCTAACAAGTTAGTGTAGGAGGCTAGCAGAAACCCGGGGCCTGTGGGGTAGCTAGTACCTCTCTACACTAGTAGCTCTCCTCGGTACTACGTACACGAGGGCCAGCAAGTCGGTACAGAGTGGCCAGTCCTAACCCCGGGTCCCTGGGGCGGCTAGCTCCGCTCTGCACTAAACAGGGGGACAGTCGCTCTCCTTGGTACTCTGTACTCAAGGGCCAGCTCACTTCCCCAATTCTATTCCATTCACTTTCCAGGAGTTCTACTCCTAATTCCCCGTAGGGTTCCAGCTCTTTTAACTCAGAACATCCAGGTTTCACTTTCCAGTTTCACGTTCTTACAATCCATATTCTCAATCACGTTTATTTATTCATAACAGGCAGCTGTTAATTTAATTCACAGGCAGCTATTATTCCCTTTCCACATTTTCCAAGACTGCAGTATTTATACATTCCACTAGTTTTCCCGTCCTAGGATTCATGCCATATCCTAGGATCTATCATACAATCTAGTTTTCCAGCCCTAGGATTCATGCAACACCCTAGGATCTACCATTCAATCTATTTCTCATTCCTAGGATTCATGCAATGTCCTAGGTTCTATTTATGGTTTCATAATTTAACAGATTATACTTAAAGCCACTCTACCGGTTACAACAGGCGAACTGGGGGTGTGGTCGGGAATCCCGCGTGCCTCCGCAACCCCCGGGACTGCAACGGAACGGGATCCTATCACAAGAATCAAACACAAGGAGTGTCTCAAAACAGTGTATAGCTACTGTAGACGGGTAGAGGATTTAATTCCGAAAAGGATGGAACTTGAAACGCGGAAAACGAAACCCGAACGGGCCCTAAACGGGTCGAAAACGACGAAACAGTGCAAAATCAGACGTCTGGAACTTCTTCCAGACGTCTTAAAAAGTGGATCAGGAATTACCTTGCTCTGCGTGGGCTCTCAGACGTCTAGAAGCCTGCGGGGGCGTCTGGCCTAGTTCCCAGACGTCCGATGGTCACCCCGGACGTCTGGATGTCGTTCCCGTCGTCTGGTACTACAGCCAGACGTCTGATTCGCGTTGGATGGCGAATCACCGAACCTGCGCGTACCCATCTCTCTCTCTCTCAGTACGATCAGTCGAAAGGAAGGAAGACGGAAAGACTCACCTTTCAGACGTCTGTACAGTCTTCCAGACGTCTCCCCCGCCGTCTGGCTATAAGCCCAGACGTCTGATTCTGGAAAAGTTTCCAGAACCAGGGCACGACTCGCCCTCCGCTCGCGACGCCCGGCCGTGTCGCGAGTGCTCCGCCTGCTGCTCGAGCTGCAGCAGGCCTCCCGCGCCACTCCGAGCCCGCTGCGCCCCCGCCGGCCAGCTCCCGCTGCCCCGGCAGGCTCGAGCCCTCACGGCCGACGCCTCCTCCCCCGTGCAGCACCTCCTCCCGCACCCGCCGCGGCTGTCGCCACCGCCGCTCACCCTCGCGCTCGCTCTCGCGCACTGGCTGGAAGTAGAAGAGGAAGGAGACGGAGGTGACGGGAGTGAGGGAGAGGGCGTGGCCTTTTAAGGCCGCACGAGGAGGAGAGAGAGAGCGCGATAGAGGGCGTAGGAGGGAGAGGGAAAAAGAGAGAGAGGGAATTTCCGCAGGTCTGCGCGCTCAGGCGCGCAGACGAAACAATCGTGCCAAAATAACCGATTTCCAGACGTCTGTAAATGATCCCAGACGTCTGGTCCGACGTCTGGAGGTGATTCCAGACGTCATGGCAAAATAACCGATTTCCAGACGTCTGGAAATGATCCCAGACGTCTTGTCCGACGTATGGAGATGATTCCAAACGTCTGGTCCGACGTCTGGGCCACCTCCTAGACGTCTTAAAAGACATCTGGAGCGCGCGTTCATAACATCTGGTGACTCTCTTGAATGATCTAATTAGGGCTTAGGGCCCGTGTTGCTTGTTACAGTTGTTCATCGCCATCGCCGACAGCTCTACCTTCGTCCGCTGCCCACGATCGACCATAGATCTCAGGACCACCTCTAGTAGGTGCGGGTTCATTCCATAGATCTAGCGGCAGTAGCAATTTGCAAACAAACCATGGCAGTAATGCAAATGCAAGTCTCAATCCTCCATGACTCCAGCTGCAGTTGAATGAAGAAGAGATAGGCACCTTAGTGCCACATTGTTTGTGACAAAATCTCTTCAGCGTATATAAGGAAATCATGCATAGGCCTTAACTTAATGCTTCTACACTGAGGTGTGAGGTCCCTCTCACCTCAGCCTTTTCACTTCTCACCCGTGCCCACGTGCACACGGGACTGAACTCTACTCGAATCTGATTACCCGCTAAAAACCCGATTACTCGATTCTGTGAGAAGAGAAGGAAGAGAATATGAGGGAAAGGTGTAATGACCCGGTTCCCGAGTCCCTACGAGACACGAGAACCGGACCGACTCGACTAATCCCAAGACCCAGTCGTCCAACGAGGAAGTAACCAAAAGACAGTAAAATAAACCACATTCAGCATGAATATAACTAACAGTAAGAAAGTACAGCAGTAAGGAAAGAAACTACTACAGTAGGTACCACCACAACAGTAAAACAACATTTATCATATAACAAAAACTGCAGGTAAAGGAGGTACAGCGGAAACAAAAACTACTCACTAGAACAGAAACAAAAGGGGTACAAAGCTGTGGTAACTCTACTGGACCCTACTCGGCCCAGCGTCCTCTGCAGCCACCGACCCTGGCTGCTCAACACCTGGTCCTGAAAAAGGTAACGAGTGTAACACGTCAGCAAAACGCTGAGTAGAGTGGCAAACTAACTAAAGGCAACAGTAGAGTGTACAGTAGCTGTTATGTTCTATTACTTCCTTTATTCACATCTTTCAATTTTTCTTACTATTTCATTTATTTCTCAGATCCTTTACTTGATCTCGAATGTCCTCGTGGGAACGATCCTGATTGCAGTCTTTTCCAAAAGTAGAAGTAGCACGTGGTGCTCTCCTGGCCGGGAGAGTCCCCCGTGGTGATCCTACCCTCAGTCAACCACCCCAAGGTCACTGACAGACGTAACGGTGACTACGGCACGTGCGATAAACGCATAGGTAGCTAGCCCGCACTGGCACGCGGTCAGTCGTTTCCGTTAACGGGTGCGCCCAAAGCACAGCATGGAACCAGGGCAGAGCCCTCTCAGTAACAGGGGTCCAACCCCTCCACAGTAACCAAACCGGGGCCTTGCCCCTCCACAGTCTGCGCACCCTCTCCTGACTACCCTGGTTTGCCCTAATGGGCCTAACAAGTCGGTGAAGGAGGCTAGCAGAACCCCGGGGCCCGTGGGGTAGCTAGTACTCTCCTAACACTACTAGCTCTCCTCGGTACTATGTACACGAGGGCCAACAAGTCGGTACAGAGCGGCCAATCCTAACCCCGGGTCCCTGGGGCGGCTGGCCCCACTCTGCACTAAACAGGTACAGGTACTTCCCTTGGTACTGCGTACCCAAGAGACGGTACAAACTACATCTCAGTTCCATTCCTTTTTCTTTCCAGGAGTTCCACTCCTAATTCCCGTAGGGTTCCAGCTCTTTATCTCAGAACATCATATGTTTCACTTTCCAGATTCACATTCTCAAAATCCATGATCTCAAACATGTTTCTTTATTCATAACAGGCAGCTGTTAATTAAATTTATAGGCAGCTTTATATATTCCTTTCCAATTTTCCAAGACTGCAGTAATATACATTCCACTAGTTTTTCCACCCTAGGATTCATGCCATATCCTAGGATCTATCATACAATCTAGTTTTCCGGCCCTAGGATTCATGCAACACCTAGGAGCTATCATTCCATATATTTCTCATTCCTAGGATTCATGCAATGCCCTAGGTTCTAGTTATGGTTCCATACTTTAACAGATTTTATTAATACTTAAAGCCACTCTACCAGGTACAACGGGAGTAGTGGGGGCGTGATCGGGAATCCCGCGTGCCTCCGCGACTCTCAAGACTGCAACCGAACGAGGTCCTATCACAAGGATCAAACACAAGGAGTGTCTCAGAACAGTGTATAGCTACTGTAGGCGGGTAGAGGAATTAATTCTGAAATGAACGCAACTCGAATCACGGAAAACGGAGCCCAAACGGGCCCTAAACGGGTCGAGAAAGACAATACTGTGTAAAATCAGACGTCTGGAACTCCTTCCAGACGTCTTAAACGGTGGATCAGAGAATTACCTGTTCAGCTTGGTTCCCCGGACGTCCAGAAGTCTGCGGGGACGTCTATCCTATACCCCAGACGTCCGATGGTCCACACGGACGTCTGTAGATCACTCCCGCCGTCTGGTACAACTTCCAGACGTCTGATTCGCAAAGGATGGCGAATCAGCGAACCTGCGCACAGCCAACCCCCCTCCCTCAGTACGGTCAGTCGACAAGAAGGAAGAAGAAAGCGGAGACTCACCTTTCAGACGTCTGTATGATCTTACAGACGTCGACCTTGTCGTATGGCCATCAACCCAGACGTCTGATTCTGGAAATTTTTCCAGAATCAGAACCCTGCTCGGCCTCCGCTCGCGACGCCGCCCGCGTCGCACCTCGCGCGTCTGCTGCTCAGCCCGCAGCAGGTCCCTCTCTGCGTCGCTCCGCGCCCCCTGCGCCCTCCGCCGGCCGGCCAAGCCGCTCCGGCGAGCTCGCCCTCACCGCAGAGCCCCGCCCTCGCACGCCGCACCTCCTCCGCGCTCACTGCGGCTGCCGCTGCCGCTGCGCCCTCGCGTTCGCTCGCTCTCGCGCACAGGCAGGAGAAGAAGGAAGAAGACGGTGGAGACGGGAGGGGAGGCGCGCCCTTTTAAGGCCGCGCGAGGAGGAGAGAGAAGGTGGTCGCAGCTGCCTGCAGCCGCAGAGAAAAGAGGGAAGAATCGCAGGTCTGCGCGCACAGGCGCGCAGATGAATCTCCCGTGCGAACATAACTGTTCTCCAGACGTCTGTAAACTATCCCGGACGTCTGGATGTGATCCCAGATGTCTTGTCCGACGTCTGGGCCACCTCCCAGACGTCTTAAAAGGCGTCTGGGGCACGCGCTCGTTACAAAAGGGGAGGGTTTTGCATTGGGATTTATGTCCTGTGCCTGGAGATGCGTGCCTATATGCTCAACACTTAGCATCTCTGAGGTTTGCTTTGTGCTTGGCACCCGTGTGCTTGTTCTGAGGTTTGGACGGTTAAGTCGTCTGCCCATTGTGGCTAATGTCTGATTTGATGCTGTGGATATATTTGGCTGTGCTGATGTAGAATTGAGACATAAGTGGTTCAAGACCACTGTAGCAAAATTAATTTGATTAGTTGATATGCTTGGGATATATGCTTAATTAGAGGATCTACTTGGTGATCTAAATCACCATTGTTTTGAGCTTCTATTTTTTATCCTATTATTTCTTAAGATACAATTTGGGTTGATATTGAATATATTTTTGATTATTAATTCTTATTGCATATCTTTATTATTGTGCTCATTGATTCATATTGTGATTAGTGTGTGAATTTCATATTTGCTTCCTGCGAATGACTTTGGACTCAATTTCTTATTTTCGGGCACTCTTATAAATTTTTTTTTTTTGAAACAGAAAAGAGAGCTATCGTCCTGCGATAGCAGTCCAGAGTACTATATTATGTGCAAAGAAGGGAGATTACAAAAAGGATCCCCAAGACTGTATGAGGGACCAACACTCTCTTACAATATTCTCACAACATACCGGCCTCTCCTGAAAAAGTCTCTCATTCCTTGCCTTCCATACACACCAAATAGAAGCAGCCATGTGGACATGTGGTTTCCCTCTCACCTCAAACCCATGCCACATAGAATCCCACTTTGGTAAAGGCTCCTGACAAATTTTTCTCCAGATGACATCAGTGATAAGGCAAGAAGAGAAGAGGTGATTTACATTATCAGTGCTCATCTCACATAAAAAACACACATGATGATCAGTACCCAATCTTCTGTGGCATAGATCACTTGTGATTAACCCATCCCTCCTGCACAGCCAAAGTAAGATTTGTACCTTGAGAGGAATTTTTAACAACCATATCTTCTTATCAATGGAATCATGTCTCCATCCCTCTTCAAAATTTAGCATTCTGTTATACCCAGATTTAACACTATAGATCCCATCCCACAGATATCTGTCCTCCGTTCCAGGCCTAGGTCTGAAATTTTCAAGGTCTAATAAAAGCCTTCTCTTCTCATCCCATAACCGGGTAGTTCTTCTGCTGCTGCTGGATTCCACATCATCCAGAATCCAACTGCTGCTGCTGCAAGACCAGATCTTGCTGACCGTAGCATTCTTGTCAGCTGTTGCATCAAAAGCTCTCGGATAGAGATCCCTCAAGACCCCCAATTTAGACCATTCCTCCTTCCAGAATCTGAAAGACCTGCCATCTCCAAGTGATGGTTGCAGCAGATGGAAGTGATCAACCAAAGCCTTAGTTACCGATTTCCAGAAAGGTGATGGACAGTTTGGCTGAAGTCTGGAAAATCTACTGTTGGAAGCTCCATATTATCTCTGATCAGATCAGACCACGGTTTCAGATCACCTTGCAGCAGCTTAACAGCCCATTTGAGTAGCAAGGCATCATTAAAGTGTTGTAGGGACTTGATCCCAAGACCACCCAGCTCCTTAGGATAGCAGATTTGATCCCATTTGAGAGGCTGCAAGAAGCTGCCCTTGTGTCTAGCTCCCTTCCAAAAAAATCTCTTCCTCATCACATCCAATCTTTTCCAAACGGATCTTGGTGCTTTGAAAATGGAGAAGTAGAAAACAGGGATGGAGGTGATCACCGAATTGAGCAAGATAAGCCTTCCACCTCTGGATAAGAATCTGCTGTGCCAACCATCAAGTTTCATAGAGATCTTGTCAAAAAGGCAATTCCAATCAGCTCTCTTCAACCTGGAAAACCTCAAAGGCAGCCCAAGATATCTAATAGGAAGACTGATGTGGGGAGTCATCAGGATGGTTGCTAAGGCCTCTTGCTCCACCTCAGATAAACCAAAGTAGACCAAACCAGACTTGTCCCTATTTAACCTTATTCCAGAAAGCTCACCAAAGATATCAACCAAGTGATGCAAAGCCAACGCTCCATCCATGGATCCTTCAACAAAAAAGACAGTATCATCTGTGTATTGAAGAATGGGAGCCAGACTGTTCCTGCAAGAGAGTGAATATCCTCTAACAAGACCCACTTCAGAAAGCTTACAAATAAACCAGGCTAAACTGTCAACTGCCAAATTAAATATCAATGGGGCCAGGGGGCATCCTTGCCTGATGCCACATTGAGGCTGGATCCATGCACCACAGTGTTTCCCATTTATTAGAGGGGTAAAGGAGGCTGTGGTAATACATCTCTTAACCCAAGCTATCCAAGTAGGGGGAAAGCCCCTTCTTTTAAGCACATCCCATAAATAAGGCCAGCTGATTGAGTCATAAGCCTTAAGAAAATCAACCTTCCACATGAAGGCCTTGCATCTCCTCTTATGCCAGCCACAAACCATCTCTTGGGCCAATATAAAAGATTCTTGTAGGGATCTACCCGGGAGGAAAGAAGACTGAGCAGGATGGATCAAATCTTGTAGTATAGGCCTTAATCTATTAGCCAGGACCTTTCCAATCACCAGATATAAGGAGTTAGAAAGAGAAATGGGTCTAAATTCCTGGAAAGATTCAGCACCTGGAGTTTTAGGCAAAAGAAACAGATAAGATCTATTAATTCTTTCAAAGCCAAAATTGCCACTTTGGAATTCTCTAATTACCCCCATAACCTCTGAGCCCACAATGTCCCATAGTTCTTTGTAGAAGAAAACTTGGATTCCATCAAGACCAGGTGATCCTTCACAATTAAGATCATTAATAGCCTTCAATACTTCAGCCTCAGAAATAGATTCAATCAGGCTGGCCCCTTGATACTCATTAATCCTGGGCAAATCATTTGCTGTCATTCTCCAGTTGCCCCTACCTACAGCTCTTGAAGATTCCTTGAAGTATTTGACGGCCTCACTTCTGATATCAGATAAGGAGGTAATTCTCTGCCCCTCTACAGCCATTGATGAGATCAGATTTGTTCTCCTCCTAGAGCTAGCAGCCAAATGAAAAAATTTGGTGTTTGCATCCCCCTCACTTAGCCATAGCTATCTAGATCGCTCCCTCCAATCCATCTCCAATTTCAGGTCTTCTTCAATTACCACCCCCTGCCATCTTTTTCTGTCAGCAAGATCAAGTTCAGATAGATGGTCCACAGCTTCCTTGGTATCCAGTTCCTGAATTTTCAGCAAGGCCTCACGACGCTTCTGATGTCTAAGAACTGAGAAAATATCTCCATACTCCTTCAGCATGCCTTTCAGAGCCTTAAGCTTAGAAGTCAGTCTGGAGGTGGCTGTGCCCTCACCCTGCTGTGACCTCCACCAGCTGGCAAGCATGTCTCTGAACCCTATTTCCCTCAACCAAGATCTCCTAAATTTAAAATAAGAACCAGCCACCACCTGCTCACCATTATCCCACATCAAAGGTGTATGGTCAGAAAATGGACGTTCAAGACCACATACAAATGACATCTAGAAGAGATCTAATAGCTCAGAATTCCCAAAAAATTTGTCAATCTTGGACATGAGCCCATTGCCATTCCTCCAAGTGAATTCAGCCCCTGATGATGGAAATTTGCACATCCCCAAGGCCTGGACCATCAACTGAAATCCTGTGGAGGAGCTGTCGACCACCCCATTAGGTCTGTCACTCCCCACTAAAGTACAATTAAAGTCACCTCCAACAAGCCAAGCCCCCCCACCTACAAATTCTACAGCCAGATTCTAGTCCTCCCACAGTTCCTGCCTCCTGTTAGGATCATTTGGCCCATATACACCAGTCACAAAGAAGACACTGTCCCCCTGGCCTCTTGTGAATTTACAGGTCAGAAGTGCCTAGCCATGGAAACCTCCTGTAAGCACAGCATCTGCTTCCTCCACCAAATGGCAATTCCCCCAGATCTACCAATGGAATTGACCACCACAAGGTCATTTGCAGATCCTGCCCTCATCTCTTCCCATGCCCTATCAAACGCACAATCAATGTGTGTCTCTTGAAGAATGGCACAATAGATTTCCCATTCGCACAGATATCTAATTAGTGACCCCCTCCTGCTTCTATCGTGCAGCCCACGCACATTCCAGCTCAAGATCTTCATTTGGAAATCAGGTCTGTCCCCTTAACAGCTGCCTAAGTCCTGCTAACCTTCATCACAGCTGCAACGACTGATTCATCGACCTTTTGTGTGGGAGTGTGCCTTCTTAATCTCAGCTTATAGGGAGGTTTCCAACTCCTAGCAGAAGAAGAAGTCTTTGACTTCGAATGCACAACTTCAGCCACAGAAGAGCAAGTCTGCAAATTCACAGGACTCACAAAAGGGTCCACCATATCTGAGGTAGCATGCTCATTAATCACATTCATAATCATCCCTTCATCAGACTCACCCAAATGGGTTTTCAGATCCTCACTCACAACTTCATTTGATAAACTCATTTCCTTTCCATTAGCATCCATCACTGTAGCTGCCTCTTGGACCAGGGGTACATCATCTACAATGTCTTGAACTTCAGACCTCATCTCCATAATTCCCAATCACCCCTTCTCATCTATCAGTTCCCTCTCTCCCGAACATTCTGCCACCACCTCCTGACAGTCACCATGTGGTTGCAGGGAAGGGGCTTTGGACTTCAGCACCTCAGCACAGGAGGGGAGGTCTTGGATCAGAGACACATTAGCCACACCTGCCAGAGATTCAATCCTCGTCTCTACATCCCCCAGGTTCCCTAACCCATTCCCCAATTCCTTGCCTTTAGAACATTCTGCCATCATATCCTGATTAGCACAATTTGGATGCAAGGGAGGAGTTTTAGATTTCAGCACCATAGCATAAGAGGGGGGACGAAGTTTAGAGACAACCTCTCGATCTGCCACAATAAAATTCAGAAGGAGCATCCAAGAATTGCCCCCACATCTGAGGATCAGTTTATCAGGAATGGCACCAGCCCTGAAGACCTTTACCCTCACATTCAGAACACTGGCATCCCCTTCAGTCAGCCCAACAGTAGCATCCACAGCCACAGATGCAAACCCAGCTATCATGTTTTCCACCACCTTCCTAGATCTCAGATGTAGAGGCAGACCTTTGATCTCAAGAACACCAGACCTGGCGGCTGATCTCTGAGGGGGACGTTCAGGCAAAGATCCATCAAAAGGGGATACCAGCTGCCAGATCACTGATAGTCCATCCAAAAAACAAGTCTGAAAGCAGTATCTTTCAACATCTCCCACACCCACATCAAACAGCACAAATCACAACGGTGAAATAATCGCAATCTTCCAATCATCAGTTGATAAAGAGAGAGATCTCACAAGTTGTCAAATTCTGTCCATCGATATGGTGCCTATCATAACTTCTCCAATCAAAGCACTACGTAGAGCTAGTTCCGCTACTTTGACATCCTCAGTCAGGGGAACCTCAACATCCAAGGCGCAAGCCCCAACCATTTCGAGGGGAGGGACATCTGCAGCTTACCCCGAGGCCACGAAGGTGCAAAGTAGTCCCTACCCCCAGAGCCATCACATGTCGCCAGGTAGGCATCCCGTTTGTGACCAAAACCTCCGCACGCCAGACATAGCAGTGGATGCCAGCAGGTCGCTGCTAGGTGCCCCCGAAGGCGGCATCGATAGTAGGTCACCTCCCTTCGACCTCTACCCCAACCATCTCGAACATCCCTCCTGCCCATGTTCCCAACACCTGCAGGGACACGTAAATCACGCGCCTTCCCGCACCAAGATTGCTGATGCCATACCGCCCATCCATCAGAGTCACCAGCACCGGACCCCCTCAGGCGGCCAGCCATCCAACAACGGCTTTTCCCGCTCAAAGGGAAATTCAAAATTCCGAGCTCCCAGCACACCAGGCACTCTTATAAATTTAAATGTTGAAAAAGCATTTTTGTTGACTATACTACAACGCAAGCATCACTTCTCTATAATTCGATGCTAAACGCACTCAACAAGTTCCCTTTCAAATCTCCACAGTGCAAAACCCCTCCTTCCCTTAGAACCAGCCCTCTTCCTTTTCTCTCTCCTTAAATCAGACCCAGACCGATTTAGCACAGGGGGTCAATCCAGCTCGCATGGCATGGGTGAGCGGACCGTGTGTGTTGGTTCGTGTATATGAGATGATAAGTCCACTTTTGTGGACCATTATTTAACCTAAGTACTATTTAATTAGTCATTCCTAGTTACTATTTGATTAGAAATTAAGGGGGAATTCAACTAGTCTGTATATCATCTTATGCATCAATTTTATGCTTAATACATATGATATGTTGTGATAATTATTTGGTGGATGCAGGCTAGGTGCAAGACACTTAAAGGCAGCAGTCAGACGTCCAAAATCCCATTTTAAGACATCTGGAATCTAATCTGGATGCCTGGAACCTCCAGCGTGGACTCCTTGCCAACCAAACATTTTAAGACATCTGATAGTTTTATCGGATGTCTGATGCCTAACAAACAGGACTTATCCTTCTGTTTGAACCACTCACAATCTCCGCGAGTGGTTGCAGAAGTTGGCTGCAGAGATTTTAAAAGCCTGATGCTAATGGAGCGGGGGATAATAATCTTCTTCCCCTGGCGAGGACTATCTCTCCATCTTCTCCACCGTGAAGGAGATGTGCACTGTGGAACCAGCGAGCGCTGTGGAGATCCGAGTGCACGGTGACCTGCAGAGAACCCACACTTCACTCGTCTACCGTGGTGCATGGTGACAGCAAGCACCACCATCAGCTGTCCTCACCCGACCACAAAAACCCATAGCCAAACCACATTCCACGCCCTCTCTCATGCCTCAGCTTCTATTTCATTTCCCTCATCTTCTTTAATCTCCAGAGAACCCATGCTTTGGACTTAATAATTACCACCCAATCGCTCAAGCAACCGGTAGATTCCTTACCTAATCCTCGGCTCAAGTCTCTGCTCATATACATTCTTTCTGAGGAGAATAGCAGGCCAGTATATCCTCAGGTAGAATGGCGAGTATGATTGATGCTTGTACTTTTAGTCTCGCCATTCAAGGGTTTGAAATGATAATGTTTATATCTTTTAAAACCCATCTAGCTTTGGACGACCTTGGTTATCCTCCACTTTTTCTGTTTCGGGAGGTCCCTTTTCATATTCCTTTTGTTATCCCTAGACCTCCCCAGGTAGCCTACGAGGTTTTCTATTTTCATATCTGCTGGCGAGCATTTAGAATCACTCATTAGCTTGCCAACATTCGTGGCTACCTGTTTTCTAGGCCCACGCTGTTACGCGTATTTCTAGAGCCTAGCTTTTTCTATCTAGAACCAGACTTACAGGTTCCCTGTAAGTCTGGCTGCTGACAGAAAATGCAGCACTCGTTGGGAGGAAACCCAGCATCCAGAATAACACCATCTTCAAGTGATTTCCTTCCATTCTCCCCTTATTTTCATTTTACAATGAGGACATTGTAGGATTTAGGCATGGGGGGGTGCATTTTGCATTTTAGGAAGTATTCATGCATTTAGGTTAGCATATATATATATATATAAATATTTTCTTTTCTTAAGCTGAATTGGTTAGTCCCTAGCAAAACATCTTTGTCATGAAAGTGTCATTGAAGATTTTCTTCTTGAATTATTTCTTAAGTTTAGAATCCAGTACAGTTACATTCACTTGCACATAGACTGGGTAATGGATCTTTGAAGAAAACCAATAAGCATTTTTAGTCTACTGAACCCTTGAACAGTTAAAAGGGAGTCAGGCATACTATCTTCTAGTAGATTCACCTCATATTTGTGAGAAGAAAGTAGAGAGATTACTAATGCGCTAAGTCTAGTACAAGGACTCTTAAGTTTTGGACAATTAGATAAGGATACCTCAGAGTTAGGAATATTTTTTGCTCTCTGCTCCTGTGTGCGTACATTGTGTGAATTCCTGAGAGTCACCAAATAAGGCAGATACATAGAGATTGAGTCTTAATAAAGCTATGACTATGGTGGATGGTTACGACTGTCCTTCATAGAGTCCTCGGCTGAAGGAGGGTAATAGTGTCAAAGGTTAGAAATACATTTGTCCTATCCATTCTTTCTTGGTGCGCAGAGTAGGCACTTCCACCAAATAAGCCACACAATATCCTCTTGACCATCATCATCCCTAATAATGCCTCATAAATAAAAGTCTGCGTCGTGTTATGTTGATTTATAAAGAAAGAAATAGAAGAAAAAAAAAGAAACAATTATATTAAAAAAAAAAGAGAGAAAAAAGAAAGGAGTGAGAGAAAAGAAAAAGAAAAGAGTCCAAGTTTATAGTTTTATCTTCTTGACGTTGTTTCTGAGGCATCAAAAACACCCATCTCTATCCACCAAATATGACCCATACCTACCTTTCAGTATTTCTGATCGCCCGAATACTGGCTGAGGACTCTAATTTAGTTGTAGAGTTATTAGGACTTTAGTTGAAGTGATGATTGCCACGTGAGGCCACCAAATAGTGAGTTCATTTACTAAATCTGGTGAGATTTGTGATCTCAGAAAGAAAAGAAGGAAAAGAGTGAGCACAAAGGAATATCAAGAGAGCACAGTTGTTTAGCCTCTCTTCGGGTTGACTCATTTGATAGTTTGGATATCTAGAGTCTGTAGTACTAGACTACATGTAGCACCAGATAAGTATGTGCCACCAAATATAAATCTATTCAACTCAGCATCTCCTACCTAAGCTAAAAAGCCGGGGTCAATTTACAGATTATTTTTTTCTTTATCCCCGAGGGAAGTAGTTGCCTATCCTGATAGAAATATTTACCGAGGTTAAGTACGAACTACAAATGTAAGTTGGTTATTTTCACTTGGATCCGTTGCCTAGGCTATTATCACTTCACATCTGTCTAGATATCTAAATTTTTGGAATAAGGAAAGAAGAAATCTTTTGATTACTTCTATTGTTTTCCATTATTTCTCGGGACTAGCAAAACTTAGGCATGGGGCATTTGATAAGTCCACTTTTGTGGACCATTATTTGACCTAAGTACTATTTAATTAGTCATTCCTAGTTAATATTTGATTAGGAATTAAGGGGGAATTCAACATAGTCTGTATATCATCTTATGCACCAATTTTATGCTTAATACATATGATATGTTGTGATAATTATTTGGTGGATGCAGGCTAGGTGCAAGACACTTAAAGGCAGCAGTCAGACGTCCAAAATCCCATTTTAAGACATCTGGAATCTAATCTGGACGCCTGGAACCTCCAGCGTGGACTCCTTGCCAACCAAACATTTTAAGACATCTGATAGTTTTATCGGACGTCTGATGCCTAACAGGTAGGACTTATCCTTCTGTTCGAACCACTCGCAATATCCGCGAGTGGTTGCAGAAGTTGGCTGCAGAGATTTTAAAAGCCTGATGCTAATGGAGCGGGGGATAATAATCTTCTTCCCCTAGCGAGGACTATCTCTCCATCTTCTCCACCGTGAAGGAGATGTGCACTGTGGAACTAATGAGCGCTGTGGAGATCCGGGTGCACGGTGACCTGCAGAGAACCCACACTTCACTCGTCTACCGTGGTGCATGGTGACAGCAAGCACCACCATCAGCTGTCCTCACCCGACCACAAAAACCCATAGCCAAACCACATTCCATGCCCTCTCTCATGCCTAAGCTTCTTTTTTGTTTCCCTCATCTTCTTCAACCTCCGGAGAACCCACGCTTCACCCCCTCACCGTAGTCACCACACACGCACACAGAACCACCCTATTCCTCTTCTTTTCCTTCTTCTTCCCCTATTTGCACCCAACAGGAACCCAAACTGCAGCCTACTCCAGCATTGTGCCACGCGCGACCACTCCATCTCTAGCCTCCTCTCCCCCATGTGTGAGCGCATGCCAGTAGCGCAACCAACGCCTCTTCGCCGTTCCACTAGTAGCATCTCGCTCGGGTGCGATCGCATGCACGCAGGCCAGCAGCGTGCTTCCATCAGCGGCCGGCAGTGCGTGGCCGCGTGTATCTCTACCAGTCCGATAGTGCATGCATGGCCGCGTGCATCTGCAGTAGGCCAACTGCTCCTCTGCCACGCCATCACGCCTACGTATGCCTCCTCGCGTCGCCTGCTGCAAGCAGCAGGAAATAAGCCACACTCGACGGCGTTCTCTTCCTCCTCCGTTCGGTTACCGCCGGCCACCTTTGGTCATCACGTCACCACCATCGCGAAGGCCGCACCTCAGAAAGCCACCCCTAGCGACCACACCGTCCACCGTCTCCTCCTCCGTACGTGTGAGCAGGGGATTCGTTTCCCCTGTTTTGCTACAGTAACGGGAATATTAATATTTACGTTACATGCCATTGTGAAACTTCCTATTCTTTATTTACCAAATTAATATATTAGGTGAATTTGCATGCATATCTCTCTATTCTTGATAAATTGCTTTTGATTGAGTTTCTCATGAATTAGATAAGAGCATGCCACATTAATTATCGCAAATAAGGAATGTTTTATGGGAAATTAGTAGTTACCTTGATTATCATTACTAGGATCATTAGAATATTATATTTTGGTAATTTTGCATGTAAACCCCTACAATTTTAATTAATTGCTTAGAATGAGAATTCATGAAGGTAACAAGTTGCACTAAGGAATAGGCGCACCCATTGAGATTCCCGATTAAACGAGACACCAGTCACTAATTCGATAGGATAATTCCTTCCAGTGGAGATGACCTAACTATTCTTGTGGTTAGTTTTTGAATAATTAAATGTTTTGAAAAATGATTTTGTACCACACACGAAATACAATGACACATCATTTTATGATAAAGTTTTTATCGAAAACGAAGATCGTTCTTTCAAGGGACCTGACCCTGTGTCGAAGGCGATATGTCTACAAACACAAAATAATAAGTATCAAAAATAAATTTAGCAATTGACGATGTAGGACTATCTGCCAATTCCCTTCTTCACGTACTATAGCTGTGAGTGTTGTGGTGATTGCCGACGCTGCTGCATCTTCTTGCTCAATTGGCAACCTAGATGATTGCTGCAGCTGATTGTAAGCGAGTCCTGAGATTGACACATGGCGGCAGATGGTGGTAGCGATGGGGGCAACTCCAGCGAAGACCTAGAAATCAAAACACGGGTTAATGCCCCAACTAGACAGTTCAGGGTGATCGCTGTGATGTATGGAGTGTGATGGCAGTGATATTTTGGTGATTGGTGGAGTTGTGTGGAGGTCGGAGTTGTAGGTGGATGGTGGGTTTGTTCGAAGGGACAGTGGAGTGATCAAAGCACCTAATAAGCTTGAGGCTTTTGGTCTTAGGAGGGAGAGGAATGTAGCAGTGGCATGGTGTTTTATGGAGTATAGCTTGGTGGCGACTACGCTAAAGACATGGCCAGAGGCGGAGAAGATGAAGGGGAGTGAGTGGATTTGTTGTTGAAACTAAATTCTAAGGGTTTAATCCTAATCTAGAGGAGGGGAGCAAGAAGTCCTAGTTTATGGTAAGAAAAGATGAAGAAACTCGCGCTAGTGTGGCTTGCCAGATGCGAAGGAGATGAAGTCCTTCGGTGAAGGTAGATGGTGAGGAAGGAGGTAGAAGCTCTGATGGGAACACCATCATAGGCTCTAACTAGTCACTTTTAGTCAGGTTTAAAAGATAAATGCTCCTACATAACCATCTGAGGGTTACTTCAGGCAGTTTTGAGAAGATAACAAGAAGCTAGGTTTAATTATGTAATTTTAACAACATATCATGAACACAGAATAACTAATGGGTTTGCTAGGGATAAAATAAAGTCCAAATGACCATTAAAGTCTAATAAGTAGGTCCTTGCAAACAGAAACGAGTTTTCACACATTTCGAGAATTAATAGTAACCCAAAACCCTAATTTCAGATCCGCTTAAATTATTGAGGTTCTAGTCAGGATACAATTCATCTAAACCTTCTAAAATCCATATAAAAATATTCCTTGAGGTTTGATACCCTTGATTTGACCTTTGGAACCCATTTTGACCTTAAATAGAGTTATAAACACAGTTATGCCCTAATTTGGATTTTTACATAAATTGTCTAGTCAAAATTAGTCAAAATTGAAATCTGACTTCACCATCAGATTTCTTGGGTCCAAATTAGGTTTGTACCAAAATTTGGGCCCAATCAGTGTTCATCTTGACCTAGTTTGCATTTTAGTCCATTTAAACTCTATTTCTCACACTTAAGCCCCTAGGTTTTAAAATCCTTGCATTTAGCCCCCTAAATTCTCTTCATTTTCTTCAAATGGGTCCTTTCCTCCATGGCAGGTGTGAACCCGCAGATCTGAGCTTTCAATCAAGGATTCCTCCCTGATTGCTCGACCAATCCCTTCCAAAATTAGAAGGGATGATCTTGTGGAAGTCCATAATCATTTAAACCTAGATTTTGACTCCAAACCTCCTCAAGTAGCTTGTACGAATTTATATATTTCAAGGATATTTTTCTTGGAAATTCAATCTTCTCAAGTTTGTTTCCAAGCTTAGAAGCTTGCCTGAAGCCCTATAAAAACATTCCCATCATAGAGTCGAACTCCTTAGCAAGTTTTAGGCCCAAAATTGCGTCACCTCCTCTACCTCCGGCTGGCTCTAGACTCCGCTCTGGCGACCTCCTCCCTCTGATCTCCTCACCTTCTACCACATACTATAGGCAGCAGGTCCATCTTCCCCACCTTCATCCACACGTCGCCATACCTGCGAGGGGCTCCCTCTCCCTTCAGGCGTTGCCATCTTCCCTCCCGGAGCCACCTTTGTCCTCGACCCTGGCCAATCATAGCCGGTGCCACCTCCACATCCCCTTCGTGAGCAACCTCCTTCATTCGACTCCACATCTCCCACTGACTGGATTTGCACACCCAAGAACCGCTTCAGTATGCCTCCACGCCTGTGCCACTGTCATCTCCCTCATCTCCGGCGACCTCGCGAAACTGCCTCACCGCACCAATGTGCCCCCCACAGGTCTCCAAAGTACCGCCGTGTCCTTACGACCAAAACCCCTCAAGTAATTGAGGGGATTGGCCTCTCACGTACTCCACCCAACTCATGCACCTTCGGATCACCTTCTCGAGGTCATCAGACTGCCACACTCACCTGCATGCAATTCCACCAACCAATGCAGTCGCTGTTCCACGACGATCCTCCTGAGCATATTTGATGTGGTTGCGAGGTCGTTTTCTACTTTTTAGGTGACCACCGGACCTTCGCCACCGCCCTTGACTTCTCCAACGTTAGCTACAGTCCTCAGGCCACGACCCCTCTAGATTCCACCGCCAGGTGTTGTGGTTGACTCCCAGGAAGCGCTCCAGGTGTTCAATTGACTCCACAGCCTCATCCTCGACCTCAATCAGAAGCATCTTCAGCTGCTGTTGCGTTGTGACGAAGCTACGTGGGATAGTCCCACCTCGTAGAGCGAAGAAGCCCTGACCGCACATAAGTTGATTTCGTCTCCTCGACCCCTCGCCCAAGACATGGGGGTCGGGTCCCCATACCACCCTCACCCGCTTACTTGCCTCTACACACTCCTCGCCTACGACCACGCCTGTAGCCTGGTCCCTGCTCACGCCCAATTACCCGATTAAGCTCGAGTCTCTGAGAGAAAGAAGAGGAAGAAAGAGAGAGAGAGGGGTGGTTTTCCCTTCACCCTCTTTACACTTAGCTTATTTTGAGGCCTTTGTCTCTGTGGTGCTATGCTTGCCTCTCTCTTGAGGCACGAAGAAGGAAAGAGAAGGAGGCCCTTGCCTCTTCTGTTGGGGCTTAGCCTTGAGCAACTTAAGACGTTTGACTTCTATTGGTGCCTTAGTGCTACATACTATTGGGATATTCACTTGGTTGACTTGGCATATTTGGTTGAGAGTTATTATTCAATTATTTGAGATATTTGTGAGCTGACTTTGAAGGGTTAATTTGGTGATTCAAATCACCATTTTAACCTATTTTTTTTGCAGTGTGCTACTTGATTTCATATATATATATCATTTTGAGTAGTTCTAAATGAAGCTTTGGTCCTAATTTCTAATATTTCTGATTAAATTGTGATCAGTGAGATTGAATTGCCATTATTTGCTCCCTGTGATCAACCTTGGATTCTTCTTTGATTCTGAGTTATAAATTTAATTATTTTCGAGCGATTGAGGCTATGCTACGACAATTACTCCTTAAAAATCCTCGATATAAGTTGCTACAATGACCCAGGAGGGAAACCAATTGTGGGCAATCTGGCAAAGGGCGAGCCCGACTGACTCGTTGGCAACTCCGAGATTGCGCCCAGGCTCTTTAGCCATGGCCATGCTTCTTTTCCCCCGCAACGCTACCAATCTCATCTTGGTTAGAGGAAGTATAGCTACCCTCCAAGGCCCGTGGATTGCCACCCCTGCTCAGGGTAGGGCAAGCACGCCCAGAAGTGGAGGCCCAGAGTCAGTGTGCACTGAGGTGCTCCCCCTGCGGTCTTATGAGAGTAGAACAACCTCCTAAGGTTAGCAGGCATTAAATATCCTCCGCATGTAGGTTTCCCACTGCGAAGAAGGCGACCCCATTGGTGCCAACGACGGCAATCAATGCTTGGTCTTGTCAAAAACTCAAGACTTACTCTCCACAGTGACTGGCTATCACTTGCGGAGGGTAACATTTATGCCACATCGTTAATTGGGTAACTGCCCATTAGGTTCAGTAAGTCTCCTCTTAAAGCTAGCGAAGACTAGGTGTCGGTTTACCTTGGCACCCTTTGCAAGCTTCCTCTTGAGGATGGCAGGGATTTGGGAAGACACGCCTCAGGATCCCCCATATTGCAGCCTCCTAAGGCTGGCAAGCCACCTTTTAAGGTTGGCTAGAACTCGGACGGACGCTCTCGACATTCCCTTATATCGTCACCTCTTAAGGCCGGCAAGCCACCTCTTAAGGTCGGCTAGAGCTTGGACAGACATGCCCAACATTCCCTTATATTGCTTCCTCTTAAGGTCGGCAAGCCACCTCTTAAGGTTGGCTAGAACTTGGACGGACATGCCTGACGTTCCCTTATATTGCCCCCTCTTAAGACCTGCAAGCCACCTCTTAAGGTAGGCTATAACTCGAACGGACGCACTTGACGTTCCCTTATATTGCCACCTCTAAGGCTGGCAAGCTACCTCTTAAGGTTGGCTAGAACTCAGGCAAACACACCCGACATTATCTTATATTGCCATTTCTCAAGATCGACAAGCCACCTTTTAAGGTCGGTTGACACTCGGGCGGACCCATCCGACGTTCCCTTATATTGCCAATTCTTGAGGCTGGCAAACCACCTCTTAAGGCTGGCCTCAATTCAAACAAAGGCACTGATACCCCTCTTATCGATAAATATAATGTTGCTCCTTAAGAAGGATAGGAATTAGGGCTTCCACTCCCCACCAAATATAATGCGAGCACCTCGGTCCTGTAGGAACTTAGGCCCATGTGCCTTAACATTCTGCATGCGTTGATACCACCCATTGGCAGAATTTTAGTCGCTTCACTTTTAGTAGCATCTGTTAACTAGAGCAGATGACAAGAATTTGGGCCACCTCGCCCAATGTTATTATATCGGCCTCTAAGGCCCACGTTTCGGACGACACAATGTCTCATTACAACAACGACACTAACTTGGGCCTCTGCATCCCAAGTTCCACCTAGCGCACATTCGGACTTCTGGCAAAGCGAATCTGAGCGCCAACACTTAGCTTTCATTGCCACCTCCCAAGGTTGGCCTCCCTTCATTGCCACCTTCTAAGGTAGGCTCTAGTTCATGGCCACCTCCAAGGGTTGGCCCCCGCAAATGTCCTCTTGCACTTTACCTATCTCGAAGTACAGACAAGAGGGTTAACACACACTGTATTACACTTCGCGACTACATTGACAAAATCGTCCCTTATCCGTGTATTATAAGGACGAACCTAGCAGCAAAATAGCCCTGCTTAAAATGACCAGACTGACATCCAAACCCTTATCTCTACAAAGAGCTGGGTGATAAGTTGGTTCTCGCTTTCAAATAATATGATTAAGATGATTTGTCGTTTTAGTATTAAAGTGGTGGAAAATCTCTTAGCAAAACAATTAGAATTACAATTAAATCACTCACAGGAGAGTGGGTCATGTCCACAGGGAGGCAATGACTTATTTAAACTCACAATTAAGTAGAAATCAAGTTCGCTGAGACATTCGTCAAATCAAACAATGCCTATGTAGCTCTGAATGTAAACCTTAAATTTATGGAGAAGTCGAGGGTTTTTAACATAATTTTTACGTAAGAAAACTATCCATGTGCAAGGGTATGCCATGTACTTTTCACTTACATGCATACTAAAATGTAATTCAAAATTAAATGTAATGCACATAGAGATGAATAATAAGGCTTAACAATTCTCTAAAAGCATAAGCATAAAGGCATAAATTCACCACAATTTAATTAACCAAAAAAATCAATAAAATGAATGTGGCAATGGCAATTTCTGTAAATAGAAATTCAAGTAAAAATAGAGGATTATACCTCTCTCCTCCTCGCACACGGGCGAGAGGCTCATTCAAGAAGCTACTCTGAGAAAAGGTCGGTCGGAGCGAGGCCTTCGCGGCGGTGGCGGTGGCACATCACGAGATAGCTTGAGCAGGTTGGATAGAGGAGAGAAGTGGCGGCGGCGATGGCTGTCGCTGCTGCTCTTGCGTGCGTTGCGGCTAGAGGCGAGGAGCGGTGCTGCAAGTAGCGTGCGATGGAGGAGCGCACAGGGAGTTGCACGCTGGCGGAGGTGCGAAAGGGCGGCTGCTGTGTGCTGTGTGTGGTGCGTGTTGCAGAAGGTGAAGCACGTTGATGGGAGGCACGTGCAGTGGCACGTAAATGGCGTTGGTGGCGGTGCTGAGTGCTGGAGAGGGGCGTGCGGTGCTGCACGCTGGTGAGGGTGCACTGGCTGGAGGTGTGGGAGGTTGCTGAGGTGTGGAGGGGAAGGTGCGTTGAGCTGCTGGTGGCATACGCCTGTTGCGGTGGAGGTGCGGTGCGCGCGGGGCGGTTGCTGTGAGTGGCAGGTGCTCGAGGAGGGGTGCGGACGGGGCGCACGTGAGTTGGTGGAGTGCAGGTGCGTGGTGCACGTGGGATGGTCGTGGAGGGCTGCTGCGGGTGTTCTGGAGACACAGCAAGGGGCATGCACGGTCTTGCTGCTGCGGGAATGGTGTGGCTTTTGGGTTTGTTTTTGGTGGAGTGGTGGAAAAACAGAGGATGGGGAAGAAGATGAAGGTGGTGATGGTGCCTGTGGATAGGGGTAACAAGTTATGCATCGGTAGATGCACTCACGGTAGGCGATCTTCAAGGAGCTTGTGCACGGTGGTGGTCAAGTCCATCCTCTTGGCGCGATGGTTTGTCAACTGCTGGCCCACGGTATGACGGAGCTTGGCCGTGGAGGCCCACGGTGGTGGAATGCTGCACGGTGGTGGAATGGGTGGTGGCCTCCCCTTGAATGGCAGCCCTTCCTCCTCCTTTGTAGCCATAGCTACAAAGATTAGAAATTTAAAAGGCCACTGTTGAGTCAATGCTGATGCACAGGAAGAGGAGGCGGAGGAGCGGTTACCTGCAAAGGAGAAGAAAAAAAAGAATAATAAAATAATTAGGATTATTTATACATAACTCCTTAACTTCTATGTTAATTAAAATAGTGTATGTAATGCACCTAATTAATTAACTAATCAAATGTATGCAATCCTAGGTTAATTCTAAATGCATGAATTATGCATTTAAGCTAAAAATATGAATTAATTTATTTACATCCTAATGTATGCTAACTAAATGTTAAAATTAACTTAATGTCTAGACACTTAAATACTTAAATAGCCCACAAATATGGGCTAATCAAATACCCCCATGCCTAGTTTTTGCTAGTCCCTAGCAAATCCAAGTAAAAATCTAGCACTCCAAGTAGACTAGCCAACCCAATCGGTCTTCCTTTAGAAACATGTTAAGTTCAGACTTTAGACCTAAGGTTCCGAAGTAGTTGCTAAGTTACAGACTAGGTCAGCTAAAGACGAGTTGCAGGCACAGGTTTCCCTGATTTCTAACCCTACCCTAGGGTTTATTGATCCCAGAGATTAAATCATCCGTGCATGTGCATTGGTATGAGTTATCTGAGGTTGGTATGATTGCCAACCTAGAGTGGAAAAAGGATTTTTTTTTAATATATATTTTTATTTGATTCCTCTAAGTCTAACCTTGGATCAGCTATCAACACAGTTGTGTCGGATTCATTGTCCCCATCATCGTACCTCGAAGGGTGCCTGGCTTTCGATGCTTTGAGATAACACTGCCCATAGCGACCCCAAGAACTGCTGGTAATCAACACTTCAAGATAGTATCACCCATGGATTTCTTAAGCAAATTCAAGCTTGTGGAAATCGGCACTTCGAGATAGGGCTGCCCATGGTACCTGAATCGCATAATGCACTTACATGCCCCCAGTAGGATGGATATCCTAAGAGACTAGCGTCGAGGAGGTAACATGTTATCATCGCATCCTCAAGGTGAGTATATACTCCACCTCTCCTGCGGTAGGAACTCTTCCAATCAAATTGTGTTTTCAAGCCTCTCCTAAGTCAAAACTAAGAGAACCAAATTTCTTTTAAGAAAGGAATTAAGGTGATCACTTACACAAGACCAAGTGTGTGAAATTTGGATGCTTGGGTTACAAGGACCTGTAAATCAAAAGGTAGAATAAGACTCCAGGTACTACCCCACCTTTTAACTCAATCCCTAACTTTCCTTCCTCAACCTCTTGAGGAATTATCCGCCACGTAACTCCTACTTAAGTTTTTAAGTCCACAAAGGACCCTGAAGGTCTAAAGCTAGTAACTCACTTAGCTTCTAAAGTTCGACCCTAGAATCAACTTAGTCTAACTTAAAGTTCTGGTCTGCTTAAGAATACAGGGCCTAGCCAGTTAAGCTCAATAATTACAAAATATTTTTCTCTTTGTTCTCTCTCTCTATTTTTTTTATAAATGCAAATGTATGCAATGCAGAATGCTTTAACTAAATGCATGAATAAACTATGTATAAATGTTATGTATATCCCCAAGTACACCCCCCCATGCCTAAAATCTGCAATGTCCCCATTGCAAAGAAGGATATTACCTGGGTCAGAGATGAGCTGCTGTTAATTTTCTGGCAGCCGAGTAGCCAAAGAACCCATAAATTAGGTTCAAGGATCGCAAAAATAGGCCCTAAAAATGAGCAAAGTAATGTTGGCCTGGAAAACAGATAACCTAAGATGTTGGCGAGTTGATGATGAATCCCAATAGCAAATGCTCGCCCAACTAAGATGGGAATGAAATCTTCCCAGGTTACCAAAGGAGGTTCTAAAGGATAAACTGGCATAACAACCTCCAAAGGGGTAGGGGGAGGATGACAAGGATCTTCCAAAAGGAATGGGGAAGGAATGGTGCAGAGATAAACCCCCAGGGTAATGGACTGACTAAAGAAATCATCAATCCATACCCGATAATTCATTACAGGAAATATTGGTCTGTTAAGCCCCCCGGTCAAAACAGTAGTGAGCATGTCTTTAAGCCAGGGATTGTCAAGGGTGTCTAAGTTTTGAGGTTGCAGAATGACCATAAGATCTAAGTTGGGTTTAATCGGCTCGGTGTCCATCCCTAACACTCTTCCTAATTCCTCAATCACATCCCTAGCATCCCTTGTACTATCACAAGTATCTTCCTGCACTTCATCAGGAGTCAAAATTTTGCCTTCAGACATAAGCGAATCAGAGGGTGACTTCGAATCAAATGGAGGAAGGTTGGAAGCAACAGATCTGGGGATTATCCTATCAACGTCATCCCTGTGTTCTTATTCTTTACTCAAATCCTCCCCGGAGTCTATATGTGAATCCACATAAATCTCAGAAGTTGCTTCCACATTTTCCATTATTTCTTGATGAGGAGGGATATCATCAGTTGGTGTGCTAAGGAAACCTAATTTGGTCAAATTTGTGACATCCTCAGGGGCTAACTCTTCAAATAAGGCATAATCACCCTTAGTGTCACTCCAAATCTTGAATGTAGGTTCCTCATATAATTTATCCTTCTTCTCATCATACAATTCATCATATGCTCAAGATCTAGAATCATCTAAAATCTTAGCAGATCCCCTAGGGTACTCTATCTAGGATAAATGGTTTACACTGGTAACATCGGACTCCTCAGATAGGTGAATTTCTTTAAGGTTAGGTTCCCTAAGGGTGGGCTTGAGTTCCATCTCGTGATCAGAAGGGAGGGTAAGATTAACAACTTGACTTCGACCCACTTAATCAAATGTCATGAAAATACTATCATCTGGGTCGAGGTCTTCCAATGGTACCATCATTCCCTTCTTTTGACTCTAATATAATTTAGGTGGATACTCAACCTTATCATCATCTTCCTCGTGTTGCCACCTTTCTAAATCCAATGCATATCTACTTTCATTCATATCTTCCTCCCACTTAAGGTGTGGATCTCTTAAGGAAGTATCATCTAACAGGGAGGTTTTAAAATCAATCCTCGAAAAGTAGCTATTCTCCCTTACATAAGCCCCAAAATTTCCCTCCAACTTAAAGTGTGGCTCTCCCATGGGAGATGCATCTAGCGTAGAGGGGTGCACGTCATCCTCAATGGGATAGATTGGGTGGATAATTTCATCTCTTTCTTGTTGGCTGGCTCTTGAAGATTCTCCTAACAATTCAATCATTTCATCTTGCATTTTCTGTATTTCCATCTTCAAGGAGGAGAGGTCATCATTTCTATCAAGAGAGAAGTCAGGCTCAGGCTTATAGTACCCAGGAGTGTCTGTCCAACCATTATAATTATTCTGGGAGGGTAGGTTGGGTATTTCTATGGTGTGTGGGATATTGGGAAAAGCAAATCCCGCTCCTAGGTTCTGCTCACTGATTTGGGGCTTAACCAGGCCAATACTCCTATAATAGGAGTAAAACAGATCCCAATGATTGTCATTATGTCCATCAAAGGATGGACCATCTCGACGTATGGGATCAAAGATCACAGAGTGGGGGTAAGGGTGTGGGTAAGATGTGAAAGGATGAAAGTCAACGTGGTCCATTCTAACTCACACCACAATCAGATTCCCCAAGCAAACACAAATCAGAAGACTTTTTAGGTCTTTAATCAGTTAGGCTTTTGAGATTTTAAGTCCACTTGTAAGTGACAAATCAAGTTATCAAAACAGTTACGCACCTACTTGTCGACCTATGATATGTCTAAGAAGACCTAACTGGGACTTAGGTGATCCTCCCTAAAGGCCAAAAAGTTTAGTCACCACCAAACATGACAAAGAAGGATGCAAGTAGGGTTAAACCCTTCCTTTGAAGTGTTGCTTTCGTGGTGCTTCTTAACTACCCTCAATCCGCAAGGTTTGGAGGCAACTTCACCTTTGAATTAAAGTTCCGGTCACTTTAGACCCCAATAATAGGGGGCTCTAGTCCTATCGGTTCCAAACCTAAGGAGTGTCTAAAAGCGTGACGTGGTGTAAGAGATATAAGTGTGCATACACCGCAAAAGATTTTAAATTTTGAATCACATGCTAAGTTTGAAAATCAAATCCTTGGTTTTTAAATGTCCCTCCTTTAATTAGTCCTTATTCCAAAAAATATGTAACCACTTGTTAAATCTATTCAATACAAATTAGGTGATCTTGAAATTAATCTAAATGCATTTGCATGACAGGTAGAAATGCAAAGTTAGAAGTGCATACCTGATTCCAGCATTCTTCATGCAATATGCAAGACAGGAAATTAGATCTAGATGCTGCTCATTCAATCCTAAATGATACGACCTAGGGGTAGGCAGCTTCTAGGAGGTAGCTCGTGTTTTTGTTTTTGTTTTTTTTTTATGCACAATCAAGAAAAATAAAATCAATTTGCAAAAGAAAACCTAGATCTAAAGAAAAAGGGAACAGGCTCCCAAAAATTACCCAACATGGGCCTAAAACAAAATCAGGGAACAAACCCCTCAACAGTACCCCAAAACATGGGTTTTCCAATTGAATGTACTAAAATAAAGAGAAGAAAAATAAAATCTATATACAACTAAATGTATGAGATGAAGATGTGGTCCTCCAAATATCTCCTCCAGCGGTGGAAACAAGGTCCACCAAGGCACTGCTGAGGCGGGTGTGATGCTCCTTCTCCCAGTGTTGCAACTCCACTGATGATGTCAAGGATTGCCTGATCTTTGAGGCTAGCACGACAAGATGTCTCCAAATACGTGTACCTCGCACCAAACAGAAAATCGAATTTAAATATGCCTTAAATAAAATGTGAACAAATAATTAAATAAATGTGAGTCTAATAGGCTCGTTGCCTCCCTGGCAACGACGCCATTTGATAAGTCGATTTTTGCTTTCGAATAATATGATTATGATGATTTGTCATTTTAGTATTAAAGTGGTGGAAAATCGCTTAGCAAAATAATTAGAATTACAATTAAACCACTCACAGGAGAGTGGGTCGTGTACACAGGGAGGCAATGACTTATTTAAACTCGCAATTAAGTAGAAATCAAGTTCGCTGAGACATTCGTCAAATCAAACAATGCCTATGTAGCTCTGAATGTAAACCTTAAATTTATGGAGAAGTCAAGGGTTTTTAATGTAATTTTTACGTAGGAAAACTATCCATGTGCAAGGGTATGCCATGTACTTTTCACTTGCATGCATACTAGAATGTAATTCAAAATTAAATGTAATGCACATAGAGATGAATAATAAGGCTTAACAATTCTCTAGAAGCATAAGCATAAAGGCATAAATTCACCACAATTTAATTAACCAAAAAAATCAATAAAATGAATGTTGCAATGGCAATTTCTGTAAATAGAAATTCAAGTAAAAATAGAGGGTTATACCTCTCTCCTCCTCGCACACGGGAGAGAGGCTCATTCGAGGAGCTACTCTGACAAAAGGTCGGCCGGAGCGAGGTCTTCGCGGAGGTGGTGGCGGCGCATCGTGAGATAGCCTGAGCTGGTTGGATGGAGGAGAGAAGTGGCAGCGGCGGCAGCTGTTGCTGCTGCTCTTGCGCACACTGTAGCTGGAGGCGAGGAGCGGTGTTGCAAGTAGCGCATGTTGGAGGACGCGCGCAGGGAGGCGTGCGCTGGTGGAGGTGTGAGAGGGTGGCTGTTGCGCGTGGTGTGTGCTGCAGAAGGTGAAGCACGCTGAGGGGAGGAGCGCACAGTGGCGTGTAAATGGTGCTGGAGGGTGGTGCTGCACGCTGGAGAGGGGCGTGCGGTGCTACGCCCTGGTGAGGGTGCACTAACTGGAGGTGCAGGAGGTGCTAAGGCGTGGAGGGGAAGGTGCGCTGAGTTGCTGGTGGCGCACGCCTACTACGGTGGAGGTGCAGCGTGCACGGGGAGGCTACTGTGAGTGGCAGGTGTGCGCGGAGGGGTGCACGTGGGCTGGTGGAGCGTAGGTGCGTGGCGTGCGCTAGGTGATCGTGGAGGGCTGTTGCGGGTGTTCTGGAGGCATAGCAAGGGGTGCGCACGGTCCTGCTGCTGCGGGAATGGTGTGGCTTTTGGGTTTATTTTTGGTTGAGTGGAGGAAAAATAGAGGATGGGGAAGAAGATGAAGGTGGTGATGGTGCCTATGGATAGGGGTAACAAGTTGTGCATCAGTAGATGCACTCACGGTAGGCGAGCTTCAAGGAGCTTGTGCACGGTGGTGGTCAAGTCCATCCTCTTGTCATGGCAGTCTGTCACCTCGCCGGCCCACAGTATGACGGAGCTTGGCCGTGGAGGCCCACGATGGTGGAATGCTGCACAGTGGTGGAATGGGTGGTGGCCTCCCCTTGAATGACAGCCCTTCCTCCTCCTTTGTAGCCACAGCTACAAAGATTTGAAATTCAAAAGGCCACCATTGAGTCAATGCTGATGCGCAGGAGGAGGAGGTGGAGAAGGAGCGATTACCTGCAAATGAGAAGAAAAAAAAGAATAATAAAATAATTAGGATTATTTATGCATAACTCCTTAACTTCTATGTTAATTAAAATAGTGTATGTAATGCACCTAATTAATTAACTAATCAAATGTATGCAATCCTAGGTTAATTCTAAATGCATGAATTATGCACTTAAGCTAAAAATATGAATTAATTTATTTACATCCTAATGTATTCTATCTAAATGTTAAAATTAACCTAATGTCTAGACACTTAAATATTTAAATAGCCCACAAATATGGGCTGATCACTGGGAAATGAATCATGATTGAACAATCGGATCTGAGTTGGTCCTCCTAGGGATTCAGCCAGGCTCTTCAGCCGTGGCTACTCAATCCTACTCTACCGTCCAGGTGAAGGACTCGTCCATTCAGGTGGTTATAACTTAGCCAAGCCACAACAAAAGGCCAAGGCTGAGGCAAGGGAGCTTCTTCAAGGAAATTGTATCAAACCCCCATGTCGGGTACGATTCTCGAAGGGGTCGACCACCCTAAACGAGGCATGCACACAGGCTCCACTGCAAGGCCTACCCCATGGCTCCTTTATCAAGGATAGGTGCTAAAGAACTCTTGCGATGGGTAATTCTACTCAACCCCCATGCGGGACCCGCAGCAAGTGCTAGCAGATCAGCCCTGTCCCAATTAACAAATTTCCCATGAAATTCGACCGAATGGTTCCCATACAAAGGGCCATGCTTGAATCTCATACAAGGAGCTCCGAATCCCCTTAGTCTCCAATAGAAAGGTAGGTGGATTTCGACACAATCCAGGCGATCATAGCCTTTTAAGCCCTCGGGTACCAAGAAAAGGGGCTCGGGTGGTACCAGCGGAGCTTGAGTACTGTCCTCACTCTACCTTAACGAACTATAATTCGGTGGCCCATTGGCAACAACTGGTTCTAGAGAGTACGCCACGGACTAGAGCATTTCACTTAAAAGGTGGCGAATCAAGTAGGGGCCTTCTGCCCCCTCCTTTTGCTACCTCATTAGGAAAGCTTTTCAAATCTAGGCATGCGGGGCAACCACTCCTAGCCTAATTATTCTGTGAAGGATAAGTTCTAAGCAGGTGCAAGAGCACTAAATACCGAGTAGCCCCAACACCACCTTCTGCCTTGAGAATTAGTGCCAATCCTGTCATTCTCCTGTCAACCCACCCCTCGTCCAACACAATCATACTATGTGTTAGGCGAAAATGGGTGGACAAGGCACCAAGTGAACAGTTAGACTACAGAGTATGCCAAAGGATCCCTATGGATCATACGTCAATGTCTACCCAGGTGTAGAACAAAGGCACCTGGCCACTGCCTTGGGCATTCCATTCGACCCCACCAAAAACTAATCGGGATGAAGTAACAGGACAAGCCTCTATGCCAAGTCATTTGAGCGAATAATCAGGATGCCCCACAATAGGGATCGAACAAAAACTCATAAAAGCGGTCCACATAACCCTTGCGAGTGATAAACCCTAGGCGGAAAACCAATTCCTCATACTTGGCATACAAGCAATTTATCACAATAGCGCAAAAAGGAAAGAGGAGAAAAGAAGGAACAGAAAGCCTCTTCCTTTTATAAGAAATATCAACTGTTACATTCCCTGGGATCATTGTCTCCAGGTAAATTACACATAAAATGAGACAAAATAGTACAAAGATAATGACAGCACCATTCATTAGGACTCAGCGACTTCACCCCTTGTCCTCGAGGCTACCCGCCCTCAGCAACAAAGTGTGATAGTACAACGTCAAGACCAACAACCCCTGTAGCTCCTGGAGGACTTGCCCTAGACGACTTCTCATCAGAAACCAATTTGTCCTCATTAAGTGCTACTCACCCATGTCCCTAGCAAGGGGCGGTGCTAACTCACTTCAATCAGGTTTTAAAAACATATGTCGTAGTATAGGTGACCAAAGCGAATTAACATTTAAATTTATAACTTGAATTAACAGAAAAATCCAAGGTCGTCTCTGGGAGCAAGAAATGCATGAATATCACTATTTGATTTTTTCCAGATGATTTAGTGAACTTATAGATGAATATGAGGAAAGAAAATGAGTTCACTGTTGCACTTAGAATTATAGAAAATAGAAATTGTATGCAGTGCAAGAAATATTTATTAAAAGCTCAATGAAAAATTATTAATCAATGATGATCATATTTGAATTAAATTAGGCACAAATGAGCTTTAACAGAAATGTTTGATAAGTTATTACAGTAAAATTTACTCAGATTAGACTTTGAAACAAGAATAAATATGATTTTCAGATTTATCCTTGCATTGTTTCACTTTGGTCCTTGTGAATTATGATTGGATCCTTAGGAACTTTTACATTTTGGTCCTTTTCTTGCAAATAGCTCCCTTGCCTCTTTTCTTCTTCAAGGTTGGCATGGCTTCCCTGAAGGTTGGCTGGCCTTGTGATCCACCTGTTGGATGGGGTCAGCGAACGAAGGATGTGGCTGTTGGGTATTCACCAACTTAGTGGTGGCCGTTGATCAGTGATCGGTGAAGCAACGACGACGAAGAGAGCTGCCAGAGTTGGGGACGGAGACACTGCTCCGACGAAGTCCTACGGGAAAAATAGGCGGTCGTTTGACCTTGCGTCAGATGTAAGAGCTTCGGGGTGAAGCCCTGAAGTAAAGCCCTAAACCTATTGGGTAGTGTATGGCCGGACCGGATAGGTTGTTAATATGATGATTTTATCGTTGAAATGTGTATAATGGTTAAACTAAATCGGACCTAACCATATCTTTACAAAATTTTTAACCTGGCCTACTTGATTTTATCTTGTCACTTTTAGGCCCAGGGTCGAACTCAGAGAAGTAAGCTACAAGTCGAGTTTCTATGCCTTTCCTACAACGAACCTCTTTCGTTCGTTTATTATGTTTTTGGTGTTTTTCTTATTTAGATTTTTTTTTGGTAATCTTAGTCCTTGAGGCACACCCTCAAAATTGGGTTCTTGGCTTCGAGCCAAAACAGAATCAAAAATGGGTCTTGCTATTCGCAAGATGAGGTACCTGCAAGTCAAAGATTATCTTTTCTCTTTTATATATTTTTTTTATCTTTTTACTAATAAAAAAGCAAAATAAAAATAGAGTAAATACAGTATATATATATATATTATGTATATAAAGGGGTGGGGGTGGAGGCGACAATGGAGTGTAGCACGATGTCGAGTCGGTCGTCGTCTAAAGAGATGCAACCAACACGACTAGGTGTCGCATGGAAAGTGGGATGGATGGTGGAAGATGTATGTATCCACGCTTTTTGTACATGTGTATTGGGGAATATCAGCAACTGGTGCAGATATTCCCGCAATACAGCGTATGATAAATGATGTGAAAATATATATATATGTATGTATATAAATAAATATATCTATATGTGTATATATATAGTTATAAATGTATAGGTATATATGTATATGTAGATATATATATATATATATATATATATATATAATACTATATAGATGTATATATGTATATATATGTATAATAATAATATATGTATATGGGTATATGTATCTAGATATGTAGATATATGTACATAGTTATATAGATATATATATGTAGGTATATATATATATATGTATCTATATGTTACTATATATAAGTATGCGTATATATATAAGTTTATACTAGTGTTTATGTGTGTGTGGGTGTGTGTAAGTGTTGGTGAAGGTGTGTGTGTGCGTCGGTGTAATGTGTGCTGTGAGTGAGTGAGAGAGAGAGAGAGCGGGAGAGAGAGAACGCAGGAGAGAGCGGGAGAGGGGATGCAGCCGCAGCTCCTGGAGTGACGCTAAGTCGTCTGCAGATGGCGGCCGTCGTCTGGAGGTCGCGGGCGCACGGGCGCGTACTCGTGCAGAGGAGATGAAGAGTCCGCGTCGACCTGCTGCGAGCGCGGAGGCTCGCGACAGTGCGCGCGGGGCCGGAGGGCGAGGGGTCTGCAGGCGGGCGCGAAGGGCGGCAGGGGCTGGCAGGGGGCGGGAAGACGCTTGGCTGGCTGCTGCAGAGGCGCGCAGCGGCCGGTTGCGGGCGCGGAAGCGGGCGACAGAGCGGACGAACGGAGGCGGGGAAGGCCTGCAGGCGCGCACGGAGGGGCTGGGGAGCCTGCAGTTGCTCGCGGAGGCTGCAGGGGCTACTGCTGCTGCTTCAAGCTTCAGACCTTGAAGCGGCAGCAATGGCGGGAAGTTGCGAGAACGAAAAAAAAATGAAAAAGTGACCCACCACACCCACCGGCTCTTTGAAGAGCTGGGCGGTGGTGGTCTCACTGTGGTGGTGTGCACCACAGTGAGAGCTCCTGCTCGCCGGGTATCGCCTTGGAGGAGATCCGGCGTATGGGAGGGGAATGGAGGGGAAGGTGGTGGTCGGGAAGCTGCTGGTGGTCTTGTTCTCTAGCTGCCGCCAGCCCCCTCAAGAAGAAGAAGGTGTGGCTAATTAATAAGGGGAGAAGGTATGGCTTCATGCATGGCTGCAGCAGGGAGAGGGAGAGAATGGCAGCCGCAGGGAATGGGTTGGCAGGGACGAGCTTGGCAGCTGCCTCAGCATGGCGTGGGGAAGAACATGCAGCTGCGGGAAACAAAAATCAAGTGGGAAAAATAAAAGATGTTGATTTTTGCAAGGATGCACTTGAGGAAAAACGTGAATTATGAAGCCATTTATTTCAATCTTCTCTCCTCTTAATTAAATGCATGAATGCAAGTATTTTTACAAAATGCAACTATGGAATCCTAATATGTATAGTTAATCTAGGAAATAGCACAAGAAGGCATTATTGCAGGCGTATTTTGAGATGCAATCAGTTAGTCGATCGTGCGTGGTGGTGTGGCAATGAAACTCGTTAGAGCTCCAAGTAGTGATGGTCGGTGATGGTGAAAACAAGGTCGAAAGGGGAAATTGAGGAGATAGAGAGAAGGAAGATTAACCCTAACACCATTGGATGAAAGGAGGCAAGGAAGCTAGTGACGGTGGCAAAAGGAGGCAAGGAAGCCGGTGATGGTGGCGAGCTCGCCAGTGACGAATGAAGGTGGAATTGAGGTTGATGAAGGGGTTAGAGGGTCGACTTCTTGGCTGGGAAGCACGACAGAAGAGAGACGAAGGTGGCTTCTCTCTCATTTGGTGGCGAGAGGTTGTGGAGCGATGAGGTGGAGAGGACCTCAAGGTTTGGTCATGGTGGTGCATGGAGGAAGGTGAGGAAAGGGCTTGGGCGTGTGGATTTCAGATGAGAGAACTCGGAAGGGGCTCGCGAGTCTTTATAGACGGGTCTTGGAGCGAGCAAAGGCCGGAGATTGTGAGATTCGCTCGACCGAACTCACAACTTCTGCACCTTCTTTGACCAAAGATCACGAGTAGTAGAGGTGGCCAATGACAGTTAAACGACCGCCGGTAGATGTGGAAGAGCAAGGAGAACAACTTCTCTTCAATTGTCGAAGGCAACCGTGGTGTGAGGCGGTCAGAATTTGCTCGTGAAACTCGCCAATCTGTGCGCTATGGCCGCCTGAGGGTTGGAGGACCTTTTTGTGAAGGAGATGAAGAGTTAGGTGGTTGAGTGTAAGAAAATCAGAAAGCTAGGGGGGTTTTTGCAAGGAAATAAGGAAATAAGGGCCAAATTGCAAACTTGGCCAAAATGATTTCCAAATTAGCCCAAATTTTTATAGTAACCTAATTTTGATATGAGAAAGTTGTTAATGACTTCAATTTTGGGTTTTGATGACGTTTTCCCAGTTAATTTATAATTTGACTCAAAATGTACTAAATTCCAATCTACAAATCTGTTTGAGGTTGAAACAAGTTTCGATTGTCAATTTAATTAATTTTTATAAGGTTCAGATTACATTTATTTCATCGAAACTATTTTAATTGAAGTGGGGTCAAAATTAGTCATCTTAATTAAGAATTAACACTTTGTTTGAATGAAAATTCTAAATTAGTCAGTATCAATCCACTTTTAGGACATTTAAGCTTAATTCACCATAAGTTTATCCTCCAGCTATTCTGAATTTATAATTGTTCATGAAAATTACAGAATTAACCCCTACTTTTATCAATTCCTCTCTCCTCAGCCCTAATTAAGTTATACCCTTTTAATGTGTTAATTAGGTGAATTTAACTTTAGAACATAACTAAATTAGGTTAAATATAATGAATGATGGCGATGCCATCAAGCGGGCTCTCGAGCCCTCTACCCCTCCTGATGGGAACACCATCATAGGTCTTAACTAGCCCTTTTTAGTCTATATTAAACGATAAAAACTCCTATGTATCCATTACAGGGTCCTAAATGCATAATGTTCTATTTTGAGAAGAAGAGAAGAAACCAAGGTTAATTATGTAATTTTAACAATAAATCATGAACACAGAATAACCAAGGGGTTGGTTAGGGGTGAATTAAAGTTCAAATGAGCATTAAAGTCATATAAGTGGGTTCATGCAAACAAAAACAGGTTTTCGTGCATTTCAAGAATAAACAAGCAACCCAAAACCCTAATTCAAACTTGCTTAATTAATAGAGGTTATGGTCAAGATAAAATTCACCTAAACCTTATAAAAATCATAGAAAAATATTCTATAAGGTTTGGTATCCTTGATTTGACTATTGGAACAGATTTTGACCTAAAACAGAGTCTCAGATAAGAAGTTACCCTAATTTGGGTTTCTGCATAAATTACCTAGCTAAAATTGGTAAAAACCAAAATCAAACTTCACCACTAGATTCCTTGGGTCCAAATTAGGTTTGTACCAAAATTTGGCCTCAATCAAAGATCATTTTGATCTAGTTTGCCTTTTGATCCATTCAGACTATTTCTTTCTCACATACACCCCTAACTTTAAAAAATCCTTATAAAGACCCCCCTAACTTCGTTGTATTCTTTGCATTTGGGTCCCTTCTGCCATGACAGGTGTGAACCCACGCAACTGAGCTCTCAATCAGAGATTCACCTTGATTACTTGGTCAATCCCTTCCAAACTTGGGAGGGACAACCCTGAGGAGATCCCTGATCGATTAAACCTAATCCTAAACTCCAAATCCATCTAGGTTGCTCATGAGAATCCAAGGATTTCAAAAATCCTTCTTCCTGAAAAATTGAGCCTTTCAAGCTTGATTTCAAGCTTGGGATCTTACTTGAGGCCCTATAAAAGACCCTTATGGACAACCTCACCTCCTTACCGAGTTTTTGGGCCACAAATCCCTTCCTTTCTCCATCTCCTGCTTGCTCCAAGCTTCGCTCCGACGATCGTCCTCCCCCGATCACCTTGCTGCTCCTCTTGAACACTTAAGTCGTCTGGGGCTTATTTCTGTCGTCTGATTTCTGAGGCATTTGATTCTGTGGTTGAGCTTACTATTCATATATTTGAGTATTTGTGAGGTTTAAACTTAAGGGGTAATTTGGTGATTCAAATCACCATTTTACCCTAATCGTTTTGCACATTAGTATTTGGATCTATTGGTATATTATCCTAAATTGTTCTTCTAATCTTGCTTATATTTTGCTTAAAATTGTGATCTGTGAGATTGAATTGCCGTTATTGCTCCCAGTGAACGACCTCGTACTTTTGAGTTATAAATTTTAAGTCTTTTCGAGCGATTTTGACTTGCTATGATGATTACATCCTTTAAAAACATCGATTTCGCCTGTTAACAACTCCGCAGAGGATTGTCCCACTTTCAGGACATGCACCTCCCTCTACAGAGGAATAATGGTTGAACGAGGAGCCCACTACCGGACCGGCAAGCCTTGACGGACAACGACGACCGCTTGAGGCAGTCTGGGCTGCTCAGAGGTGCAAAGTAGCCCCCAATCTATCAGTGAGGTTCCCCACCTAATCAATGCCACCAGGCCTTCAGTCGACCCTTCCACGAGAAATCCCCAGACGGACTCAACCATCTGGGTGAGCATTGTGGGCACCATCTGACCAAGGCCCCACATTTGGCCGGGCAAATACACTCCTACAAGAGGAGCTATTGGCAACAGCAGCTCCTGCTCCACCCTCGTGGAGTTACCAAGGGAGTCGAGCAAAGTGGTAGAAGCGTCAAGCCTCCGTAAAGGAGCGACCTTCACCTAGGCCTCGAGTGGCGCCTTCGTGACCTAACATCTACCAGGTTCTCCACACAGAACTAAAGGAGGTGACACCCCCAGCGGAACATCCCCTGCCTCCTCCCCGCTTAGGCCTAGGGAGGTGGATGCAGCTGGCTCCCTCCCAACGAACGTCCTGCCAAGCTCCCCTTGTGGACACCCTAAGGAAGCCAGCACTGCCTCTTCTTCGCTGCTGGCCTCCCCCCTCTTGAACTCCCCGACCATAAGAGGAGATCTTCTTCTTACTCTGGATCTCCTCCCTCACATGGGATGGGTCCCATACTTGGAGAAGCCACAGCTATGTCCAAAATCGTCCAGCGGAGAAAACCCTAAGAGCCTGCACCAAGGAATAGAACAAAATGAGCAAGTGAGAAAAGAGGAAAGCCCTAGGAACACCCCTTTGCCGTGGAAAATTGCCAAAGTCTCGAACCCACCAATGCTGCAATAGTCATATCAAACTACAAGACAGGGAGCCCTCACCTCAACCTGTGTGTCGAGTAGGGGCACCAAGAGGGGCCTACCCCCATCCGAAGAACCGCACATGTCGCCCTTCGGCCACTTCGCCTAGCGCCTAGAGGTTTGACGGCAAAGTTTCAGCAAAGGAGCGAATGCAGCAAAGCCTTCCTCCATACAACTCATAATCCCCTTAAACACAGTAAAGAGGGTGAAGGGCCATGAACTAAGACCCACCACAGACCCCTATTTATAACCCTCTCCCTACAATCTCCCGAGGACGGTGACGACGTTCCAACCCCCTTGCGGGTCACGGGTTTTCGAGGAACAAAGTCCCCCAAGATACGACACGGATTACACGATAGCTTGATCACACTAATAAAATCGTTGGTCAAGAACTCCGCACGTTATAGCAAGTTGGACACTCAGAACGACGCTAGGGCTTATACGCCCCAGGCTCGACGAATGCCACCTCCTAAGGCCGGAGCGAGCTTGGGGTCATATACCCCAGGCTCAACGAACGTTGCCTCCTAAGGCTGGCGCAAGCTTGGGCTCATATGCCCCAGGCTCAACGAATGTCACCTCCTAAGGCCGGCACGTGCTAGGGCTCATATGCCCTAGGCTCAATGAATGCCGCCTCCTAAGGCTTGAGGGAGCTCGAGCTCATCTGCCCTAGGCTCCATGAACGCTGCCTCCTAAGGCTAGCACGAGCTAAGGCTCATACGCCCCAGGCTCAACGAACACCGCCTCCTAAGGCCGACATGAGCTCGAGCTCATACGCCCTCGTCTCGGCAAAGTGCCGCCTCTTAAGACTAGCACGAACGACGACTCATCAGCCCAATGGTCAAGTTCGATGAAGTACCACCTTTGAAGGCCGGCACGAATTCGGGCTCATAAGCCCAACTCTCAAGACAGACAAGGTGTCGCCTCCCAAGGCCAACACGAACTCGAGCTCATAAGCCCGACGTTCAAGTCGGTGAAATGCTGCCTCTTAAGGCTGGCACAAACTCAGGCTCATATGCCCCTACCGCACATAAACACGGACCTCTTGTAAACGGCAGGAAACAAGGGAAAAACCACCCAACTTCTCTGTCACAAATGTTCTCCCGTTTCATCTCAGCTACAGAACATCTGGGGGCATCATCCATCATGGAGTTTTGAATACTCTCACTACTCTCTTAGCAGCTCACATTAGCTAGAGAGTGGGGGCATATGATGAGGGAAAACAATCGCCCTTGGATCCAAAACTCCATACATGACCCAACAGAGGATCCAGTTACCTGATTACGGGGTAAGCAGGTAAAACTTGTGCCACCCTTCTCACCTGCTGATGTCGACACAATTATTGAGGGTAAAATGCCTATTCATGCATGTTCCTAGGCTTAGATTTGCATTTCATATTATAAATATTGCATAGCATGCATCATTTTGCATTTAGAATAGTTGTGTATATTTTAGGTTAATGCATCCTTTTTATGGCCAGGAGGGAAGGAGATTTATTTCAGGGCCTTGAATGGATGATCCGAATGTATGGATTTGATCAGGATGATGATCGGAGTCCAACGCCTCCGAGATCATTCGGAATCTTGTATCACCTTATGCGATCCGAGGAAGATCAATGGCTAAGGGGGCAATGCGACATCCTTACAGGCTTTGGATGAAAAATCCGACCATACGGATAGATTTGAAGTAACAACCGCAATCTGGTAGAGCGAAAATCATATCAATCTGAGCAGCGTGGCACCCTCTGTAACAGAAAGGAGATGGACGATCCAGATGTCAGCACGTGATGCCATCTAGGCCGTCCAATATCAGCCATCAGCGACTACAAGTGCTGCCATCATCTCTCACCACAGCCATTGGATCAGGGTCCAACGATTGAGGTTCCTCCGCACCCGCAGCTTGCATGCTCTCCTCGCGACATGAAGGCAGGCTTGGTACATTGGTAGCGTTCTTGGTTTCTAAGGGTGGGGCGCAGGTTTGAGACCCATGGACCCCCCCAAATCAGCAATTGGGGCGCACCAGCCAGCGCACATGCGCAGATGCATGCGCACCTGCACCGCAGCAGCATAATGCCAGCGCGGGCGTGACACGATGCGTAATGGGAGCCCAAGCATAGTAGCAGTGGGCATGAATTGGCGTGGATCTTCAGCGACAGTTGGGCGAATCTTCAACAATGATTGTAGCTGTCACTAATTCCCTATACATGAATTGCCCTCTCCCTTCCATTATAAAGGACCTACACCCCTCCATTCTTCACCATCTCTACCTACTCTACTCCCACCTACTCCTAAGCTCTAGTAGCCTACCAAAGCCCCCTTAGAGTTTATTCCCAATCTCCAAAGGCCTCCTATTAGTGTAATGTTCCTATACCCCACCAAATATTCATCCTCCATCTCACCACCTTCATAGGAAGCCTTGGAGCTGTCCTCCCACCTCCATTCCGATAGAAGATGACCTCCAGCTCCTCATCCCCATTCCAAAGCCTTGAAGAAGCATTCCTCTACCTTGCGTCCTCCTGCATCTCACCTCCATTGTCCAGCACCTCACCCCCTTCGTATAAGCTGCCACCAAGCGTTGTAGTCTCGCCAAATAGCTGATTTGAGAGATTTCTTCTCACCCCTATCTCTTTTATATTTTAGCATATTATAATAGACATTTTAATGACATTGTGAAATATCATATTTGTTTCTTCACTTTGTGAAGTTATCTCGCTTGTCTTTTTATTTCGAAAACACCAAAAAAATCACAAAACCCTAAAATACAAAAAAGAAACAAAATGAAGCGTGGATTTCAACAAAAGTAAACATCACCTTCTTGTGTTCGACCTGGGACTCCCTTGGAGTTTTGGTTAAAAATTATATTTGATAACGTGTTTTGCGAACTACGACGACAGGTTTCTCCTAACCCTAATTTTACTTCGTTAAAACTCGTGCATAATTTTGGCGCCGTTGTCGGGGAGGCAACGAAATTTGCTTTCTTGTCTTCCATGTTTCTTTGCATTTACTTATTATTAACCCCGCTTGCCTTTTTGCAGGTACCCTAGCAAGGAGATCTGAGTGTGGTAAATTGGAGTAAAGTGCGGGTAGAGTAATCTGTAAGTGCCCCCACATTTCCCCCCTACTAGTTTCATTTCGCAACATTCATAACCAAGAGCTAATCTACTTAGGTGTTTGCATAAACCCTAGGATAGAATTTGTTTGTCTTGTTTGTCACCTCCGCTCATCTCACCCTCGCATATTAAAAAATAAAAATAAAAATAAAACAAAAAGATACTTCTTATGGGACAAATCAACATACACACTACATGCACCCACGTTTGAGGCACATAACCTAACTTGATCTTTATCTACTCAACCGGGATTCTGACCTGTGGAACCAGCGCATGTAAATCAACACATAAAAGAGTAAAAATCAGACTAAGTTAATCATCTCTGCATGCCTAATTGGTGGTGCATTTTAGTCACTTGTTTGAGCTATTTGGACCGCACCACCCAATTTAAAAATAATTCATGTTGTAGTTGCCCCATAAGATTCAATATTTAGGTCAAGCCAGACACAATATTTCTTTTTGATTTGAAAAGGAAAACATTGGAACTCGTGATTTCAAACTTGGTTTGCCTCCAAGAAATTTGGTTGAATCTACCTAATATTTGAACCTAAAAGCTACTAAGCAAGATTCGAACCCTAAAACTCACTTCATCATCAACAATCTTGCTTGAAAACTTTTTGGTTGTGCACATACACACACTCTCAATGAATCATTAAGGGCACAACCCATTAAGGCCCCATCACATTCCAAGAGCACAATCATCCCAAGCCTAATTAAAACTAAGTAGACGTTGGCCTTAAGGATTGATTCGCTTCGAGGCTCAGATTGATATTATTTACGATTAACCTTCTTGTACTAGTCAATCTGATATCTAGCTATGGGAGTAGCATCAAACGACCATAATTGGGGGGTATACTAGGAACCGGAGGTGCAAGCCAAAAGAAGAACCTTCTCCCCAGCCCCTCCTTCTAACTGGTTGGATTAACTGGATACAAGTAGAGTAGATAGTCTATACTCTTAGGACGGGTCCTGAGAGTCTGTAGGTCTTTAGGCTACCCACATAAGGACCGATTTGGTTGATTATACTGTAGGGCACCTTTCCTCTTCTGATTTCCCTCCTACTTCACAATGTATCCTTCCACATCTTTCACACATTTCCAATCCTACCCTCCTCCCAACAAGTATCCTCAAGATGATTACTATCCCGACTCGACTTATGATTACCCATCTCCTAGCTGGGATAACTTTGATTGGGGATATGAATCTGGACCTCAGTGTCCAGGTCTAACCCTAGAGAACAAGATTATAATTACCATCCTTCCCAGAGCTACAATGATTATAGATTTCCACTGGTTGATGATCAACCTAACTAGATCTACAACTATGAAGGATATGTTGATTATAACACTTACGCTCCCCAGTATTCTTTGAGCAACCTGAAACAACCTACTATTAGGGAGGGACCCGAGAACCTCGATATCTTGACTCCCGTAGATTTAACCCAAACCCACCTAAACCTAAACTGAACCATTCGGTTCAGGTGAACCAGGTCCAAGACAGGGTGTTTGCTAACTTGAGAAACACCATCCAATCTTTAGAAGCTCAGCCAATACCATGCACTGAAGCACTGGAGCCTATGATAAAAATGATTGATGAGCTGAATAGCTCTTTATTGGGTTTGCTCCAACATGTTAGGAATAAGGGACTAGGTGAGTTTCTACTTGGGAAATTATCGAGGTTGAGGATAAAATTCATGGTTGCCTTAGTCCAATCTTAGGATGATTCCCAGGATGAACCCCCTTCAAGAGAGCCAATTTCTGAACCTGCTTAGGTGCTTGTCGGTGGGGATACATGTTCTGAGACCGGAGATGACCAGGTTGGTCTAAAGCAACTGATTTAGGATGAACCGATTGCTTCACCCAAGATCCTCGAGACAGGGAGCAAGGAAAAATATGTCTCTTTGAACTAGGAAATGACATATTATTTTGAGACATATATAAATGAGGATCAACAATTCTTTGATTGTGAGGGTGAGGAATCTTTAGGTGAAGTCTCACTTGAGCTTAAGGAAGATGATTTTAGTGAGATAAATGAGCTTAAGGAGCATGACAAACCATTCGATAGCCCGTTCATTGAAGATTTTGATTCGGATGGGGCTAACTTGGAGGATTCGAATCCTCATTTACTAGAATTTAATCAGTAGCCCCATTCCTCAACCATACCCCAAAGGGATTGATTTTGATTTAGAAATCATTATACCCAAGCCAATCCTGATTCAGTTACAATTGTTAGACTTGGGTACTTTAGATGGGGTGTACAACGATTTGGAGGTCTCGGAAATATTGATTTTAAAGGATAGGAATTTGGCAATGAAAATGTGGAAGGCTAACTCAAGGGAAACACAAGTTTGGATCTAAGGGTTCCTATTGACCTAAAATCACCAACTTTTTACCAGGACTCTTATGATATCTTTGAGATGCAACCCAAGCTCAGAATCATTGATTATCTTTTTGAGTTGGAATCTAAAAGGACATCCGAACCTATTGAACCATCTCTACCCATTATCAGATACTTTGGTCTTCGGTTGCATATTGTACAACTGTAGGGTCGGCCCCGCAAGCTCAACAATCTCAGGTTCTAGGTGATTTTCATCCAGAACCTTAGAGCTACTCAACCCTGGGGCATGGGTCTGCGCCATAATCTGGTCCACATCTATGGACACCTACTGGCAGGTCTTGTGATCAATATTTTTATTTTGATTCTAACCTGTACTTGTGAAGGCTTAATTTCTTCTTTGTTTGTATTTTATGCCTAGTTGAAGGCAATAAATTTATCACGTGTGTGATTCCACGTTCTCAACGGATCTAAATGGATTTTCATGAAATTCAAGTGATATTCTGTTTACTCTGCCCTTTTCATGTCTCTATTTTTACAATGAGTACATTGCATCATTTAGGCATGGGGGGGTAGATAATTAATCCTGAAATCATTTTGTTAACTCCGTGGAATTTATTTCTTTTATTAAAAAAAATAAGAAGAAGAAGAAAGAAATTAGAAGAAGAGAACTTAGGCATTTGGAAGTTGTTAACTTTAGGAAATGATACGATATGACCTAAATACTTAGACTCTTCAGGTCTTTGGGCTTAATCAGCCTGGGTGTCCACTCGAACGTGGACTTAGTCTTGAGTCCTCGCCAAATAATTTTATTTTAATTTGCTAAATAAATTAGGGTGATATGTACACGACTTATCAACCCACCCTCTGATTTGAGGGGACTTTAAGCCTAAGCATCTACACACTATTTACACTGACCCACTTTTCGACGATTTTTATTGAAATTGGGTAGCTAATGAACCTCCTAGGGTGGTATGGAATGTAAGTTGTCGGTGGTAACAGCTCATCAATTGGTTGTCCAGAGCTCAGGCACACGATCATTCTCTTCCTATTACCTTTAGGTAAATCTTAGATCAGGGAAGCCACCTACTTAGAAAAAAAAAGAGGAAAAGAAACACCCAAAAAGAAAAAGAAAAAAATAGCAAAAGGAGAAAATAAAAAAAAATAAAGCCACACTTCACCACATGAGTATGGCTGGCAAGTGGTCGTGGGTAACAGCCCATTGGTCGGTTGTTCAGAGCCCATCTCACAAAAATGCACAAATAATTCCTAAAACACTTAGGAAAGAAGCGGGGAAGTATAATAAATCGGGGAGATATACACTGGGTTCGCCCCTGTGTTGACCCTATAAAAAAATAAAAAAGTAGGGAGAAAGCTATCGATCGGAAAGATAAACCTCTAGGCAGAAATCTTTAAGGTCACCTAGGGTTGTAGAAACCTGAAGTCCATTTTAACGGTCGCTTAGTGAGTCTTTCACTCTTTTCACAAGATGCTTAGCACTTAGAGTCCTTTCGAGTCTTGGGTGGGTTGGGTAGTCGTAAAAGGTTACCTCGAAACTCTCAAACTCCAAAAGTTTAAAAAAATTAGAAAAGAAGAAAAAGAAAAAAAAGTGTATCTTTCCTTTTCAAATAAGGCGAGGACTTAGGCGGTCTGCATTTTGGCAGACACCCAGGTACTGTTGAGTTTTTGTAATTTAGGACCTTACTTGAAAATTTCTATTGTTAATAAACAACTTAGGTTTAAGCGATCGAGTTCTAATTTTATTTTTTATACATTGCAAGTAGTTTAATTTTGCTAGGGACTATCAAAAGATAATCATGGGGGTATGATGTAGACATAATTATTGAGGGTAAAATGCCTATTCATGCATGTTCCTAGGCTTAGATTTGCATTTCACATTATAAATATTGCATAGCATGCATTATTCTGCATTTAGAATTATTGTGTATATTTTAGGTTAATTGCATCCTTTTTACGTCAAGGAGGGAAGGAGATTTATTTCGGGGCCTTGGATGGACGATCTGAATGTACAGATCTGATCAAGATGATGATTGGAGTCCAACGCCTTTGAGATCATCCAAATCAAATTCCTTTAATGGCAGGGTCGAAGCAACATAATCTTTTTCGTTAATTTCATCCCCGGATTCTCTTGGTTCACTTGAGTTTTTGTTGGGGTGTATATGTGATTCACCAATAAAGGGATGATTTGGATTAGTATCCTCAATTATTTCTGGAGGATCATTCTTAATGTTTTGGAGAAAGCCTATATCACTCAATTCTTTATTCTTCTCAAGGCATAAATCCTCAATTGATGTGTATTGTCCTCGAGAGTCTCTCCTAGGCTTCTCACTATTGTGTTCATCCTTCTCCAATATCAACTCTTGGTTTTGCGGAGGATGACTCTCAAAATCAAAAGAAGGGAGGAATACGGATTTCACCAGATTATTTATATCCTAAGGGGGTAAGTCCTCGAATAACACATAATCCCCATGTGATTCACTCCAAACTCTAAGGTCGGGTTCCTCCATCTGGTTATCATCCTCCTCTAAAATAGTCTCTTTGTATCCCTGAGACCAGAATTGATCCAATTCATCTTCCATTCCCTTAGGGTCACCTTCATTGGGTGCATTTAAATCCTCAGAATGCTGAATGGTAGGTATTGATTCCCTAAGTGGAGGGACAGGATTAGGCTCACTAAGGGTAGAATGGGGTTTCACCACGTGATTAATAGGGGAAGTGACATGAACAATACGACCTTGACTTGGGTTATTAGGGGTAAGGAAAATACTGTCATTAGGGTCAAGGTTCTTAAGAGGTACCATCTTCCCTTTCTTTTGACTCTAATATAGCTCGGGTGGATAATCACTAGGATCGTTCTCCTCTAGTGGTCGTGTCTCATGGGGAGAGTCTAAGTGATAGCTACTCAAAATGGGATCCCTATTGTCATTGGTTTCCTCAGAATTATTTCCATGATCACTGTTGTACGGGTAGGGATCAGAATCACTAGTAAGAGCATAGCAAAGCTGTCTTATTTCCTTGTTCAATTGTTGACTATTCCTTAACATCTCTCCCATAGACTCCATCATTTCTTTTTGTTGTTTTTGCATTTCTATCATAAAAGAGTAGAGGCTACTACTATCAGATTGGGGAGGATAGTCAATCTCAGGCTCTGATTGCCTAGGGGTATTGGTCCAACCTCGATAAGGAAAATCATGAAGGGTGGGAGGGTTGAGTGTTTGCATAGTAGTGGGGATTCCATGGGTGGAAAATCTTGCTCCTAGGCTCTGCTCAAAAGTGGGAGATATCGGGCTAGTACTCCCAGGATAGGAATATGATTAATCCATGAATTGTCATTGTACCCATTAAAGGATGAATACGCTCGGGGCATGGGATCCTGGTTAAAAGATGGGAAGTATTGACTCTGATAATCTGAATGATAGGAGTAAGGGTGATCCACTTCTTTAAACCAAATAGCTTTAACTCTCTTAGGATTTAGAAGAAATTAGAACAAAAGTAGAAACTTCTTAGAGAGTTCTACCACTATCAAAATAAATGCAAGTATAGTGGGATCTGTTTTTAGTAGATTCTAGGTCTTAGAATTAGGTGTTCAGTTGGTGGACAAACAAGTTTTGTAAGAATTACACTTCCGAGGCTGACTTTCGTTGGAGCCTACAACCTATTTGCAAGGGATGAAAGTCTCAAATCGAGCCCACACACGAGGAACCGAAGTAACTTGGTGGATAGGCTTGTTGATTTCTGACTAACTTCCCTTATGGTACAAAAGAAGAGAGGTAGAAATTTATCTAGTGACCTTATGTGTGATGTGCCTATTGCCTCAGGTGTGCAACACACGTTTGTGTTTTGAATTTTGAAATCTTGCAAACAAGATCCTTTTGCAGACAATTTCAAGTCACAGATTTTAAGGTCCAACCTCTTAGTAGTCCCAATTTTTAAAGTGACCACTGAATTAATTCGACTCAAAGACTTTAGTGGTCTTAGATTTAAGTTCAATGTAGATGCATGATAGGTAATTGATGCTTAAGAGAAGACGTACCTTACTCCAGCTTTCTTTGTGCAAGGATGTATGTGATGCAGAAATATAAGCTAGATGCTGCACATTCAATCCTAGATGGTTGCCCTATTGATATGCAGCTTCTAGCAGGCAGTTCGAATATTTATTTATTTTTTTAAATTTTTTTATTTTTTTAATAATAAGCAAACAAACTGAATCTAACTAACTAACTAACTAATATGCAGTTTAAATAATTCAATTAAACCTATAATCTAAATAAAATGTGAACACGCTCTCAAAAATACGCTCTCGCATACAAGAGCGATAAGATATAAAAAGCACTGGGAACACGTTCCCAAAAATGCCCAACAAGGGTCGAAAAGATAGAAATTACATGTCTAATGTCTATCTAGCCTAAATCTAAACTAAGATATAATGACTAAATCAGGAAAGGCTCCTCCGTACGCCTTCACATGCGTGGGATCAAGGCCCACAAGCACCCGTTGCTGGCCTCCAGGTGGCGTCAAGGTCCACCAAAAATATCATCTCCGTTGTGCGCGCCCACCGCGTTCGTTTGTTATTTTTGCACAGAAAAAGATCCACAGTCAGGAATTCAGAAAAGCTTCAGAAATAGCATAAAAATGATAGAAATTCCCCAAAAAATTTAATAGCCATATTTCCTCCCTGGTAACGATGCCATTTGAAATAGCGATCTTTGTTTTCAATAAAATTTTTAACATAAAATGACATGTCGTTATAGTTCGTTGCGTGGTAGGAAATCGCTTTTCAAAATATTTAATATTAAAAAACTGACCACGAAAATAGTTAGGTCATCTTCATGGGGAGGAATTAGCCTATTGAATTAGTGAGTGGTGACTCATTTATTCGGAAATCTCAATGGGTGCGCCTATTCTTTAGTGCAACTCGTTGCCCTCATGAATTCTCATTCTAAGCAATTAATTAAGACTGTAGGTGTTTATATGCAAAATTACCGTAATATAATATTCTATTAAATAATGGTCTTGGTAGTGGTAAATATCGTAAATACCAATTTCTAAAATATGGCTTGTCCACCATAATCCATGCATTATATGATTCATGAGAGATGCTCATCTGCAAGCAATTTTGATTAAGTAGAAGGATGCTTATGTAAATTCACCTCAATAATTTAATTCAGTAAATAAGGGAATAGTGTACCCCACAATGGTAGAGATTGTAAATACTAATTGCGGGAAAAACATAGGATTTCTCCTCTCTCTCCTTCATGAGCACACGTGGGTCAATGGCGGCGCAAACCGCTTGCGGCAGAGGTGCGTTGCGACGAGAGCTTTGAGATGGCGATGACGGAGCATCGAGAGGTGGACGGAGTTGGTCGACCAGCAAGGAGGTAGGCTGGCGGTGGTGACGGTAGGAGGAGCTTGCATGCATTGTGGAGGGCAACTGGTGGGTGTACGGAGGTCATGGGAATGAGACGAGGATGACGACGAGGTTGATGGTGAGTTTGGTCACATGTAGGGGCCGTATGAAGCGAGGAGGTGGTTGCAACTTTGGGTTCATTTGGCTGTGTAAGGAGGAAGAAGAAGAAGAAGGCGTACGCACGGGTTGGCGGTGCCAGCTGCTTTGGCTGTGGGCACGAGCGTGCACGTGCACGCAAGGAGGAAGCGCTGCGGCTGCACACGTGGTGTCTATGCGTGCGGTGAGGATGGTGGCGCGATGGTGCGTGTGCAAGGGTGCGCAAGGGAATGGTGGTGGAGAAGGTGAAGAAAACGAAGAGGGAGAAGATGGATGGCTGAGGGGGGTTATGTGCAGTGGTGTTGTGGCTGTACACTGTCACTGTGCAACCAGCGAGAGGGAGAAAGAGCAGAGGTGCAACACGCCTAAGCCATGGTGCTCGTAGGGTCCACGGTGTGCGTAGTGTCCATGATGGAGGAGGAAGGAGATCCTCATCAGGGGGCGAAGATGGCCTGGGTGGACGCGGCCTTCCTTTTTAAACACAAAAACCTCCTCGGTTTCCTTTGGCTGCAAGCATTTCCAACCACTCGCGAAGATCGCGAGTGGTTGGAACAGCAGATAAGCATAGGCAGTTCTTCATTAGATGTCTGATTATCATTCCAGATGTCTTAAAAAATGTAGAAGTAGGAGTTTGTGATGGCAATTCCTAGACGTTCGACCTTGTCCCCGGATCTCTTATAGATGCAAAAATGGACGTCTGAACTCTTCCACCTAGGCTGCATTCATTAAATCAATTATGTTACCATATCATATGTTATTAAGTGTAAATTGATACATAAAACTATATGCAAACTAAGATGAATTGTCATATAATTCCTAATTAATTAACAAATAAGAATAACTAATTAGAAAGTACTTAGGCCAAATAATGGTCCACGAAAATGGACTTATCACACAGCAGCAACGGGCATGAGTTGGCGTGGATCTTCAGCAATAGTTGGGAGGATCTTCAGCGACGATTGCAGGTGTCACTAATGCCCTATACATGAATTGCCCTCTCCCCTTCCACTATAAAAGGACCTACACCCTTCCATTCTTCACCATCTCTACCTACTCTACTCCCACTTACTCCTAAGCTCTAGTAGCCTACCAAAGCTCCCTTAGAGTTTATTCCCAATCTCCAAAGGCCTCCTATTAGTGTAATGTTCCTATACCCCACCAAATATTCATCCTCCATCTCACCACCTTTATAGGAAGCCTTGGAGACATCCACCTGCCTCCATTCCAGTAGAAGATCACCTCCAGCTCCTCATCCACATTCCGAAGCCTTGGTGAAGCATTCCTCTACTTGGTGTCCTCCTGCATCTCACCTCTGTCATCTAGCACCTCACCCCCTTCGTCCAAGCTACCGCCAAGCGCCGTCGTCTCGCCAAACAGTCGATTTGAGAGATTTCTTCTCACCCCTATCTCTTTATATTTTAGCATATTGTAATAGACATTTGAATGACATTGTGAAATATTATATTTGTTTCTCCACTTTGTGAAGTTATCTCGCTTGTCTTTTTATTTCAAAAACACCAAAAAAATCACAAAACCCTAAAACACCAAAAAGAAACAAAATGAAGTGCAGATTTCAACAAAAGTAAACGTCGCCTTCCTGTGTTCCACCCGGGACTCCTTTGAGGTTTCGGTTAAAATTATATTTGATAACGTGTTTTGCGAACTACGACGACGGGTTTCTCTTAACCCTAATTTTACTTCGCCAAAACCCGTGGATCACCTACAGCAAGCCGGACCCAAATCGGGATCTAGCCAACCTTCCAAAAGATTCAACATAGTCAAGGCCAAAGATACTGTAAGATGGAAGTGACCACCTATATTCTGACAGCAGACAAGCGGTCTGACAAAAGGGGTACTAGAGGCCATTAGGCTAGGGGTCTTTTCATGTTATAAATAGAGAGCGGCCCCCAAGTAGAGGGGCCCAAGAGGGACAGAAATCCTGTAATCTTACGAGTTATAGTGCATAGTTGGGAGCTTCATCCTCCTCCTAGATGTACACCCCTTATGGTGGAATTGGGTTACCAAATCTCTTGTGCCTCCCTTACAATTGCTTGAGATTTATCATCCTCCCCAAAGGTGGATGTCTTGTGGCTACACAATGCTCCTTGCATCTACAAATCTTTTGATGGTTGTAGCAGACCCATCGGTATTATAATAATATAATTATATATATATATTTGTTTATATTATATGTACATAATCCTTATGTAAATACAAATAGATATGTATATAGTTATAATCATAATTATAACTGTATATATAACATAAGGTAATTATATTATACAGTATTATATCCCTAAATTTATTTATTTACTTATATATTTTATATAATTATATTCAAAATTTAATTAGGCATATTAGTATGTTAAAATAATTTAAAATAGTAATTTAATAAACTATTAAAATAAATTATGCTGTATAGTTGTATATTCTAATTTAAAATAATTTCAGAATATTTATAGCTTATTTATACTGTAGAACAATATTCAAACTATATATATATGTATATATGTATAAATTATGTATTTAAATGTATATAAATTGAAATAAATCAATAAAAATAAATTTAAAATATGTAATAATAAGTTAATATTGTAAACTAACTGATTTATAAGTCAATTGTATCATTAATTTATTAATTTACACTTTAATTAACAAATTAAACTTAAAATCAATGTGCATTTATCTTTAACTTTAATAATTTTTTAAATATAGTTATAAATGTAGTTATTGTAATTAATTATACCAATAAGTAGCCCTATGTATTGGCTTTATAATCATATAATTTAATCAGAAAATAATTAATAAGTAGCTTAATTGAGGCCTAAATCTATCCTTAAACCACGGCTTACCGTGCTAAATTGGCTCACAGAGTTAGTTCCACATTGTGGGTTGACATCCTCCCGTAGTGCCATATAAACAATCACGCCCATAACCCCATCGGTCATCAGCGCTGGGCGCACAATTGAGCATGTGTGTGGGTGTGTGTATGCATGAGGTGGGCTATGAGCTTGGATTGGCTGGGCCGTGAGCAATTTATATGTGGGCTTGTATTGGCCCAAAGGAATGCACTAAAAACAAACTAAATAAAATTTGGGCCTGGCTTAGTAGTGGTCAATTTGGCCCTTAGTGGGCTCTGGATTCCGTGAAAAGTTGCGCCTGCCAATAACAAATTTTTGGTTAAGTGAATTTTAAACTTGGGTTAAATGAAGTTAAAAATGGCTAAGTGTAAGTACTGTGAGCGTGTGCATGTGTAGTGTTAAAGAGTTAGCCTTAGTGTGTTGTGTGGCTGAGTGCAGTGTCTGTGTGTGTTTTGTATGCATATAGTAGTAAATATAGTTAGTATATATACTAAGTATAGCATATACGTATAAGATTAATATAGTATATAGGTGTATAGATATATATGTATACATATCCCTTTTTGCCTTGTATATATAAGTGTTTTTAAGGCCTTTAGTGACGTTTATAGATGTTAGTGTAGTTAATTATATATGGTAGTGTAGTATATAGTCTATGTTAGTGTATATATATTCTTTTTGTGCCTATATTAAGGTATTACTTAGTTATTAGTGTACATAACTAACCTAGATTAGTTTATATTAATTTTTAACGCCTTTCTATCTATTTATATGTTTGAGGCATTATCATTAACACTAATTAATTCATTGTTGTACATAATTGACTTAGTTTACTTCATTCTTTGATTCTTTCATCCATGATTTATTCATTTGTAAATAAACTTAATAGTTTTGGAATAAAAGAAGATTTTTGGATAATAGAGAGTGATGTATATTAATAACTACCTTCTAGTGAACGACCTGGAATAAAATCAATAAAAATAGTATATTAATAAAATGACATTCGTTTGGATTGCAACATTATACTATAACGCAATTATTAACCATCATTAACTAGTGATCCAGATAGAACATCACCTAGTCAATCAAATCCACTATGCGTACCACTTAAATCGATAGTGGCACAACCTCAATTACAACACTACTTTAACTCGAGGGTAGCGTACCTTAAACTTCTCATCTTCATGAAGAGTATTTGGTCTCACGAAGAGACGATAATTAACCCCACGAATACCCAAAAAAAATACACAACAAATAACCCTATAGAGACCAAATATAAAGTTAACTCTAGCTCTTGCAAGTGTGAGAGAACATCCCTGAAGTGAAATTTGATTGGTGTAGAAGTGTGGCAAAGTAGTGCTCTTGGATATTTCTTGGGTTGCTAAGAGAGCTGCAACAGAATTCCTCTTCTTTAATCTCACACTAGATGAATATAGGTGGAATAATTGGTTTACAAATGTGTATTCTCACTTCTCTTGTTGTTTATGTGTTGTGTTTAAGCTTAAGATCAAGTATCCTTGCTATTTATAGAGATGTTAGGAACACTCTAGAGAGGCTTAGGGACTTCAAATAGTCATTGGATAACTTGTGGCTAACAAAGGTTGCATCAGATTCCTAGAAAATCGAGTAGACTGTTAGACAGTATTAGTCAGTCAACTCCTGGTTAGCTAGCTACAATGGAGCTGATCGACTCCTGGTTGGCTGGCTATAACGGAGTCAACTGACCAAAAATTATTTTCAGTCGGCTCCCTACAACGAGTGGAAATGGCCCTAAGTGATCTTTACAAGAAGGTCGACCAATGGTTAGCTAGGTGTGTTCTAATCGGTCGACTAATGGTCCCCTCACTATAAAAGAATTCCAGGGTCAGAGCTCTTAGACTTGAGGATTTTGACATTCGTTCGATGCCTGATACAGTATCAGTTGGCACACTATACTAGTATCGATCGGTTGGTGGTTAGCTGACTATAAAGGTGAACTTGGGAAATCGAAGCCTAATTAATAAGGCATTAAATACGTTCAAGTTCCAAGGTTTCTAGCCGTTGCTGGGCCAATGTTCAAACCACTGGTCAAAAGTCAGTCGACTTGCTACTAAAGAGCCAGTTAGGTGGTGAGGCCTCTGGTCGACTAGCTACTAAAGAGCTAGTCAACCAATGATGTCATTGGTTGGTGCCCTTAACCTATTGTGTGTTGTTTTGTATTCTTTAAGTGTTGGCTTTGGTTTCCTATGCTATGAAGTGGGGAGGCAAGGATCTGCTCCTCACTATTGGGACACTCGGTTGCTAAAGGCTGCTGTCGATGGGAGGGAGGGTTGCGGTGATTTCTTCCACACGCCTGAGTTTCGTCATCGCTTCCTTGAAGAGAGGTCATGGGTTTTCCTAGTTTATGGTGTTGAGTTACTGACATGTATTTGGTGCCTGTTTGGCAAGGTTTATGATCGGAGGATGCTTTGGTGTAAATGGGGTGAACTTAGATTTATCTCAGGCGAGGATCACGCCCCTCGAGCCCAATGGATTGACTAGGCCCCCGAAGAGGCATGGCCTTTTCTTAATATTTATGACAAAGGACGGCAACTAATTGAGCCTATTGGATTCAACAGGAAATATACGAGATACGATTATCACAAGCATGCCAACGTGGAATAGTAATCTCAATTAATTTGGTGACCCAATTCCACCACATGGTGTACATTTGGGGAGGGAATTTGATCCTCAACTATCCACTAGAAGTTTAAGTCTATACAAGAAGGGGAGAGAGCCCCTTTTCTTGGATACACCAATCTTTATAGGCTATCCTTCCCTATTATGGCGAATAATAACATTTATTCTCCATGGGGTGTTTCTAACATATTTCCTCGTTCATCGTGCTAGTGCCTCAATTCCTGTCCTACCACTTCAGTTCCTTCACCACTGTCTCATCTTTTACACTTCCAGGTCTTGGTGTCGCTTGAGGCCTGTGGCAATCGAGTTGGCGGAGATTTCTTAGGCGAGCGAGTTAGCCAACTGGTTCCAGGTAGACTACCTTGGGCAGTGGTGTCGCCATCTAGCCAAAGGTGCCCTGATCCTAGGCCATGTTATCTCTCTTTTTAGGCTTGTTTACTTCATGGGTTGGCCTCTGGTGGGCTTCTTGGGCCTATTTGTGAGGGTTAATTCCTTTCCTCATCAGAAACTGCTATCGATAAATCTCTAAATGTCATATTTAGTAAGGGCACAACATTTTATACATATAAATAATTATCCCTTTTTAGGAAGTATAAGTAACAACTAGTGTGCCTCTCGTATTTTTTATTGGAATGTTCTCGATCAATTTAATGAAAAATCATATAATTCTCCTCTTAGAAAAAATTATATTTATTATACAAATAAAGACATATATACCACATGTAGAAAGGTTATGCGGTATATGCATTACTTCTAATATTTTCCAAAGTGCAATGGTAAACAATAATACTACATTATTTTTTCGCATATACCTTATCAAAACCTAATGTATCATTTGTTTAGAGAGAGGGACTTGATAAACGCCAGTTTATCATTACTCTTATGCCCTAAAACAAACCTAACTCTTAGGATTTTAACTTCGCAAGTGAGTTTTTGTGCTACATTTAGGCATCACATAGGTTAGGCATGCATTACATTGTTTTGTTATTTTTAACATGTTTATTTGAGTGTTAGGGCTAAAACAGATAAGCAGAACCCTAAAACCCTGACACTCATGAATGCCAAAGGTGAAGAAGGATCTCATTTCAGCTGGGACTTAGCTAGATCCAACTCTACATAGCTGGATACCAGTTTACCTGGACTAGGGTTAGCTCCACTTAGCTCCATTCAGCTCATCTTGGCTGAATGGCAGCTCAGAGCAGCTCATCCTAGCTAAACCTAGCCCAGATCCAGCTCAACTTGGTTGAGTCTAGTTCATCCCAGCTCCATTCACTTCACTGAGAGTTCTAACTAGCTCAACTAAGTTGACATTAGCTCAACTCAGCTCAGATCGAGCTCAACTTGGTTGAGTCTAGTTCATTCCATCTCCATTCAGTTCATTGCGGGCTTTAACTAGCTCAACTGAGTTGACATAAGTTCAGTCTAGATCCAGCTCAGCTCATTCCAACTCCACCTAGCTCCTCTTAGTTCATAGGAGCTCCAATCAACTTAGCTTAGCTACTAGTTTTTAGCTAGCTAAGCTAAGTCAGCAGAGAAAGTCCATAGTCAGCTTTCTCAAGCTCCAGAAGAGTTGATACTAGCTCAACCTAGCTCAACCTACTCAACTTAGTAGCTAGAAAAGAACTAGCTAGCTAAAGTAGAGTAGTTGAGCTCCTATAAGGACTTCTTCAGCAGATGATAGCTCCCACAAGCTTCAGGGTAGCTCAAGACTACTTCCTTAGCTCCTCTTCCCTAAACCTAGCTCCATTCCATCTCCTCCTTTACTCAACTACTAGCTTAGATAGCTTAGCTTAGCTATACCTTAGCACCTAATGGCCATCCACCACCTACAACCTAACCCTACCTCACCACCTAGATAGTCCACCAAGTAAGCTAACCACCTACACCTACTCCTACTCTATTTGGCACCAACCATAACCTCCACACCTCTTCATACCGCCACCTCCAAAAGCCACCAAAAAGGTTGCTCTAAAAACCCTCTCAACCACCTTGACTTTGGCGTCAACCTCTCCTTCCATCCTAGCCATCCATTCACCACCAAAAACATCCCAACCCTCCATTAAATGGAGCCAACCCATACCCTTCTAGAACCGCCATTTTGGCTCCAACTCAAGAGGCACCAAAGGTGGTATTCACCACCTTTGAGTTGGCGCCAACTCTTAGTAGCCCTAGGATCCACTAACTACCCTAAAAACCCATCCTAACCATCCATCCCAAAAGCCACCTACAACCCCCATCCTACTCTATAAAAAGACCCACAACCACCACCATTTCCTTCACCTTTGGCTACTGATTGTGTAGCAATCATAGGCCTTAATTTGCTTGAATTAAGCCAGAACCTAGCTTAACATGGGCATTCTGCATGCATACGCATCGTATTTTGCATCATAATTGATTTATATGTTTTATGCATTTTACTGTGCTATTTGAGAGGTATTACTCATTGCAGGTAATTCAGGGTTGTGGATGACCGATCCAACCTTATGGATCTGTTTAGAATGACGAAGGGAGTCCAATGCTTCTAAGATCGCATCAATCGGACTCCCGTAGCACCATATGGAGTCCATAGAAGAGCAAGAGCCAAGGGGCAAATTGAAGAATATCCGAACCTCATATGACAAATCCGACCATACAGATGGATTCGGATCAACGATCGCAATCCAATCACGTAAAAATCAGCTCGATCGGAGGCCTATGGCACTGTTTACGAAGAAAGGAAGATGGATGGCCACGATGGCGCCATCACAGCCGCCCCTCATCGCGTCCCCAATCTCTGAAGGAAGGACATGGGCCGTTGGATTGTCATCCAACGGCCATGATGCATCCACGTCAACTGCCTCACTGCGCCTCATCAACGAAGGACAAGATCAGCCGTTGGATCTTCATCCAACGGCTGAGAGCGACCGTGCGGACATTGGAAACTCAACACAAGCGCGTCAAGTGTGAAATCAGGAAAGACATTGAGTGTGGGTGCGATTGGTCGTTGGATCGGCATTGGAGCGTAGATACGCGACCATGTGGCACAACCGGAGCGCGTCGCAACTGGATGCGGGAACCCACGCGTGATCTCACACGCTTGCTTCGACACAAAGGCATCGATGCTTATTTTAATCGTAAGATCGGACGGCTGAGGCTTAAGGGCGCACGATTTGAAATTGAAAGCACGTGGGCATGAATCTGAGCCATTCGATCATATGATCAAATGGTCGTGGATCAGGCGCTAAAACGAGGTGTACGGTGCGTGCGAAAGAGGAAGTAGCGAGTGGGAGAGCAGCGACCATGTGATGGAGATAAGAGGGAAGACATTACACCACGTGTCAACTTCAGATTGAATCCACGAATGGAGAAGGATTTGGAGGGTATTTTTAGGCTTAATCAGGACCGTTGATCTCCCGATCAATAGATCTGATCAACCTAAGGCTATTGCACGAAATTAAGGGCTCTAATGCCCTAAATACCCTTCACAACAACTATAAAAAGAGGCCTAAGGGTCCTCTTTCAGAGGCATTCAAAGAGAATTTCCTTATTCTTCCTCCTTCTACAACTCCTCTACCTTCTTCCCATCTTCTCTGCCTCCGTCTCTGCATCTTCGTCCGAAGCATCCGTTGAGCCACCTTGGCCGATCATTGCTGCTATCCTCAACCTCTCCAGAAAGTCACCACAGACCACTTGTGGTGCCCTTGATTTGCTACATAGATAGTTTATGTTCATGCTTAGAATTTGTTTAGTTATAGTTACATGTATGCAATTCATGTTCAAACTTTCTGCTTGATATATATATTGTGATTTATTGTCTATGCTATTTAGTAATTAGATTTAGAACAAGAGCATGAAATCAAAAGCATTTTCTGCCTCCCTGAGATCGACCAGGACTCACTAGTTCTGTTAATTTATTTGTTGAGACGTATTTCGTGCTATACTACAATGCATTTATCTTTTATGCGATCTACGCCCCAAACAAATTGGCGCCATTGCTGGGGAGGCACGACGACTTTTGATTTCATGTCTAACATAGTATTTTTGTGTGTAGGTTGAACCATATGAAGCGGTGAATGAGGCAAAGCAGGCACTGTGAAAATCAGGTGCATACATTCTTGTTAGAAACTCGGCCAGAAATTGATTTCCATCTTCAAAATTCAATAGTTGTGTTCTTGATGCTCCAAAAATTTTGAAATTTGGATTAGAACTAGATTTTCAAATTATCTTTCCAATGCCACCTTTCCCAAAAAGAAACTTCATCTGTGGAATTTTTAAAAATTCATGGAGTACATACGGGTCAGATTGCTTGAAAATATAACTTTTAGGAACTTCAGAAATCAATTCTGACCAACATACAAATCGGATTTACTCATGATTGGTGGATTTTGAAATATAATAAAATTAGCTTTCATTATCATATTTTTACAAAATTTTTTGAGCATATTTGATATTGTTTCCAACAGAAAAACAAACATGGGGTCTAAATCCTAGATTTGACCCTTGGTTTGTTAAAAATTCATAACTACTTGTTGGAAATAGTAAAAATTTTGGAAAAATACTCTCTGAAAAGATTATTGGAAAAGGAATATTCTTGCCAAGTTTCAAATCATTTTGATTCGATCTTACTTGAGAGTATACATTTGAATTGTGGTCTTCGATTTGAAAAAAACTTAGAAGTGTATGAGCCAATAGGACCACATCGACTAACTTGGACTTTGACGAGTCCAAGAGTTATTTGGTTAGGCGAGTCACCTTGTGGACTGCCCACCATTTACTAAAATGAAGAAACATGTTAAAATTCCCGAAAATATATCAAATAACTTGCATTTGGCTTGAAACAACTAGGTGGTTTCAACCTCTCCTGCAAAACCTGGTGTCTAAGCCTACGGGGTAGCGTCAAATGATCGCAGCTGCTGGGTAACGGAACCTGAGGTGAAAGTCGAAGGACGAACCTTCCTCGTAGTCCCCTCATAACTAGCCTAGTCGGGTTAGCCTAAGAGGCGGGAATTCCTTGCAGTCGGTCTCTCGCCGAATTTTTTTAATAACACAAACTTAAACAAAAAATCCGGTCATCTGATCTAAATGACCACTCTGATTAACAAGGTCTTTTCCTTGTTTTGCTTGACTACACCAGCCCTTTGAGTTGGTGTATGCAAGGAAGAAGGCCGTTAGGACCTAAACTTTTGGGACCTTGGGAGCCGAACTCAAGGTGGCAATGGCGATTCTCGCCTGACCTTTTTCCCAGCCTTCTTCCAGCTGAGATGGCTAATCCTAGTCCTCGAGTTGGTTAGGAACCTGAGAATTAGGACCCAAGGGCTCGTCTAGAAGCCAGGGTCAAGGAAACTAAACAAAAATACAAGCAGAGCATCGACAGGATTCTCACAACACTTGACAAGATGCAGCATCCACCACGTGGAGAACAACTGCGGGACTTCTACGATCCGGCGGCAACAATTATAGCACCTCAGGTTCAGATTCCCGTAGGCGGAGACGCATTTGAGTTGAAGCCAAACATCATAAGTCTGATTCAGACTCACTTTTACAGAAACTCGAATGAGGACCCCTTCCAGCACATTGAGGATCCGAGTCGAATTGCGGAGTCGGTTCGACCTAGAAACATTGATATTGGAATTGTTCTCATGAAGCTTTTTCCTTTCTCTCTCAAGGATAAAGCTTCATACTAGTTCAAGACCATCGGGAGGCCGATTGGAACCTGGGAGGAGTTACGTCATGAATTCCTCCAGAAGTTCTTCCCGATTGGTCGCATGAATGCGATGAGGCGTGCGATCACGACTTTTTCCTAAGGCTTGGGAGAGAAGCTGCACGACGCCTAGGATAGATTTTACGACCTTCTCAGGAAGTGCCCGCACCATAGAGTACCTAGATGGCATCTCGCATAGATATTCTACCATGGGATGGATGACACACATCGGTACTTGGCCTATGCATCTAGCGGCAGGAATTTCCTCGCTAAGGATTAGAACAGTGCATTCGAGCTGTTCGAGTCTTTAGCAGAGAACTTAATGAATGCCTCCTCCATGAACCAGTTCCAGCGACTTGGATAGCAATGAGTCAGTGTCCACAAAGCTCAAGCTGAGTCTACCCGAGCCGACATGGACATTATCACCAAAAAGCTGGATAAGGTGGATCTACTCGATAAGAAGCTCGATGAATTAATACAAGCGAGATCTGGATCTTCTGGCAGCAGTGCTCAATCTTACTCCTCTCAAACATCCTGAGCCCCCTCTGCTCGTACATATCCTCTTACTCGGGATGTTTTCTCTCCATCTCCGCGGGATCCTGCGTACTAGGAACTCATGAACAATGAGGGTCAGGCACCATGCAATCAGGGTTACGCGCCACATGATGGTGCGAGTGCATATTCTTTTGATGAATTTACATCTGAGACGTCTTCGGCCTACGAAGATGTCAATGATATTAAGGGTTATGGGCGTAACAACTCGTATTCTGAGATGTATAACCCTGGTTGGCACCAGCATCCCAATTTCTCCTGGTCTGGTAACCCATAGAGATCGAGTCAAGCTCCACACTACCAGACCAGGCAATACGGGAATGCACAAAACACATACCCAAGGCAGTAGCCATTCCCGTTGCAGCAATAGACATACTCTATCTACCAGTCGCTGCACCAAGCTACCAATTACCCTCTAAAGCGGGCCAACACTTTGGAGACTTTGAAGGAGGAATTGTAGGCATCAATTTGGAAATCTACTTATGACAACCTGCAAATAATGAAGGCAATGGCCGACCAAATTTAGAGCATACAAAACACGCAAAACCAGATGATGCAGGAGCATAGGTCACATGGAGCTTTGCCCTCCCAACTTGTCCCAAACCTGAGATATGTGCAGAATGAGGGCGCCTCGCCTAGATTCCAAGCACCACAGGGGCAGGCACATGCTGTTCTACAAGCATCTCCCGCACCACCTGGTTATGGGTTCGATCATCCACCTCTGTTGCCAAACCCTATGTATTCAGGCCAACCCACTCCTCTGCCACCTCATGGATAGTACGCCGATGCAAAAGCCGTCACTTTAAGGAGCGGAAAGACTACACAGGACCTACTACCTAAGCAAGCAGGTAATGATTTTTCTTGCTCTCTACCGTAAGATGGCTCACAACCCTCTTCCTCTCACAAGCCATCTTCATTAGATAAAGGAAAGAAGCCCATAGACCTTGAGATTCCCATCCCTTTTCCCGTGGCTCTAACGCGAGATTCAGCACGGAAAAAGGATACGTGGAATTTCAAGGACCTAATATCTATGTTCAAGGAAGTTCACATTCAGGTCCCTCTCCTCGAAGCAATAGATCACATCCTTACTGTTGCTAGGTTCTTCAAGGACTACTGTACTCCGAAGCGACAACAGAAAATTAGACGACAGGTGGTATTATTTGAGGAAGCCATCGCTATTATCTTAGCAGACTTACCACCCAAAAAGAAGGACCTAGGCACACCACTGATTTCCTGCTTTTTGTAGAATTCCCCTTTTGATAGGGCCCTTCTTGATTTGGGGTCGTCCATCAGCCTAATTTCCACCGCAGTATTTGATCGATTCTGATTCGGGGAGTTAAAGCCCACCTTGATCACCATAAAGTTGGCTGACTGATCGATGAAAATGCCAAGAGGGGTGGCTGAAAATGTGATCGTGAAAGTCTAAGGATTCTGCTTTCCAGTGGACTTTTTTGTTCTTGATATAGAGGTTCCTCCTAATCTCTGTGATGCACCAATTATTCTAGGTCGCCCGTTCTTGGCAATCGCTCACGCAAACATTGACTGTGCATCGGGGTGCGTGGAGATTGCCCTAGGGAATGAAAAGCTTAGACTGGACATTTTCAAGGCATCAAAGAACTTTGATTGCGATCTAATCAAGGAGGATGATGAAGATGAAGATTCAACTTTCTATGGGAACATTGGGCTCCTTTGCAGCGACCCAATGGCACATTCATCTTCACTATTAGAGGTCTTAGATCGCAGTCCACATGGGACTGAGACTAAGGACATAGACATTTCATCCTAGGGATCTGGTTGTCATGGGTGTTCATCTGCTCCCAACACCCCTGATCCTGACTATCCTGTCCCATCTAGCACTAATATCTTAAGACCGGATTACATGTGATAGTCCATTTTAGTGGACTAATTTAGTGCTTAAGTATAGTATTATTGGGATGAGAATTTAATCTAAATCATGTTTAGTATTGATAAAATGATGTGAGTTTTAGATTTATCAGTTCATGTATTAATTGCATTAATCTTTGTATGGGAGGATTAATTATTCACTTTAAAAGGTAAGGGCATCACATCAAAGCTTGATTTGAGATATGTGGGATTTTGTCTTAGCAAAATATAGTAAGAGAAAAAATTTGAAAGGCATCCTCATATGTCTCTCAATTATTCAAGCACATTCCCTTTTTTGTTTTTACTTAAATATCTCTCTCACGAATCGATCTCTCTCCCTCAATTCTCTCCTCTATATTTGGTAAGATAAAATACTCTCCTCTCTTTGACTCTTTCCTTCTCTGACTCCCTCTCTAATTCTCTCTCTCATTTTCTTTAGATAACAGGCAAAAAAAGGCATAGGAATCCCATCTCCCCTCCACGGGGAAGAAGCTCTCCTCCACCTTTCCTCCCTGCAAGCAGCCACCTTCATCGTGTGCCTTCACCACCGCGAGCCTCCACCGTCGACACCACGACTTCTTCCTTGCCACGATCGCGAGTTCCCCACGACAGCACTTCAGCAACCTCTACCACGTGCTTATGACTCTGCCACCGCGAGCCATCCAATCACCACCGTGCTTCCTCTCGACGAGCGTGGTGATAGCGTGCTCCTCGACATCTCGACCGTGCCAACAGGGAGCAACTCTGCTTCCAACTGTGCCCACCATCATTCTCTCCTCGCCCCTGCCCCAGCATCCGCCCACAACCGCGAGCACCATCACCAGCAGTAGGTTTTCCACGCGCCAACGACCTCTTCATCTTCTTCTTCCTCTCCTCCAACAAAGAAGAGAAACCCAACAACGTCCAACATCGACCAACTTCTCCATGCACCAGTACACCCTCCTCGGCGCAACCGCAGCAGTAGTAGACCTGCACACGAGCCTCACTGCGTGGCCATGCCCACGCACAGCCACGTCCTCGCGTGCAACCCTTCACGCGCACTCACACCAGCTCTACGCGCAGCAAACCCCTTGCGCACGCACCACACCTCCATCAGGCATTCCCCTTCCTCTCCTTCATCTTCAACCTCCAGACAACCACGGAGGAACCCAACACCACCGGTTACGCCCCACATGCAGCCACCTCTCCACGCCACCATTCTCCACGCTGTCACCCTCGTTGAGCTCTCCTCGACCCCACGAGCTCGGCCACGCCTCCAGACACGCCAACAGCAGCCACGACCGCCGGCGAGCCGTCGACATCGTCGCCTCTCCTCTTCGTCGCCGACGTCAACTCCGGCCGTCGTTCGGAGAGCCACCACCACCATTTGAAAGCCCTCATCGCGGTCGACCTTCCTCGAGCTCCTCAGCTTCCACCGTCGCTTCCTCTTCGCACGAGGTCAAGAGGAAGATTTCCTTTATTTTTGGGTTTTATTAGTATTTACCAAAAATGTCATTGTGGAACACTATTCAAATATTTTGTTGGATTAAATTATTAGGGTGAAATTGCGACATTATACTTATTCTTTTTCATATTTAATTTGCTCCTGTTATGCACATTAATTCTCATTGAAATTGGATTTAGATTTTCATGCAACTAGAAATTACATTTGAAAGAGCGATCTTCATTTTCGTTTAAAACTTTATCATAAAATGATGTATCGTTGTATTTAATCTCATGGTAGAAAATTGCTTTTCAAAAACATTTTAATTGTCAGAATCTAACCACAAATAGTTAGGTCATCTTCACAGAGAGGAATTAGCCTATTTAAATTAATAAATAATGTCTCGTTTATTCGGGAAACTCAATAGATATGCATGCTACTTCGTGCTTTTCTTTTTCTCACATAAATTTACAATATAGATAATTAATCAAGAAGATGAGGGTGCATATGCAAAATTACCATAATATAATATTCTAAATAATGACCTTGGTAATAACTAACAATGTTAATATTAATCTCTTAACTAACAACACTATAATTGATATCTCATTCAGAACGAGAAATCAATTATATGTAATTTCGAATTAAGCAAGGGGTGTCCACGCAAATTGTGCAGCAATATATTAATTCAAAAAATAAATGAACAGTAACTTGATGATGGCATTTTCTGTAAATTTTAATGGTGGAGGAAACATAGCATTTTCTCTCTCTCCTCCTCGCGAAAGAGAGAGAGCATCGGCGGGGTTGTTGTGAGGCTCAGGAGAACGGCGAGACGAGGGCTATCTGATAGAGGTGGCCAGTCAGAGGCGGCCGGTCGACGGAGGAGATGAGGACCGGAGAGGGCTGCTGTGAAGGTGCTGGCGGTTGTGGTGCGGGTCTGTTGGCACGGGTGGCAAAGGCGGAGCCTGCCGATGGGCGTGCGGGCGCGGCGGTCTGCAGTTGGCACCTGTGGGTTTGGTGCGCGGGCGAGCGGTGCTGCACCTGCTGATGGGTGGTTGAGGCAAGATGGCACTCTGCAGTTGGAGCCTGTGGATGCGCTGATGGGCGTGCGTCTGCGGGTGCCTACGGGTTGAGGCGCGGTGCTAGCGCTGGTTGTAGCGCGGGCGGATGCACCTGAGGTGGCTACAGGTTGCTGGAAGGTGCGGGCGCTGTGGTGAAGTGGGTCTAGTGCCTGTAGGTCTAGCTGGAGGTGGGTGAGCGGGTGCAGGCCTGGCACAGAGAGGCACTGTGAAGGAACCTGCGGTGTTGCGCTAGGGCGTGGCTGCCGGCGTGCGAAGCGGGGAGGCGCGAGTGGAAGATGGATGTGCTGAGGTGATGGAGAGGGGTGTGCAGAGGTGATGGAGCGGGTGCTCCAGGGATAGCTGGCGGAGGATGCAGGCGTTTGGTGCGGGCAGGTGATGGTGCTGCACCTGAAGGCGTAGGTGCGCTGCAGTGGGCGCTTGGCAGGTGCGGCGTTGGGTGCAGGCAAACTCCAGTAGCGTGCTACTTGGTGCGGGCGTGGCTGGGGCAAGGCAGTGCGTGCAGTGGTTGGGTGCAGGTGCAGGCTGGTGATGGGCAGGCGCCTGCAGCTGCGCAAGGTAGAGAAGGAGTGGGCACAGTGCTCGCCCTCTCCACAGTGGAGAAGATAGAGCAGTTCCCCGCAGGGGGGAAGATTGGTCTTCCAGTGCACGTCGCCTCCTCTCTTTTAACTCTTCTCTCTCTCCACGTGCACCAATCAAGGGATTTTCAAATCCCTTTTCTATTTTTGGTTGGCGGGCGTTGGAGGAGACGGCCGGAGGAAAGGGAAAAGTTCCGCCGGTTGTTGGGGAAATTTGCTCCCCAACCATTGCTCTTTCTAAATATAATACCTGCACATAAAAACAACAAAATCATTACATATTAAGTTATAGAATGTTATAAACGTAAATCATGATGCGTACAATTCTTCTACAACTTAATTGTAATTATTAACACACCTACAAGGTACGATTAAAGATACTTACGCTTAATATTAGTCCATTAAAATGGACTCATCAACATACTCTGCCACTACACATGCATCATTTACATATTTTTGAGAGCTTGATTTATGATGTGAAATTTATGTAAATAGCCCTCAACTTCTCTTGAAATTGAAAGTTACATTCTGAGCTGCATATTCATTGAATTGATTTCATGAATGTTTCTGTGAACATGATGGCTCCATAGTCGTGAATCTATTGGTGTGTCCTCCATGTGGATATGACCTGAAGTGTGGTATTATTTCAGTATTTTAGTAACTTTGATCGAGGTTTTGTCTACCACATTACATATTACAATGACATATTTTTCTGACATTATTTCTGCAAGCGAAAAACCTCTCCATCAAATGGCGCCGTTGCCGGGGAGGCAACAGACGCAATAGATTCACTTGATTTTTATTTTTGATTATTCTGAGTTGTGCATTTATCTGATCATTCTTTATCTTTCTGTGTGAGGAATCTGACGGGGCGACAGGTGCAGCAGAGTGACGACATCGACCTTGAGCGATGTTCACATGTGGAGAAGACATAGGAGACCTGGATCCCGCTCTCACAGGGGATTCTCCTTCGTCACAACTTTTATTTCTATCTTCTTGCCCTTGTAGTAATTGGGGCTTATTTTCGGGGGTCTGTCCCCACATTCTTTAGAGGCTAGGCTTATATTTTTTATGTGTGTGAAAGTTAAATTTCTACTTGCTTGCCTCTAAAACAAACAAAAGAAAATATCGAGCTGCCTATTTAAGAGTTGCATACCCTTAGGTGCATGCATTTAGGGGTGATTGAGCAGCATACTAGATCTCTTCTCTGCATTGCGTACATCATTGCACGAAGATTGCTGGAGACAGGTATACCTTTCGAACTCTGCATCCAGCTCCTGTCCACGCATTTGCATTTGGATTAAAATTCAAGACCACCAAAATTGATTGAATTAAACTAATTTAGTGGTCGCCTAATTGAAATTGGGACTGATAATCAGATTCGATCTTAAAACCAAGTCATACTTGATCTGATTCAAAGGGACTTGTCTACGTTTTCAAAATAAAAAATGATTTGCGGTGTGATGCACACTTCTGGCATTGAGCACGCACATTAGGCACCACACTAAGGCTCGATCCCTTAAGACTATAGGCATTGATCTCTTTATCGGTGCAGACCCTCCTATCTTGTTATGTGGTGGTGGTACTATCTTTTGACCGAGTGTTTTGATACTTCACAGAGGGGGACACCCTTTAAAGGAACAAAAGGGTAGTTAAGAGGCACCGCTTACGCATCGCCTCAAAGGAAGAGTTCACCCTACTTGCATCCCTTTGTTCGTCCTTGGAGTAACTTCTCACTTGATCACCTGAGAGTATCATCTAAGCAAAGCATAGGTCCTAAGGCACTCGAAGGTCGACTTAAGGCACGTAATTGATTGTGAAAATTCTTTTTCCACCAAGAGAGAACATAAACAACCTCTGTCTTCTCTAAAGAGCTTGTCAGGGATCTCAAGTCACATCTCCCTCTTATACCATTAAAGTGGGAACGGACGGGTGCAAACTTGACTCCATTTGATAAACTTTAAGGAGTCAACAGAAAGAGATGATGGATTCTATGGGAGAGATTTTGAGGAATAGTCAAAGATTAACTAGCTTAGCTATCCTCCTATAGTTAATTCCGATCCCTACCCTTATATCCATGATTACCAAGATAATTTCAAGGAAAACAATGACAGCAGGGATCCTATTTTGAGGAGTGGCTATCACTTAGACGTCCCTCATGAGATATGCCCACCATAAGGCAATCTTGGTGACTATCCACCTGATCTTAATTGGAAGGAGAAAATGGGCCCATTAGATGAACTTGACCCAAATGATAGTATCTTCATTACATTTGATGAAATGGGTCGCAGTCAAATAGTCAGCCCCGCTCCCAGTCTGACTCTTGAGGTGGAATCTGTATCCCATCCTAGGGATCCTGAGCATATACTTTATGCTTTTGAGGACCTTGCACCTTAGTTAGAGCCCCTTGAGGATTGTGATCTAGAAGTTAACAAATTCCAGGAGTCTTGGATGCCAGAGGAAATCATACTAGAAGGAAGTGATAATAACCACACTCCTATATCAACGGGACCAACACCTGTCATTGAATATTCTGAAGATTCACAAGTCCCCAACCCAAGTGACCAAGAGAAACTTGAGACAGAATTGGAAGAATTAGATCAATATTGGTCTCAGGGACACGAAGAGTTGATTTTTGAGGAAGCACATGATCCTGATATGAAAGTTTTCCCTGAGGCTCAGAGTCAAGAGGGACAAAATGTAGAAGAGGATAATGATGACTTTGAGGGGCCCAGGCTCAAAGTATGGAGTGACTCTAGGGGCGAATATGTTTTGTTCGATGACTTACCCCCTAAGGATCTGATTGAATTAGCGAAATCTAGATTCCTACATACCTTTGACTATCAAGATCATCCTCTCAAACAATTGAAAGAAATGGAAGCAATTACTACTCTTGAGGAAAGAATCTATGCACCCCATGAGCAGGATCTTAACTTTGAACAGGAACCTGGGGATGCCATTACTGAGGACACTCACAGTCCTATTGCTTCCAACCCACTTCTACATGATGACGAAATGAGCGACACCCTTGAGCGGTTCAATTTGGATGACGAACATTTGGGCCCATTCCAGGACACACACACCAATGATATGCAACATGAAAGGCAATCAGTAACTAAGGCTGCTTTTGGTAACATTCAAGAACTGGAATGGATATCGAGGATGAATGCTGAACTGCTCACACCCTCTTTAACCCTCTTCCCTACCCTGCTCCTGAGCAACTTCAACTCCTATGAAACCAGCTTCCTGAAATCTCTGCTCACACTTTTTGATTAATGGGGGAATATCCAGACCAATGCACCCTGTGGTAGAGTGGTGAGTTTGGATAGATGCTTTTCCATGTCAGCCCATTAGTCTTAGGGTATGTTTCGTCGCACTCTCTGTACCCCACACATATTTGCTTGAGGTGCCTTTGCCTCCTCGTCGTACACTCCCGGAGGTTACTACTCATGTGTATTATGTAAAACCTCCACAAATAGCTCAGGAGTACCCTCTTTTCACCTGCTTCTGGTGAGTATTTGGCCTCACTATCCATCACCAACTTGCCAACATCTTGGGTTACTTACTCGCCAGGCTAGGTTTGTTACGCATCTTCTTTGGGTCTCCTTCTGTTTCCCTTCTAGAGCTCGATTTGCGAGGTATCCCAACTCCACCTTAGGTAATATCTATCCTTGCTTTTGCTTTTCAATGAGGACATTGTCATATTTAGGCATGGGGGGGTGTAACTTGAGGTTATTCATAGCATTTATACATATTCTACATGCAATTAGGGCATCCATCTTGCATAATAAAAAAAAAAACAAAAACAAAAAGGAAAAGAGAGAAGAAGAGAGAAAAAGGAGATGAAATCTTTGTGAGCTGAATTTCAATATGTTGAGGAGAGACACTGGAAGAAAATGTGCAGAATTGTGCTGGTCCCAGCAGTTGATTATGGAAAAGTTACCTAAGTTCTAGGCCAGAATGAATGAATAAATAAAGTCCTAAAGTGCTAAAGGAAAGGAGACAAGTAAGGGATACCGACTTTAGGCCTCCTGAATCTATTCTAAAGCTTACACTCATGTATTTGTTAAGATCTGGACTATTCCTCAAGAGGTTGAGGGAGTTGCGAGGCCGATGTATTAAGTCTAAGAATTAGGGAGTATTCGGCCCTGTTGCTTGCCATTTGGTTTGCGAAACTTGGTAACCTGAGCACCCAAAAAATCACACATTGGTCTGGTTCAGTGCGCATAACAAAGAATAATGGCAAAAAGTGTCTGTTCTGAAAATGTTTTCTCGAAAAGTTGACTTAGGAGCGACTTGAAGACACAAGTTGATTAGATGAGTTCCCAATGCGGAGAGGAGGAATGTAAAATAAGCCCCTCGAAGATGCGTTATAATATATCATCTCCTCGATGCTTGTCTCTTAGGACATCTAAATATCCTACCGGGGGCATAGAAGCATCTTGTGCTGGTTTAGATGCCGTGGGTGGCATTATCCCGAAATGTCGATTGCCAAGGTCTGCATTTAGCTACAGAACACCATGTGCGGCACTATATCGAAGTGTCGAAAGCCAGGGTTCTGAGGGTTGGCATGGGCGGTGCTATCTCGAAGCATCGATTGCCAGGGACCCTGCGAGGATTGATGGTGGGGACAAGGAATCTGATACAGATCATGTGTAGGGCCAATCCAATGTTAAGTCTAGGGGAATTTAAAAAGAAAGAGAGAAAACTCTTAAAATAATATTTCTCCCTCTCTCTCTTACTAAAAATGCACTGGCAAAACTGAACCTAACCTCTCTGCACATATGCATGGGTGTTTTAACCGCTAGGGTCAACGAACCTCTAGGCAATTTTTGCGGGCCTTAGAATCCTTCACGGCAGACCCAAGGCTGAGGTTGGTCAAGCCTGTATCTTGGCAGGTACTTGAGTACCTTTAGGCCTATAGTTGGTATTCCAATCTAATTTCTAAAGTGTGGCACGATAAGGCATCCTGACGGTAAAATCTGACCTGGAGACTTGGTTTGTTTCGTATGATTTTGCTCGGGACTAGTAAAACTTAGGCATGGGGGTATTTGATAGGTCCATTTTAGTGGACTACTTTAGTGCTTAAGTACAGTATTATTGGGACAAGAATTTAATCTAAAGCATGTTTAGTATTGATAAAATGATGTGAGTTTTAGATTTATCATTTCATGTATTAATTACATTAATCTTTATATGGGAGGATTAATTATTCACTTTAAAAGGCAAGGGCATCACATCAAAGCTTGATTGGAGTTATGTGGGATTTTGTCTTAGCAAAATATAGTAAGAGAATAAATTTGAAAGGGATCCTTATATGTCTCTCAATTATTCAAGCACATTCCCTTATTTGTTTTTACTTAAATATCTCTCTCATGAATCTATCTCTCTCCCTCAATTCTCTCCTCTCTATTTGGTAACATAAAATACTCTCCTTCTCTCTTTGACTCCTTCCTTCTCTGACTCCCTCTCAAATTCTCTCTCATTTTCTTTATATAACAGGCAAAAAAGGCAGAGGAATCCCATCTCCCCTCCATGGGGAAGAAGCTCTCCTTCTCCACCTTTCCTCCTTGCAAGCAGCCACCTTCATCGTGTGCCTTCTCCACCACCGCGAGCCTCCACCGTCGACACCATGACTTCTTCGTTGCCATGACTGTGAGTTCCCCACGACCGCACTCCAGCAACCTCTACCGTGTACCTATGACTTCGCCACCGCGAGCCATCCAATCACCACCGTGCTTCCTCTCGACGAGTGTGGTGACAGCGCGCTCCTCGACATCTTGAGCGTGCCAACAGGGAGTAGCTCTGCTTCCAACCATGTCCACTGTCATTCTCTCCTCGCCCCTGTCCCTAGCGTCTGCCCACAACTACGAGCACCATCACTAGTAGCAGGTTTTCCACGCGCCAACGGCCTCTTCATCTTCTTCTTCCTCTTCGCCAATAGAGAAGAGAAACCCAACAACCTCCAACATCTGCCACCTTCTCCATGCGCCAGTACACCCTCCTCGATGCAACTGCAGCAGCAGCAGACCCTCACACGAGCCTCACCGCATGGCCACGCCCGCGCACAGCCACGCCCTCGCGTGCAGCCCTTCATGGGCGCGCACACCAACTCTACGCACAGCAAACCCCTTGCGCACGTGCCACACCTCCATCAGGCATTCCCCATCCTCTCCTTCTTCACCTTCAACCTCTAGACAACCACGGAGGAACCCAATGCCGCCGGTTACGCCCCACACGCAGCCACCTCTTTGCACTACCATTCTCTGTGTTGTCACCCCCGTTGAGCTCTCCTCGACCCCACGAGCTCGGCCATGCCTCCAGACACGCCAACAGCAGCCACGACCATCGGCGAGCCATCGACACTGCTGCTTCTCCTCCTCGTCGCCAGCGTTGACTCCGGCCGCAGTTCGGAGAGCCACCACCACCATTGGAAAGCCCTCGTCGCAGTCGACCTTCCTTGAGCTCCTCAGCTTCCGCCGTCGCTTCCTCTTCTCACACGGTCAAGAGGAAGATTTCCTCTATTTTTGGGTTCTATTAGTATTTACCAAAAATGCCATTGTGGAACACTATTCAAATATTTTGTTGGATTAAATTATTAGGGTGAAATTGTGACATTATACTTATTCCTTTTCATATTTAATTTTCTCTTGTTATGCACATCAATTCTCATTGAAATTGGATTCAGATTTGCATGCAACTAGAAATTACATACTCTGCCACTACACATGCATCATTTACATATTTTTAAGAGCTTGATTTATGATGTGAAATTTACGTAAATAGCCCTCAACTTCTCATGAAATTGAAAGTTACACTCTGAGCTGCATATTCATTGAATTGATTTCATGAATGTTTCTGTGAACATGATGGCTCCATAGTTGTGAATATGTTGATCTGTCCTCCCTGTGGATATGACCTGAAGTGTGGTATTCTTTTAGTATTTTAGTAACTTTGATCGAGGTTTTGTCTACCACATTACATATTGCGACAACATATTTTTCTGACATTATTTCTGCAAGCGAAAAACCTCTCCATCAACATGACCACTGCTGACGGATTTTCCATTAGTTAGGATCAGCAGATTTTCGCTATTGCTTCCTCTCCTCCCCTGCATAAACCCTCTCCTTACCCTCCGCTACTAGAGTTACAGCCCTTACTTGGTTCACTCAAGTACATGTTTCTGGGAGAAAGTGAGACGTATCCCGTGATTATCAATGCTCACTTGACTCCAAATTAGGAACACCAGTTGATCTCTGTTCTACAAGCACATAGGGTTACTATCGAGTGGGGCATTGCTAGTCTTCGTGAGATTCGCTCCTCATATTGCACTCACCATATCTACACTAATGAAGGGGTGAGACCGTCGAGACAACCTCAGAGACACCTAAATCAAAATATGTTGGAGGTTGTCAAGAAGGAGATCATTAAATGGCTGGACGCGGGGATTATTTATCCAATTTTTGACAGCCAGTGGGTGAGTCCTATTCAGATTGTGCCCAGAAAGGCAGGACTCACCGTGATAAAAAATGAAATGGCCGAATCCATCTCGACCCACAACACAACTTCTTGGCGGGTCTGCATTGATTACAAGAAGCTAAACTTAGCTACCAAATAGGATCACTTTCCTTTACCCTTTATTGATCAGATTTCAGAACGACTGGTCGAACGTAGTTTCTTCTACTTTCTGGATGGATACTCTGGGTACAATCAAGTAGCAATCAACTCGGAAGATCAAGACAAGATGACTTTTACATGTCCCTTTGGAACATTTGCTTTTAAGCGAATTCCCTTCGGCCTCTGCAATGCACCAGCTACTTTTTAGCGATGCATGATGGCCATCTTTTCAGACATGATCAGGGACTACGTAGAAGTGTTCATGGATGACTTCGTGTTTGGAGATGATTTTTCATCTTGTCTTGATAACCTCACATAGATCCTGAGGAGTTGTATAGAAGTTAACCTAGCACTTTCATGGGAAAAAAGCCATTTTATGGTGGGGGATGTCATCGTACTAGGTCATAGGATATCCTCTAATGGACTCGAGGTTGACAGAGCTAAGTTCGAAATCATTTCATGATTACCTCCGCCTAGCTCAGTTAGGCAAATCAGATCATTCTTAGGGCATGTCAGATTTTATCAAAGATTCATTCGAGATTTCTTGAAAATTGTTCGACCATTAACGAATCTTCTGGTAACTGACACTCCCTCTGATTTTAACTCCTTGTGTCTGAGTGCTTTCGAGACCTTTCGAATCGCTATTTCAAATGCACCGATTCTCCAACCTGCCGACTGGTCTCTCGACTTCGAGATGATGTGTGATGCCTCCAACTTCGCTGTCGGAGCCGTTCTTGGCCAGCGTTGAGAGCACCATCCATTCGTAATATACTACTACTCTAGCAGAACATTGAACGAGGCTCAGCGTAACTATACAGTCACTGAGAAAGAATTGCTAGCTGTAGTATTTGGGTTGGAGAAATTCAGGTCAAATTTACTCTGTTCCAGAGTTATTATCTACACTGACCATTCCGTCCTCCGACATTTGTTGGCAAAGAAGGATGCTAAACCCCGCCTTATCAGATGGATCCTTCTTTTGTAGGAGTTTGATGTCGAGATCCGCGACAAAGTCGGAGCCCATAATGTTGTGGTGGATCACTTGTCTTGGCTAGACCCAGATTATATTCCGTACTTCCTGCCGATATCAGATCGATTTCCGGATGAGTCTCTGCTTTCCATCAACTTTGTTGAATATCCTTGGTATGCTGATATAGAAAACTATCTCGTCGTAGGCAGGCTACCTGTGGGATTATCCAAGGATCAAAAACTCAAATTTATCTCAGAGGCTAAGTTCTATTTTTGGGATGACCCACTGTTCTTTCGCATTGGGGCTAATCAAATCATCTATAGATGCGTCCCTGATTCAAAAATCTCTAGTGTGATATCTTTCTACCACAACAATGCTTGTGGGGTCATTTCTTGGGTCGAAAGACCGCTGCAAAGATTTTGCAGTCAAAATTTTTCTAGCCAACCATTTTTAGAGATACACATGAGTTTGCCAAATGCTGTAAACGATGTCAGTCGGTCGGTTCTATGACCCAGAGAGACATGGTGCCTCTGCAATCTATTCTAGTCATAGAAGTGTTCGACGTCTAGGGCATCAATTTTATGGGCCCCTTCCTGAACTCGCATGGCTTTGAGTACATACTTCTCACAGTAGACTATGTCTCTAAGTGTGTAGAAGCTATCTCGGCAAGACAGGCTGATCATAAGACTGTTATATCCTTCGTCCGGGAATTCATTTTTGCAAGATTCGGAGTTCCCTGCGCCCTGATAAGCGATGGGGGTAGTCACTTCATCCATGCCCATTTTAGGTCATTATTGAAGAGATACAGGTTATAGCACCGCATTGCTACCTCGTATCACCCACAGACCAATGGGTAGTCTGAAGTATGTAACTGTCAAATCAAGCTTATCCTTCAAAAGACGGTTAGACCTGATAAGAAGGATTGGTCCGATTGGTTGATTGATGCACTATGAGTATATCGGACTGCGTACAAGGCCCTACTTAGAATGTTGCCATACTGCATGGTGTATGGAAAGGCCTGTCACCTTCTTGTGGAGGTCGAGCATGTTCGGTGTGTGATCGCGATTAAAAGTTGTTTAGTTGTAGTATAGTGAGAAAACATGACGACAAATAATATTTATAAAATTGGTGAGTACTGGGTCATTCGCAGGGAGGCAATTTAGATTTTTAACGAAAGATTTTCAATGTAACTACTTCTAACAAGATATTTATATATGTATATATGTATAGAGATGCATTAAATATTCATAAGATCAGATTTCATTGCATTGATAAAGAGTTTTTCATAATAGAAATTGCTATGCAAAAAGTAAAGATAGATAGAGAGAAAGAGAGGGAGAGCGAGAGAGATAGAAGAAAGTGGCAGAGAAACGACGTCGCTTGCGGGCTGCTTGTGTGAGATGCGGCAGCACCTCAGATCCAGAGCACTGGGATGGAGCTGGAGTGGAGTTGTAGAGGGATGGAGAGTTGCAGAGAAGACGGAATATGTCTGGAGTTGATGGAAGAGAGAGGTTCTATGTGGATGCCTTCAATTGGGGGGCCCTGGTCCTTCTTTTATAGCTTTTGTGGAAGGCAAAAAGGGTATTTCAGCCCTTAATCTTGTGCAATAACCCCTTGGATAATCAGATCTGTTGATTGGGAGATTAACGACTCTGATTTGGCCTAAAAATAGCCTTCAAAAGGCCTTCTATGCTCGGATTCATTCTGGTGGTGACACGTGGCACGCCGTGCATCATCGGATGATGATCGCACGTCTCTAGATCCCCCTCGCCTGTGCCTTTATCTTTTCCTTCTCGCCACCCAAGCCTTAATCCTGCCTCAACGTCTGTCGTTCGATCTTTTGATCGGATGGCTTAATGCGTGCGTCTCGTTGCATTTGTTTGAAAACGTGTGGGATCGCGCATTATACGCGAGTTCGACTGTGGCTCGCTCTAATAGCTCCACGTGGCCTCACAATCGTGCCATCGCGCCCGTGCGCGCTCGCATGCAGTTGCTTCAATTTCGCATAGTGCATTGGCTCGATCCCGCATTCCGCGCCTACACGCGCACGCGTGAGCCAACGTGCTACATAAACCTCTTATTATATATATGTGTTTGTTCGTCTTTATTCTGATCCGGCCTCGGCGGGCGACGTGGTGCGCTCATGGCCGTTGGATGAAGATCCAACGGCCCACAGCGTGCGGTGCGGCCTTCCTAGATGGGGCGGTGGTGAGGGGGCGGCTGTGATGGTGCCATGTGGCATCATCATGGTCGTCCATCTTCTTTTCCTTGTATCTGGTGATGAAGACCTCCGATCGAGTTGATTTTTGCGTCGTTGGACTGCGATCGTTGATCCAGATCCATCCGTGCAATTGGATTCTTCATCTGAGGCTTGGATCTTTGTCCTTTGGCTCCATGATCTCCGTTCTTCTATGGACTGCACATAATGCTCTAGTTGTCTGATCGGGGCGATTTTGGAACCCTTGGACTCCATCGTCATTCTGATTAGATCTATTTTGTCTGATCTGACATCTACGACTTCGAATCATCTGCGATTAAAATCATCTCTCTTTTAGGCCATAAAATGACGATATTATCTATATGACTAATAAACTAACTAGTATGCGAATTACGATGCTTACGCATGCATTGACTTGAAGTTATGCTAGAATCTAGCTCAATTCAGGTGTTTTAGGTTGCATGATTGATGTGCCATCACACCCCCATGCTTAAATCTTGCTATTCTCTAGCAAATGCCAGACTAAATGCAAAGTGGTCCTACATAACAGGTTTCTATCAAGAGTTTGACTAGATATTTTTGTCTTTTGTTTTCATCCAATACTTTAGTAATCCAGATAATCGTGAATGTGTTTTGTTGTAGTCTATGCAGCGGATCCAAGTGAAAAACCAATCTACATCTAAAGCTTGTACTTGACCCTTAGTATAAATCTATTGGGATAGGAAAACTTCTCCCTTTGGGGTTATGAAGTAATCTGTAAATTCAGCCCCAACTTTTGGGTTAGGTAGAAGATTTTTTTGAGTCAAGTGGATTTATTTTTGGTGGCTCACACTCATCTGGTGTTACATATAGACTAGTACTTTAGAACCTAGATTTCTAGATTATTAAATAATTCAACTCAGAGAGAGGCAGAGAAACTGTGCTCTCTTTAGTTCTTTTGTATGCGTTCTCTCTCTCTCTTTCTCTCTCATTTTATTTTCTTTCTTTCTGAGATCACAATCTAACCAGATTTATCAGTATATTTGGTGGTCTCTCTTGGCACTAACACTTTGATTAGGTTCTGATAACTCTACAACTAAGTCAGCATTCCTTAGCCTGTATTCAGGCGGCTAGAAATACAGAAAAGTAGGTCAAGGCTATATTTGGTGGATCATGAGCGTGATAGGTGTTGTTGCCTCAATACACTTGAAATAAACTCTAAAAACACTTATGAACTTTTTTTTTCTTTTTCTTTTTCTTTCTTTCTTTTCTACTCCTTTTTTTTTTTAGACATCTACTAATGCAACACAGTAACACATACGACTTTTATTCATGAGGCATTATTTAGGATTGTAGGTGTTCAAGAGGATATCGGGTGGCTTATTTGGTAGAAGTGCCTATTCTCGGCTTCGGGAAAGTAATGGATAGGACAACGTATTTCTGACCCTGACATTAATACCCTCCTTCAGCCAAGGTTTCGGTAAAGGATGGTTGTGACCATCCACCTTAGTCATAGTTTTATCAGAACCCGCTCTCTACGTATTTTGCCTTATTTGGTGGCTCTCAAAAGTTGTTCGCACTAAGAACTTGTACACAGAAATCGAGAGCGAAAACTATGCCTAACTCCAATTATCATTATCTGGAAATTAAGATTCCTCATACTAGCCTTAGAGCACCAGTAAACTTTCTACTCTCATCTCACACATGTTTGGTGGATCTGTTAGAAAATAGTTTGCCTGACTCCCTAATTACTGTCCAAGGGCTTAGGAGAAGAAGCACTGCTTCTTCTTGACAAACTAAAGATGTTTATCGGTCTTCACAGAAAATCCATTGCAAATTCCACGTGTAAGTGTGAAATTGTTCTGGATTCTAAACTCAGGAATCAACTTAAGAATAAATCCCTAATAAAACCTTAATAAAAATTCTTTATGCCTAACTGCATTTTTTTTTGACATAAAAATAAGACATGTAATGTCCACCTCCCCATGCCTATTCTTTACAATGTCCTCATTGAAATGTATGCATGAAAATCAAAATATAATAAGCAAGAGGAGAGGATATCACCTGACTTTTCTTTTAATCTAGGTCAACATGGATGTAGAGGATGCAGAGCTATCTGTGATGAATACTGGGTTGCCTTCTAGCTAGCGCTAAGTTTAATGTTATTTGTAGGACTTAAACCCAAAAATGAATGATTAGATTGATGGGTTGGGTTAGGATTAAAATAAAGATATGTTCATGCAGTGAAAGGATCAGTGATCCACAAATGCGAACCAGCTGATGGTGAATACCAAGCCCAAAGGGTCAGAAAAATAAAGTGAACGGGCTTGGAACTAATTGTAGCTAGATGCTACAGAAGGGAGAAACATTAGTGCGGGTGCCAGAATGGAAAGTAGATAGTGGCAACCTTAGGAAGTGATTCATGAGGAAGGTAGATGAGGTGGATACAGGGTGGTTCATGGGGAATACATCATATGGGTTTTGAAAGTGATGGGAAATGAAAGGAGGAACCCGAGTGGTGTAGTCCAAAATGGTATAAGAAACCACTTCGCAAGTCAAAGCAGGTGTGGATGGATGTCGAATAGGTGAGTCAAATAAGATCAAGTGATCCATCTCAATAGTTCCAAACTTATCAGAGTCAATATTATCCCGGGGGTGATCAACAGTCTCATTTGAGTTGCCCAAATCTTGTTGTAATTCATTTTTCCTTAGAACCATAAGATTGGGGTTTGGATTAGTCAACACCACAAATCCTTTTTAGACAATATCTTCTAAGGGAATATCTTGTTTCTCATCAATCAAGTCAAATTCTTCCAAATCCCATGATTCAGCTAAAGTCTTTGCTTCTTCAGATAGATCCTCATAAGTCATCCCCAGTAATTCTGCAATTTCTTGAACATCTTTTTCATAAGGGGATTGTTTGTTTTCTTCAATCTCGAGATGTTGGGGATAATGGCCAGGTTTTTCCTTAGGACTTTGGTGGATGGGATCATTTAAGCACATCTGATCATAGTAATCCTTAGACAAGATGACATTAGAGCCATCCAACCGTGCTTGGCTTAGAGTGTCATTGTCCCCAATCTTTCTCTCTTCTTGATCTTGCTTTAATTCTCCCAAATTATCCATGTTGTCCAATTATGTGTCTTTAAACATAAAAGACTCATACTCCAGCTCACTATGAATTGGCTCCTCAAAATAAAATGGTTGCAATTCAGGGCCTAAATCAAGATATACTTCCTCAAGTGAGCCTTCCTCCTTAAAGTCAGCTTTTGGGATAAAAAGGATCTGTTTTACATAATCACGAGGCTGGTGGGTGGGCTTAGTGTATGTGGAGGTTGGGATTTGATAAGATGTCATACTTAAGGTTGGATCCTCAACCTTGAGTGGCTTACCACTAACTTGTTCCATACTTGAACCAGTTTTATCACCTTGTGCTTTCCGAATTCTATTGAGTTGTTTTGTCATATTATTTGTATTTCTTCTATTACCTTCTCTCATCCCTTGGACTACTTGAAGTAATTGGGTGATATCAGGATCATTGCCATGGTTAGGGATTTGATCAGGATGAGGATAATAATTTTCAGAGTTTCTGACCTCAGTCAAATCAGAATATCCATCATTTGAATACCTAGGGTAAGAATCATATCCTTGGTTGTATGGTGTAGGGTTATCCCAATAAGAAGGTGAAGTTGTTTGGGTGGAATTGGGATTATTTGCAAAGTGATTTCGAGGATAGGATTGATATTCTAGTTGTTGGGATTCTGAGGCATATCCTTGATCTGGGGAGAGATGAGTTTGGCTGAATTGGTCAAGATAACTGGTCATGCCAGCCAGGTGCTGGTCCAGTATGGAGAGTGTCTATTTAGATTGTATAGATCTTTGATATCCAGAGATTCGTGTGGGATTCGAGATAGGCCTGGCTACACCTGGGGAATATGAGGTATAAGCAATGGAATCATGTCTTGGGTATTGAGAGTTCTCCCAACCTAAAGAAGTTGAAGTAAGGAAGGGGTTGGGATAGAGAGAAAAAGAGGAATAGTGTGAGGCAAAGGGGTATGGGTTCATGGTTTCCTCCTCAATCAGTTCTTCCTCATGGCAATTGGATATTGGAGTGTATTCGAAAAAATTGGGTCTTCTCTTTAGTTAACTCTCTAAAGGTGGTACCAAATCAGGGTTCAGAGACCTTTTAGCATCCATGTACCAGAAGAAAGTTAATAGATGAGAGAGATGTTGGAACCTTATTCCACATCTTGTTTTGGTGTTAACAAAATTATTATAAATTAATGTTTACAATTGAGTTCCTTTCAGATTTAGGTGAAGATTAAGGCAAATAGGAAATGATGGAGGCTTGATGGAAAGGAGAAGATCATGATAAGGAGGCAAGATGACAAGGAAGAATTGAGGAGGAGAAGATCATCTTCGACCTTTAGTGTTTATAGTTTAGATTTTTTATTTATAAATTGTATATGCCTCTTAACAAAGGAATATAACTTAGATCGTAAAAATAATTAGAGATAAATTAGGATTTATATTGTGATCATTTTCAAAGAACGTAATTGATTAAATCACTTAAAAAAGGTACTTGTTAACCCACAAGTACCGGTACTAAAGTTTAGTACCGGTACATGTGAGTTACAGGTTTGGCTTTTTTAAAGAAACAAACCTGTACCCTGCAAGTACCGGTACTCATGATCAGTACCGGTACTGAAGGTAACGAGTACCAGTACTAATGATCAATACCGGTACAAGTGGGTTACAGATTTGCGTTAAGAGTTTAAAACCCAAATCTGGAAGCAACGAGTATCGGTACCCATACTTTAGTACCAGTACCAGGTAGCCGTTGGCTCAAAACTAAATGGCTAGAAAATTAATTTTTGCTATATGAACGTTGGGATTTAAACCCCAATGTCTAGTAGAAAAATCCTTGAGGTCCTAAACTCTATAAATAAACCCTTGGACCCTTAGTTTGTATATAAGAAAAGGGAAGAAAAAGTTCTAGAGCTATATTTCAAATTTCCACCATATTTTCAAGAGAGAAAGAAGAAACCTGCCATTCACTATCTCTACATTCTTACAAGCTCAATGACGTGTTTTTCTCACGCATCTACGAAGCGATTCACGTCTATCCTAAGCTCTCAAATTGGTAATATTATTTTAATTATTGTTGAGAGGCGTAGGAATTCATGTTGTAAGAGTTCTCTTTCTTACACCAGTTCTTATTTATATCTTGAGCATTTGCTCATTGGGTTGTAACAAACCCATTTTTGTACTTAGGTTGAGGTAGCCCGTTAATTATCTCAGTTTAGTAAATTGATTCTCTCGGGGTTGAGAGAATCGGGTTAAAAACCCTAAGCTGGGAGGCCTAGGTAGTGGAGTACCCAAGGGAGGGGAACCACTATACATATTGTGCCAATTTTCTGTGATTTGATTGATTGTGCAAATTGTCTTGTTATTACTGATTTTGTGTTTGAGTTTTTGTGTGCATAGCAATATATCCTATATTTTAGATCCTTCAAGTGGTATCAGAGCCAAGTTGCGAGAAGACGTGACAAATTGACTTGCAATGGCATCTTCAGTCAAGCGCATCGAAGGACAGTCATCCACTTGTCCTCCCTTCTTTGATGGGACGGACTACAGGTATTGGAAGAGGAGGATGCAAGTCTTCCTCAAAGCCATGGATGAAGATTCATGGACTCTCATTCAAGAGAGGTACATGGATCCGAAATTGCTCGAAGGAGTTGAATGGACAGCTGAGCAAAAGAAAAAGATTGCGGGAAACGCGAAGGCGATGAATGCACTCTATTGTGCATTATCAAGGGAGAAGTACAACCGAATTTCGGCATGCGAGTTCGCGTATGAGACATGGAACACTCTCGAGGTCACCTACGAAGGTACAAGCAAGGTAAAAGAAACACGTATTTCTATTTTAACAGAAAATTATGAGTGTTTCAGGATGGAAAAAGGAGAAATAATCAAGGACATGTACACAAGGTTTGGAGAGATCGTGAATTCAATGAAAAATCTAGGGGTCAAGTTGAAAGAGGAGCAGCTTGTAAGAAAGGTTTTGAGATCACTTACAAGCGATTAGTCTCCAAAGACCACAGCGATCCAAGAGGCAAAGGATCTATCCACTCTCCCCTTGGATGATCTAATTGGAAGCCTCATAGCATATGAAGTCCAATTGGAGAATATCAAGAAGAATGAGGAGAAGGTGACAAGCAAGAAGAAAAGCATTGCTTTTAGAGCAATCACAAAAGACTCAGACTTAACAACATCGGAATCCGAAGATGAGGAGATGGAAATGCTCACTAGGAAATTCCAGAAATTCCTCAAGAAACAAGGTAAGCTAGTAAATAAAATTTCTTCTAATATTATTTGTTATGAGTGCAAGAAGAAGGGCCACTTTCGAAAGGATTGCCCCTTAAACAAGAAGAAGGAGGACAATAGGAAAGAAACAAAGGAGCTTAAGAAGAAGAAGAAGAAGAAGAAGAAAGCACTTAAAGCGACATGGGATGATAGCAACTCTAACATGGACACTGACTTTAGTGAATCAGATGAAGATGAGGTTGCACACCTTTGTCTTGTTGCAACTTCAGAAGACACAGAAGAAGAGGTAAACCCTGATTTTTCTTTTGAAGAATTATTAGAAGCTTATGAAGAACTATATCATAAAGCTAGGTTATTTAAAAAGGAAAATAAGGTTTTAAAATTTGTTTAAAAAAAAGGTTTTAAAAAATAATTATCAAACATTAGAGTTAAAAAAATCATGTTTAGAAATAGAATTAGAAATGTCAAAAGAAACTAATAATCAGTTGCATGCAAAAATATTAGAACTAGAAGATATTTATGAGTATTTTGAAGGGACTTTGAATAATCTTAAAATAACAACTAGGCTAAGTACTGAATTTTGTGATTCATTAAAATCAAAATTTCAAAGTAAAAAGAATATACAAAATAAATCACATGCACCTAGACATGCATGGATGTATAAAAAGGCTAAGAATTCCAAGAATTATAGATCTAACACTAAAAAGTTCTATAAATCTCAGGATTTGAAAGGTGCTAACTCTAAAGAACCCACAAGAAAATGGGTACCTAGAAAAGATATTTGTTTTGCAGAAGTAGATCAAAGTAATCAATGGGTGTTCAAGGCACATAATGGAACACTTCAACCTTTCTATAGGTTGAATGAAGACTAAGAATGTTGGACGAGAGATGCTTGGTATCCACAAGCTCCATTTTACTATTGGTAAATTTTATGGTATGATATTTCTTCCTTTTCTTGTGATTGCCAAAAAGGGGGAGAAAGATAGAGGGCAAATAGCAATATTTTTCGAGGAGCATATATTGAGGAGGTGGATTTAATTAAAAGTTTTTTTACCTTCGTATAACATTGTTAAAAATTATTTTTATTCTTATAATTATCTATTTGCAAGATAGTTTTGTCAATACCAAAAAGGGGGAGATTGTTGGAACCTTGTTCCACATCTTATTTTGGTGTTAACAAAATTATTATAAATTAATGTTTGCAATTGAGTTCTTTTCAGATTTAGGTGAAGATTAAGGCAAATAGGAAATGATGGAAGCTTGATGAAAAGGAGAAGATCATGATAAGAAGGAGGCAAGATGAGAAGGAAGAATTGAGGAGGAGAAGATCATCTTCGACCTTTAGTGTTTCTAATTTAGATTTTTTATTTATAGATTGTATATGCCTCTTAACAAAGGAATATAACTTAGATCGTAAAAATAATTAGAGATAAATTAGGATTTATATTGTGATCATTTTTAAAGAACGTAATTGATTAAATCACTTAAAAAAGGTACTTGTTAACCCACAAGTACCGATACTAAAGTTTAGTACCAGTACATGTGAGTTATAGGTTTGGGTTTTTTAAAGAAACAAACCTGTACCCTACAAGTACCGGTACTCATGATCAGTATCGGGACTGAAGGTAACGAGTACTGGTACAAGTGGGTTACAGATTTGTGTTAAGAGTTTGAAACCCAAATCTGGAAGCAACGAGTACCGGTACCCATACTTTAGTACCGATACCAGGTAGCCGTTTGCTCAAAATTGAACGGCTAGAAAATTAATTTTTGCTATATGAACATTGGGATTTAAGCCCCAACGTCTAGTAGACAAATCCTTGAGGTCTTAAACTCTATAAATGAACCCTTGGACCCTTAGTTTGTATATAAGAAAAGGGAAGAAAAATTTCTAGAGCTATATTTCAAATTTCCACCATATTTTCAAGAGAGAAAGAAGCTTGCCATTCACTATCTCTACATTCTTACAAGCTCAACGACGTGTTTTTCTCACGCATCTACAAAGCGATTCATGTCTATCCTAAGCTCTCAAATCGGTAATATTATTTTAATTATTATTGAGAGGCGTAGGAATTCATGTTGTAAGAGTTCTCTTCCTTACACCAGTTCTTATTTATATCTTGAGCATTTGCTCGTTGGGTTGTAACAAACCCGTTTTTGTACTTGGGTTGAGGTAACCTGTTAATTACCTCGGTTTAGTAAATTGATTATCTCAGGGTTGAGAGAATCGGGTTAAAAACCCTAAGCTGGGAGGCTTAGGTAGTGGAGTACCCAAGGGAGGGGAACCACTATACATATTGTGTCAATTTTCTGTGGTTTGATTGATTGTGCAAATTGTCTTGTTATTACTGATTTTGTGTTTGAGTTTCGGTGCGGATAGCTGTTTGCACCTCAAAACACGCCTGTAATAACGCCTTCTTGTGCTATTTTCTAGCATTAACATTGCATAATAGGATCCTGTAATCGCATTTGTAAAAACACTTGCATGCATGCATTTAATCAAGAGAGGAAGAGGAGTGAAACAATCGCCTACATAGTTACATTTTTCTTCAAGTGCCTCCTTGCAAAATCACCCTCTTTTTATTTTTCTCTTGATTTCTTCTTTTCTCTCCTTCCCGCGGCTGCATCCTTCCCGCGGCTGCACTCTTCCCGCAGCTGCATGCAGCAGCCACGCAGCACTTCTTCCCGTCACATCTCCCTGCCAACGCCGCTCCCTATAGCTGCAACTCGCACACCCTCTCCCTGCTGCAGCCGGCACGCCACTCTCCCCTCCTCTATAAGTAGCTGCAGCTTCATCCTCGCGACGCAGCGGCTGCAGCTGCTGAAAAAACCCGCAGCCATCTTCTCCACCGCTTTCCCCTCCCATACGTCGGCCCTCCGTCGAGGAGGCACCCGGCGAGCAGGAGAACCCACTGTGGTGCACACCACCACAGTGGGAGCACCACCGCCCAGCTCTTCAACGAGCCGGTGGGCGTGGTGTTTTCTTTTCTCTTCGTATTCGTCTCCACGCCATTGCTGCCGCTTCAAGCTCCGAAGCTTGAAGAAGCAGCAGCAGCAGCTAAACCGCGGCGACAGCAGCAGCAGCAGCACCCCCCGCCTCCTCCGCGACCTTCCCCGCAGGCGCGCAACCCTCCGCGCGCGCCTGCAGGCCCGTTCCCCGCCTCCGTCTCCGTTCTGTCCGCCTCGCAGTTGCACCCGTAGCCCGCCGCCGCACGCATTGCAGCGGCCGGCTACGGCCTCACGCCGACCCCTGCCCCCCTCCGCGACCCTCCGCGACCACCTGCAGACCTCCTCCACGCTCGCTCCTCCGCGCCATCGCCCGCTCGTCGACTTCGCGCAGGCCTGCAGAACCCTGCGCGAAGGCGCGCCCGCACCCGCCGTCTTCAGACGTCCGCCTCCGCCTTCAGACGACGCGGCGTCAGATGTCCGCCGCCGCGAGCAGACGTCTTAACTCGCTGCCATCGTCCGCGCTCGCGATCTCTCCCGCCCGCTCTTTCTCTCTCTGGCGCTCTCTATCTCTCTCTCTGCTGATCTCTCTCTCCCGCTCTCTCTCTCTCACGTATTCTCTCTCTCTCCCGCTCTCTCTCTCTCTCTCTGTTTTTTTACTCACAGCAACACACACACACACATTCACCGACGCACACACACCTATACCAACACATACACACACACTCACACACTCATAGTAACATATATATACTTATATACATCTATATATAATATATACATACATATATATATATATATACTTATATACATAGTATATCTATATATTTATGTATACACACACATATATATAATATATCTATATATATATATATATATACACGTATATATATATCTATATACTTATACATATACTTATATATATATACATATATACTTATATACATATATATATATACATATCTATATACTTATATATATACACACATATATATATATATATCTAGATACATATATACTTATATACATATATATATATATACATATATATAGTATTATATATATATACTTATATACATATATACATAGCTATATACATATATACATACATATATATATATACATATACACCTATATATATATATATATAATACATATATATCTATATATATCTATACATATATACTTATACATTTATATACATATAGATATATTTACTCATATACATACATATGTACATATATTTTCACGTTATTTACTATACGCTGTATCACGGGAATATCTGCACCAGTTGCTGATATTCCCTAATACACGCGTACAAAAAAAAAGCGTGGTCCCATACATCATCCATCCTCCATCACACTCCACGCGGCACCTAGTCGTGTTGGTTGCGTCTCTCTAGACGTCGATTGACTCGACATAGTGCTACACTCCATAGTCACCTCCACCCCCACCCCTTTATATATATACTACATATAAATATATATCTATAGCTACTATATTTACTTTCTATCTGTTATCTTCCTTCTTAGTAAAAAGATAAAAAAAAGGTATAAAAGTGAAAAGATAATCTTTGATTTGCAGGTACCCCCGTCTTGCGAGTAGCAAGACTTGTTTTGGGACTTTGTTTGGCTAAAAGCCAAGGACACAATTTTGAGGGTGTGCCTCAAGAACAAGGATTACCATAAAAAACCTAAGTAAGAAAAACACCAAAAACACAATAAACGAACGGAAGAGACGCGTTTTAAGGAAAACGTAGAAACTCGACTTTAACCCCACTTCCCTGAGTTCGACCCTGGGCCTAAAAGTGACAAGATAAAATCAATTAGGCCAGGTTAAAAATTTTGTAAAGAGATGGTTAGGTCTGAATTAGGTTAACTACTATACACATTTCAACGATAAAAATATCATATTAACAACCTATCCGGGCCGACCCATCATGACTTTTCTGGCGCCGTTGCCGGGGAGGTGCGCCTTCAATTAAGTTTCTATCCAAATCCTTTCAATTTTTCTCTTCCCTCTTCACGGGTATTGTTGTTTTTGGTGTGCAGGTGAACCTGGTGGAAGGAGAAGAAGGCTGACGAAGTCGAGGACGTGAGCAGATCCAAGGCGGGAACGAGAGCGTGAAGACGTCGACATCGCATTGGAGCTTCGCACACGTTGTCGAACAAGTAGGTTTTCTTTTCTCATCAAATTAGGGTTAACTTGCCACCACAATAAAAAAAGAAAAAAAAATTTAAAACTAAAAAACTAGAAAAACTTCTTGGGATTTCTTGAGGGCAAGTGGATTAAAATTCACTTGATTGATTGGTTGTCTTCACTCCCACTACCCCGGGATTTCCCGCCTTACTTCGCATAGCGAAAATCCGAGAATCTTGATTCTTAGATTTTTCGCCGTGGGAAGTATTCTTTGAGGCAAAGAAAAAGATTGCTTGTATCCCTCTTTTGCCTCACTTATCTTTAATTCAGGATCACATTTTTGGTGGGGAGACTTGGAATTGAGTTGATTCCAACCCCACCACGACTTCTCAAACTTGCCTGTGATTCGATCCTGAATACTTCAACCCCAACAATTTTATTTTCTTTATCTTTTGGTTGAAGCCTTGTGTGTGGAAATCATTTCTGGTGATTGGGAGCACTTGAATTGAAGTGCTTTGGCTCCCTATCACATTGATATAAAACTGATTCGTGCATCCACACTTAGAAATCTCCATTTAGGGTAGCCCATTGCATTTTAAGCATGCATTAACTAACTGATAATTGAAGAAGGGTTTATTGGGTTTTAGAAGGAAAACCTGTATTTTTGCAAAAACCCAGAGATTGGTTGAATTGGTAATTCAGCAAAACCCTAAAATTCATACTACTTAAGGCTGAACTCTAAAAACCATTCGCCAATAAAAACTTCAATTCGGGGAGATTTCCCCGTTGCATGCTTGTTCTTACACACTCTTAAAATCAATCACTTGGGCATTACCCGTAAACAACGCCCTTCACATTCCAAAAGCACTTGACCCTAAGCCTCTAATTAAAACTGGTAGTAACTTGACCCTTACTAAGGATTGGATGTCTAACTACCTGTGTGTAGCGACTACGTGCTGGTGAGAGTTCCCGCGTGCTATCGGGTGTCTAAGACTGGGGCAAACGACCTTTCAATCTGGCCCGGTGGTTCCGCGGTGCTCTCATTCGGTTCCGTAGTTCGTGATAGTAGGTAACTTAGATCTTTAGGTCTAAGGGCACACTGTAGAGGTTAGGAACTTGACTGTATTGATTTGTAATCAAGTGTACCTTTGCGGCGTCATTTCTCTCATCGCTTTTCCCCTCTTATCCCCCCCAATTCTTCCTGCGTAGTGCATGTTTTGGAGGAGGCCACAAAACCCTGAATTGTTTGAATTGACTGCTAAATCTAAAAAAAGAGCCGAATCATCCTCCTCCTCCACAAACATGGCACACACCCCCACCTCACCACTTCGTCACAATTCCAATTCTTTCAACACCAGGCTTATCCCGAGAAACCCTGCAAGACCTTCCTTATCGAGTGTCGCGCCAAGCGACTCGGTAAGTCATGTGGAATTGGCTTCTGCGAGCCAGTATTTCAACATGGAGGACCAAGCCTCCGTGTGCTCGAACACATATGCGGACACGTCTTCTGGCATAGAAGACGCCTGCACCCTGGGGAACAACCCGTTTTCTGCCACGTATAACCCAGGGTGGCACGATCATCCAAATTTCGCATGGTCTAACAACCCGCAGCGCCAAAACCCCGCTGGTGGACCAAGGCGATCGTCCGCACCCGTCATCCCAAGGGCCCAATCTAATCCTATGGCAAATCCGCCATTAGGCCCTTGCGTACAGAAAACCAAACACGCATCAAAACCTCTTGATAAATTGATGCGAATGATGACGGAAATGTCAAAGCGCCATAAAGAGAACATGACCTCTCTTCAGCATTTGGCGCAGCAGAATGCTGAGATCAGTCAACTAAGCATGGCGACTCGATCTCAGGGCACTTTTCCCGCCCAACCTGTTCCAAACCCGCAAAACTTTGTACCCTGTGGTCCGCAACCACAGGTACAACCTTCTCAGGAACAGGTTCATCAAATTCTGCAAGCTCCGAGTATTCCTCCGGGATTTCAGGTTAATCCCGCTGCAGCATCGCACTCTCATGCTGATAGCGATTACATCAAGGATGACACGTCTGACGCGGACATGACTGTCAGTACGTGTATCGAACTTATTGGAGCCAATTCAGACTGTTGCAAATTACCTGATGACTGCCTGACCTATACAAACTGTGATGTTCCCCAATCCCTCCCTATTCCTGTATCATCTCCTGACCAGACTTCTGACGAGGTTTTCTCCGCTTCCCATACCTCGTGGTCTGAGTCATCGCCGGGCTGCTCACCGCCGGTCCACACTATGGAAGATCGGATTGCCCTTTCTTTCCTGCTAAATCAGGCGGATTTGCAAATCCACACTGGGACCTTGAGCCCACATCTTACTCACCGGGGCTATTCCCTTTTGGACCCATCTATCCAAAAAGCCCCCCTTCTTGGCCAATCTAAGGGCCAACTTCCTCTTCCTGATCTATTTTCTGATCCGCCTGGGACACTCTCATCCTAGAAAACACCAAATCTCTCACCATCCACCATTACTTTTCACGCCTCTATCGCGATTACTTCGCTTTTCTCTTCACCACCCACCATCCACCCACCCTTCCACCCTGATTTATACCCTGAACCTCAGCTCCTGTTACCCGATCTGTCGTCCGTTCTCTGCCTTTCCCTGCATGCATATGAGGACATAGCATTGTTTGGCATGGGGGGGTGGATAGGCATCCATAGGATCCGGGTATTTTATGGTATCAGACAATTACCACCTATTTATAAATATGCAAGAAAAAGAAAAAGAAAAAGAAAAAAAAAAGAAGAAAAAATAATATATATATATATTAATAATAAATGGTGTTTAGTAAAGATTTGAAAGCTGAAACAAAAAAATTCAATAAGTGTTTATGGATATTCAACCTCTATTTTGAAGAATTTCCAGGCCACAGAAGCTTGATTCGCTCAGGCTCGGCTTAATTCACTTAAAGTATTGACGAAATAGATCAAAATCTCTCTTAACTAAGGACGTATTCTTGTACCTGAGACACCAGTACAGGATCCGTTGGTTTGCTTTTTCTTGAGAGCTTAAGTAAATTTGGTTCACACTACACATATCAGGAAAGACCAGGTGAACATAAGATCCAACCCTAGTGTTCATTAGGGAAGGTGGAGTCCTTACCTGTGCGTGCAGGTAGACTTTTTATCCCAGCATTTAGTCTTGTGTTTAGGAGTGACTCTTTCCACCAAAAAGAAACTCTCCCACCAAAAAGAAAAATAAGTGTGCTCCTTCAAAATGTGTTGTAAGAGATATACTGACACGTGTTTCAAAAAAAAAAAAAAGAGTTGTTAAGAAAAAAAAAAAAGAAAAAAAAAGAAAAAAGAAAAGAAAAAAAAAAAGAGAGATGTTTTAAAAGAGTCAGTATATCTCATTAATGTCTGCATACTTTGTTTTTCGGTGAGCCACAAAAAAATATCAGAAAATGGGAGTTGAGTTTTCCGTAATCATCTTAAGGGTCAATCCAAAAACACGAACTGAAACTGGGACCAACTTGTACTTAAAAATTCGTGAAACCCTGGGAGTGAGTCTTTAGGTTCATCTGGTCAGTCTTGATCCTTCACTATGCACAACCATAACCTCTTGAGCTCTCGAGTACGGCAAAACCTCCTGGGTCTTGGAAATCGTATTTAGGGTTTAAATATCAAGAGTCCTGGTTAGTTGAGAGATGATCTTTGTCATGTAAGACTTAAAGTACTGGTAATCTTCTCTACAATTGGTTCTCACAATATTCCATAGTAAACACACCTGTATCACCTCAGAAGAAAATCTTCAGCTTAAGATCATTTCTAAATACTATTTTGCTAGGGACTAGCAAAAGATAGGCATGGGGGTATATGTTTGCACCTCAAAACACGCCTGTAATAACGCCTTCTTGTGCTATTTTCTAGCATTAACATTGCATAATAGGATCCTGTAATCGCATTTGTAAAAACACTTGCATGCATGCATTTAATCAAGAGAGGAAGAGGAGTGAAACAATCGCCTACATAGTTACATTTTTCTTCAAGTGCCTCCTTGCAAAATCACCCTCTTTTTATTTTTCTCTTGATTTCTTCTTTTCTCTCCTTCCCGCGGCTGCATCCTTCCCGCGGCTGCACTCTTCCCGCAGCTGCATGTAGCAGCCACGCAGCACTTCTTCCCGTCACGTCTCCCTGCCAACGCCGCTCCCTATAGCTGCAACTCGCACACCCTCTCCCTGCTGCAGCCGGCACGCCACTCTCCCCTCCTCTATAAGTAGCTGCAGCTTCATCCTCGCGACGCAGCGGCTGCAGCTGCTGAAAAAACCCGCAGCCATCTTCTCCACCGCTTTCCCCTCCCATACGTCGGCCCTCCGTCGAGGAGGCACCCGGCGAGCAGGAGAACCCACTGTGGTGCACACCACCACAGTGGGAACACCACCGCCCAGCTCTTCAACGAGCCGGTGGGCGTGGTGTTTTCTTTTCTCTTCGTATTCGTCTCCACGCCATTGCTGCCGCTTCAAGCTCCGAAGCTTGAAGCAGCAGCAGCAGCAGCTAAACCGCGGTGACAGCAGCAGCAGCAGCACCCCCCGCCTCCTCCGCGACCTTCCCCGCAGGCGCGCAACCCTCCGCGCGCGCCTGCAGGCCCGTTCCCCGCCTCCGTCTCCGTTCTGTCCGCCTCGCAGTTGCACCCGTAGCCCGCCGCCGCGCGCACTGCAGCGGCCGGCTACGGCCTCACGCCGACCCCTGCCCCCCTCCGCGACCCTCCGCGACCACCTGCAGACCTCCTCCACGCTCGCTCCTCCGCGCCATCGCCCGCTCGTCGACTTCGCGCAGGCCTGCAGAACCCTGCGCGAAGGCGCGCCCGCACCCGCCGTCTTCAGACGACGCGGCGTCAGACGTCCGCCGCCGCGAGCAGACGTCTTAACTCGCTGCCATCGTCTGCGCTCGCGATCTCTCCCGCCCGCTCTTTCTCTCTCTGGCACTCTCTATCTCTCTCTCTGCTGATCTCTCTCTCCCGCTCTCTCTCTCACGTATTCTCTCTCTCTCCCGCTCTCTCTCTCTCTCTGTTTTTTTACTCACAGCAACACACACACACATTCACCGACGCACACACACCTATACCAACACATACACACACACTCACACACTCATAGTAACATATATATACTTATATACATCTATATATAATATATACATACATATATATATATATATACTTATATACATAGTATATCTATATATTTATGTATACACACACATATATATAATATATCTCTATATATATATATACACGTATATATATATCTATATACTTATACATATACTTATATATATATACATATATACTTATATACATATATATATATACATATCTATATACTTATATATATACACACATATATATATATATATATATCTAGATACATATATACTTATATACATATATATATATATACATATATATAGTATTATATATATATACTTATATACATATATACATAGCTATATACATATATACATACATATATATATATACATATACACCTATATATATATATATATATATATATATATAATACATATATATCTATATATATCTATACATATATACTTATACATTTATATACATATAGATATATTTACTCATATACATACATATGTACATATATTTTCACGTTATTTACTATACGCTGTATCACGGGAATATCTGCACCAGTTGCTGATATTCCCTAATACACGCGTACAAAAAAAAAGCGTGGTCCCATACATCATCCATCCTCCATCACACTCCACGCGGCACCTAGTCGTGTTGGTTGCGTCTCTCTAGACGTCGACTGACTCGACATAGTGCTACACTCCATAGTCACCTCCACCCCCACCCCTTTATATATATACTACATATAAATATATATCTATAGCTACTATATTTACTTTCTATCTGTTATCTTCCTTCTTAGTAAAAAGATAAAAAAAAGGTATAAAAGTGAAAAGATAATCTTTGATTTGCAGGTACCCCCGTCTTGCGAGTAGCAAGACTTGTTTTGGGACTCTGTTTGGCTAAAAGCCAAGGACACAATTTTGAGGGTGTGCCTCAAGAACAAGGATTACCATAAAAAACCTAAATAAGAAAAACACCAAAAACACAATAAACGAACGGAAGAGACGCGTTTTAAGGAAAACGTAGAAACTCGACTTTAACCCCACTTCCCTGAGTTCGACCCTGGGCCTAAAAGTGACAAGATAAAATCAATTAGGCCAGGTTAAAAATTTTGTAAAGAGATGGTTAGGTCTGAATTAGGTTAACCACTATACACATTTCAACGATAAAAATATCATATTAACAACCTATCCGGGCTGACCCATCAATAGCCATATATCCTATCTTGAGATCCTTCAAGAGAGAAGACAGATGAGAGAATACCCCGCCTTTTCCATACAAGTAATCAAACTGGTCTTTAGAGTGTCAACCCTAAATAGACCTGATCCTGATTCCCCAAAACACGACTGGGTTAGATTAACCCTTGAATTACTTGGCTGGCCAGAAGGGTGGGACCCCTTAGAACACCCTGCACGGTGGGACACCACTAAAGGTTAACGCGGTTATCGCATCGACCTTTCTTGTCACCAGTGGGTCCAAGTAGACAAGGCCTTGATGTTAGCCCAATCTAGTTTCAAGTCCTCAAGTCTATTAGTCCTGCTTAGGGCATGTCTACTCAATTTTAGGTTTGGGTTTTATGTGCTTTTGGAATATGATGGGCGTTAGGGGGGTGTTTGCCCTTAAGATTGATTTCAAAGATGTGAAGTGCTCAGGCAAAGGGTTCACAAGTAATTTTATGATGAAGTGAATTTTAAGATTCAAATGCTTGTGTTAGCATGTTTTAGGGTTCACTTAGTTAAATATTTTCAGCCAAGGTTTTGATGAGGCACACAAAAGTTTTGCAAATTCCAATTTGTTTGATAGATTTCCTTTAACCATGGAAATGTAGGTGTGCTCTATCCTTAGAATGAAACCCTAGGCATAGATATTTCTAAATGATTCGTTTAAGTTCAAAATGATGAGTGGTGCAACCTAAGCAATGAAATCAATTGGTCCTTATTGCACCACTAACTAGGCACTCACAAAATATTTTTTTCAAGAATTTTAATGCACATTTTGTATTTGTTTGTGATTTAATGTGTACTGGGGGTTTTGCAGTCTGTTGACCCCCAGTTGGTGATTGGATAATCCGTGCAATCAAACATGCAAGAAATATTTTTTCTTAGATTTTTCTAAAATTCTTGACTTTCTTAGAATTCAATGTCACAAATTTCAAGTCAGTCGGAGTTGTATAAAAATTCCTATGATATTTTGAACTCCGAAAAATCAGGAACAAAATTCATATTGATAATAGATCAGTGCAAGAATTTTTAAAAATTTTCTATAACTCTGATTGCCACAAAATTTGGATATGTTGTTCCTGACTTTGAAGGTTATTTCCAATAAAAATTTGAGAATTTTTAGATATGCGGATCTTTGGGAATTGAATTTTTAAGATAAAGTTTTATTTCAGCCCGAAATCAAGAGAAATATATTTTTTTCTTTTTTTTGTTTTTAATAAGCAAACAAGTTCTAACTAATCCTTAGGGTTCAAGAAAATCCTAAATCTAAATAATCTAAACTACGGGTGCTTACTTGAGGTTCGAGCCCACACTTCTCCGTTGTCATGTTTGGTTCAGATTTCTTCGTTTCCTGCACACACGAAATCAACGAAAAATGTAGCGAGTTAGAAATCTCAAATACGCACTGAAAAGCTTCAAAAATTTTCGTTACCTCCCTGGCAACGGTACCAACTTGTTCGGCACGTGATTGCGATTAAAAGTTGTTTAGTTGTAGTATAGCGCGAAAACACGACGACAAATAATATTTATAAAATCGGTGAGTACTGGGTCGTTCGTAGGGAGTCAATCTCGATTTTTAACGGAAGCTTTTCAATGAATTAGTTCTAACAAGATATTTATATATGTATATATGTATAGAGACTCATTGATGAGAGCCTCATCATGAGCCATAACTAGCTCATTTTGACCCAATAAAGAAGATAAAAGCTCCTACATAACCTAGAAGAAGGCCTAACTGAAGAAACAAGTGCTCTAAGAAGAAAACATGAAATAAAGGTTAAAACTGCAATTTTACCATTGCAGTAGATAAACGGGATTTCTCAGAGGCAAAACATAGGTCAAATGGTCTAAATGAGATAAAAAGTGGGTTGAGTCAATCAGAAATGGGTTCATGTGCAATCTAAGAACTAAAAGACACTTGGTAACCCTAAAACAAACCCGCTTAAATTAACAAGGTTCCGGTTAGAACAAAAAGCAAGTAAACCCTCTACAAATCATGGAAAACCATACTCTAGGGTTTAGAACACTTAATTTGGCCTTTGGAACCTAGTTTGACCTAGATTAGGGTCCTAGCTCTTCAATTAACCTAATTTGGGTTTTTACGCAAAATATCCAGTCAAACGAGGTCAAACCTGAAATCTAACTTCTCCATTGGTTTCCTTAGGTCCAAATTAGGTTTATACCAAAATTTGGACCTAAGGAGAGGTCATCTTGACCTACTTTGCAAGTTAGTACACCCAAATCACAAAGAGGTCCCTATCTTTTGAATATCCTTGCAGAGAGCCCCCTAGGTTCCTCGCCTTCTTTGCAAACCGGTCCTGCCGCCATTGCTAGGGCAGAACCGAACTCCGGCAAGGTTCGGAGAGGGATTGCTCTCTAATCCCTCAGAGATTCCCTCCCAGAAATGGAAGGAGGATTCTCTGAGGAATTCCCTTCCTCATAAAGTCAATCACAATCGTTGGTGTGAACCCAATCTCTCGTGCGAACGCACGAGAGATTTGGGTATCCTAACTCCTTTCCATCTCCGGCGACCAACCTCAGGCAATTACGTGCCCTTCACGCCCTGCACACCAAGTCCAGCACCTATAAAACACCCCTCGGACCCGGCCACTCACCTTGAGCTTGATTTGGCCGAGTTTCCCCCTTCAATTCCTCTCCTCCTGCTCGGCCAAATACCCCAGCTAGCTCCGGCGAGCCCCCCTCCCCTCCCTCTTCGCTCTGCCACAAAACCAGTGGCAGAGTTAACTTCCTGACCTTCCTCCGCGTCGCGCAGTACCAGCGCACGCCGCCTCAGCCCCATCGTCGCCGCCGTTCTCCCCCACTGGGCGTCATCTTCCCCGGCGACAGCAAGTACTGCTGTCCGCCTTCTGTCCCCTTTCGTCCTTACAATTAGGTTAGAACTCCTCTCCATCCTATCCTCTCTCTTTTCCCCCTGTTATCTCATCTGATTACCCCTCGACCGACGCTGACCACCCTCATCTTCCACATCACCGACCGAACTCCGGCGAGCCGCCCACACCACTCCGCCACTCCACACGGCTCGCCAACCACCTCGTGAGCTCCGCCTCATCACCAGGAACTCGCTCCACCCCACAACTGTCACTCCAGACCTCCATAACCACCCCTCGAACAACCCACCGTCTCCGGCCACAGGTTGACCTAGGCGGGCACGCCTAGGCCGACAGGCAACCTGCAGCATCACCCACCGCCTTCGCCGTGCTACGGCGAAGGTTTCCAGCCATTCTAATTGGGCCAATAGGCCGTTCTGTGGAAGTTCAGGTAAACGCTCCGGCCGCCATTAACAGTCGAAGCAGCAGGAAGCTTGGAGCAGCAGCAGGCGTCAGGCTTCCCAGGCGGCAGGTGCAGCAGACTCTCGCAAGTGTTGTGAGGTGACTGAGTTCAGCAAGGATCAGCAGCAGGGCCTTCAGCGTGGGCAATTGCACACGAGAGTCTGCGGGCGCACGCAAAGGAAGGGCGGAACGTTTAGTCCCACATCGTGGAATCTCAAGGCACAGGTATGGTATAAAGGTTTTTTGTGATATACGTTTACTGCCTCGAAAGCACAGGGGTGAGGTCCCTCACTGACCCCACCCGCCTCGTCCGCGGCCTGACCACGCGGACCTGGCGGATCCGACCCGACCTAGACCTACGCACTCCTCGCGCATCACACACCTGCAGGTGCGCCTGGTCCCGGGTACGATCCGACCCGATTGAGACTGTGGCTCTGGGAGAGCGGTTAGAGTGAGTTGCTTGAGAGAGAGACACGCGCGGGTAGAGGGAGAAGGGTTAGGTTTTGTTCCCCTGTGCAGGCAGGTTGATTGCAGGAGAAGGACGTGGCCGCTGCAGAAGAAAGGAGAAGCAAGACAAAGAAGAAGAAGAAAGCAAGACAAAGAACAAGAAGAAGGCAACGAAGAAAGGAGAAGCAAGACAGAAGAAGAAGAAAGAAAGAAGTCTTCGCAGGCGAAGGAGGAAAACAGAAAGGTTAGAGGTCTTCGCAGGAGAAGAAGAAGAAGGACAAGGGAAGATTGCAAAGAGATCTGAAAGGCAAAGCAGAAAAAGAAAAAGAGAAAGAAAGATCACATTTAAGACGTCTGATACATAAATCAGACGTCTAATTCTATTTTTTTATATCTTTCTTAAAAACTCTTTGAATCAATTATATTTGCATTTAACAGTTGTATTCTTGGGTTTTACAAAGTACTGAGTTTGCTCCCTGTGTTCGACCTCGGATACTCTAGTTGTTCGAGTAATAAAATTATTTGTTTAAACGTTTTGTCGGTTCTACTACAACGTAATACGCCTTTAAATCCGCACAGAAACGTTGACAACATTTTGGCGCCGTTGCCGGGGAGCAACGGGCACTTGTAAAGCTTTTGAGTACAACTTTTCTATTTAATATCTGACTTAACTTCTCTTTTGTTGTGTTCAAACAGGGAAAGCAAAACAGAAAGGAAAGAATAGCAACTGCACAACAGACTGGAGCAGGTAATCTCCATAAGCCCTCCCCCTTAACCCTCTCACAATCCAAAGGAAAAAAAAAAAAAAAAAAAAAGGGAGAAGTCAACTTAGGGCTACCTGTCTTATATTTAGTAACTCATCAAGTTGCCTGATTTTCATTTCAACATATTTTTGTCTGTCATCCAACTAAGGCAACTAGGGCTAAAACTTTCTTGATTGAGCCCTAGGTGCTAAATTCTAAGGCAACTAAATTGGACCCATTAGAGCCAAGTTAGGATTGCAAAGCTAGGGTTTTTAGAGACACATCTTCTCTAAAATAAAGAAACAAACTTTCCAAAAAGAAGTGTGCCTAAACCGTGTTTGAAAAAATTTATAAGAGGAACCCTAAGCAAATCAGGCTGATAATTCATTTGAATCATAAAAGGAAGGACCTAAAAGCTCTCAAAGGTGAAGTTGATCCCTCGGGTCAACCAACCTTAATATTAGGTCACTTTTTGCACTCAAAATACTTAAAAGTTCAAGTGGAACATTAAGCACCTTGATCTTAAAATAAAAAAGGTAGACTTAAGAGGTCAAGATCCCCATTCTGGTCTACCTGGAACCGCAGTGACAAGAGAGGTCGGGTGGGGGAAACCCTGTAACCCGTAGGGACGCTCTACCGTGTAGGGGTCTTTGCGGGACTCTCCCTCTCTGGCTGCCCAGGTATTTCTCAGGTGGACGATCTTCTGATCCAGGGGTCCATCTGCCCCGAACCTCTATAGTCACCCAACAATTCTTGGGTGTCTTGATTGGGTCCAGTACCTTCTAATCTCATCACATCTTCCGGTGCATGTTTGGTAGGAGGTCCTTAAGACCACCTTTAAGACCTCCTCTAGAAATTCACTCTCGCCGAGGCCAAGCCTCGACGCCCTTGTTTGTGCAGCAACCCCACCACATAAATCTTTCATCTGATTCAGACCCTGATTCTCCTCCTTCTCCCATCATGGCACAACCCATTGAAGATGAGAATAACCTTGAACACCAACTTCAACGCTTGAACGATCTCTTTCAGAACTTTGTAAACCCACCACAGCGACCTATGATGCGAGATCACTATAATCCCGCTGCGGTGGCAATTGAACCCCGAGTACGAATCCCAATTGGAGGACCCGATTCTGATCTAAAGCCCAATATGATTCATGCCATACCAAAGTTCCATGGGCTTAACTCTGAGGATCCATTCCAACACATTAAACAACTCAAGCATCTGGCCCAGACTTTCGGGTCAGATGTACAAAACCGGGATATCCTACTCATGAAAATGTTTTCGTTCTCCCTCTTGGACAAGGCCGCGCACTGGTATCAGACTCAGACCCGCCCGATCAACACTTGGGAGGAATTACAGTCCGAATTTTTGAAAAAATTCTTCCCTGTTGGCCGGACGAATGCCTTGCGCCACCAGATCACTCATTTCACTCAACAATAGGGAGAACCTCTTCACGAAGCTTGGGATCGATTCCTAGATCTCATGCGAAAATGTCCCCATCACGGAGTTCCTAAGTGGGAACAAGTCCAGTCTTTTTACCAGGGACTCCGTGAGGATATTCGTCTAATCGTCAATGCAACATGTGGAGGAAACATCATGGGCCAACACGAGGACACGGTGTGGGAGATTCTCGAAAACATGTGCGAGAACTCCATAAACAATGACTCCTTGGGCTTATTCGACAGGACGAATGCCCGCGCATCGACGAATCTAAGAGGGACACATGAGACGCAGGACCTGTCCACTTCTGTTGACCTGGAATTGATGGCCAGTCGGTTGGACAAGGTCTCTATCATAGAAAAGAAGGTGGACGAGCTAACTCGACATTTGCAGCAAGCCACCTCTGCACAAAACTCTTTTGCACGACCTCCTCTGGCAAGGGAAACAGTGCAAAACATCTATCACCAACCTGCCAAGGGGATGGGCCCCTATCCACCCCCGTCTACCTCCCAGACCGGAGTGACCTCCGATCCCGTCTACTCGAGTTGGGGGAACTCTGAACCCTCGTATTCTGACTTTCCTGAGGTTTCTCAGAACTGCGAGGACCTCAACGCCATCCAGAACGACCCATACTCCAATACCTACAACCCTGGATGGCGAAATCATCCTAACTTTCAGTGGACGGGAAACTCTCAAAAACCACCATATCAACCCCGCCCACAAGCTCCTCGTCCATATCAGCCGCCTCAACCTCGGCCCAATCCCACCTACCAATCTGGGCAAAATCAGGATCAACTGACTCTTATCCTTCAAACGCTGGCTGACATTCAAAAAACGAATGCGGCAATGCAAAAACAGCACAAGGACGAGATCACAGAGGTTCGCAACCAACTGGCCCAGATGGCAAATTCTCGCCAACCTGGCACCCTTCCTTCGCAACCTCTGCCCAACCCAAATAATGTGCCGACCCAGAGGCGCATTATGAATCCAAATCCAGGCCACGCACATTTGATTTATCAGGCCCCTGCTACTCCATCACCAGACAGGATGGAGGCTTCTACATCTTATGCAGAATTTCAGCAGCAGCCACCTCTCCTACCTAACCCAAACCAAAGTCAGGCTGGATTAAACTCTGTAACAACACGCAGTGGTAAAACAACACAAGACCCACATTATCTGAACCACTCCAAGCCTGATAATCGCCAAGACCCTAGGGTAGTCATCCAAGATACTACTGTCCCAGATCAAGAACCTGGACCTATCCTAGAGGAACCAGCTAGGATCCCATTTCCTGAGGCCTTGACCAAAGGAAAAAGGACAACCAAACCTGTGGCTCCTGAGGAGGATCTGGTCAAGCTCTTTGAACAGGTCCAGATAAACATCCCGTTGATGGATGCAATCCGCCACATACCGGCTTACGCAAGATTCTTGAAAGACATATGTACACCTAAACGTAAGCCGCGAACCAAGGATGGGAATCCGATTGTACTGTCAGAGCAAGCCAGCTCTGTCATCCTGAGCAAACTCCCACCCAAGGCTAAAGACCCAGGAACCCCCTTGATTTCTTGTAAAATTGGTGAAACCCAACTTGATAGAGCCCTACTAGACCTAGGTGCCTCCATAAATTTAATACCTACATCCCTCCTTGACCACCTTGAAGAATCTGAACTTAAACCCACTGAGGTGACATTGCAGTTAGCTGATCGATCCATCAAGTCACCCAAAGGTATACTCGAGGATGTCATTGTTAGGGTACGAGATTTTTATTTCCCAGTGGACTTCATAGTACTGGACATGGATGCACCTAAGAACCCAAGGGACACACCAATCATATTAGGGAGACCCTTTCTGGCCACTGCTAGGGCCAATATAAACTGCGAAGAGGGCCAGATAGAATTAAAATTTGGGAATCAAAATCTGAAGATCGACATTTTCAAAGCCCAACAAGGGATTAATTGCGGGGTTATAGAGGAAATTTGTGATGTCAAAGCCGTGGTTGATGAATTGCACATAGAGGACAACCTGATTATTCCTGATCAACCACTAGAAAGTCAAAAACCGCTAACAGAGGAGTGCGAACACAATCTAGACACACCTATGACTCCTACCATTGCTCCCGATACAAACCCTGAACTACCCGCTGCTGCTGACAATCCTGTCATGGAACTCAAGCCCCTTCCTGAACATCTAAAATATGTCTTTTTGGATTCAAATCAAACGTTTCCTGTGATTATCAATTCTCGACTCACACCTGACCAGGAACTCCGTTTGATTTCTGTTCTCCAGCAACATCGTAGAGCCATTGGATGGACTCTAGATGATTTGACTGGTATAAGCCCTTCATACTGCACGCATCGAATCTATACAGAAGAAGGCTCACGACCTTCAAGAGAAATGCAAAGGCGACTAAACCCTAACCTACAGGAGGTCGTGAAAAAGGAGATCATTAAGTGGTTAGATGCAGGGATCATCTACCCGATCTCCGACAGTCGTTGGGTGAGTCCAACACAAGTGGTACCTAAGAAGGCAGGACTCACCATCATCACGACAGAAACCGGGGAAGTCATTCCTACCCGAATAGCTAATTCGTGGAGAGTCTGCATTGATTACAGAAGACTAAATTCCTCCACGAAGAAGGATCATTTCCCACTACCTTTTATTGATCAGATCCTCGAGAAACTAGCGGGAAATAGATTCTTCTGCTTTCTTGACGGGTACTCCGGTTACAATCAGGTGGCAATCCATCCAGAGGACCAAGAAAAGACCACATTCACCTGCCCCTTCGGGACGTACGCGTTTCGAAGGATGCCATTCGGTCTCTGCAATGCACCTGCAACTTTTCAGCGGTGCATGCTTGCCATATTCTCAGATATGGTAGGTGACTATCTGGAAGTCTTCATGGATGACTTTTCAGTTTTTGGACAATCATTTGACGATTGCCTCCAACACTTGGTCCATATACTCAGGCGGTGCATCGAGGTGAATTTGGTTCTTTCCTGGGAAAAGAGCCATTTCATGGTGCCTGAGGGAATTGTCCTGGGACATTTAATCTCAGAAAAAGGCATCCAAGTGGATCGAGCTAAGGTTAACCTGATTTCCAAGCTCCCTATGCCTAGCTCGATTAAGGACATCCGATCTTTTTTTGGGGCACGTCGGTTTCTACCGTCGATTCATCCCTGATTTCTCCAAAATCGCGCGCCCCCTGACCAATCTGCTTTCCAAGGATGTGCCTTTCGGAATTTCCAAGGAATGCACTCAAGCATTTGAGATCTTACGTGACCGAGTCACCCAAGCCCCAATCCTACAGTCCCCTGATTGGTCTCAACCCTTTGAGATCATGTGCGATGCATCTGACTTCGCTGTAGGAGCGGTTTTGGGGCAGAAAATTGATGGGAAACCTGTGGTCATTTACTACGCCAGCAAAACACTGGATGAGGCTCAGCGTAACTATACGGTTACTGAGAAAGAGCTGCTGGCCGTAGTATTTGCCCTGGAAAAATTCAGATCATACCTTCTGGGTTCCCGTGTTATCATATACTCGGATCACACAGCTGTGAGGCATCTCCTAGCCAAGAAGGACGCGAAACCTCGATTAATCCGCTGGATCTTGCTGTTGCAAGAATTTGACATCGAGATTCGCGACAAGGCGGGAAAGCACAATGTGGTAGCTGATCATTTATCCCGCCTTCCTCCTGAAATTATTGATCCGTCCGGACCTATTACAGAACATTTTCCTGATGAGCACCTCCTGACTATCAGTACAAGTCTTCCATGGTTCGCCGATATTGTTAATTACCTAGCATCACATCAGATTCCGCCCGATTGGTCGAAGGCCAAAAAGGACAAATTGCGTTCTGATGCCAAGTATTACCTATGGGAAGACCCGTATCTCTTCCGCATTGGTGCTGATTAGATAATCCGACGATGCGTCACGGAAGTGGAAATCAAAGACATACTCTCATTTTGCCATGACCAGGCATGCGGTGGACATTTTTCGGGACATAAAACCGCATCGAAAGTCCTCCAGTGTGGTTTCTACTGGCCCACAATTTTCAAAGATGCATACAATCACTGTAAGGCATGTTCCCGTTGCCAGACTCTAGGCAACATGAGCCATAGAGACATGATGCCTCTACAGCCGATCTTGGTATGCGAAATTTTTGATATTTGGGGGATTGATTTCATGGGACCCTTTCCTACCTCGGATGGCTTCGAATACATTTTACTCGCAGTTGATTATGTTTCCAAATGGATAGAAGCCATTCCGACTCGAACCAACAATCATAAAGTCGTTATAAAATTCCTTCATCAAAACATTTTCTCAAGGTTCGGGATTCCGCGTGCTATAATTTCCGACGGAGGGACCCATTTTACAAACGCTCAGTTCAGGTCACTAATGATCAAATACGGGGTGTCACACCGAATCTCTACTCCTTACCACCCTCAAACTAATGGTCTAGCTGAGCTATCTAACCGAGAGATCAAGAAGATCCTTCAGGTTACTGTTCGACCTGATAGAAAAGATTGGTCTTCTCGGCTTCCGGAAGCATTGTGGGCCTATAGGACCGCCCACAAGACCCAATTAGGAATGTCTCCCTTTAGACTAGTGTACGGGAAGGCATGTCACCTCCCCGTCGAATTGGAGCATAAAGCCTATTGGGCAGTACGGACCTGTAATCTCGACCTTTCTAAGGCTGGAACCCACAGAAGATTTCAAATGAGCGAGATCGATGAATTACGCCACGACGCATATGAGAACTCGCGAATTTACAAAGAACGGGTTAAAGCTTTTCACGACAAACACATTTCTAGAAAGGTCTTTCATCCTGGTCAAAAAGTTTTACTCTTTGATGCTCGACTCAAACTATTCCCAGGAAAGCTAAGATCCAAGTGGGTCGGACCCTACCTAGTCCGCCAAATCTTCGGAAATGGAGCTATTGAAATCAGCCCACTCAGCCACGATTCTGAACCATTTGTCGTGAATGGGCAGAGACTCAAGCCGTTCATTGACATGACCGATATAGATTTGACTGAGTCATCCTTTACCCTCCTTTCCTCTTGAGCTCATTACGCCCAGCCGATGGCGTAAAACTCAGCGCTTAACGGGAGGCAACCCGTCATTCTTTGAAAAACCTGAAACCGTTTCTGACATCGCTATGCGGAATTCATATTGCACTTTAGGGTTCATCCATTAGAACAGCCGACTTCACCTCAGGTATACCTACCCGAGATTAGAAATCGTTCGCAACAAGTCGCTTCGACCCATTCACTCACCACACACCTGTCCTAACACATGAACTAAGCTGAATTCGAACCCACCTAATTTACAATGGGGACATTGCAAATCTTAGGCATGGGGGGGTATGAAAGTGCAAAATGTCAGAAAAGTCATATCAAGAAAGGGTTTCATTCATAAAAAAAAAAAAAAAAGGGGACTTGATAGAGGGGAGGAACAATTCAGGGTCATACAAATGAGAGGAGGAAAAGAAAGAAAAATGACAAAAAAGAGCAAAAATAAAGAAAGGAGCACAAAAGGAAAAGAAAAAGAAAAAGTCATTAGTAAAAGATTAAGGGGTTAACTGAAGTTCTAGACCGAGTCAAGAAAAAGAAAAGAAAAATGCTACAGAGATATAACAAGAGATTAGCGGGAACGCTGGTCTTAGGCCTCTTGGGCTAGATTTTTAGCTTAAAAATTCACGTATCCGTTAAAATCTGGACAATCCTCAAGAGGTTGAGGAAAATGCGAAGCTTAAGTATTAGGTCTAAGGCTTAGGAAGTATTCGGCCTCGTTAACTGACCTCCGGTTTGCGGGATTCGGTAACCTAAGCACCCAAATTCACACACAGTCTGGTTCAGTGCGCATAAATATTCAAAACACGCAAGAGCGTTTAATATTCTGAAAAAGTCACCTAGATTAGGAGCGGCCAATCAACACAAGTTGATTTGGACGAGTTCCCAGCGCGGAGAGGCGGGAAATTCCCCTCGAAGATGCGTAACAACATATCATCTCCTCGGTGCTTGTCTCTTAGGATATTTAAATATCCTACTGGAGGCATGTAAGCACTCTGTTGGTTCAGACACCATGGGTGGCATTATCACGAAATGTCAATCGCCAGGGTCTGAATTCAGCCACGGAACGCCATGGGCGGGATTATCTCGAAATCTCGAAAGCCAGGGTTCCGGGGGTTGCCATGGGCGGGATTATCTCGAAATCTCGAAAGCCAGGGACCTTTGAGGATTGATGATGGGGACGAGGAATCCGATACAGACCGTGTTGAGAAGCTAATCCGAAGCTAGAAATAAAAAAAAAGAAAAGAGAGAGAAAAGCTCTCCAAACAAATAAATCTTCTATCTCTCTCTTACAAAAAACGCACTGCAAACTGAACTTAGGCTAAAAATATCTCAAGCACGGGTGCTTTAAACCGCGGAGTCCAACAAACCCTAGGTTAGGTTCTGTGGGCCGTAGAAACCTTTGCAGAAGACTGAGGCTAAAGTGGAACAGGTCCGGATTTTGGTTGGTACTTGAGTACCTCTAGGCCTATTGTCGGCATTCCCACCTAATCACAAAAGAAAAGGAGAAGCACTTATCATTGTTGACAACATTCAGGGTCTAGAACGGAAGTTAAAACTTTGAAATTTTGCTAAGGGACTAGCAAAAGCTAGGCATGGGGGTATGATGAGAGCCTCATCATGAGCCATAACTAGCTCATTTTGACCCAATAAAGAAGATAAAAGCTCCTACATAACCTAGAAGAAGGCCTAACTGAAGAAACAAGTGCTCTAAGAAGAAAACATGAAATAAAGGTTAAAACTGCAATTTTACCATTGCAGTAGATAAACGGGATTTCTCAGAGGCAAAACATAGGTCAAATGGTCTAAATGAGATAAAAAGTGGGTTGAGTCAATCAGAAATGGGTTCATGTGCAATCTAAGAACTAAAAGACACTTGGTAACCCTAAAACAAACCCGCTTAAATTAACAAGGTTCCGGTTAGAACAAAAAGCAAGTAAACCCTCTACAAATCATGGAAAACCATACTCTAGGGTTTAGAACACTTAATTTGGCCTTTGGAACCTAGTTTGACCTAGATTAGGGTCCTAGCTCTTCAATTAACCTAATTTGGGTTTTTACGCAAAATATCCAGTCAAACGAGGTCAAACCTGAAATCTAACTTCTCCATTGGTTTCCTTAGGTCCAAATTAGGTTTATACCAAAATTTGGACCTAAGGAGAGGTCATCTTGACCTACTTTGCAAGTTAGTACACCCAAATCACAAAGAGGTCCCTATCTTTTGAATATCCTTGCAGAGAGCCCCCTAGGTTCCTCGCCTTCTTTGCAAACCGGTCCTGCCGCCATTGCTAGGGCAGAACCGAACTCCGGCAAGGTTCGGAGAGGGATTGCTCTCTAATCCCTCAGAGATTCCCTCCCAGAAATGGAAGGAGGATTCTCTGAGGAATTCCCTTCCTCATAAAGTCAATCACAATCGTTGGTGTGAACCCAATCTCTCGTGCGAACGCACGAGAGATTTGGGTATCCTAACTCCTTTCCATCTCCGGCGACCAACCTCAGGCAATTACGTGCCCTTCACGCCCTGCACACCAAGTCCAGCACCTATAAAACACCCCTCGGACCCGGCCACTCACCTTGAGCTTGATTTGGCCGAGTTTCCCCCTTCAATTCCTCTCCTCCTGCTCGGCCAAATACCCCAGCTAGCTCCGGCGAGCCCCCCTCCCCTCCCTCTTCGCTCTGCCACAAAACCAGTGGCAGAGTTAACTTCCTGACCTTCCTCCGCGTCGCGCAGTACCAGCGCACGCCGCCTCAGCCCCATCGTCGCCGCCGTTCTCCCCCACTGGGCGTCATCTTCCCCGGCGACAGCAAGTACTGCTGTCCGCCTTCTGTCCCCTTTCGTCCTTACAATTAGGTTAGAACTCCTCTCCATCCTATCCTCTCTCTTTTCCCCCTGTTATCTCATCTGATTACCCCTCGACCGACGCTGACCACCCTCATCTTCCACATCACCGACCGAACTCCGGCGAGCCGCCCACACCACTCCGCCACTCCACACGGCTCGCCAACCACCTCGTGAGCTCCGCCTCATCACCAGGAACTCGCTCCACCCCACAACTGTCACTCCAGACCTCCATAACCACCCCTCGAACAACCCACCGTCTCCGGCCACAGGTTGACCTAGGCGGGCACGCCTAGGCCGACAGGCAACCTGCAGCATCACCCACCGCCTTCGCCGTGCTACGGCGAAGGTTTCCAGCCATTCTAATTGGGCCAATAGGCCGTTCTGTGGAAGTTCAGGTAAACGCTCCGGCCGCCATTAACAGTCGAAGCAGCAGGAAGCTTGGAGCAGCAGCAGGCGTCAGGCTTCCCAGGCGGCAGGTGCAGCAGACTCTCGCAAGTGTTGTGAGGTGACTGAGTTCAGCAAGGATCAGCAGCAGGGCCTTCAGCGTGGGCAATTGCACACGAGAGTCTGCGGGCGCACGCAAAGGAAGGGCGGAACGTTTAGTCCCACATCGTGGAATCTCAAGGCACAGGTATGGTATAAAGGTTTTTTGTGATATACGTTTACTGCCTCGAAAGCACAGGGGTGAGGTCCCTCACTGACCCCACCCGCCTCGTCCGCGGCCTGACCACGCGGACCTGGCGGATCCGACCCGACCTAGACCTACGCACTCCTCGCGCATCACACACCTGCAGGTGCGCCTGGTCCCGGGTACGATCCGACCCGATTGAGACTGTGGCTCTGGGAGAGCGGTTAGAGTGAGTTGCTTGAGAGAGAGACACGCGCGGGTAGAGGGAGAAGGGTTAGGTTTTGTTCCCCTGTGCAGGCAGGTTGATTGCAGGAGAAGGACGTGGCCGCTGCAGAAGAAAGGAGAAGCAAGACAAAGAAGAAGAAGAAAGCAAGACAAAGAACAAGAAGAAGGCAACGAAGAAAGGAGAAGCAAGACAGAAGAAGAAGAAAGAAAGAAGTCTTCGCAGGCGAAGGAGGAAAACAGAAAGGTTAGAGGTCTTCGCAGGAGAAGAAGAAGAAGGACAAGGGAAGATTGCAAAGAGATCTGAAAGGCAAAGCAGAAAAAGAAAAAGAGAAAGAAAGATCACATTTAAGACGTCTGATACATAAATCAGACGTCTAATTCTATTTTTTTATATCTTTCTTAAAAACTCTTTGAATCAATTATATTTGCATTTAACAGTTGTATTCTTGGGTTTTACAAAGTACTGAGTTTGCTCCCTGTGTTCGACCTCGGATACTCTAGTTGTTCGAGTAATAAAATTATTTGTTTAAACGTTTTGTCGGTTCTACTACAACGTAATACGCCTTTAAATCCGCACAGAAACGTTGACAACACTCATCAAATATTCATAAGATCAGATTTCATTACATTGATAAAGAGTTTTTCATAATAGAAATTGCTATGCGAAAAGTAAAGATAGATAGAGAGAAAGAGGAAGAGGGAGAGGGAGAGAGAGGGAGATAGAAGAAAGTGGCAGAGAAACGGCACCGCTTGCGGGATGCTTGTGTGAGATGCGGCAGCACCTCAGATCTAGAGTGCTGGAATGGAGTTGGAGCAGAGTTGCAGAGAAGACAGAATATGTCTAGATTTGATGGAAGAGAGAGGTTCTAAGTAGATGCCTTCAACTGGGGGGCCCTAGGCCTTCTTTTATAGCTTTTATGGAGGACAAAAAGGGTATTTCAGCCCTTAATCTTGTGCAACAACCCCTTGGATAATCAGATCTGTTGATCGGGAGATCAACGACTCTGATTTGGCCTAAAAATAGCCCTCAAAAGGCCTTCTATGCTATGATTCCTTCTGGTGGTGACACGTGGCATGCCGTGCGCCGTCGAATGATGATCTTACATCTTTGGATCCCCCTCGCCCACGCCTTCATCTTTTCCTTCTCGCCGCTCAAGCCTTAATCCCACCTCAATGGCTACGGTGTCTCGCTACGTTTGTTTGATCGGACGGCTTAATTCGTGCGTCTAGCTACGTTTGTTTGAAAAATGCGTGGGATCGCATGTTATACACGCGTTCGGCTGCGGTGTGCTCTGATCGTGCCACGTGGCCACACAATCACACATCTGCTTCAATTTCTCACAGTGCACGGGCTCGATCCAGTGTGCTGCGCCTACACACGTGCGCGTGAGTCAACGTGCTACGCAAACCTCTTATTATATATATGCATTTGTTTATCTTTATTCTGATCCGGCCTTAGCGGGCGACGTGGCTCGCTCGTGGCCATTGGATGAAGATCCAATGACCCACAGCATGCGGTGCGGCCTTCCTAGATGGGGCGATGGTGAGGGGGCGGTTGTGATGGTGCCATGTGGCATCATCATGGCTATCCATCTTGTTTTCCTTGTATCTAGTGATGTGGACCTCCGATTGAGTTGATTTTTGTGCCGTTGGACTGCAATCGTCGATCCGGATCCATCCGTGCGGTTGGATTCTTCATCTAAGTCTTGGATCTTTTTCCTTTGGCTCCATGATCTCCATTCTTCTATGGACTTCACACGATGCTCTGGTTGTTTGATCAGGATGATTTCAGAACCGTTGGACTCCGTCGTCGTTCTGATCAGATCTGTTTGGTCTGATCTGACATCTGCGGCTTCGAATCCTCTGTGATTAAAATCATCTCTCTTTTAGGCCATAAAATGATGATATTATCTATGTGACTAATAACTAACTAGTATGCGAATTACGATGCTTATGCATGTATTGACTCGAAGTTATGCTAGAATCTAGCTCAATTCAGGTGTTTTAGGTTACATGATTGATGTGCCATCAGAGCACCATGCCTTTTAGGCAATGCAGAAGTGTAATTTTAACCTCGAGGCTGGAGGCTATGAAAGGAAGCTCCAGCTCAGTGAGTTAGAGGAGATTAGGCAGGAAGCCTACGAGAATGCAAAAATATACAAAGACAAGATGAAGGCTTTCCATGATTGACACATCTGGAGGAAGGAGTTCACACCTAACCAGCAAGTCTGGTTGTTTGACTCTTGACTCAAATTCTTTGCGGGAAAGCTCATGTCCAAGTGGACTAGGTTGTTTCTGGTGGTCCACCTGTATCCTAACGGGGCGGTCCAAATTAGAGACCCGAAATCTGGGCATGTTTTTACAGTTAATGACCATCACCTCAAACCGTTTTTCACCCAGGAACCTCCTCATATTGACGAAATGAGGATGTGTGACTGACGAGTTACCTAGCTAGAGGAGTTAAACTCAGCACATATACATATACACATATCATATATACATAGCTTATTTCATTTTCGCATATTTTTTTGCATATAGTGTGTAGCATTGCAGTGATGGCATGAACTGAATAACAACTCAGAAGCAGTCCCAGGTGATTTCTATCCACATACACCCTACTTTATTCCAATTTCCTTTATTCATGCATGAGGACATGTAAACGCTTAGGCATGGGAGGGGGGTAGTCCATAAAAACTGAAAATTTTCTGCCAACAATTGGGGGAATTAGATCGTTTTATCAAGAGGCTTTATTAAAGATTTATTCTTTAGTAGATTCCTAAGCTTAGAATCCAGTATAACCTTACACCTGCACGTAGAATTTGCAATGGATCCACTGTGAAAATCGATAGACATCTCTAGTTTGTCAAGAAGAAGCATTGCTTCTTCTCCTGTACCCGTGGACAACAATCAAGGAGTCAGGTGAACCATCTTCTAGTAGATCCACCAAAACATATGTGAGATGAGAGTAGAGAGTCTACTGGCTCTCTAAGGCTAGTGTAAGAAATTTTTAATTCTGAATAATTGAATGACACTTGGAGTTGGGCATAGTTTTTGCTCTCAGTTCTTGCATGCTAATTCTGTGAGAAATTCCATACGAGAGCCACCAAATAAGGCAAAAACATAGAGAGAAGGTTTTGATAAAACTTGGATTGAGGTGGATGGTCACGACTGTCCTTTGTGGAATCCTCAGCTAAAGGAGGGTACTGATGTCAAGGTCAGAAATATGTTGTCCTATCCATTTTTCATCCGGTGTCGAGAATAGGCACTTCCACCAAATAAGCCACCTAAGATCCTCTTGGTCATCCCCAAAACTCCCAAATAATGCCTTATGAATAAAAGTACGTATGTCGTGTTGCATTGTTGCGTTATGTTGTGTTGGTAACAACATTGTGCCAGTAGATATTAAAAAAAAAAAAATAGAGAAAGCATACAAAAGAGGTATGCTTGAAAAAAAGAAAGTAGAAAGAAAAAAAAGTGTATGTTAAGAAGTTTGAGTTATGTAAGTCAAGTGTTTTGAGGCAACAACGCCTACCACCCCCACGAATCACCAAATACAACCTTAACCTGCTTTTTTTCTATATTTCTGATCGCCTGACTACGGGCTGAGGGGTTTGACTTAGTTGTAGGGTTATTAAAATCTAATTAAAGTGTGATGCCATGTGAGACCACCAAATACATTTGCAAATCTGGTGAGATGTGAGCTCAGGAAGAAAAAGAAAAAGAAAAGAAAGAGAGAGAGAGAAAGAGAGAAAAGAAAAAGTACAAAAGATTAAAGAGGGCATAGTTTTCCAGCCTCTCTCTAAGTTGATTTATTCAATAATCAGGAAAAGATTTTGAGATACTAGTCTCTATGTAGCACCAGAAGCGAGTAAGCCACCAAATACAAATCTAGTTAACTCAGACATCTTCTACCTAAGCCAAAAGCCGGGGCTAAAATCAAAGAATATTATATATCCCCGAGAGAAGAGGTTTGCCTATCCCAATAGAATCTTACTAGGGGTCAAGTACAAGCTTTAAATGTATATCGACTCTTCACTTGGATCCGTTGCAGACGCTACAACATTACATGTTCATGGTTATCTGGATTCTGAGTTTTTAGATGAAACAAAAAGAAACAAACCTTTAGTTAAACTCTTGATAAAATGCATTTAGTCTTGCACTTGCTAGGGACTAGCAAGATTTAGATATGGGGGTATGATTGCACAACAATCATAAGCCCTAATTTGCTTGAATTAAGCCAGAACCTAGCTTAACATGGCCATTCTATATGCATACGCAACGTATTTTGCATCGTAATTGATTTATATGGTTTATGCATTTTACTATGCTATTTGAGAGGTATTACTCATTGTAGGTAATTTGGGACTGTGGATGACCGATCCAACCTTATGGATCCGTTTAGAACGACGAAGGGAGTCCAACGCTTCCAAGATCGCATCAATCAGACTCCCGTAGCACCCTATGGAGTTTGCAGAAGAGCAAGAGACAAGGGGAAAATTGAAGAATATCCAGACCTCAGATGATAAATCCAACCATACAGATGGATCTGGATCAACGATCGCAATCCAACGATGTAAAAATCAACCCGATCGGAGGCCTATAGCATTGTCTATGAAGAAAGGAAGATGGATGACCACGATGGTGCCACATGGCGCCATCGTAGCCGCCCCTCACCATGCCCCCAATCTTTAAAGGAAAGATGTGGGTCGTTGGATCATCATCCAACAGCTGCGATGCATCCACGTCAACTGCCTTACCACGCCTCATCAACAATGGACAAGATTAATCATTGGATCTTCATCCAACGACTGAGAGCGGTCGTGTAAAGATTGGAAACTCGACACAAACGCGTCCACAGTGCGTTGGTTAGCATCTTCGCGCTTAAGCAACCGACGCAGGTTAGAGATGCGCCCATCATGAAATCAGGAAAGATGTTGAGCAAAGGCACGATGGGCCGTTGGATTAGCATCGGAGGGTAGATACGCAACCAAGTGGTGCAATCGGAGCATGTCGCTACTGGACGCAGGAACCCACGTGCGATCTCACGCGCTTGCTTCGATGCAAAGGCAACGACACTTGTTTTAAGTCGTCCGATTGTAAGATGGGACGATTGAGGCTTAAGGGTGCGCGATTTGAAATTGGAAGCGTGCAGGTGTGAATCTGAGCCGTTTGATCATACGATCAAACGGTCGAGGATCGGTCACTAAAACAAGGAGTGCGGTGCACGCGAAAGAGGAAACAGCGAGCGGGAGAGCGGTGATCGTGTGAGATCAGAGGGCAGACGTTGTGCCACATGTCAGCTCCAGATTGAATCTGCAAATGGAGAAGGATTTGGAGGGTATTTTTAAGCTTAAGTAGGATCGTTGATCTCCCGATCAACGGATCTGATCAACCTAAGGCTATTGCACGAAATTAAGGGCTCTAGTGCCCTAAATACCCTTCACAACAACTATAAAAAGAGGCCTAAGGGTCCTCTTTTAGAGCCATTCAAAGAGAATTTTCTTCTTCCTCCTACAACTACTCTACCTTCTTCTTTCCATCTTCTCTGCCTCCATCTCTGCATCTTCGTCTGAAGCGTCCATTGAGCCACCTTAGTGGATCATTGCTGCTATTCTCAACCTCTCCAGAAGGCCACCACGGACCACCCGTGGTGCCCTTGTTCTACTACATAGATAGTTTATGTTCATGCTTAGAATTTTTTTAGTTATAGTTACATGTATGCAATTCATGTTCAAACTCTCTACTTGATATATACATATATATTACGATTTATTGTTTATGCTATTTAGTAATTAGATCTAGAATAAGAGCATGAAATCAAAAGCATTTTCTGCCTCCCTGAGATCGACTGGGACTCACCAGTTCCGTTAATTTATTTGTTGAGACGTATTTTGCGCTATACTACAACGCATTTATCTTTTACACGATCTACGCCTCGAACAAATTGGCGTCGTTGTCGAGGAGGCACGACGACTTTTGATTTCATCTCTAACATAGTATTTTCGAACACTAAGGTCAGGCGCCTTATCCTTCAAAGCCTTAGAACCTTAGAAGTGCCTAAGTGTTGGCATGTACCTGATTGCACCGCAAAAATACACCTGCTATTGTGCCATCTTGTGCTATTTCCTAGCATTACCAATGCATATTAGGTCTCCATAGTCGCATTGTAAAAATACACGCATGCATGCATATAATTGAGAGGGGAGGAGAATAAAATAAGTGGCCTTGCAATTAACATTTTTCCTTAAGTGCATCTTTGCAAATTCACCATCTTTTTATTTTTTATTTCCATTTGATTTGGAAATCTTTCTTCCCGTGGCTACTGTGCATGGATTGACTTCTCCTCACGCCATGCTTCCCTGCTCACCTCTCCCTGCAGCTACAGGCACCACTCCCTGCCAAGCCCCTTGCAGCCGCATGCACAGCCAGGGCATGGCTGTGCATGCCTTCCTCCTCTATAAAAAGAGGGTTCGGCTCCTTCTTGCAGTAGCCTGGTCCCCAGCGAAAAAACCTGTAGCTTCTTCTTCTCCAGGCCACCGTCCTCTCCTCCCTCTCCCTCCATACGCCGGCCCTCCTCGGAGACACCTGGCGGACAGGAGCACCTCACGGTGGTGCACAACCACCACCATGAGTCCACCATCGCCTAGCTCACCATAGAGCCGATGGGTGTGGTGGCTCTTCCTGGATTTCTTTATTTCCAGCCATTGGAGCGGTAGCTTCAAGCTTGAAGCTCAAAGCTTCGCATGCCCTGCAGCAGTGGCAAGAAGGCAGCAGCAGCAAGGCGGCAGTAGACCTCCCTCGCCTTTCCGCGCGCGCCTGCAGGTGCGCTCGCCTCCTTCTCCTTCACGCTGCCCTTGCCTCTAGCTTCTTCGCGCAAGCGCCCTGTCGCACTCTCTCTTCCGCAACCGGCCACCACCCGTCACTGCAGCGGCCGGCCAAGCCTCACAGCGCACCCCAGCAGCACCCGCAGGCCACTGCATGTGCCTGCAGGCGCCCTTGCCTCCCTCTCCCCGCACTCTGTCGTGAGCTTCTCCGCGCCTACAATCGGCCAGCGCAGACCTTCTTCCTCGCGCACCAGCCGCGAGTCGGTTGCACTCACAACATCGGCAGCTCCCGGTCGCGCGGCTCGCCCGACCACTGTAGCCACTGTTCACGCATTTCTGCGCGACACTGTGGCTACAGTGGGGTGACCGGTGAGTTTCTCACTTTACCGGTCACCCGGCGTGCCGCAACCGGCCTTCGCCCGCCCGCGCCTCTGTCAGCCCACGTACGCCTGCCTTCGCTCGCCCCTCTGCCAGCCCACGTAACCCTACCTTCGCCTGCCCCACTCGCCCGTGTGAGCCCGTGTCACCCACTCGCCCACGTACGCTTCTCCGCATAGCGCTGTGCGCTGCGGCCCCTCCTCTCCGCACCACTCCCTCCGGCGCACGTCCTCTGCACGCATACATGCTGGCACGTGCGTGGAGTCCTCCAGACGATGCCCACTGGTCTACAGACGCCTTAAAACATTCGGCCTTCACTCCAACAGGACGCACGCGGCTGCTCTCTCTCTCCTGCTCTCTTCACCGACGCTTACACACACATACACTCACACTTCCACACACACACACACACCTATACACTATTATATACATATATATATATATATATACGTATACATATATATTGATATATATACATATATATATATATACTTATATTTATACATATAGTAGTACCTATATACTTATGTATTAGTATACATACATACATACATACATATATATATATAAATATATATATATATAAATAAATAAATAAATATATATATATAAATATATATATATATACTTATATCTATATATATAGTAGTATTTATATAACTAAGTATTAGTATACATATATATATATACATATATCTATATACTTATACATATATATTTATATATATACATATCTATATACATATATCTATATACTTATATATATATATATATATACACACACACATATATATATATACATATATCTATATACTTATATATATATATATACATATATATTTATATATATACATATCTATATACATATATCTATATACTTATATATATATATATACATACATATATATTTACATATATACATATACTTATATACATTTATATATATATTTATACATATATCTATACATATATTAGTACTTATATAAATATGTATTAGTCCATATACATACATATATATACATATACATCTATATCTTATCATATACATACATATACATATAAATACATACATACATACATATATATATATATATACCTATATATTTATAACCATATATACATATAGATATATTTACATATATACATATATATATTTTCACATTATTTACCATACGCTGTATCGCGGGAATATTTGCACCAGTTGCTGATATTCCCCGATACCCGCGTACAAAAAGCGTGGTCACACACATCTTCCGCCATCCATCCTACACTCCACGTGGCACCTCGTCCTATCGGTTGCGTCTTTCTAGACGATGACCAACTCGACACCGTGCTACACTCCATCTCCACCTCCACCCCTACCCCTTTATACATATATAATATATACACACATATATATATACACACTATATTTACTTTATTTCTGTTTCGCTTTCCTGTTAGTAAAAAGATAAAAAAATATATATAAAAAAGAAAAGATAATCCTTGATTTGCAGGCACTCCGTCTTGCGAATAGCAAGACCCGTTTTGGAACCCTGTTTTGGCTCAAAGCAAGAACTTAATTTTGAGGGTGTGCCTCAAGGACAAAGATTACCAAAAAAAAATCTAAATAGAAAAACACCAAAAACACAAACGAACGGAAGAGACTCGTTGTAGGAAAGACATAGAAACTTGACTTGTAACCCCACTTCCCTGACTTCGACCCTGGGCCTAAAAAGTGACAAAGATAAAATCAAGTAGGCCAGGTTAAAAATTTTGTAAAGAGATGGTTAGGTCCGATTTAGGTTAACCACTATACACACTTCAACGATAAAATCACCATATTAACAACCTATTCGGGTCTGACACCAGTACCCCAATGTGGAACAGTGCAAAACCCCCCCAATGCTCTCAGAATACCCTTCTCTTCTTCTTTCTCTTCAAAATCGGGTCAGGGGGTTATACGGGTAATCTGATCAGAGGCCTAGATCCACTGGGGTGGTGGCGGGCGAGGGTGTGCGTGAGCGTGTGCGAGGGGACCTCATCCCGTGCTTCTGAGGTGATAAGGCTACGTAGCTAAAATGTTATAACGAATTTCTTTTTTAGGCACACCAGATGTGGGACTAAAGTCCCAAGCTCTTCTTCGTATGCAGCTGCAGGTCGATTGCTCATTGAATTGAGGCAACTGTTGCTTGTTGCTTCGATCGAGGGTGCAACTCTGCTCCTGAAGGAAATCCGCTCGAGTGGGAATGGCAGCAGGGTGTGTGGTTGTCGAAGAGAGGTGGAAGCATCGAGGAAGACGAAGGCGGTGGTGGAGCTCAGGCCGAGTGCCTAAAAACACGAACACAGGCATATCACCCCAATTAGAAAGCTCAGCAGGATTGCCAGAGGATGGCAAGTATTATGGAGGTAGTTTCAAGGAGTCTGGTGCGTGGAGGTGCTTTGTCGAGATCGGAGAGGGTGTGCGGAGGCTGTGTTGTTCAATAGGGAGAGGGAGAATCTAAAGCCCCAAATTTCTTTGGGGCTCTTGCTCAATGAGGTGCGATGAAGGTGTAGGAGGTGGTGGCAATGTGTTTGGTGTACTGTGTCGCCAGCGTGAGCTTGCCGAGTGGGAGAGGCATGTAGCATGGTTAAAACTAGGAACTAAGGGTGTAGAAGTGACCTATAGAGGGAGAGGAGGATGCGTCCTGTGTTGGCCATCCGGACACGGAGAAGACGAGAGTGACAGCGAGGGAGAACGGCGACACCAAAGGCATGGAGAACCTTTGCTTTGACCGACGAGAGGTAGAAGAGAGAGGGGAAGATGGGGAGTTGGTAAATTTGACCGTTGGTCGGCTGTAGGAGGAGGTTGGAGAAGGTCTTCGAAGCCGAAGTCGTGGTGGCCGAAGGAGGAGAGAAGGTGATTCCAGTCAAAACTTGCCTAGTTTGAACCCTAGAACTTCGAAGGGTCTATATGGAGCTCAAATACAAGCTTTAAATGAAGGAATAAGCTTGATTGGGCCACGATTTTAGAGGAAAAAGTTCCCCAAAATCCTTGAGCCCTCCTGAGCTCCAAGATCAATTTCAATTTCTCAGATGGGGTTGGTTGGATTCCCTATCGTCTGAAAACAATCCCTCTAATTTTGGAGGGATTTAGAGCTGATTTGAGAGAGATTCTCTTGAATCTTGGCTGTAGGTGTGTTCACACACCAATGAAAATAGAGACCTAGATGCAAAAATGATGACAAATATAGGGACCTTAATGCAATAAATTCGAAAGCCAGGGGTTTAAATGTGAGAAATAGAGTTTCTAAGGGCTAAAATGCAAACTAGGTCAAGATGGACTCTGATTGGGGCTAAATTTTGGTCTAACCTAATTGTTACATAAGTAATCTAGTGGTGAACTTGTATTTGAGTTTAGACCAAGTTTGATTGGGTAAATTGCACAAAAGCCCAAATTAGAGTAAATTCAAACTCTGTTCAAGGTCAAAATTGGTTCAAATGGTCAAACCAAAGGTATTAAACATCTTAAAATATTTTGCTATGAATTTTATAAGATTTAGATTAATTTTATCCTGACAAGAACCTTTTCAATTTATGTAGGGTTGATAATTAAGGTTTTCAATACTATTTTCTCTCTCGAAATGCGTGAAACCCTGATTTAGTCAATGTAAACCCACTTTTTAGTCTTTTATGCTCAATTAAGCTTTAATTAACCCCTGAGTGACCTCTTGGTTAATCTACATTTGTGATGTGCTATTAAAATAGCAAAATTACTCTATTTCCTTGTTTTCTTCTCAAATCAGAACATTACAGAGTTGTGACCCTCAGATGATTAAGTAGGAGCATTTTCCATTTGAACTTGACTAATTGTGGCTAGTTAGGGCCCATGATGGTGTTACCATCACTCCCCCATGCCTAGCTTTTGTTAGTCCCTAGCAAAATCCTGTGGATCAAACTGGATCTTTAAACCGGATGTAACCGTCAGGATGCCTTACTAAGCCCCATACCTAGAAATCGGATCAAAAACTAACAGTAAGCCTAGAGGTACTCAAGTATCAGCCAAGATCCAAACTTGACCAACCTTAACCTTGGGTTTATTGCAAAGATTTCTAAAGCTCACAAAAGCTACTCAGAGGTTCGTTGACCCTAGTAGTTAAAGCACCTATGCATAATTGTAGCAAGTCTAGGTTCAGTTTGCCAGTGCATTTTTGGTAAGAGAGATAGAAAGGGGTATTTATTTCGAGAGTTTTCTCTCTTTTATTTTTACATTCCCCTAAATCCAACATCAGATTGGCCTTAAAAATGGTCTGTATCAGATTCGTAGTCCCCACCATCAATCCTCAAAGAGTCCTTGGCTTTTGATGCTTCAGGATAGCATTGCCCATGGAAACCCCCAGAACCCTTGCTTTTGACACTTTAGGATAGTGTCGACTATGGCATTCTATAGCTAAATTTAGTCCCTGGCAATTGACATTTCGGGATAATCCTGCCCATGGCACTTGAACCAGCACAAACTGCTTACATGCCCCCGATAGGATATTTAGATATCCTAGGAGATAAGCACCAAGGTGAGGATATGTTATTACGCATTTTCGAGGGGAGTATTTTTCATTTCACCTCTCTACATCGGGAACTCATCCAATCAACTTGTGTCTTCGAGTTACTCCTAAGCAAGATCATCGGAAAAAAACCTTTTTCAGAATAGAATACTTTTGGCATTTTTCTTCATTAAGCACACTGAACTAGACCAGTGTGTGATTTTTGGGTGCTTAGGTTACCAAGTCCCTCAAACCAAAAGGTAGCAACTGGGTCGAATAATCCCTAAGCCTTAGACTTAATACATTAGCCTCGCACTTTCCTTAACCTCTTAAGGATTAATCTGGATCTTAACAAATAGGTGAGTGTTTAAGCCCTAGAATAAGCCTACAAGGCCTTAGGTCGGAATCCGTCACTAATCTCCTAAGTTTTAACCTTCTAGGTCTTAATTCATCATCCAATCCAACCTAAAACTTAGGTGAGTTCCATACTCAATTACAGGGACTATCACATTTTCTTTCTTTTGTTTGATCCTTTTTTCTCTTTTCTTTTCTCTTCCTCAAATTTTCAATTCAACTCTTAAAATTGTCCTCTCCTTTTCTCCTTTTTTTCTATGAAACCCCTCTGTGAATTGAATTTCACAATGTTTTGCACTTTAATACCCCCCATGCCTAAGATTTGCAATGTCCTCATTGTATTGTCCTCTCCTTTTCTCCTTTTTTCTATGAAACCCCTCCATGAATTGAATTTCACAATGTTTTGCACTTTAATACCCCCCATGCCTAAGATTTGCAATGTCCTTATTGTAAATTAGGTGGGTTTGAGTTTAGATTAGATTGTACATTAGAACGTGTTTGGTGGGTGGTGAATGAGTTGGGATGGCTGTTGCGGATAATTTCAAGCTCTGATACAAGTATCAAAGGTGGAGTCGACTGTTTTAATGGATGAACCCTAAAGTGCAATATGAATTTAGCTTAAAGACAGGTGAGAAGGGTCTTGGGTTTTTCAAAATGACAGGTTGGCTCCCCTTAAGTGCTAAGTTTAACGCCATTAGCTGGGCACAATGTTGCTCAGGGAGAATGGAGATCAAAAGATACTGCAGCCGGATTTGAATCGGTGAGTTTGAGAATGGTTTGAGTCTCTGATTGTTCACAACAAATGGTTTTGAGTCACGGCTGAGTTTACTGATTTCGACAGCTCCATTTCCCAAGATTTATCAAATGAGAAAGGGTTCGATCCATTTTGATCTTAGTTTTCCTGGGAGGAGCTTGAGCTTAGCATCAAAGAGGAGCACTTTCTAACCAGGATGGAATGATTTTCGTGATATGTGCTTGTCATGCAAGGCTTTGACCTGCTCTTTGTAGATACACGAGTTCTTGTACGCATCATTGCATAACTCCTCGATCTCGCTCATTTGCAACCGGCGGTGGATTCCAACCTTCATGAGATATAGATTACACTTCCGTACTGCCCAGTAGGCTTTGTGCTCCATTTTTACAGGGAGGTGACATGCATTCCCGTACACAAGTCTAAAGGGAGACATTCCTACCTGGGTCTTATGGGCTATCCTGTAGGCCCACAAGGCTTTCGGAAGTCGGGTGGACCAATCTTTCCTGTTAGGCCGAATAGTGACCTGAAGGATTTTCTTGATCTCCCGATTGGAAAACTTAGCCAATCCATTGGTCTGGGGGTGATAAGGAGTCGAGATATGATGCCACATCCCATACTTTTTCATCAAGGATTGGAAGTGCACATTTGCGAAATGAGACCTGCCATCGCTGATGATGGCCTTAGGAACCCCAAATCTGGAAAAGATGTTCTCCTGAATGAATCGGAGAACAACTTTATGATCACTAGTCCTGTTAGGGATGGCTTCGAGCCATTTCGAGACATAGTCAACAGCAAGTAAGTTGTACTCACAACCATTAGATCCTGGAAAGGGTCCTATAAAATTAATTCCCAAGATGTCAGAGATTTCGTACACGATAATCAGATTCAAGGACATCATATTGCTTGGGCTCATGTTGCCAAGGGTCTGGCAATGAGCACATGCCCTACAATAGGATTGCGCGTCTTTGAACATTGTGGGCCAAAAGAACCCACACTGGAGGATCTTCGCTATGGTTTTACTCACAGAGTAATGACCACCGCAGGCCTGGTCATGGTAGAAAGAGATGACATCATTGACCTCATCGTTGGGAATGCATCTACAGATCACTTGGTCATTATCGATGTGGAATAGATAGGGATCTCCCCAAACATAGTACTTGGCATCGAAAATCAGCTTGTCCCTTTGAGAGGTTGCCCAATCAGGCTGAACTTTCCCTATACCAAGTAATTCACGATATCAACAAACCAGGGAAGTCCATTAATGACCAAAAGATGCTCATTCAGAAAATGCTCAGCGATAGGTCTGGATGGAGCAATGGTTGAAGGAGGAAGGTGGGACAAATGGTCAGCTACCACATTCTGCTTTCCTACCTTGTCATGAATTTCGAGATCGAATTCTTGCAATAGCAAGATCCAACGGATTAATCTAGGTTTCAAGTCCTTTTTGTAAGCAAGTGCCTCACCGCAGTATGATCCGAGTAAATGATGACATGGGATTCTACGAGGTATGATCTGAATTTCTCGAGACCAAATACTACAGCCAGCAGCTCTTTCTCCATAATTGTGTAATTACACTGAGCCTCATCCAGTGTCTGCTGGCGTAATAAATTACCACTGGTTTCCCATTGATTTTCTATCCCAGCATCGCTCCTATTGCGTAGTCAGGCGCATTGCACATCATCTTGAAAGGTTGGGACTAGTCAGGGGATTGCAGAATTGGTGCTTGGGTGACTCGGTCATGTAGGATTTCAAATGCGTGGATGCACTCACTCGTCATCTCGAAAGGTGTGTCCTCTAAGAAAAGATTCGTTAAGGGGTGTGTGATCTTAGAAAAGTCAACTATGAATCGACAATAAAATCCAACGTGCCCTAAAAATGATCTGATGTCTTTGATCGAGGAAGGCACAGGTAATTTGGAAATCAGATTTACCTAAGCTCGATCAACTTGGATACGTCTCTCAGAGATAAGGTGTCCCAGAATGATGCCCTTAGGAACCATGAAGTGGCTATTTTCCCAGGAAAGAACCAGGTTCACTTCGATGTACCTTCGAAGGATCTAGACCAAGTGCAGGAGGCAATCATCGAAAGATTCACCAGAAATCGAGAAGTTGTCCATGAAGACTTCAAGGTATTTACCTACCATATAGGAGAATATGGCCAGCTTGCGCTGCTAAAAGGTGGTAGGTGCATTTCAAAGCCCAAATGGCATCCTGCGGAATGCGTATGTGTCGTAGGGGCAGGTAAAGGTGGTTTTTTCTTGATCTTCGAGATGGATTGCCACCTAATTATATCCAAAGTACCCATCCAGGAAATAGAAAAATCAATTTCTCACCAATATATGGAGAATCTGATCAATGAACAGGAGCAGGAAATGATCCTTCTTTGTGGAGGCATTCAATTTCCGATAGTCTATGTAGACTCCACAAATTTGCAATACGAGTCAGGATGGTTTCTCTAGATTCTATTGTAATCACGATGAGTCCTGCTTTCTTAGGCACAACTTGGATAGGGTCACCCAGCGGCTGTCAGAGATCGGGTAGATGATTCCAGCGTCTAGCCACTTAATAATCTCTTCACATCCTCTTGAAGATTCGGATTTAGTTGTCTCTGCATTTCTCGAGATGGTCGTGAGCCCTCTTCGGTATAGATATGATGTGTGCAATACGAGGGACTTATTCCAGTCAGGTCATCTAGAGTCCATCCAATGGCTCTTTGATGATGCTGAAGGACAAAAATTAGCTTTGTTTCCTAATCATGAGAGAGTCAGGAATTGATAGTCACAGGAAATATTTGATTAGAACCCAAAAATATGTATTTTAGATGATCTGGGAGGGGCTTCAATTCAAGTATCGGGTTATCAATAGCAGGTGGGGTTTGGGATGGTCCTCAAAAGATAAGGTGGAAGCTATGGGTAGGTTTGGATTAGCTCTAGGCTTCTTGATCTATGAGTCGAGATCTTCTTATGGTTGAGGCTCTGGGAGAATCAGGTTTTCCTTTATAATTGGGTCCTCAACCAAAGAATTGATGTCGCAAACTTCTTTGATCACCCCACAGTTTATTCCTTCCTGGGCCTTAAAGATATCAATCCTCAATGTCTTATTCCCAAATTTCAACTCGATCTGGCCCTCTTCGCAATTAATATTTGCCCTAGCTGTGGCTGAAGTGACCCTATAGCTGTGGCTAAAATGATCATTGTATCTCTTAGATTTTTAGGAGTATCCACGTCTAATACAATGAAGGCCAATAGGAAGTAGAAATCTCTTATCCTAATTAGAACGTCCTTGAGAACTCTTCATGGTGACTTAATTGATCTGTCAGCCAGTTGTAGGGTCACTTTAGTTGGTTTGAGCTTAGTTTCCTCAAAATGGTCTAGTAGGAATGTAGGGATCAAGTTTATGGAGGCTCCTAAATCCAATAAAGCTCGAACAAATTCTAGGTTTCCAATCTTACAAGAGATCAGAGGGGTGGCAGAATCTTTCACATTTTGCGAGAGTATGCTTAGGATGATAGAGCTGGCTTGCTCATACAAAAAAATCAGACTCTTATCTTTGTTTCGTGACTTACGCTTTGGTGTACATAAGTCTTTCAAAAATTATGCATAAGCCGGTACGTGGTTGATCGCATCCATCAAGGGGATGTTTATTTGGACTTGCTCAAAGAGCTTAACCAAGTCTCCCTCAAGTGCCACGAGTTTGGGTTTCCTCTTTCCATTGGTCAAGGCCTCAGGAAATGGAACCTCTGTAGGTTCCTCTAGGATTGGTTCAAGCTGTGGATCTGAGATAGGTGTGTCCTGGATGACCACCTATTGAACGAGATTTGTACGCTGAAAAATTTTGAGTTTTGAAAACCCTATCGTTGTAGTCGCGTAAAAATCCATCAAACAGATAATTTAACCAAAACTCTGGTGAGTCCTAGGTTGAACACGGGGAGGCGTGCATTTGATCAAAAATCACGTTAACTTTTGTTGTCACGAAGTAGGGTAGCAAGTCGAATTAAATCTACCCTAGCTACTCTACTTAAAGAATAAATAATAGAAGAGAGAGAAATAATAATACAAATAAAGAGAAAATAAAGAGAGAATAGACAAATATTTCATAGCCACATAATCATGTTCATTACAACTACTTGCTACACTAGAAAGCGATTAAGAGAAGAGGGAGAGAAGTTATCCTCCTTGATGACTTCTTGGAGGATGAATCGCGTTGACAGGTTGCTCAAACGAGGGTGGTGAGATGCTGGATGAGGGAGAACGAAGACGGAGGAAGGAGGATGGAGCAGGACAATGTCACAACAGGATTTGCTTCCGGATTGACGGTGAGAGGACAATAGCGGGATGCTCCATGAATGATGTGAGAAGGTGAAAAAATTGTATTTTTAACTCTAATGGAGCATTCTAGGCTTGGGACAAGCCCTTAGAGCTTTGGAGGGGGTGAGAGAAGAGAGGAAGAGATGAAGAAAAAGTGGAGAGCGTAGGGCCTTTTATAGGTGAAGAATAGGGGGCAAATAGGTCATTTTAATCTTAAAACATTAATGTAAGGGTCTTTAGTGATAGATATAATCGTCACTAAAGCCCCCAAGTCGCTAAACATGCACGCATGCCCTTGCCTCTTCAGCTTCAGGTGTTGAGCACTCCACCCACGTTCGCGCATCCTCTCAATTGGACGGCTTAAACGCCCTCTTCTTCGCCCGTGCGGCGCCTGCGTCAGATTTGGCGTGCATCGACACGTCGTCATGTGCGTTCGCACATGCCTTCATCTTTGACGCCACGTCTTCGCTCCATTAGCCATTTGTGCTTCATCCAACGAGCGAATTTGATGCGTGCACCTCTTCAGCGGATTGATTCCTCATCACGCACCTCGAATGCACGCAGCTCCTTCGTGATAAGGCTCTCGTCCGCTACGCTGAGGTGCCCTTTTTATCGTGTATGTGTTTTGAGGGGCGAGCGCTTACAACTGTTGGATGGTGATCCAACGGTCGAGAGTGCTCGCACCCTTTACTTTAGTAGAGTTGGTGCATGATTTGAGATTGAATCTCAGCCATTGGATCAATGATCCAATGGTTGGGGTTAGATCAAATGGCAAAGAGGACTGTTGTGGCTGGTGTTGGGCGATTGTGATAGCACCACGTGGCACATCATGGCCGTCCATCTTCTTTGCTTTGTAAGTTGTGCCACAGATGTCGGATTGGATCGATTTTCATGCCATTGGGCTACGATCGTCAATCCAAACCCATCTGTGCAGTTGGATTTGTCATATAAAGTCCTAATTTAACACCACCTAGCCCCTTGAACTCTTATTTTTCTCGGACTGCATCTGATGCTACGGAGGTCTGATTGGGGCGATCTTGGAGTTGTTGAACTCCGATTGTCGCCCTGATAACATTCGTATGGTTGGATCTTCAATCCAAGGCCCTAATAAAAGTTGCCCTATTTCCTGACCAGAAAAGGAGAAAAATTAACCTAAAATTTATACATTCTAACCTAAATGCATGATGATGCATGTTATGCAATATTTATAATGATGAATGCTTCTAAGATACTAAGAACATGCATAAATAGACATTTTAGGCTACTTAGATGTAGGCACATCACACCCCCATGCCTATTTTTCGCTAGTCCCTAGCAAAACTATATGCTATTTATAAACAAAATTAGGATCAGATTTCTTGGGCAAAAGTTATTTTTCAACACTAGGAAATTTCTACTAAGACCTGGACTACAGAGACACAGTAGCGCCTGGGTGTCTGCTAAAATGCAGACTACCCAAGTCCTCACCTTATTCAAAAGCAAAAGGATCTTTTTCTTTTTCTTCTTTTTTTAATTTCTTTGGATTTTTAAGTTTAGAGTTTCGAGGCAGCTTTCTACAGCTACCCAAACCACCCAAGACTTGAAGAGAACTCTAAGTACTAAGCATCTTTTTATGTGAATGTGATAGACTCACTAATTGGCAATCAGAACGGACTTCGAGTTTCTATGCCCCTAAGTGACCTTGAAAAGAAATTCTACCTAAAGGTGTATCTATCTGATCGGTAGCTTTCTCCCTACTTTTATTTTTATGGGGTTAACACAAGGGCGAACCCAATGTATATCTCCCTGGCTTATTCTACTTCTCTACTTCTTCCTAAGTGTTTGGAATTAAACGTGCATTTTTGTGACCTGGGCTCTGGACAACCTGCCGATGAGTTGTTACCACTGACAACTTGCCAGCCATATTCGTGCGGTGAAGTGTGGTTTATTTCTTTTCCTTTTCTTCTTTTCTGTTTCTTTTTCTTTTATTTTTGGATATATATTTTTTTTAAGTAGGTGACTTCCCTGATCTAAGATTTACCTAAAGGTAGTAGGAAGAGAATGGTCGTGTTCTTGGCTCTAGACAACCGGTCGATGAGCTATTACCACCGACAACTTGCTAGCCATACCACTCTAGAAGGTTCATTAGCTACCCAATTTTTGTTAAAATTGTCGAAAAGTGAGTCAGTGCAAAGAGCGTATAGATGCTTAGGCTTAAAGTTCCCTCAAATCAGAGGGCGGGTTGATAAGTCGTGTACTTATTACCCTAACTTATTTAACCAATTTGAAATAAATTTACAAATGGCGAGGACTCGAGAATAAGTCCACATTTTAGTGGACACTCGGGCTTATTAAGCTTGAAGACTTGAAGGGTCTAAGTGTTCAGGTCCTACTGTATTATTTCTTAAGGTTGATCATTTCTAAAGCCCAAGTTCTCTTTTCCTAATTCAATTTTTTTTTTCAAAAATAAAAAGAATCTACAGAGCTAACAAGATGATTTAGATAATGATATCCACCCCCCTATGCATATCTAATGCAATGTCCTCATTGTATTAAAAAGACATGAAACAGAGTGGAGTAGAGTAGAAAGCATCTGAATTTTGTGATTACCCAGTCAGCTTCGAGATGAAAATGGATTGTATAGTGCCTTCAGCTAGGCACACTATACAAACAAGGGGAAGAAATAAAGAATTCACAACTGCAGGTCAGAATCAGAATAAGAAAATCTATTTTTGGACCTGCCAGGAGAACATGTCCATAGATGTGGACGAGGTTGTGGTGCAGACCCATTCCCCATGGTCGAGTGTATCTAAGGTTCTGGATAAAAATTATCCAGAACCTAAGATTAGTATGCAAGCAGGGTCAGGCATACGGTTTGTGAGGATGGAACCTAAGTCCAAAAAGTCAGATAATAGGAAAATCAAAAAGATAATCAATGAATTTTTTCTTGGGTTGGACATCCTCAGAGTAGAAAATGTCATAAGGGTCCTGGTTAAAGGTTAGTGGTTTCAGGTATACAGGAACCCTTAGACTTCTGCTTCCCCCGGAATTGGCTTCCTATATCTTCATTTCCAAATTCCTATCCTCCACAATCAGAATTTCAGATTCTGGGACCTCTTGCATGTTAATTACCCCATCTAAAATTTCCAAGTCCAAGATTTGTGGCTGAATCAGAATTGACTTGGGTCTAGTGATCTCGAAAATCAAATCGTCATTATGCTCAACGGGGTGTGATTGAGGAATGGGGCTTTGAATCGAATCCTCCATGAAATCAAGATCTAAATCCATCGTGCTATCCCTAATAGGGTCAAATTCCTCAAGTATAGGGCCATCAAAAGATTCATTGAATTCCTCAGGCCCAGTCATCTCATAAAAATCATTGCTCTCTAACTTAAGTGAGACTTCACATACCGATTTTTCACCTCCAGAATCAAAGAATTCTAAATCCGCATTTATGTATGTCTCAAAATCATCTTTTATTTCCTGGTCCATGGAGGCAAACTTTTCTTCGTACCCTAGCTCAGGGATCTCAGGTGAAGTAATCAATGCATCCACACTTGGTTTCTCTAGAACAACTTGGTCATCCTCATTTTTGTAAAACGTGTCCCCCCTACAGGTATTTGAGTGGATTCTGACATTGGCTCTCCTGAGAGGGAATCATCCCAAGATTGAACTAAAGCAACCATATATTTCATCCTCAATTTCGATAACTTCCCAAGTAAAAACTCATTCGGGCCCTTATCCTTAACATCTTGGAACCAATCCAACAAATACTTGTTAAGATCGTCAATTATCTAAATCAGAGGCTTCAATTCTTCAGTGCAGGGTGCTGGCTGAGCTTCTAAAGATTGAATGGTATTCCTTAAGTTAGCCAACACCCTATCTTGGACCTGGTTCACCTAAACCAAATGGTTTGGTTCAGGGTTGGGTGGGTTTGGGTTCAGTCTAGGGGAGTCAATGAATTGAGGTTCTTGATACCTTCCCTGATAATATATCATTTCTAGTTGTTCAAAGAGGGGTGGTGACCTATATGCAGTGTAATCTGGGGGAGGGTAAGAGTTGTAATCAGGAGATCAGGGTTGGTGACCCATATATATCATTTCTTGATTGTAGACCAGGTTAAATTGATCATTAATGGGTGAGATCTATAATCATTATAGATCGGAGAAGGATAAAAATCACAATCATGGTATTCGGGGTTAGACCCTGAACACGGAGGTCTGGAACTATATCCTCAATCAGGATTATCCCAACTAATATATGGATGAGAATAAGTCTGGTTGGGATAATAATCATCTTGGGAATAAGATGTGTTAGGAGGGTAAGAGTGGACATGTGAGTAGGATGTGGAAGCATCCATGCAAAAGCGGGAAGAAGAAAGGTGCCCTGCAGTACAAACAATCAAACCTGTCCTAAGGTAAGGTAGCCTAATGTTCTACAAACTCCCAGAACCCGTCTTGAGATGAAAAAAATGATTTAATCTAGTTCTTTCCGCTCAATCCAACCAGTTAGAAGGAGGCACTGGGGAGAAGGTTCTTCCCTGGCTTTCACCTCAGGTTCCTTTCATACCCCCCAACTATAGTTGTTTGACTCTGCTCCCTTAGCTAGACATAAAATCGAATGATAGAATTAGATTAATCGAAAATAATCTCGATTTGGACCCCGAAGAGCAAGTCCAATCCTTAAGGCCAACGTCTACCCAGTTTTAATTAGGGTTAAGTTTGAATGTGCTTTGGAATGTGATGGGCCCTTTATTTGGGTTGTGCCCTTAAAGATCAGTTTCAATGTGTGTGTGTGCAGAACCAACGGTTTTCAAGCAAGATTATTTTCAGATGTGATGAATTTTAAGGTTTAAATCTTGCTTAGTAGCTTTTATAATTCAACTTTAGGTGTATTCAATGAAGTTCAGTTGGCACACCAAATTTTGAGAGCACAGGTGAAGACGTCTTCCTTTAAAACTTAAACGAATGTCGAGTGCCTAGTTAATTCCTAAAAGTTGAACCCTAAGAAGTAGCTACTTAATGAGTTGTTTTTAGATGAAGTGGTGTGGCCTAAACAACTCAAACAATTGGCCTGATGCACCACTGAATTAGTCACACAAGTAATTACCTAATCTGATTTCTACTCAATTATGTGTTGATGGGTGTACCGGTTCCAAAAATCAAGTTACCGGATGAGTATGAAGAATCAGAAGAGGTTGTATACCTCTGTGGGATTTTTTTAGATTTTTTTATAAGCGGAGGGTGAGGTGGGTGGAGGTGACAACCAAACAACCAAACTAACCCTAGGGTTTATGAGAGCTCCTAGGTTAATTAGAGTTTGTGCCATTATGTGACAAAATGAAATCTAGGGGGTGGGAGGTGTGGGGTAAACTTACAAACCCTTCAACAGCACTTTACTCCAGTCTACCGCTTTTGCTCGCCTTGAAAGAGTACCTGCAATTACAGTAAGAAAAGAGAAAAGTGAGGTAAATGATCAGTAAGGCGGAAAATGAGAGAAATCAAAGAGCATCGCCTCCTCGGCAACTGTGCTAAAATGTTGAACGAGATTTGTATGCTAAAAATTTTTGAGTTTTAAAAACCTTGTCATTGTAGTCACGTAAAAATCGGTCAAACAGATCATTTAACCGAAACTCTAGCGAGTCTCAGGTTGAACATAAGGAGGCATACGTTTGATCAAAAATCACATTAATATTTGTTGTGACGAAGTAGAGTAGCTAGTCGAATTAAATCTTCCCTAGTTATTCTACTTAAAGAATAAACAGTAGAAGAGAGAGAAAGAATAATACAAATAAAGAGAACATAGAGAGAGAATAGAAAAATATTTCATAACCACATAATCATGTTCATTACAATACTTGCTACACTATAAAGCAGGAAATCTAATCTAGAAAGCGATTAAGAGAAGAGGGAGAGAAGTTATCCTCCTCAACGACTGCGTGGAGGACGAGCTGCGTTGACGGGGCGCTCGGACGAGGGTGGTGAGATGCTGGATGAGGGAGAATGAAGACGAAGGAAGGAAGACAGAGCAGGGCAACATCACAGTGGGATCTGCTTCTCGAACGGCGGTGAGAGGACAATCGCGGGATGCTCCACGAATGGGGTGAGAAGGTGGAAAAATTGTATTTTTAACCCTAATGGAGCATCCTGGGTTTGGGACAAGCTCTTAGAGCTTTGGAGGGGGTGAGAGGAGGAAGAGATGAAGAAACTGTGGAGGGCGTAGGGCCTTTTATAGGTGAGGAATTGGGGGGCAAATAGGTCATTTTAATCTTAAAACATTAATGTAAGGGTCATTAGTGATGGATATAACCGTCACTAAAGCACCCACGTCCTTAAACACGCGTGTGCAGCCTCGCCTCTTCAGCTTCAGGCGTTGAGCGCTCCACCCACGTTTGCGCATCCTCAGCCGTTCAATCGAGAGATCGGATGATTTAAATGCCCTCTTCTTCTTCGCACGTGCGGTGCCCACGTCGAATCTGGCATGCATCAGTGTGTCATCACATGTGTTTGCACGCGCCTTCATCCGTGCCGCCACGTCTTCACTCCATCAGCCATCCGCACTTCATCCAACAGGCGAATTTGATAAGCTCATCTCTTCAGCAGATTGATTCCGCACCGCGTGCCTCGAATGCATGCCGCTCCTTTGTGATAAGGCTCTCGACCACTGCGCTAAGGTGCTCTTTTGGTCGCGCTTATGTTTTAAGGGGCGAGTACTCACAACCATTGGATGGTGATCCAACGGTTGAGAGCGCTCGCACCCTTTACTCTAGTAGAGTTGGTGCGTGGTTTGAGATTGAATCTCAACCGTTGAATCAATGATCCAATGGCTGGGATTAGATCGAGTGGCAAAGAGGAGTGCTGCGGCTAGTGTTGGGCGGTTGTGATGGTGCCACATGGTGCCATCATGGCCGTCCATCTTTGCTTTGTAAGTGGTGCCATAGATGTTGAATTGGATCGATTTTCATGTCGTTGGGTTCTGATTGTCTATCCAAACCCATCCGTGCGGTTGGATTTTTCATTTGAAGTCCTGATTTAACACCAACTTGCCCCTTGACCTCTTATCATTCTCAGACTGCATTTGATACTACAAAAGTTCGATCGAGGTGATCTTGGAGTCGTTAAATTCCAATTGTCACCCTGATCAGATTCGTACAGTTAGATTTTCAATTCGAGGCCCCGGCAAAAGTTTCTCTATTCCTTGACCACAAAAAGAGAAAAATTAACCTAAAATTTATACAATCTAACCTAAATGCATGATGATGCATGTTATGCAATATTCATAATGATGAATGCTTCTAAGACACTAAGAACATGCACAAATAGACATTTTAGGCTACTTGCACATCACCATCCTAGGGTTAGGTGTTGTATGCTTTCGTCGAGTGTTAAGAAATATATGCATCGTAGTATAATCAACAAAATCACACAAACACTTAAATTTATAAACTCAGAATCTAATTGGAGTCTGAGGTCGCTCGTAGGGATCAAATGTGAAATTCATGCACAAATCTCTATTTAGAATAAATGAGTACAGTAAATTAAGCGCAATAAAAGATATGCAATGAATGTATCTCAAAAGATCAGGGGATAAAAAGAATTAGAAAGACAAAACAATGGTGATCTAAATCACCAATTATTCTTCTTAACTAAGCATATATCCCAAGCATTCAAATCATTCAAATAAATCAACAGTATTCCTCAATCAATTAATCGACATCAACTTAGGTATTTAAATGATGTTACAGTGTCAGAACTAAAGGCTCAATCAGACGTTACCCCATATGCTCAGATGACTTTACCTTTAGACCACAGTAAGCACACAAGGGTGCTTCTTCAGCCTCTCAAGTACAAGGCCAACTCTCTTAGAGGCTAAGTATCAGAGCCTCTTCCTTCAGCACGCATCCAAGGTGTTTATCTGCATAGCAAAACCCTCCCCCCTCTCACAAATTTCTCCTCTTTCTCTTATCTCAGAACCGGGGCTAATCGAGTCAGCTATTGAGTAATCGAGTCATGAATAGTGGCCAGACCTGCATGCGTGGATCGTGGGTGAGGCGTGTTCGGGCATGTGCATGGGGGACCCAACCCCCCAATGCCTTAGGCGAAAGGGCTATAGCACAAATTTCATTTATGCACTACTGTGAATTTGTCCCACACGATGTGGAACTATCTGCTGAGGTGTCTTCGTGCTTGTGCAACTGCTAGAGTCTCGATTGATTGTTGCTACTGTTGTTGCTGCAATGCCCAATTCAAGGATGGGAAGCTTCAAGAATTGCAGCCGCTTTGATTGCATGCTGCAATTGGTCAGATGGCGATTAGAGACAAGTGAACATGGTCGGGGAAGACAAAGGCGACGATGGCTCTTCGGCAAAGACATGAAGAGCAAAATATGGCCTCATAGCCCAATCAAAATAACTCAAGAGCTTCGCTGGTGTGCGGCGAGTACGATGGTGGCTGTGAAGTGGTGGTTAGAGGTGCAAAGTGGCTTGTCGACATCGAATAAGGGGAGCGGAGGGTGTGGAGTTAGGTAGGGTTATTGAGGGTGTAATCCCCTCAATTTCTTGAGGGTTTTTGGTCATGGAGGTATGGTGGACATTTTGGAGGTGATGCGATGATGTTTGGTGGTCTATAGTGTGAGGAAGGCTTTGTCGGAGTTCGGCCGAAGTGGAAGAAGATGGAGGCGTTGAGGGCATGTTGGCGGTTGCAACAGAAGAGGAAGGAGTTGAACCTATTCTAGAGAGGGAGAGGAAGGAGGTCACCTAGCTAAAGGACAAAGGGGATGAAGAGAGGCACCAACTGTGATTGGCCAGCGTCGAAGAAGGTGAAACCTTCGATGGAAGAAGCGGCGATGACGAGGGGGTCTAGAGAGCTTCTGCCGGTATCGTGAGAAGCAGAAGAAAGACCTAAAGATGGTCCCACTACCTATGGTATGTGTCAGTGGGTGAGGAAGTCGGAGGAAGGGATGTCGTCGGAGCTATGGTGGAGGTGGCCGGAGAGAGATTTTGTTGAAGAGATGCGGGCAAATCAAGCTAGAGAGCATGGAATTGCAAAGTGGAAACTTTTATAGAACTTAGGGAAAGTTCTAAACAGGAAAGAAGCTTGATTGAGCTTCATTAGGAATCAAGAAGAACCCAAGAAATCCATGCATTTGCACAGCCTTTCTGGTGCAAATTAGAGCCTAAGATCTGTCTCAATCGCTTCCTTGTAGTGTGAACACCAATCTCACCAATTTTGGTGAGATTTGGTGGCGATTTGAATGGGATTTAAGGTGGTCAAAGTTGGCCTGGAGGTCAGTTGACCTCCAATGGCGACTGGGTTAGATTTGTAAGGAAGATGAGAAAGTTAGGGATCCATTTGCAAGGATTTTCAAAGGTTAAGGGCTTGTCTGAAAGAAATAGAGTTTAAATGGACTGAAATGCAAACTAGGTAAGGATGGACTCTGATTGGAACCAAATTTGGTACAAACCTAATTTGGACCCAAGGAATATGATGGTGAAGTCGGATTTTAGTTTTAACCAAGTTTGACTGGGCAATTTGCACAGAAACCCAAATTAGGGTAGAAATCTGTCTGACTCTGTTTAAGGTCAAAATAGATTCAAATGGTCAAATCAAGGATACCAAACCTCAAGGAATATTTTTCTATGAATTTTAGAGCTTTAGATGAATTTTATCTAGACCAAAACCTCTGTAATTTAAGCAGGTCTGAAATTAAAGTTTTGTATGCTGTATTGGTTCTCGAAAAGTGTGAAATCCTATTTTTGTTTATGTGGACCCACTTATTAGACTTTAATTCTCATTTGACCTTAGATTAACCCCTAGCAAACCCCGTGATTACTCTGCTTTCATGATATGATGTTAAAATTGTAGAATTAACCCTGATTTAATGCTCTTTTCTCAAAATGGATCTGAGTGGAATTATGGCTCTCAGGCGATTATGTAGGAGCATTTGACACTTGATTATGATTAATTAAAGCTAGTTATGGCTCATGATGGTGTTACCATCATAAGGCTCTGAACTACCAGGGCTAGAGTGGCTAGGATAAGGTGGATTCTGAGTTGATTTAGCACTACGTCTAGTAACAGCATTTAGGCCAGCCTGGTTTTGGTTCAGCGTCGGCAAAAGTGCTGGTTGCTACTGATATCCCAAATACGATGTGGAAGACTCCATCTCGTTGAGTGATGGAGTAGAGGGGGTCTGATAAACGTAGTGAGCTTCGCCCTGATTTGGGTTCATAACGCGCCTCTTGTTTGGCACATTATTCAGATTCGGCAGAGGTTGAGAAGGGAGTGCACTAGGCTGGCGGGTCACAGCCATCTGTGCAAGTTGATTTCGAACCTCTATGATCACTTCTTTGTGCCATTTCTGCATAGCCACATTGGTCTTCTGGATGTTAGCCAGGGCTTGCAAAATTAAATTCATTTGATCTTCCCTTCAAGGCTAGAATTGATAATTCGAATTGGGACTAAGCTGAGCGGGTTGATATGGTCGTTGAGCTTGTGGTCGGGGTTGGAATTTCAGTCTTGAGTTATGATTATTTCCTGACCACACAAAGTTGGGGCGATTGCGTCATCCAGGGTTATATGTGTTGGAGAATGGATCATTTTGGATGGCGTGGAGTTCTTGCAAGTCTGAGGAACTCCAGAGTAATTGATGGATGACTCGTCAACAATCATAAGAAAGCACTATTGTTGGGTTTTTGCCCTCGGCAACGGTGCCAAAAATATGATGGTCGATGCCTGGTTCACATTAAAAAGGGGTTTTAAAATATCGTTGTTGTAGTATATGTCACAAATACAAACCGATGTGGCTTCAATTTTATTTATATACTTAATTTTTACTAGTTTATTCTAGGTCGTTCACTGGGAGGCAGTTATTGATATACATCACTCTCTAAGACCAAAAACATTCTTTTATTCCAAAAATGTTGATTTTATTTACAAAAATGAATGAAAGAATCAATGAATAAAAGAATTTGGTTAATTATGTACAAAAGAATGAATTAAAAACATATTACAATGCTTGGAAACAAATGTATACAAACAAGCATTAAAAACTATATACAACTATTCTATGTTAGTTATTTACAACTAATATATTTAATACCTAAGTATAGGTACAAAAATAGTTAATATTTACTATACTAACTCATTATAACATATTGATACTTATAGTAAGATATATTATATATACAGTAACATATATAAGTGTTGCTAAAATCTTAGTAAAATTGTATACATAACATAAGGTAAAATACTTATCTTTACTAACATATATAGCCATTTACAGTGACGGATGAATCTATCGCTAAAGCTCTAATGTTATTTATATACAAATATAAGAGCTCAAACATACTACTACTCTATATACACTTGTATACACTATACCAGTATACATATTTATCTACCTTATAATTCATTATTTATATACATATACTTATTATACACTTTATATATATACACACACAGGCACACACAATACACAACGCACACACTCAACACACAGCCCACACACACAAAGGGGGGCGGTGGTTCAACAGTTAGTCGCATTTCAGCCTTTCCTCTCCTCTTCTCCCACAGCCGGTTCAGACCGGCTCGGTTCAGTTTTTAACCCAAAAATTGGTTTAGTTGGCAGTCGACCTTTTCAAGGGATATGCAACACCTATTACTGGGTGGGACCAGACCTCTACTAGGGCCACCTTAGTTCATTATTAGGTGTATTAGATCCAGTTCAATGCTCTTTATTGGGCCCACGTAGGCCCACACACAGTGCACAGCCCCCGGCCCAGTGCACCGCACCCATATCTATTCGTAAATAACATATCATGTTCGAGAGAGAGAGAGAGAGAGATGTCTATAGGTATGTGGCTCCCAGCGCCATAACGACTGAAGGGTCGATATGGGACTATAATAAGTGCCCGATTGGCACTGCTGCTCGTCGGATGCGTGTCTGATTTGCAAACTTTGGCCCTCGATTTGAGGGTCATAATTTTATATAAATTAAAATTAAATTATGGGTCTGTAAAGTCCTTACATAGGCCTACATAATCATGTAGTTAGTTTACAAAAATAAGTTAGTTTATTATATAATTAAATTAGGTAAAGTTGAGTTTATACAAGTTAAATTAGAGTTTAATTCATTAATTATGTTATAAATTAGTTAATTAATTATCAAATTGACTTGGTACAGTATTAATATACATGATAAATTATTTATTCCATATTTTTATGATATCTTATAAGCTTTATTTTAATTTATATAGATTTAAATACATGTTTTAGGTAGTTATACATATAAATAAACTATAAATACTATAATACAGTATAAATATAGTTTAAATTAGTTGGAAATACTTAATATAATATAGTACAAGTATACACTATAAATTATCTCAGTATTAACTTAATTTACTAATTTATTTTATTTTAACTTAATAAATTACCTAATTAACTTAATAACTTAATTATTTACTATATATATAAAATTAAATTACATTACAAGTAGTATACAATACATAATACATATAAAGATATGTATGTACAGTGTGAGGTATAGATATGTACATATAAATATGTTTATATAATTATTTAGTTATTTTACATTTAAGTTATATAAATTAATATAAACTAATACAATAAGATTATATTAAATTACTCTAAATACTTAATTTACTACATAGAATACATATATAAGTTATTTATAGATATTTTATACATATTATACAATATTTACTTATAGCATAGATTTAAGTTATATATACAAGTATATACATAGCATACATGGTATTTTTAGAAGTTTTTAGGGATTTTCTGCTTTTTATGTATTTTATAGGTTTAGAGGAGGTAGGAGATGAGAGAGAAAGAAAGAGATGGGAGATAGAGAGTTGTTTTTGTTGTTTTTAATTTTTGGTTCTTTTATTAAGTTTCAACATAAACTGAACTGTCGGTTGGTATGTTCTACCAAGCCAAGGGTTCAGAATATCTTGAAACTTGGTACACACCTAAAAATATACCTAATCTTGACCAAGATAGGTTTATTTTATTTTTTTGGAAATTTTTAAATATTTTTATTTATTTACAAAGTTGACACATTTTAGGCTTTCAAAGAGTTTTCAAAAAGAACCTAAGGCCTTGAAAATAATTCTGGTGGCTGAAAATTCAGTTTAAACACTTCGCTACACTCAGCACACTACATGAAACATATATGAGTAGTTAATCTTGATTTTTGAATCTATTTCATTAAATTATCATCATTGGACAGATTATACAATTCAAATGGCTGACAAAGGAATTTAAAACTTGAAATCAAAGCATCGAAATCAAATTTCTAACTTATATTAGAACATGAATGCTTGATACAAATAATTCTAACACTAAACACAGGTCAACCTCTCAAAATCTCCAATTCCCATTGAAAATACCAAACTAATCAGACTCCACAGTGGCTGTAGCTGAATCAAACATAGCAGCAATAGCTGCTGAAATTTAGCAGCTGATTCAGCTACGCAACTTCTTTAATTCAGTAGCAGTTGTAGTTGCTGCAATTGTAGTTTCTATCCAAAATTCAAGTCAGAAACCAATTTCTACATTACTACTCAGGAACAAATGAAACATCCATCTGCTCAGATGTCTTAATTGCAACTTTTATTGTGGTTAAAACTCTGATCAGACGAGTGTTTCCATCATTATACTGCTCTGAAATCATAGCTCAAGATTGATTTTAGAATTTAAAACCATGTCGGCCCAAATGGACTGTTGATTTAATTGACTTATTCATCTAGAATTCCTACACACCATTAATTGGTGTACAAGAGTTCTAAATGATCATGTAAAACCAATTGGGTCCTTCCTCAAACCTGAAGTCAGGAAACTGACTTTCCTTGTCATGGCAATCCAAGAAAGAACAAGAAAAATAGTACCCATGATTCAACTAGGCGCAAAGCATGCAATTGATGAAAATCCTATTCATTGAGTTCCAATTCATTACCATAAGGTCAATTGGACTCCAATAAAAATATTAACTCAATTAAAATTCCAAATAAAAACCAAATATCCCAATCAGACGTTCAGACCAAAGTATTCATCAATCGAGCAAATTCTATCCAATTAAACCATGATGAGGACCCCTATAAACAATGGAATGGATGAAGGGGTCCTCTAATGAATTAGCGCTCAATCAAACCTAAATGCTAAAAAGCATTAGATCTGATTGATGCTTCAATGGATGGGTGAAATATGATAAAAACTGGAGGGAAATCAGAAGGTGCAATAGTGATATGAAGGGGAAGATTAATGCATCGAAATGGAGGTGGAAAAACAACTCTCTGATCTGAATTGATCAAAGAGGGAGGAGTGGATCTACACTAATCTACTCCTACACTAAACTAATCCATCATCAAATTTGATTTCTAATCTACTCCTACTGATCCAAATTACAATAATTACTAATCTAATTACTCTAGAAAGCAGATAAATCCTAATTTAAAGGAGGAATGGGATGCCTGGGCTGCAGCTGGTCACTGCAGCGATGAAGGGAGATGAAGACTCCAGCGAGGAATGGGATCCCTGGATCTGTAGCGGGTTGTTGTGGCGAGGAAATTAAGGAGGGAGAGTCACACCCCTGTCGTAGGCGTAGCTGATGAAGGAGGAAGGAGAATTGGAGGGTGGATGAAAAGGATCGGCTCAGGGTGGAGGGAGTCAATTCTTTTTGCGCAAGCTCAGGGAGCTCCTTAAGTAGCCGAGACAGTGAATGTGATCATTGTCGAGGTGCGATTAAGCACCTAGGGCACCGACGGTGGAGATGGAATTGAGGAGCACGCGAGTGTTCAAATCAAAATGCGAGTGTTGGATGGGATCTCAGACAAGAGGTGAACACTGGTGCCGAAGCACGTGAAGCTTCGAATTGGTGATGGCCATCAGATCGTGGGAGCAAGAGATGAACGGCCTAGAGCTCTTATGTTCATTGGGTGAACAGTGTACGTTGCGCAGCATCAGGTGTAGTGGTGGATTTGCATAGAAGTCTTTATGGGAGAAGGGGTGGAAGTTTTGCAGTGAGGCCCATATGTGGCGAGAAAGGGTATCAGAGCCGTCCCTAGAATTTACAAAGAGGCCCCTGCAGTTATCAAAGTGGTCCCTGGAAGGTTTTTATATGAATGTTATGTATATGACCTAAGGACCTAAGTGAAAAACTATTAATGCAAGGTCCTAATGATGTCCAAATGCAATCAAGTTTTTATTTAAGCTTAATTGAACATTAAGGAAGTTAATTTTACTTCTAATTTGAAGTTTTGAACTCAAATATGTGTTCGATTTGCAAATGAATCATCATTTTACAATAATGAATAGAATACTTCATTTAATGACCTAATTTCGCATTTTTAACATAGATTTGATGTTTTAGGTCTTTGTCCTTATTTCCCACACTTAACCATTTTCGTATGTTAATTCAGTAGTATTTAACCTAGTTTCTAGCTTAACTTGGGCATTTTAGCTGTGATGAGCCACACTCATCATACCCCCATGCTTAGGTTTGCTAGTCCCTCAGCAAACAACTCATTAAAGTGCGAAGCATTTTAAGTATCAGCAAAGTAAGTGTGATGAGATATCTATTTTTCTTCTTTTCTTAAATTGTTAAGTGTTAAGTGTTTAGAGATGATCTTTAAGATGAAAGATTTTCTTTTGATAAACCAACTGTGTTTATGTCTGGACATTGTGAGAACATATCGCTTAGGAAGACTGACCAGAACTTAAGACTGATATGCCGTAGACCATTTCTCCACCAACAGACTCTTGATATTTAAACCTTCAATGCGATTTCTAGGACTTAGAAGGTTTTACAAGACTCAGAAGCCAAGTGGTTATGGTTGTGCTTAGTGATGGGCCAGGACTAACTAGGTAAATTTCAAAACTCAATCACGGGGTTTCACATCTGTTTAAGTCCAGGTTGATCTTAGCAACAGCTCATGTTTTTAGATTAACTCTCAAAAACGAGGAAGACTCAAGATCCAAATAAAGAATATTTTGTGGAAACAAGGTATTTGTATTGCACCTTGAAAATATTTTTCTTTTTCTTTTTGGTGGAAAACTATTACAGGACTTGGAGAACATACTTGCCTTATTCCAAAGAATATCTTTTTTTGAAACTTTTTTTTATAAATAACTGTCAGTTTGTCTCCAACAATTTTATTTGGTAGAGCACACTTTATTTGGTGGGTGAGTTCTTTGGTGGAAAGAGCTTCTCTTAGATACAAGACTAAGGACTAGGATAAAGAGTCTACCTGCATGCACAGGTAAGGACTCCACCTTCCCTAATGAACACTAGAGTTGAATTTCAAATTCACATGGTCTTTCCTAACACTGTGTAGTGTAAACCAAGGTTACTTAGACTCCTAAGCCAAAGCAAACCAGCGAATCTTGTGCTGGTGACTCAGGTACAAGAATACATCCTAAGTTAGGAGAGATCGTTGTCTATCTTGTCAAAGATTAAAGTGTATTGAGCCAAAGCCTGAGTGAATCAAGCTACAGTGGCCCAAAAAGTCTAACCAGTAAAGGTTGAATATCCAAAAACACTTATTCTATTTTTGTTTTCAGTTATAAGATCATAATTAAACACTTAAATTCTTTTCAAAACATTTTCTCTCCTTAGAATTTTTTTTTAGTTTTGGAGTTCTCCCTCAATAATAAAGTTCAGGTCCCTTATTGTATGTTTGGAATTTTTTTATTTTTGTCATTTTTTTGTATTTTTGACTTTATAATCTTTTTCAAAATTTGTCAAGTTTTTTGGGAGTTTTGATAATACTATACTACATACACTACAGGTGTGTCAACAATTGCATTTTAGTAAATGATTCACCATTTACACCCACCCATACTTAAATGATGAAATGCCCTCATTGTATGAATAGGGTGGATGCAAATGCATGCTCTCCTTTTCACTATCTTAGATTGGGTGACGGAAGGAAGTTGGAATGAGGAGATAAAAATCTTTGTGTGGATGATTTCAAGTCTGATACAAGATCAGAATGGAAAGTTGGGCTAAGAAATGAAATGCATAACATAAGTGACAATGAATGTATGCTAAAAATGCAAGGGTAGACACCTAATGCAAGAAATGGAAAACAAGAAAGGTGAAAACAACATATACAAGAAGATAGGTTTGCTAAGTTTAATGCCTTCAGCTAGGCATAAACCCAGTAAGAGATATATCATTAGAAATAGGTTCAAGAAGTTGGAGCGAAATAATAGAATTGACAAGTCTGAGATCATGTGGCTCAATGAAAGCTTTCAATCTTTGTCCATTGACAGTGAAAGGTTTAGATTTGTCAATCTCGATGATCTCAATGACTCCATTGTCAAAGATTCTCAAGATCTTGAAAGGTCCAATCCACTTGGATTGAGTTTCCCTGGAAAGAGTTTTAGTCTTAAGTCAAATAGAAGGACTTTTTGACCAGGGTGAAAGGTTTTCCTACGAATGTGACGGTTATGGAAGGCCTTTAATTTATCCTTATAAATCCTCTAGATTTCATAAGATTCATTCCTCAATTCATCTAGCTCAGAAGTTTGTAGTCTTCTATGATCACCGACCTTCTCTAAGTCCCGGTTACATTTTCTGCTGGCCTAATAGGCTTTGTGCTCAAGTTCTACAAGAAGATGACAGGGTTTCCCATACACAAGTTTAAAAGGAGACATGCCTAATAGGGTTTTGTGAGCTGTCATATATGCCCACAATGCATTAGAAAGGCGGCAAGACCAATCCTTTCTATCAAGTCGGATGGTAGTCTGTAAAATCTTCTTGATCTCTCGATTGGACAATTCTGCCATTCCATTGGTTTGAGGGTGATAGGTGTAGCAATCCTATGAGTCACCCCATACTTCTAAAGTAGGGGCTAAAAGTGGATGTTCCTAAAGTGAGACCCTCCATCACTAATGATGGCTTTTGGTACCCCAAATCTAGAAAAGATGTAATCCTGAACAAACTGGTTTACAATCTTGTGATCATTTGTCCTTGTGAGGATGGCTTCAATCCATTTAGAAACATAATCAATTACCAATAAGATATACTCGAAGCCATAGGAATTTGGAAATGGTCCCATGAAGTCAATGCCCCAGATATCAAAGACTTCTCATACTAAGATCGGATTCAAGGGCATCATGTCTCGATGGCCAACACTGCCGAGAGACTGACAATGTGAACATGCTTTAGTATATTTGTATGCATCTTTGAAGATTGTAGACCAGAAGAATCCACTTTGTAGGACTTTTCCAGCAGTCTTTTTGGCTGAGAAGTGACCGCCACAGGCTTGGTCATGGTAGAACAACAAGATACTTTCCATCTCGTTATCAGGTACATACTTCCTAAGAATCTGGTTAGGGCAAGATTTGAATAACCAAGGTTCTTCCTAAAAGTAATGACTAGCTTTGGCTCTAAGTTTGTCCTTTTAATGTTGATTCCAATCAACGGGAATTGCTCTAGAAGCCAGGTAGTTGACAATGTCAGCATACCAGGGAAGATCAGAATGAATGACCAGCAACTGCTCGTCAGGGAAGTTGTCAGTAATGGGAAGTGAAGGAGAAATTGCTTCAGAAGGAAGGCGGGATAAGTGGTCAGCTACCACATTCTGCTTCTCGGCCTTATCACGAATCTCTTAATCAAACTCCTGCAATAGCAGGATCCACCTAATCATGCGAGATTTTGCATCCTTCTTGGTGTGAAGATGTCAGACTGCGGTGTGGTCAGTGTAGACTATAATTTGGGAACTTAAAAGATAAGGTCTGAATTTTTCTAGTGCAAATACTACTACTAGCAATTCCTTTTCAGTGTCGGTCTGATAGGAGCACCATCATGAGTCCTAACTAGCTCATTTTAACCCAGAAAAGAGAACAAAAGCTCCTACATAACCAACTGGAGGTCCTAACTCAATGAATAATCATTTCGAGCTAAAAGTAAGAAACAAGAGGTAAAATTGTAATTTTACCATTGCAGTACAACAATGCATTTTCTCATGGGCTAAACACAGGTCAAATGGTCTTAACAAGATAAAAAGTAGGTTGGTTCAAACAGAAAAGGGTTCATGTGAATTCTGGGAATTAAATGACTTCTTGTAATCTTAAAATAGACCTACTTGATTCCACTTGATTTAACAAGGTTATGGTCAGGATAAAACTCACCTAAACCCTCTAAAAATCATATAAAAATATTATCTAGGATTTAGAACTTTCAATTTGGCCCTTAGAACCTATTTTGACCTAAATTAGGGTTTTAGACAAATATTTGCTTGAAATTGGGTTTTTGCATAAATTGCCTAGTCAAACGTGGTCAAACCCAAAATCTAACTTCACCATTGGATTTCTTAGGTCCAAATTAGGTTTGTACCAAAATTTGGACCTAAGGCAATTCATCTTGACCTACTTTGCAAACAGGTCCAGCCTAATTACATTTCTACCCTTATCTTTTGAAAACCTCTACAGAAACACCCCTAGCTTCCTCGTCATTCTTTGCAATTAGGTCCCTCTGCCATTACAGCGGAGAGAATCCTACTCCGACGAGGTTTCAAAGGCAAGAACTCTCTGATCTCTCAGAGAATCCCTTTCAAAATTGAAAGGGAGATTCTTTGAGAAATCTCCTCCAATGTGAACCCATTGATAAGCCCTAATTTCTACCCAATCTCTCATGCGAACGCATGAGTGATTTGGGTCTCTCTGAGTTTCCATCTCCGTTGAGATTGCCTTGCTTGGAAGCTTGGCTTCCAAGCACAAACCCAACCTCCAGGACCTATTTAAGAAACCCTAATTCATTCTGCACCTCCTCAGCTTGAAATTGGCCAGAGAATCCCTCAATTTCGTCTCTTCCCCCTCTGGCCAGTGGCTCAGCAAGCTTCGGCAACCTCCCTCTCTTTCCCTCAATTTCCTCCTGTTCATTCGTGTCGCGTCATACCCGCTAACACCTCTACAACCCCTTCATCGTCACCGTCCTCCCCCCACTGAGTGCTTCGTCTCCTACGACGGCAATATGAGCCGGTCGCCATCTCTGCATCCCCCTTCATCTCTCTATGTCCAGTTAAGTCCTCTCTCCTTTCTAATCCCTTTTCCCTCTATTTCTTGAAAACACCCCTCGACGCACGCAATCACCCTCACCTTCTTCATCTTCGGCCAAACCTTCGGCGAGGTGTCCCCGTCGCTCCGCACCTCCATCTGCCTTGCCAACCACCCCATAAGCACCTCAACACCTCACTGATCCTAAACCCTCACTCCGCTCACCACGCCACACCCCCAAAACACCCCTCGAACACACCCACTCTCACGCACACAGGGTACCCTAGGCACGCACACTTCGGTAGCCCCACGTCACGCCGACCCCCGCACTATGTTCGCCGTGTCTTGGCGAAGATTTCTGAGCTTTCTGACGAGGCCGTAAGGCCATTTTCGTGTTGACAGGTGTAAAAGGTCTGCCGCCATTGATGCACACAAGCTGCTAGCTTGCAAGCTCGCTCCAGGTCTCCCCACTCCAGGTGCACAGCCCCAGGTTGCGTGGACTCCCCTCACACATAGATCCAGGCAACCAATTGTCTATGAAGACCCATGTAGCAGCTACAATCAAGCAACATTGCTTGCTATGGATGCACGCCAAGGGAGGTGGGAAGATAGTCCCACCTCGAAAATGCTGGAAGCGCCACAGTGGAATAAGAGGAAAAAGTGAATCAGGCTTATTGCCTCCTGACCATAGGGTGAGGTCCCACTCACCCTCTCACCGCCTCGTCTATGACCCGATCCCCACGGACCTGGCTTGACCCGTATACCCGACCTGCACTACTCGCCCACCACTGCATGCTGGCGGGCCTGGTCCCGGGCGCGTACTTGACTCGATTAGCCGAGAAAGCGGCTCTGGGAGAGCGAGCCAAAGAGAGAAAGAGGAAGAGAGAGCGCGCGCTGGTAGGGGTAGGTTTTGCTCTCATAAGAAAGGAGAAGAAGAAGAAGCCAAAGAGGAAGAAGGAGGAGGCCAGAGAAGCTAAGGGAGGAGAAGGCAAGGACTGAAGAGGAAGAAGACGAAGGCAAAAAGAGAAGGAAAAGGAACTGAAGGCAGAAGAAAGAGGAGCTTCTAGAGAAAGAAGAAGAAGAAGAAAGAGAAGAAGCCAAAGGCAAAAGAGAAAGGCAAAGGAAAGGAAGGCTAAGGCACAGGCACAAGAGCAGAAGAAAAGAAATGAAGAAGAAGAAGGAAGCAGCCAGAGATAGAGATCAGAGAAGAGAAAAAGAGAAATAGAAGCACTATAGCACCCATAAGTTTAAGACGTCTGATTCACAAATCAGACGTCCATTTTTGTGCTTGTCTTCATACATTGACTTCTTTGTTCTTCTGTACTTACATTTTTGCATTACAACTCTAGTTTTCATTGCATATTATATTCAATTTCTCAAAGTTCTGCTCATGATTTTTAAACCCCAATTTGCTCCCTGTGATCGACCTCGAACTTAAAGCTTCAAGTAATAAAATCTATTTGTTTTCCAGCAATTTCAACTATACTACGACACATCGATTTTAAAACACCAATTTCGCCTCATGAACACGATCTAATTCCTCTGAACTTCATCTAAGGTCTTGCTAGCATAATAGATGATTGTAGGTTTCCCATCTAGTTTTTGCCTAAGGACAACCCCTACTGCATAATTAGAGGCATCACACATCATCTCAAAAGGGTGAGACCAATTTGGGGTTTGCAGTATTGGTGCCTTGGTAACCAGATCACGAAATGTCGTATAGGCATGAACACAATTGTCAGAGATCTGGAAGTCTGCATCCTTAGAGAGGAGATTGGTGAGAGGTCAGGCTATTTTCAAGAAGTTTGCTATAAAGCGGCGATAAAAACCAACATGCCTAAGAAAAGATCTAATCTATTTAACCGACTGATGTAAACACATTTATATCACATAAACTATCTATTTATGGGTGTTCTTAGGCATAGAGTTTCATCATACATTATAAATATTGCATAACATGCATCATCTTACATTTAGGTTAGATTGTATAAAGTTTAGGTTAATTTTCTCTTTTTGTGGTCAGGTAATAAAGCGATATTCAATTGGGGACTCGGATTGAAGATCCAACCTTACGGATCTGATCAAGGCGACAATTGGAGTTCAACGACTCCAAGATCGTCCCGATCGGATTTCTATAGTATCAGATGCAGTCCGAGAAAGATTAGAGGTCAAGGGCCAAGATGGTGTCAATCCTCACCTCAGATGACAAATCCAACCACACGGATGGATTCAGATTGATGATCGTAGCCCAATGGCACGAAAATCGATCTAATCCGACATCCGTGGCACCTTCTACAAGTCATAGAAGATGGACGGCTAAGATGGTGCCACGCGGTGCCATCTCGCCACCCAAACCAGCCAAAGTCAACCGCTGTTCTCTCTTTCCTCTTTCTCCTGTCAGATCTGGGCCGTTGGACCTTGATCCAACGACCAGAAATGCGCCATGTCACCCACACTCTCTCCTCCGGCGCTCTCATCATCTAGAGGCGTGGGCGAGGTGAGATCTCGGCCGTTGGATCTTGATCCAATGGCCGAGGATGCGTGAACGTTAAATCAAAAGCTTGCCTCAAGTGGAAGCACAGCACAGCCAACCAGCGCCTCTTCGTGAGCGAAGGGCACGAGTTCGATCCATGCTTCACTTCAAATCAAGTAGACGTGGATGGAGATCGGGCAGCGGTGAAGGTGACACGTGATGTGCCCAGATGTGAGGAGCGTGAACGTACCATCAGACGCGCTTTTGTGAAGGCGAGCGAGCGTGCGTCTTGAGTGATCAGTCCACTTTAGTGGAGTGCTAATTAGACAAAGTAATTGTTAATTGCATATTCCTAATCATGATATAAATGATATTTTATCTATCTTGCATATATTTGTATGTGTTAAAGTTACCATTAATAACATGTTTTTATGATGACAGGCAGGACATGGGGAGTAAATACGTGCATGCCCCCTCAATGCACCGCCACCCACCAACTACCAATCCAAGCAGGCAAGCCTCGCGCAACCCAACCTCCTCCATCTGACCCGCTCCGTCTCAACCTTCACGCAAGGCCAACCGAATGTTGACTCTATTTTTAGAGTTAACAGTAATCGTAAAAAGGGTAGAGGAGGAGAAACAGATTCAAGAAGAATTTAAAAGGCAAAGGCATCTTCTCCGAGGAGAGTATCCATCTTCCTTTGGCGCTGTGAAGGATCTCCTCCTTCCTCCACCACTGTGGAACCGACGTACCCTGTGAACCAAGTGAACACCGTGGTCAAAAGCTTGCTCCACCGCACTCGCCGTTCTCCAAAACCATGGGTGTGCACAGTGACAGCATGCCCACCACCAGGCCCTCTTCTCCGTCCTCGTTTTCTTCTTCCTCTTCTTCTCCATCGACAGAGGAGAGGAGGAACCCATAGCCACCATCATTGCGTGCAGCCACCCCTCCTCAACGCACCGCCTATAGCTGCATGACTAACGCACCTCCCATCCGCCATCCACGCGCTACCCGCGTGCAAGCTGCGCTTCCGCTCCTCACGCACCACGCACTAACACCTCGCCCTTGCGCAGCCAAGGACAACTGTTCATCTTCGTTGAAAGAACCCATCACCGGCGTCAACCATCTCCACACAGCCACCTCGTCCGGACGTCGTTATCCGTGCCATTGACTTCCCCGCACCCGCCTCAATGCCACGAGGCCACCCACGACCACGGCAGCTCTTCCCGCCATCCACGCGCACAGGCACGCAAGCCACTCCGACCTCCTCTCGATGCCCCGACACCATCATCGTGAAGCCTACATCCTAGCCACCCTCCACCGTGCACCGTAGGACCACCTGTGCCCCACAACGCAAGCGAGGAAGAAAGAGGAGAAATCCTTTGTTTTCTCTCGTATTTCTATTTACACCTTATGCCATTGCAAATTCTACTATTTACTTATTTATTGAATTAATATATTACGATAGATTTGCATGGATATCCCTCTGATCTATTCAAATTACGTATAGTTGCATTTATCTAAAAAAAATGATAGTGTAGGGGATATTGGTTATGGGGAACAAGTTTTATTTTGATTAAGATTGACGGTGCTTGTCAGTACCAAGATCATGATTGACATATTTTTGTAATGGTGATTTTGTATGTACGCACCTATATTCTTGATTAATTACATAAATAATGTTTATGTTGAAAAAGAATTGCATAAATTAGCATGTGCACCCATTAAGTTTCCCGAATAATTGAGCACCACTCACTAGTGAAATAGGCTAATTCCTCCCTATGGAGACAACCTAACAATCTTCGTGGTTAGATTTTGAATAATTAAACATTTTGAAAAGCAAATTTCTTCCACACACGAAATATGACGCAACATTTTATGTTACAAATTTTATAAAAAATAAAGATCGCTCTTTCAAATGGCGTTGTTGCCGGAGAGGAAACACGTTTATTAATTTTTTCAGGAAATATATATTATTTTTATGCTATTTTGAAAGCTTTTCTGAATTATTGACATTGGTTGTCTTTGTGTGCACGAATCGAACGACGAACGCGGCGGACGTGCACGGCGGAGACGATATTTTTGGTGGACCTTGACGCCACCTAGAGGGCAGCAACAGGAGCACACGGGCGTTGATCCCACGCGTGTGGAAGGAGGATTAGAAGTTGGAGATCTGTTGATACTTAGATGAGGCTAGATAGACCTTAGACATTTAATTTTTGTCTTGTGGACCCGTGTTGGGTATTTTCGGGAGCATGTTCCCATTTTATTTAGATTATAGGATTATTCGAATTGTTTGAGCTACATGTTGGTTATTTAGTTAGATTAGGTTTGTTTGCTTATTATTATGATATATATATATATTCGAACTGCTTGCTAGAAGCTACATATCTATATGGTGACCATTTAGGATTGAATGAGTAGCATCTAGCTTTTCTTTTTGCATTGCAAACATCCTGCATTGAAGAGAGATGGAGTAAGGTATGTCTTTTCTTGTGCATCAGTTATCTACACACGCATTGCATTTGGACATAATTAAAAAAGACCATTTAAGCTAATTTGAAAATATTAATCAAGTGGTCACATTACTTCTTGAAAAGAAAGAAAAATATACAGGAAGTGTTTGAATAAAGTGATTGCGATTTTCAAAAGGAAAAATCACTTCTCGCGATGTGATGCACACTTCTTGCATGAGCATGCACTATAGGCACTGCACTAGGACTTGGACCCTTAAGGCTATAGGCATCGATCACTTTATCGGTGCAAACCCTCCTATCTTGCTTTGTGACGATACTATTAACTTTTTCCCGAGTGACTTGATACTCTAAGGAGGGGGACACTCCTTAAAGGAATTCAATGGTAGTTAAGAGGCACCGCTAACGCAAACGCTTCAAAGGAAGGGTTTGCCCTACTTGCATCCCTGGGTTCCATCCTTGGAGTACCTTTTTACTTGAGCATTAGAGAATATCATCATAGCAAAGTGTATGTCTTTAGGGCACTCGAAGGTCAATTTAGAGTGTGTAATTGCTTGACAACTTGATTGATCACCCAAAAAGGACTAAAAGTAACTTCAACCTTCTTAACAGTCATTGACCAGAAATTTCAAGTGCCTTATTTCTCTTATACCACTTACGTGGGAACGGACAAACACTGCCTTGACTATATTTGGCCAATCTGAAGAGTTGGAAGAGGACTTTAAGAACTTTAAATCAACAAAAGACCTATTGCCTTGTGTTTGCTTGGTGTGTGCGTGATAGAGCTCTCTAGGAAGTTTTCTATTTTTAATCTATCTAAGTCCTAAGAGAGTTAAACCATTTAATTGAAAGAAATGGACTATCCTTACTCCTATCATTTTAACCAGGATCCCATGCCCCAAGCATATCCATCCTTTGTTGGGTACCTTAACAATTCATGGGATCATTCATATTCCTATCCTGGGAGTACTGGCCCGATAACTCCCACTTTTGGGCAGAGCCTAGGAGCAGGATTTTCCACCCCTGGAATCCCCACTACTATACAAACACCCAACCCTCCCACCCTTCATGACTTTCCATATCGAGGTTGGACCGATACCCCTAGGCAACCGTGCCTGAGATTGACTATCCTCCCCAATTTGATAGTAGTAGCCTCTCCTCTTTTATGATAGAAATGCAAAAATAAAAAAAAGAAATGATGGAGTCTATGGGAGAGATGTTGAGGAATAGTCAACAATTGAATAAGGAAATTAGACAGCTTAGCTACGCTCTTACTAATGATTCTAATCCCTACCCGTATAACCGTGATCATCAAAATAATTCTGAGGAAACCAATGACAATAGGGATCCTGTTTTGAGTAGCTATCACTTAGACTCTCCCCATGAGACATAGCCACTAGAGGAGAACGATCCTACTGATTATCCACTCAAGCTATATTGGAGTCAAAAGAAAGGGAAGATGGTACCTCTTGAGGACCTTGACCCTAATGACAGTATTTTCCTTACCCCTGATAACCCGAGTCAAGGTCGTATTGTTCATATCACTTCCCCTATTAATTATCTAGTGGAACCTCATTCTACCTTTAGTGAGCCTAATCCTGACCCTCCACTTAGGGAATCAACACCTACCATTCAGCATTCTGAGTATTTAAATGCACCCAATGAAGGTGACCCTAGGGGAATGGAGGATGAATTGGATCAATTTTGGTCTCAGGGATATAAAGAGTCTATTTTAGGGGAGGATGATAACCCGATGGAGGAACCCAGCCTTAGAATCTGGAGTGAATCTTAGGGGGCTTATGTGTTATTCGAGGACTTACCCCCTGAGGATATAAATAATCTGGTGAAATCTGGATTCCCCCCTTCTTTTGATTTTGAGAATCATCCTCCACAAAACCAGGAGTTGATATTGGAGGAGGACAAACACAATAGTGAGAAGCCAAAGGGAGACTCTCGGGGACAATACACATCAATTAAGGATTTATGCCCCGAGGAAAATAAAGAATTGAGTGATATAGGCTTACTCCAAAGCATTAAGACTGATCCTCCTTCAGAAATAATTGAGGATACTGATCCAACTCCTCTCGTTACTGGTGAATCATATATACACCCCGACAAAAACTCAAGTGAACAAAAAGAATTTGGGGATGAAATTAATGATAATGATTCTGTTGCTTCGACCCTGCCATCAAAGGAATTTAATTTGGAGTCCACCATTGATTCACATATACTGGAAGGTGAAAATATGACTCCGATTCTTGAGGAAATCATTAATGATAGGTAGGGTGACATGAATTTTTCTGCAACAACTATTAGGGAGAATAAAACAGAATCTGAATTGTTGGACTTGCCACAAAGTATGCCCTCCTTGGACTTAACCATCACTGCCCAACACCATAAGCAACCCTTACACTCCCTAATCGATCCTTAGCTTAGGTCTCTGCTCACTTACATTCTTTTTAGGGAGAATAACAGGCAAGTACATCTCGGGTAAAATGGCGAGTTTGGATTGATGCATGTACTTTTACTCTCGCCATTCAAGGGTTTGACGTACTTATGATTATATCTTTTAAAACCCATCCTGGTTTAGAGGACTCCTGTTATCCTTTACTCATGTTTCAAGAGGTCCCTTCTTCTGTTACTCTTTTTCCTAGACCTCTCCAGGTAGCTTGCGAGATTGTTTGCAATCATGTCTTCTGGCGAGCATTTGGAATCACGGTGCATCATCAGCTTGCCAACATCCGTGGTTACCTGTTTTCTAAGCCCACGCTGTTACACATATTTTTAGGGCCTAACTCTTTTTGTTTGGAACCAGACTTACAGGTTCCCTATAAGTCTGGCTGCCAATAGAAAATGCAGTGCTTGTTAGGAGGCAACCCAGCATTTAGAATAACACCATCATCAGGTGATTTCTTTCCTTTCTCCCCCTATTTAAATTTTACAATGAGGACATTGTAGGATTTAGGCATGGGGGGTTACAGGTTCCCTATAAGTCTGGCTGCTGATAGAAAATGCAGTGCTTGTTGGGAGGCAACCCAGCATTCAGAATAACACCATCATCAGGTGATTTCTTTCCTTTCTCCCCCTGTTTAAATTTTACAATGAGGACATTGTAGGATTTAGACATGGGGGGTTGCATTTTGCATTTTACGCAGTATTCATGCATTTAGGTTAGGTGCATTAGTATATAAAAAAAAAACTCTTGAGCTGAATTAGTTAGTCCCTAGCAGAAGATTGTTATAAAGGAAGTGTCATTAAAAATTTTCTTAAATTGTTTCTTAAGTTTAGAATCTAGTACATTTACTTCACTTGCACATAGACTTGGTAATGGATCCTTGTAGAAAACCAATAAGCATTTTTACTCTGCTAAACCCTTGGAAAGTTAATAAGGAGTCAGGCAAACTATCTTCTATTAAGATCCACCTAATATCTGTAAGAAGAAAATAGAGAGATTACTGGTGCGCTAAGTCTAGTGCAAGGACTCTTAAGTTCTGGATAATTACATGATGATACCTCCGAGTTAGGCATAGTTTTCGCTCTCTGTTCCTGCATGCGTATATTGTGTGAATTCCAAAGAGTCACTAACTAAGGCAGATACACAAAGATTGGAGTCCTAATAAAACTATGATTATGGTGGATGGTTACGATCGTCCTTCATAGAGTCCTCGGCTGAAGGAGGGTAATAATGTCAAAGGTCAGAAATACGATGGTCCTATCCATTCCTTCCCGGTGTCGAGAGTAGGCACTTCCACCAAATAAGTCACACAATATCCTCTTAACCATCATCATCCCTAATAATGCTTCATGAATAAAAGTCTGCGTCGTGTTATGTTGATTTATATAAAAAAATGAAAAAAAAAGGAAGGAGTGAAATATTTATATTTAGAAAAATATATAAAAAAAGAGAAAAAGAAAGAAAGAAAAAAAAAGAGTCCAAGTTTGGAGTTTTATTTTGATGTCATTTTTTGTGTCAATGTTTTTGAGGCAACAACAAAAGCACTCATGCGATCCACCAAATATGACCCATACCTACTTTTTAGTATTTCTGATTACCTGAATACTGGCTGAGGACTTCCAACTTAGTTGTAAGGTTATTAGAATTTTTATTGACGTGTGAATGCCATGTGAGGCTACTAAATAATAAGTATATTTACAAAAATCTGGTAAGATATGTGATCTGTAAAAGGAAAGAAGGAAGAAAGAGGAAAAGAAAAGAGAGAGGGAGTGAGCACAAGGGAATGCAAAGAGAGCACAGTGTTTAGCCTTTCTCTGAGTTGACCTGTTTGATAGTCTAGAGATCTAGAGTCTGCAATACTAGATTACATGTAGCACCAGATGAGTGTGTGCCACCAAATACGAATCCATTTAACTCAGTATCTCCTACCTAAGCCAAAAAGCCGGGGTCAAACTACATATTATTTTTTGCATTATCTCCGAGGGAAGAAGTTGCCTATCCTAATAAATTGTTTGCCAAGGGTTAAGTATGAACTGTAAATATAAGTTGGCTTTTCACTTGGATCCATTACCTAGGCTACTATCACTTCACATTCGTCTGAATCTCTAAATTTTTGGAATAAGGAAAGAAGAAATCTTCTAGTTACTTAATTGTTTTTCATTTTTGCTCGAGACTAGCAAAACATAGGCATGGGGGTATTTGATCCGTCCACTTTAGTGGAGTGCTAATTAGCCTAAGTAATTATTAATTACATATTCTTAATCATGATTTAAATGATATTTTATCTTATCCTGCAAATATTTGTATGTGTTAAAGTTACCATTAATAATATGTTTTTATGATGACAGGCAGGACATGGGGAGTAAATACGTGCATGCCCCCTCAACGCACCACCACCCACCAACTTCCAATCCAAGCAGGCAGGCCTCAGGCAACCCAACCTCCTCCATCTGACCCGCTCTGTCTCAACCTTCACGCAAGGCCAACCGAATGTTCACTCTATTTTTAGAGTTAACGACAGCCGTGAAAAGGGGAGAGGATGAGAAACGGATTCGAGAAGAATTTAAAAGGCAAAGGCATCTTCTTTGAGGAGAGTATCCATCTTCCTTTGGCACCGTGGAGGATCTCCTCCTTCCTCCACCACCATGGAACCGATATACCTTGTGAACCAAGTGAACACCATGGCCAAAAGCTTGCTCCACCGCACTCACCATTCTCCAGAACCATGGGTGCGCACGATGACAGCGTGCCCACCACCACGCCCTCTTCTCCGTCTTCTTCGTTTTCTTCTTCCTCTTCTTCTCCACCGATAGAGGAGAGGAGGAACACATAGCCACCATCATCGCGTGTAGCCACCCCTCCTCAATGCACCACCTATAGCCGCGTGACCAATGCACCTCCCACCCTCCATCCTCGCGCTGCCTGCACGCAGATTGTGCTTTCGCTGCTCATGCACCATGCACTAACACCTCACCCTTGCGCACCCAAGGACAACTATTCATCTTCTTCGAAAGAACCCATCACCAGCATTAACCATCTCCACGTAGCCACCTCGTCCGAACACTGTTCTTCGTGCCATCAACTTCCCCGTGCTCGCCTCAATGCCACAAGGCCACCCACGACCACGGCGGCTCTTCTCGCCATCCACGTGCATGCGCGCGCAAGCCACATCGGTATTCTCCTCCTCCATCCGCCGGCCGACTCCGGCCACCTCTCGACACCCCGACACCATCATCGCGAAGCCTACATCCAGTCCACCCTCCACGATGCACCGTAGGACCACCTGCGCCCCATGACGCATGTGAGGAAGAAAGAGGAGAAATCCTCTGTTTTCTCTCGTATTTCTATTTACACCTTTTGCCATTGCAAATTCTACTATTTACTTATTTATTGAATTAATATATTACGATAGACTTGCATGGATATCCCTCTGATTTATTCGAATTACGTATAGTTGCATTTCTCTAAAAAAAATGATAGCGTAGGGGATATTGGTTATGGGGAACAAGTTCTGTTTTGATTAAGATTGACGGTGCTTGCCAGTTCCAAGATCATGATTGACATATTTTCGTAATGGTGATTTTGCATGTATGCACCTATATTCTTGATTAATTACATAAATAATGACTTATGTTGAAAAATAATTACATACATTAGCTTGCACACCCATTAAGTTTCCCAAATAATTGAGACACCACTCACTAGTGCAATAGGCTAATTCCTCCCTATGGAAAGGACCTAACTATCTTCGTGGTTAGATTTTGAATAATTAAACATTTTGAAAAGCGATTTTCTTCCACACATGAAATACAACAACGCAACATTTTATGTTACAAATTTTATTGAAAACGAAGATCGCTCTTTCACTGAGCCGTTGATCTTCGATCCAACGGCGATGAAGGAGGCTGTGTCACCTCTTAACAGGCATTGAAGGAGATTGGGCGCAACGCGTTTAAGCCGTACGATTACTGATAACGCACATACGTGAATAAGCATTGAAGCTTGTGGGAGAGGAGGAGGTGCACGGTGCACTCGCGCACGTCGCCTACATTCAGGCCTTTAGTGACGGATAAATCCGTCACTAATGACCCTGACATTAATGTTTTGATGATAAAAGACCTTTTTGCCCCATCCAATCTATTCCAATATATAGCCCTACGACCCCCACACTTTCTTCATCCCTTCCTCCTCTCACCCCCTCCAAAGCTCTAAGAGCTTGTCCCAAATCTGGGATGCTCCATTAGAGTTAAAATTAGAATTTTTCCACCTTCTCCCTCCTTCGTGAAGCATCCTGTGGTTGTCCTCTACTCCAATCTGGAAGTGGATCCTGCGACGACGACGTCCTGCCTCACCCCCAGTTCTTCCCACTTCATTCTCCTTCCCGCTTCATCCTCCATCTTCAAGGCATCACCCCATCCGGCTCGTCCTCCAAGCAATTATCGAGGTAGATACTTCTCTCTCCATTCTCTTTACCGCTTTCTAGAGTAGATTTACTGCTTTCTAGCATAGATTTTCTGCTTGCTAGTTGTAATGATTAGTGTAATGAACAACATTTGATGATGAAATCCATGTTTATTCTACATTTCTTTTGTCTTTATTTTTAATATTCTCTCTCTCTCATCTATTTATTATTTGTTAAATAGATAGCTAGTTTTTTACCAGTTAATCTATTTCATGACAAACAAAACAAATGCGTATTTTTAATCAAACGTCCACCTTCCTGTGTTCGACCCGAAATTCTTAGAGTTTCGGTATAAATTTATCTGTTGACAGATTTCTTCATAAATCATACTATGACGACAAGTTTTCAAAACTCAATCCCATTTGCGTATGTTTTCCGCTCAAATATTTTGGCGATGTTGCTGGGGATTTTCTGACACAACATTTTGGCACTGTTTGCGACGAATATCCATTCAACACTGACAAAGGTGAAGGCAGGTCAGAAATCATTTTCACCTTCGCACGGTCAACCTCTATTCCTCTCTCAGAAATAAGGTGACCTAGAACTAGTCCTTCTGGTACCATAAAATGTGATTTTTCCCAGGAAAGTACCAGATTTACATTGATGCATCTTTGTAGAACCTTAGTCAAGTGGTCTAAGCATGCATCAAATGTGCTCCTGAAGATTGAGAAGTCATCCATGAAGACTTCTAAGCAATCACCTACTAAATCGGAACAGATTGCAAACATACACCGCTGTAAAGGTTCCGTAGGGGCAGGGTGAAAGTTATTTTCTCCTGGTCATCGGGGTGAATTGTCACCTGATTGTAACCTGAATAGCTATCCAAAAAGCATAAAAATTGATTCCCAGCCAATCTTTCCAGTATTCGATCAATGAAGGGTAATGGGAAATGATCTCTCTTCGTGGCTTGATTGAGTTTGTGGAAGTCAATACATACTCGCCACGAACTAGCAATCCGTGTAGGGATGACTTCTCCAGAGTTAGTGGCTACGACGGTAAGTCTACCCTTCTTAGGCACAACTTGAGCAGGACTTACCCATTGGCTATCAGATATGGGGAAAATAATTCCATTATCCAACCACTTAATCATCTCATTTTTAACTACCACCTGAAGTGTAGGGTTCAGTCTACGCTGTGGCTGTCTAGTGGGTCTAGATCCTTCTTTAGTAAAATCCTATGTGTGCAGTAAGAAGGACTAATGCCAGTCAAGTCAGAAAGGCTCCATCCTATAGCCTGTCTATGTGCTCTCAGGATAGATAAGAGTTGTGATTCTTGATTAGATTATAAAAGAGAGTTGACAATCACAGGATAAGTTTGATCTGGTCCTAAGAAGACATATTTCAAAGGGTCTAAAAGAGGTTTGAGTTCAACAGGTACAAGATCAGGTGGAGCAGGTGTGGAGATCTCAAAAGATCCTAGAGACACCAAGGGAATAGTGGGTAAGTTCTCAATTTCTAAGGTTTGTGTCTCAAGGAGAGTCAAATCAAAGTCCAAAGGGTGTTGAGGTTTTAAGTTAAGTGAATCAATCAACGTATCCTCAACCAACTTATCCAATGAATCCAAGGAATAGATTTCCTCAATTAAACTACAGGATGGTCCCCTTTGGGCCTGAAATATATCAATTTTCATTCTCTAATCTCCAAATTTCAACTCTATAAGGCCCTCCTTACAATTGATGTTTGCTTTGGCCATAACCAAGAAAGGTCTTCCTAGTATGATAGGAGTGTTCTAGATATCCTCAAGTACTTCCATGTCAAGGACTATAAAGTCTACAGGAAAATAAAAGTCCTTGACCTGCACTATAACATCTTCCAATACTCCCTGAGGTGTCTTAACTGATCTGTCAGCTAATTGCAGGGACACCTTGGTTGGCTTCAAATTACCAACCTCGAAATGTGTCAGTAGGGAGGTTGGGATAAGATTGATGGAAGCACCTAGATCAAGCAGTGCTCTATTGAATGTAGTGTTTCCTATCATGTAGGAAAGAAGAGGGGTGCCTAGGTCTTTCTTCTTAATAGGGAGGTTTGAAATAAGGGAACTCACTTGTTCCGAGAGAATGACAGGACCACTCCCTTTTTGAATTCTAGCCTTACGCTTAGATGTACATAGGTCTTTCAAAAACTTAGCATAAGGAGGAATGTGGCGAATCACATCCAACAAAGGGATGTTTATATGGACTTGCTCAAAGAGCTTGAGCAGATCCTCCTCAGGTGCCATACTAGGTTTCTTTTTCTTTTCATCACTCTTCTTTTCTAAGACCTCTAGGAAAGGTACAGAAATGGTAGTTGGAAGATCAATCAAAGGCTTAGAACAGTCAGGAATAGGTGAATCAGCAGTAGGAGTGGAAGGTCAGGTTGAGATGTAGAAGTCAATAAGGGTGGATCAAATGTGCTTCTACCACTCCTAATAGTGACGACATTCAAATCAGATTGCAGCGTAGACAATGAATCAGGATCATGTATGACAAGTGGTTATGTATCAGAATAAGAAATAGGATCAGGATAGAAAGAATTAGGATCGGTGTAAAGCTCAGTTTCGTGCAAGGTTTGTGATATGAAGTGTGCTTGACCATGCAAATGAGGTCTAGGTTGTGCTTGAGATGGAAGTGAATGTGGTTGACGAGATTCCGTCAAGTGCGATAGCTGGGCTCTCATCTCAGCTAATGTCGCATCCTGTCTCTGCTGCATAGCAATATTTAATTTGTTGTTGCATGTCAGCGAGAGCTTTCATGATTGTCCCCAATTGATCATCTCGTGTAGGCCTAGGTTGAGAGTATTGGGTGGGCCTGGGTTGGGGTTGCTGGTAGGCACGTGATGGATACCCGTGTGGTTGTGGAGGTGGTGCTCGGATTGGGTTGTGAAGTGGTGGTGCAGAGGGTTGTTGATAAGTAGGACTTTGTAAATTTCTTAACCACGAGAAATTTGGATGATTCCGCTACCTAGGGTTATATGTTTATGAATAAGGGTTATTGTGAATGGCGTGTAGCTCCTTCGAAGCTCTAGAATGTGCAGGGAATTCAATGTAAGGAGGAACAAAGGTTCCTCCAACTGGTGAAGGATATGGAAATGAATAATCCGGTAGTGCAGGTTGTGTTACAGATAGATTGTTCACAGTTTCCCTCCCTGTGGGAAAATGAGAAGTGTGAGGTGTAGGTGACTGAGAAGAAAAAGATGATGAAGGTTTAGATAGGAATTTCCATACTTTATCCACTTTCTTCTCTATTAAGCCCATCTTATCCAGCTGACTAGCCACTGTCTCTAAATCTCTGTTGCTGGATTGGGCTTCATGTTACCTCGTATATCAGTGGGAATAAGAGGACTTTCTATTAAAAACACTCATCGAAGCATTATTAATAGAATTTTATGCCATGCCTTTGAAGAGCACAAAAGCTGAGTCCTAGTCCCGACACAAAAAATTGCCTCCACAAGCGGCATCAACAAAATTCCTTGTGTCATCATGGATGTAATTTTCCCTACCAGGAGGGGGTGACGTAATAATTGCGGAAATAAAATATAAATAATCTCACAAATAAGCAATCACACAAGTACACAAGAATTTTTAGGTGGAAACCCAAACCGGGTGAAAACCACCACCTAACCCTCTCGAGTTAGGATTTTCCGATCAACTAAGTTGATCAAAATCCACTAAACCGAATCACTTTAAACGAGGGTGATTCAACCTCAATACAGCCACGCTACTTAAATGAGGGTAGCGTACCTCAACCCCTTCTCTCCACGAGAAGGATTTTGTCTCACGAAGGAGACGGGAATTCGCAAAGCGAATACCCAACCAAATAACAAAGATAAAATAAACAAGTAATCCTATAGAGCCAACAAAGTAATTTTAAACCTAGCTTCTATAGGAATTAGGAAACTCCCATTTGCAAGGAGTGTGTCGAGTTGATGACGCGATGCGTGAGCCACGCGACGGCGCAACTTCGCTCTCATGAACTACGGCGGGAGAGCGGGTGCGCGAAGCTTGATGCTCTCAAGATGAATGGAACTAGAGCTTGGAGAGCAAGGGCTTCTCTTGGACACAAAAGAGTGGAACCAAGTTGCTTAGGTGTGCCTTGTGTTTCTCTTGGTATCTTGTGTCTTGGTGTGTTTTTGTGTTGCAAAAGCTCCCCTCTATTTATAGAGGCCTTAGGAAGGCTTTGGAAGGCTTGGAAAAGCTTCCATAGCCATTGGGTACAAAGCCCAAGTGAATCAGCCCAAAATCAGGAACAATCATTGCTCTGACAGGCTTATCAGACGTCTAATTCTGGCATCAGACGTCTGGATGTTCACTTTAAGACGTCTGATTTCAAGGTCAGATGTCTGATTTTGGGCGGGTCTCTTCCTGACCTGAATCAGATCTAAACAGGGTTCTAGCGCAAGTCCATCAGACGACATATAGGACGTCTGGCACTATGTCTAGACGTCTGGAAACCTACTTTTTCTGTGGGAATGGATTTCCAAATGTTGCAACGGCTAGAAAGTCTCTGAGAAGAGATTTTGGGTCAGCCGAGGCAAAACGGTCAATTATCAAACGTCTGGAAAGTCCTATGGACGTCTGATAAGTCTCTAATGGTCATATTCTACACTGTTTGCAAAGCCAGCCAATGGTCCACTAATTGGACGTCTGGCAAATTCATCAGACGTCTCCTAAGACGTCTGGTCTAAGGTCTGGACGTCTGATTTCATTAGACAGAACTAACTATGTCCAGCCTAATAGTTATCAGACGTCTGAATCAACAGTCAGACGTGTTAAAATACTTTATCAGACGTCTGATTTTGGAATTAGACGTCTGGAAACTCTGTTTGAACCCTATATTGGTTTTCTAAGTATTCTACAGAAAACCTAAGTATCCTAGGGTTGTGTGGGTGTTCCTAGGACTACTGTTAGGGTACTTTGAGGCTCTTTAACATAAATCTAAGTAACAAAAATAAAGAGCAACAGAAGAAACGAAAAATACAAGGAGTACAAGAGAAGGAAATCTATCCTATTCTTCATCTCCTTCCTTCTTCAATCTATCGCTCTTCGCGAATCTCATCTGTTCTCCATCAAGCTCCTCCAATCTGTCCTGGATGCGAGCTCGAATTCTGTCTAAACACGTCTACATTTGCAATTGACCTGAAATCTAAGACTCCAAGTGCAAATGTTAAATAACACGTGTTTTGTTATCATCAAAACAAATGATCGTGGTGCTCTAGCACCAACAATCTCCCCCTTTTTGATGATGACAAAACCATAAATAATAATGCAGAAAATCCTCCCCCTTTTTGACATTATCAAAAAGGTTTAATTGATTTTACATTTCCTATAACTCCCCCTTAAAACATGCTCTTCTATAAATTTCTTTTAACAAAGGTGATGTCCTCCCCCTTTTTTTCTTTTTATAACAACAAGATAGCTATTATTTTTCTCCCCCTTACTAAAGGAAATTTAGCTAACTTGTAACTCCCCCTTAAAAATTAACAATTAGCTCATAACTTTTAACTCCCCCTATCTAAATGCTAATGATAAATAAAGATAGGGTCAAGAATTTTTACCTCACCTACCATGGCCAATAAAATGGCCCGAATGGTGGTGGTGGATGCCACATCGGATGGGGCTCCCATCAGTAGCTTGGAGGCCCGGGCATTGGCGTCGGTCTCCAATCTGGTGGTCGACGTGCGGCGGGTTCGTCGCTTGCTCGACGTCTCGTCAGTCTTCTTGTTCTCCTCCTTGGTCTACTCCTTGGTTCTCCCAACTTGAGTTGACCAGCTTTGAGTTTGTAGGTCCAGTCCTTTGTGTTGTAATTATCCCTGAACCCTACAAAACAAGATTCTAATTCTTTCTTCGGTATCCAAGTGGGCTTGGATCCAGATCTGTTAGCGGGTCTCCTTGATGGAGATCCTTTCTCAACCTTAGGGCTATATAGGTTATCTACCTTATTTATCAATTTATTTGATTTCTCCCTAAGACATGCAAGTTCATTTTCTATAATATTCATCTTAGTCTTTAAATCAGAAATTTCTATTTTTAGACTAACATTTTCCTCAATCAATTTATTATTTTCATTGATGAGGTTTTGATTTTCTAATAATAGGTTATCAATTCTAGGACTAGCTTCTATGTCCTTAAGTTGTTTTTCTAACCTATCATTTTCATTTTTAAGAAAACTAAGGTTCTTTTTAATACTTTTGTCTTCTATTCTTAATGATTTACTAACATCAAATAGTTCATTAAAAGCTTCTTGTAAATCAAAATTTACCTCATTGTCGGAGTCGCTTCCGCTTTCACTGTCGCTATTGCTTCCTCTGGCCATGAAACCAAAGCAAGCGGTTTCTTCTTCTTTTTCTTCTTCTTCTCCCTCCGAGCTCATCTCTTCATGAGTGTCTTCTAACTTCCTCCATATCTCGCGGGCGGTAGTGCACTCTTGGATTTTTTCGAACTCTTTCGGACTCAACGCGCAATACAAGGCATTCATTGCCTTTGCGTTGAGTGAAAGCTCTCAAATCTGCAGCTGCGAGTACCCTCCTTGGGGTCGCTTCGGGATCTCGTATGGGGTTTCGCAACATCCCCATATCTCGAATTCAGTGGCTTGGAGCCACGTCTTCATCCTCAACTTCCAATATCCGAAGTCCCTCCCGTCGAAATAGGGTGGTCGGACGGTGGACTGCCCTTCGAAGATTCTGATTGCGGCTATGCTTCCCTCCATGATCTTCTTGCCGGGTGTTACTTCGATCTTGCAAGAACCTGCTCTGATACCAACTGTAATTTTCCCTACCAGGAGGGGGTGACGTAATAATTGCGGAAATAAAATATAAATAATCTCACAAATAAGCAATCACACAAGTACACAAGAATTTTTAGGTGGAAACCCAAACCGGGTGAAAACCACCACCTAACCCTCTCGAGTTAGGATATTCCGATCAACCAAATTGATCAAAATCCACTAAATCGAATCACTTTAAACGAGGGTGGTTCAACCTCAATACAACCACGCTACTTAAACGAGGGTAGCGTACCTCAACCCCTTCTCTCCACGAGAAGGATTTTGTCTCGCGAAGGAGACGGGAATTCGCAAAGCGAATACCCAACCAAATAACAAAGATAAAATAAACAAGTAATCCAATAGAGCCAACAAAGTAATTTTAAACCTAGCTTCTATAGGAATTAGGAAACTCCCATTTGCAAGGAGTGTGTCGAGTTGATGACGCGATGCGTGAGCCACGCGACGGCGCAACTTCGCTCTCGTGAACTACGATGGGAGAGCAGGTGCGTGAAGCTTGATGCTCTCAAGATGAATGGAACTAGAGCTTGGAGAGCAAGGGCTTCTCTTGGACACAAAAGAGTGGAACCAAGTTGCTTAGGTGTGTCTTGTGTTTCTCTTGGTATCTTGTGTCTTGGTGTGTTTTTGTGTTGCAAAAGCTCCCCTCTATTTATAGAGGCCTTAGGAAGGCTTTGGAAGGCTTGGAAAAGCTTCCATAGCCGTTGGGTACAAAGCCCAAGTGAATCAGCCCGAAATCAGGAACAATCATTGCTTTGACAGGCTTATCAGACGTCTAATTCTGGCATCAGACGTCTGGATGTTCACTTTAAGATGTCTGATTTCAAGGTCAGACGTCTGATTTTGGGCGGGTCTCTTCCTGACTTGAATCAGATCTAAACAGGGTTCTAGCGCAAGTCCATTAGATGACATATAGGACGTTTGGCACTATGTCTAGACGTCTGGAAACCTACTTTTTCTGTGGGAATGGATTTCCAAACGTTGCAACGGCTAGAAAATCTCTGAGAAGAGATTTTGGGTCAGCCGAGGCAAAACGGTCAATTATCAGACGTCTGGAAAGTCCTATGGACGTCTGATAAGGCTCTAAGGGTCATATTCTACACTGTTTGCAAAGCCATCCAACGGTCCATTAATTGGATGTCTGGAAAATTTATCAGACATCTCCTAAGACGTCTGGTCTAAGGTCTGGACGTCTGATTTCATCAGACAGAACTAACTATGTCCAGCCTAATAGTTATCAGACGTCTGAATCAACAGTCAGACGTGTTAAAATACTTTATCAGACGTCTGATTTTGGAATTAGACGTATGGAAACTCTGTTTGAACCCTATATTGGTTTTCTAAGTATTCTACAAAAAACCTAAGTATCCTAGGGTTGTGCGGGTGTACTTAGGACTACTGTTAGGGTACTTTGAGGTTCTTTAACATAAATCTAAGTAACAAAAATAATGAGCAACAGAAGAAACGAAAAATACAAGGAGTACAAGAGAAGGAAATCTATCCTATTCTTCATCTCCTTCCTTCTTCAATCTATCTCTCCTCGCGAATCTCATCTGTTCTCCATCAAGCTCCTCCAATCCATCCTGGATGCGAGCTCGAATTCTGTCTAAACACGTCTACATTTGCAATTGACTTGAAATCTAAGACTCCAAGTGCAAATGTTAAATAACACGTGTTTTGTTATCATCAAAACAAATGATTGTGGTGCTCTAGCACCAACAATGGAGCCCATGATAGAAGATCTGGACCTATTGCCAGCGTGGGGCACCATGGTGGGGACATTTTCTAAGAAGCTCGTGGAATCTCTCCCAAGCCTCGTGCATCTGTTCTCCATAATTCTGTGTAAATGTTTTTGATGGCACGCCTTAAAGCATTTGTGCGGCCTACAAAAATATACTTCTTAAGGAACTCATGTTCCAAAGAAGGCCAGGTTTTTATTGGTATAGTCTGTGCAAATATTCTAAACCAAAAGGCTGCCTTATCTTTTAATGAAAAGGAGAACATTTTCATCAAAAGCATATGCTGATCATGACCTTGCGGACCCAAAGTTTGAGAAAGGTTTTCAGCTCCTCTAAATGCTGAAAAGGGTCCTCAGAAGCAAGACCATGGAAGTGACGAATAAGTGCCATGATTTTCGGCTTCGGTTCAACAGCACGAACCCCATTGGAATAATGTACCACAGGAATAGGTTGTGCAACTGCAGGATTATAGTAATCCCATAGTTGACGTCTACGAGGTTGAGGTGGTGCCTGGGGATTCTTGGGTTGAGGTTGGGGGCTTGCTAAAATATTAACAATTTGTGCAAACTGTTGCACTTGTTAGGTTGGGGTATTCATTTGAAGTTGTTTTTCTAACAAGTGTTGTAGATGAGGCATAAGACCTCTCTTCGGTTGTGGTTGGTTAGGAAAGTTAAGGAATGGAGGAGGTTGAAACCTATGGTTTGGTGGTGGTGGTGGAGGACGTTGAAGGGAACTATCGAGGAGTTTAAGCGTGCTTCGTTGTAGTAAGATCTCCTAAATAGCTCTCTCAACAAATAATATTTATAACTCGAAATCTAAAAGAAGTCCGAGGTCGAACATAGGGAACAAGTATTGTAATTCATGCACTAATCAAAATGAATGTATAAATGAGCATAAGAATTCAATTCAATAATGATATTCAATGAATGATAACTACTCAAAATTATTCAATGTATAACATGAGTATTTCAAGAGTTTCATGAGGCAAAAAGATGTCTACGACAAAATAATGGTGATTTAGATCACCGACTATTAGTATTAATTAAGCAGATATCAATTACTCAAATGAATCAAATAAATGAACTGTGATCAGACATCTGCTTTGGTAATTAGACGATTTAAATGTCACCTTCTTCAGTGCTTCAGTTCTTATTCTCTTCAAGTCTTCTTTCTCATGCATGGTTCCTTTCTTCTTTTCTTCTCTTCTTTCCTTCTTCTCAGGGTCATCTCCTCCTTAGTGACTAAGTGTCGAGCAATACCTACAGGAGCAAAACCCTCCCCTCCCCCGCTCTCTTTCTCTTTCCTTCCTCCTCTCTCAAACCCAAGCTAATCAGGTATTCGGGCATGTATAGTAATCAGGTTCAAGGCTATGTGTGTGGGGCCGCAGCCAAGGAGTGTATAGGTTAGGCGGGTCAAGTCATGTGCTGGTGTAGCGAGGACCTCACTCCCAAGTGTCTAAGGCAATAAAGCCACTTGACAAAATCAATATATGCGCTTGCAGTGGTCTTCAAATCCACGATGTGGGACTATTGAGTCCCCTTATTCTTCGTGTGCCCCTGCAGCAAGGAAGTCTCCAATTGAAGCAGTCGCTGGGGTTCATGCTCACAATCAAGGACCTAGGAGTGGTCCTGGGGCTTGTCCACAGCGCCTAGAGGTTACACTCGGGGTTTGCGTGGTTTCGAACACGAAGAACGAAGGCGGTGAGGACGACGATGGAGGAGCTTCGACCGAAGACCTAAAAGGCAAGAAATGGCTGTTGAACGTGTACGAACCTACGCTAATGTGTTTGGTTTTGGAAAACCTGTCGTTGTAGTTCGAAAGCAAAGAATTCGTGTTCAACAAATAAAATTTATACCGAAATTAAAATTCCGGGTCGAAGACAGGGAGGTAGACGTTTGATTTAAAAACTACGCGTTTCTTTTTATTTGTTACAAAATAATTCAATTTAGAACCATCTAATTATTTACAATAAATAGAAGAGAGAGAGTAAGAGAGAAAGAGAATATTACACAGAGAAATCAAAATGAGATGTAGAATAAACAAGGAATTTTTGTATTGAAGAGATTGTTCATTACAACTAGAAAGCATAAAACAATTACTCTAGAAAGCGATAAATTTACTCTAGAAAGCATTAAAAGAATGGAAAGAGAAATGTCCTCCTCGACGATTGCTTGGAGGACGAGTAGATTAATCTAGAAAGCAGTAAATCTATACTAGAAAGCGGTAAAAAGAATAGGGAGAGAGAAATCCTCCTCGACGGTCGCTTGGAGGACGAGTAGGACAAGACGACGCCTGGACGAAGGAGAACGAAGCGGGACGAAGGAGGATGAATCAGAAGAACGGGAACGAAGCAGCACGTCGTCGTCGTCGCGGGATCCACTTCCGAAGGGGAACGAAAATTGGACTTTATCTCGCGAGAAGCATCCCGGGTGTGGGACAAGCTTCTCTTGAGCTTTGGAGGGGTAGAGAGGAGAAAGAAGGGATGAAAATTTCGTATGGAGGGGGTCTCCTTTTATAGTTGCAAGGAGTGAGGGCAAAATGGACATTATAACTTCAAAACAATAAATGTTATGCAATATTTATATCATGAAATGCAATCCTATACTTAAGAACATGCATAAATAGACATTTTAAGTAGTGTAAATGTGTTTACATCAATGGCCTTGCAGCCAAGTTAAACTAGCTCAGGACCTTTGTCTGACCACGGCGAATGTGTGGGTGGTGGCGGCGTGCCGTGAGAGTCATATGGTGGTCGGATGGAGTCGGGGACGGCATGCAAAGGATGGGTTGTTTGGTGGCGGTCTGGAGGGGTGAATAGCCTTAAATAGGAGAGGGCTTTGGTTTGGGTGGATGAGGCGAAGGTTGTGGAGTAGGTGGCGAGGCGTGTGGTGCAGTTGAATGATGGGAAAGCTTCACCGGAGATGCAATCGGAGAGGAGGGAGATGACGGTGAATGGTGAGTCAAGGGGTTATTTTTGGATTTTGAAGATGGAAATTAACCTAAGAATCTAAGGAAACCTATCTAACCTACTCTAATTGGACGAAAGGGAGGATTTCCCACGCCAGTGGTACGTCGTACGCGGGGAAGATGAAAACTCCAGTGGTAGAAGTGGCGACAACAAAGAGGCATAGGCAGCGGTTGCTGGTATTTTGATGCATGGAGGAAGTCGAGGAGGAATCCACCCGCTATGGTCTGTAAGGGATGACGAGGAAGGTGGTCGGAGAAGGTCGCCGGATGATGAGTCCCTTTTAATGGACTATTATTACGCGTAAGTAATTCAATTCTAACATTGTATGTTGGTTAATAATCACATTTGTTCATTAAATAATTTCATGTGTTATTATTTAAGTTTACATTTCTTCTATTGCTTATTATGTAATTATATTTCATGCAGAACCTGTAACAACGTGCTCATCTTCTCCAATTAATCTACTCTAATAATCGGGAAGAAGAGGGAGGAGGATCAAATGTGGAAAAGAATAAGGGGGTGAAAAGATATTTTCCACCCCACAAATATCTCCACCTATGGCCAACAGAACCCAACAGGCGTCGGCTAAAATTAGGAAGGGATTTGAAAGTCCCTTGATTAGCACGGAAGAGAGGAGTTAAGAGGAGGCGGAGCACAGGAGAGGAGGATCTTCTTCCTCCCCCTTGCGGGGATCCACCTTCTCCCTAGCCACCATCAACACTGTGGTCAGAGCATACACTGTGAACCAAGCACAGACAAGCGCTCTGCAGGCACTACGCCTGCCCTTGCAAGCCACGCCATCAGCGCCTCCACCGCAAGTGCATGCTACAAAGCGCCTGCACCAGTGCCCTACTAGACTACCTGCAAGCGCCCGCGCCATCTCCTCTGCAGGCGCCCACTCCCCCACCAGCGCACCCACCAGCAGCACGCTACCACCGCAGCATGCCCTCCATCGCAGCGCGCCCTCGCCTCCAGCACCTTCGCGTGCCCACACACCAGTCTGTCGACCGCACGCACGCGCGCCCTTCCAACACCACCCAGCGCCCACGGGCACCATGCCCTCTCCATTGCAGGTGCCCCGTAGGCGCTTCACGCCAAGCACCCGCAGGCGCTCGCCACCCTTCACTGTCCTCTACAGGCATGCCTTCAACCCCGTAGGCACCCCTTCAAGCCTGCAAGCGAACCCACCCCCGCAGGCGCTGCATCACCTTCACCCTCCAGCGCCTTGCGCGCCCTCTGCAGGTGCTGCAGAACGACCGCGTGCCCCTGCAACACCCCTCCAGCGCCTTCGCGTGCCCGCACCACCGCCTACAACCGCGCGCCAGCACCTGCAGCACGCGTGGCCGGTTGCAGCTTCTCCACCGTCGCCACTCCTCTCCTCCGGTAGGTCGGCTCCAGCCAACTCACGATGCACCGCTGCCATCATCACAACGGCCTCGCTCCAGCCAACCTCCCATGGGAGTCTTTCCTCAATTGAACCACTCTCCCATGCACAAGGAGGAGAGAGGTGAAATCCCCTGTTTTCTTCCCCATTAAAAATTACATTCAATGCCATTGCCACCAAAAATCAATTTTAATTTATGATTATTTTATTGTAGTGAAATTGTGATTGCACACTCATGCTTTCTGATAATTGGCGTTATTGATATTCACATGTTTCAACATTGGTTTTGGGATTAACATGTGCACAAATTTTCTCTAATATATGTCAATTGAAAATTACATAAAATCATCACTTATTTATTGAATATTTCAGTGAGGAAAAATTACACATATACCCTTATATTTTTGAGTTATTGTGCATCTTCTTTCCATCGCATTTCATGTCGGATTTGATTAGGGGTTTCGCACTTGATCGAAAGAATACGAAATAATAGAGAGTTTATTGCATCATTGCCTCCCTGTGGACACGACCCACTCTTTTGTGAGTGGTTATTTTTATTGTTGATTAGTCGATTTTTCCACCACTTAAATACTACAACAACGTGTTATTTCATTTGCAAAGCTTAATCGAAAGCGAAAAATAGATTTATCACTGGAGCTCATGGAGCATTCGACCGGAGAGGAGGGAAGAAGGGGATGTTCTAGCCAAAAACAAGCTAAGGATGTAAGGTAGTCGATGGGGGTCTTTTATAGGCCATTGGGTCGAGCCTCAAGCTTGGAAACCAAGCTTAAAAGCTTGAAAATCATGAATTAGGACCTACGAATTTGAGAAGTTCGCATGGGCATCTCGGCTCAAATCTGAGCTCGAGAATTTATTTAGATGGAAGAGGAATGCCTCAAGATCCTCCCTTCCAAATTTGGAAGGGATTAGTCGTGAAATCAGGGAGTAATCCCTGATTGAAGGTTGCTAGTGATGAGTTTAGGAATATGAATGCGACAGGGACCTATTGGTGAAGAATAAAATGAAATTAGGGGGGTCCCTACGAATATTTCAAAAGTTAGGGGCTTATGTGCGAGAAAAAAGAGTTAGACTGGACTAGAATGCAAACTAGGTCAAGATGATCTCTGATTGGGTCAAAATTTTGCTAAAAACCTAATTTTGACCCAAGTAATCTGATGGTGAAGTCAAAGTTTGGTTTTAACTAGGTTTGACTAGGTAATTTGCACAGAAACCCAAATTAGGGTAAATGTCCAACTGAGACTCTGTTTTAAGTCAAAATGGGTTCCCATGGTCAAATCAAAGGTACCAAACCTTAGGGAATATTTTTATATGATTTTTAGAAAGTTTATATGAAATTTATCCTAATCATAACCTCAGTTAATTAAGCGGGTCTATTTTTAGGGTTTCAAATGTCCATTAATTCTCAAAACGCGTGAAAACTCGTTTCTTTCTGCATGAACCCACTTATTAGACATTTATGATCATTTGACCTTTAATTAACCCCTGAGAAACCCCATGATTGTTATGCATTTAGGATATTCTGTTAAAATTACAATTGCATTTCTCTCATAAAGGATATGTAGTGAATTACGGTCTTCTGGCAGTTATGTAGGAGCATTTATCAATGAATTCTGACTAATTAAAGTTAGATATGGTTGATGATGACATTATGATCATACCCCCATGCCTAACCTTTACTAGTCCCTTAGCAAAATCTTATGAAATGAACTTGAATTCTAGACCATGCTTTGATGTTTAAAGTCTTGATTTATTCTTCTTTTTAGAAATTAGGTCAAAATGCTAATAATAGGCCTAGAGGTGCTCAAGTGCCAATCAAGATCCAGACCTGACCAGCTTTAGCCTCAGTCTGCCGCGTTGGTTTCTAAGGCCTACAGAAACTATCCAAAGGTTTGTTGAACCCAGTGGTTAAAGCACCTGTGCCTGTAACATGATTAGTTTAGGTTCAGTTTGCAGTGCATTTTTGTAAGAGAGAGGGATAGAAGAATTTTTCTCATTTTTGGAGAGCTTTCTCTCTCTTTTTCTTTTCTTTATTTCTAGCTTCGGATTGGCTCAAAAACACGATCTGTATCGGATTCCTTGTTCCCACCATCAATCCTCATAGGGTCCCTGGCAATCGATGCTTCAAGATAGCACCGCCCATGGCATCCCCCAGAACCTTGGCTTTCGACACTTTGGCATAGTGCTGCCCATGGCGTTCTGTAGCTAAATCCAGACCCTAGTATTCGACATTTCGCGATAATGCCACCCATAGCATCTGAACCAGCACAAGGTGCTTACGTGCCCCCGGTAGGATATTTAGATATCCTAAGAGATAAGTACTGAGGACATGGTATGTTATTGCACATCTTTGAGGGGAATTTCCCACCTCTCCATGCTAGGAACTCATCCAAATCAACTTATGTCTTCAAGCCACTCCTAATCTTGGCAGCTTTTTCAGAACATAATAAACGCTTTTATGTGATTTTGATTATTAAGCGTATTGAACCAGACTTGTGTGTGGATTAAGGTGCTTAGGTTACCGAGTGCCATAAACCAGAGGTCAGTTAACGAGGTCGAATAATCCCTAAGCCTTAGACCTAATACGTAAGCTTCGCATTTTCCTCAACCTCTTGTGGACTAATCCAGATATTAACGGATACGTGAGTGTTTAAGCCCAGAAACAAACCTAAGAGGCCTAAGATCAGCACTCATACTAATCTCCATGTCTCTCTATCATTTTAGGACTTAATTTTTTTCTTTTGATTTGGTCTAGAACTTAAGTAGATTCCATAATCATTTACTAATGACTTACTTTTTATTTCAAATTGTAGCTCCTTTTTAATCTTCTCCCATTTTCCTCAAGAAAGATATGCAATCAATTTCTCAAAAATTCCTCCCCTTTCCATTTTCTTTGATTTTTTTTCAATTTTTATTTTTTTTTCTTTTTTGAAGGAGTAATTTTTTGTGAGAATACTATAGAAACATGAATTTTTATGTGTTTGCACTTTAACACCCCCCCATCCCTAAGTTTTGCAATGTCCTCATTGTAAACTGGAGGGTATGAAGTCAGTTGGGTTCATGGGTTAGAACAGGGTCAAAAGGGTGGGTGAACAGCTCGGGGTGATTGTTGCGGACGATTTCAAGCTTTGATACAAGTACCAAAGGTGAAGTCGACTGTTCTAAAACTGAACTTAGAGTACAGTAGATGTGTAGCTCAAAAGGATAATCAGAAGGGTCTTGGGATTTTGGAATGACGGGTTGCCTCCTGTTAAGCGCTAAATTCAATGCCTTCAACCGAGCGAAAAGTGGTCAAGGAAAAGGAGTGGTCAAATCAGAGGAATTTTGTAGAACAAGCACCTTAATCAAAAGCCTGATTTGTCCAACCAGGTGCTTATTCAGATCAACTGGTTGATGATGTAGCTTAAACCCAATAAGTCTGGTGGGTTGATGGATTTGAATTAGTAGATGCAGAGCCCACCAGATACTTTGTGACTCAAAAAGATGTGGCAGTGCGAATCGCGAGTTTGGCTGATTCCAATCAGCCTAGTTAGAGTAGGGATCCTCAAAAGAGAATGGATCAGTGGAGGATGTGAGATCTCTACGAGAGTGATCAGAGAAGGATGCGACATGATTTGTAGTATGATCAATATTTGAATCCCGATCAAAAGATGGAGAAGAGTCATGTACGGCCGGATCATCGAGAGGAGAATCAGAGTAGAAATTGATTCTAGTTGCAGGTCAGGGTTGGGATCGGATTCGAGAAGGTTCTATATGTCGATTCGAAGAGGTGACTTCCTTCACATCATTAATCTCAGTGTTAGAATCAAAGGACGAGTCATGGTCGCTGAGGTTGTAAACTAGTTTGGAGTCATTAGGAAACAATAGTTCTCTGAAATCAGAGTAAGATTCGAAATCATCGGAGAACTTGTGAAGATTGTGCTCTGAACTTGATACCAGATCAGAGGTTCCACCATAGAAAGAATCAAGATGTGTAGAATCAACAACTTGACTTGGATCTACCTAATTTCATATTTTGAGCTTAAAAAGGTATCCTTATTAAGCATAGCCTCAGGTTCTTGGCTCCTAGGGTAGACCCAATCAATTCCCAACTCTTCCAACTCCTCAGTTTCTGTATTATAGATTGGTGTGACTTTTGAAAAATCAATTTGTATCTCTGAGTAGGCTGGAGAGATGTATTCATCAAATACAGGCCCTGAATCATAATTCAAATTTAAAATCTGACTCTCATTATATGGGGCCTCATAATCATCCCAATTAGGCTCGGATTTAGATTCTAGGACAAAGGTAGGCATTGGGTCACTAGGATCTAGGCTGGGCTCTACAGGGATGTCAGAATTGTTCTCAAGAAGCCCCTTAACAGGATAAGGCTCAGGATTTACATTCTCGAGAAGTTCTCTTTTAAGCTCATTATCATAGGTGTCGAGGAAATCTAAGCTTGATGGACCAGCTTCTTGGTTTTCTACAGCTGATTCAGAATTGGGAACACCTGCAATTGGATCCTTCCAACCTTCATCAGGATCAGGCATGTCAATTGTTATGAAGTTTGAATCTGAATTCATTTGGGTTGAGGGTCCACAACAACCTTGATCATCAAACCCGAGATTTGTGGAATCATGTTGATCACCAGAATTACTCCAAGATGTCTTATTACTTGACGGGTATTTTTGTTCAATGGTTCTATATAATTCATTCAGCAATTCTCCCCATTTTTCCATGAGATCTTGGTGTTTTTCCAAAAGTGAAGGATTTGACAAACATTGCAGATACTCGTTGCTATGTAATGTCATTAATTCATTGTATTCTGCTAAGAGATCATCCTGAGTCAAACCGTGTTTTAGTTGTGTCCATGCTATTTTGAAATGGTTCAGAATGTGGTCTGTTGTTTTTATAAATTTATCCTTAATGTCCCTATTTAAGGCTTCATAATATTCTTCATGGTGTCTATAAGCAGCCTCAATCATCTCATCCTTGATAGTCATTTGGGACACAGGTTTCTCCTAACATGTCAGGTTGCATTTTCAAATCAGGTGGTGGATTCAAGATGTAGAATCAAACTCAGGTTAGATTGAAGTTAATCAGATTAGATTAGAAATCCTTGAGAAGATCTAATGAGGTCTCTTAGGTTAACAACCTAATGACCTTTCCTGTGTATTTGCTCTAGAGAAAAGATGAGGGACTGGATATAAATTGGAACCAATCAAGGCACCCAAAGATTTTTGAATGACTAAGGTTGTTTCGAGGTGGATGATACCTCTAAATCAAAAATCCGTACATCCGAGAAATACCTGGGCAGCCAGGAAGGGAAAGCCCTGTAAAGACCCCTACACGGTAGAGAGTCCCCACAGGTTACAGGGTTTCCCCCACCCAACCTTCCTTATTGCAGCGGTTCTAAGTAGACCGGAATGTATGAACTTAAGACCTTAAGTCTACCAATTTTATTTCTAATTAGTGCCTTGAGTTTCACTTGATTAGAAGTTGATTTGACTTGTGACCTAATTTTGAGGTTGGTTGGCTTACAATGTAGGTCAACTTCACCTGACCTGCCTTAAAGATGGCAGAATGAAATCTAGGTTAAGACCTAGAAATCACCTTGAATTGACTCTTAGGTTATTAGGTTCATAATTTTTAAGGTTTAAGTGAAATTAGAACCTAATTTTTACGGTTCTTTTTTATTAGATCTTTTCAAACAAGGGCTTGGGTAACACACAAATGCGGGAGGGTTTATTCTCTTTATGTAGACAAATGTGTACTAACACTTCAAACCCTAATGTTAAAAACCCTAATTGGCTCTATTTCAAGTCCAATTAAATTTCAAGTTGTTCTTCTTAGACTTCAAACAAGAAGTGCGTAGTCTAAGAAGATTAGAAATTAAGCGTAATCCCTAGTAGGTACAGAAAATCAAGAATGGGCAATATCTAATCAGAATCATCTCATGCTTCAATCAAATGTGAGTAATTTTTCGCAAATCAAGAAACTTGCTTCTTTAGTGATAATTACTAGAAAAATAAGGTAGGTGATTCCTAATTAGTTTTTATTTCCTTTTCTCTCTTCCAAGGATTAGGAGATTTGGGAAGAAGAGAGATTACTGCCCTAGGAGTGGCTGATTTGCGTGGAAGATCACCTCGTGATGTAACTCGCAAAATCACAAGAAATCAAATAGGGCAAGTTAGTGCTAAGATATAATCAAATAAAACAAAGAATAGCGGTGAATTGCACGTTACTCCCCAGCAACGACGCCAAAATGTTGATGGGGATCTAGCTAGGAGTTTAAATGTGTTTTGTTGTAGTATAGTGGTAAGTATTCCCGCCTGTCATGCGAGCGACCTGGGCTCGATCCCCAGCAACGGCGCCAAAATGTTGAAGGGAACTATTGAGGAGTTTAAGCATGCTTCGTTGTAATAAGATCTCCTAAATAGCCCTCTCAACAAATAATATTTATAACTCAAAATCTAGAAGAAGTCCAAGGTCGAACACGGGGAACAAGTATTGTAATTCACATGCTAATCAAAATGAATGTGTAAATGAGCACAAGAATTTAATTCAATAATGATATTCAATGAATGATAACTACTCAAAATTATTCAATGTATAACATGAGTATTTCAAGAGTTTCATGAGGTAAAAAGATGTCTAAGATAAAATAATGGTGATTTAGATCACCAATTATTAGCCTTAATTAAGCACATATCAATTACTCAAATGAATCAAATAAATGAACAGTGATCAGACGTCTGCTTTGGTAATCAAACGAATTAAATGTCACCTTCTATAGTGCTTCAGTTCTTGTTCTCTTCAAGTCTTCTTTCTTAGGCACGGTTCCTTTCTTCTTTTCTTCTTGTCTTTCCTTCTTCAAAGCCCTTCCTTCTTCTTCTCAGGGTCTTCTCCTTCTCAGCGACTAAGTGTCGAGCAATACTTGCAGGAGCAAAACCCTCTCCTCCCCCGCTCTCTTTCTCTTTCCTTCCTCCTCTCTCAAACCCAGGCTAATTGGGCATTCGGGCATGTACAGTAACTGGGTTCAGGGCTACATACATGGGGTCACAGCCGAGGAGTGTATAGGTTAGGCGGGTCGGGTCATGTGCGGGTGTAGGCAGGGACCTCACCCCCAAGTGTCTAAAGTGACAAAGCCACTTAACAAAATCAATATATGTGGCTGCAGTGGTCTTCAAATCCACGATGTGGGACTATTGAGTCCCCTTGTTCTTTGCATATGCCTGCAGCAAGGAAGTCTCCAATTGAAGCAGCCACTGGGGCTCATTCTCTCAATCAAGGATGTTATCATCAGAGGATGATGTGTAAAAATATGTGGAGGAAGTTCTTCGAAATCCTCGAATTATACAGAATCATGATCATCCTCAGGATGAATGGAGTGGTGGATGGGAGTTTGAGGCCTAGGAGGTATAGAATTTGATGTGGAAGCTTGGGCATCAGTACCCAAGGGAAGTGCTAATTCGAGATTTTGGGATCTGCTACCTTCTATTGAGTCAGTCTTTGAAAAATGATTTTTTAAACAGTCACAACTCAAAAGAAAGGATCAATCTCAATAAAATCAGAAATCCCAATCAATCTCAATAATCAAAAGACCAATCAAGCAAGTCAAGCGAGAAATCCAAATCTTTCCTAGAGTCTGCTATGCAAAAATAGTAGTACGCAAACAAATGTTATCAAGGCAATTGTACGCATCCTAAGAGAAACCTAACAATGTGCAAACCTCTAAATCCACCTAGAACTCAGATAAGACTAGAGTGTGAATCCAAGCTCCTATGGGTGCATAGGGAGATGAGGTAGAAAAGTGTGTTCTTGTGTACCTTATGTGATTGTGTAGTGTGTACACGATAGCAATCAACAAAATTTTGGTGAAAAGCTCATTCAGGGTTTCAAACAATTTTTAGTGTCTCCTTTTGAATTTGATTCAAGTATTTAGAAGTGTATTCTACGTAGCTAGTCTTGCTTTTTAGTTCTTTTTCAAATAGAAGATGGTCTTTTTACATTTAAGTCAAATGCAGAGATGGCAGGAGCTAAGTAAGATAGAAGATGCGTATCTGACTCCAGTAATTCTACAATTGATGCAATTTGACTTGTAATAAAATCTACCAGGAAATGTGCAATCATAAGTATGGATGCCTAGAATATGCTGCTGTTTGATAGGAATGAGATTTTTTATTTTATAATTTTTTTGGATTTTTGAATGCAACAAACAAAAACAAAAGAAAAAGAAATCGATACGAAAAAATCACGTTGATGAGAGATGAGTAGAGAGATAAAGAGAGTCCAAATAGAGTCCAAGTTATTACAAATATGTGTGAGAACAGGCTCTCACAACTTATGCCTAACACAAAGTTCTAAGAAATATACCTAAGTCTAAACTACTTATCTACTAATCTAAAAAAAATAAGAAATGCAGCTCAATGTGGAAAAACTCCTCCGGGAAGTCAAGTCTGAAGCGCAGCGAATTCGCCAAGAAGAAGAAGTCCACCCGGAAGAAATCACTACTCCTACTCCTCAAGTGTTGTAAAAACAACAAATGATTAGTAAGACAATTATATACAAAACTAATCAATGAATAAAAGAATCTATATACAACAAAGAACATGAATGAAAGAATAGTTATTTACAAACAAATCCAAAAATATTTATAAGTGAAAGAACAAAAGAATAGTTTTGGCATATAGAGAGTTGCCTCCCCTCCAACATCGCCAAAAAATATGATGCACGACTCATCAACAATGACAAAAAAGCACTATTGTTGGGTTTTTGTCTTTGGCAACGACACCAAAAATATGATGGTCAACATCCGGTTCGTACTAAAAAGGGGTTTTAAAATGTCGTTGTTGTAACATATGTTACAAATACAAACCAATGTCGCATCAATTTTATTTATACGCTTAATTTTTACTGGTTTATTCCAGGTCGTTCACTGGGAGGCAGTTATTGATATACATCACTCTCTAAGTCCAAAAACATTCTTTTATTCCAAAAATGTTAATTTTATTTACAAAAAAGAATGAATTAAAAATACATTACAATGCTTGGAAACAAATGTACACAAACAAGTATTAAAAACTATGTACAACTACTCTATATTAGTTATTTACAACTAATATAGTTAATACCTAAGTATAGGTACAAAAATAGTTAATAATATTTACTATACTAACTCATTATAACATACTAATACACATAGTAACATATATAAATGTTGCTAAAACCTTAGTAAAATTATATACATAGCATAAGGTGAAATACTTATCTTTACTAACATATATAGCTATCTATAATGACAAATGAATCTGTCACTAAAGCTCTAATGTTATTTATATGCAAATATAAGAGCTCAAACATACTACTACTACTACTCTATATACACTTATATACACTATACCAGTATACTTATTTATTTACCTTATATTTCATTATTTATATGCATATACTTATTATACACTTTATATATATATATATATATATATATATATATATATGTACACACAATACACAATGCACACACTCAACACACAGCACACACACACAGAAGGGGGTAGTGGTTCAACACTTAGTCGCATTTCAGCCTTTCCTCTCCTCTTCTCTCACAGCCGGTTCAGACCGGCTCAGTTCGATTTTTAACCTAAAAATTGGTTTAGATGGCGGGGGCCTTTTCGAGGGATACACAGCACCCATTACTGGGTAGGACCAGACCTCTACTAGGGCCACTCTAGTTCATTATTAGGTGTATTAGATCCAGTTCAATGCTCTTTATTAGGCCCACCCAGGCCCACGCACAGTGCACAGCCCCCGGTCTAATGCACTTCACCCATATCTATTCGCAAATGCCATATCATGTTCAAGAGAGAGAGAGATGTGTATAGGTATGTGGGCGCCCGACGCCATGACGACTGAAGGGTCGATATGGGACTATAATAAGTGCCCGATTGGCACTGCTGCCTGTCGAATGCATGGCTGATTTGCAAACTTTGGCCCTTGATTTGAGGGCCATAATTTAATATAAATTTAAATTAAATTATGAGACTGTAAAGCCCTTACATAGGGCTACATAGTTTACAAAATTAGTTTATTATATAATTAAATTAGGTAAAGTTTAGAGTTTATATAAGTTAAATTAGATTTAATTCAATAATTACGTTATAAATAAGTTAATTAATTATCAAATTGACTTAGTACAGTATTAATATACATGATAAATTATTTATTCCACATTTTTATGATATTTTATAAGATTTATTTTAATTTATATAGATTTAAATACATGTTTTAGGTAGTTATACATATAAATAAACTATAAATACTATAATACAGTATAAATACAGTAGAAATTAGTTGAAAATATTTAATATAATATAGTACAAGTATACACTATAAATTATCTCAGTATTAACTTAATTTACTAATTTATTTTATTTTAACTTAATAAATTACCTAATTAACTTAATAAATTAATTATTTACTGTATATATATAATTAAATTACATTATAGGTATTATACAATACATAATACATATAGAGATATGTACATATAAATATGTTTTTATAATTACTTAATTATTTCACATTTAAGTTATATAAATTAATATAAACTAATACAATAAGATTATATTAAATTACTCTAAATACTTAATTTACTACATATAATACATATATGATTGCACAAGCAATTATGCAACCTTAATCACCTGAACTAAGCTAGATCCTAGCATAACTTGGAATTAATGCATTCATAGGCATCGTAATTTGCACAATAGCTAGTTTATTAGTCATATAGATAATATCGTCATTTTATGACCTAAAAGAGAGATTATTTTAATCGTAAATGATTTGAAGCCATGGATGTCAGATCAGATTGGACAGATCTGATTAGAACGACGACGGGAGTCCAACGCTTCCGAAATTGTCTCGATCAGACAACCAGGGCATCTTGTGCAGTCCATAAAAGAATCGAGATCATAAAACCAAAAGACAAAGATTTGAGCCTCAGATGAAGAATCCAACCGCACGGATGAATCTGAATCGATGATTGCAGTCCAATGGCAGAAAAATCAACTCAATCGGAGGTCTACAGTGCCAGATATAAGGAAAAGAAGATGGACAGCTAAGATGGTGCCACATGGCACCATCACAGTCGCTCCCTCACCACTGCCCCATCTAGGAAGGCTACCTCGCACGCTGTGGGTCATTGGATCTTCATCTAACGGCCACGAGCATGCCACATCGCCCCGTCAAATCGAATAATAAGTACAAATAGAAACAAATAGGAAAGTATAACAGAATTTCGCTCAGCACGTTGGCTCATGCTCTCACGCGAAAGTGCGTGATGCGCATTCGAGCGACGCTAAGCAAAATTGAAGGAACACTCGCACGGGTGCAATCGCACTGTCAGATGACGACCAATGCATGCAGACGCAGCCGCATGGCGTGATCAGAGCACTCCACGATCGGATGTGTGATCCCACGCATTTTGTGAGATCAGGAAGTTGAGTGAGCACGCTCGCGATCGGACGACTAAGGATCAGGCACTAAAAAGAGCCCTGCAGGTGCGCGCGCGAAGAGATATTTATTACAGCGGGCGCGAAAGGAGGAAGCGAGGACATGCGATCTTGATCCAAGGGCGCAACGAGCACCACGTGTCAGCCAGAGATTAAATCCGTGTGATGAAGGTGAATTTGAAGGTGTTTTGAGGCCAGATCTGATCCGTTGATCTCCAGATCAACGTATCTGATCAAACAAGAGTTGTTGCATGAGATAAAGGGGTTAAATACCCTTTTTGCCCTCCATAAAAGCTATAAAAGAAGGCCAAAGCCCCCCAGTTGAAGCATCTCTCTTCCATCAACTCCAGACATCTTCCACCTTCTCTGCAACTCTCCGTCCCTCTGCAACTCCGCTCCGACCTTCATCCCGACGCTCTGGATCTAAGGGCTACCACACCTTACACAAGCATCCTACAAGCGACGTCGTCTCCCTACCACTTTCTACTTCTCTCTCTCTCTATCTCTCTATTTAATTCTAGTAGCATTCTTTATTATGAAAACTCTGTTTAATTGCAATAAAATTATGATCTTCTGAATGCATGATATCTGATTCGTATACATATATACATATATAAATATATGTTTAGAGAAAGTTTTCTTGAAAAGCTTGTGCAAAAATCGAGAATGCCTCCCTACAAACGACCCGGTGCTCACCGGTTCTATAAATTTATTTATCAATGTGTTTTCGCACTATACTACAACTGAATTAAATTTAAAATGCAAATTACATAGTGAAAAATATATAAGTTATTTATAGATATTTTATACATATTATACAATATTTACTTATGGCTTAGATTTAAGTTAGATATACAAGTATATACAAAGTATACATAGTATTTTTAGGAGTTTTTAGTGATTTTTTGTGTTTTATGGGTTTTATAGGTTTAGAGGAGGTAGGGGATAAGAGACAGAGAAAGAGATGAGTGATAGAGAGTTATTTTTGTTGTTTTTAATGTTTGGTTCTTTTATTAAGTTTCAACATAGACTGAACCATCAGCTAGTATGTTCTACCAAGTCGGAGGTTCAGAATGCCTTGAAACTTGGCACACACCTAAAAATATACTTAATCTTGACCAAGAAAATTTTATTTTATTTTTTTTGGATTTTTTAAATATTTTCATTTATTTACAAATTTGACACATTTTAGGCCTTTAAAGGATTTTCAAAAAGAACCTAAGGCCTTGAAAAACAATTCTAGTGGCTGAAAATTTAGTTTAAACACTTCACTACACAGCATACTACATGAAACATATATGAATAGTTAATCTTGATTTTTGAATCTATTTTATTAAATTATCATCATTGGACAGATTATACAATTCAAATGGCTGACAAAGGAATTTAATTCTTGAAATCAAAGCATCCAAATCAATTTTCTAAGTTATATCAATACATGAATGCTTGATACAAATAATTCTAACACTAAACATAGGTCAGCCTCTCAAAATCTCTAATTCCCATCCAAAATCCCAAACTGATCAGACTCCACAGTGGCTGCAGCTCAGTCAAACATAGCAGCAGTAGCTGCTGAAATTTAGCAACTGATTCAGTTGCTCAACTTCTTTAATTTAGCAGCAATTGCAGCTGCTGTAGTTGTAGTTGCTGTCCAAAATTCAAGTCAGAAACCAATTTCTGAATTACCACTCAGGAACAAATGGAACATCCATCTGTTCAAACATCATAACGACAGCTTTTGCTATGGTTAAAACTCTGATCAAATGAGTGTTTCCATCATTATACTCCTCTAAAATCATAGATCAACGATAGCTTTCCTTTTGGTTTCAAAAAAGAAATCATAGATCAAGACTGATTTTAGAATTTAAAACCATGTCGCCCCAAATGGACTGTTGATTTAACTGACTTATTCATCTAGAATTTCTGCAGACCATTAATTGTTGTATAAGAGTTCTAAATGGTCATGTAAAACCAATTGGGTCCTTCCTCAAACCTCAAGTCAGAAAATTGACTTTCCTTGGCATGGCTCTCCAAGAAAGATCAAGAAAAACATTACCCATGATTCAACTAGGCGCAAAGCACGCAATCGATGAACATCCTATTCATTGAGTTCCAATTCATTACCATAAGCTCAATTGGACTCCAATAAAAACATTAACTTGACTAAAATTCCAAATCAAAACCAAATATCCCAATCTGACATTCAAACCAAAGTAATCATCAATCGAGCGAATTCTATCCAATTAAAACCATGATGAGGACCCTTGTGAACAATGGAATGGATGAAGGGGTCCTCTGATGAATTAGCGCTCAATCAAACCTGAATGCTAAAGAGCATCAGATCTGGTTGATGTTGTAATGGATGGGTGAAATATGATAAAAACTCGAGGGAAATCAGAAGGTGCCGTAGTGATATGAAGGGGAAGATTAATGCATCGAAATGGAGGTGGAGAAACACCTCTCTAATTTGAATTGATCAAAGAGGGTGGAGTGGATCTACACTAATCTACTCCTACACTAAACTAATCCATCATTAAATTTGATTTTTAATCTACTCCTAGTGATCTAAATTACACTAATTACTAATCTAATTACTCTAGAAAGCACATAAATCCTAATCTAACGGAGGAATGAGATGCATGGGTTGCAGCTAGTGACTGTAGCGACGAAGGGAGATGAGGAGGACTCCAGCGAGGAATGGGATCCTTGGATCCATAGCAAGTTGCTATGGTGACAAAATTAAGGAGGGAGAGGCACACCCCTATCATAGGCGCAGCTGATGAAGGAGGAAGGAGAACTGGAGGGTGGATGAAAGGATCGGCTCAGGGTGAAGGGAGTCGATTCTTTTTGCATGAGCTCAAGGAGCTCCTTAAGTAGCCAAGACAGTGAATGTGATCACTGCAAAGGTGAGATTAAGCACCTAGGGCACCGATGGTGGAGATGGAATTGAGGAGCACGTGAGTGTTCAAATCAAAATGAGACCGTTGGATGGGATCTAGGGAAAGAGGTGATCACACGCATCGAAGCGCATGAAGCTTCGAATTGGTGATGGCCATCAGATCGTGGGAGCAAGAGATGAACGACCTAGATCTCTTATGTTCATCGGGTGAATAGTGTAAGTAGTGCAGCATCAGGTGTAGTGGTGGATTTGTAGAGAAGTCCTTATGGGTGAAGGGGTATAAGTTCTTCGGTGAGGCCCATAAGTGGTGAGAAAGTGTATCAGAGACGTCCCTAGAATTTATAAAGAGGCCCCTACAATTATCAAAGTGGTCCTTGGAAGGTTTTTATATGAATGTTATGTATATGACCTAAGGACCTAAGTGAAAAACTATTAATGCAAGGTCCTAATGATGTCCAAATGCAACCAAGTTTTTATTGAAGCTTAATTAAACATTGAGGAAGTTAATTTTACTTTTTATTTGAAGTTTTGAACTCAAATATGTGTTCAATTTGCAAATGGATCATCATTTTACAATAATGAATAGAATACCTCATTTAATGACCTAATTTCGCATTTTTAACACAGATTTGATGTTTTAGGTTTTTTTCTATTTCCCACACTTAACCCTTTTTGTGTGTTAATTCAGTAGTATTTAACCTAGTTTCTAGCTTAACTTGAGCATTTTAACTATGATGAGCCACACCTCATCTGTAATCAGAGTACGAGGGTTCAAAGTTCCCCCAACTAGAGTAGGATGGTCCAGAGTTTCCTTCGAAATCGGCATTAGATGAGGGTGGATATGGGTCCATCCCCTGATATGAGTGGTGGTGAATGTTATGCATGGCCTCCCTACTTGAGGGTGTTTGTGCATGCGTGTTTTCCTGCTCGGAGGTGGCTCTTTGTTGATGTCGAATTAATTCATCTACCTTCTTCTCGATGATGGAGACCTTATCTAGGTGGCTAGCCACCAACTCCAGATCAATGGATGTGGATAGGTCTCGAGTCTCATGTGCCCCTCGCGTGTTTGTTAATGCACGAGTTGTCATCCTGTCGAACACACCCATAGACTCATTATTTATGGAGTTCTCGCACATGTTCTCGAGAATCTCCCAAACAGTGTCCTCATGTTGACCCATGATGTTGCCACCATTGGTTGCATTGACAAATAATCTGATATCCTCACGGAGTCCCTGGTAAAAAGATCGGACTTGTTCGTACTTAGTAACTTCGTGATGGGGGCATTTCCACATGAGATCCAAAAAGCGGTCCCATGCCTCATGAAGTGGTTCTCCTGCATTTTGCGTGAAATGTGTGATTTGGTGCCTTAAGGCGTTGGTACGACCAACTAAGAAGAATTTCTTTAGGAATTCAGATTGGAGTTCCCCCATGTGTTGATTGGATGAGTCAGAGTCTAATACCAATGGGTAGCCTTGTCCATAAGAGAGAAGGAGAACATATTCATGAGCAGGATGTCCCGATTCTAAATAGGTGGTCTAAAGGTCTGAGCCATATGTTTCAGCTATTTGATATGTGGGAAAGGATCTTCGGCATTTATTCCATGGAATTTGGGGACTGCACTGATAAGATTCGACTTAAATTCTATATCAGGTCCTCCAGCCAAAATTTGCACCTTGGGTTCGATAGCCACTGTTGTTGGATCATAGTGATCTCGCATCTACGAACGCAATGGGGGATTCATGAATGCATGGAATAAATCTGCGAGATTCTACACTTGGCTCTGGATGTTAGGCACTTCTCCTTCTTGATTCTCTATTGATGCAGATGATGGAGAGCTAGTCTCAGATGTGGAAGTGTCTGAAGAGATCTTGATCTGATCGGGTGGTGGCACAAACAATTGGGTCGGGGCTTGACCCCAATGAGAGTGAACTGCTAATGGAGGCCTTAAGTTCGGTCTTAAGGACCACCTCTTAAAGATGCACTAGGAAATCAGATGAGGGACAAAATGTGTATGAGACCCAGTCGAGGCACCCAAAAAATCTTTGGATGACTAAGGAGGTTCAAGGCAGATGTTACCTCTAGAGTAGAAACTCACCCACCCAAGAATTACTTGGGCAGCCAGGAAGGGAGAATCCTGCAAAGACCCCTACACGGTAGAGCGTCTCTATGGGTTACAGGGTTTCCCCCACCCGACCTTCCTTGTCACTGAGATTCCAAGTAGATCGGAATGTATGAGCTTAACTCCTAAATCTACCAATTTTAATGTTTGTGCCTTGAATTTCACTTGAACTTTAAGTCGATTTGATTTGTGACCTAATTTGAAGGTTGGTTGACCCACAAAGTGCATCAACTTTACTTGACCTACCCTAAAGTTGAAGACGAGTTGGGTCAAGAACCCAAATCACCCTAAAGTAGTTTGCAAATAGGTTATTAGGTCCCAAAGTTTAATGATTCAAGTGATTGTTAGAACCTTGATTTTAGGATCCACTTGACTAGATCAATTCAACCAAGGCTTTGGTAACACACAATGCGAGAAATATATTTTTTTTAATTTAGGCAAGTGTGTATTCCTGGAGCCCTAATGTGGAAACCCTAGTTTGGCTCTATTTCCAAGTTCAACTCTTTCCAAAAGTTGGTACCTTGGGCTCAATCAAGAAGGTGAATAGCCCAAGGCACCTTAAGTCCTTAATAGGTGCAGGTATCAAAATGGGGATTTCTAATCAAACCAAATCAAATTAGGCAACTCAAATGATGATTACTATGAAACAAAGTGAGTTGGTCCTAATTGATTTCCTTTTCAAACTTTCAAGAGATGAGAGACTTAAAGAAGAAGGGAATGAGATTACTTGCCCCTGGTGTGGTTGCTTGTGCGGTTGATCTTTAGATTCAATTGCAACAAGAGAACAAATCAGATAAAGTAAGTCAGAATCAGATCAAAAATTGTGATTAGTGAATGAAATGCGCAATGCTTCCAAGCAACGATGCCAAAATGTTGCGTTGAAATCATCATAAAAATATCGCGTTGTAGTATAGCAACGAAAATCAATGCGACATTTAAATTTATATCTCGAAAAATCATGAGTTCGGAGATCGTTCGTAGGGAGCAAATGCAACAAATCAATCCACTAATCATAATATTCAGGAATAATAATGCAAGTGAATCAAATAATCAAAATGATATTCAATATAAAGTAAGAATGTATCTCAAATGTTAGGGATAAAAATACAAAAATAAAGGACTAAAAATGGTGGTTGAAACCACCAATTTAACCCTACAATTAAGCACTAATCCTAATCGATTTTTCAACAATATTTCTCAACCACTAATCAAGAATATCCACATCAGATCAAGTGTGCAATATCTCCACAGTGCCCAGAACCAAGCCACAGTCAGGCATCGAACCCTAAGGTCAGACACCTTATCCTTCAAAGTCTCAGAACCTCAAAAGTGCCTAAGTGTTGGTGCATACCCCAATGTGGAAAAGTGCAAAACCCCCTCAATCCTCTCAGAATACCCTTCTCTCCTTCTCTCTCTTCAGAACTGGGTCAGGGGGTTATACAGGTAATCGGATCAGAGGTGTAGACCCATCGACGTGGTGGTGGGTGAGGGCGTGCATGAAAGCATGAGAGGGGACCTCACCCCGTGCTTCTGAGGCGATAAGGCTATGCAGCTAAAACATTATAAATGAATTTCTTTTTTAGGCACACCCGATGTGGGACTAAAGTCCCAAGCTCTTCTTCGCATGCAGCTGTAGGTCAATTGCTTATTGAATTGAGGCAGCTGCTGCTACTTGTTACTTCGATTAAGGGTGCCACTCTTCTCCTGAAGGCAATCCACATCGAGTGGGAATGGCAACAGGGTGTGTGGTAGCTGGAGAGAGGCGGACAGCGTTGAGGAAGATGGAGGGGCGACGGAGCTCCAATCGAGTGCCTGAAAACACGGACACAAGCTTATCGCCCAATTAAAAAGCTCAATAGGATCACTGGAGGATGGCGAGTATTGTGGAGGTGGTTTCGTGAAAGTGCACAAAGGTGGTCTGTCGAGGTTGGAGGAGGTGTGCGGAGGGTGTGTTGTTTGACAGGGAGAGGGAGAGTCTAAAGCCCCAAATTTCTTTGGGGCTTTTACTTAGTGAGGTGCGGTGAAGGTGTAGGAGGTGGTTGCGGTGTGTTTGGTGTATTGTGACGTCAGTGCGAGCTTGTCGGAGCTCGTGCCGATCGTGGAGAAGATGGAGTGGGAGAGGCGTGTAGCGTGGTTAAAACTAGGAACTAAGGGTGTAGAAGTGACCTAGAGAGGGAGAGGAGGAGTTCGAGGGGACTTAGGGGGTGAGAGAGGGAAGGACACGTTTGGCATTGGCAGGCCAAATGTGGAGAAGACGAGAGTGATGGCGAGGGAGAGCGGCGACGACGAAGGTGTGGAGAACCTTTACTTTAACCGGCAAGAGGCGAAAGAGAGAGGGAAGACTGGGAGCCGGTCAAGTTGACTGTTGGCCAGCTGTAGGAGGAGGTTGAAGATGATCGTCGGACCCAAAGTTGCGCTGGCTGAAGGAGGAAGAGAGAAGGTGATTCCAATCAAAACTTGGCTGGTTTGAACCTTGGGACTTCGAGGGGTTTATATGCAGCTTATATATGAGCTCTAAATGAAGGAACAAGCTTGATTGGGCCATGGTTTTAGAGGAAAAAGTTTCCCAAAATCCTCTAGCTTTCTTGAGCTCCAAGATCAATTTCAATTTATCAAATGGGATTGGTTGAATTCCCTTTCGTGAAATCAACAATCCCTCCAATTTTGGAAGGATTTGGAGCTGATTTAAGAGAGATTTTCTCTCTTAAATCTTGGCTACAGGTGTTCTCACATGCCAGTAGCAATAGGGACCTGAATGCAAAAATGATGAAAAATTTAGGGACCTAAATGAAATAAATTTGAAACCTAGGGGTTTAAATGTAAGAAATAGAGTTTCTAAGGGCTAAACTGCAAACTAGGTCAAGATGGACTCTGATTGGGCTAAAATTTTGGTCTTATCATAATTTAGACCCAAGGAATATAATGGTGAACTTGGACTTTAGTTTGTACCATGTTTGATTGGGTAAATTGCATAGAAGCCTAAATCAAGGCAACTTCTTGTCTAAAACTCTATTCTAGGTCAAATTGGTTTAGATGATCAAACCAAAGGTATCAAAACTCTTAGAATATTTTTCTATGAATTTTAGGATATTACATTAATTTTATCCTGACCAGAACCTTTTCAATTTAAGTAGGGTTGATAATTAAGATTTTCAGTACTATTTTCACCCTCAAAATATGTGAAACCCTAATTTAATCAGTGTAAACTCACTTTTTATCCATTTATGCTCAATTGACCTTTAATTAACCCCTTAGAGACCCCATGGTTAATATGCATTTGTGATGTGCTGTTAAAACAACAAAATTAACTTGGTTACCTTGTTTCTTCTTAAATTAGAACATTGCGGAGATATGACCCTCAGATGATTAAATAGGAGCATTTACCATTTGAACTTGACTAATTGTGGCTATTTAGGGACCATGTTGGTGTTACCATCATCTTATATGAGTTTTCAAGCAATAAGCAATGATTGATTTGAAATTGGTAACTATTTAACATTCAAAGGTACATTTGAAAACTAATAAAATACATATGAAATAGAAAGCCATCCAAATTAATATACATTTTCTTTTGGATTGAGATAGGCATCAAGCAAAAGAAGATGTTTAAGATCAATATTTTGTTTAGAACATAGGTGCTAATTATGATTTGATCATACCGAATTTACTCTATTGAAGCAAAAAGAAAATGTAATTTACATCATATCAAGAATTAAATAGGCAGTGTAAGCTTATTTTATTCCATGGAAGAATAATTTTATCGTAGGTTAAAGGTACCAAATATGAAATTAGCTTAACTTGGAATAACATTGAGCAATCAAGGAATAAGGTCATTTATTTCTTTGAAGAAAACATACTTAATGTGACAATTGTTTTCATGATGAAATATTTTCAACTATTCGAACATTAAATATGGAATCACCTAAGTTATTTTCCTTTGCTTTAACACAACCTAAAACATGTTTACTGAGATTGCTTGGTAATTGAACTTGATTTAATCCCATGAACTAGCACTTGACCCTCATGCACACATGAAACTAATGTTCACATTTGCAAATAGTTTTGGACCAACAACATATGCATGTTATGACCATAGGCTTAAGATCTTCTGATATGGTGTTAGATATGATCCTACTTGCAGAGAGTTGCAACATTAAATGGGATGAAATGGATAAAATCCCTATTTGTCACTTAAATGGAAAAAAATTATAACAATATTGTAATAGTTATGCTTAATACAAAGAGTTTTTGTAGTCATAAAATGCCTAATTATGTAATATGTTAAAGTAAAATATGTTTCTTTTAGTGTTCTTTCATCATTTTTTAGGCTATAGGCCTATGTCTCATCCATTCTTCCTTTTATGGAGACTAGGTATGCTGATGGCTAACTTTCTTCATCTTTCTTGATTATTTTTCCTACAAGGGACTTTGGGCCATAAAAAAAAAGAAGTGTAACCTCAATAATAATAAGGGCCTATCTATGCATAAAAAGACCTAATGATAAGGATCAGAGATTCTCAAATTACAAGACATAAAAGTCTAGATAAGCTGAAGCATGGTTGCCTATTTTATCACCCCTTATGAGTAAGGAAAGATATGCTTGATATTAGGATGCTTTGTGTATAAGTGCTATAGTATTACTATTATTAACATTGACATTGTAGCACTAGTATCACAACACTTGTATGATGGGATTCGTAGCGTGTATTGCAGCATGGTGCCACAATACTATGGCATACCCTTTATTTTATCATAATTTCAAAACTTTAAGTGGGATTAAAGTATTTATCATTTATCTCTAGTCCCCTTCTAAAAAATTTTGCAACACATTTCTTTCAACAAGGATTGCTTTGTTCCTCCTTTTAGAGAGAAAATATGTCTAAAACCATGAAGTATGGATAATACCCATGTTTAAAGTAGAAACTAAGATTTTGAGGCAAGTTCTTCCCTTCTGAATAAGATAGATTTCTATCTTAAAAAGGAGGACAATCTATTCTTCAAATATGGACCATTTCTTCCTTTATTAAAGGTGCACACAAACATCTAGAATTGAGTACATAGTTCTTAAATGAATATATTGAATTGACTTGAAAAATAGAAAGATTTGTACAAGCCATACATTCTGTCACAACTTTCTGAAAAATCACTAGATACAATATATCAAATTCCTATAACTTAAGTGATGAAATAGTTCCTTTCTATATATATAAAAGTCCTTTTTTTATGGAAATACAAGGAAATTATTTTATTTATGATGATCATTATGGATATCAATCTTTTCTCATCAAAAGGAAATCTTTTGTTACAATGAAACTGAAAGTGACATGAATTATTCAAGAATTGAAGTTGATTTACTTTAGAAAAAGAAGATAGGAAAGTCCTCTTCCTCTTTGGTTTCCTCCTCTTGATAGTATTCCCTCGCAAAAGGAAGAAGAAATGAGATTTCTACATAAATGCCATCATAAACTTATACAATTGTATGATTGCTATCATAATCTTCATATTTATGTCTTCAACAAAAATGGCACTCAAATTCAATTGCACCAAGATGATTTGCTATTTTTGATTAAAAATGTTAACAAATGGTTGTCGTTGATTTCAAATTGCATTATAATCCTAAATAAATGAAATTTCTCCTCTCCATCATTGTTTTTCTTTTCGCCTTTGCCACTTGCTTCAATTATTATTCCTTTCAACTTAGTATTATTGAGATTAAACACTTTTATAGACCCATCCAACACTCTTAAAGTAGATCGCTCACTATTTTTTTATCCCCTTCGCTTTTTTTGGATTACAGGATACATGAATGTGGTTAAAGTATAATCTCATCAGTTTAATGGCATTCTTTCAAAGAAGTGGCATATTTATGGTGGCATATATGTAAATGTGAAGTTCATAGTGGGATATATGTAATATCAAAATTTTTTGATGGTATTTATGTTGGTGCACATGCATCTTGGTCCTTGATTTTGATGATAACCAAGCACTTTGTATTTAACAATCACATTTGAGTGTCTAGTTCTTAGGTTTAATGCAACTGATAAGAAGTGTTGGAGGAGCTTGATTGTGGACAAAAGCATCAAGAAGCTTTGGAGAAGGAAACCTTTGAAGTAGGAGCTTTGGCTTCAATGTTTGGAGCTTTGGACTTGAAGACAATGAAGAAAGGAAGAATAGGATAGCTTTTATTTAATGCACTCAAAGTAAACTTTTGTTGCTCTTTTATTTTCTTAAAGTACTTGTAAGGAGCCCAAAAACAAAGTTAAAACCCTCAGGGAATTGTTACAACACCTACGGAACCCAAGCCATGCCTTAAAGAACTCAAAAGAACACACAACAACACATAGTTGCCAACCAAAAATTATATTGGTCAAGCGGCTCTTCCATAGCTAGTCGACCAGTTGCCTTGCTAGCCGGCTGGCTCTTTAGTAGCCAATCGACCAGCCACTGACTAGTGGCATGAACGTTGGCATAGCAATACCTAGAACCTTGGAACTTGAACACATTTAATGGCTTATTAATTAGGCTTTGTTTTCCCAAGTTCACCTTTACAGTCGAACGACCACTAGTTGACTAGTCCTTCTGTAGGATGCCAAGTGATATTGTTAAGGCACTGATCGGTTGCCAAAAATTCCAAGTCTAGGAACTTACAACTTAGGAACCTTCTATAGGGAGCCAACAACCACTTGACCAGCCAGAACACACCCAGCCAACCATCAGTCGGCTTGCTTGTAAAGACCATTTAGGGCCATTTCGACCCATTATAGGGTGTCGACTGGAATTATCCTTTTGTTGACCGGCCACGTTGTAGCCAGGTGATCAGGAGGCTCTCAGCCATTTGTAGCTAGGCGATTAGGCACTAATTGGCTTCTACTGTCTGATATTCTGCTTGATTTTCCAAAAATCTGACATAACCCTTGTCAGCCTTAACTTGTCCAATGGCTAGTTAAGGTCCCTAAGCCTCTTTAAAGTGTTCCAAACACCCTTATAAATACCCAAGGACACTCCTAAGTTTATGCACAACACACACACACATATTAGAAGAGAATACTTGTGTGCAACACTATTGAGAGCCACTACTCTCCATTTGCACTCAATTAGTGAGAGATCAAGTAGAGAGATTGTCAAGTTGCTCTCCAAGCAACAACCTCACATCCGAGAGCACTATTATGCTGCGTAATCACACCCATCTACTTTTACATCAGGGAAGTTCCTTTACACCTATGGGAGCGTAGTTTTAATCTTTATTTTGGGTTCTATAGGTCTTTTGTATTTTTATTTTATTTGGATATTCGTGTGGTAAATTCTCGTTTCCTTGTGAGACAAAATTTTCTTCATGAAGAAGAGGAATTTAAGGTAGACTACCATCATATAAAGTAGTATTGTTGTATTGAGGTTATGCCACACTCATTTTAATTGGTACGGTTTAATGGATTTGATCTACTTGGTAGATCGTGAAATCCCAAGTCAAGATGCTTAGGTGGTGGTTTTTACCTGGCTTGGGTTTCCACCAAAATATCCTTGTCTCATTGTGGTGAATGTTTTGTGATTGAATTTTATTTTGTTTTTTTTATTGATTTTATTTCCCACACTATTTGGCCCCTGCTCTTTAATGCTCGTCTCAATTGCCATAAAACTCCTTAAGAAAAAGGAACAAGCACCTTTCTAGTAGATACCCACATTCTTCCTGTTCTCTACTCCTCTCTATGCCTCCTTCATGGCAAGTGGAGGTGGCCTAGGCAGACAAGATTTTTCACTATTGTCTTGAGAAAACCACTAGGGATTCCATCTCTTTCAAGGAAAAATCATGAGAACAATTTGGGTGGTTATCAAAAGGATAACCACCCTCCTCCCTTTCAAAAAAATGTCATGAGAACATTTTTTGTGAACAAAAAAAGAAGGAAAGAATGAAATCATTATTATTTTTATTCTATTCATATTTTACTTCTATTTTCTTTCAAGCACACCAAACTCCTTAGGTTGCCTTCTTGGATAAATGGAAAAGGGAAGAAGAGACAGAAGGAGGAGAATTGTTGTAGTAGGTGGCCTTATTCAAGATGCCTAGCATATATTCACGTGTATTTATAGACATTGCAGTAGTACATAGGTTATAACAACCTCAAAATACAACCACCGATCTATAGCTAATTACGGAGGGTGCTAGTGAGAAATCCTTCCACAAGTTTCTTCAGTACTAATTATATAGTTTAGGCAACATACAACTACTCGTGAATATGCCGACACCACCCCCTCAAACTTGAGCTTTCTTAGAAAGTTGAAGTTTGCTTCAGAGAAGATGAAATTTGGATGAGGAAAGGGGTTTTGTCTGTAACTTGAAGTAATGTGCGAACATTGTGAACTTGTAGCTCTTTCTTAGAAACTCTATCATGCACAAAATGATAATCAACCTCCACATGTTGTCTTCAGTGTGAAAGATTGGATTGGCGGTCATGTAGGTCAAACCAATATTGTCACAAAGGATTAATGGTGGTTGTTGAATTTGTGTCTAAAGTTCTTCTAGAAGGGAGAGTATCCAAACAATCTCGGTAGAGGAATTGGCAATTGATTTCTACTTAGTGATAAACATATGTTTATCATCATCCTTAACATCCATTCAAATCTAGTTCCTAGGGTTTTGTCAATTGCATTGCATTATCTCATTGCATTTAGCATGCACTTGCATTTAGGGTTTAGAGCATGCATTAGCATTCATTTCACCTTATCTTATGCAGTTACCATTTGATTGCTAGGGATGAATGCATTGAAAATTAGAGAAACCCTGGCAGTATGGAAGGCATATGGAACAAATGTGAAGATAGAAGCTCCAGTAGCTGGATCCCAGCTCAACTCAGCTAGATCCAGCTCAACTCCAGCTCCTCACAACTCATGGACTAGCTAAGCTAAGTCATCATTCAACTTCAACCAACTCATCTCAGCTCCAAAGAGATGTGGCCAGCTTAAGACAGCTCTACTTAACTCTGCTTAGTAGCTCAGCCGGCTAAGCTACTTGTAGAGTGACGGAGAGATTTTCGCTTTCTTATGATATCAATAGAGGATATGTCGTAATTAATGTGGTGAAAATCTCTCAATCAAAACTAAATATCAATTTTAACCACAGTAAAGATGTCGTATCCATAGGGAGGAATAGACCAATAAATTCACAAGAAGAGGAATATAATGTTCGCAGACACTTTCTCGACTTTAATGCGAGGAATATGCTGATTTAAATGGAGCTTGCAAGTTTCCTTAAAAGTTCAGGGTTAGTTATACAATTTTCACGTTAGGAATTAAGATCCAAAAATATGCATATGATGCATGTGTAATGGCATATCATATAAATTCAACTTGCATGCAAATTTGATTTGAAATTCAATGTAGAATCATGCACATAACACAAGTAACGTAATTTCAGGAAAGTCTGAGTGCATCAATGCAATGTGGCCTGAATAAAATATGAATAAATAATTGGCAATGGCATTGAATGTAATTATTAATTGAGAGAAAAATAGAGGATTTCTCCTCTCTCTTCCTCGTGTGGGCGACCGTGCACGGTTGGCGGCGAGAGTCGACAAGGAGGTGCGCCTCGACGAGGGCTTCGCAACGGCAGTGACATGACGACCGGCGGTGGCCGGTGGCTGTCGGGCGGAGGAGAAGAGCCACCGGCCTATTGGCTGTTGGAAGAAGACAGCCGCGCGTGGAGACACGGGTGGCCTGCTGCTGCAGCACGCTGGGCATGCGCAAGGCGTGCTGGGCGATGGCATAGGTGCACGTGGGTGCGGTGCTCATTGCTTTCTGCTGTGCAGTGCTTGCGGGCGCTGCTTGGAGGGAGCGATGGACGGTGAGTGCGGTGCTGGGCGATGGCGCAGGTGCACACGGGTGTGCGCCTACAGAGGACGCACAAGGGCGGTGAGTGCCTGCGGGCGTGGAAGGGCGGTGAGCGCCTGCGGGGAGCAGTGCAGCCCCTGCGGTGAAGGAAGGTTGGCCTGCAGCGCTTGCAGAGGGCGAGCAAGGCACTAGAGGTGGAAGGCGATGGCGCAGGCGCTTGGCAGTAGCGGTGAAGGGCACTGGAGGGGGCGCACCTATAGGCGGTGATGGCACTGGAGAGGGGGGCGCCTGTAGGGAGCGCTTGCAGTGGAGAGGGTGTGGCACCTGCAGAGGGCACGCAAGGGCAGGTAGAGGGTGGCCTGCTGCTGCAGAGGACGCAAGTGTGGGTGCGGTGCTCGCTGCTTCCTGCTGTGCAGCGCCTACGGGCACTGGTTGGAGGGAGCAGTGGACGGTGGGTGCGACGCTGGGCGCAGGATTGAAGAGCGCGGTGTGGGTGCGCCTGGTAGGCTGTGGGGGGGCGGTGATGGTGTGGTGCAGTGTAGGCTGGAAGGGCGTTTGCGGTGGGAGGCTTGGGTGCAGGCTACCTACAGGGTTGCAAGGAGGCGTGCAAGGGCACTTGGTGAGGGCTGGATGGGGTGCGCCTGCAGTGGAAGGGCGATGGAAGGTGAAGCAACTGTAGGCACGCGATGAGGGCAGTAGGGCGATGGTGTTGCGCCTGCAGTGCATGGAAGGCCTTGGCTGTGGGCAATGCAAGGGCATTCACCATGCACTCCTTCTCCACAGTGCATACTCTCTCCACAGTGGGGAGGAAGGATATCCCCCCAGGGGGAGGAAGAAGAACCCGAAGATCCCGATGCCCTCCTCTCCTATGCAAGTCCCCTCTTAACTCCTCTCCCCCGTGCCAATCAAGGGATTTTCAAATCCCTTCCTAATTTTAGCCGACGCTTGTTGGGTTCTGTTGGCCGTAGGTGGAGATATTTGTGGGGGAAAATATCTTTCCAACCCTTATTCTTTTCCACATTTGATCCTCCTCCCTCTTCTTCCCGATTATTAGAGTAGATTAATTGGAGAAGATGAGTGCACTATTGCGGGACCCTGCATGAAATATAATTACATAATAAGAAATAGAAGTAATGTAAACTTAAATAATGACACATGCAATCATTTAATGAACAAATGTGATTATTAACCAACATACAATGTTAGAATTGAATTACTTAGGCGTAATAATAGTGCATTAAAATGGACTCATCAAATACCCCCATGCCTAAGATTTGCTAGTCCCTAGCAAAAATGAAAAATAATAGAAGTAATCAGAAGATTTCTTCTTTTCTTATTTCAAAACTTTAGGGATCCAGACAAATGTGAAGTGATGATAGCCTAAGTAACAGGTCAATGTGAAAAGCCAATTCTCATTGAGAGTTCGTACTTTACCCTTGGTAAATATTTCTGTCGGGATAAGCAACTACTTCCCTCAGGGATAAAACAGAAGATAATCTGTAATTTGACCCCAGCTTTTGGCTTAGGTAGGAGATATCAAGTTGAATGGATTTGTATCTGGTGGCACACACTCATCTGGTGCTACATGTAATCTAGTACTACAGACTCCAGATCTCTAGACTATTAGACAAGTCAACTCAAAGAGAGGCTAAACAATTGTGCTCTCTTGATGTTCCTAGGCGCTCACTCTTTTCTTTCTTTTCTTTCTGAGATCACAAATCTCGCTAGATTTAGTAATTGTACTCACTGTTTGGTGGCCTCATATGGCATCCACACTTCTATTAAAGTCCTAATAACTCTACAACTAAGTTAGAGTCCTTAGCCAATATTCAGGCGATCAGAAATATTAAGAGATAGGTATGGGTCATATTTGGTGGATCGCGGTAGGTGTTCCATTGCCTCAGAAACAATGTTACATTATAAACTTGGACCTTTTTTTTTCTTTTTCTTCTTCCTTTCTTTCTTTTTTATAATATAACTGTTTCTTCTTTTTCTTCTTTCTTTCTTTTCTCTCGCTCACTTTTTTTTTTATAAATCAACATAATATGACACAGACTTTTATTTGAGGCATTGTTAGGGATGATGATGGTCAAGAGGATATTGTGTGGCTTATTTGGTGGAAGTGCCTATTCTCGGCATCGGGAAGGAATGGATAGGACAGGTATATTTCTGACCTTTGACACTATTACCCTTCAGCCGAGGACTCTATGAAGGACGGTCGTAACCATCCACCATAGTCATAGCTTTATTAAGACTCAATCTCTGTGTATCTACCTTATTTGGTGACTCTTAGGAATTCACACAAAGTACGCGCACAGGAACAGAGAGCTAAAACTATGCCTAACTCTGAAGTATCATCATCTAATTGTCCAAAACTTAAGAGTCCTTGCACTAGACTTAGCACACCAGTAATCTCTCTACTTTCTTCTCACAAATATGAGATGGATCTACTAGAAGATAGTAAGCTTGACTCCCTATTAACTGTCCAAGGGTTTAGTAGACTACAAATGCTTATTGGTTTTCCTCAATGATCCATTACCAAGTCTACGTGCACATGAAATAAATGTACTGGATTCTAAACGTAGGAAATAATTCAAGAAGTAAAACCTCCAATGACAAAAATATTTTGCTAGGGACTAACCCATTCAGCTCAAGAAAAGAGAATTTTTTTATTATTATTATATGCTAACCTAAATGCATGAATACTTCCTAAAATGCAAAATGCACCCCCCATGCCTAAATCCTACCATGTCCCCATTGTAAAATTAAAACAGGAGGAGAAAGGAAAGAAATCACCTAATGATGGTGTTATTCAGACCACTGGGTTGCCTCCCAACAAGCATTGCATTTCTATTAGCAACCAGACTTAGAAGGAACCTGTAAGTCTGGTTCCAGATAGAAAAGGTTAGGCCGTAAAAATATGCGTAACAGAGCGGGCCTAGAAAATAAGTAGCCACGGATGTTGGCGAGCTGATGATGCAACGTAATCCCAAATTCTCGCCAGAAGATATGAAAACAGAGAACCTCATTGGCTACCTTGGGTGGTCTACGAATGACAAAAGGAATATGAAAAGGGACCTCCCAAAGCAGAATAAGTGGAGGATAACAAGGATCCTCCAGAGTAGGACGGGTTGTAAAAGATATAAACATTATTAGTTCTGACCCTTGAATGGCGAGAGTAAAAGTACAAGCATCAATCCACACTCGCCATTCTACCTGAGGATGTACTGGCCTGATATGTTCTCCAGAAAGAATGTACATGAGCAGAGATCTGAGCCAAGGATCGGTTAGGGAGTATAAGGGTTGTTTGTAGTGTTGGAAGGTAATGGTTAAGTCCAATGAGGGCTTAGTCGGTGTCAGGTCCAATTCCAACAATGATTCAGATTGTGTATACTCCCTAATAGTTGTAGATAACTTCAGGTTACCCTGCCTAGCATTAATGGTCGAAGTCATATTTGAATCAAGGGTAGACTCCAAATTACAACTCTTTGATGGCAGGGTTAAAATATCATAATCATTATCATTAAGCTCATCCTTGGATTCGATTGGTTCACTCAAATTTTTGTCAGAGTGCATATGTGATTCATTGGGAGTTGGATCAGTATCCTCAATTATTCCTAAAGGAGGATCAATCTTAATGTTTTGGAGCAAGCCTATATCACTAAATTCGTTATTCTTCTCGGGGTATAAATCCTTAATTGACATGTTTTATCCCCGAGAGTCTCCCCTAGGCTTCTCACTATTTTGTTTGTCCTCCTCTAATATCAGCTCCTATTTTGGTAAAGGATGATTCTCAAAAGAAGGGAGGAATCTGGATTTCACCATATTGTTTATATCCTTTGGAGGTAAATCCTCAAATGATAAATGATTCCCCTATGATTCACTCCAGATTTTTAGTCCAGGTTCCTCTATTGGGGCATCCTCATCCTTTGAAATAGACTCTTCATATCCCTAAGACCAAAATTGATCTAATCCATCCTCCATTCCCTTAGGGTCACCTTCATTGGGTGCATTTAAATCCTCAAGATACTGAATGGTAGGTGTTGATTCCCTAAGTGGAGGGTTAGGAGTAGTCTCACTAAGGGTAGAATGGGATTCCACCAGATAATCAATAGGGGAAGTGATAGGAACTATACAATCTTGATTCGGATTGGTAGGGGTAAGGAGAATACTGTCATTGGGGTCAGGGTCCTAAAGAGGTACCATCTTCCCTTGCTTTTGACTCCAATATAGCTCAGGTGGATAATCACTATGATCGTTCTCCTCTAGTGGTCATGTCTCATTGGGAGAGTCTAAGTGATAGCTACATAAAATTGGATCCCTATTGTCATTGGGTTCCTCAAAATTATTTTCATGATCATGGTCGTATGGGTAGGGATCAGGATTATTGGGAAGCGTGTAGCTAAGCTGTCTTATTTCTTCATTTAACTGTTGACTATTCCTCAACATCTCTCCCATGGATTCCATCATTTCCTTTTGTTGTTTTTGCATTCCTATCATAAAAGAGGAAAGGCTACTATTATCAGGTTTGGGAGGATAGTTAATTTCAGGCTCTGGTTGCCTAGGGGTATCGGTCCAACCTCGATATGGAAAATCATCAAGGGTGGGAGGGTTGGGTGTTTGCATGGAAGTAGGGATTTAAGGGTTGGAAAATCTCGCTCCTAGGCTCTACTCAAAAGTGGGAGTTATCGAGCCAGTACTCCCAGGGTAAGAATAAGAATGATCCCATGAATTGTCAATGTACCCATCAAAGGATGGATACGCTCGAGGCATGGGATCCTGATTAAAAGATGGGAAGTATTGACTCTGATAATCTAAATGATAGGAGTAAGGGTAATCCATTTCTTTAAGCAAAACAGTTTTAACTCTCTTAGGATTTAGCAGAATTCATAATACAAGCAGAAACTTCCTAGAGAGTTCTACTGTCAAAGCAAACACAAATTCAATGGGGTCTGTTTTTAGTATATTGTAGGTCTTAGAATTAAATGTTCAGTTGGCGGCCAAACAAGTTTTGCAAAAATTACGCTTCCTAGGCCAACCTTCGCTGGTGCCTATAACCTACTCACAAGGGATGGAAGTCTCAAATCGAGCCCATACACGAGGAACCGAAGTAACTTGGTGGATAGGCTTATTTATTTCCGACTAACTTCCCTTGTGGTGCAAAAGAGGAGAGGTAGAAATTTATCTAGTGACCTTATGTGTGAGGTGCACAGTGTCTCAGGTGTGCAAGCATACGATCGTGTTTTGAGTCTTGAAATTTCGCAAACAAGATCCTTTTGCACACAATTTTCAGTCACAGATTTTAAAGTCCAACCTCTTAGTATTCCCAATTTTTAAAGTGACCACTGAATTAATTTGATTCAAACACTTTAGTGGTCTTAGATTTAGGTTCAATGCATATGCATGACAAGTAATTGATGCTCAAGAGAAGACGTACCTTACTCCAGCTTTCTTCGTGCAATAATGAATGCAATGCAGTAAAAATAAACTAGATGCTACTCATTCAGTCCTAGATGGTCTTCCTATAGATATGCAGCTTCTAGCCGGCAGTTCGAATATATATATATTTTTTCAATAATAATAGTAAGCAAACAGACCTAATCTAACTAACTAACCGACATGCAGTTCAAACAATTCAAATAATCTTATAATCTAAATAAATGGGAACATGCTCCCAAAAATATGCCCCGCATACAAGAGCGATAAGAAATAAAGAAGCACTAGGAACATGTTCCCAAAAATACCTGACAAGGGTTCAAAAGATAGTAATTAAATTCTAATGTCTATCTAAACTAAATCTAAACTAAGATCTACTGACTAAATCAAAAATAGGTTTCTCCATAAGCCTATGTGCATGGGATCAAGGCCCACGTGTTCCTGTTGCTGGCCTCCAGGTGGCGTCAAGGTCCCCCAAAAAGATCGTCTCTGCCGTGCGCGTCGTTCAAGTTCAATGTCGTCGCTCTGCTGCGCCTGTCGCCGTGTCAGATTCCTCGCACAAAAAAAAAAAAGATCTGATAACTGCGCAACTCAGAATATTCAAAAAAATAATAACGTGAACCTATTGCGTCTGTTGCCTCCCCGGCAACGGCGCCATTTTGACGGAGAGATTTTCGCTTTCTTATGATATCAATAGAGGATATGTCGTTGTAATTAATGTGGTAGAAATCTCTCAATCAAAACTAAATATCAATTTTAACCACAGTAAAGATGTTGTATCCATAGGGAGGAATAGACCAATAAATTCACAAGAAGAGGAATATAATGTTCGCAGACACTTTCTCGACTTTAATGCGAGGAATATGCTGATTTAAACGGAGCTTGCAAGTTTCCTTAAAAGTTCAGGGTTAGTTATGCAATTTTCACGTCAGGAATTAAGCTCCAAAAATATGCATATGATGCATGTGTAATGGCATATCATATAAATTCAACTTGCATGCAAATTTGATTTGAAATTCAATGTAGAATCATGCACATAACACAAATAGCGTAATTTCAGGAAAGTCTGAGTGCATCAATGCAATGTGGCCTGAATAAAATATGAATAAATAATTGGCAATGGCATTGAATGTAATTATTAATTGAGAGAAAAACAGAGGATTTCTCCTCTCTCTTCCTCGCGTGGGCGGCTGTGCACAGTTGGCGACGCGTGGATGCGCAGGTGGCCTGCTGCTGCAGCGTGCTGGGTGCGCGCGGGTGCGGCGCTCGCTGCTTCCTACTGTGCAGAGCCTGCGGGCACTGGTTGGAGGGAGCGGTCGATGGTGGGTGCGACGCTGGGCGCAGGATTGAAGGGCATGTTGTGGGCACGCCTGGCAGGCTGTGGGGGGGGTAGTGATGGCGTGGTGCAGTGCAGGCTGGAAGGGCATTTGCGGTGGGAGGCTTGGGTGCAGGTTGCCTGCAAGGCTGCAAGGAGGCACAAAAGGGCGCTTGGTGAGGGCTGGATGGGGTGCGCCTGCAGTGGGAGGGCGATGGAAGGTGAAGCAACTGCAGGCACGCGGTGAGGGCAGTAGGGTGATGGTGTTGCGTCTGCAGTGCATGGAAGGCCTTGGCTGTGGGCAATGCAAGGGCGTTCACCGTGCACACCTTCTCCACAGTGCATACTCTCTCCACAGTGGGGAGGAAGGATATCACCCCATGGGGAGGAAGAAGAACCCGAAGATCCCAATGCCCTCCTCTCCTATGCAAGTCCCCTCTTAACTCCTCTCCCTTGCGCCAATCAAGGGATTTTCAAATCCCTTCCTAATTTTAGCCGACGTTTGTTGGGTTCTGTTGGCCGTAGGTGGAGATATTTGTGGAGGAAAATATCTTTCCACCCCCCTGTTCTTTTCCACATTTGATCCTTCTCCCTCTTCTTCCTGATTATTATAGTAGATTAATTGGAGGAGATGAGTGCGCTGTTGCGGGACCATACATGAAATATAATTACATAATAAGCAATAGAAGAAATGTAAACTTAACAATGACACATGCAATCATTTAATGAACAAATGTGATTATTAACCAACATACAATTTTAGAATTGAATTACTTAGGTGTAATAATAGCCCATTAAAATGGACTCATCATAGAGCTCACCAGCAACTCTTCATTAGCTCCACTAAGTTCCAAGGCATTTCATGCCAGCTCAAGATAGTTCCTTCCATCTCCTCCTCTACTTAGCTAAGCTACACCACTACTTTTGCTCCTATCTTATTTTTTCTCCACCTAAATGGTCATCCATTGATCGTAGCGTGTAAGGTTTGGCGTCATAGCTCGCAAAATACGTCTATCAGATAAAATTTATAACCGAAACTCGAAATGTGAGTCCCTGGTCAAACACGGGGAGGCGAACGTTTGGTTTTGAAAGATACGCATTTCTCTTTTATTTCTTTTTGTTGTTTTTATCTTTTCTATTTTTTTGGTATTTTTTATCAAGCAAGAGATTAGGTCGATGAAATTTTATCTAACTAATCTACTTGCGAAAATATAAGAGAAAGAGAGAAATAATCACATATATTTCTGAATCAAATGTTTACTACAACTAGGAAAGCGGGAAAGATTACACTACGAAAGCTATAAAGATAGAAAGAGGTGAGAGAATCCCCCTCGACGGTCGCTCGGAGGATAACTCGCTCTGACGTCGCCTTGAGGAAGGTGGTGAGGAGCAGGACGAAGGAGGACGTAGCCGGAGGACGGAGGATGGGGCAGGATGGGGTCGCGGCGAGGATCTTCTTCCCGAAGGGCGGTGAGAGGACCGCCACGGGATGCTCCATGAATGGGGATGAGAGGTGGGAAAACTATTTTCTTTTCTACTCTAGAGGAGCATCCCGGGCTTGGGACAAGCTCTCTCTACAGCCTTGGAGGTGGTGAGAGGAAGAAAGGAAGAGATGAAGAAGAATGGGAGGGGTAGGGGTCCCTGCTGGTCATTGATATAGGACATTTAGAGACGGTCCGTGATATCACTGAAGATCTGCTGCAAACATCATTGAAGATCCTGTGCCAACCCTCGTCCCCGCTGGCACGCGCATCACGCACCCTTGTCGCACGCGCGCTCATGCGCTAGCACTATCTTGCGCGCTGTGCTGCGCTTGCGCGTGCGTGCCTCCGCGATCACATGTGCACCTACGCTGCTGTGCGTGCGCATGGGTGGCTTGGGTTGGGCCACGTGGCGCGACCTAGGCCATCCATCTTCTTTCTGTTGTAGGGGCTGCTACAAAGGTCGGATTGAGTCGATTTTCATGTCATTGGGCTGCGATCGTCAACTCAAATCCATCCACGCGATCGGATTTGTCGTTTGAAGCTTCTAATTACATCACCTAGTCCCTTGGCCATTGATCTTCCTTGGACTGCATATGGTGCTATGGGACTCTGATCAAGGCGATTTCAGATGTGTTGGACTCCGATCGTCCTCCTGATCAGATCCGTATGGTGGGATCATCAATCCAAGGCTCTGAAATAAATCTCCTCTCCTGACCACAGAAAGGATGCAATTAACCTAAAATATACAGAACTACTTTAAATGCAGGATGATGCATGCTATGCGATATTTATAACATGGAATGCAAATATAATCCTAAGAACATGCATAAATAGGCATTTTAACCTAAATGGATGTGCCTACATCATCCACCTACACATAAACCACCAACCTTGGCGCCTAAAATCTTCCTTGACACCTCCTCAATTTTGGTGCCAAGATGACCTCCAAGGCACCCTTTCGCCATGGAGCCAACCCTTCCTCCTTGGCACCCTTTCACATGGCGTCAAGGAATCTTCCTACCACCCTACCATAAGTCGTCCACCACCACCACTACCACCTTCATTTGGCGCCCAAGCAACTCCCCTACACCTCTTCATTTGGCGCCAAGGAGGCTTCCCAAGCACCCTTTCACATGTCCAGCCATGATGGCTTCTAGAAGCTTTCAATCTTGGTGCCAAAAGCCTCCTCCCATCTCCACCATTCAACCACCAATACATCTCATCCAAGCCCTTCATCTCTATGCCAATTGTCCAACCTTCTATAAGAACCAATTTTGCCACCAACCCTTGGTGTCTCTTCATGGTGGAAGTCCACCAAGAGATGCCATCACCACCATAACTTCCCCCTCACACCTTTTATGATGGCACCAATCATCCTCCTCCCTTGGATCCTACAACCACCACCAAAAGGCCATCCTAGCCCTTCATCGAAATGGCACGACCACTCTCCACTCCACACTTATAAAAAGATCCCCATCCTACCATTACAAACCATCCTTGGCAAGCATCAATTATTCCTATCATTCCACCATAACCATCATATCCCACGGCCAAGAAAGGAGGAGAAGAGAAGAAGATTAAGGGGGCAACCTACTCGCCCCCTTGGTGCCTTCATCTTCTTCTCTCTTCTTTCTTGTGACTCACCAAGGAGCAAGCACTTCATTGGAGACGGCCAGGTAGGAGGAAAGAAAGGGTGGTGGATGTCCACCCTAGAGAGGAGTAAACTCAAGGAGCTAGAAGGAAGGCTTCTTTAAGTCTAGAAGCTACCATTCTTAGAGCAAAGGTTGCCTCAGCTACTTGGGAGACTTTCTGTTCTTTACTTTATTGCTTTTAATTCTTGTTAGTAGAAGCTTTCATCTACCTTGGGATCAATTAAGTAGAACCTCTGTTTAATTGAGCTCCCTAGGTACTTTGTAAACATTTCTTCTTAAAAGGAAAGTGCCTTTCTTCATTCTTGAGTTTTCTATCTTCAAGTAGCATTTATTATTTTTGTGCACCACATCTCCTTTCTAATTACCCTAGGCACACTTTTCTAGGGTGAGCTTAGAAAGGTAGACTTTATCTCATTCACATAGGCGTAGTTGTACTAGTTTTCTATATCCCAATTATTGAAAAACCCTAAAAATCCACAAAACCAAAATACGAAAAGAAGTGCAGATTTGAGTAGGAGAGAGAGAGAATCATCTATTTGAATAGTAATTGGCCTCCTTGTACGACCTTAGATACCACCACTATCTATGAATATAAATTTAAAAGTTGATCGGATTTACGCATCTCAACACTAATTACACCAACTAACAAATTGCGTAAATCTCGTATCACTTAGTGTTGAACTTATTTACGAACCTACGCTAACGTGTTTGGTTTTGGAAAACCCGTCGTTGTAGTTCGAAAGCGAAGGATTCGAGTTCAACAAATAAAACTTATACCGAAATAAGAATTCCGGGTCGAACTCAGGGAGGCTACGTTGATCTATATTCGCAATTATGTTTTTTTTAGGATTTTTGATAAACAAGGCGAAATAATTACAATGGAGCTATCAAACTGAGAGAGAGAGAGAGAAAGAGAGAGAGAAAGAGAACATGCATTCAATATTTCAATTGTTTATACAAGCAAACGAAATGAAAGTTACACTAGAAAGCGGGAAATCAATTACACTATAAAGCAGAAAAATTCTACACTAGAAAAGCTGTAAATAAGAATGGGAGAGAGAAGTTATCCTCCTCGACGGTCGCTTGGAGGATGAGCCGGACGGGACGACGCCTGGACGAAGGAGAACGAAGCAGGACGAAGGAGGACGAAGCAGAAGAACGGGAACGAAGCAGCACGCCGTCGTCGTCGCGGGACCCACTTCCGAAGGGGGACGAAAATTTGGACTTTATCTCGCGAGAAGCATCCCGGGTGTGGGACAAGCTTTTCTTGAGCTTTGGAGAGGTAGAGAGGAGAAGGAAGGGATGAAAATTTCGTATGGAGGGGGTCTCCATTTATAGTTGCAAGGAGTGGGGGCAAAATGGACATTACATCTTCAAAATAATAAATAAGGGGTCTTTAGTGACGGATAAAACCGTCGCTAAAGCCCCGCCGTCGCCGTCGCCGCCGCGCCCACGCGCGCCCGCTCGGCTGGCCGCACGCGTAACGCATACGCACGTCGCTTGATTTTCAGCCGTCCGATCGCGAGATCGGACGGCTTAGAACGCGTTCGCGCCCGCTGCGTAGCGCACCGCCCGCGTGTGATCGCACGTTCACCAGAGCGTCCAATTGCGCGTCGGCGCTATCGGGCGCGCGCGGCCGTTGGATCTTCATCTGACGCTCGTGTGCGCCCGCTCGCCCGCGCCTTCCACCCCCTCACCGCAGCTCGAACCCGCGACTTCCGCTTCGCCCGCAGCTGCGTCGCCGCTGCGCTACGCGGGCGAAATGGTCGCGCGGACGCTTTTAAGCGCGAGCGACCTCAGCCGTTGGATCGAGATCCAACGGCGGAGAGGAGACGGTGCGCGGTCTTCACAAGACTCCTGCGGCCGATTGGGCGGCTGGGATGGCGCCACGTGGCGCCATCTTGGCCGTCCATCTTCTGGAAGTTGTAGATGGTGCCACGGATGTCGGATTGACTCGATTTTTGTGTCGTTCGGCTGCAATCGTCGATCCGAATTCATCCGTGTGGTCGGATTTTCCATCTGAAGTGCGGATTTACACCATCCTGGCCCTTGATCTTCTAGGGTTCCCCGGTCTCTATCTGATGCTACGGATGCCTGATTAGGGCGATCTTGGAGTCGTTGAACTCCAATCGTCGCCCTGATCATATCCATACGGTTGGATCTTTGATCCGAGGCCCCGATAAAATATTTGCCCTGTCCAAGCACATAAAAGGAGACAATTAACCTCCATTTTATTCAAACTACTCTAAATGCAAGATGATGCATGTAATGCAATATTTATATCATGAAATGCAATCCTATGCTTAAGAACATACATAAATAGACATTTTAAGTAGTGTAAATGTATTTACATCATACCCCCATGCCTATCTTTTGCTAGTCCCTAGCAAAAACTATATGCTATTTATAAAAGAATTAGGTTAGATTATTTGGACCTGAGTTATTTTCAATCATTAAGAAATTGTCTACTTAAGAACTGAACTTTCAAAGACACAACAGTGCCCGGTATCAGCCAAAATGCAGACCGCCTCAAGCCTCGCCTTATTCAAAGAAAAATTTCTTTTTCTGTTTTTACTCTCTTTTTTTTTTTTTTTTTTTTTGAATTTTCAAATTTTAGGGTTTAAGAGTGGCTTTCTACGGCCATTCAACTCACCCAAGATTTGATGAGAACCCTAAGTTTTAAGCATCTTATTGTGATTGTGATAGACTTGTTGACCGGCAATTAAAACGGACTTCGGATTTCTACGCCTCTAGGTGACCTCAAAAAGAATTCTGCCTAAAGGTGTATCTTTACAACCGGTAGCTTTCTCCCTACTTTTATTTTTTTAACGGGGTCAACACAAGGGTGAATCCAGTGTATATCTCCCCGGTTTATTCTACTTCTCCGCTTCTTCCTAAGTGTTTTGGGAATTTTTAGTGCATTTTCTGAGCTGGGTTCTGGACAACCGGTCGATGAGCTGTTACCACCGACAACTTGCCAGCCATACTCGTGCGGCGAAGTGTGGCTTATTTCTTTTTGTTCTTTTCTCCTTTTTGATTTCTTTTTTTTTTTTTTTTTTTTAAGTAGGTGGCTTCCCTGGTCTAAGATTTACCTAAAGGCAGCAAAAAGAGAAAGGTCAGTGACTGGGCTCTGGACAACCTACCTATGGGCTGTTACCCATGATAACTTGCCAGCCATATCACCCTAGAAGGTTCATTAGCTACCCAATTTCCATTAAAATTGCCGAGCAACGAGTCAGTGCAAAGAAAGTGTGTAGATGCTTAAAACTCAAAATTCCCTTAAATCAGAGGGTGGGTTGACAAGTCGTGTACTTATCACCCAAACTTATTTATTCCAATTATAATAGAATTAAGATGGCGAGAACTCAAAGACAAATCCACATTTTAGTAGATACACAGGCTAATTAAGTCCAAAGACCTGAGGGGTCTTTGTGTTCAGATCCTAATGTAAAATTTCTTAAGATTGAAAAGTCCTAATGTCCAACTAATCCTTCCTTTTTTTTTTTTTTTTAGAAAAAGAGCAATTTATATGGATTTCACAAAGCTGACCAACTAATTCAAAAATGAATCCACCCCCCATGCCTAGCTGATGCAATGTCCTCATTGAAAAAGAGACATGAAAGAAAGGGTAGAATATGAAAGATGTCACCTGGATATGAAGCTCGTATCAGCCTTGTGTTATATGTACAATTGCTGAGTTTAATGCCGTCAGCTAGGCGAAGTCCAGCCAAAGAAGTCACAGAATGGCTAGAGCAACAGAGTCTGAAATGGGTTCTGGAAGATTATGGTCAACAACAGGCTTCAGACGTTGACCGTTGACTTTAAAGGTGTTACCCGTCTTTGGGTCAGAAATCTGAACGGCACCATTTAGAAAAATCTGATCAATTATGAATGGGCCACTCCATTTAGATCTAAGTTTACCAGGAAAGAGCTTAAGTTTAGAATTGAATAACCAGACCTTCTGGTTTGGCTCAAAGCTCTTGCGGGAAATCATTTGATCATGTAGAGCTTTGGTCCGAGCCTTGTAGATCTTGGCATTCTCATAAGCATCATTTCTAAGCTCCTCCAACTCAGATAGTTGGAGTTTCCTGGTCTTCCCAGCTAGATTTAGATCTAGATTGCATTGTTTGATTGCCCAGAATGCCCTGTGTTCAATCTCTACGGGTAGATGACACGCCTTTCCATACACCAGACGGAATGGAGACATGCCGATAGGTGTTTTATACGTCGTACGGTAGGCCCAAAGAGCGTCCTCAAGCTTTTGAGTCCAATCCTTGCGATCGGGCCTAACCGTTTTTTGCAGAATGTTCTTGATCTCTCGATTAGAGATCTCGGCTTGTCCATTCGTTTGGGGATGGTAAGGTGTGGAAATTCGATGATTAACCCTGTATTTGGCCAATAAACTCCGGAATTGGGCATTAGTAAAATGAGTGCCACCATCACTGATGATAGCCCTCGGAATCCCGAATCTACTGAAGATATTTTTCTTGACAAAGTTGATGACCACCTTGTGGTCATTGGTTCGGGTGGGAATTGCCTCAATCCATTTAGACACATAATCAACAGCGACAAGAATGTACTGATGTCCAAATGAAGGGATAAAGGGTCCCATGAAATCAATGCCCCAAACATCGAAAATTTCGACAGGAAGAATAGGGTTTAAGGGCATCATGTCTCTCTTAGTTATGCTCCCGAGTGCCTGGCATCGAGGGCATGACTGTGAGAAATTCTGGGCATCCTTGAATAAAGACGGCCAATAGAAGCCAGATTGCAAAATTTTTGCAGCCGTCTTTTTCCCGGAGAAATGTCCACCACACCCAGATGCATGGCAGAACTCAAGTATACTGTTGAATTCATTCTCCGGTATGCATCGGCGAATAATCTGATCAGAGCCGATGCGATACAGTTCAGGGTCCTCCCAAAAGTAGTATTTGGCCTCAGATTTGAGTCTATCCCGTTGTTGCTTGGTCCAATCCTGGGGGATTTGACCAACGGCCAAATAGTTAACAATGTCAGCAAACCATGGGGTGTGGACACCTAAAACTGTAAGAATGGTTTCGTCCGGAAAAGTGTCAGCAATCGGAATGTCCGGACAAGAAGAATCACCTAGGAGTCTCGACAAATGATCCTCCACCACATTTTGTACCCCGATTTTATCCTTGATTTCAAGATCAAATTCTTGAAGAAGAAGAATCCAACGAATAAGCCGGGGTTTAGCATCCTTTTTAGCCAAGAGATGTCTCAAGGCCGAGTGGTCGGTATAAACAATAACATGAGACCCCAAGAGATAAGCCCTGAATTTTTCCAACGCAAATACTACAGCGAGTAATTCCTTTTCAGTAACAGTGTAATTCCTCTGGGCTTCATCCAAAGTTTTACTAGCGTAGTAAATGACAAAGGGCTTTCGATCAATTTTCTGACCCAGGACAGCCCCGACCGCGTAATCAGAAGCATCGGTCATGATCTCAAATGGGGTTGTCCAAATAGGTGGTTGCAAAATTGGTGCACAGGTGACCGCCGTTTTTAGGAAATCAAATGCCTTTTGGCATGATTCGTCAAAAACAAACGGTGTTTCTTTGGCAAGAAGATTGCTCAAAGGGCGGGCAACCTTTGAGAAGTCCTTGATGAATCTTCGATAAAATCCCACATGGCCAAGAAATGATCTGATTTGTTTAACTGATGTGGGAGGAGGAAGTTTAGCGATAGCATCAACTTTAGCTTTATCCACTTCAATTCCCCGTTCAGAGATTACATGACCCAAAACGATGCCCTCTTGGGTCATGAAATGACTCTTTTCCCAGCTAAGGACCAATCGTGTCTTGATACATCGCTTAAGAATCATTTCCAAATTAACCAAACAAGAGTCAAATGATTCTCCGAAAATGGAGAAATCATCCATGAAGACTTCCATAAACTCTCCCACCATGTCGGAAAATATGGCTAGCATACACCTTTGAAAAGTCGCAGGTGCATTGCATAACCCAAAAGGCATCCTACGAAAAGCAAAGGTTCCATAGGGACAGGTGAAAGTAGTTTTTTCCTGATCCTCGGGATGGATAGGAACTTGGTTGTATCCCGAGTAGCCATCAAGAAACCAGAAGTACTTCTGCCCGGCTAATTTTTCCAGGATTTGATCAATGAAGGGCAGGGGAAAATGATCCTTTTTAGTGGCAGTGTTCAGCTTCCTGTAATCAATACAAACTCTCCAAGATGAAGCTGAACGAGTTGTGACAGATTCTCCTTTCTCATTAGTCACAACAGTAATCCCGGCTTTCTTTGGAACAATCTGAACGGGACTTACCCAGGGACTGTCAGAGATTGGATAAATAATTCCTGCATCGAGCCACTTGATGATTTCCTTTTTGACCACTTCTCGCATATTTGGATTCAATCTCCTCTGCATCTGGTGAGAAGGGCGGGATCCATCTTCCAAGAATATTCTATGATTGCAGTAAGATGGCTCGATCCCCCTAAGGTCATGAATGGTCCAACCAATTGCCTCCTTATGTTCCTTTAGGACCTTAATCAATTTAATCTCTTGCTCCTTTGTCAATTTAGCACTGATAATCACAGGGAGGGTATTCTGAGGTCCTAAAAATTGATATTTCAAATTCTCGAGCAATGGTTTCAATTCGAGCTGGGGTGGGGTGATGATTGATGGTCGGGTAGATGCTGAAGATTCAATAAGAGGGAGAGGTTGTGAGTGGACAAAATCAGTAACCTCTTCCGAAGATGTTAAGTCAGAGGGTTGCGGGTCAAATTCATCAACCAAAGAGGAACTTTCAATTGAAGAAACTGTCAAACAAGTTTCAATATTAACATTATCCTCATCAAGTTCCTCAATAACTCCACAATCCTCAAATTTATTGATCACCTTAAAAATATCTAATTTCATACGTTGGTCCCCAAAGGCGATTTCCATGCTACCGCTTTCACAATTAATGTTGGCCTTTGCGGTAGCCAGGAACGGACGCCCCAGAATGATGGGCGTGTTCCTCAGATTATCTGGTACATCCATGTCAAGGACAAGGAAATCTACAGGAAAATAGAAATCCTTGACCTTAACTATAACATCTTCAATAACGCCTCGCGGGTTTGTGACCGAACGATCCGCTAACTGTAGCGTTACTGAAGTTGGCCGAAGTTCGCCTAACCCAAACTTCTCGTAAAGAGAAGTCGGAATTAGGTTGATGGATGCACCAAGATCCAAAAGTGCTCTATCAAATGTGTAATCTCCGATAACGCAAGAAATCAAAGGAGCACCAGGATCTCTCTTTTTCTGAGGGAGGTAGTGCAGGATAACAGAACTAGCCTGCTCGGAGAGTACCACCTTCCTCGGAACAGATTCTCTCGACTTACGCTTTTGTGTACATAATTCCTTTAAAAATCTTGCGTAAGTCGGTATGTGCTTGATAGCATCAAGGAGCGGGATATTGATCTCAACATTCTTAAATAAATTCAGAAGCTCCTCATTGCTATCAACAGACTTCTTCTTCTTTGCTTTGGTTAAGGCTTCAGGAAAAGGAACACGAGTCAAATCTTTGGAATCGGATTCCTGAGACTTGATTTCTCCTTTAGAATTCTCTTCTCTCTCCTCAGATTCTTCAGGATTCAAAAGATTAGAATAATGTGGTTGTGGATCCTGAGTCTTCTTACCACTTCTCAAAGTGACAGAATTTGCAGAAGCGTAAGAATTTGGGTCTTGAGGAGGGTTAGGAAAGATTGGAGGCGCTTGATTGACCATGAATTGTTGATTTACAGAAGAAGAAGACGAGGAACCCTGCTCAACCACCTGAGCATGCGCGTGTGGGTCCCTCTGATTTTCGTACCCTTGGGCTTGATTGCCCGAATTCGTAATGTTTCGTGGGTTGGGTACGGGTTGGGATGGTAGAGATCCGGGTTGACGAGAGTTAGCAATGAGCCCGGATTGCAAGTTGTCCAGTGAGTTTTTCATTTGCTGCATGAGCTGGAGCATAGATCCTTGCATCTCTACTATTTGATGGTTCAAATCAGCCTGCCCTGCTGGTTGACGGGCATTCCAAGCTGGCTGATTGATCTGATTCGGAGGCAACTGAGTATATACTTGACCCTGACCTATTGGTCGTTGCGGAGCATAATTGCTGGGTCGGAATTGGGTCTGTTGCCCCGGATTTTTCCAAGAGAAGTTAGGGTGGTTTCTCCAACCTGGATTATAGGCATTCGAGTAGGGGTTGGATCTAACATTCTCTTGTACAGCACAGACATCCTCATAAAGTGAGGATGGAGAGAAAGAAAAGGAAGGATTAGAAAAATTGGGATCAAAGGCCCCAGTTGGGAACCCATGGGGCTCCGAAAAATGCTGACTCATAGGTTGAGTCGCATCGAGTTGATTCACGAACTCCCGTCCAGAAAGAGCTCGTGAAGAATGGAATCCCGAATTTTGGGATTGAGTGGATTGAGAGTTGTTCATAGAATTGCCAGCCATCCACTCTTCCATTCTTTTAGCAACCAAGTCCACTTTGTCAAGTTTATTACAAATCAATTCCATATCAAATGAATGAGAGTCATGGACTTCATTGACATTTGATCTGGGTTGTTGGGACCGGTTAAAAGTATCCATGGAGGCATGATTTATTGAATTCTCACTCATTTCCTCAAATAAATCATGTGCACTATCTGCATCTTTATTAAGGAAATTGCCTCCGCAAGAAGCATCCACATGGTTTCTGAGTTGCTCAGTCAACCCATGATAAAAAATCTGCACGAGTTGCCATTTCGGCACCTCGTGGTGTGGACACCTCCGCAATAAGTCCTGGAATCGCTCCCAGGCCACATGAAACTGCTCCCCCGGCCGCTGGGTAAAAGTAGTGATTGCCCGTCTCAAAGCATTGGTACGACCGACTGGGAAAAATTTCTTCAGAAAGGCCGATTTCAACTCATTCCATGTTGTAATTGGTCTTCCTATTGTCCTATACCAATGCGCGGCCTTATCCCTAAGAGAGTGAGGGAAGAGCCTCATGATCATTTGCTCCTCGTTTACGTTTCGAGACTTGGTGGTCTGGACCAAAGTGGTCAAGTCCTCCAAGTGTTGAAACGGATCTTCGGAGCCAAGCCCATGATAATGTTTAATCAGGCTTAACACCTGGGGCTTGATTTCTACGTCACCGGCTGGAATCTGGACGCCGGGACGTTCCCCGTAATTTGAAGGATCATAAAAATCCTTCAAGGGCTGAACGCCCTGCATTCTCTGGAACCATTCTTGCATTCTCTGCATTTGTTCCAGCTGCCTTCGAAATTCTTCCTGTGGATTTCCAGGCAGAAGAGGCTGTTGTTCGGCCATGGGATCAAATTGACCAAAATCTAACTTGCGCCTCCTAGAATGTTCTAATGGTCCTTCTAATCGGGGATTCAATGACTGTCTTCCCAGCATAAAATAGGAGTAGGTCGGAAGGACCGGGGATAGGGACCCTGCAGTACAACAAAACAAGGCTGTCCTTAAGTGAGGTAGCCTAAGGATCTACTGACTCCCAACACCAGCCTTAAGACTGTAACTGATTTACTCTACTTGCGTCTGTATAATCCAACCAGTTAGAAGGAGGGACTGGGGAGAAAGTTCTTCCTTTGGCTTTCGCCTCCGGTTCCTAGTGTACCCCCCAGCCGCGGTCGTTTGACGCTACTCCCCTAGCTAGACAACAGATTAATCAGTACAAGTAGGTTAATCAAAAACAATCTCAGACTAGGCCTTGAAGAGCGAATCAAACCTTAGGGCCAACGTCTACTCAATTTTATTACGGCTTGGGATTGTGGTGCTTATGGAATGTGATGGGCCCTTACAATGGGTTGTGCCCTTAATGATTGATTGAAATTTGTGTAAGTGCGTGCACAACCAGGGTTTTCAAGCAAGATTATTTATAATGTGTGAATTTTAATGTTCAAATCCTGCTTAAGTAGCTTTTAGGGTTTCAAATTAGGTGAATTGCAATCAAATTTCTAGGCAAACCAAGTTGTAAAACACGGGTGAAAGTTTTCCTTTAAAATCAGAAAGAAAGCGGAGTGCCTAGAATATACCTAGATTGAAAACCCTAAGGAGGAGCTACTTGATGAGTTGGTTTTAAATAAAGTGGTGCGGCCCAAACAACTCAAACAATTGGCCACAATTGCACCACTAAGTTAGGCACTCAAAGATGGTTAACCTAGAATGATTTCTACTCTGTTATGTGTTGCTCTGTGTGTACCGGTTCCACAGATCAGAACCCGGTTGAGTAGAAAACAAATCAAGTTAATCAAGTGCCTTGAATGTGGGTGTGTGTTGTGTGTTTGTTGAAAGTTACCCCACAAAATTATCTTTTTGTTATTATTCCTTTTTTTATGAATGAGGGTGAAATGAGTGTGAGTAGAAATCCAAACAACCAAACTATACCTAGGATTTATGCAAACACCTAGGTTAATTGAAATTTGGATTTAATGTGCCGAATGAAATCTATGGAGGGGGAAAGAATGGGGGAGCACTTACAGTTGTCTTCAACTGCACTTTACTCCAGTCTACCGCTTGTTGATTCCTTGATGGAGGTCTCTGTAGAACAATAGACACAAGAGAAAGCTTAGTTAGAAAACAAATAAAGTGCAAGAAATGCGAAGAAAAGATCGGAAATCGTTGCCTCCCCGGCAACGGCGCCAAAATGTTGAACTTATTTACGAACCTACGCTAACGTGTTTGGTTTTGGAAAACCCGTCGTTGTAGTTCGAAAGCGAAGGATTCGAGTTCAACAAATAAAATTTATACCGAAATAAGAATTCCGCGTCGAACTCAGGGAGGCTACGTTGATCTATATTCGCAATTATGTTTTTTTTAGGATTTTTGATAAACAAGGCGAAATAATTACAATGGAGCTATCAAACTGAGAGAGAGAGAGAGAGAAAGAGAGAGAGAAAGAGAACATGCATTCAATATTTCAATTGTTTATACAAGCAAACGAAATGAAAGTTACACTAGAAAGTGGGAAATCAATTACACTATAAAGCAGGAAAATTCTACACTAGAAAAGCTGTAAATAAGAATGGGAGAGAGAAGTTATCCTCCTCGACGGTCGCTTGGAGGACGAGCCGGATGGGACGACGCCTGGACGAAGGAGAACGAAGCGGGACGAAGGAGGACGAAGCAGAAGAACGGGAACGAAGCAGCACGCCGTCGTCGTCGCGGGATCCACTTCCGAAGGGGGACGAAAATTTGGACTTTATCTCGCGAGAAGCATCCCGGGTGTGGGACAAGCTTTTCTTGAGCTTTGGAGAGGTAGAGAGGAGAAGGAAGGGATGAAAATTTCGTATGGAGGGGGTCTCCTTTTATAGTTGCAAGGAGTGGGGGCAAAATGGACATTACATCTTCAAAATAATAAATACGGGGTCTTTAGTGACGGATAAAACCGTCGCTAAAGCCCCGCCGTCGCCGTCGCCGCCGCGCCCACGTGCGCCCACTCGGCTGGCCGCGCGCGTAACGCATACGCACGTCGCTTGATTTTCAGCCGTCCGATCGCGAGATCGGACGGCTTAGAACGCGTCCGCGCCCGCTGCGTAGCGCACCGCCCGCGTGTGATCGCACGTTCACCAGAGCGTCCAATTGCGCGTCGGCACTATCGGGCGCGCGCGGCCGTTGGATCTTCATCTGACGCTCGTGCGCGCCCGCTCGCCCGCGCCTTCCACCCCCTCACCGCGGCTCGAACCCGCGACCTCCGCTTCGCCCGCAGCTGCGTCGCCGCTGCGCTACGCGGGCGAAATGGTCGCGCGAACGCTTTTAAGCGCGAGCGACCGCAGCCGTTGGATCGAGATCCAACGGCGGAGAGGAGACGGTGCGCGGTCTTCACAAGACTCCTGCGGCCGATTGGGCGGCTGGGATGGCGCCACGTGGCGCCATCTTGGCCGTCCATCTTCTGGAAGTTGTAGATGGTGCCACGGATGTCGGATTGACTCGATTTTTGTGTCGTTCGGCTGCGATCGTCGATCCGAATTCATCCGTGTGGTCGGATTTTCCATCTGAAGTGCGGATTTACACCATCCTGGCCCTTGATCTTCTAGGGTTCCCCGGTCTCTATCTGATGCTACGGATGCCTGATTAGGGCGATCTTGGAGTCGTTGAACTCCAATCGTCGCCCTGATCATATCCATATGGTTGGATCTTTGATCCGAGGCCCCGATAAAATATTTGCCCTGTCCAAGCACATAAAAGGAGACAATTAACCTCCATTTTATTCAAACTACTCTAAATGTAAGATGATGCATGTAATGCAATATTTATATCATGAAATGCAATCCTATGCTTAAGAACATACATAAATAGACATTTTAAGTAGTGTAAATGTGTTTACATCACTTAGCCTCTGTAGAAGAATGAGCCATAGTAGCTTATTTCTTGCTCAACCAAGAAATTGGTGTACAACCAAGGTAGATTACAAAGCCATAGGTTGATTTTCTATCCATCGTACAAGATGCCTAGCTTGGATATGAGATTGTTGTAAGGGAAAGGGAGTTGGTCTTTGAGATGGATATGCCATAGTCAATTGTTCCCTTTGGATACCATAGTACTCGTTTTATGGCTTCGTAATGAAAGTTGGATGGTTGAGACATAAATTGGCTAAGGCAATTAACAACAAATGCAACATCTGGACATCTGAATAAGATATATTAAAGGCTGACAAAAGATTATGGGATGGGTTAGCAGTGTTCCATTAGACTTCTATAGTGAAGAAGTGGCCATAAGCATAGTAATTGATTTGGATCCATCCATCTTATTTTATTAATAAATTGGCAATATACATTGTTGTGAAAGGAATAATCTAGAAGCGGAGTGATAGATTTCAATGGCAAGAAAATAAGATGGATATCCAGGATCCCTAGCTAATTGGAAATGCACTTGCTAGTTGTTGAAAAATGGATTGAACCATGGTTGAATTTGAACTAATGAGAAGAATATCATCGGCATATATGAAGAAGAAGAAAACATGATTCTCATGGTGTTTGATAAAGAGGGTGGTATCCAATTTCGATCCATGAAATCTGGTGGAAGTGAGGAATGATGTTAATTTTGTGAATCAAGCCCTTAGGGGTTGTTTTAGCCCATATAGGGATTTATGTAGCTTGCAAACATATGTGGGATATTTAGGATGAATGAAACCCTGAGGTTATGTCATGTAGATGTCTTCTTCTAAGGAGCCATGGAGGAAGGCATTGTGGACATCAAGTTGCTTGATTGTCCAGTTATTGGCGGTTGCTTAATGTCGAGAGTAGGCATACTATTGTCGATTTTATAATCGGACTGTAAGTGTCAAAATAATCAATTCCTTCTAGTTGATGAAACCCCTTAGCAATGAGCTAAGCTTTATATCTATCAAGAGAGCCATTCTATTTCCTTTTGATCTTAAAAACCCATGTTGTCCCCACAACATTCATATGTGGTTGTCTAGTTACAAGTGTCCATGTTTGGTTGTGAATTAAGGCATGAAACTCCTCAAGCATTGCTTGTACCCAATGTTTATGCATTGCTGCCTATGTATAACATGAAGGTTCCTCTTCGTCATATAGAGATTGTAGATGCTCTAGTAATGAATGGTGTGTAGCTAAGAAAATCTTTCTCTTATGGATTCCATGACTTGACCTTATCTCTATCATGTAAGTGTGCATAGGTGGGGTATTTGGTGGTGAGGATAATGTAGGTGTAGTAGTGGGACTTGATGTGGGTTATTTTGGTGGTGGCGATGGTTGAGTCTGAGATGATGGTGGTGAAGGTTTAGAAATGGATGGAATGGCTAAAGGTTGATGTGTTGATGGAGAGAATGTTTAGGAAGGAATGAGATCAGAGAGCACAGGTAATATAAGTGGTGATGGGGAGGATGGGATTGAGGTTTTTCTGGGTGCTAATTATTTGAAGGGGTATAAGGATTTGCCAAAAACAACATGATGAGACAAAATAATTTTGTTAGTAGTCATGTTTAGGTATCTATAAGCATAATGATGAGGGTTGTAACTAATAAAAGTGTACGAAGTGGATAGCAGCTGTAGTTTATGTTTATTATAGGCTCTCATTAGTGGATAGTAGCCACAACCAAAGGCTAATCTAGTTTGGACTTGTAGAGAAGTTCATGGGGAATTTGACCTTGAAGTGATGAAGATGGCAGCATATTAATAATAAAGACAATAGACTGAAGGGCATGGTACCAATATTTGAGATGATGAATCCAATTTATTAGACACTTAATTAACTTAAGTACATTTAAATCACACCTCATTAGATTGCAATTAGAATTAAGTATTATTTTATCTTAATTAGAAAATATGTTGTCAAAACTTGATACATCTATGTTTATGTAGGGACGTATGTACAAAATTCTCTAATCCAATACCCGATCGCCTCTTCACCACCAACGGGATGCTAATCCTCGCCGGCCTAAACTAACAACCAACCCAAGTTGGCCTTGCATCTCGCAACAGCAGCCTCTCCGAGCCTTTAGCAACGCCTCATCGCCAAAGTTGCTGGAGGAGATCTTGCACAGAATAAACCAAATGAGGGAGAGTCGAGGAACATCTATAAAAGAAGATGCCCATGCGGAAGGAGAAGGACCATCTTCTTCTTGGGATCGCCTGGAGGATGGAAGACCACCGTGGAAACAAGAGGGCACTATGGAGATCGCTTGCAACATGACTTGAATAGAACCCAACTCCCTCACCTGCAGTGGTGCACGGTGACAGCGTGCACCACCAGCAACCGTGCCCTCCACCATCAATAGAGCACTTTTCCCTTCCACTTCTTTCTCATTTTCTCCATCTTCTTCAAAGATTCCAAAGAACCCACATCTTGCCCTCACGCGTGGGTGCACCTCCACCACTCCTCCACCTCAGCAAATAGTCGCACGTGCTGACCCAAAGCCACGTGTGGCCACGCGCACCCTCATCCGTGCAGCAACCTTCTTCTTCTTCCCTGCTTCCACCGCAAAGAACCCAACAGTAGCCAAGCTGTAGAACTTCCATCAAGCTCCATCCGACCTTCAACAACGACGCCAAGCGCCACCCAGCATCATCACCAACCATGCACAACCACACGCGACCACGCGTAGCCATGTGTTACGACCCGATTCCCGAATCCCTATGAGACACGAGAATCGGACCGACTCGACTGATCCCAAAATCCAGTCGTCCAACGAGAAAGTAACCAAAAGAGTAGTAAAGTAAACCACATTCGCCATGTATATAACTAGTAGTAACAAAATACAGCAGTAAAGAAATAAATACTACAGTATACACCACCGCAACAGTAAAGAAAATAAACATGTACATAAACATGAAGCTTACAATAAAAAAAAGGTACATGGGTAACAGAACTACTCACTACAACGGAAAGAAAAGTACAGTGGGTACTACACAAGTAACACTACTGGGCTCTCCTAGGCCCAGCGCCCTCTGCAGCCGCCGACCTTGGCTGCTCAACACCTGGTCCTGAAAAGGTAACAAAGGTGACACGTCAGCGAAATGCTAAGTGGCAACTAAAAGCTAAGAAACAGTAAGGTGGACAGTAGCTATTATATTTTTAATTTCTTTCATTATATTTTTCCATTTATTCACTCTTGAATTATTTCTCAAATCCTTCTCTTGATCTTGAATGTTCCTCGTGGGAACGATCTTGATTGCAGCCTTTTCCGAAAAGTAGAAGTAACACGTGGTGCTCTCCTGGCCGGGAGAGTCCCCCATGGTGGTCCTACCCTCAGTCAACCACCCCAAGGTTGCTGACAAACGTAACGGTGACTACGGCATGCGCGATAAACGCACGGGTAGCTACCCCACACTGGTATGCGGTCAGTCGTTTCCGTTAACGGGTGCGCCCAAAGCACAGCACGGAACCAGTATAGGGCAGAGCCCTCTCAGTAACAGGGGTCCAGCCCCTCCACAGTAACCAAACAGGGGTCTTGCCCCTCCACAATCCGCGCACCCTCGCCTGACTACCCTGGTTTGCCTAGTGGGCCTAACAAGTCGGTGTAGGAGGGCTAGCAGAACCCCGGGGCCCATGGGGTAGCTAGTGCTCTCCCTACACTAGTAGCTCTCCTCAGTATTGTGTACACGAGGGCCAAAAGTCGGTACAAAGTGGCCAGACCTAACCCCGGGTCCCTGGGGCGGCTAGCTCCGCTCTGCACTAAACAGGGGGACAGTTGCTCTCCTTGGTACTCCGTACTCAAGGGCCAGCTCACTTCCCCAATTCTATTCCATTCACTTTCTAGGAGTTCTACTTCTAATTCCCCGTAGGGTTCATGCTCTTTTAACTCAGCCAATTTAGGTTTCACCGTTCCAGCTTTATGTCCATATAACCCATGTTCTCAACAGCAATTATTCATTCATAAACAGGCAGCTGTTAACCAATTTACAGGCAGTTATCGTTTCTTTTCTACTTTTCCAAGACTGCAATGTTTATATATATATTCAACTAGTTTTCCAGTCCTAGGTTTCATGCCATACCCTAGGATCTATCATTCAATCTAGTTTTCCAGTCCTAAGATTCATGCAATACCCTAGGATCTATCATTCAATCTAATTTTTTCAGCCCTAGGGTTCATGCAATTCCCTAGACTCTATTAATTATCTCACAATTGCATAATTTTTGATAAATAATTGAAAGGGCCACTCTACCCGCAAAACCAGGAGTACTGGGGGCGTGGTCGACAATCCTGCGCGCCTCCGCAACCCCCAGAGCCGCAACTGAACGGGGTCCTAACACAAGGATCAACATAAGGAGTTACTCAGAACAGTATACAATTATTGTAAACAGGTAGAGGAACTAAATCTGGGAAGAATGAAACTTGAAACGAGGAAAACGGACTCCGAACGGACGCTAAACGGGTCAAAAACAACCAGTCTGTCCAAAATCAGACGTCTGGAACTTCTTCCAGACGTCTTAAAAGATAGCTCAGGTCATACCTTGGTCTGCGTAGTCCTTCAGACATCCAGAAGCCCACTGGACCGTCTGGACTTAGTTTCCAGACGTCCGATTGTCACCCCGGACGTCTGGAGGCCCTCTCCGTAGTCTGGTGCTGTGCCCAAACGTCTGATCTGTGTGGGATGGAGAGCCCTTGCGCCTTCCCGAACAAGTCCTGCACCCACACACACCCGCTCTCATCACGAAAAGGTGCAGAAGACCTCGGCGGAATGGCTACAAGGCCGTACACGCGAAAGAAGGAGAAGATAAAAATAACGTACCTGTCAGACGTCTGGACCTTCCTCCAGACATCTTCTACGTCGTCTGGACGTAAGTCCAGACGTCTAATTCTGGGAAATTTTCCCAGAATCAGGATCCTTTCGCTCTCCGCCCGTAACGCACAGCCGTGCCGCACCTCGTCCACCTACTGCCTAAGCTGCAGCAGCTCCTCCGCGGCACCACACGCTCGCTGCTCTCCCATCGGCCAGCTCTAGCTCCCCCGGCAAGCTCGCACCCTCACGGTCGAGTTCCTTCTTCCTCTTGCAACAGCTCCTCCTCCCCACACACTCGCAGCAGTCACGGCTGCCACTCTCGCCCGCTCACTCTCTCGCTGACAGGGAGACAAAGAAGAAGAAGGCAGTGGAGTGAGGGTAAGGGAGAGGCGTATTTGAAGGCAGTTGCGGGGAGAGAGAGAGAGAAAAGCTGCGTTTGCAGGGAGGGAGAGGAAAGAGAAGGAGGGCGGCGGGTTCAGTATGCGCATGCATACGTGCAGACACGAACCCGTACGCCGAAAAAATTTAATTCCAGACGTCTGGGAAGGCCTCCAGACGTCTGACCGGACATCTGGACCGCTTCCCAGACGTCTTAAACGATGCTTGATGCCCGGTTATAACACCATGCCACCTCTGCATGCTCATGGATCTACTCCATAGCAGCAATAGCCCTCCGCCTCCTCACCGGAGTTGAGTTTTCTACCTGGCCACGACCGGTAGCCATTGACCAAGTCAGCACCACCAATGTGTATCCCTGATAAACGCCAGTTTATCATCACTTTTATGCATTAAAACAAACCTAGCTCTTAGGATTTTGCTTCGCAAACGGGTTTTCTGGGCTGCATTTAGACATTAATTAGATTAGGCATGCATTGCACTTTTTGTTGTCTTTTTAATCTGTTTTTGTGAGTGTTAGGGATATACAGATTACCAGATCCCTAGAACCCTAGCACTCAAGAAGGAAACTGGTGAAGGAGAAGCTCTCACCAGCTAGAACTCAGCTTGATCTAGCTCACCATAGCTGGAATTCAGCTCACCTGAACTAGGGTTAGCTCATCCTAGCTCCATTCAACTCATCTCAACTAAATGGCAGCTCAAGAGAGCTCATCTTAGCTCACCCTAGCTCAGGTCAGCTCAGATCCAGCTCAACTTAGCTGAGTCTAGCTCATCTCAGCTCCTATTAGTCCACAGGGAGCTCTAGCTAGCTCAGCTGAGTTGACTGGAGTTCACCTCAGCTCAGGATCGGCTACATCCATCTCCACTAAACTCCAGCCAGCTGAAGATGACTTCATTTCAACTCAGGAAGCTCAAGTCCAACTCCCGGGGACTCAGCTTAGCTCAACTCAGTTGAGCTAAGCTGCCTTAGCTGCCTCAACCAGCTTGATCCTCCCTGGGAGCACCAGACCCAGCTCACCTCAGCTCATTATGGTAGAAGCCAGCTTACTTTAGCTTGGCTTAGTAGCTAGCAAAGAACTAGCAAGCTAAGCCAGCTAGAGTAGCTCCATGCCACCCCCTTCAGCAGCTATCAGCTCCATTTCAGCTCCAGACTCCTATCCAGCTCCTCTTCACAAACCCTAGCTCCCATTGCCTCTTCCTCTACTCCATTACTAGCTAAGCTAGCTTAGCTTAGCTTAGCTTAACTAGGTTCCAACTCCGTTGTCATTTACCACCCTAAAACTCTACCTAACTAGCTCCACCAACTAAGCCCTACCTAAGCTCACCTAAGCTAGCTCCATCCACTCCAAGTTGGCGCCACCACTATCACCACCTTTCACCCCTCAACCACCACCAAAGGGCACCAAGAAGTTGGTGCCAAAACCACCCTAACTACCCCACTTTTTGGTGCCAACTTTTCCCTCCAAAAATGCCCCAATCTCCACCCTACACCTAAGCCTAAAGCCCATCTCCACCTTCCATTTTCCCTCCAAAATTGCCCCCCTTCTAGAACACCATTTTGGCGCAAAAATGGAGGCACCCCCTCCACCATGGACATCCACCAATGGGTGGATTCAACTTATAACTACCCCCCCTTGCAGCCTTTAAGGTGGCGCCAAGTTATCTCCACCTTAGGATTCCTAACCACCATTCCAAACTCCATCCTAGCCACCCATTACCTCCACACCAACTACCCCTTCTCCACCACTATATATACCCACCTAATTACCCACATTTTCCCATCCTCCCATTAGAGAATTGCCACCTTACTTCCACCTAAACCTATGGCCAAGAAGAAGGAGTAGAGAAGAAGATTAAGGGGGCACATCACCTACCCCCTTGGTGCCTTCTTCTCCCCATTCTTTCCCTTTGTGCCATGCCAAGAATGAGGAGGATCTTCACCACCAGAAGGACAGCCAGGCAAGGAGAAGAAAGTGTAGTGCACATCCACCCTTGAAGGAGATCATTGAAGGTGGTAGCTTCCACCTTGGAGGACATCATCTTGGAGGAGCATAGCAAGGAAGGAAAAGGAGACCTTTTCAAGCCAAGGAGCAGCTAGGCTTGGAGCAAGAGGACTCCCTTCTTCACCAGATTTTGCAAGTGGATTTGTGTTTTCATTGCTTTTATATTTTTCATTTTAAGTAGAAGCATTCCTCTACATGTTTTTTGTAAAACACAAATTCTATTAAATCAATTTGCCTTCTTTTCATTTTCTGTTGCAATTGCTTTATCTTTGTTCTAGCACATTTTCACTTCCACCTCCTAATTACTCTAGGCCTCCACGTGCCTAGAGTGAGCTTAGGGAGGGGTCATATTTGTCACTTAGGTTTTAGCTTAGAGATTGTAGGTGTTAGTTGCTTTTCCGTCAACAATTCGAATTTTGCTTTCATTATTTGAAAACATAAAAATTATATATTTAAAAGATCGAAAAGAAAGTTGAGTTCAATTTCCAAGTAAGAGACATAATTTTGCAAATATTTGGCCTTCTTGGACAACCTTAGATACTCCCCTATTTAGGTTATAAATTTTAAAAGCGAAAGTGGTTTTACGCATTGCAACAACACTAAATTGCCTAATTAACAAATCGCATATTTTCATTATCAAGCCCTCACTCCGGAGGTCCACCACATGCAACCCCATCACCAGCGACCTCCCTCCCTGTGCGCACGAGCTGCCGCAAGAGATCCTCAATTTTGGATCTAATTAGAAATTACATTTCTTGCCATTGATGAAATTAGAATTTTCATTTAATATTTGAATTATCATGGGAATTGCAGTCGGGCCCTTCATGTTCTCAGTTTTTCTGTTATTCTCTCATTAAATAATTATCTCCCCAATCTATGAGCTACATATATGTTTCATGTTATGATCAAATATCTGACCATCATATTTTGATAAACTTATGAGTTTATTTGGTTTATACCTCTCTATGGATACGACATCTTTATTGTGGTTTAATTTGATATCTGTTTTAATCCTTGATTGAGAGATTTTCCACCACATAAATACTATAACAACACATTATTGCTCTCTTTAGTCAAGTGAGAATCTCTCTGTCAAATGGCACCATTGTCGAGGAGGCAACGGGCTTCCTGTTCGTAGTGATTTCTAATCAGGGCTATATATTCTTTGACCTATTTCTTTTTTCTGTGTGAGGTACGTCGTTAAGGAGGAGGCGCATGCAGTGGACACTCATTTTGGTGGACCTTGCCACCACCTCAAAGATAATCGTAGGAGTCTATGTGCCTTGATCCCACACACGTGAAGACGTACGGAGGAACATCTAGGAGGATTCTACCTCTTAGAATTTTGATTTAGAATTTTAGAGTTGACTCTTTAGGATTTAGTCTAATTATCTATTTTCTCACCCTTGTAATCTGGGGACAGTTTTTGGGGGAGTGTCCTTGATTCTTTAGATTCTAGGATTATTCTGTGTATGGTAGTTAGTTCTTCTTAATGTGTATTTATTTAAAAAAAAAAATCCAAGCTACCTGATAGAAGCTACATATCCATAGGTTGACCATCTAGGAGTGCTTGAGCAGCATCTAGATTTTTCTTATTACATTGCGTACATTTCTGCATCGTAGAGTGCTAGAACAAGGTACGTACTTCCTATCTTTTTGCATCAGTTATCTGCACATGCATTGCATTTGGACATAATTAAAGAAGACCACTTAAGCTGATTTGAAAAGATTAATCAAGTGGTCACATTACTTCTAGAAAGAAAACGTAAAATATACAGGAAGTGTTTGAATAACTTGATTGTGATTTTCAAAAGAAAAAAAATCACTTTTCGTGGTGTGATGCACACTTCCTGCACCGAGCACGCACTATAGGCACCGTACTAGGACTTGAACCCTTAAGGCTATAGGCGTCGATCTCTTTATCAATGCAAACCCTCCTATATCTCGCTTTGTGATGATGGTATTAACTTTTGCCTTAGTGATTTGATACTCTAAGGAGGGGGACACCCCTTAAAGGAATTCAAGGGTAGTTAAGAGGCACCGCTAATGCATTGCCTCAAAGGAAGGGTTTGCCCTACTTGCTTCCCTTGGTTCCATCCTTGGAGTACCTCTTTACTTGAGCATTTGAGAATATCATTACAGCAAGGTGTACGTCTTTAGGGCACTCGAAGGTCAATTTAGGGTGCGTAATTGATTGACAACTTGATTGGTCACCCAAAAAGGACTAAAGGTAACCTCAACCTCCTTAACAAACATTGACCAAGAATCTCAAGTGCCTCATTTCTCGTACATCACTTATGTGGGAACGGAGAAACACTGCCTTGACTCTATTTGGCCAAGTTGGAAAGTTGGAAGAGGACTTAAAGTACTTTAAATCAACAAAAGACCTATTGCCTTGTGTTCGCTTGGTATATGCTTGGTAGGCGCTCTCTTAGAGGGAGTCTTATTTTTAACCTAGAACCTGAGAGAATTATTAGAAAAACCAACTAAGAAAGAAGAAAAATGGCAGAAGAAAGACTTGAAGAAGAGATTAGGGTTGGTAAAAACCAAAGAACCTTGAGAGACTATTTCCTTCCTACAACTCACCAAAGCCTACCTATCTGAAGACCTGGAGTGGATAATCCTTATGAAATCAAGAGAAGCACCATATCGTTGCTCCTCACTTTTTGTGGTACTTCTAGGGAGGATCCCTACAGGCATCTTGAGGAATTCACCGATGTCTGTTCCATAGTGAAGCTCCAGGGCTTTACTGATGAAGCCCTAATGAAAACCCTATTTCCTTTCTCCCTAAAGGATAAGGCCAAGCATTGGTATCATATCCTGTATGCAAGGGGAAATGATTGGGCCACCCTTAAGGAAGAATTCTTGAAAAAGTACTTTCCTATGAGTAAGACCAACCATTACAGAAGAGAAATTATGGGTTTTACTCAACAGGAAGGGAAGCAATTTCATGAAACTTGGGAGAGTTTTAATGACCTTCTTAGGTTATGTCCCCACCATCATGTGCCAAGATGGCAATTGGTTGAAAGGTTCTACAACAGATTATCTGAAAGGCACATGCAAACCATCAATGTAGCCTTTACAGGAACCTTCATGACCAAAACTGAGGATGAAGCCTGGGCATTATTTCAAATACTAAGTGATAATTCCATGCACATGTCCTCTGCTTATCAAGAAAGAAAACCATCAATCTTATAGAGGAAGAGAGAGGCCAATGAAGCCAGGGCTACTCAGGATTTGGCTTATCAGATTCAATTGTTGAACAAAAATTTGGATAGACTTTTAGCAAACCTTGGCATGAACACGCAAGCAGCCTCTATCTTTCAGGCTTCAAGTGAATGCTTCATTTGCCAAAGCACGATGCACACCACTACGAAGTGCCACCAAGCAAATCAATTCCCTGAGTTGATTCAGGCCGACCTGAACATGGCCCAAGGTTTTTGACCACCCCCTCATAATAGCCCCTATTCCAATACCTATAATCTGAGGTGGCAGAACCATCCGAACTTCTCATGGAAGCAAAGTGATGCTTCCAACTCAGGGAATGCAAGACCCTAACCTCCCCAGCTCGTATATCAGCCTTCCTATGCAAACCCTCCTCAGAATAAACCTTCTAAGATGGATGAACTAAATGCCATGATGAAAGCGATGCAAGAGCATTAGAATATGGTCGTCCAATCTTAGAGTAAGATGATCACTAATATGCAATCCGAAATTGCTCATCTTAATGAGGCAGTTAGGCAGCAGGATTCGAGGAAGTTGCTTAGCTCTTCTGAGGAGAACCCAGAGGGTAAGGGGGTCATATTCAGGGAGCGCGCTCAAGCTATGGTTGTGCTGAGTGGAAAGAAAATTGACAAACCTGATAGCACTCCTACAGTCACCTCTCAAGATTCCCCTCCCACACAAACCCAACTTCCATCTCCACCGAGGAAGAGCCACACTACTCTCCCCCACTTGAAATCACCCACCCTAAGGTTGTCCTCATTCCACCACCCTTTTCCTGCCATGACAACCCCTCTACCCAAAAGCTGAGGGTGCCCTATCCAGAGTGCCTATCCACTCCTGGGGAATCTTCTATTGGCTCATCTAGAGCCAAGGATAGGATGGATGAGATTATGGACACTTTTAGGCAAGCCCATATCAACTTGGCTTTATTGGAAGCTATCAAACAGATCCTGTCCTATGCCAAGTTTTTGAAGGACCTATGCACCCAGAAGCACCGATCTAGGAGACAAGTCCAAGCTAAGGTCATCCTACCTAACCATGTTAGCTCAGTACTCCAACATGGAACACCCTCCAAAATGAAAGACCCAGGAGCCCCGTATATTTCAGTGGTTATAGGTAACCAACACATTGATGAGGCTCTGCTTGATTTGAGCACGGGGTTGAACATTTTACCAAGCTCTATCTATGACCTTTTGGGAGGTGGCAATTTAAAGCCTAGTCCAGTCATCCTCCAAGTCGTAGATAGATCGCTTAAGACACAACAGGGATTACTGGAAGATGTTCTGGTAAGAGTGGAGGACTTCATCTTCCCTGTTGACTTTCTTGTGTTAGATACTAACCCAACTAATAAGCCCACCAAGCCGTCCATTATTCTAGGGCACCCGTTCTTGGCCACAGCCAATGCCTCTATCAATTGTAGATCAAATTCACTTAAAATGGGCTTCGGGAACAAGAAGATCCGGTTGAATGCTTTTGATACCTACAAGCAATCCGGGTTTGAAGACTGTTCCCAGATTGAGGTAGGTGATAAAATCATTGAAGAGACTACTCCAGCACTCTTGTGTAGAGATCCCCTTCAAAAGGTCATATCTAAGGACCATCCTCCGACTATTGAAGAAACCGAAGGGGATATGCCCAAATTAAAAGAGTTGCTGGGAGTACACATAGAGTCTCTATCCCCACCGTGGACCCTAAGGTAGATCTGCTACCTGAGGCGGGGACATCTCAACTTAAACCCTTAATCCAAAAGGCTCCTGAGTTGGAGCTGAAACCCCTCCCGAGCACATTGAAGTATGCCTTCCTTGGCCCTAACGACACACTCCCCTTCATTATCTCATCTGCATTATCTAAATCGCAGGAGGGAGCTCTGAATGAGTGTTTACAAAGATACAAGGAAGTAATTTCTTGGTTGATAGCTGATATTAAGGGTCTTGATCCCTCCCTTTGCATGCATCATATATACACAGATGAGTCCGTGAAGCCCTTTCGAGAGATGCAAAGAAGGCTCAACCCCAATATGCGGGAGGTTGTCAAAAAGGAGATTCTGAAATGGCTGGATGCAAGAATTATCTATCCCATTTTAGACAGTAAATGGGTCAATCCAATACATGTGATGCCCAAAAAGGCAGGAATCACTTTGGAAGAAAATGACTAAGGAGAGTTGGTGACCACTAGACCCTCAACTGGATGGAGGGTCTGCATTGATTACCATCGTTTAAACACGGCTACCCAAAAAGACCATTTTCCCTTACTGTTTATTGATCATATTTTGGAAAAACTGGTCGGGAACAAGTACTTCTATTTCCTTGACGGGTACTCTAGGTATAATCAGATAGCCGTTTTCCCTGATGATTAGGAGCGTACCACCTTCATGAGTCCGTATGGCACATTTGCGTTCCGCTGAATGCCATTTGAGTTATGTAATTCTCCTGCCACATTCCAACGATGTATGATGGCTATCTTTTTTGATATGATCAATGAATTTGTTGAGATTTTCATGGATGATTTCTCTAGTTATAGCTCGTCGTTTGACCTACGCCTCTCGCACCTTGATAAAGTCTTAACCCGTTGCAAAGAGGCAAAGCTGGTGCTTAGATGGGAGAAGAGCCACTTTATGGTCGAGAAGGCCTTGTTTTGGGGCATGCAGTCTCTAAGCGAGGATTAGAGGTGGATGCAGCCAAAATTGAATCCGTCTTTAAACTTTCATCACCCACCAATGTTCGTCAAATTAGATCCTTTCTTGGCCATGTTGGATTCTATAGGTGCTTCATTAAAGATTTCAGTAAAATCTCTAAGCCACTCTACGACCTGTTAGCGAATGATGTTTCCTTCGAATTTGATGACAGATGTGGTGAGGCTTTCTAAGTCTTGAAGAAAGCCCTTATTGCCCTGCCGATTCTCCAAGCACCTAATTGGGCCCTCCCGTTTGAGCTGATGTGCGGTGCCTCTGATTTTGCAGTAGGAGCGATTTTAGGTCAAAGGGTTGATGGCAAACCTCATGTATTGCATTATGCCAGCAAGACCCTTCGGATCCTCAGCAAAACTACACAGTCACTAAAAAGGAACTTCTTGCAATAGTACTTGCTTTGGAAAAGTTTTGGTCATATCCATTGGCATCCAAGGTTGTGGTGTTCACCGATCATTCTACTTTAAAATGCCTTCTTGCTTGAAAGGACACCAAACCTCATTTGATTGGTTGGATTCTGCTACTCTAGGAGTTTGACCTGAAAATAAAAGATAAGAAAAGAGTTGAGAATGAGGTAGCAGATCATCTGTTCAGGATCCCTATTGAGGCATCAACCCCTGCTGGCGATATCCAAGAGACTTTTCCTAATGAGTCTTTAATGACTGTGGAGGCCAAAACTCCTTGGTTTGTAGACATAGTGAACTATCTGGTCATGGGCATTACCCCTGGTACTTGGGATAGGTAGAAGTGAGATAGGTTTCTTGCCGACGCTAAATTTTATTACTAGGAGGAACACGAGCTTTTTAGAATAGGCCCTGACTAGTTATTCCGCTGTTGTGTCCCTGACGAAGAACAAAGGAGTGTTCTGAGTTTCTGCCATGACCTCCACTGTGGAGGGCATTTTAGTGGGAAAAAGACTGCCCATAAGGTTCTTCAGTCTGGCTTTTGGTGACCCACATTATTCTAAGATGTACATACATATGTGGGTGCATGCCTACGTTGCCAGCAAATGGAAACCATTGGAAAAAGGGATGAGATGCCCCAACAACCTATTCTCCCCCTTGAGATCTTTGATATTTGGGGCATCAACTTCATGGGTCTCTTTCTTGTGTCCTTCAGATATGAGTACATCCTTTTGGTCATGGACTATGTATCGAAATGGATAGAAGCCATACCCACACGTACCAATGACCATTCTGTAGTCTTGGATTTTGTTAGGGCTAATATCATTTCTTGATACGAGTGCCAAGGACTATCATAAGTGATGGAGGGCCTCACTTTAAGAATGTGCACTTCAATAGACTACTCCAAAATTTGGGAGTCAACCACATGATAGCCACACCTTACCATCCCCAAACGAGTGGACAAGTTGAAGTGTCTAATAGGGAGATTAAACGGATTTTATAAAAACTATCAGGCCCGACCGTAAAGATTGGTCAAAAAAATTAAATGATCCTCTTTGAGCCTATAGAACAGCGTATAAGGCTCCCTTAGGAATATCTCCTTTCCGTCTTATCTACGGAAAGGTGTGCCACCTTCCAGTTGAAATCCAACGCAAAGCTTATTGGGCTATTAAAAACGTTAACATGAATATGGATAAAGCAAGAAAGGCATGCATGCTGGAGTTAAGTGAGCTTAAGGAGCTTCGCAATGAAGCATACGAAACCTCCCAAGCTTACAAGCAATGTACAAAGGTATTCCATGATAAGCACATCATTAGAAAGACCTTTAAGCCTAACTAGTGGGTCTGCCTTTTCAATTCCAGACTTAAAGTATTTCCTGAAAAGCTCAAGTCTCACTGGGATGGGCCGTATGTTGTTATCAATGCCTTTCTCCATGGGGCTGTTGAAATTTGGAACCCTACTTCTGGTTCGAGCTTTAAGCTAAATGGACAACGACATAAATTGTATGTTACTCTTTCAGATAGCCAGGTTTTGGACGCACTTCAGCTTGAGGAGCCTTAGCTCCTCCCACTCTCCTCCTCAGGTGATATTCTTCTATGTCTATTTTTCTAATGAGGACATTGTCAATCTCAAGCATAGGGGGTATAACCTGAGGTTGTTTATAGCATTTATAAATATTTGCATGCATTTAGAATAGGTGCTTTAAAAAAATATCTCTCTTATTTTCTTGAGCTGAATTGGTTAGTCCCTAGCAGAAGATTTTATCAAGAAGATGTCATTAAAGATTTTCTTCTTAAATTATTTCTAAGTTTAGAATCTAGTGCAGTTACTTCACTTGCATGTAGACCAGGTAATGGATCTTTGTAGAAAACCAATAAGCATTCTTAGTCTACTAATCCTTGGACAGTTTGAAGGGAATAAGGCATACTATCTTTTATTAGATCCACCTAATATTTGTGAAAGTAGAGAAACTACTGGTGCGCTAAGTCTAGTGCAAGGACTCTTAAGTTTTGGATAATTAGATGATAATACCTCAGAATTAGGCATAGTTTTCACTTTCTGTTCTTGCGTGCAAACATTGTGTGTGAATTCCTGACAATCACCAAATAAGGCAGATACACAAAGATAGAGTTTTAAGAAAACTATGACTATGGTGGATGGTTACGACCATCCTTCATAGAATTCTCGACTGAAGGAGGGTAGTTGTGTCAAAGGTCAAAAATACTCTTGTCATATCCATTCCTTCTCGGTGCTGAGAGTAGGCACTTCCACCAAATAAGCCACACAATATCCTCTTGAACATCATTTACCCCAATAATGTCTCATGAATAAAAGTTTGCATCGTTTTGTGTTAGTCGTTTGAAAAAAAAGAAAAAAGAAAAAAAGGGAAAAAAAGGAAAAAGAAAGAAAGAAAGAAAAATATATATATTTAGAAAAATATGAAAAAAAAAGAGAAAAGAGAAAAGTGAGAGAGAGAGTTTAAGTTTTTAGTTTTATCTTTATGTCAATTTTCATCATGTGTCGATGTTTTTGAGGCAACAAAAACACCCATTACGGTTCACCAAATATGACCCATACCTACTTTTCAGTATTTCTGATCCCCCGAATACTGGCTAAGGACTTCTAGCTTAGTTGTAAGGTTATTAGGACTCTAATGAAAGTGCGAATGCCATGTGAGGCCACCAAACATTGAGTAAATTTACAAAATTTGGTAAAATATGTGATCTCAGAAAAGAAGAAAAAGAAGAAGAAAAAAAGAAAGTGAGTAAGCGCAAAGGAATGCAAAGAGAGTATAGTTTTTAGCCTCTCTCTAGGTTGACTTGTTTGATAGTCTAGAAATTTAGAATCTACAGTATTAGACTACATGTAGCGCCAGATGAGTGTGAGCTATGAAATAATAAATCCATTTGACTATGTATCTCCTACCTAAGCCAAAAAGCTGGGGTCCAATTATAGATCATTTCCTACTTTATCCCCAAGGGAAGAAGTTGCCTATCCTAATAGAAATTTTATCAAGGGTAAAACATGAACTTGAAATGTAAGTTGATTTTTCATTTGGATCCATTACCTAGGCTACTATCAATTCACACATGTCTGGATCTCTAAATATTTGGAATAAGAAAAGAAGAAATCTTTTGATAGCATCATACACCTCACATTCTTTTTTTTTTTTTTTTTGCTCAGGACTAGCAAAACTTACGCATGGGGGTTTTTAATGAGTCCAACTTGTTGGACACTTAATTAACTTAAGTACATTTAAATCACACCTCATTAGATTGCAATCAAAAGTAAGTATTAGTTTATCTTAATTAGAAAATATGTCGTCAAAACTTGATACATCTATGTTTATGCAAGGACGTATGTGCAAAATTCTCAAATCTAATACCCAACCACCTCTTCACCACCAACGGGACGCTAATCCTCGCCGACCTAAACTAACAACCAACCCAAGTCGGTCGTGCGTCTCGCAACAACAGCCTCTCCGAGCCTTTGGAACACTTCATTGCTAAAGTTGTTGAAGGAGATCTCGCACGAAATAAACCGAACGAGGGAGAGTTGGGGAACATCTATAAAAGAAGATGCCCATGCGTGAGGAGAAGGACCATCTTCTTCCTAGGATCGCCTGGAGGAAGGAAGACCACCGTGGAAACAAGAGGGCACTATGGAGATCTCTTGCACCATGACTTGAATAGAACCCAACTCCCTTACCTACAGTGGTGCACGGTGATAGCATGCACCACCAGCAACCGTACCCTCCACCATCAATAGAGCGCTTTTCCCTTCCACTTCTTCTTCCTTCTCATTTTCTCCAACTTCTTCAAAGATTCCAAAGAACCCAAATCTCGCCCTCGCGCATGGGTGCACCTCCAATACTACTCTGCCTCAGCAAATAGCCGCACGCATTGACCCAAAGCCATGCGCGGCCACACGCACCCTCATTTGCGCAGCAACCTTCTTCTTCTTCCCTTCTTCCAACGCAAAGAACCCAACAGCAACCAAGCTACAACACCTCCATCAAGCTCCATCCGATCTTCAACGACGACGCCAAGCGCCACCCAACATCATCACCAACTACACGTGGCCACACACGGCCACGCGCAGCTATGCCACCTCCGCACGCGCATGGATCTACTCCATAGTAACGGCAGCACGTCGCCTTCTCAATGCGTAGCCCTCACTCATGAGGTCCTCCATATGCAACCCCATCACCGGCGACCTCCTTCCCTGTGCACACGAGCCACCGCAAGAGATCCTATGTTTTGGATCTAATTAGAAATTACATTTCTTGCCATTGATGAAATTCGAATTTTCATTTAATATTTGAATTATTGTGGGAATTACAGTCGGGGCCTTCACGTTCTCAGTTTTTCTGTGATTCTCATTGAATAATTATCTCCCCAATCTATGAGCTACATATATGTTTCATGTTATGATCAAATATCTAACCATCATATTTGGATAAACTTATGAGTTTATTTGGTTCGGACCTCACTGTGGATACGACATCTTTACTGTGGTTTAATTTGATAGCTATTTTAATCCTTGATTGAGATATTTTCCACCACATGAAATACTATAATGACACATTGTTGCTATCTCTTTAGTCAAGTAAGAATCCCTCTATCAGAGACGTAGTGCGGTTTGAAATAACAAGGCTTGCCAAGTTTGAGAATATCTTGATTTTTCATTTTGCAAGACCATTTTGTTGGGGAGTGTAAGGCACTGATGGGAATACCATCATGAGCCATAACTAGCTCAAATTGGTTAGATAAAGTCAATAAAAGCTCTTATATTTCAGTCAGAAGTTCTCTTGGGTAGGTTGAGTTATTTTGAGAAGAAAAGATGAAATAAGGTTATTTATGCAATTTTACCATCTTATCACAAATACAGAATAACCATGAGATTTTTCAGGGGTTTATTAAAGTTCATATTGTCATTAATGTCTAATAAGCAGGTCCATGTAGACACTAATAGGTCTACATTTCAAGAATTAATAGAATCTGAAATCCTAAAAATAGACCTTCTCAATTAACTGAGGTTCTATTCAAGATAAAATTTATCTAAATCCTCTAAAATCATATAAAAATATTCTCTATGGTTTATCACCCTTGATTTGACCATCTGAATCCATTTTGACTTGAAAGAGTCTCAAACAGACTATTGCCCTAATTTGGATTTTTACATAAATTACCCAGTCAAACTAGGACAAAATCCAACTTCACCATTAGATTCCTTAGGTCCAAATGAGGTTTGTATCAAAATTTGGGTCCAATCAAAGATCGTCTTAACCTAGTTTGCATTTCAGTTCTGTCTGATTCTTTCTATTTCACAAATGCCCCTAGCTTTTGAAATTCATTACAAATAGGCCCATATATTTGTCGTCATTCTTTGCAAAGAGGTCCTTCTGCCACTGTCATGAAGGAATCCTCTTCCGACGAGCTTCTTTTGGCAAGAATTCTGTGATCACTTGACAAATCCCTCTCAAAATTGAAAGGGAGATTCGTCAGGTAATCTCCTTCCTATTGAGCCATGTCCAAGTCTCCAAATCTCTCTAAAAAGCTCATGCGAATCCTTTAAAGATTTGGGTACCTCTTGTGCGTCAAGCTTACCAAACTTGAAAGCTTGGCTTCCAAGCTTCAAACCTCCATCTAAGGCCTATATAAAGACCCATGTTGCATACCAATCTCCTTACGCCCATTTTCGGCCTGAATCCCTATACTTCTTCCCTCCTCTCTGGTTGAAAAGATCCACGATGTCCGACGACCTTCTCTAACCACACTCGCCGTCCGCTCGCAACACCGGCGGCAGATTCGCCTTCCTCTCCTTCCATGTCGTGCCATACCAACAGGTGCTCCCTCCCCCCTCGTCATCGCCGTTCTCTCCCACCAGAGCTTCCTTCGTCTCCAACATCGGCCACACCAAACCCGGCGTCAGCCACACTAGACCCGACGCCGTTCCTCTCCCTCGTTGATCACCACTCAGTCTCCTCAACTCCTTATCTTCCACACATCATCACCGTGCCACTACTCTGCTGTTTCGACTTCTACAACGTCCGCGGCTTCGTCTTCCACCTCGCCGACATACCTTCAGCAAGTCCTTCCAGCAGCTACAGACCATCTCTACACCTGCCATCGGTCCCTACACCTCTGTCATGTCCACACGAGCAAAACACCTCAAGAAATTGAGGGGATTACTCGCCCAAGCCCTCCACCGAACAAACCTAATTCCACCTTCGATTTTCATCTCTGCCAGCCACCTATGACCACATTCACGGCACGCCACCGCCACCACCACCTTTGCCGCATCATCGTGCTTCTCCTGAGCTCTCTCACTTGGCCCTTAGGCCATTTTCGTGCTTCAGGTTCACGGCCGCCATCGCCATTGACAGAGCTCCTTCCAAGAGCTCAAAGCAAGTGTTTGTGCTCCAGCAGCCCCAGGCGCCACCTCCAGATGACGTGAAATTTGTCCAGGAGTGTGCCCAGGTCTCCAATTAAAGGATTTGCCCTCTCTGTCAACTACAATCAAGCATTCACCTCCTGCTACTACCTCATGCGAAGAACGGGGATAGATAGTCCCACATCATGGGAATTGGAGCGAAAAGAGCCACCTAAGTTGTTTTTTGTGCCGAGGCTTTACCACCTTGACACACTGGGGGTGAGGTCCCTACACCCCGCTCACCTGACCCGACCCGTTTCAATGCTTGACTACTACCCCACGCACATAACCCTACGCCCGGATCTGGTTACTATTCCTACCCGATTACCTGGTTAACCCCGGGTCTTTGAGAGAGAAAAGAAGGAAAGAAAGGGAAAGAGAGAGAGGGGTTTTGCCTCGCTCTCTAACTCTCTGACACTTAGAAGAATTAAGAAGAGGCCTTTGCCTCTGGTGTGTGTGGCTGCTGTGCCTCTCCCTGAGGCTTGAAGAGAGAGACCTTTGCCTCTGCTGGTTAAGGCATTTAAGCGCCTATTCTGAAATTCTGAGCAGTTGATACTATGGTTGACATTAAGTTCTTGTAAAACTTAAAGACTAATTTGGTGATTCAAATCACAATTTTTACTCTAATTTTTGCACTTTTAGACTTGAATCTCTTGATATATCATTATTCCTTTTGTTATAATTTCTTATATTTGTGATTCTATTGTAATCTATGAGGTTAATTTCTATAATTACTCCCTGTGTTCGACCTCGGATACTCTTTTAAATTCGAGCTATAAATTTAAGTGTTCTACGTGATTTATCAGCTATACTATAGCGCATTACTTTTAAAACACCGATTCAGAGTGTTTAACATTTCGGTGCCGTTACCAGGGAGCAACGTGCAATTTTGATCTCTTGATTGCAATATCTGATTTGATACTAACTTGCTCTATCTATTTCGTTGTGATCTATGCAGGGGAATCCAATCAAGGAGAGTCAGACAAGCACCAAACACTCCAGGGGCAAGTAAACTCCATCCATTTTCTCCTAAGCCCCTGATTCTGAAAAAGCTAAAAGAAGAAAAAATCAGTTAGGGCTAACTTGCATTCTATTCTTAGATTAATCATCATAAGTTGCCTGATTTGATACATTCTTTTTAGAAAACATCCCAAACATGATTCTTGCACCTACTTAGGGATTTAAGGCACCTAGGGCTACCACCTTCTTTATTTAGCCCTAGATGCCAGAATTGGAATTAATTGATTGGCCAATTAAGAGCCAATTAGGATTTCCATTCTAGGGTTTAGAGACACACTTGCTTAAAACAAGAACCAATCTTCCTAAAGTGTGTGTGTCCTAAGCCTTGATTGAACTTATCTAAGAAGCAAACCCTAAGAATTAAGCTCTAAATCTCACTTGAATCTTAAAAGCGGGACTTAATAATCAAGGACAAATCAGGTGAAGTTGACCCACCTTGCAGGGTCAACCAATCTTCAAATCAGGTCACCACTCACAAAAACATCTTAAAGTTCAAGTGAAATCCTAAGCACCCACACTCTAAACTTAAAATTGGTAGACTTAAGAGGTCAATTTATCCATTTTGGTCTACCTAGACTCTTAGTGACAAGGAAGGTCGGGTGGGGGAAACCCTATTACCCATAGGGATGCTCTACCGTGTTGGGTCTTTTGTCGGACTCTCCCTTTCTGGTTGCCCAAGTAATTTTCAAGTGGATGACTTTCTGATCTAGGAGTATCATCCGTCCTGAACCTCTACAGTCATCCAAAGATATTTGGGTCTCTTGATTGGGCCCATATCAGCCCCGACCACAAGTTTCTCGTCCATATCAGCCGCCTCAACCTCGGCCCAACCTAACTTTCCAAACTGGGCCAACTCGAGAAGATCAAATGACTCTTATCCTTCAGACTCTAGCTAACATTCAAAAGATGAATGCGGCTATGCAAAAACAAGACAAAGACAAGATCACAGAGGTTCGCAATCAACTCACCCAAATGGAAAATCCCCTCCAACCTGGTGCACTCCCTTCGCAACCTCTGCCCAATCCAAATAACGTGTCAAACCAGAGGCGTGTTATGAACCCGACTCAGGGCCAGGATCACTATGTCTATTAGGCCCCTTTTGCTCCATCACCTGACGGGATGGAGGCTTCAATATCATACGCGGGTTATCAGTAACAACCACCTCTTTTGACCACCCCAACCTAGAACCAGGTAGGACTGAATTCTGTTACCACTCATAGTGGCAAAACAACTCAGGAACCACCTTACCCAAGCCACTCTCAGCCTGGTAGTTCAAACCCAAACCCTAGGTTGGTCATCCAGGATACCCCTGTCCCAAGTCAAAAACCTATTTCACGAGGCCTTGACCAAGGGAAAGAAGAAACCCAAACCCATGGCTCTCAGGGAGGACCTGGTCAAGCTCTTTGAGTAGGTTCAAAAAAACATCCCATTAATGGATGCAATTCGCCATGTACCGGCTTATGCAAGATTCCTAAAAGATGTATGTACACCAAAGGGTAAGCGGTGAACCAAAGGCAGGAGTTCGATCGTATTGTCGGAGCAAGTCAGCTCCATCATTTTGAGTAAACTCCCACTTAAGGCAAAAGATCCCGGTACCCCTCTAATCTCCTCCACAATCAGTGATATTCAATTTGAGCATGCATTATTGGATCTAGGGGCCTCCATAAACCTAATACCTACATCCCTACTTGATCACCTTGAAGAATCTAAGCTCAAACCGACAGAGGTGACATTGTAGTTGGTTAATCGATCTATTAAGTCACCAAAAGGAATTCTCAAGGATGTCATTGTTAGGGTACGTGATTTCTACTTCCCTGTGGACTTTATAGTTTTAGACATGGATGCTTTTGAGAACTTGAGGAACACACCAATCATTTTGAAGAGACCTTTTGCTGGCCACAGCTAGGGTGAACATCAATTGTGAGGAGGGCCAAATTGAGTTAAAATTTGGGAGCAGGACACTAAAGATCAATATCTTTAAGGTGCAAGGAGGAGTTAACTGTGGGGTTATCGAACAAATTTGCGACATCAAGTCTGTGGTTGACAACCCATGTGTCAAGGAAAACCTGCTTATCTCGATGATCAACCATAAGAGGATCAAACTCCACACTTAGAGGAGCCTGAACCAGACCTAGAGATACCTCTAGCTCTTGTCGTTGCTCCTGACCTCACCCTGAACCACCTGCTGCTGCTGAAAATCCAGTCATGGAGTTGAAACCCCTCCCTGACCATCTCAAATATATCTTTTTGGGTTCTAATCAGACATTTCCTGTGATTATCAATTCCCACCTCACCTCTGATCAGCAAACACGTCTGATTTCTATCCTCCAGTAGCATCGAAGAGCCATTGGGTGGACTCTCGAAGACCTGACTGGCATCAGCCCCTCATATTGCATGCATCACATCTACACCGAAGAGGGCTCATGACCATCCCATGAAATGAAGAGTCGCTTGAATCTGAACTTGCAAGATGTCGTGAAAAATGAGATCATCAAGTGGTTAGATGCAGGTATCATCTATCTTATCTTCGACAGTCGTTGGGTGAGTCCAATCCAGGTTGTGCCCAAAAAGGCAAGACTCACCGTCATTACGACTAAAACTGAAGAAACTATACCGACCTGCATCGCAAACTCATGGAGAGTCTGTATTGATTACCGAAGACTAAATGCTTCCACGAAAAAGGATCATTTCCTACTACCATTTATTGATCAAATGCTCAAGAAATTGGCAGGGAATCAATTGTTTTGCTTCTTAGACAAGTACTCCGGTTATAACCAAGTGGCAATCCATCTTGAGGACCAAGAGAAGACTACCTTCACCTGCCCCTTTGGGACATATGCATTCCGTGGGATGCCATTCGATCTCTTCAACGCAATCGCCACTTTTCAGCGGTGCATGCTTGCCATATTCTCAGATATGTAGGTGAGTACCTTGAAGTCTTCATGGATGACTTCTCGATATTTGGGGAATCTTTTGACGATTGCCTCCTATACTTGGTTCAAATCCTCAGGCGTTGTATCGACATGAATCTGGTTCTTTCCTAGGAAAAGAGCCACTTCATGGTACCTGAGGGAATTATCCTAGGTCACCTTGTCTCTGGAAAAGGCATCCAGGTTGATCGAGCTAAGGTTAATTTGATTTCCAAACTACCCATTTCTAGCTCAATCAAGGACATTCACTCTTTTCTGGGGCATGTCGATTGTTACCACCATTTCACTCCTAATTTCTCGAAAATCGTACAACCCCTGACTAATCTTCTCTCAAAGGATGTCCCTTTCAAAATTACCAAGGAATGCACTCATGCATTTGAGAGCCTACGTGATCGAGTTACTCAAGCACCAATCCTGTAATCCCCTGACTGGTCTCTAGCCTTTGAGATCATGTGAGATGCATCTGACCACGCAATGGGTGCGGTACTTGGGTAGAAAATAGATGGGAAACCCGTGGTCATCTACTACACTAGCAAGACACTTGACGGGGCTCTGTGTAACTACATAGTAACTGAGAAAGTGCTACTAGCTGTAATATTTGGCCTCGAAAAATTTTGATCCTATATTTTGGTTTCCCGTGTTATCATATACTTGGATCACACCACAGTAAGGCACCTCCTTGCGAAGAAGGATGCAAAACCTCGACTAATCTGTTGGATCTTGTTGTTGCAAGAATTCGACCTCGAGATTTATGATAAGGCATGAAAGCAAAGCATGGTAGCTAATCACTTGTCCAGCCTTCCTTCTGATATTATCACCCCTTCCGGACCAATCACAGAACACTTTCCTGATGAGCACCTCCTAACTATTGGTGCAGGGCTTCCCTGGCACGCTGATTTAGTTAACTATTTGGCATCACATCAGATCCCATCTGATTGACCGAAGGCCAAGAGAGACAAGCTACTTTCTGATGCCAAGTACTACATTTGGGAAGACCAATACCTCTTCTACATTGGTGTTGATCATATCATTAGACGATGCATCCTGGAAATAGAAATTCAAGACATTTTGTCCTTCTGCCATGACCAGGCCTGCGGCGGACACTTCTCCGAACATAAAACTGCAACTAAAGCCCTACAGTGTGGCTTTTATTGGCCCATGATCTTCAAGGACGCATACTATTACTGTAAGGCATGCACTCGTTGCCAGACCTTGGGCAACATGAGCCATTGTGATATGATGCCTTTACAGCTGATTCTTGTATGCAAAATCTTTGATATATAGGGGATTGATTTCATGGGACCCTTCCCTAAATCGGACGACTTCAAATACATTCTTCTCGCCGTAACTACCTGTCTAAATGGATCGAAGCTATCCCGACCCGAACCAATGATCACAAGGTGGTAATCAAGTTTATTCATTAGCACATCTTTTCTCGATTCGATGTCCCACGTGCCATTATCTCTAATGGAGGGAGCCATTTTACAAATGCACAGTTCAGATCCCTGATGACCAAGTACGGGGTGTCACACCAAATCTCAACTCCTTACCATCCCCAAACCAATGGATTGGCTGAACTATCTAATCGGGAGATCAAGAAAATCCCCTAAGTCACTTTTCGACCAGATAAGAAGGACTGGTCGGCACAACTTTCGGAAGCTTTGTAGGCTTATAGGACCACCCACAAGACCCAATTAGGTATGTCTCCGTTCAGATTAATGTATGGGAAGGCATGTCACCTCCCCATCGAGATGGAGCACAAAGCCTATTGGGTAGTACGAAAATGTAATCTAGATCTCCTTAAGGCCGGGACCCACCATCAGCTTCAAATGAGCGAGATTGAGGAACTACGCAAGGACGTGTACGAGAACTCGTGAATTTACAAAGAGCAGGTGAAGGCTTTTCATGACAAACATATTTCTAGAAAAACTTTCCATCCTGGTCAGAAGGTCCTACTCTTTGATGCAAAGCTAAAACTTTTCCCAGGAAAACTTAGATCTAAATGAATTGGACCATTCTTGATGAGATGAATCTTTGGAAATGAAGTCGTTGAAATCAGTCAAGCCAGCCTTGATTCTGAACCTTTCATCGTTTGATCTCACTGATACGAGATTGGATGAGGTATCCTTTGATCTCCATTCTCCCTGAGCTTATTGCACCTGGCTGATGGTGTTAAACTTAGAGCTTAACGGGAGGAAACCTGTCACCTTTTGAAAAACCCAAAACCCTTTTGACACATCTCTTTGCTGAACTCATATTGCACTTTAGGGTTCGTCCATTAGAACAACCGACCCTACCTCTGATACTTGTACTAGAGCTTGAAATCGTCCGCAACAATCATTCTGACTCATCCACCCACCCTTTGAACCTGTTCTAATGTACGATCTAAGCTAAACTCGAACCCACCTAATTTACAATGAGGACATTGCAAATCACAGGCATGGGGGATATTAAAGTGCAAAACATCGTGAGAATCAATTCACAAAAAGGGTTTCATCAAAAAATATATATATTACACAAAAAAAAGGATCAAGGAAAGAGAAGGTCCAATTGAGAGAAAAAAATGAGAAAAAGGAGGGAGGAAAAATTAAAAAGAAAAGAAAGAGCAAAAAGATAAAGAAAAATTGAGTCCCTTCAAAATAATATAGAACTTACCTAACTTCTAGGTTGCTTCGAATGATGAATTAAGACCTAGAAGGCTAAAACTTAAGGGATTAGTGGCGAATACCAACCTTAGGCCTCTTGGATCTGATTGGATTTAACACTTATGTACTTGTCACGATCCGGATTAGTCCTTAAGAGGTTGGAGAAAATGCAAAGCTTGTGTAGTAGGTCTAAGTCTTAGGGAATATTTGGCCTCGTTAACTGACCTCTGGTTTGTAGGACTTGGTAACTTAAGCACCTAAAAATAACACACAGTCTGGTTCAGTGAGCTTAAATATAAAATCATGCCAAAAGGCATTTTTCTGAAAATGGTCCTAAGTTCTTGATTAGGAGCAACTCGAAAACACAAGTTGATTTGGACGAGTTCCCGACGTGGAGAGGTGGGAAATTCCCCTCAAAGATGCGCAATAATATATCGTCTCCTCGGTGCTTGTCTCCTAGGATATCTAAATATCCTACCAGGGGCAGTAAACACCTTACACTGGTTCAGATGCCATGGGCGGGATTATCTCGAAATCTCAATTGCCAGGTCTGGATTCAGCTATAGAATGCCATGGGTGGGATTATCCCAAAATCTTGAAAGCCAGGATTCTGGGGGTTGCCATGGGCGGTGCTATCTCGAAGCATCAATTGCTAGGAACCCTACAAATATTGATGGTAGGGACAAGGAATCCGATACAGATCGTATTTAGGGCCAATCCGAAGATGGATCTAAGGAAAAATATAATGAAAAGAAAAAGAGAGAGAAAGCTCTCTAGAAATAAAAATCTCCTATATCTCTCTCTTACAAAATGCACTGGCAAACTGAACCTGGACTAACCATGTTTCAAGCCCTGGTGCTTTAATCGCTGGGTCCAACAAACCTTAGGTTAGTTCTTGTAAGCCTTAGAAACCTTCGTGGCAGATTGAGGCGAAAGCTAGTCAGGTCTGGATCTGGGCTGGTACCTAAGTACCTCTAGGCCTATTATTGGTATTAAGATCTGATTCCTAGAGATGCAGCTTAGTAAGGCATCCTAACGGTTACATCCTACCTAGATTACTGGTTTGACCCATATAGTTTTGTTAAGGGACTAGCAAAAGCTAGGCATGGGGGTATGATGGGAATATCATCATGAGCCATAACTAGCTCAAATTGGTCTGATAAAGTCAATAAAAGCTCCTACAAATTAGTCAGAAGGTCTCTTGGGTAGGTTGACTTGTTTTGAGAAGAAAAGATGAAAATAGGATTATTTCTGCAATTTTACCATCTTATCACATATACAAAATAGCCACAATATTTTTCAGGGGTTTATTAAAGGTCATATGGTCATTAATGTCTAATAAGTGAGTCCACGCAAGCAGTAACAGGTTTTCACACATTTCAAGAATTAATGGAATCTAAAACCCTAAAAATAGATCTGCTTAATTAATTGAGGTTTTGGTTAGGATAAAATTCATCTAAATCCTCTAAAAATCATATAAAAAAAATTCTCTAAGGTTTAGCATCCTTGATTTGACCATCTGAACCCATTTTGACCTGAAACAGAGTCTCAGACAAACTATTACCCTAATTTAGGATTTTCAATAAATTACCTAGTCAAAATAGGTCAAAACCAAAATCCAACTTCACCATTGGATTCCTTAGGTCCAAATGAGGTTTGTATCAAAATTTGGGCCCAATCAGAGATTGTCTTGACCTAGTTTGCATTTCAATCCTGTCTGATTCTTTCTATTTCATAAATGCCCCTAGCTTTTGAAATTCATTACAAAGAGGCCCCTATCTTTGCCTTCACTCTTTGCAAAGAGGTCCTTCCACCATTATCGTGGAGGAATCCTACTCCAGCAAGCTTCTTTTAGCAAGAACTCTGTGATCACTTGACGAATCCCTCTCAAAATTGAAAGGGAAATTCGTCAGGTAATCTCCTTCCTATTGAGCCATGTCCAAGTCTCCAAATCTCTCTAAAAAGCTCATGCGAATCCTTCAAAGATTCGGGTACCTCTTGTGCATCAAGCTTACCAAGCTTGAAAGCTTGGTTTCCAAGCTTCAAACCTCCATCTAAGGGCTATATAATGACCCATGTTGCACGCCGATCTCCTTACACTCATTTTCGGCTTGAATCCCTATACTTCTTCCCTCCTCTCCTGCCGAAAAGCTCCACAATGTCCAACGACCTTCTCCTACCACACTCACCCGCTCACAACACCGGCAACGGATTCGCCTTCCTCTCCTTCCGCGTCGTGCCATACCAGCGGGTGCTCCTTCCCACTCCATCATCGTCGTTCTCTCCCATCGGAGTTCCCTTCGTCTCCAGCACCGGCCACACCAGACCTGGCGTCATTCGTCACCCTCATCGATCACCACTTAGTCTCCTCGACTCCTTATCTTCCGCACATCATCACCGTGCCACTCTCTGCTATTTCAACCACTCCTACACTATCCACGACTTCGTCTTCCACCTCACCAATGTTGAGATCAGAAAACTACGCAATCAAAGTTGGATTTCAGAAACCCATCGTTGTAGTGCAATTTGCGAAGTAATCCGTCAACTGATAAAATTTTACCAAAATTCGTAAAGAAATTCCAGGTCGAACACAAGGAGGCTACGTCGATCTTAAATCCGTGATTATATTTTTTTTGTATTTTTGTTTGAAAATGAGATAATTACAATGGAATTGATATAAACAGTAAGAGAGAGAGAGAACAATCGCTGGATATAATAATAATGCTTTTACAATAAGAAAGCGGGAAATTCTATTCTAGAAAGCGATTAAAAAGAAGGGAGAGAGATGTTATCCTCCTTTATGAATGCTTAGAGGACGAGCCGGATGGAGCGACACCTGGAAGGTAGAGAGAGGGATGAAGGAGGACGAAGCAGGAAGTGGGAACGAGGCAGCACGTCATCGTTGTCGTAAGATCCTCTTTCGGAACGGGGACGAGAAAACTTGGATTTGGCTCTAGAGTAGCATCCCGGGTATGGGACAAGCTTCTCTTGAGCTTTGGAAAGGGAGAGAGGCGAAGGAAGGGATGAGAATTTCGTATGGTAGGGGTCTCCTTTTATAGTTGCAAGGATAGGGGGCAATTTAGTCATTACATATTCAAAAGCATTAAAATCAGGTCTTTAGTGACGGATTTATCCATCACTAAAGGTCTGATTGTGGGTGATGTGCGCGTGCCGCACGCATCTTCTCCTCTCCTGTGCCTTAACTCCAAGCACACGTTCAATGGATCTCACGATCGGACGGCTCAGATCTCTTCTTACCCAAGCACACATTCAACTGCACGTGCCTACGTGTGCAATCGGGTGTGAGGTGGTGTGTTTGATCGCGTGTGTGCCCGATTGGGCAATCTGGGCCGTCCGCAGCTAATCGCGTGGTTGAGATTAAATGCGTGCATGCCTTTAATCGCAAGTCGAACCCACACCTCGTGCTTGTGCAAGGGCGCTCGACCGCTGCGCTACGGCCGCTTCTTCGTCGCTTTTACGTTTTAAGCGTGCGTGCTCATGGCCGTTGGATTAAGATCCAACGGCCCAGATCTTGCCTCGCCCGCACCTTCAGAGGATGAGAAGCGGTGTTGCGGCCGATTTAGGTGGCTGTGATGCGCCACGAGGCGCCATAATGGTCGTCCATCTTCTGTGACATGTAGAAGGTGCCACGGATGTCAGATTGAGCCGATTTTCATGCCGTTAGGCTGCGATCATCGATCCAAACCCATTTGTGTGGTTGGATTTGTCATCTGAAGTGCGGTTTGGCACCATCTTGGCCCTTGGTCTCTAGGCTTCCTTGGACTATATCTGGTGTAACGGATGTCCGATCAGGGCGATCTTGGAGTCGTTGAACTCCAATCATTGCCCCGATCAGATCTATACTGTTGGATATTCGATCCGAGGCCCCGATTAAAAGTTTCCCTGTCCCTGGTCATAAAAGGAGACGACTACTATACAATTTATGCAATTTGACCTAGATGCATGATTATGCATGTTATGCAATATTTACAATGCATGATGCTAATATGAGACTAAGAACATGCATTAATAGACATTTTTGGAATATAGTAGTAGATATAGAATATATATATATAGTTATATATTATATAGATAGGGGTGGAGATGGAAATGGAGATGGAATGTAGCACGGTGTCAAGTTGGTCCACGTCTAGCAAGATGCAACCAACAAGACTAAGTGCCGCGTGGAGTACGGAGCGGATGTGTGTGTGTAGGTGAAAGCGCTTGCTTTGCACGAGTATCGGGAAATATCAACAACTAGTGCGAATGTTCCTACGATACGATGCGCGGTGAAGGGGTGAGTGCACGGGTATGTGGGTAGTAGATACGAGGTGAATGTGTGTATGGGAGAATGTGGATATGTGGATATATGAGTATATATGTATATATATGTATCTATAACTATATATATGTGTGTGTATATGTATATATATAAATATGTATATATATATAGATATATGTGAGGATGAGAGTGTGTGAATATATATATTTATGTATGTATGCGTGTGAGTGCGTGAGTGTCTGTGTGTGTGTGTGTGACTGTGAGAGAGTGAGAGTGAGGGTGAGCACCTGCTGTGTGTGTGAGAGGGTAGAAGTGGTTAAGCTGTCTGGGGTCAGCGGTCGTCATCTGGGTGAGCAAGCACGCTGGCGTAGAGGTGATGGTGGACGCTCACGTGCGCGGAGAGGGTGAGACGCAGTGCATAAGGGCTGCACAGCACTGAGGGATGCGTGGGAGTGCGGGCACGCGGATGCGTGGGCGCAGAGACCGACTGGAGGCGATAGTGTAGAGGAGAGAGAGCGCAGAGCTGCCAGTTAAGTGAGAAATGAGCCAGTGGCTACAGTGTCGCGCAGAGAGGTGTGAACAGTGCGCTACAGTGTGCGCGGCAAGATGGCGACCAGCTAAGGCGGTGCACCGCGTGGACGGTGCTATGGAGCGTGCACGCGCGTGGAAAGAGAGCTCAAGCGATTTGCTTGCGCACGTGGTGGCCCTTGGGGGTACGCGGCGGCGCTCGAGGGTGCGCGAAGGTGCTGGGAGGTGCTGGGCTCGCGAGCATCAGAGCTTGAAGCCCTGCACTAAAGGCAGAGGAGAGGAAACAATAAACAAAAATGAAAAAGAAAAAAAATATATGCAAATAAAAAAAACAAACAAGAATCCACCACGCCCACCTGCTCACGACGAAGCTCACAGTAGGGATCTGAGAGTGGAGGCCGGCTACCACAACAGGGGAGGGTGCATGATCTTTTAAACATTTGAACCATTTCCCAGGAGGAAATGAACCGAATTTTCCTGATGTAGAGGCAATCAAGAAAGCTGCATAAGTCAATATATAACCTACAGAAAAGTGGGCTAATCCCACCAATCTTGCTTGCACAATGGAAAGAGCTACTGGCTTATCTTTCCATCGAATGAAATTCGCCAAAGGTGTGCATTCATGAGCCCATGCTAAAGTGGAAAGAAATTCCCTGTCGAATTGAAAAACATCAATCCAGTAGCCCAAACAAGGTGTCCAAATAAGAACATCAGGGTGATGTGTTCCCTCCTCAACACAGTTAATTAAGTTAATTGTGTTTAATTATGTGTAGAAGAAAGTAACTTAGGTTAACTTGAATTTGTGTCGGTTGAGTAGTATAGGGTCAAGTTAACCTAACATTCTAGATTTTATTTCTTTTAACTGGTTGAGTCCAGGTCATTCGCTGGGAGGTATAATTTATTCAGAATTCACCAATCAGTTTAAACAACTCATAGGAGGTATAATTAAGTTAATTTTAACAACATGAATCTTTCTTAATGATTTTGAATTTAAGAAACTATGCAAAATTCCATAAGAAAACATATTTACACAAATGATATTCTTTAATAACAAGTAAACATGTTAATTTCTATTTATTTCAAGAGATTAAGGCAATAGAAAGTTTTACTAATTGAAATATGCCTTATTATAACATTAAAAGTAAAAAGGAATTAAAAATAATGCAAGAATGTAAAACCATTTCTTTTCTTCTCTTTGTATGTTTAGCCTCTCTCTCTTCTTTTTCTTCTTCATTTATCTCTCTCTTTCTTCTCTCTTTCTCTTTTTATTTCTTAATCTTCTCTTAATCCTTTCCTTTTCTTTCTCTTTATTCTTCCTTTTATTTTTCTCGAGCTCTTCTCTTCTTCCTTCTTCTCTTTCTTCTTCTCTGCAATGCCTCTTTAGTGCTTGTTCAGCCTTTCTTTCCTTATACAAATTCTCCTTGTCCTTCTCTTCATTTGCTTTGCTCCTTCTTCTTCTTTTTCCTTAGCATATTTCCTTAGCCTTTCCTTTGCACTGAGCCTTAGCCTTTCTTCCTTAGCAACTTTCCTTACCTTCTTTCTTAACCTTTCTTCCTTCTGAGCCGAACCGGGTTTTTTCCTTTCAACCAAAACTTAGGTTTATTTATTGGCGGCTTGGACCATTTGGGGATACACAGCACCCTTCTCAGGGTGGGACCAGACCCTACTAGGTCCAAGCCTGATTCATTAGCTTTGGTTTATTTTTGGTTCACAGATTCGAGCCAAACTGGCTCACGACCTCCCAAGCCTCACACACGCCCTCCCAAGGCCCACACTCGCACGCCACAGGTGCACACACTCGCAGGCACATACGCGCCCACACACACACAATGCTCATTCAATGCTCAATCGATAACCATGCGTCATGCGCTTGACAACTGAAGTGCCTATACAACAAAACACTTTCATTCCCAGGCAGCCATTCAGATCTAATCGATGTGAGACTATATTAACCCCTCCCAAAGCAAACTTCAAATGTCGATTCCCAATAGCTCAGAGCTCTGTTCCAAGCAAATAAAAGCTTATTGGAAAGCTCTTGAGTTGCTCTACAAGATTGATGTGTCAATTTAATGTGAAGGGGAAGTTATGCTCTTCGATTTGAAGGGCAAAGATATTGTTCTACCTACGTTCATAATGGCCTGGAAATGGAATTATCAACTCTAAGTCCACAGACTCTAGTTGAAGTTCTGAATAGGTTAGAAAGTTAATTCCGCAGCTACTGGAGTATGTATTAAGCTCTCAAGAGCTTCAGGAAGTGTGCAGGAGCTCAAAGCTTCTCTGGAAGCTTCAGGACCTTGAAATCAGACTTTAAAAAGACCTAACAGACAACTAAAAACCTGTTTAATTGATTAAAACAACTTCTAGAGGTTGTTACCAACTCATCTGGGTAGAATTCATGTTCAAATCTCATCAAAAATCCACTGCTATCAGTTTGGATTCAAAAACAACCCAAACTGGCAGAAATTGAAATCCAATCGAATTATACATCAGAGCTCATCCAAATCACTTTAAAATCATTCACAGACATCTCATAATCAATTTAAACTCATCAATGCATCAGATTGAATTCAGAATCAAAGAATCAAACTCAGGTTTGACTGCTAAGCTCAAATTTTGACTTTCTATTTAAATCTTTTTCTCAGGAAATTAGCACCTTAGACAACATCCTTTCAATCTCAGAAACATGCTCAGACCTTTAAATAGGTGTTTTAACTGAAATTCCTAGGGTTTTAAGCTCGTCGCCTGAGCTTCTAAAGTGGTTTGTTCGTCAGAACAACCCAGAGGTTGTTACAGAGATTTAAGTATGGAAATGAGTTCAGTGCATAGTGGCTGGCCTCTCATCTGTAGTTCTAATATTTCGTCGTAGTATAGTATAGAGAAGCGGTTACCAGTTTAATACAATTTGTTACTCGGAAATAAAAGTTTTCCCGAGGTCGAACTCAGGGAGAAAACTATATTCTAGAAGTACAATGTTTCTATTACAAAAATGGGAGAAAGAGAGAGAGAGAGAGATTTGTCTTGTTGCCTTTTTCTTCTTCTCTTCTTTTCTCCAGTTCCTCAGTCTTCTTTCTTCTTCGTGTTCTGCTTCTCTCTTCTTTCCCCTTCAGCTCTTTGTCTTCTTCTTTCTTTCTTCTCTGCAGTGCCTGCTCTTCTTTCCTTCTTTTTCTTCTCTGCAGAGCGTCGTCTGATTTTTCAATCAAACGACTTAAGTAGCCTCTGCTACAGTGCATCCTCCTTTCGTCTTTCTTTCTTCTTCTTCTCACAGTCCTTCTTCTGCCTTGCTTCAAGCAGCCACGGCGTTGGCTATGCTTCTTCCTTCTTTCTCTTCTTCTTCTTCTTCTTCTCTGCTTTTTGCCTGCACACTCACAGATTGGTTAGAGGGAAAAACCTAATCCTACCCTCCCCCATGTCTCTCTCTCTCAGATTTCTCTCGTAGGATAGCTCTCCCAGAGCCGTCGGGTATTCGGGTACGGGTCGCGCCCGGGTCCAGCCCACCGGCGTGCGGTGGTGGGCGAGGAGTGCAGGTCAGGTAAACAGGTCGGGCCAGGTCCGTGGGGGGGTGGTCGCGGACGAGGCCGAGTAAGCGAGTAAGAGGGACCTCACCCCGTGTGCTGAGGCGATAAGCCTACAATACTTTTACAATTTATGCAGGTGTGCGGCTTCAGAATCTACCAAGGTGGGACTAAATGTCCCACCCCAATTTGGCGCCTGCAGCTGAGAAAGCTGCAGGAAATCGTGGCTGCTGCAAGGCGTTCACCCCAGCTGCAGGCCTAGGCAGGTGCGTGGGGGCGAAGTGCGCGTCCTGGAGAGTCAAGCCTGGGCAAGGCGACCCTGCAGCTGCTGGCGAAAGAAGCTCCACCTGCCCAGCAATGGCGGCAGAGGATGGGGAACCTGTTCACAGAAATACGGCCTCTCAGCCTAGTTAGAAGGTGCAGGGAGCTTCGCCAGAGTGCGGCGAAGCTCGTGCGGGTGGAGGTGAGGCGTGGGGCGGCGTGCAGGGGCTGCCCTAGGTCGGACTGTGGCTGGGAGAATGGGTTTGCTCGGGGGGTCTTTAGGTAGCGTATGGCAGGGAATGAAGGAGCGGAAGTGGTTCAGTGTAAAGAGGCGGAGGTTTTGGGTCCGTCGGCGAGTCATGTGGAGTGGTGGAATGATGGGAGCGAGTCACCGGAGGTTGGCCGGAGATGGAGAAGGTGAGGGCGATCAGGCACGGTCGAAGGGTGGTTGAGCAAATTGAAGTAGGGAAAAGAAAGAGGGGAGGAAAGGAAAGAACTGTACCTACTTGGAGGGACGAGGGGGGAACGGAGCAGGGCGGCAGCCTTATCGACTGTCACCGGAGAAGAAGGTGCCCAGAGAGAGGGGGCGGCGGCAAGGAGAGAGCGGGAGAGCACGCGCTGGGTACGGCGCAACACTGGAAGAGCGGGCGAAGGCAGCTCTGCTGCTGGTATTGCGGCAGAGCGACGAGGAGGAGGAGGAACTGCCGGAGCTGGAGGGCTTCTGCCAGAGTGTGAAGAGAGGAAAGCTATGGGTGATTCTCTGTCAGAACCGAGCTACTGAGTGCGGCAGACGGTGGCGGCTTTTATAGAGGTGAAATCAGAGAGGAGGGCAGAGGGAGGCGACGTGCCTCCCTCGTCGGAGGACGGTCGGAGATGGAGACCCATACCTTCCGTGCGTTCGCACGGGAGGTATGGGCATCCGCAGAGACCATGGGGGTGTCCCTGCGACAGCAGACGTCATAAGGAACCCCCGGTTGTCTTGGCAGAGGGTCTCCCTCACCCTGCACGGTGTCATGCTCCGCGCAAAGTCGCCGGAGCATGGCGCTGCTCAGGGTTTTGCAGGGAGGACCCAAATGCAAAGAACGAAGAAGACTTAGGGGCCAAAATGCGAGGGTTTCAAAAGTTGAGGGTCAAAAGGTAATGGATGAGGACCAAAATGTAAAGTCGGTCAAGAAGGTCTTTCCTTAGGCTCAAGTTTTTATACATGACTAAATAGGATCTAAGGATTCTAATGGTGAAATTTATTTCTATATCAGACCTTGTTTGCCTGTTCAATTTGCATAAAAACCCAAATTAAGTCATTAATTGGGTGTGGTTCTCAATGTAGGTCAAAATGGGCTCCTAAGGCCAAATTGAAGGTTCTAAACCCTAGAAATTATTTTTCTATGAATTTTAGAGGGTTTAGTAAATTTTTTCTTTACCTCAAACCTCGTGAATTGAAATGGGTTTATTTTTAGGGTTACAGGATGTCATTTAATTCCTTAGAGTTGCCGTAGCCCTTATTGGATCAACTCATCCCACTTTTCTTTTTATTAGGTTAGTTTGACCTATGTTTGGACCCTGAGTTACCCTGGTTTCAGATTGAGCTGGTGAAATTGCATTTTTACCCCTTAGTTCTTATTTTCTTCACAAACTCAGAATCTCTCTGAGTCAAGCCTTTCTATAGTTATGTAGGAGCTTTTTCTTGCAAATCTGGGTTAGATGGTGCTAGTTTAGGATTTATGACGAGGTTCTCATCATACCCCCATGCCTAGCTTTTGCTAGTCCCTTAGCAAAAACCTAAGGTTTTAACCTTTGTTCTAGACCATGATGTTTTTAACAACTTCAAATAAGTGCTTTTTCATTTGAACTTAGATTAGGTTAGAATGCTGACCATAGGCTTAAAAGGTACTCTAGTACCAACCAAGATCCAGATCTGTCTAGCCTTAGCCTCAGTCTTTGGCAAAGGTTTTTAAGGCCCACAAGAACTAACCTAAGGTCTATTGGACTTCGTGGTTAAAGCACCCTGTGCTTGAAATGATTTTAACCCTAGTTCAGTTCGCAGTGCGTTTTGTAAGAGAGAGAGGTAGAAAGTTTTTTCTGTTTGGAGAGTTTTCTCTCTCTTTTTCTTTTTAGTTCTAGCCTAGGATTGGCTTCTCAACACGGTCTGTATCAGATTCCTTGCTCCCATCATCAATCCTCAAGGGTTCCTGGCAATCGATGCTTCAAGATAGCACCGCCCATGGCAACCCCCAGAATCCTAGCTGTTGAGATTTCGAGATAATCCCATCCATCGTATTCCGTGGCCGAATTCAGACCCTGGCAATTGACACTTCGTGATAATGCCATCCATGGAATCTTGAACTAGCAGAGTGCTTACATGCCCCCAGTAGGATATGTAAATATCCTAAGAGACAAGCACTGAGGAGATGATATTTTGTTACGCATCTTTGAGGGGATTTCCCACCTCTCCGCGCTGGGAACTTGTCCAAATCAACTTGTGTTGATCGGCCGCTCCTATTCTAGGTGTATTTTTCAGAATTTTGTGATGCTTCTGTGTGATTTTGATTTTTATGCTTACTGAACTAGGCTGTGCGTGAGGTTGGGGTGGTTAAGTTACTGAGTCCCGTAAATCATAAGTTAGTTAATGAGGTCAAATACTCCCTAAGCCTTGGACCTAATACTTAGGCTTTTCATTTTCCTCAACCTCTTGAGGAATGTCTAGATCTTAATGGGTACTAAGAGTCTATCCAAGAATGCCTAAAGTTTGCGTTCTTACTAATCTCACCTTGCACTTTTCATTTCTTTTCTTGAATAAGGTCTAGAACTTAGGTCAATTCCTTAGTTTCTTACTAAGGACTATCACTCTTTTCTTCAATTTATGCTCCTTTTTGTTTTGTTTCTTTTCCCTTCTCCCACAAAATTTCCTTTCTCCTCTTATTCTTTTTATTCTTTTTGAAATTTTTTTTTTAATTTTTATGATTTTTTTGGCATATGTGAATTTTTTTTGTTTTAAAACCTTTTTTTACAAGTTTTGCACTTTTATACCCCCCCATACCTAAGGTTTACAATGTCCTCATTGTGACTTACGAGGTTTTTATTTACTTAGTTCATTCCTTAAGACAGATGTTTTAATGGGTGAATGGGTCGGGATGAATTCTGCGGACGATTTCTAATCTCAGATGCAAGCTTCTGAGGTGGGGTCGGCTGTCTATAAGGGTGAACTTTAAGTGCACAAAAGTGTGAAAAGGGTTTTAGATTTTCAGAAAATGACGGGCTGCCTCCCGTTAAGCGCTGAGTTTTACGCCATCGGCTGGGCGTAATAAGCTCAAGGGGAATGGAGGATAAGAGATGATTCAGCCAAATCAGCAGAAGTCACATCAATGAACGGCTTGAGTCTCTGACCGTTCACGATGAAAGGTTCGGAATCGTGGCTGAGCAGACTGATTTCAATAGCTCCATTTCCAAAAACCTGTCAGACTAAATATGGTCCGACTCACTTGGATCGCAGCTTTCCCGGGAAAAGTTTGAGTCGGGCATCAAAGAGTAGGACCTTCTGACCAGGATGAAAGATCTTTCTCGAGATATGCTTGTCATGGAAGGCTTTAACTCGCTCCTTGTAGATTCGCGAGTTCTCATACGCGTCTAGGCGTAATTCATCGATCTCACTGATTTGGAGTTTTCTATGGGTGCCAGCCTTCGAAAGATCTAGATTACAGTTCCGTACTGCCCAATAGGCTTTATGTTCCAGTTCTACGGGAAGGTGACACGCCTTTCCGTATACCAGTTTAAAAGGAGACATGCCTAATTGGGTTTTGTGGGTGATCCTATAGGCCCACAATGCTTCCGGAAGTCGGGACGACCAGTCCATCCTATCAGGCCGAACAGTGACCTGCAGGATCTTCTTGATCTCCCGATTTGACAGCTCAGCTAGACCATTAGTTTGGGGGTGGTAAGGAGTAGAGATTCGGTGAGATACACCATATTTGGTCATCAGTGACCTAAACTGTAACGAACGCGTGCCCCAGACGTCTTTTAAGACGTCTGGGAGGTGGCCCAGACGTCGGACCAGACGTCTGGGATCACATCAAGATGTCTGACAGGACGTCTGGGATCGTTTCCAGATGTCTGAAAAACCGTTATCTTCCACATGCGCAAGTCGTCTGCGCGCCTGAGCACGCAGACCCACATATTCGATATTCCCTCTCTCTCTGCGGCTGCAGACCCCTGCCGCGCTCCTTCTCTCTCCTCCTCGCGCGGCCTTAAAAAGGCCATGCCTCCCCTCCCGTCGTCTCCACCCCTTCCTCTTCTCCTTCCTGTGTGCGAGAGCGAGCAAGCGCGAGGGCGGCAGCGGCGGCCGCAGTGAGCGAGGAGGAGGTGCTGCGTGCGAGAGCGGAGCTCTGTCGTGCGGGCGAGCTTGCCGGGGCTGCTAGGGCCGGTCGGCGGAGGGCGCAGGGGGCGCGGAACGGCGTGGGAGGGACTGTTGCGGTCTGAGCAGCAGGCGCACGAGGTGCGACGCGGGCGGCGACGTGAGCGGAGGCCGAGTGGCGCCCTGATTCTGGAAAAATTTCCAGAATCAGACGTCTGGGTTGATAGACAGACGGCGAGGGTGACGTCTGGAAGACCATCCAGACGTCTGAAAGGTGAGTTTTCCGTCTTCTTCTTCCTTCATGTCGACTGACCGTACTGAGGGAGAGAGATGGGTGTGAGCAGGCTCGGTGATTCGCCATCCATCGCGAATCAGACGTCTGACTGTAGTACCAGATGGCGGGAGCGACCTCCAGACATCCGGGGTGACCATCGGACGTCTGGGAACTAGGCCAGACGTCCCCGCAGACTTCTGGACGTCTGATTTTGCACAGTATCGTCTTTTTCGACCCGTTTAGGGCCCGTTCGGGCTCCGTTTTCCGCGATTCGAGTTGCGTTCTTTTCAGAATTAATTCCTCCACCCGTCTACAGTAGCTATACACTGTTTTGAGACTCTCCTTGTGTTTGACCCTTGTGATAGGACCTCGTTCAGTTGCAGTCTTGGGAGTCGCGGAGGCACGCGGGATTCCCGATCACGCCCCCATTACTCCCGTTGTACCTGGTAGAGTGGCTTTAAGTTATTAATAAAATCTGATAAATTATGGAACCATAAATAGAACCTAGGACATTGCATGAATCCTAGGACTGGAAAACTAGATTGTATGATAGATCCTAGGATATGGCATGAATCCTAGGACGGGAAAACTAGTGCAATGTATAATACTGCAGTCTTGGAAAATGGAAAGAGATATAAAGCTGCCTGTAATTTGAATTAACCGTTGCCTGTTGTGAATAAATAACGTGGTTGAGAACATGGGTTGTAAGAATGTGAAACTGGAAAGTGAAACCTGGATGTTCGAGTAAAAAGGATGGAACCCTACGGGGAAGTAGGAGTAGAACTCCTGGAAAGTGAATGGAATAGTATTGGGGAAGTGAGCTGGCCCTTGAGTACGGAGTACCAAGGAGAGCGACTGTCCCCCTGTTTAGTGCAGAGCGGAGCCAGCCGCCCCAGGGACCCGGGGTTAGGACTGGCCACTCTGTACCGACTTGCTGGCCCTCACGTACGTAGTACCGAGGAGAGCTACTAGTGTAGGGAGGTACTAGCTACCCCACGGGCCCCGGGGTTCTGCTAGCCTCCCACACCGACTTATTAGGCCTGCTGGGGCAAACCAGGGTAGTCAGGCGAGGGTGCGCAGACTGTGGAGGGGCAAGGCCCCGGTTTGGTTACTGTGGAGGGGTTGGACCCCTATTACTGAGAGGGCTCTGCCCTGGACTGGTTCCATGCTCTGCTTTGGGCGCACCCGTTAACGGAAACGATTGACCGCGTGCCAGTACGGGTTAGCTACCTGTGCGTTTATCGTGCGTACCGTAGTCACCGTTACGTCTGTCAGTGACCTTGGGGTGGTTGACTGAGGGTAGGATCACCACGGGGGACTCTCCCGGCCAGGAGAGAACCACGTGCTACTTCTACTTTTTGGAAAAACTGCAATCAAGATCGTTCCCACGAGGAACATTCGAGATCAAGTAAAAGATCTGAGGAATAAATGAAATAGCGAGAAAATTGAAAGATGTAACAAAGAAAGTAATAGAACATAACAGCTACTGTACACTCTACTGTTGCCTTTAGTTTTAGTTGCCACTCTACTCAGCGTTTTGCTGACGTGTTACACTCGTTACCTTTTTCAGGACCAGGTGTTGAGCAGCCAGGGTCAGCGGCTGCAGAGGATGCTGGGCCGAGTCGGGTCCAGTAGAGTTACCACTGTCTTTGTACCTCTTTCGTTTATGTTTTAGTGAGTAGTTCTTGTTTCCGCAGTACTTTGTTTACCTGCAGTTCATGTTATATGATAAATGTTGTGCTACTATTGTGGTGGTATCTACTGTAGTAGTTTCTTTCCTTACTGCTGTACTTTCTTTCTGTTAGTTATATTCATGCTGAATGTGGTTTATTTTACTGCTCCTTTGGTTACTTCCTCGTTGGACGACCAGGTCTTGGGATTAGTCGAGTCGATCCGGTTCTCGTGTCTCGTAGGGACTCGGGAATCGGGTCGTTACAAGATGGTATCAGAGCAAGGTCGTCCCGAGAAGTGAATCAACTGACTGGAAAATAATCAATTCACATGTTTATAGCTGGAGTAGCCACCACAACAAATCTCTTGACATGGGCTCTTAGAAGTTTCGTTAGGTACCGTCTGTTTAACGTTTTCGTTTTGTTTCGCATCTCCTTGCAGGAGATGCCTCGTCGCAGGACTGGCGTGACTGGCTGCGGGCGCGGCCGAGGGCGAGGTCGGCGAGGTGGACGTGCTGTTGTTGACATCTCGGTGGACTAGCCACCACTCTCGGGCATCCAGGCCCAGGACCTCGCCAGAATGATACGAGATATTGTACGAGAGGAGCTCCACCCACCGCCCCGAGCACCTCCTCCTGGAGCTGCAGAGTGGGAGTCCTCTGTGGGACCACACGATGGACACGGCGTTGGACACGAGGGAGGGGATGGGCCGTTGCCGCCCCCACTTCCTCCGACACTTCTGTACACGAGGCACCTTCGCCTGGAGGTGCACCAGCACCTCCCCTACAGTGCCACTTCGAGCTTTTCGGATAGTTCCAAAAGCTGAAGCCCCCCTCCTTCAAGGGGGATGAGGACCCGACCGAGGCAGAGGACTGGCTTGAGCAGCTGGAGAAGATCTTCGACACCCTTCGCCCCCCGGTGGAGTGCCGCGTGGCCTTTGCCATGTACCAGCTGGAGAGTGCGGCACACCGGTGGTGGAGGGCGGTCCGGGGACAGGAGAGGGACGAGCCGACGTGGGACCAGTTCGTCACCCTCTTCTGCGAGCAGTACTTTCCCCAGACGTGGCCAGACCAGAGGAGGCGGGAGTTCCACACTCTCCGCCAAGGGACGATGACTGTGAGCGCGTACCGCACGCGTTTCTTGGAGCTGTCCCGCTTTGCAGCGACAGCGGTAGCCACTGAGGAGGAGCGCCTTTGGAGGTTCACCGAGGGGCTCCGGCCTGCGATCCGGGGGTATGTCAAACCCCTGAAGCTGCCTACATTTTCGAGGGTGGTAGAGGCAGCTATGACTTACGAGGAGACCAACCCGTCCGCGCGAGAGACCGACGGCGGGCGGAAGAGGCCCTTTCAGCCAGACTTCTCGCAGGGCCGGCGAGAACGGAGACACGTGGCGTCCGCAGGAGAGCCGTCACGTTGTGCTGGGCCATCAGTGGCCTTTGGGGGCCCTCGACAGGGGCCAGTCGCCAGCACCGGACCCCCGCCTAGTCGACAGCAGGGACTCACTGAGGGCGGGAGTCGGGTTCCCCTCTTCTACCAGTGTGGCCAGCCGGGCCACGTCAGGAGGGACTGCCCGTCTAGGGTAGGAGGTCAGCAGATACTTCCTGTGCAAAGCACTGGAGGGCACGTAGGAGGCCGCGGTTTCCAGGCGCGAGGAGGAGGACAGCAGTCTCGAGGAGGGTACCGGCCAGCACCTACCCGTCCGACGCAGAGTGTGGCTGCTTCGTCCACACCTAGAGCTGAGGGGCATATCAATGCCCTGACACACAGGGACGCCAGAGCTTCGGGATCAGTGGTAGCAGGTATGGTTTCAGTTTCCGGCAGACTCGTTTACACACTTTTCGATTCCGACGCTACGCACTCGTTTGTCGCAGCCAGTTTCGCAGTTAGTTTGGACCAGGATTATACACTGTTAGAGAATCTGTTCATAATCAGAGGTCCGAGTGGTCAGATGTTTGTAGATGAAGAGGTGTACACGGATTGCGAGGTCAGCGTCGGGGGACATAGCCTGCCAGCTGACCTGATTATGTTACAGATGGAGGACTTTGGAGTGATTTTGGGGATGGATTGGCTGTCCGCTTACCATGCCTTGGTGGACTGTTTTGAGAGGAAGATCGTCTTCTCCATTCCGGAGTTGCCTTCTTTTGAGTTTCACGGACAGCCAATGGACGGAGGTTGCAGGTGCATATCGGCACTTCGGGCGGCGAGACTTTTGAGCCAGGGGTGTGAGGGCTTCCTAGCTTGTGTGGTGGCAGAGCCCAGCCCTGTGGCAGACTTCCAGAGCATTCCAGTGGTCAGAGAGTACCCTGACGTGTTTCCAGACGAGTTACCAGGACTACTGCCCGAGCGTGAGATCGAGTTTGAGATCTCACTAGTACCAGGGACCAGCCCCCTCTCCACTGCGCCATACAGGATGGCACCGCTTGAGCTGCGAGAGCTCAAGTCTCAGTTGCAGGACCTTCTGGAGAAAGGTTTCGTGAGGCCCAATGCGTCTCCCTGGGGAGCCCCGGTACTGTTTGTGAAGAAGTAGGATGGGACCCTACGTCTTTTTGTGGACTACCGACAGCTGAACAGGGTCACCATCAAGAACAGATATCCGCTGCCGAGGATCGACGATTTGTTTGACCAGTTGCGGGGTGCCACGGTATTTTCCAAGATAGACTTGAGGTCTGGATACCACCAGTTGAGGATCAGGGAGACCGACGTCTACAAGACAGCTTTCCGCACCCGGTACGGACACTACGAGTTTTTGGTCATGCCGTTTGGGCTGACCAATGCCCCCACTGCTTTCATGGACCTGATGAACCGGGTGTTTAGACCGTACTTGGACCAGTTCGTGGTGGTTTTCATAGATGATGTACTCATCTATTCTAGAGATCGGACGCAGCACGGACAGCACTTGCAGATGGTTTTGGACACTCTGAGGCGACGCAGGCTGTACGCCAAATACAGCAAGTGTGAGTTCTGGTTGAGGGAGGTGACCTTCTTGGGTCATGTGATCTCTGGAGACGGCCTGGTGGTGGACCCAGCCAAGGTCGAGGCAGTGCTCAGGTGGGAGAAACCGCGTTCAGTCACTGAGATTCGCAGTTTCCTGGGACTGGCGAGTTACTACAGACGATTCATCAGAGGATTTTCACAGATTGCGCATCCTATGACACAGTTGACCCGGAAGGACGTGCCTTTCGCTTGGACAGATGCCTGTGAGGCGTGTTTTCTGGAGCTGAAGGAGAGGTTGACCTCGGCTCCCGTGCTCACCATCCCTGACAGTAGTGGTGGGTTCGTTGTGTACACGGACGCTTCCTTGCAGGGGTTAGGAGGTGTGCTCATGCAGAGGGGTCACGTTGTCGCTTACGCTTCGCGGCAACTAAAGCCCCACGAGCATACCTACCCTACCCACACCTATAGTTGGCAGCTGTTGTCTTCGCGCTGAAGACCAGGAGGCACTATTTGTACGATGAGACCTTCGAGATTTTTACAGATCACAAGAGCCTCAGATATCTTTTTGACCAGAAGGAGCTCAACTTGAGATAAAGACGTTAGTTGGAGCTCCTGAAGGACTACGACTGCAACATCTCCTACCACCCGGGAAAGGCCAATGTGGTGGCTGATGCCTTGAGCCGTAAGGTGCCCGCACGCTTGGCCAGTCTACAGTTACAGAGTTGGAGCCTTTTGGAGGAGGTGGGCAGTTGGCGACCTCTAGAGTTACGAGGGTACTGTGGGGCAGTGACGGTGACACGGCATACCAGGCCAGAGCTGATAGACCGCATCATCATAGGGCAGATGGCCGATCCGTACTTGCAGTCTTTGCGTGACAGAGTACTGTCGGGAGATCCAGGTGACTTCTCTTTCACAGACCAGGTGCTACGTTTGAGGGGATGGTTGTGCGTTCCCAGAGACGAGGAGTTGTTGAGAGAGCTCCTGACTGAGGCACACGGTTCCAGATTCACCATACATCCCGGAAACACGAAAATGTACCATGACTTGAGACGCGAGTTTTGGTGGAGAGGGATAAAGCGGGATGTGGGTGAGTTCGTGCAACAGTGTTTAGTGTGCCAGCAGGTGAAAGCCGAGCATCAGAGGCCTGCAGGGCCGCTTCAGCCACTTCCAGTGCCAGAGTGGAAGTGGGAGAGCATCACCATGGACTTGGTGGTGGGCTTACCTGTTACCCAGCGGGGACACGACGCAGTCTAGGTAATAGTGGATAGACTGACGAAGACAACGCGTTTCTTGCCGATCCGAGTCACTTTGGGACCAGCACAGTTGGTAGAGAGGTATATCCGTGATGTGGTACGACTACACGGAGTCCCGCGAGAGATCGTATCCGACCGGGATACCCGCTTTACGTTCCAGTTTTGGGCTGAGTTTCAGCAGGCCTTGGGGACTAGGTTGAGGTTTAGCACGGCTTACCACCCCCAGACGGACGGACAGTCTGAGCGCACGATACAGACACTTGAGGACCTTTTGCGTGCCTGTGTACTGGACTGGAGGGGCTCCTGGGAGGAGCACCTGCCCCTGGCGGAGTTTGCATACAACAATAGTTATCACTCGAGCATCGGCATGGCTCCCTACGAGGCTCTATACGGACGGAAGTGTACGGCACCCTTGAGTTGGGTTGAGGTGGGGACCAAGTGGGAGGTTGGCCCCAGGTTGATCCGACAGAGTCAGGAGGTAGTTGAGCAGATCCACAGACGACTCCGCACTGTCAGGAGTAGACAGAAGAGCTACGCGAATCGGAGACGCAGAGAGGTGCAGTTTGAGGTTGGGGACCACGTCTTCCTTCGTGTTTCACCCATGAAGGGCTTACAGCGGTTTGGGGTGAGAGGGAAGCTCGCGTCGAGGTTCGTGGGGCCCTTTGAGGTCTTGGAGCGGGTTGGACCCGTTGCTTACAGACTTGCCCTTCCCCCGCAGCTTTCTAGTGTACACGACGTATTCCACGTGTCCAACCTCAGGAAGTACGTAGCCGATTCCAGTCACGTACTGAGTCACGAGAGCGTCGAGGTGAGCGACGACCTGACCTACCCCGAGCGGCCAGTGCAGATTTTAGACCGAGCCGTCCGCAGTTTGAGACGAAAGCAAGTACCCCTGGTAAAGGTTTTGTGGAGGAGCCAGCGGTACGAGGAGGCTACCTGGGAGCCTGAGGCGGCAATGCGGGAGCGGTACCCGGAGCTTTTCGCGGGTACGTCTTTTCGGACCGGCTTCGGTCCTCTTTGAGTTTGTTATGGTTATTTGGACGTCTTTTCCCGCACCCTAGTTAGCGCAAGTTTCGGGGACGAAACTTCCTTTGCGTTTGTTATATTGTAACGAACGCGTGCCCCAGATGTCTTTTAAGACGTCTGGGAGGTGGCCCAGACGTCGGACCAGACGTCTGGGATCACATCAATACGTCTGACAGGACATCTGGGATCGTTTCCAGACGTCTGAAAAATCGTTATCTTCCACACGCGCGAGTCGTCTGCGCACCTGAGCGCGCAGACCCACATATTCGATATTCCCTCTCTCTCTGCGGCTGCAGACCCCTGCCGCGCTCCTTCTCTCTCCTCCTCGCGTGGCCTTAAAAAGGCCACGCCTCCCCTCCCGTCGTCTCCACCCCTTCCTCTTCTCCTTCCTGTGTGCGAGAGCGAGCAAGCGCGAGGGCGACAGCGGCGGCCGCAGTGAGCGAGGAGGAGGTGCTGCGTGTGAGAGCGGAGCTCTGCCGTGCGGGCGAGCTCGCCGGGGCTGCTAGGGCCGGCCAGCGGAGGGCGCAGGGGGCGCGGAACGGCGTGGGAGGGACTGCTGCGGTCTAAGCAGCAGGCGCGCGAGGTACGACGTGGGCGACGTCGCGAGCGGAGGCTGAGTGGCGCCTTGATTCTGGAAAAATTTCCAGAATCAAACGTCTGGGTTGATAGACAGACGGCGAGGGTGATGTCTAGAAGACCATCCAGACGTCTGAAAGGTGAGTTTTCCGTCTTCTTCTTCCTTCATGTCGACTGACCGTACTGAGGGAGGGAGATGGGTGTGCGCAAGCTCGTTGGTTCACCATCCATCGCGAATCAGACGTCTGACTGTAGTACCAGACGGCGGGAGCGACCTCCAGACGTCCGGGGTGACCATCTGACGTCTGGGAACTAGGCTAGACGTCCCCACAGACTTCTGGACGTCTGAGAAACCTCACAGAACAAGGTAATTCTCTGATCCACTTTTTAAGACGTCTGGAAGAAGTTCCAGACATCTGATTTTGCACAGTATCATCTTTTTCGACCCGTTTAGGGCCCGTTCGGGCTCCGTTTTCCGCGATTCGAGTTGCGTTCTTTTCAGAATTAATTCCTCTACCCGTCTACAGTAGCTATACACTATTTTGAGACTCTCCTTGTGTTTGACCCTTGTGATAGGACCTCGTTCAATTGCTGTCTTGGGAGTCGCGGAGGCACGCGGGATTCCCGATCACGCCCCCATTACTCCCGTTGTACCTGGTAGAGTGGCTTTAAGTTATTAATAAAATCTGATAAATTATGGAACCATAAATAGAACCTAGGACATTGAATGAATCCTAGGACTGGAAAACTAGATTGTATGATAGATCCTAGGATATGGCATGAATCCTAGGATGGGAAAACTAGTGAAATGTATAATACTGCAGTCCTGGAAAATGGAAAGAGATATAAAGTTGCCTGTAATTTGAATTAACTGTTGCCTGTTGTGAATAAATAACGTGGTTGAGAACATGGGTTGTAAGAATGTGAAACTGGAAAGTGAAACCTGGATGTTCGAGTAAAAAGGATGGAACCCTACGGGGAAGTAGGAGTAGAACTCTTGGAAAGTGAATGGAATAGTATTGGGGAAGTGAGCTGGCCCTTGAGTACGGAGTACCAAGGAGAGCGACTGTCCCCCTGTTTAGTGCAGAGCGGAGCGAGCTGCCCCAGGGACCCGGGGTTAGGACTGGCCACTCTGTACCGACTTGCTGGCCCTCGCGTACGTAGTACCGAGGAGAGCTACTAGTGTAGGGAGGTACTAGCTACCCCACGGGCCCCGGGGTTCTGCTAGCCTCCCACACCGACTTGTTAGGCCCGCTCGAGCAAACCAGGGTAGTCAGGCGAGGGTGCGCGGACTGTGGAGGGGCAAGGCCCCGGTTTGGTTACTGTGGAGGGGTTGGACCCTTGTTACTGAGAGGGCTCTGCCCTGGACTGGTTCCGTGCTGTGCTTTGGGCGCACCCGTTAAAGGAAACGATTGACCGCGTGCCAGTACGGGTTAGCTACCTGTGCGTTTATCGCGCGTGTCGTAGTCACCGTTACGTCTGTCAGTGACCTTGGGGTGGTTGACTGAGGGTAGGATCACCACGGGAGACTCTCCCGGCTAGGAGAGCACCACGTGCTACTTCTACTTTTTGGAAAAGACTGCAATCAAGATCGTTCCCACGAGGAACATTCGAGATCAAATAAAAGATCTGAGGAATAAATGAAATAGCGAGAAAATTGAAAGATGTAACAAAGAAAGTAATAGAACATAACAGCTACTGTACACTCTACTGTTGCCTTTAGTTTTAGTTGCCACTCTACTCAGCATTTTGCTGACGTGTTACACTCGTTACCTTTTTCAGGACCAGGTGTTGAGCAGCCAGGGTCAGCGGTTGCAGAGGACGCTGGGCCGAGTAGGGTCCAGTAGAGTTACCACTGTCTTTGTACCTCTTTCGTTTCTATTTTAGTGAGTAGTTCTTGTCTCCGCAGTACTTTTTTTACCTGCAGTTCATGTTATATGATAAATGCTGTGCTACTGTTGTGGTGGTATCTATTTTAGTAGTTTCTTTCCTTACTGCTGTACTTTCTTTTTGTTAGTTATATTCATGCTGAATGTGGTTTATTTTACTGCTCTTTTGGTTACTTCCTCGTTGGATGACTAGGTCTTGGGATTAGTCGAGTCGGTCCGGTTCTCGTGTCTCGTAGGGACTCGGGAATCGGGTCGTTACATAAACTGAGTGTAATGACGCGATTCCCATGTCCCTACGAGACATGAGAACCGGACCGACTCGACTAATCCCAAGACCTAGTCGTCCAACGAGGAAGTTACCAAAAGAGCTGTAAAATAAATCACATTCAGCATGAATATAACTAACAGTAAGGAAATACAGCAGTAAGGAAAGAAACCACTACAGTATATACCACTACAACAGTAGAACAACATTCATAACATAATATGAACTGCAGGTAAAGAAAAGTACAGCAGAAACAAGAACTACTCACTATAACGGAACAAAAAGTGGTACAAGAGAACAGTGGTAACTCTACTGGACCCTACTCGGCCCAACGTCCTTTGCAGCCGCTGACCCTGGCTGCTAAACACCTGGTCCTGAAAGGTAACGAGTGTAACACGTCAGCAAAACGCTGAGTAGAGTGGCAACTAAACTAAAGAAACAGTAAAGTGTACAGTAGCTGTTTAATTTTCTTTCTTCCTTTATTTATGTCTTTCTATTGTTTCACAATTTATCTATTTCTCAGGGGCCTTGCCCCTCCACAGTCCGCGCACCCTCACCTGACTACCCTGGTTTGCCCCAGTGGGCCTAACAAGTCGGTGTGGGAATCTAGCAGAACCCCGGGGCCCGTGGGGTAGCTACTACCTCCCTACACTAGTAGCTCTCCTCGGTACTACGTACCCGAGGGCCAGCAAGTCGGTACAGAGTGGCCAGTCCTAACCCCGGGTCCCTGGGGCGGCTGGCTCTGCTCTGCACTAAACAGGGGGGACAGTCGCTCTCCTTGGTACTCCATACTCAAGGGCCAGCTCACTTCCCCAATTCTATTCCATTCACTTTCCGGGAGTTCTACTCCTAATTCACCGTAGGATTCTAGCTCTTTTAACTCAGAACATCCAGGTTTCACTTTCCAGTTTCACATTCTTACAATCCATATTCTCAATCACGTTTATTTATTCATAACAGGCAGCTGTTAATTCAATTCACAGGCAGCTAGTATTTCCTTTCCACATTTTCCAAGACTGCAGTATTCATACATTCCACTAGTTTCCTCATCCTAGGATTCATGTCATATCCTAGGATCTATCATACAATCTAGTTTTCCAGCCCTAGGATTCATGCAACACCCTAGGAATCTACCATTAAATCTATTTCTCATTCCTAGGATTCATGCAATGGCCTAGGTTCTATTTATGGTTTCATAATTTAACATATTATACTTAAAGCCACTCTACCGGTTACAACAGGCGAACTGGGGGCGTGGTCGGGAATCCCGCGTGCCTCCGCAACCCCCGAGACTACAACGGAACGGGGTTCTATCACAAGGATCAAACACAAGGAACTTCTCAAAACAGTATACAGCTACTATAGACAGGTAGAGGATGTAATTCCGAAAAGAACGCAACTCGAAACGTGGAAAACGGAGCCCGAACGGGCCCGAAACGGGTCGAAAACGACGAAACAATGCAAAATCAGACGTCTGGAACTTCCTCCAGACGTCTTAAAAAGTGGATCAGGGAATTACCTCGCTCTGTGTTGGCTCTCAGACGTCCAGAAGCCTGCGGGGGCGTTTGGCCTAGTTCCCAGACATCCGATGGTTACCCCGGACGTCTGGATGTCGCTACAGTTGTCTGGCACTGTAGCCAGACCTCTGATTCGCGTTGGATGCGAATCTCAAACCCTGCGCGTACCCATTTCCTCTCTCTCTTAGTACGGTCAATCGAAGGGAAGGAAGAAGACGGAAAATCTCACCTTTCAGATGTCTGGACAGTCTTCCAGACGTCGTGCCGGTCGTCTGTCTAGAAGCGCAGACGTCTGACTCTGGAAAATTTTCCAGAACCAGGGCGTGACTCGCCCTCCGCTCGCGACGCCCAGCCGCGTCGCGCCTCGTGCGGCTGCTGCTCGAGCCACAGTAGTCCCCCCCCACGTCGCCTCGCGCCCACTGCACCCCCCGCCGGCTGGCCCTAGCAGCCCCGGCGAGCTCGCCCTCACGGCCGAGCGCCTCTCCCACGCGCAGCACCTCCTCCCACGCTCACCGCGGCTGTCGCTGCCGCTGCACCCTCACGCTTGCTCTCGCGCATTGGCTGAAGGAGGAGAGGAAGGAGGCGGAGGTGACGGGAGTGAGGGAGAGGCGTGGCCATTTTAAGGCCGCGCGAGGAGGAGAGAGAGAACGCGGCAGAGGCGTCTGCGGCCACAGGACAGAGGGAAAAAGAGGGAGAGAGAGAGAAAATGCAGGTCTGCGCGCTCAGGCGTGCAGACGAACAGTAGCGTGCCAAAATAACCGATTTGCAGACATCTGGAAATGATCCCAGACGTCTGGTCCGACGTCTATAAGTGATTCCAGACGTCTGGTACGATGTCTGGGCCACCTCCCAGACGTCTTAAAAGACGTCTGGAGCGCCCGTTCGTAACAATATAACAAACTCAAAGGAAGTTTCATCCCCAAAACTTGCGCTAACTAGGGTGCGGGAAAACGTCATAAAAATCATAACAAACTCAAAGAGGACCGAAGAGTTCCAGGTACCGCTCCCGCATTGCCACCTCAGGCTCCCAGGTAGCCTCCTCGTACCGCTGGCTCCTCCAGAAAACCTTTACTAGGGGTACTTGCTTTCGTCTCAAACTGCGGACGGCACGATCTAGAATCTACACTGGCCGCTCAGGGTAGGTCAGGTCGTCGCCCACCTCGACGCTCTCGTGACTCAGTACGTGACTAGGATCGGCTACGTACTTCCTGAGGTTGGACACGTGGAACACGTCGTGCACACTAGAAAGCTGCGGGGGGGAGGGCAAGCCTGTAAGCAACGGGTCCAACCCGCTCCAGGACCTCAAAGGGCCCCACAAACCTCGGCGCGAGCTTCCCTCTCACCCCAAACCGCTGCAGGCCCTTCATGGGCGAAACACGAAGAAAGACGTGGTCCCCAACCTCAAACTGCACCTCTCTGCGTCTCCGATCAGTGTAGCTCTTCTATCTGCTCCTGACAGTGCGGAGTCGCCTGTGGATCTACTCGACTACCTCCTGACTCTGCCGGATCAACCTGGGGCCAACCTCCCACTTGGTCCCGACCTCAACCCAACTCAAGGGTGTCGTACACTTCCGTCCGTACAGAGCCTCGTAGGGAGCCATGCCGATGCTCGAGTGATAACTGTTGTTGTATGCAAACACTGCCAGGGGCAGGTGCTCCTCCCAAGAGCCCCTCCAGTCCAGTACACAGGCACACAAAAGGTCCTCAAGTGTCTGTATCGTGCGCTCAGACTGTCCGTCCGTCTGGGGGTGGTAAGCTGTACTAAACCTCAACCATGTCCCCAAGGCCTGCTCAAACTCAGCCCAAAACTGGGATGTAAAGTGGGTATCCCGGTCGGATACAATCTCCCGCAGAACTCCTTGTAGTCGTACCACATCCCGGATATACCTCTCTGTCAACTGTGCTGGTCCCAAAGTAACTCGGATCGGCAAGAATCGCGTCGTCTTCGTCAGTCTATCCACTATTACCCAGACTGCGTCGTGTCCCTGCTGGGTAACAGGTAAGCCCACCACCAAGTCCATGGTGATGCTCTCTCTCTTCCACTCTGGCACTGGAAGCGGCTATAGTGGCCCTACAGGCCTCTGATGCTCGGCTTTCACCTGCTGGCACACTAAGCACTACTGCACGAACTCACCCACATCCCGCTTCATCCCTCTCCACCAAAACTCGCGTCTCAAGTCGTAGTACATTTTCGTGTTTCCGGGATGTATGGTGAATCTGGAACCGTGTGCCTCAGTCAGGAGCTCTCTCAACAGCTCCCCGTCTCTGGGAACACACAACCGTCCCCTCAAGCACAGCACCTGGTCTGTGAAAGAGAAGTCCCCTGGGTCTCCCGACAATACTCTGTTAAGTAAGGACTGCAAGTACGGATCGGCCATCTGTCCTGTGATGATGCGGTCTATCTGCTCTGGCCTAGTCTGCCGTGTCACCGTCACTGCCCCACAGTACCCTCGTAACTCTAGAGGTCTCCAACTGCCCACCTCCTCCAAAAGGCTCCAACTCTATAACAATAGACTGGCCAAGTGTGTGGGCGCCTTACGGCTCAAGGCGTCAGCCACCACATTGGCCTTTCCCGGGTAGTAGGAGATGCTGCAGTCGTAGTCCTTCAGTAGCTCCAACCAACGTCTCTGTCTCATGTTGAGATCCTTCTGATCAAAAAGGTATCTAAGGCTCTTGTGATCTGTGAAAATCTCGAAGGTCTCACCGTACAAGTAGTGCCTCTAGGTCTTCAGCGCAAAGACAACAGCTGCCAACTCTAGGTCGTGGGTAGAGTAGGTATGCTCATGGGGCTTCAGTTGCCGCGAAGCGTAAGCGACAACGTGACCCCTCTGCATGAGCACACCTCCTAACCCCTGCAAGGAGGCGTCCGTGTACACAACGAACCCGCCACTACTGTCAGGGATGGTGAGCACGGGAGCCGAGGTCAACCTCTCCTTCAGCTCCAGAAAATACGCCTCACAGGCGTCTGTCCAAGCGAAGGGCATGTCCTTCCGAGTCAACTGTGTCATAGGACGCACAATCTGTGAAAATCCTCTGATGAATCGTCTGTAGTAGCCTGCCAGTCCCAGGAAACTGCGAATCTCAGTGACTGAACGCGGTCTCTCCCACCTGAGTATTGCCTCGACCTTGGTTGGGTCCACCACCAAGCCGTCTCTAGAGATCACATAACCTAAGAAGGTCACCTCCCTCAACCAGAACTCGCACTTGCTGTACTTGGCGTACAGCCTGCGTCATCTCAGAGTGTCCAGAACCATCCGCAAATGCTGTCCGTGCTGAGTCCGATCTCTAGAATAGACGAGTACATCATCTATGAAAACCACCACGAACTGGTCCAAGTACGGTCTAAACACCCGATTCATCAGATCCAAGAAAGCAGCGGGGGCATTGGTCAGCCCAAACGGCATGACCAAAAACTTGTAGTGTCCGTACCGGGTGCGGAAAGCTGTCTTGGAGACGTCGGTCTCCCTGATCCTCAACTGGTGGTATCCAGACCTCAAGTCGATCTTGGAAAACACCATGGCACCCCGCAACTGGTCAAACAAGTCGTCGATCCTCGGCAGCGGATATCTGTTCTTGATGGTGACCCTATTCAACTGTCGGTAGTCCACACAAAGGCGTAGGGTACCATCCTTCTTCTTCACAAACAGTACCGGGGCTCCCCAGGGAGACGCACTGGGCCTCACGAAACCTTTCTCCAAAAGGTCCTGCAACTGGGACTTGAGCTCTCGCAGCCCAAGCGGTGCCATCCTGTATGGCGCGGTGGAGATGGGGCTGGTCCCTGGTACTAGTGAAATCTCAAACTCGATCTCATGCTCGGGTGGTAGTCCTGGTAACTCGTCTGGAAACACGTCAGGGTACTCTCTGACCACCGGGATACTCTGGAAGTCTGCCACAGGGCTGGGCTCTGCCACCACACAAGCTAGGAAGCCCTCACACCCCTGGCTCAAAAGTCTCGCCGCCCGAAGTGCCGAAATGCACCTGAAACCTCCGTCCACTGGCTATCCTTGAAACTCGAAAGAAGACAACTCCGTCATGGAGAAGACAATCTTCCTCTCAAAACAGTCCACCAAGGCGTGGTAAGCGGACAACCAATCCATCCCCAGAATCACTCCAAAGTCCTCCATCTGTATCATAATCAGGTCAGCTGGCAGGCTATGTCCCCCGACGCTGACCTCGCAATCCGTGTACACCTCCTCAGCTACAAACAGCTGACCACTCGGACCTCTGATTACGAACGGATTTTCTAATGCTGTATAATCCTGGTCCAAACTAACTGTGAAACTGGCTGCGACAAACGAGTGCGTAGCGTCGGAATCGAAAAGCGTGTAAACGAGTCTGCCGAAAACTGAAACCATACCTGCTACCACCGATCCCGAAGCTCTGGCATCCCTGTGTGTTAGGGCGTTGATACGACCCTTAGCTCTAGGTGCGGACGAAGCAGCCACACTCTACGTCGGACGGGTAGGTGCTGGCCGGTACCCTCCTCGCGACTACTGTCCTCCTCCTCGCGCTTGGGAACCGCAGCCTCCTACGCGTCCTCCAGTGCTCTACGCGGGAAGTATCTACTGACCTCCTGCCCTAGACGGGCAGTCCCTCCTGATGTGGCCCGGCAGGCCACACTGGTAACAGAGGGGAACCCGGCTCCCGCCCACAGTGGGTCCCTACTGTCGGTTGGGCGGGGGTCCGGTGCTGGCGACCAACCCCTATCGAGGGCCTCCAAAGGCCACTGATGGCCCTGTAAAACGTGACGGCTCTCCTGCGGACGCCACTGTCTCCTTTGGGTTCTCCTAACACGCCTAGTGTGACGGCGGAAATCTCGTTCCACCACCAACTCCCCTGTCGTACGCTCGGAAGGGGGAGGAGGGGGTGGCGATGTGGATGGAAGCTGAAATTCTTCACGAACCACCTCTCGAATTAGTTGGACGAGGTCTGGAGACGGTATGCTCAGGAGAAGAGGAGGGGCAGTATGTACTCCAAGCCCGACACATCTGTCCCTCGGGCCCCGACCTCGGCCGCGCCCGCGGCCCACCCTCCGAGTTCCACGACGAGGCATCTCCTACAAGGAGATGCAAAACAACAAAATACATCAGTACGGAACAGTACCTAACGAAAACGTCTAAGAGCTCATGTCAAGAGATATGTTGTGGTGGCTACTCTAGTTATAGACATGTGAATTGGTTATTTTCCAGTCAGTTGATTCACTTCTCGGGACGACCTTGCTCTGATACCATCTTGCAACGACCCGATTCCCAAGTCCCTACGAGACTTGAGAACCAGATCGACTCGACTAATCCCAAGACCTAGTCGTCCAACGAGGAAGTAACCAAAAGAGCAGTAAAATAAACCACACTCAGCATGAATATAACTAACAGTAAGGAAATACAGCAATAAGGAAAGAAACCACTACAGTATATACCACCACAACAGTAGAACAACATTCATAACATAATATGAACTGCAAGTAAAGAAAAGTACAGTGGAAACAAGAACTACTCACTATAACGGAACAAAAAGAGGTACAAGAGAACAGTGGTAACTCTACTAGACCCTACTCGGCCCAGCGTCCTTTGCAGCCGCTGACCCTGGCTGCTCAACACCTGGTCCTGAAAGGTAACGAGTGTAACACGTCAGCAAAACGCTGAGTAGAGTGGCAGCTAAAGTAAAGAAACAGTAAAGTGTACAGTAGCTGTTTAATTTTCTTTCTTCCTTTATTTACGTCTTTCTATTGTTTCACAATTTATCTATTTCTCAGATCCCTCACTTGATCTCGAATGTTCCTCGTGGGAACGATCTTGATTGCAGTCTTTTCCGAACAGTAGAAGTAGCACGTGGTGCTCTCCTGGCCGGGAGAGTCCCCCGTGGTGATCCTACTCTCAGTCAACCACCCCAAGGTCACTGACAGACGTAACGGTGACTACGGCACGCACGGTAAGCGCACGGGTAGCTAACCCGCACTGGCACGCGGTCAGTCCTTTCCGTTAACGGGTGCGCCCAAAGCACAGCACGGAACCAGTCCAGGGCAGAGCCCTCTCAGTAACAGGGGTCCAACCCCTCCACAGTAACCAAACAGGGGCCTTGCCCCTCCACAGTCCGCGCACCCTCGCCTGACTACCCTAATTTGCCCCAGTGGGCCTAACAAGTCGGTGTGGGAGGCTAGCAGAACCTCGGGGCCCGTGGGGTAGCTACTACCTCCCTACACTAGTAGCTCTCCTCGGTACTACGTACACGAGGGCCAGCAAGTCGGTACAGAGTGGCCAGTCCTAACCCCGGGTCCCTGGGGCGGCTGGCTCCGCTCTGCACTAAACAGGGGGGACAGTCGCTCTCCTTGGTACTCCGTACTTAAGGGCCAGCTCACTTCCCCAATTCTATTCCATTCACTTTCCATGAGTTCTACTCCTAATTCCCCGTAGGGTTCCAGCTCTTTTAACTCAGAACATCCAGGTTTCACTTTCCAGTTTCACGTTCTTACAATCCATATTCTCAATCACGTTTATTTATTCATAACAGGCAGCTGTTAATTCAATTCACAGGCAGCTAGTATTTCCTTTCCACATTTTCCAAGACTGCAGTATTCATACATTCCACTAGTTTTCCCATCCTAGGATTCATGCCATATCCTAGGATCTATCATACAATCTAGTTTTCCAGCCCTAGGATTCATGCAACACCCTAGGAATCTACCATTCAATCTATTTCTCATTCCTAGGATTCATGCAATGTCTTAGGTTCTATTTATGGTTTCAAAATTTAACAGATTATACTTAAAGCCACTGTACCGGTTACAACAGGCGAACTGGAGGCGTGGCCGGGAATCCCACGTGCCTCCGCAACCCCCGAGACTACAACGGAATGGGGTCCTATCACAAGGATCAGACACAAGGAACTTCTCAAAATAGTATACAGCTACTGTAGACAGGTAGAGGATGTAATTCCGAAAAGAACGCAACTCCAAACGCGGAAAATGGAGCCCGAACGGGCCCGAAACGGGTCGAAAACGACGAAATAGTGCAAAATCAGACGTCTGGAACTTCTTCCAGACGTCCTAAAAAGTGGATCAGGGAATTACCTTGCTCTACGTGGGCTCTCAGACATCCAGAAGCCTGCGGGGGCATCTGGCCTAGTTCCCAGACGTCCGATGGTTACCCCGGACGTTTGGATGTCGCTACAATTGTCTGGCACTGCAGCCAGACGTCTGATTCGCGTTGGATGCGAATCTCAAACCCTGCACGTACCCATTTCCTTTCTCTCTTAGTACGGTCAATCGAAGGGAAGGAAGAAGACAGAAAATCTCACCTTTCAGACGTCGTACCAGTCTTCTGTCTAGAAGCACAGACGTCTGATTCTGGAAAATTTCCAGAACCAGGGCGCGACTCGCCCTCCGCTTGCGACGCCCGACCGCGTCGCGCCTCGTGCGCCTGCTGCTCGAGCCGCAGCAGTCCCCTCCCGCGTCGCCTCGCGCCCGCTACGCCCCCTGCCGGCTGGCCCTAGCAGCCCCGGCGAGCTCGCCCTCACGGCCAAGCGCCTCTCCCACGCGCAGCACCTCCTCCCACGCTCACCACGGCTGTCGCTACCGCTACACCCTCGCGCTCGCTCTCGCGCACTGGCTGAAGGAGGAGAGGAAGGAGGCGGAGGTGACGGGAGTGAGGGAGAGGCGTGGCCCTTTTAAGGCCGCGCGAGGAGGAGAGAGAGAACATGGCAGAGGCGTCTGCAGCCGTAGGAGAGAGGGAAAAAGAGGGAGAGAGAGAGAAAATGCAGGTCTGCGTCTCAGGCGCGCATACAAACAGTAGCGTGCCAAAATAATCGATTTTCAGACGTCTGGAAATGATCCCAGACGTCTAGTCCGACGTCTGTAAGTGATTCCAGATGTCTGGTACGACGTCTGGGCCACCTCCCAGACGTCTTAAAAGACGTCTGGAGCGCCCGTTCGTAACACTGAGCGTTTGTAAAGTGGGTCCCTCCATCAGAGATTATAGCACGGGGAATTCCGAACCTTAAGAAAATGTTTTGATGAATGAATTTGAGAACAATCTTGTGATCACAGGTTCGGGTCGGTATGGCTTCAATCCATTTGGACACGTAGTCCACAGCAAGCAAAATGTACTTGAAACCATCCAAAACAGGAAAGGGGCCCATAAAATCAATCCCCCAAACATCAAAGATTTCGCATACGAGAATCGGCTGCAAAGGCATCATGTCGCGACGGCTCATGTTGCCCAAGGTCTGGCAACGATTGCACGCCTTGCAGTGACTATATGCGTCTTTGAATAGTGTAGGCCAGTAAAAGCCACACTGGAGGACTTTTGATGCGGTTTTATGCCCAGAGAAATGGCCACCGCATGCCTGGTCATGGCAGAAAGAGAGGATATTGTTCAATTCCTCTTCCGGGACACATCTCCGGACGATTTGATCAGCACCTATGCGAAAAAGGTACGGATCTTCCCAGATGTAATACTTGGTATCAGAACACAATTTGTCTTTCTTAGCCTTCGGCCAATCAGACGGGGTCTGATGAGATGCCAAGTAGTTTACTATATCAGCAAACCATGGAAGCCTAGTACCAACAGCAAGCAGGTGCTCATCAGGAAAGTGTTCCGTGATGGGTCCGGAAGGGTTGATAATCTCCGAAGGAAGACGGGACAGATGGTCGGCTACCACATTCTGCCTCCCCGCCTTGTTGCGAATCTCAAGATCGAATTCTTGCAACAGCAAGATCCAACGAATTAGTCGGGGCTTCGCGTCCTTCTTGGCAAGGGGATGCCTTATAGTCGTGTGATCTGAGTAGATGATGACATGGGAACCCAGGAGATATGATCGAAACTTTTCAAGGGCAAATACTACGGCTAGCAGCTCTTTCTCCGTAACCGTATAGTTACGCTGAGCCTCGTCAAGTGTCTTGCTAGCATAGTAGATGACCACGGGTTTCCCGTCAACTTTCTGCCCCAGGACTGCTCCTATAGCGAAATCAGATGCATCGCACATGATCTCAAAGGGTTGAGACTAGTCAGGGGATTGTAGGATAGGTGCCTGGGTGACTCGGTCACGCAGGTTTTCAAAGGCTAGTGTGCATTCCTTGGAGATTTCAAAGGGTACATCCTTAGAGAGAAGAGAAGTCAAGGGGCACGCGATTTTCGAGAAATCCAAAATGAAACGACGGTAAAAACCGATGTGCCCCAGAAAAGAACGGATGTCCCTGATCGAGCTAGGCATAGGAAGGCGAGAGATCAGATCAACCTTAGCTCAATCCACTTGGATGCCTTTTTCTGAAATTAAGTGTCCCAGGACAATTCCCTCAGGCACCATGAAATGGCTCTTTTCCCAGGAAAGAACCAAATTCACCTCGATGCACCGCCTGAGTATTTGGACCAAGTGTTGGAGGCAATCGTCAAATGATTCTCCAAAGACTGAAAAGTAATCCATGAAGACTTCCAGATAATCACCCACCATATCTGAGAATATGGCAAGCATGCACCGCTGAAAGGTAGCGGGTGCATTGCAAAGACCGAAAGGCATCCTTCGGAAAGCGTATGTTCCGAAGGGGCAGGTGAACGTGGTCTTTTCTTGGTCCTCAGGATGGATTGCCACCTGGTTATAACCGGAGTACCCGTCAAGAAAGCAGAAGAACCTATTTCCCGCTAGTTTCTCGAGAATTTGATCAATGAAAGGTAGTGGGAAATGATCCTTCTTCGTCAAGGAATTGAGTCGGCGGTAATCTATACAGACTCTCCAGGCGTTGGCTAATCGGGTAGGAATGATTTCTCCGGTCTCGGTCGTTATAGTGGTGAGTCCTACCTTCTTAGGCACAACCTGAATCGGGCTCACCCAACGACTATCGGAGATCGGGTAGATGATTCCGGCATCTAACCACTTGATGATCTCCTTCTTCACGACCTCCTGCAGATTAGGGTTCAAACGTCTCTGCATCTCACGAGAAGGTCGTGCACCCTCTTCTGAATAGATATGATGAGTACAATAAGAAGGAGTTATTCCAGTCAAATCATCAAGAGTCCACCCGATGGCTCTGCGATGTTGCTGGAGGACAGTAATCAGACGGGATTCCTGTTCGGGATTGAGGTTGGAATTGATAATCACAGGGAGGGTCTGATTAGAACCTAGAAAGATGTATTTTAAGTGAGCAGGAAGGGGCTTCAACTCAAGGATAGGGTTATCAGCAGCGGCAGGTGGTTCAATATAGACCTGAGGTTCAAGGGTAGGAGTTACTGGGTTGTTTACATCCGGATTCGACTCCTCTGTTTGCGGGTCAAGAGCTTTCTGTGGTTGATGAGGTATAATCAGGTCATTCTGGAAGTGTGTTTCATCAACCAAATCCCTAATGTCACAAATCTGTTCGATGACACCGCAATTGATTCCTTGTTGGGCCTTAAATATATCAATTTTCAAGGTTTGATTCCCAAATTTGAGCTCTATTTGGCCCTCCTCACAGCTAATGTTGGCTCTAGCAGTAGCTAAGAAAGGTCTCCCTAAAATGATTGGTGTATCCCTAGGGTTCTCAGGTGCGTCCATATCCAAGACTATGAAGTCCACAGGGAAATAGAAATCACGCACTCTTACAATAACATCCTCGAGAATCCCTTTTGGTGACTTTATAGATCGATCTGCTAATTGTAATGTCACCTCGGTTGGTTTTAGCTCAGATTCTTCTAGATGGTCAAGTAAGGATGTGGGTATCAGATTTATGGATGCACCCAAGTCTAGCAAAGCTCTATCAAATTGGGTATCACCTATCTTGCAGGAAATCAGTGGAGTACTAGGATCTTTTGCCTTGGGTGGGAGTCTACTTAGGATAACAGAGCTGGCTTGCTCTGACAGAACAATTGGACTCCCACTCTTGGTTCGCGACTTACGCTGGGGTGTACACACATTCTTTAAGAATTGTGCGTAAGCCAGTACGTGGCAGATTGCATCCATCAAGGGGATGTTTATGTGGACCTGCTCAAAGAGCTTGACTAGGTCCTCCTCAGGTGCCACGGGCTTGGTGGTCTTCTTTCCCTTGGTCAAGGCCTCGGGAAATGGGATCTTGGTTGGTTCTTCTAGGATAGGTCCAGGTCTTGGATCTGGGATAGGGGTAAGAACGTCCTGGATTATTGTCCTAGGCTTGGGATCGCTATCAGGCTTGGAGTGGTTTGGATGAGGTGGGTCTTGGGTTTCCTTACCACTACGGGTTGTTACGGAATTAAGTCCTGCCTGGTTTTGGTTGGGATTGGGTAAGATAGGTTGCTGTTGGTAACCTGCAAAAGAAGTGGAAGCCTCTATCCCGTTGGATGAAGGAACAGAGGGGGCCTGATAAATCATATGGGCTTGGCCCGGGTTTGGGTTCATAACGCGCCGCTGGGTTGGCACGTTATTTGGATTAGGAAGAGATTGGGAAGGAAGAGTGCCTGGCTGGCGAGAGTTTGCCAACTGGGCCAATTGGTTTCGGACCTCTGTAAGTTCGTCCTTGTGTTGCTTTTGAATAGCCGCATTTGTTCTTTGAATGTCAGCCAGAGTCTGAAGGATAAGGGACATTTGATCCTGATTTGGCCCTGAAGGATAAGTAGGGTTGAGCCGAGGCTGAGGCGGCTGGTAAGGACGAGGGAGTTGTGGGCGGGGTTGAAAGGGTGGTCTTTGGGTTTGGGGATTTCCCGCCCACTGAAAGTTGGGATGGTTTCGCCATCCAGGGTTATAGGTATTGGAGAACGGGTGGTTCTGGATGGCGTTGAGGTCCTCGCAAGTCTGAGGAACCTCCAGAGAGTCAGAGAAAGAGGGGATGGTATTCCCTAGGCTGGTGTAGAAAGAATCGGAAGGACCTCCAGTCAAGGATTCGGATGATGGATCCATCCTAGGAGAAGATCGATGGAGAATGTTTTGCACAGTTTCCCTCCTGGAAGGAGGCTGTGCAAGGAGAATGCGCAGAGGTGGCTCGCTGCAGGTGCTGAGTCAGCTCATCCACCTTCTTTTCAATAATCGAGACCTTGTCCAATCGACTGGCCATTAATTCCAAGTTGACTGATGTGGACATGCTCTGCGTCTCATGTGCTCCCCTAAGATTTGTCGATGCGCGGGTATTCGTCCTGTCGAATAATCCCATGGAGTCATTGTTGATGGAGTTCTCGCACATGTTTTCGAGAATCTCCCACATGGTGTCCTCATGTTGACCCATGATATTTCCTCCGCAGGTTGCATTGACGAAAAGACGGATGTCCTCACGGAGTCCCTGGTAAAAAGATTGGACCTGTTCCCATTTAGGAACTTCGTGATGGGGGCACTTTCTCATGAGAACTTGAAAACGATCCCATGCCTCATGGAGAGGTTCCCCTGTTTGTTGAGTGAAATGAGTAATCTGATGGCGCAAGGCGTTGGTCCGACCAACAGGAAAGAACTTTTTCAAAAACTCGGACTGAAGTTCTTCCCAAGTGTTGATCGGTCGGGTCTGAGTTTGATACCAATGAGCGGCCTTGTCCATAAGAGAAAAGGAGAACATCTTCATGAGAAGAATATCCCGATTTTGCGCATCTAACCCAAAAGTTTGGGCCAGATGTTTTAGCTGCCTGATGTGCTGGAAGGGATCTTTGGAATTAAGCCCATGGAATTTAGGTATAGCGTGAATCATGTTGGGCTTCAATTCGGAATCAGGTCCTCCAGTCGGGATTCTGACTCAAGGCTCGATGGCCACTGTAGTAGGATTATAATGGTCCCGCATCATAGGACGCTGCGGTGGGTGCACAAAGTTTTGGAAGAGGTCATTGAGTCGCTGGAGCTAGTGCTCCAGATTGTTTTCTTCCTCAACCGGCTGAGCCATGATGGGGGAAGAAGAAGAGCTTGATTCAGAATCAGATGAGAGAATGATGGGGTAGGGTTGCTGTTCAAAAACAGGCGTCGAGGCTTGCCCTTGACGAGAGTGAATTCCTAAAGGAGATCTTAAGGGTGGTCTTAAGGATCTCCTACCGTTCATGCACTATTGGAATAGAGGAGTTTAGAAGGTGCTGGACCCAATCAAGACACCCAAAAAATGTGTTGGGTGACTATAGAGGTGCGGGGCAGATGGACCCCTTGATTAGAAAGATCGTCAACCTGAGAATTACCTGGGTAGCCAGAGAGGGTGAGTCCCGCGAAGACCCCTACACGGTAGAGCGTCCCCACGGGTTATAGGGTTTCCCCCACCCAACCTCTCTTGTCACTGCGGTTCCAGGTAGACCAGAATGGGGATCTTGACCTCTTAAGTCTACCTTTTTTATTTTAAGATCAAGGTGCTTAAGGTTTCACTTGAACTCTTAGGTGTTTCTGTGAACAAGGTGGCCTAATTTGAAGGTTGGTTGACCCTAGGGGTCAACTTCACCCAGTGGTTCCCTTGAGAATTTAGGCCTTGTTTTTTAGGATTCAAGTGTTTAGAGAGAGCCAATTGTTTAGGATTTTTCTTATTAATTATTTTCAATCAATGGCTTGGGCACACCTCTTTTGGATTTCCTTAATTCTTGATTAAGGGGTGTGTCTCTGAAATCCTAATATTTGACCTTATGTTGGCTCTACTTGGTCCATTTAACTCCTTGTTTGGGTAATTAGGGCTCAGGCAGGGAGGTGTTAGCCCTTAATTACCTTTAAAATTGTGTGCAGGAATAGTGGTTCTGGGAACATGCAGCTATTATTATGTATGAAAGACAGGTTATACCTAGTTTTTCTTTGTTTTTCTTCTTTCAAATTTTAGGGTTTAATAGGAAGTTACCTGTCCTTGGAGTGGCTGTGGTGCGGCTGCGTCTTCCTTCTTCCTATACCTGCACCAAAGAGAGATAGAGTTTATTAGAAACTTATGAATAGAACTTTTATAACTTGTAGAATAGCCGTTTCTCCCCAGCAACGGCGCCAAAAACTGGCTGGCCTCTCGTCTGTAGTTCTAATATTTCGTCGTATTATAGTATAGAGAAGCGGTTACCAGTTTAATACAATTTGTTACTCGAAAATAAAAGTTTTCCTGAGGTCGAACTCAGGGAGCAAACTATATTCTAGAAGTACAATGTTTTTATTACAAAAATGAGAGAAAGAGAGAGAGAGGGAGATTTGTCTTGTTGGCTTTTTCTTCTTCTCTTCTTTTCTCCAGTTCCTCAGTCTTCTTTCTTCTTTGTGTTCTGCTTCTCTCTTCTTTCTCCTTCAGCTCTTTGTCTTCTTCTTTCTTTCTTCTCTGCGGTGCCTGCTCTTCTTTCCTTCTTCTTTTTCTTCTCTGCAGAGCATCGTCTGATTTTTCAATCAGACGACTTAAGTAGCCTCTACTACAGTGCGTCCTCCTTTCTTCTTTCTTTCTTCTCACAGTCCTTCTTCTGCCTTGCTTCAAGCAACCACGGCGGTGGCTGTGCTTCTTCCTTCTTTCTCTTCTTCTTCTCTGCTTTTTGCCTGCACACTCACAGATTGGTTAGAGGGCAAAACCTAATCCTACCCTCCCCCACGTCTCTCTCTCTCAGATTTCTCTCGTAGGATAGCTCTCCCAGAGCCATCGGGTATTCGGGTACGGGCCCACCGGCGTGCGGTGGTGGGCGAGGAGTGCAAGTCGGGTAAACGGGTCGGGCTAGGTCCGCGGGGGGGTGGTCGCGGACGAGGCCGGGTAAGCGGGTGAGAGGGACCTCACCCCGTGTGCTGAGGCGATAAGCCTACAGCACTTTTACAATTTATGCAGGTGCACGGCTTCAGAATCTACCGAGGTGGGACTAAATGTCCCACCCCAATTTGGCGCCTGCAGCTGAGAAAGCTGCAGGCAATCGTGGCTACTGCGAGGTGTTCACCCCAGCTGCAGGCCTGGGTAGGTGCGTGGGGGCGAAGTGCGCGTCCTGGAGAGTCAAGCCTGGGCGAGGCGACCCTGCAGCTGCAGGTGGAAGAAGCTCCACCTGCCTAGCAATGGCGGCGGAGGACGGGGAACCTGTTCACAGAAATACGGCCTCTCGGCCTACTTAGAAGGTGCAGGGAGCTTCGCCAGAGTGCGGCGAAGCTCGTGCGGGTGGAGGCGAGGCGTGGGGCAGCGTGCAGGGGCTGCCCTAGGTCGAACTGTGGCTGGGAGAATGGGTTTACTCGGGGGGTCTTTAGGTAGCGTATGGCAGGGAATGAAGGGGCGGAAGTGGTTCAGTGTGAAGAGGCAGAGGTTTTGGGTCGTTCGGCGAGTCGTGTGGAGTGGTGGAATGATGGGAGCAAGTCGCCGGAGATGGAGAAGGTGAGGGCGATCAGGCGCGGTCGAAGGGTGGTTGAGCAAATTGAAGTAGGGAAAAGAAAGAGGGGAGGAAAGGAAAGAACTGTACCTACTTGGAGGGACGAGGGGGGAACGGAGAAGGGCGGCAGTCGTATCGACTGTCGCTGGAGAAGAAGGTGCCCAGAGAGAGGGGGCGGCTGCGAGGAGAGAGCGGGAGAGCGCACGCTGGGTATGGCGCGACGCGGGAAGAGCGGGCGAAGGCAGCTCTGCTGCTGGTATTGCAGTAGAGCGACGAGGAGGAGGAGGAGGAGGAACCCATATATTCACATATTTATCCCTTATTTAATAATTAACCCATATATTCACATATTTCTAGCTAATTAACTAGGAAGACTAGTTAATTAGGGGTAATTAGAGACCATGATGAGCTTCTCATCACAGGTAGGGTGCATGGAGACGTGCACAGCAGCCGTGGAATAAGAAAATGAAAATGGCAAAATTGCAATGCAACACACAATGAAGATGTTAATTATAAAAGTAGATTGAATGGTCATTTATTCTCACTCTCTTCCCCTCTTTACAAATGCATGCAAGTACATATTTACAAATGCAAGTATGGCTACATAAGATGCATGGGTAATGTTAGGAAATAACATAAGATGGCATATTTATTGGTGTAACTTATTGTACAATCATACCTCCATGCCTATCTTTTGCTAGTCCCTAACAAAACATTTGTATCATGTTTAGAAATGATCTTAAGCTGAAGATTTTTTCTGAAGCAACATTAATGTGTTTATCAATTGGATATTGTGAGAACCAATTGCAGAGAAGACTACCAATACTCAAGTCTTACATGATATAGACCATCTCTCGACTAACCTGGACTCTTGATATTTAAACCTCAAGTACAATTTCCAGGACTCCAAGGGTTTTGCTGTACTCGAGAGCTAAGAGATTATGGTTTGTGCACAGTGAATGATCAAGATCGGCCAGATGAACATTAAGGCACAAGCCCAAGGTTTCACGAATTTTTAAGTACATGTTGGTCCCAACTTCAGCTCATGTCTTCAAATTAACCTCAAAAAATGATGGAAAAACTCAACCCCACTTTGATTATTTTTATGGCTCAAAGAATATATGATAGAACAGGGTATTTGCAACGTGCCCTGAAAAACTTTAGGGGAGAAGAATTTATGGACATTTGGAAGATATACTGACTTATTCGTAATACTTTTCTTTTTTTTTTGAAACAAGTGTCAGTATATCTCCTACAACTTTATTTGGAAGAGTACACTTATTTGGTGGGTGAGTGCTTTTTCTTTTGGTGGAAAGAGTTTCTCCTAAACACAAGACTAAAGAGTGGGATAAAAAGTTTACCTGCGTGCACAAGTAAGGACTCCACCTTCCCTAATGAACACTAGGGTTGAATCTTATGTTCACCTAGTCTTTCTCGATATGTGTAGTGTGAACCAAGATTAGTTCAACTCTTAAGTAGAGGCAAACCAACGAATCCTGTATTGGTGACTCAGGTACAAGAATACATCCTAAGTTAGGAGAGATTCTAATCTATCTTATTAGTGCTTAACTGAATTAAGCCAAGCCTAAGTGAATCAAGCTTCTGTGGCCCGAAAAATCTTCAAAACAGAGGTTGAATATCCATAAACACTTATTCTATTTTTGTTTCAGCTTTCAGATCATTGCTAAACACTTTGCACACTTTTTTTTTTTAGGCTATGTACATATTTATAGATGGATATGTATAATGAATGTAAAAGCTTCATGATACCCATATAATACCCAGATCCTATGGATGCCTATCCACCCCCCCATGCCAAATGATGCTATGTCTTCATATGCATGCAGGGTAAAGCAAGGTCCAAGGGTCTTGGTATGGGAGCTGAGGTGTGAGGTATACAACAGGGTGGTAGGGTGGGTGGTGAAGTGAAGTGAAAAGTGAAGAAGTGCGAAGTGAAGTGAAGTGATATGGAATTGTGTAGGTGAAAGTGGAGGAGAGTTGCTGGGGTTCCTCCCAATGAGCAGTGAATTTAACGTCCCCAGCTGGACTCAGAGTGAGGCATGAAGTCGGTTACCCTCCAATAGGGCAACAGTTTCACCAATGGGGGCAGGTTCATGAGTAAGATAGGGTTTTAACCATCGCCCATTGACCGTAAATTTATGCCCAGATCTAGGATCTTCAATTTCGACGGCCCCATTGGAAAATGGTCTCAAGACCAAGTATGGACCAGTCCATTTGGACTTTAATTTCCCTGGAAAGAATTTGAGCCGGGTATTGTAAAGCTAGACTTGCTGAGATGGCTCAAATTCCTTCCGCCGAATGTGGCTGTCGTGAAAGGCCTTAGTGCATTATTTGAAAGTTAAGGCAGAATCATAAGCCTCATGACGGAGCTCTTCCAGCTCCTGGAGTTGGAGCCTTCTTTCTCGACCATACAGGTCTAGGTCTAGGTTACATTAGCAAATCGCCCAATAAGCGTGATGCTCCAACTCAATGGGAAAATGACAAGGCTTCCCGTAAATAATTCTATAATGAGACATACCAAGGGGAGCCTTGAAGGCATTCCGATACGCCCAAAGTGCATCAATCAGCTTATCGAACCAATCCTTACGGTCAGGCCGAACCATCTTTTGGAGAATATGCTTGATTTGCCAGTTTGACACCTCAGCTTAGCCGTTCGTCTGAGGGTGATACAGAGATGCGATACGATGGTGGACTCCATATTTCCTCAGAAGTGCCCGAAAAGATACATGGGTAAAACAACATCCTCCATCAGAGATAATGTCTCGAGGGATCCCAAAGCGTGCAAAAATGTGGTCTTTGACAAATAGAGTAGATATGACATGGTCAGCATGGTGCGTGGGAATAGCTTCGATCCATTTCTAAACATAGTCCACAGCAACGAGGATGTACTCAAAGCCATTGGAAGGAGGAAAGGAACCCATGAAATCAATTCTCCATATGTCAAAGATTTCAATAGCTAGGATGGGTTGCAAGGGCATCATGTCATGATGTGACATTGACCCTAACGACTGACACCTAGTTCACCGTTTAGCATAATTGTGTGCATCCTGGTGAAGGGGGGCCAAAAGAAACCACACTGCAACACCTTGGCTGCAATTTTCCTCCCAAAGAAATGGCCTCTGCAGGCCTGATCGTGATAGAAGGATAGCACACTGGGGACCTTACTGTCAGGAATACAACGACGGTTGATCTGATCAGCACCTACTCGAAAAAGTAGCAGATTATCCCAAAAATAATACTTTGCTTCTGCGATGAGACGCTTGCATTGGTTTTTAAGCCAGGCACGTGGAAGGGAGCCAGAAGCAAGGTAATTGGCAATGTCGGCATACTAAGGTCCACTTGCCACATTAATTGACAGTAGGTGCTCATCGGGAAAAACCTCGTTAATCGGTAGGGTAAGTCCAATGTGGTCAGGGTCCAATCTCAAGAGATGATCAGCAACAACATTCTGGGCTCCGGCCTTATCGTGGATCTCAAGGTCAAATTCTTGGAGCAAAAGGATCCAACGAATCAGTCTAGGCTTCGCATCCTTCTTGTGCATGAGATGACGAATGGCCGCGTCATCAGTGAACACAGTAACGTGCGAGCCCAGAAGGTAAGAGCGGAATTTCTCCATCCCAAAGATGACAGCCAATAGTTCTTTCTCAGTAGTCGTATAATTACGTTGGGCCTCATCCAGCGTCTTACTGGCGTAGTACACCATGAAGGGGTGTCTATCACATCTTTGTCCCAAGATGGCTCCTACTGCAAGGTCGGAAGCGTCACACATGAGTTCAAAGTCAAGGGACCAATCAGGTGGCTAGAGAATAGGGGCCTTGGTGACAGCATCACGCAGTTGCGTGAATGCTCGTATACAGTCGGGGCCCATGTCAAAGGGTATGTCAGTCGATAGGAGATGAGTTAAAGGTCTAGAAATCTTGGAGAAGTCTTTAATGAATCTCCTATAGAAACTGACATGTCCTAAGAAGGAGCGGATTTGCCAGATAGAGCTAGGCACTGATAGATCAGCAACCATATCAAGCTTAGCTCTGTCCACCTTGATACCCCTATCGGAGATGATGTGACCGAGAACAATCCCTTCATGTACCATAAAATGACTTTTCTCCCAAGAAAGCACGAGGTTCACATCAATACATCTCCGAAGGATGTGGGATAGGTTGGCTAGACAATCATCAAATGAAGGTCCAAAGATTGAAAAGTCGTCCATGAAGACCTCAAGAAAGTCACCCACCATATCATGAAATATCGCCAGCATACATCTCTAGAAAGTTGCTAGCGCATTACAAAGTCCGAATGGCATCCTTCTAAATGCGAAGGTGCCAAAGGGGCAGGTGAAAGTGGTTTTCTCTTGGTCCCGAGGGTCAATAGCCACCTAGTTATAGCCAGAGAATCCATCCAGGAAACAGAAAATTTTATTTCCCGCTAACCGCTCAAGGATTTGGTCAATAAAAGGTAGCGGAAAATGGTCTTTCTTTGTTGCAGCATTTAGTTTCCTATAATCTACACACACTCTCCAAGATGTAGGAGTGCATGTAGGGATGGCTTCGCCCCTGTCATTGACATGGATGGTGAGTCCCATCTTTTTGGGCATGACATTAATCGGGCTCACCGAGGGGTTGTTGCTGATTGGGTAGATTATACCCGCATCTAGCCACTTAATGATTTCTTTTTTAATGACTTCCTGCATATTAGGGTTGAGACGTACTGCATCTCGCGAGAAGGTCGAGCCTCCTCCTCCGTATATATACGGTGAGTGCAGTAGGAGGAGCCAATGCCAATTAAGTCAGATAAGGACCATCCAATGGCTGCTTTGTGTTCCATGAGGACCTTCATTAGTTTGCACTCTTTCTCCCTGGTCAGTTTTGAACTAATAATTATGGGGAGCATTTCATTTAGTCCCAGAAAAGCATACTTAAGCATGTCAGGTAGCGCTTTCAGCTCAAGAGTGGATGGTGAAAGATCTGCCATTTCTTGGGATGAGAGTGTCCCAAAAGGATCTGAAGAAAGAAGGGCAGGAGAAAGAAGTCGACCCTCAAATTGGCCAAGAAGAGGGGAGTGATCAGCATTTGGGCTCAAGGTCCCAATGTGGAGTCGCATTTTCGATTAATTTGGCGGGAAAGAAAGGGCAATCCGATCTTCAAGAGGATGGACCGGCAGTGAGTAGCCCAGATATGACTCAGATTCTGAGATATGGGAAGCGGAGAAAACCTCGTCAGATGTCTAGTCAGAAGAAGGTACCGGTATGGGGAGGGATGGGGAAACGTCACAATACACATCTGTCAGGTGATGGTCAGTGTTCAGGGGCAATCCACAACAGTCAAAATAGGTCCCTATTAGTCTGATACAGGTGCTGACGGCCATGTCCTCATCAGACGTGTCATCCTCGATGCAATCACAATCAAAATTCTTGGCATCCTTGAAAATGTTTAGCTTGAGCTTCTCAGAGCCAACGGCGATCTCAATGCAACCCGACTCACAGTTGACATAGGCGCGGGCTGTGGCCAAGAAAGGTCAACCAGGGATGATCGGACAATCAGAAAGTGAGCTAGGAACTTCCATATCCAAAACAAGAAAGTCAATTGGAAAACAGAGACTGTTGACCCTAACCACCACGTCTTCCACCACACCCTTCGAGATTTTAACAGAACGAGCTGCCAATTGCAATGTGACAGGGGTGGGTTTCAGATTTCCTAAGGCAAATTTCTCGAGCATGATGGTTGGTATAAGATTGATGAAGGATCCTAGATCAAGCAAAGCACGGTTAAAATTGCAGCCTTGGATGCTACATGAAATAAGCAGTGTGCCCAGATCTTTCTGCTTCGGTGGTTGATTTGACAGTATAGCACAACTCGCATGAGGTGAGAGGACCACCGGATTCTTTGTTTTCTTTGACTGTTGCCTAGGTGTAGTGTAGTCTTTGAAGAATCGGGCAATAGTTGGTATATGGTCGATAGCCTCCAACAAGGGTACTTTGATCTCAACATCCTTGAATAAATTATGCAAGTTATCAAAGGCCTACATATTCTTTTTCTTTCCTTTTGGCTCCCTCAGTAGAGCCTCAGGGAATGGGATATATTCTGAAACCAGTTTGGGCGTATCATCCTCATGAGAATGCGGTGCGCATCCCAAATGAGAGGGCGATGAAGAAGATGGGCCAACATCAGGTCGAGGTGGATTGACAGTTTGCTTACCACTTCTCGTAGTAATCGCATTGGACGTCGCGGGTCCAGTGGGATCATAAGGTGGAGGAGGGTTTACAATAGGGATATAAGGGTGATGTACTGCTACGGAATTAGCTTGAAATTCCGGTGGAGTGCTTGGAGCTTGTAGAATCTGATGAACCTGCCCCTGAGAAGGTCGTACCTATGGTTGTGGACCACGGGGTACAAAATTTTGCGGGTTAGGGACCGGTTGGGCTGGAACAGTGCCCTGAGATCGAGTCGTCATGTGTAGTTGACTGATCTCAGCATTTTGCTATGCCAATTGGTGCTGAAGAGAGGTCATGTTTTCTTCATGGCACTTGGACATTTCCGTCTTCATTCACATCAATTTATCAAGAGGACTTGATGCGTGTTCTGTTTGAGGCACGCAAGGACCCGATGGTAGATTTACCACAGGATTATACTGGGCCCTTGGGATGACGGGTGCGGATGGTAGCATCGGTCCACCTGCGGGGTTATGGTGATGCGGGTTACTGGACCATGCGAAGTTAGGATGATTTCGCTACCCTGGGTTATAAGTAGCAGAGAACGGGTTGTTCCCTAGGGAACAAGCGTCTTCTAAGCCAGAAGACGAGTACGCATGTGTATATGCATCCGAGCACACGGAGACTTGGTCCTCTGTGTTAAAATACCGGCATGCAGAAGCTGGGTCCACATTGCTTACCGAATCTCTCTACGCGATACTCGGTAAGGATGGCCTCAAGGAATTCTTGGGAATCTGCCTGGCATTGGAAGGATTAAGGTTGTGATGGAGTGATAGTGTGGAGGTGTTTGCCATAGAGTCGGTGGGGTTGACCAGAAGCTCGTCCAGCTTTTTATGCACGACGGAGACTTTATCCAATGTTTGTGCAATTAAGTTAAGATCTGTGGATGAATGAAAGGGTCCCGTGTCAACTTCGTGAACATTGCGAGGCATGCTGGTACAATTAAAGGCGATAATGGAGGCAATGTTCATTGAGTTTTCACTCATGCTCTCAAATAATTCAAATGCTCCATTCTCGTCTTTATTCATAAAGTTCCCTTCGCAGGAAGCATCGGCGATCTGTCGTAAAGTCTCATTTAGCCCATAATAGAAGATTTAGGTTATATGCCACTTTGGAAGACCATGGTGTGGGCACTTCTTAGGAGGTCATTATACCTCTCCCAAGACTCATGAAATTGCTCACTGTTTTATTACACGAATGAAGTTATGGCCTGGCGAAGTGCATTGGTCCGCCCGATTGGGAAGAATTTCTTGAGAAATGCTATGCGCATATCTTCCCAAGAGTGGATGGGTCTCCCAAGGGTGCGCAACCATTGCAACGCTTTGTCCCGCAACAAAAACGGGAACATTTTCATGAGGACTAGTGATAACCCGATGTTTCTTGGTTTAACAGTTTCAGCTAATCGGGTTAAGTCTTCCAAATGAAGAAAGGGATCTTCACTTGTAAGAGCATGGAAGTGGAAGTTAATTAGGCCAATGACATTAGGTTTTAAATCAAAATCGTCCCCACCCATGGGGACTCAAATTTGCCTAATGGTCTCTGTAGCAGCGGAATTTTGATAGGAACTAAGAGACCTGGGTTCCTCCCTTTCAGGGGGAGGGTGATTCATTTCCTCCAATGTTTCCCTTATAGCCTCGATTTGTTCATTATACAGTGCCATTTGGGCTTGGAGGTGGGTTATGGGGTCTACGGCTCCACCACCACCTGGTGGGATTTGAGGGGGGCGATTTCCTCCCTCGGGATTTGGGGGTGGGCATGCAGCCATGTTCCTGGAGGAGGATGACGATTCACCAATTTCTACCCTGCTGGAATTATTGGACAATTCAAACAATTCAGGGTTTTGTGACCTCCTTCCAAACATGCACTACCTCAGGAAGAATTGGGGAGATGAGAAGGGAAAAGGGATGAGAGAAACAACACCATAGGGATACACTTGATGACAAATCAAAGCAATCAAATTCCTAACCTCTACAATGTGCCCTTAGACCTAAAGATCTAAGTTACCTACTATCACAACCTACGGAACCAAATGAGAGCACCACGGAACCACCGGGCCAGATTGAAAGGCCATTTGCCCCAATCTTAGACACCTGATAGCACGCAGGAACCCACACCAGCACGTAGGCGCTACACGTAGGTAGTTAGACCTCCAATCCTTAAGAAGGGTCAAGTTGTAACCAATTTTAATTTAGAGGCTTAGGATCAAGTGCTCAAGGAATGTGAAGGGCGTTGTATACAGGTAATGCCCAAGTGCGTCGATTTTAAGAGTGTGTAAATCAAGCATGCAACGGGGAAATCTCCCCGAATTGAAGTTTTAGATGGTGAATGGCTTTTAGAATTTCAACCTCAAGTAGTATGGATTTTATGATTCCACTGAATTACCAATTCAACCAATCTCCAAGTTTTCAGAAAATACAAGTTCTTAATGCCCAACAAACCCTTCTTCAATGTGAATTAGTTAATGCATTCTAAAAATGCAATGGGCTTCCCTAGATGGAAATTTCTAAGTGTGGATGCACGAGTCTATTTTAATTCAATGTGAAAAGGAGCCAAAACACTTCAATTCAAGTGCTCCCAATCACCAAAATGATAATCCACACAAGGCCCAACCACCAAATGATGTAAAGAAAATGAAAATGTTGGGGTTGAAATATTTGGGATTGAATCTAAGGCAAGCGTAAAGTCGTGATGGGGTTGGAATCAACTCAATTCCAAGCCTCCCCACCAAATATGTGATCCCGAAATGCTAATAAATGAGGCAAGGAAGGATGGAAATAAATCAATTTTTATCTTGCCTCAAAGAAAACTTCACACAACGAAAAAGGCAAGAATCAAGATTCTTGGATTTTTGCTATGCGAAGGTTGCGGGAAATCAAAGGGCGGTGGGGGTGATAGCAAACAATCAACAAGTGATTTTAGTCCACTTGCCCCAAGAAATTCCCAAGAAGTGTTTTTTTAGCTTTTTTTTGGAATTTTTATTTTTTTTTCATTTTTTTTTCAAGGTGACAAGATGACCAAACTTACTAAGAGGAAGAACCTACCTCCTCAGCAACATGGGTGAAGCTCCAATTGCAGCGCTGGCGACTTCACGCTCTCGCACCAACCTTGGATTTACCCACATCTCCAACCACCTCTACGTGTCTCCTCCTTGCAATAGGTACACCTGCACACAAACAAACAAAACACCTATGAAGAGAAGAGAAAATCAAAGGGAGAGAGTAAAAACTTGACTCCAAATAGCGCATCCCCGGCAATAGTGCCAGAAAAGCGTGATGCGTACTCGAATAGGTCTTATTAATATGGTGATATTATCGTTGAAATTAGTATAGTGAGTTAACCTAAATCGAGTCTACACCAGTTTCACAAAATTTTTAACCTGGCCTACTTGATTTTATCTTGGTCACTTTTATGCCCAGGGTCGATCTCAGGGAGGCGAGGATTAGGAGATCAAGGAGTTTCTACGCCTTTCCTAAAACATATCTCTTTCTTGCGTTTATTATGTTTTTGATTTTTCTACTTTTAAGATTTTTTTGTGATAATGTTGTTCTTGAGGTACACCCTCAAAAATGAAGTCCTTGGCCTTGAGCCAAATGGTCCTTGGCTTGAAGCCAACTTAGGGTTCCAAAATCGATCTTGTTACTCACAAGATCGAGTACCTGTAAGACAAGAATTATCTTTTCTCTTTTATACTTTTTTTTTTGGTCTTTTTAATAGCAAGAAATAAAAGACAAATGAAAGCAGAATAAATTGCAAGGAAAGAAATGAAAAGAAATACTTAACTTAGTATATATATATATGTATATATATGTAGTAGATATAGAATATATATATAGTTATATATTATATAGATAGGGGTGGAGGTGGAAATGGAGATGGAATGTAGCACGGTGTCAAGTTGGTCCACGTCTAGCAAGACGCAACCAACAAAACTAAGTGCCGCGTGGAGTGTGGAGCGAATGTGTGTGTGTGGGTGGAAGTGCTTGCTTTACGTGAGTATCGGGAAATATCAACAACTTGTGCGAATGTTCCCGCGATAAGATGTGCGGTGAAGGGGTGAGTGCATGGGTATGTGGGTAGTAGATATGAGGTGAATGTGTGTATGGGAGAATGTGGATATGTGGATATATGAGTATATATGTATATATATGTATCTATAACTATATATATGTGTGTGTATATGTATGTATATATATAAATATGTATATATATTTATATATATATACATATATGTGAGGATGAGAGTGTGTGAATATATATATTTATGTATGTATGCATGTGAGTGCGTGAGTGTCTGTGTGTGTGAGTGTGAGAGAGTGACAGTGACGGTGAGCACCTGCTGTGTGTGTGAGAGGGCGGAAGCGGTTAAGCCGTCTAGGTTCAATGGTTGTCGTCTGGGAACGCAGGTGCATGGGCACAGAGGTGATGGTGAATGCGCACGCGCGGAGAGGGTGAGATGCAGCGCACAAGGGCTGCGCTGCACTGAGGGACGCGCGGGTGTGCGGGCGTGCAGACGCGTGGGCACGACAACCGGCTGGAGGTGGTAGCGCAGAGGAGAGAGAGCACACAGCCACCAGCTAAGTGAGAAACGAGCCGGTGGCTACAGTGTCGTGCAGAGAGGTATAAATAGTGCGCTATAGTGTACGCAGCGAGAAGGCGACCGGCTGAGGCGGTGCGACACATGGACGATGCTGTGGAGCACGCGCGCGTGTGGAAAGAGAGCCCGAGCGGTCTGCTTGCTCACGTGGTGGCGCTCAGGGGTGCACGGAGGTGCTGGGAGGTGCTAGGCTCGTGAGCTTCAAAGCTTGAAGCCCTGCACTAATGTCGGAGGAGAGGAAACAGTAAACAAAAATGAAAAAGAAAAAAAAATGCAAATAAAAAAAAAACAAACAAGAATCCACCATGCCCACCTGCTCACGATGGAGCTAGACGATGGTGGAGCTCACAGTGGGGGTCTGAGAGTGGTGGCCGTCTACCATAGCAGGGGAGGGTGCATGATCTTTTGTAGAAGGTGTGCACGCCTCTTGCCATGCTGCAGCAGGGTAGGGTGCATGGAGACGTGTACAGCAGCCGTGGAATAAGAAAATGAAAATGGCAAAATTGCAATGCAACACACAATAAAGATGTTAATTATAAAAGTGGATTGAATGAAAATTTATTCTCACTCTCTTCCCCTCTTTATAAATGCATGCAAATACATATTTACAAATGCAAGTATAGCAGCATAAGATGCATGGGTAATGTTAGGAAATAACATAAGATGGCATATTTATTGGCGTAACTTACTGTGCAATCAACATCACACCCCCATGCCTCTCTTTTGGTAGTCCCTAGCAAAAACTACATGCTATTTATAAAAGAATTAAGATTGGATTACTCGGGCAGAAGTCAATTTCAACATTAAGAAATTTTTACTTAGGACCTAAACTTTCAAAGACACAACAGCACCCGGGTATCTGCCAAAATGCAGACCGCCTCAAGCGCTCGCCTTATCCAAAGAAGGATATCTTTTTCTCCTTTTTCTTCTTTTCTAATTTTTTTTGAATTTTTGAGTTTAGGGTTACAGAGTGGCTTTCTATGGCCACTCAACCTCCCCAAGACTTGATGAGAACCCTATGTTCTAAGCATCTTTTTGTGAATGTGATAGACTTGGTTATCGGCAATTAGAATGGACTTCAGGTTTCTATGCCCCTAGGTGACCTTAAAACGAATTCTGCCTAAAGGTGTATCTATACAACCGATAGTGAAAGAGAGATCTTCGTTTTCATTGAAAACTTTAACATAAACTGTCGTGTCGTTATAGTTCATTACATGGTAGAAAATCACTTTTCAAAAATATTTAATAATTCAAAACTAACCACGAAGAGTTAGGTCGTCTCCTCAGGGAGGAATTAGTCTATTTAAACTAGTGAATAGTGACTCATTTATTTGGGAAACTCAACGCGTACACATACTAACTGGTGCATGTGTTTTCAACATAAATTCTTGATTTAAATAAGGGTGCAAATGCAAAATCACCACCATGGAAATACCTGAATTGCTATCTTAGTACTGACAAGCCCATCAAGTTTAATTAAAACAGAACCCGCTCCCTATAACCAATACCCATACTCTATTGTTCATGAGAAGAATTCAACTATCCATAATTCAAATAAACATGAGGGATGTTGATGCAAATCTATCGTAATATAATAATCAGATAAATATCACAATAGTGTTTTCCCAATGGCATGAAGCGTAAATTTTAATTCGTTGTTTACTGTAGCGAAACAAGGGAAACGAATCCCCTGCTCGCACACGATGGAGAGGGCACGGCTGGACACAAGGGTCGAGGGGGCAGTGCACCGCGATGAGGGCTTCACGTTGACATTGGTCTCGCAGAGGGAGGTGATCACAGGTGACTGGCTAGAGGAGGATGACGCTGGCGGCGTAGAGGTGGAGTTGGCTGCGAGGAGGGCCGTGCATGGCCATTCGTGGCCTTGTGGTTGGCGAGGTGCTCGACGGTGCTCAGTGTCGAGTTTGGCAGTTGGAGGAGGCTCAGAGGAGTAGCTACGTGGAGGGGGGCAGGCGGCTTTGGGTTCCTTTGTGTGGAGCTTCAGGCAGTTGGAGAAGAAGAGGAAAAAGAAGAAGGAAGAAGAAAAGGCGGGTGGGGGCTTTTAGGATGTGGAAGGTGGAGTTGACTTGGGTGTGAGTAGTCAGCGTGGAGTGTAGGTGAGGTGTTGGTGGTGGTGGGTTGCTCTGCAGATGGAGAAGAGAAGAGGAAGATGAAGATGAACCGTGGATGGTGGTGGGTTGCGGATGTGGTTGCAAAGGTGGTGATGCACGCTGTCACCGTGCACCACTACGGTGATGGAGGTTGATGGCAATGGAGAACGCCTACGCCACAGTGCTTGTTGGTTCCACGATGCGCACCTCCTTCATAGTGGAGAGAAAGGGGAAGGTAGTCCCTGCTAGGGGGAGAAGATGATCTGTTCCTCTCTGTTGGCCCACTTTAAAATCTTTGCAGCCTACTTCTGCAACCACTTGCGAAGATTGCGAGTGGTTGGAACCGATGGATAAGTTTTGTCCGTTTAGCCACTAGACGTCCGATAAAAATATCAGACATCTTAAAATGTTTGGTTAGCAAGGAGTCCACACTAGAGGTTCCTGACGTCCAGACTAGATTCTAGATGTCTTAAAATGGGACTTTGGATGTCTGACTGCTGCCTTCACGTGTCTTGTACCTAGCCTGCATCCACCAAATGATTATCATAACATATCATATGTTATTAAGCATAAAATTGGTGCATAAGATGATACATAGACTATGTTGAATTCACCCTTAATTCCTAATCAAATACTAACTAAGAATGATTAATTAAAGAGTACTTAGGCCAAATAATGGTCCACAAAAGTGGACTTATCAAATGCCCCCATGCCTAAGTTTTGCTAGTCCCAAGCAAAAATGAAAAAGAATAGAAGTAATCAGAAGATTTCTTTTGTCCTTATTCCAAAAATTTAGATATTCAGACAAATGTAAAGTGATAGTAACCTAGGAATGGATCCAAGTGAAAATAACAACTTACATTTGCAATTCGTACTTATCCTTTGGTAAATATTTCTATTGAGATAGGCAACTACTTCACTCGGGGATAAAGTAGAAAATAATCTGAAATTTGACCCCAACTTTTTGGCTTAGGTAGGAGATACTAAGTTGAAAGGATTCGTATTTGGTGGCACACACTCATCTGGTACTACATGTAATCTAGTACTACAGACTCTAGATCTCTAGACTATTAAACAAGTCAACTCGGAGAGAGGCTAAACAACTGTGCTCTCTTGATATTCCTTTATGCTCACTCTTTTCCTTCTTTTCTTTCTGAGATCACAAATCTCACCAGATTTAGTAAATGTACTCACAGTTTGGCGACCTCACATGGCATTCACACTCCAACTAAAGTCCTAATAACTCTACAACTAAGTTAGAGTCTTCAGCCAGTATTCGGGCGATCAGAAATACTGAAAGGTAGGTATGGGTTATATTTGGTGGAACGCAATGGGTGTTTTTGTTGCCTCAGAAACATCGTCATGAAGATAAAACTATAAACTTGAACTATTTTCTTTTTCTTTTCTCTCTCTGTTTTTATTTTATTTTTTTTAATATAAATGTTTCTTCTTTTTTTTTCTTTTTTCTTTTTCTTTTTTTTCTCTTCTTTTTCTTTCTTTATAAATCAACATAACACGACGCAGACTTTTATTTATGAGGCATTATTAGGGATGATGATGGTCAAGAGGATATTGTGTGGCTTATTTGGTGGAGTGCCTATTCTCAGCACCGGGAAGGAATGGATAGAACAAGCGTATTTCTGACCTTTGACATTACTACCCTCCTTCAGCCGAGGACTCTATGAAGGACAATCGTAACCATCCACCATAGTCATAGTTTTATTAAGACTCAATCTCTGTATATCTTCCTTATTTGGTGACTCTCAGGAGTTCACATACGCACACTGAAACAGAGAGCAAAAACCTTACCTAACTCTGAGGTATCCTCATCTAATTGTCTAGAACTTAAGAGTCCTTGCACTAGACTTAGCGCACCAGTAATCTCTCTACCTTCTTCTCACAAATATGAGGTGGATCTAATAGAAGATAGTATTCCTGACTCCCTTTTAACTGTACTGGATTCTAAACTTAAGAAACAATTTAAGAAGAAAATCTTTAATAAAACCTCCTTGATAAAAACTTCTGGTAGGGACTAACCAATTTAGCTCAAGAAAACAAAATTGTGTTTTTTTTTTATGTTAATGCACCTAACCTAAATGCATGAATACCGCCTAAAATGCAAAATGTACCCCCCATGCCTAAATCCTACAATATCCTCATTGTAAAATTAAAATAGGGGGAGAAAGGAAGGAAATCACCAGATGAAGGTGTTATTCTGAACGCTAGGTTGCCTCCCAACAAGCGTTGCATTTTCTATCGGCGATAAGACTTATAGGGAACCTGTAAGTCTGGTTCCAAACAGAAAGAGCTAAGCCCTAAAAATATGCATAACAGTGCGGGCCTAGAAAACAGGTAGCCACAGATGTTGGCGAGCTGATGATGCTGCATGACTCCAAATGCTCGCCAGAAGATATGAAAACAGAAAACCTCGTAGGCTACTTGAGGAGGTCTAGGAATAATAAAAGGAACTTGAAAAGGGACCTCAACGAAATAAATGGAGGATAACAAGGGTCCTCTAAAGCAAGAACAATTTTAAAAGATATAAACATAATAATTTCAAAACCTTGAATGGCGAGACTAAAAGTACAAGCATCAATCCACACTCGCCATTCTACCCGATGATGTACTGGCTTGATATGTTCTCCAGAAAGAATGTACATGAGCAGAGATCTAAGCCAAGGATCGGTTAGGGAGTGTAAGGGTTGTTTGTGGTGTTGGAAGGTAATGATTAAGTCCAATGAGGGCTTAGTCGGTGTCGAGTCCAATTCCAACAACGATTCAGATTGTGTATTCTCCCTAACAATTATTACCAAAAAATTCAAGTCACCCTACCTATCATTAATGATAGAAGTCATATTTTCACCTTCCAATATATGTGAATCAATGGTAGACTCCAAATTAAATTTCTTTGATGGCAGGGTCGAAGCAACTGAATCATTATCATTAATTTCATCCTCCGATTATTTTGGTTTACTTGAGTTTTTGTCGGGGTGTATATGTGATTCACCAGTAAAGAGAGGAGTTGGATCAATATCCTCAATAATTTCTGAAGGAGGATCCGTCTTAATGTTTTGGAGTAAGCTTATATCACTCAATTCTTTGTTCTTCTTGGGGCATAAATCCTCAATTGACATGTTTCGTCCCCGAGAGTCTCCCCTAGGCTTCTCACTATTGTGTTTGTCCTCCTCCAATATCAACTCCTAGTTTTGTGGAGGATGACTCTCAAAAGAAGGAAGGAATCCGGATTTCACCAGATTATTTAGATCCTCCTAGAGTAAGTCCTCGAATAACAAATATTACCCCTATGATTCACTCCAGAATTTCAGTCCAGGTTCCTCCATTGGGTCATCCTCATCCTCTAAAATAGACTCTTTATATTCCTAAGACCAAAATTGATCTAATTCATCCTCCATTCCCTTAGGGTCACCCTCATTGGGTGCATTTAAATCCTCAGAATGCTGAATGGTAGGTGTTGATTCCCTAAGTGGAGGGTCAAGATTAGGCTCACTAAGGGTAGAATGGGTTTCCACTAGATAATTAATAGGGGAAGTGATATGAACAATACAACCTTGACTCGGGTTATCAGGGGTAAGGAAAATACTGTCATTAGGGTTAAGGTCCTCAAGAGGTACCATCTTCCCTTTCTTTTGACTCCAATATAGCTCGGGTGGATAATTACTAAGACCATTCTCCTCTAGTGGCTGTGTCTCATTGGGAGAGTCTAAGTGATAGCTACGTAAAATGGGATCCCTATTGTCATTGGTTTCCTTAGAATTATTTTCATTATCACGGTCGTATGGGTAGGGATCAGAATTACTTGGAAGAGTGTAACTAAGCTGTCTAATTTCTTTGTTCAATTGTTGACTATTCCTCAACATCTCTCCCATAGTCTCCATCATTTCTTTTTGTTATTTTTGCATTTCTATCATAAAAGAAGAGAGGCTACTACTATCAGATTGGGGAGGATAGTCAATCTCAGGCTCTGGTTGCCTAAGGGTATCAGTCCAACCTCGATACGGAAAATCATGAAGGGTGGGAGGGTTGGGTGTTTGTATAGTAGTGGGGATTCCAGGGGTGGAAAATTCTGCTCCTAGGCTCTACTCAAAAGTGGGAGTTATCGGGCCAGTACTCCCAGGATAGGAATATGAATGATCCCATGAATTGTTAATGTACCCATCAAAGGATGGATATGCTCGGGACATGGGATCCTGGTTAAAATGATAGGAGTAAGGATAGTCCATTTCTTTCAATTAAATGGTTTAACTCTCTTAGGACTTAGATTAAAAATAGAAAACTTCCTAGAGAGCTCTATGACGCACACACCAAGCAAACACAAGGCAAGAGGTCTTTTGTTGATTTAAAGTTCTTTAAGTCCTCTTTCAACTCTTCAGCTTGGCCAAATATAGTCAAGGCAGTGTTTCTCCGTTCCCACGTAAGTGGTATAAGAGAAATGAGGCACTTGAAATTTTTGGTCAATGACTGTTAAGAAGGTTGAAGTTACTTTTAGTCCTTTTTGGGTGATCAATCAAGTTGTCAAGCAATTACGCACCCTAAATTGACCTTCGAGTGCCTTAAAGACGTACACTTTGTTATGATGATATTCTCTAATGCTCAAGTAAAAAGGTACTCCAAGGATGGAACCCAGGGATGCAAGTAGGACGAACCCTTCCTTTGAGGCGTTTGCGTTAGCGGTGCCTCTTAACTACCCTTGAATTCCTTTAAGGGGTGTCCCCCTCCTTAGAGTATCAAGTCACTCGATCAAAAGTTAATACTACCATCACAAAGTGAGATAGGAGGGCCTGCACCGATAAAGAGATCGATGCCTATAGCCTTAAGGGTCCAAGTCCTAGTGCAATGCCTATAGTGCGTGCTTAGTGTAGGAAGTATGCATCACATCGCGAAAAGTGATTTTTCCCTTTGAAAATCGTGGTCACGTTATTCAAACACTTCCTGTATATTTTTCTTTCTTTTCAAGAAGTAATGTGACCACTTGATTAATATTTTTAAATAAGCTTAAATGGTCTTTTTTTAATTATATCCAAATGCAATGCGTGTGTAGATAATTGATGCACAAGAAAAGACATTATTTAGATCGCTGAATCAGGTTTTAAGAATATCGCGTTGTAATATAGCCGAAAAAGCATTCAAAACAAATGCGTTTTTATTACTCGAATTTAAAGTAAAAGGTCAAACACAGGGAGCAAATTGGGGTTTAGAAATCAAAATCACAATTCAGAATGCAATAATATCAATATCACAGTGCAAAAATATATGAGTAAATGTAGAGCACAAAATACTAAAGAAACTCAATGTATATGAATTAAAGTCAAAATTGGACATCTGATTTGTAAATCAGACTCCTTAAAATGATGATGCTACAATGCTTCTGACTTCTTTCTTTTGCTTCTACTCCTCTTCTTTCTCTTTCTCTACCGACTGCCTCTGACTTCAGTCTTCTTCTTCCTCTACAATCTTTCTCTAGCTCTCTTTCTTTTGCCTTTCTCTATCTTCTCCTTTCTTCTATCTTTAATTTTCTCTTCATCAACTTCTTCCTTCTTCTCTGTTCTCTGGCTTCTCCTTCTTATCTTTCTCTTTCCCTGCCGGCTGCCTTCTTTCTTCCTTCAGCTTCTTCCTTCTCTTCCTCTGCCTTAGCTTCTCTTCATCCTTGTCATCTCCTCCTTCTTCAACTTCGCTTCTCCTCCTCTTCAGCCTACAACAAAACCTACCCCCTACCCGCGTACACTCTCCTCTCTTTTCTCTCTTAGGTTTCACTCTCCCAGAGCCACACACTATCAGGTAATCGGGTCAGGTACGTACCCGGGACCAAGCGCACCGGCATGCGGTGGTGGACAAGGAGTGCAAGTCAGGTCGGGTCAAGACCAGGTCTGTGGGGAGTGGTTACGGACGAGGCCAGGTCAGTCGGGTGAGAGGGACCTCACCCCGTGATTCAGAGGTGAACAGCTACTGGCAGGAATTCAATTTATGCGCACACGGCCGCTCGTCCAGTTCCAAGGTGGGACTAAATGTCCCGCCTCCCTTGCGTGCTGCAGTAGCAGAGGTGATCCTTCAAATCGCGAGGCTACAGCTGCTCTCTACTCCAATCAAAGGCCTAGGTGTGTGCGCACCTCAAATCCGCACCACCTGGTACTCGAGCTTGGAGCTAACGAAGCCTAGAGCTTGCTTCAAGCTTGCTTCAAGTTCTGCGCCAATGGAGGAGGACGCCTGCCACCTGAAATCACCAAGATGGCCTCACGGCCATGCTAAAATGCTCAAGGAGCTTTGCTAAGGCAAGCGAATATGCAGCGGTGGTCGGCGTGTCATGGGGATGCCTATGCAAGCATGCCTAGGGCACACTGTGTGCGTATGTGTGGGTGTGTTCGGGGGTGATTTTGGGTGGTTGACAGAGTGAATGGAGTGAGGGGTTGTGATCAGGGAGTCGAGGTGGAGGTCGTAGGGTGGTTGGAGAGGTGGATGGAGGTGTGAAGCGATGGGAGCACCTCGCCGAAGGTATTGCTGGAGGTGGAGGAGATGATGGTGGTGGAGTGCGGCAGTAGTCGTTTTAGGGAAATAAAGAGGAGGAAAGAAAGTAGAGGGTGAAAGGGACTTATCTAGGGTGATATTGGACGAAGGGAAGACGAGGATGGCGTCGGGCACATATTGCCGACACCGGAGACGAAGATGCTCAATGAGGGACGGTCGACAAGGAGGAAGGGGAGACGAGGGTGTCGGCGGGTGCTGTGCGACGCGGACGAACGCGAGGAAGAGAAACCTACCACTGGTATTGTGGTCAGGCGACGAGGGAGATCAGGGAAGGTCACCGTAGCTTGATGAGTGAATTGGCCAAAGGAGGAGACAAATTTGAGGGGGTTTCCCAGTCAATTTCAAGCTTCGAGGAGTCGGTTGGATCTGGGACTCCTTAAATAGACCTCTAGAGGGGGATTTGTACTTGGAAGCCAAGCTTCCAAGCAAGGTAAGGTCGCCGGAGTTGGAATCTTCAAAATACCCAAATCTCTCATGCATTCGCATGAGAGATTGAGTAGGAATTATGGATCACCAATGGATTCAGACTGGAGGAGATTACTTAGAGAATCTCCCTTCCAATTTTGGGAGGGATTCTCTGAGCAATCAAGGAGAAATCACCTTCTAAAGATCGTCGGAGTAAGATTCCTCTGCTACAATGGTAGAGGGACCTATCTGTGAAGATGATAAGAAAGCTAGGGGGCTGATTGTTAGGGTTTTCGAAAGATAGGGGTAGAAATGTAATCAGGTTGGACCTATTTGCAAAGTGGGTCAAGATGAGTTCCCCTTTGGTCCAAATTTTGGTACAACCCTAATTTGGACCTAAGGAATCCAATGGTGAAGTTGTATTTTAGGTTTGACCATGTTTGACTAGGTAATTTATGCAAAAACCTAATTTAAGGTAAATATCTGTCTGAGACCCCATTCTAGGTCAAAATGAGTTCTAATGGCCAAATTGAAAGTTCTAAACCCTAGATAATATTTTTATATAATTTTTAGATGGTTTAGGTGAATTTTATCCTGATCGAAACCTTGGTTACTCAAGTGGGTCTATTTTAGGGTTTCAAGAAGTCATTTAATTCACAAGGTACACACAAACCCTTTTCTATCAAATCCAACTCACTTTTTATCTTGTTAAAACCTTTTGACCTGTGTTTATCCCTTGAGAAAACCTGTTTTTGTACTGCAATGGTAAAATTACAGTTTTACCCCTTGTTTCTTATTTTTCTCTCAGAAAGGTTATTCAGTGAATTATGACCTCCAGTTGGTTATGTAGGAGCTTTTATTCTCTTTATTGGGTCAAAATGAGCTAATTAGGACTCATGATGGTGTTCCCATTAGATGTATCTTACACCGGCTCTCTTCAATGTGGGATGTTTGTAATGCAAAAAGAAAAACTAAATGCTGCTCATTCAATCCTAAATGGTCGCCTTATACATATGCAGCTTCTAACAGGTAGTTCAAATTTTTTTTTTAAATAATAATAAGCAAAAAAACTTAATCTAACTAACTAACCAACATGTAGTTCAAACAATTCAAATAATCCTATAATCTAAATAAAATGGGAATATGCTCCCAAAAATACCCAACACGGGTCCACAAGACAAAAATTAAATGTCTAAGGTCTATCTAGCCTAATCTAAGTATAAATAGATCTCTAGTTGCCAATCCTCCTTCCAGACGTGCGGGATCAAGGCCCACGTGCTCCTGTTGCTGCCCTCTAGGTAGCGTCAAGGTCCACCAAAAATATCATCTGCACCGTGCACGTCCGCCACGTTCGTTGTTCGATTCGTGGACACAAAGACAACCAATGTTAATAATTCAGAAAAGCTTTCAAAATAGCATAAAAATAATATAAATTTTTTGAAAAAATTAATAGGCTTATTTCCTCCCCAGAAATGGCGCCATTTGAAAGAGCGATCTTCGTTTTTGTTGAAAACTTTAACATAAAATGTCATGTCGTTATAGTTCGCTGTGTGGTAGAAAATCGCTATTCAAAAATATTTAATAATTCAAAACTAACCACGAAGAGTTAGGTCATCTCCTCAGGAAGGAATTAGTCTATTTAAACTAGTGAATAGTGACTCGTTTATTCGGGAAACTCAACACATACGCATACTAACTGGTGCACGTGTTTTCAACATAAATTCTTGATTTAAATAAGGGTGCACATGCAAAATCACCACCATGGAAATACCTGAATTGCTATCTTAGTACTGACAAGCACCATCAAGTTTAATTAAAACAAAACCCGCTCCCTATAACCAATACCCCATATTCTATTGTTCATGAGAAGAATTCAACTGTCTGCAATTCAAATAAACGTGAGGGATGTTGATGCAAATCTACCGTAATATAATAATAAAATAAATATCACAATAGTGTTTTCCCAATGGCATGAAGCGTAAATTTTAATTCGTTGTTTACTATACCGAAACAAGGGAAACGAATCCCCTGCTTGCACAGATGGAGAGGGCATGGCTGGACGCAAGGGTCAAGGGAGAAATGCACCGCGACAAGGGCTTCACGTTGACATTGGTCTCGCAGTGGGAGGCGATCGTCGGTGACCGACCGGAGGAGGATGACGCCGGTGGCGTAGAGGTGGAGTTGGCTACGTGGAGGGCCGTGCATGACCGTTCATGGCCTTGTAGTTGGCGAGATGCTCGGCGATGCTCAGCATCGAGTTTGGTGGTTGGCGAAGGCTCAGAGGAGTGGTTGAGTGGAAGGGGGCGGCGACTTTGGGTTCCTTTGTGTGGAGCTTCAGGCTGTTGGAGAAGAAGAGGAAAAAGAAGAAGGAAGAAGAAAAGGCAGGTGGGGGGTTTTGGGATGTGGAAGGTGGAGTTGGCTTAGGTGTGCGTAGTCGGCGTGGAGTGCAGGTGTGGTGTTGGCGGTGGTGGGTTGCTCTGCGGATGGAGGAGAAGAAGAGAAGAGGAAGATGAAGATGAACCGTGGATGGTGGTGGGTTGCGGATGTGGATGCGAAGGTGGTGATGCACGCTGTCACCATGCACCACTACGGTGATGGAGGTTGATGAAAGTGGAGAACGCCTACGCCACAGTGCTCGCTAGTTCCACGGTGTGCGCCTCCTTCACAGTGGAGAGGAAGGAGAAGGTAGTCCCCTCCAGGGGGAGAAGATGATCGCTTCCTCTCTGTTGGCCCACTTTAAAATCTCTGTAGCCGACTTCTGCAACCACTTGCGAAGATTGCGAGTGGTTGGAACCGACGAATAAGTTCTGTCCGTTTAGCCATTAGACGTCTGCTAAAAATATCAGACATCTTAAAATGTTTGGTTAGCCAGGAGTCCACGCTAGAGGTTCCAGACGTCCAGACTAGATTCTAGACGTCTTAAAATGGGACTTTGGACGTCTGACTACTGCCTTCACGTGTCTTGTACCTAGCCTACATCCACCAAATGATTATCATAACATATCATACGTTATTAAGCATAAAATTGGTGCATGAGATGATACACAGACTATGTTGAATTCCCCCTTAATTCCTAATCAAATATTAACTAAGAATGACTAATTAAAGAGTACTTAGGCCAAATAATGGTTCACAAAACTGGACTTATCGGGTAGCTTTCTCCCTACTTTTCTTTTTATGGGGTCAACACAAGGGTGAATCCAGTGTATATCTCCCTGGCTTATTCTACTTCTTCGTTTCTTCCTAAATGTTTTAGGAATTAAACGTGCATTTCTTGAGCTGGGTTCTAGACAACCTACCAATGGGCTGTTACCCATGATAACTTGCCAGCCATACTCGTGCGATGAAGTGTGGCTTATTGTTTGTTTTCTTTTCACCTTTTCTTTTTCTTTTTTTTTTCCCTTTTGGATTTTCTTTTTATTTTTCTTTTTTTAAGTAGGTGGCTTCCCTAGTCTAAGATTTACCTAAAGGCAGCAGGAAAAGAATGGTCCAGTGGCTGGGCTCTGGACAACCTACCTTTGGGTTGTCACCCACGATAACTTGCCAGTCATACCACCCTAGAAGGTTCATTAGCTATCCAATTTCCATTAAAACCGCCGAGTAACGAGTTAGTGCAAATAGTATGTAGATGCTTAGACTTAAAGTTCCCTCAAATCAGAGGGCGGGTTGATAAGTCGTGCACTTATTACCCAAACTTATTTAATAAAATTGAAATAGAATTCAGGATGGCTAGAACTCAATAAACAAATCCACATTTTAGTGGATACCCGAGCTGATTAAACCCAAAGACCTGAATGGTCTTAGTGTTCAGATCCTACTGTAATATTTCTTAAGATTGAAAAGTCCTAATGCCCAAATATTCTTTCCTAATTCAAAAAAAAAATTATTTTTCAAAAATAAAGAGAAAATAAAAAGAATCAACAAAGCTAACAAGATGATTCAGAAATTGATATCCACCCCCCCATGCCTATCTAATGCAATATCCTCATTGTATTAAAAGACATGAAACAGAGTGGAATAGAGTAGAAAGCACCTGAATTGTGTGAATAACAGGTAAACTCCGAAATGAAAAGAACCTGTATATGTGCTAAACTTAGTGTCTTCATCTAAGCACACTATACAAATAAAGAAGAAACAAAGAATTGACATGTGCAGGTCAGAATCAGAATAAAAAGATTTGCCTCAGGACCTACCAGCAGATGTCCACAGATATCGACCAGATTGTGATGCAGACCCATACCCCATGGTTGAATATATCTAAGGTTTTGGATAAAAATTATCCAAAACCTAAAATTAGTATGCAAGCAGGGTCGGGCCTGCAATTTGTGAGGATGCAACCCAAGACCAAAAAGTCGGGTTATAGATAAATCAAGCTCAAAAGGATAATCAATGAATGTGTGCTTGGGTTGAACATCCTCTGAAAATATGTCATAAGGGTCCTAGTAGAAGGTTGGGAGTTTTAGACAAATTGGAACCCTTAGACTTGGTTTTCTGCTTCCTCCAGAATCGACTTCCCATATCATCATTTCCCACTTTCTATCCTCCGCAATCAAAATTTCAAATTCTGGGACCTCTTGCATATTAGTCACCCCGTCTAAATTTTCCAAGTCTAAAAGATGTGACTGAATCAGAATGACTTGAGTCTACTAATTTCAAAAACAGAATTTCCAGTAAACTCAATGGGGTGCGATTGAGGATTAGGGCTTTGAATTAAATCCTTCAGAAAGTAAGGATCTAAATCTGCCATGTAAGCCCCAATAAGATCAGTTTCCTTGGTTATCAGGCTGTCATAATATTCATTGAATTCCTCAGGCCCAGTTGTTTGACTAAAATCATGTTCTGTAAACTCATGTGAGACTTAGCATAATGATTCTTCACCTTCAGAATCAAATAAATCTGAATCCGCATTAATGTATGTCTCAAAATTATCAACCACTTTCTGATCAATGGAGACATATGTTTCCTTGTACCCCGACTCAGGGATCTTTGGTGAAGAAATCAAATCATCCTTATTTGATTGCTCTAGAATAACTTGGTCAAACCTAGTCTCGTAACACGTGTCCACCCCAACAGGTGTCTGAGCAGGTTCTGACACTGGTTCTCCTGAAGGGGGTTCATCCTGGGAATCATCCCAAAAATGAACTAAAGAAACCACAAATATCATCCTCAATTTTGATAATTTCCCAAGTAAAAACTCACTCGAGCCCTTATCCTTAATATCCTAGAGCCAATCCAACAGATACTTGTTCAGATCATCAATCATTTCAGTCAGGGGCTCCAATTCTTCAGTGCAAGGTGTTGGCTGAGCTTCTAAAGATTGTATAGTATTCCTCAAGTTAGCCAATACCTTCTCTTGGACCTGGTTAACCTGAACCAAATGGTTTGGTTCAGGGTTGGGTGGGTTTAGGTTCAATGCAAGGGGATCAACGAATTAAGGATCTTGACACCCTCCCTGATAATAGGTCATTTCAGGTTGTTCATAAGGTGGTGATGACCTAAAGGCAGTGTATTCTGGGGAGGGGTAAGGATCAATGCATCCTTCTTGATTGTAGATCATATTAGATTGTCCAAATGAGGGCGATGATCTATAATCAGTGTAGCTTGGAGAAGGATAAGAATCAAGATCATGGTGTCCAAGGTTAAACCCTGAACATGAAAGTCTGGAACTGTATTCCCAATCAGGATTATCCCAACTAGAAGATGGATGAGAATAAGTCTTGTTGGAATAATAATCATTTTGAGAATAAGTAGTAGTAGAAGGGTAGGAGTGGAAGTGCGAATAAGATGTGGAAGGATCCATGATAGAACAAGAGAAAGAAAGGTGCCCTGCAATACAAACAAATAAACCTGTCCTTAAGTGGGCTAGCCTAAAGACCTACAGACTCCCAGAACCCGTCTTGAGATTAATAAACGATTTGATCTACTTCTTTCCGGTCAATCCAACCAGCTAGAGGGAGCAACTGGGGAGAAGGTTCTTCCTTTGACTTGCACCTCAGGTTCCTAGTGTACCCCCCAGCCGCAATCGTTTGTTTCTGCTCCCCTAGCTAGACCTCAGATTGAATGGTAGAAACAGACTAATCAAAAATAATCTCGGTCTGGGCTCCGAAGAGCGAGTCCAATCCTTAGGGCTAACATCTACTCTATTTTAATTAGGGTTAGGTTTAAATGTGCTGTGGAATGTGATGCACCTTTTATCTAGGTTGTGCCCTTAATGATTGGTTGATATGTGTGTGCATGCACAACCAATGATTTTCAAGCAAGATTATTTTTAGATGTGGTGAATTTTATGATTCAAATCTTACTTAGTAACTTTTAGGATTCAACTTTAGGTGTATTCAATCAAGTTCAGTTGGCACACTAGGTTTTGAAAGCACAGGTGAATATGTTTTCCTTTGAAACTTAAAAGAGTGTGGAGTGCCAGGTAAATCCCTAAAAGTTGAACCTATGTGGCAGCTACTTGATGAGTTGATTTTAATTGAAGTGGTGCGGCCCAATCAACTCAAATAATTAGCCTGATGCACCACTTAGTTAGGCACACAAATGATTACCTAGTCTGATTTCTACTCAATTATGTGTTTAGGTGTGTGTACCGATTCCACAGATCAGAATTCGATTGAATAGATAAAAATCAATTATGCTATGTGCCTTGAATGTGGGTGTATGTAGTGTGTATGTTGATTTACCCCACAAGAAATATCTTTTTATTGATTTTTTTATATGAGGGTAAGATGAATGTGGGTGGAAATCCAAGCAACCAAACTAACCCTAGGATTTATGCAAACCCTAGGTTAATTGGGGTTTGAATTAACGTTGTGAAATGAAATCTATGGAGGAAGAAGAATGGGGAGCACTTACAGTTGTCTTCAACTGCACTTTACTCTGATCTACCGCTTGAAGATTCCCTATTGAGGTACCTGCAAAACGATAGATGAGAAATAAAGCAAATTAGAAAATAATAAAGTCCGCGAAATGCAGAAAGAAAATCAAAAATCGTTGCCTCCCCAGCAACGGCGCCAAAATGTTGAGATCGGAAAACTATGTGATCAAAGTTGGATTTGAAAAACTCGTCGTTGTAGTGTGATTTACAAAGTAATCTGCCAACAGATAAAATTATACCAAAATTTGTAAAGAAATTCCAAGTCGAACACAGGGAGGCTACGTCGATCTTAAATCCGCGATTATATTTTTTTGTATTTTTGTTTGAAAATGAGATAATTGTAATGGAATTGATATAAATAATAAGAGAGAGAGAAAATAATCACTGGATATAATAATAATGTTTTTATAACTAGAAAGCGGGAAATGATTACAACTAAAAAGTAGGAAATTCTATTCTAGAAAGTGATAAAAAGAAGGGAGAGAGATGTTATCCTCCTCAACGAATGCTTAGAGGACGAGCCGAACGGAGCGACGCCTGGAAGACGAAGGATGGAGCAGGAAGAGGGAGGACGAAGTAGGAAGAAGCAGGAACAAGGCAGCACGTCGTCGTCATTGTGGGATCCTCTTCCAAAACGGGGGCGAGAAAACTTGGATTTGGCTCTAATGTAGCATCCCGGGTGTGGGACAAGCTTCTCTTGAGCTTTGGAGAGGGAGAGAGGTGAAGGAAGGGATGAGAATTTCGTAGTGTACGGGTCTCCTTTTATAGTTGTAAGGATAGGGGGCAATTTAGTCATTACATATTCAAAAGCATTAAAATCAGGTCTTTAGTGATGGGTTTATTTGTCACTAAAGGTCTGATTGTGGGCGACGTGCGCACGCCGAGCACCTCCTCCTCTCACGCTCCTTAACACCAAGAACACATTCAATGGATCTCAGATTGCTTCTCGCCCGCTTCAGCTGCGCATGCCTGCACGTGCGATCAGGCATGAGGCGATGAGTTTGATCGCGCATGCACCCGATTGGACGATTTGGGCCATCCACAGCTGATCGCGCGGTTGAGATTAAATGTGCACGTGCCTCTGATCTCGAGTCGAACCCGCGCCTCATGCTTGCGCAAGGGTGCTTGACCGCTGCGCTATGGCCGCTTCTTCGTCTCATTTACGTTTTAAGCGCACGTGCTCATGGTCGTTGGATCAAGATCCAACGGCCCAAATCTCGGCCAGCTCACACCTTCAGAGGATGAGAAGTGATGCTGCAGCCGATTTAAGAGGCTATGATGGCGTCATATGGCTGTCCATCTTCTATGACATGTAGAAGGTGCCACAGATGTCGGATTGAGCCGATTTTCGCGTCGTTAGGCTGCGATCATCGATCCAAACCCATCCATGCGGTCAGATTTGTCATCTGAAGTGTGATTTAGCACCATCTTGGCCCTTGATCTCTAAGCTTCCTCAGACTATATCTGGTGCAACGGATGCCCGATTAGGGCGATCTTAGAGTCATTGAACTCCAATTGTCGCCCTGATCAGATCCGTATGGTTGGATCTTTGATCTGAGGCCCCAATTAAAATTCACCATGTCCCTGGCCATAGAAGGAGACAATTACTATACAATTTATATAATTTGACCTAAATGCATGATTATACATGTTATGCAATATTTACAATGCACGATGCTACTATGACACTAAGAACATGCATTAATAGACATTTTTTGCTATTTAGATGTATGCACATCAGCCGACGTACCTCTGACGAGACCTTCCAGCCGCTACAGACCATCTCTTCACCTGCCACCGGTCCCTACATCTCTACTGTGTCCACGCGAGCAAAACCCCTCAAGAAATTGAGGGGATTACTCGCCCAAGCCCTGCACTGAACAAACCCAATTCCACCTTCGATTTTCATCTCCGCCAGCCACCTCCAACCATATTCACGACACGCCACCGCCACCACCACCTTCGCCACATCATCACGCTTCTCCTAAGCTTTCCCTGACTTGGCCCTTAGGCCATTTTCATGTTTCAGGTTCACAGCCACCATCGCCATTGATAGAGCTCCTTTGAAAAGCTCGAAGCAGGTGTTCGTGCTCCAACAGCCCCAGGCGCCACCTCTAAGCGACATGAAATTCGTCCAGGAGTGTGCCCAGGTCTCCAAGTGAAGGAGTTGCCCTCTTTGTCGACTGCATTCAAGCCTTCACCTCTTGTTGCTACCTCACACAAAGAACGGGGACAGATAGTCCCACATCGTGGGAATTGGAGCTGAAAGAGCCACATAAGTTATTTTTTGTGCCGAGGCTTTACCGTCTCGACACACTGGGGGTGAGGTCCCCGCACCCCGCTCACCTAACCCGACCCGTTTCACTGCTCGGCTGCAACCCCACGCACGCAGCCCTACACCCAGATCTAGTTACTGTTCCTACCTGATTACCTGGTTAACCTTAGGTCTTTGAGAGAAAGAAAAGAAGGAAAGAAAGGGAAAGAGAGAGAGGGGGGTTTTGCTTCGCTCTCTAACTCTCTAACACTTAGAAGAAGTAAGAAGAGGCCTTTGCCTCTGGTGTGCGTGGCCGCTGTGCCTCTCCCTGAGGCTTGAAGAGAGAGGCCTTTGCCTCTGCTGGTTAAGGCATCTGAGTGCCTATTCTGAAATTCTGAGGAGTTGATACTGTGGTTGACATTAAGTGCTTGTAAAACTTAAAGAGTGATTTGATGATTCAAATCACCATTTTTACTTTAATCTTTTTGCACTTTAGACTTGAATCTCCGGATATATCATTATTCATTTTGTTATAATTGCTTATATTTGTGATTCTATTGTAATCTATGAGATTAATTGCTATAATTGCTCCCTGTATTCGACCTTGGATACTCTTTTGAATTCAAGCTATAAATTTAAGTGTTCTACGCGATTTATCAGCTATACTACAATGCATTAATTTTAAAACACCGATTCAGAGCGTTTAACAAGTGCTGAAATGCAATGGTGTATTCCCTAAGATTTTAGCCATTAGTGCATCCTTTGGTATTCATCTCCCCAATCAAATTTGATGGTAACACCATCATCCTCTTTATCTAACTCAATTTGACTAAATTTTAAGGCTAATTTCACATAATTGATATATAAAAGGGTATAATTCAACCTTAGTTGAATCAAGAAAAATTGATTTGAAAAAGGTTAATTCTATTATTTTAATAAACCAATATAAGTGCAAATTAACTAAGAGGTAAACATACAATTAATTGAAGGTCAAATAAGCTTAGAGTTCAAATAAGTGGAACTACATTGATTGATTTAGGGTTTATCTGAAAAATGAAAGCTAATTCATATTTAAAAATCCTAATTTTAGTCTCACTTAAATTTAAGGGATTCTGATGGAAATAAATGTAATCTAAACCTTCTAAAAATTATTGAAAAATATCCTTTAAGGTTTAGAACATTCAATTTTACAAAATAAATCCATTTTTACCTAAGTCAAAGACCAAGATTAACAATTAGTACATTTTGAGTTAAATTACAAATTTATTAATCAAACTTCATCAAAATCCTAAATTGAAGTCACCATTAGATTTCTTGGGTCTAAATTAGATTACCATAAGAAGCTAGGACTATTTGAACTACATCTTAACCTATTTTGCATAATGGTCCTTAACTTTTAAATTTCCTTCATTTTGGTTCAACATTCTCTCTTTTCGATCCTTATTCAGTCGTCTTCTTCAAGCAATACAGTAGTGTAGCTCTCATTCTCTTCACGCACTGGATGCAGCAGTTGTAGATCGAGCAATTCTCGATTAAATCCTACCAAAATTGGTGGGATTGATCCTCGAATCAAGGCAAACACGACAAGTGAGATCTCAAGCACTTTTAATGGCAAGAACAGCCATCAATTCAACCTTAAGTTTAGGTCTAAAACCCAACTTTTTCGTCACTTAAATCTTGCAAATTGATCATAATTTTTGCGTGGACTTCATCTATTTAAACCTCTAATTTTGACTGCGTCCAAGGTGTCCTTAATTCAGTTGCAAATCTTCTTCTTCATCTTCATCCTGCTAATGCCATTGCTGCACCTCGGAGCTCCTCCATCTCCATCGTTTGCTACTCTTCCGCAGCAATTGGTAGAGGGCTTACCTATGGAGCTTCACGTGAAGCTTCGTGATCTCATTCTCATTCTTCAGCTCTGAATTTTTCTTCTTCTTCTTCGTCACCTCCTCGAGTTCGTCAAGTAACTCCTCACCTCTTCTCTTCAATTAGCTTAGGGTTTCTTCTCTCCATCCCTTCAATTAGGTATCTGGAGCATTTCTCTCCTGTTCATAGTCTCTAGCTCCCTTTTCGACCCCCACCATTATCGACCACCTTTACCTTCTCCATCATCACACACCACACATTCACTCTTTAAATTAGGATAGGGGTCTCAATCCACTCACCTCTGCAAATGTTTCCTCCAACCTAATTAGTCTAGCCCATGCCCACATCATAATCTGCCATTGTAACGACCCGATTCCCGAGTCCCTACGAGACACGAGAACCGGACCGACTCGACTAATCCCAAGACCTAGTCGTCCAACGAGGAAGTAACCAAAAGAGCAGTAAAATAAACCACATTCAACATGAAATATAACTAGCAGTAACAAAATACAGCAGTAAGAAAAAGAACTACTGCAGCATGTACCACCACAATAGTAGAACAACATTTAACATAACAAGAACTACGAGTAAAGAAAAGTACAGAGAGTAACAAAAACTACTCACTACAGTGGAAACAAAAGGGGTACAAAAGAACAGTAGTAACTCTACAGGACCCTACTCGACCCAACGTCCTCTGCAGCCGCTGACCCTGGCTGCTCAACACCTGGTCCTGAAAAGTAACGAGTGTAACACGTCAGCGAAACACTAAGTAGAGTGGCAGCTAAACTAAAGAAGCAGTAAGGTGTACAGTAGCTGTTTTATTTTCTTTCTTCCTTTATTTACGTCTTTCTATTGTTTCACAATTTATCTATTTCTCAAATCCTTCACTTGATCTCGAATGTTCCTCGTGGGAACGATCTTGATTGCAGTCTTTTCCGAACAGTAGAAGTAGCACGTGGTGCTCTCCTGGCTGGGAGAGTCCCCCGTGGTGATCCTACTCTCAGTCAACCACCCCAAGGTCACGGACAGACGTAACGGTGACTACGGCACGCGCGATAAACGCACAGGTAGCTAACCCACACTGGCAGGCGGTCAGTCGTTTCCGTTAACGGGTGCGCCCAAAACACAGCACGGAACCAGTACAGGGCAGAGCCCTCTCAGTAACAGGGGTCCAACCCCTCCACAGTAACCAAACAGGGGCCTTGCCCCTCCACAGTCCGCGCACCCTTGCCTGACTACCCTGGTTTGCCCAGTGGGCCTAACAAGTCGATGTAGGTGAGCTAGCAGAACCCCGGGGCCCGTGGGGTAGCTAGTACCCACCCTACACTAGTAGCTCTCCTCGGTACTACGTACACCAGGGCCAGCAAGTCGGTACAAAGTGGCCAGACCTAACCCCGGGTCCCTGGGGCGGCTAGCTCCGCTCTGCACTAAACAGGGGGACAGTCGCTCTCCTTGGTACTCCGTACTCAAGGGCTAACTCACTTCCCCAATTCTATTCCATTCACTTTCCAGGAGTTCTACTCCTAATTCCCCGTAGGGTTCCAGCTCTTTTAACTTAACACATTCAGGTTTCACCTTTCCAGTTTCACGTTCATACAACCCATGTTCTCAATCATGTTCATTTATTCATAACAGGCAGCTATTAAACCAATTTACAGGCAGCTATTATTTCCTTTCCACATTTTCCAAGACTGCAATATGTATATTCATTTCGCTAGTTTTCCAGCCCTAGGATTCATGCCGTACCCTAGGATCTATCATTCCATCTAGTTTTCCATTCCTAGGATTCATGCAATGCCCTAGGTTCTATGAGTTGTTCCATAATTGTAACAAATTATGTTAATAAATTCTAAAGCCACTCTACCAGTTACAACAGGAGTACTGGGGGCGTGGTCGGGAATCCCGCGTGCCTCCGCAACCTCCGAGACTGCAATGGAACGGGGTCTTATCACAAGGATCAAACACAAGGAGTTTCTCAAAATAGTATCTAATCACTTTAGACGGGTAGAGGATTTAATTCCGAAAAGAACGCAACTCGAAACGCGAAAACGGACTCCGAACGGGCCCTAAACGGGTCGAAAATGACGAAACAGTGCAAAATCAGACGTCTGGAACTTCTTCCAGACGTCTTAAAAATGGGGATCAGATGGTACCTTGTCCTGCGTAGTCTCTCAGACGTCCAGAAGCCTGCGGGGGTGTCTAGCCTAGTTCCCAGACGTCCGATGGTCACCCCGGACGTCTGGAAGTCTTTCCCGTCGTCTGGCACTGCAGTCAGACGTCTGATTCGCGTTGGATGCGAATCTCAGAACCTGCACGTACCCATTCCTCGTGCTCAGTACGGACGGTCGCAGAAAAGGAAGAAGACGAAAAAATAACTTACTTACCAGACATCTGGATAGTCCTCCAGACGTCTTAATCGTCGTCTGGTTGGAAGCCCAGACGTCTGATTCTGGAAAAACTTCCAGAATCAGAGCGCGACTCGCCCTCCGCCCGTGACGCACCGCCGCGCCGCGCCTCGTTCCCCTGCTGCTCGAGCTGCAGCAAACCTCCCGCGTCACTCTGTGCCCGCTGCACCCCCGCCGGCCGGCTCTCGCTGCCCCAGCAAGCTCGAGTCCTCACGGCCGAGCGCCTCCTCCCTCGCACAGCACCTCCTCCCGCACTCACCGCGGCTGCCGCCACCGCCGCTCGCTCGCTCTCGCACTCGTTGGAAGAAGAAGAAGGAGGAGCGGAGATGATGAGAGTGAGGAAGAGGGCGTGGCTTTTTAAAGCCACGCGGGGAGAGAGAGAAAGAGAGACAGACTGCGGTCGCAGGAGGAGAGAGGGAAAAAGAGAGAGGAAGGTGGTTGCGGGTCTGCGTGTGCCTGCGCGCAGACGCAGCCCCGCGTGCCACCGAAAAAATAGATCCCAGACATCTGGAAGGGGTTCCAGACGTCTGGCCAGACGTCTGGGCCACCTCCCAGACGTCTTAAAAAAATGTCTTGGAGTGCGTTCGTAACAATATAACAAACTCAAAGGAAGTTTCGTCCCCGAAACTTGTGCTAACTAGGGTGCGGGAAAAACGTCATAATAACCATAACAAACTCAAAGGGACCAAAGCTGGTCAGAAAAGACGTACCCGCGAAGAGTTCCGGGTACCGCTCCCACATTGCCGCCTCAGGCTCCCAGGTAGCCTCCTTGTACCGCTGGCTCCTCCACAAAACCTTTACCAGGGGTACTTGCTTTCGTCTCAAATTGCGAACGGCTCGGTCTAGAATTTGCACTAGCCGCTCGGGGTAGGTCAGGTTGTCGTCCACCTCGACGCTCTCGTGACTCAGTACGTGACTGGGATCGGCTACGTACTTCCTGAGGTTTGACACGTGGAACACGTCGTGCACACTAGAAAGCTGGGGAGGGAGGGCAAGCCTGTAAGCAACGGGTCCAACCCGCTCCAGGACCTCAAAGGGCCCCACAAACCTCGGCGCAAGCTTCCCTCTCACCCCAAACCGCTGCAGGCCCTTCATGGGCGAAACACGAAGAAAGACGTGGTCCCCAACCTCAAACTGCACCTCTCTGCGTCTCCGATCCGCGTAGCTTTTCTGTCTGCTCCTGACAGTGCAAAGTCGCCTATGGATCTGCTCGACTACCTCCTGACTCTGCCGGATCAACCTGGGGCCAACCTCCCACTTGGTCCCCACCTCAACCCAACTCAAGGGTGCCGTACACCTCCGTCCGTACAGAGCCTTGTAGGGAGCCATGCCGATGCTCGAGTTATAACTGTTGTTGTATGCAAACTCTGCCAGGGGTAGGTGCTCCTCCCAAGAGCCCCTCCAGTCCAGTACATAGGCACGCAAAAGGTCCTCAAGTGTCTGTATCGTGAGCTCAGACTGTCCGTCCGTCTGGGGGTGGTAAGCTGTACTAAACCTCAACCGCGTCCCCAGGGCCTGCTGAAACTCAGCCCAAAACTAGGACGTAAAGCGGGTATCCCGGTCGGATACAATTTCCCCCGGAACTCCGTGTAGTCATACCACGGCGCGGATATCCCTCTCTGCCAACTGTGCTGGTCCCAAAGTGACTCGGATCGGCAAGAATCGTGCTGTCTTCGTCAGTCTATCCACAATTACCCAGACAGCGTCGTGTCCTCGCTGGGTAATAAGTAAGCCCACCACCAAGTCCATGGTGATGCTCTCCCACTTCCACTCTGGCACTGGAAGCGGCTGTAGCGGCCCTGCAGGCCTCTGATGCTCGGCTTTCACCTGCTGACACACTAAGCACTGCTGCACGAATTCACCCACATCCCGCTTCATCCCCCTCCACCAAAACTTGCATCTCAAGTCGTGGTACATCTTCGTGTTTTCGGGATGTATGATGAATCTGGAACCGTGTGCCTCAGTCAGGAGCTCTCTCAACAGCTCCTCATCTCTGGGAACGCACAACCGTCCCCTCAGGCGCATCACCTGGTCTGTGAAAGAGAAGTCCCCTGGGTCTCCCAACAGTACTCTGTCGTGTAAGGACTGCAAGTACGGATCGGCCATCTGTCCTGTGATGATGCGGTCTATCAGCTCTGGCCCAGTCTGTCGTGTCACCGTCACTGCCCCACAGTACCCCAGTAACTCTAGGGGTCGCCAACTGCCCACCTCCTCCAAAAGGCTCCAACTCTGTAACTGTAAACTGGCCAAGTGTGCGGGTGCCTTACGGCTCAAGGTGTCAGCCACCACATTGGCCTTTCCGGGGTGGTAGGAGATGATGCAGTCGTAGTCCTTTAGGAGCTCCAACCAACGTCTCTGTCTCATGTTAAGCTCCTTCTGATCAAAAAGGTATCTGAGCTCTTGTGATCTGTGAAAAATCTTGAAGGTCTCACCGTACAAGTAGTGCCTCCAGGTCTTCAGCGCGAAGACGAAAGCTGCCAACTCCAGGTCGTGGGTAGGGTAGGTATGCTCATGGGGCTTTAATTGCCGCGAAGCGTAAGCAACAACGTGACCCCTCTGCATGAGCACACCTCCTAACCCCTGCAAGGAGGAGTCCGTGTACACAACGAACCCGCCACTACTGTCAGGGATGGTGAGCATGGGAGCCGAGGTCAACCTCTCTTTCAGCTCCTGAAAACATGCCTCACAGGCGTCTATCCAAGTGAAGCGCACGTCCTTCCGGGTCAACTGTGTCATAGGACGTGCGATCTGTGAAAAACCTCTGATGAAACGTCTGCAGTAGCATGCCATTCCCAAGAAACTGCGAATCTCATTGACTGAACGCGGTCTCTCCCACCTGAGCACTGCCTCAACCTTGGTTGGGTCCACCGCCAAGCCATCTCCAGAGATCACATGACCTAAGAAGGTCACCTCCCTCAACCAGAACTTGCACTTGCTGTATTTGGCGTACAGCCTACGTCATCTCAGAGTGTCCAGAACCATCCGCAAGTGCTGTCCATGCTGCGTCTAATCTCTAGAATAGATGAGTACATCATCAATGAATACCACCACGAACTGGTCCAAGTACGGTCTAAACACCCGGTTCATCAGGTCCATGAAAGCAGCGGGGGCATTGGTCAGCCCAAACGACATGACCAAAAACTCGTAGTGTCCGTACCGAGTGCGGAAAGCTGTCTTGGAGACGTCTGCCTCCCTGATCCTCAACTGGTGGTATCCAGACCTCAAGTCGATCTTGGAGAACACCGTGGCACCCCGCAACTGGTCAAACAAGTCGTCGATCCTCGGCAGCGGATATCTGTTCTTGATGGTGACCCTATTCAGCTATCGGTAGTCCACACAAAGGCGTAGGGTACCATCCTTCTTCTTCACAAACAGTACCGGGGCTCCCCAGGGAGACGCACTGGGCCTCACGAAACCCTTCTCCAAAAGGTCCTGCAACTGAGACTTGAGCTCTCGTAGCTCAAGCGGTGCCATCCTGTATGGCGCAGTGGAGATGGGGCTGGTCCCTGGTACTAGCGAGATCTCAAACTCGATCTCCCGCTAGGGCGATAGTCCTGGTAACTCGTCTGGAAACACGTCAGGGTACTCTCTGACCACCGGGATGCTCTGAAAGTCTGCCACAGGGCTGGGCTCTACCACCACACAAGCTAGGAAGCCCTCACACCCCTGGCTCAAAAGTCTCGCCGCCCGAAGTGACGAAATGCACCTGAAGCCTCCATCCACTGGCTATCCGTGAAACTCGAAAGAAGGAAACTCCGGCATGGAGAAGATAATCTTCCTCTCAAAACAGTCTACCAAGGCGTGGTAAGCGGACAGCCAATCCATCCCCAGAATTACGCCAAAGTCCTCCATCTGTATCATAATCAGGTCAGCTGGCAGGCTATGTCCCCCAACGCTGACCTCGCAATCCGTGTACACCTCCTCAGCTACAAACAGCTGACCACTCGGGCCTCTGATTACTAACGGATTTTCTAACAGCATACAATCCTGGCCCAAACTAACTGCGAAACTGGCTGCGACAAACGAGTGCATAGCGCCGGAATCGAAAAGTGTGTAAACGAGTCTGCCGGAAACTGAAACCATAGCTGCCACAACTGAGCCCGAAGCTCTGGCATCCCTGTGTGTCAAGGCGTTGATACGTCCCTCAGCTCTAGGTGCGGACGAAGCAGCCATACTCTGCGTCGGACGGGCAGGTGCTGGCCGGTACCCTCCTCGTGACTGCTGTCCTCCTCGCGCCTGGGAACCGCGGCCTCCAATGCTCTGCGCGGGAAGTATCTGCTGACCTCCTACCCTAGACGGGCAGTCCCTCCTGATGTGGCCCGGCTGGCCACACTGGTAACAGAGGGGAACCCGACTCCCGCCCTCAGTGGGTCCCTACTGTCGGCTGGGCAGGGGTCCGGTGCTGACGACTGGCCTCTGTCGAGGGCCCCCAAAGGCCACTGATGGCCCTGCAAAACATGACGGCTCTCCTGTGGGCGCCATGTGTCTCCTCTCTCGCCGGCCCTGTGAAAAGTCTGGCTGAAAGGGCCTCTTCCGCCCGTCGTCAGTGTCTCGCGTGGATAGGTTGGTCTCCTCGTAAGTCATGGCTGCCTCCACCACCCTCGAAAACGTAGGCAGCTTCAGGGGTTTGACATACCCCCGAATCGCAAGTCGGAGCCCCTCGGTGAACCTCCAAAGGCACTCCTCCTCAGTAGCTACCGCTGTCGCTGCAAAGCAGGACCGCTCCAGGAAATGCGTGCGGTACGTGCTCACGGTCATCGTCCCTTGGCGAAGAGTGTGGAACTCCCGCCTCCTCTAGTCCTACCACGTCTGGGGAAAGTACTGCTCGCATAAGAGGGTGACGAACTGGTCCTAGGTCGGCTTGTCCCTCTCCTGTCCCCGGACCGCCCTCCACCACCTGTGTGCCGCACTCTCCAGCTGGTACATGGCAAAGGCCACGCGGCACACCACCAGGGGGCGAAGGGTGTCGAAAATCTTCTCCAGCTGCTCGAGCCAGTCCTCTGCCTCGGTTGGGTCCTCATCCCCCTTGAAGGAGGGGGGCTTCAGCTTCCGGAACTGCCCGAAGAGCTCGGAGTGGTGCTGCAGTGGGGATGCTGGTGCACCTCCAGGCAACGGTGCCTCGTGCACAGAAGTATCGGAAGAAGGTGGGGGCTGCGGCGGCCCATCCCGTCCCACGTGTCCAGTGCCGCGTCCGTCGGGTGGTCCCACAGAGGACTCCCCCTCCGCAGCCCCAGGGTGAGGCGCTCGGGGCAGTGGGTGGAGCTCCTCTCTTACAATATCCCGTATCAGTTGGGCGAGGTCCTAGGCCTAGACGCCCGGGAGTAGTGGCTGGTCCACTGAGGCGTCGGCAACGGCACGCCCACCTCGCCGACCTCGTCCTCGGCCGCGCCAGCGGCCCGCCTCACCAGTCCCGCGACGAGGCATCTCCTGTAAGGAGACGCGAAACAAAACGGAACACGTCACTATGGAACGATACCTAACGGAAACGTCTAAGAGCTCATGTCAAAAGATATGTTGTGGTGGCTACTCTAGTTATAGACATGTGAATTGGTTATTTTCCAGTCAGTTGATTCACTTCTCGGGACGACCTTGCTCCGATACCATCTTGTAACAACCCGATTCCCGAGTCCCTACGAGACACGAGAACCGGACCGACTCGACTAATCCCATGACCTAGTCGTCCAACGAGGAAGTAACCAAAAGAGCAGTAAAATAAACCACATTCAACATGAAATATAACTAGCAGTAACAAAATACAGCAGTAAGAAAAAGAACTACTACAGCATGTACCACCACAACAGTAGAACAACATTTAACATAACAAGAACTACGAGTAAAGAAAAGTACAGAGAGTAACAAAAACTACTCACTACAGTGGAAACAAAAGGGGTACAAAAGAACAGTAGTAACTCTACTGGACCCTACTCGGCCCAACGTCCTCTGCAGCCGCTGACCCTGGCTGCTCAACACCTGGTCCTGAAAAGTAACGAGTGTAACACGTCAGCGAAACACTGAGTAGAGTGGCAGCTAAACTAAAGAAGCAGTAAGGTGTACAGTAGCTGTTTTATTTTCTTTCTTCCTTTATTTACATCTTTCTATTATTTCACAATTTATCTCTTTCTCAAATCCTTCACTTGATCTCGAATGTTCCTCGTGGGAACGATTTTGATTGCAGTCTTTTCCGAACAGTAGAAGTAGCACGTGGTGCTCTCCTGGCTGGGAGAGTCCCCTGTGGTGATCCTACTCTCAGTCAACCACCCCAAGGTCATGGACAGACGTAACGGTGACTACGGCACGCGCGATAAACGCACAGGTAGCTAACCCGCACTGGCACGCGGTCAGTCGTTTCCGTTAACGGGTGCGCCCAAAACACAGCACGGAACCAGTACAGGGCAGAGCCCTCTCAATAACAGGGGTCCAACCCCTCCACAGTAACCAAACAGGGGCCTTGCCCCTCCACAGTCCGCGCACCCTCGCCTGACTACCCTGGTTTGCCCAGTGGGCCTAACAAGTCGGTGTAGGTGAGCTAGCAGAACCACGGGGCCCGTGGGGTAGCTAGTACTCACCCTACACTAGTAGCTCTCCTCGGTACTGCGTACACGAGGGCCAGCAAGTCGGAACAAAGTGGCCAGACCTAACCCCGGGTCCCTGGGGCGGCTAGCTCCGCTCTGCACTAAACAAGGGGACAGTCGCTCTCCTTGGTACTCCGTATTCAAGGGCCAGCTCACTTCCCCAATTCTATTCCATTCACTTTCCAGGAGTTCTACTCCTAATTCCCTGTAGGGTTCCAGCTCTTTTAACTCAGCACATTCAGGTTTCACCTTTCCAGTTTCACGTTCATACAACCCATGTTCTCAATCATGTTCATTTATTCATAATAGGCAGCCGTTAAACCAATTTACAGGCAGCTATTATTTCCTTTCCACATTTTCCAAGACTGCAATATGTATATTCATTTCGCTAGTTTTCCAGCCCTAGGATTCATGCCGTACCCTAGGATCTATCATTCCATCTAGTTTTCCATTCCTAGGATTCATGCAATACCCTAGGTTCTATGAGTTGTTCCATAATTGTAACAAATTATGTTAATAAATTCTAAAGCCACTCTACCAGTTACAACAGGAGTACTGGGGGCGTGGTCGGGAATCCCGCGTGCCTCCGCAACCTCCGAGACTGCAATGGAACGGGGTCTTATCACAAGGATCAAACACAAGGAGTTTCTCAAAATAGTATCTAATCACTTTAGACGGGTAGAGGATTTAATTCCGAAAAGAACGCAACTCGAAACGCGAAAACGGACTCCGAACGGGCCCTAAACGGGTCGAAAATGACGAAACAGTGCAAAATCAGACGTCTGGAACTTCTTCCAGACGTCTTAAAAATGGGGATCAGATGGTACCTTGTCCTGCGTAGTCTCTCAGACGTCCAGAAGCCTGCGGGGGTGTCTAGCCTAGTTCCCAGACGTCCGATGGTCACCCCGGACGTCTGGAAGTCTTTCCCGTCGTCTGGCACTGCAGTCAGACGTCTGATTCGCGTTGGATGCGAATCTCAGAACCTGCACGTACCCATTCCTCGTGCTCAGTACGGACGGTCGCAGAAAAGGAAGAAGACGAAAAAATAACTTACTTACCAGACATCTGGATAGTCCTCCAGACGTCTTAATCGTCGTCTGGTTGGAAGCCCAGACGTCTGATTCTGGAAAAACTTCCAGAATCAGAGCGCGACTCGCCCTCCGCCCGTGACGCACCGCCGCGCCGCGCCTCGTTCCCCTGCTGCTCGAGCTGCAGCAAACCTCCCGCGTCACTCTGTGCCCGCTGCACCCCCTCCGGCCGGCTGTCGCTGCCCCAGCGAGCTCGAGTCCTCACGGCCGAGCGCCTCCTCCCTCGCACAGCACCTCCTCCCGCACTCACCGCGGCTGTCGCCACCGCCACTCGCTCGCGCTCGCACTCGCTGGAAGAAGAAGAAGGAGGAGCGGAGGTGATGAGAGTGAGGAAGAGAGCGTGGCTTTTTAAAGCCGCGCGGGGAGAAAGAGAGAGAGCGAGACAAACTGCGGTCACAGGAGGAGAGAGGGAAAAAGAGAGAGGAAGGCGGTTGTGGGTCTACGTGTGCCTGCGCACAGACGCAGCCCCGCGTGCCACAGAAAAAATAAATCCCAGACGTCTGGAAGGGGTTCCAGACGTCTGGGCCACCTCCCAGACGTCTTAAAAGAATGTCTTGGAGTGCGTTCGTAACAGCCATAGTCGCCATTGAAGCTTCTTCGCCTCAGCCATCCACCCATCCTCTCGCCCAATTAGATTAGGGCTTTGCTCCAGCATGCTTCGCCGGAGCTTTTTGTGCATTTAATTGGGGTCGAAAGACCCATTTTCTTCTTGTAGGACCACGCCAATTCGGGGTTCTCCAACGTCAAAGTGCCCATCCGCCACACTGATCGCAGACCTCTTGCTACTGCGACCTATGCACCTTCATCAAGAGTTCATCCGCCATTCATCCAAGAGATCCTACAGTGAGATTAAGGTCTCACTGCAGTCGCATTTGCCAAAGCACAAGCCAAGAGGAAAGATCAGTAAAACACCTACGCGCGAAACACAACAGCAAATGTAGAGGGACTTAATCCCACATCATGCATGCACAGCTCTCTAGAGCGTTATATCTAGAATAGTGTGGATTAGTTGATCAGACATTAATAGGGAGGCTCCCCATAGGCACATATTAGCCCATATATTGCACCTATTACAAGAGAGTTAGGCCCATCTGAGGTCGGCCCACTAGGCGAGTGTGTTTGGGCCCAAAAGAAACAGTCAATTTTGCAATTGAAAAAAAAAAAGTGTCCATTGCTTCTAAGTTTGTTAAGTGCCTATTGAGATTGTGAAGAGACATTTTTTTAAAACATTGCTCATATTTCTTTTTGGCACTTGATCTAATCTAAATTTCTCTTGAGTTTGATAGCTTATCTTTCTAGTGTATTTCATTTATATCAAACTTTCGAGCTTAAAATTTTGTAGAAATTTTAATAGTGTATTCGTGCACTTGTTTGCCCTTTGTAAATGACGTCGGATTTCAAAAAAAAAATTGATATTATAAATTTCAAGTGTTGTTTTCACTTTTATCGACTATACTCCGATGCGAATTTTAAATTTTGACTCTAGTGATATAACAAAAGTTGAGGACTTTAATTGACGTAATGAATTGGTTTTTGATGAATGTATAGAACTTAATAAAGGCCTCATAAGCATCAAACTTCTGGGCTAAATGATAAATCCTTGTGCATTTGGTACAATTGTTGATGAAAGTGATTGCATATTTGAATCCATCACTAGAATATAAGAGAGAGTCTAGACATTAGAAAAGCTTATATCAAAAGGGTGTTTACTAATTGTATTAGTAGAAAATAGAGGGAGGTGATGAGTCTTGGCTTGTTGACATATACTGCAAACTAAAGGAACATCATTACCAATAGATGCAAGCTGCATATTATTGACAATATGATAGACACTTTGATCATTTGCATGAGCTAAGCAACAATTCCATAATTGAAGTGAAAATGGCTCAGTAGAGAAAACACTCGAAAGCCATAGCAGATTCATTTAAGGTCGATTATAGCAACTTTGAAGGTAGCCAAACTTGGTACATACCATGTTTAGCCTTTCCTTTAAGAAGGATCTTGATGGTGGCTTTGTCCTTTACAACAACATCATCATAGGACAATTTAAAATAGTAGTTATTGTCTCAAGCAAATTTGTTGTTAGTGAGAAGATTCTTGGTAGCATTAGGAACATGTAATACTTCATGAGGTTGCAATGGAGATGAATAAGGAATGGAAAGATATCTAGAACCAATGGAAGAGATATGCGAACCTTGCTCATTAGCAGATCTAACCTCATCACCACTATCATATTTGAAACTTATTTCAAGTTTGGCAAGTGAATTTGTGATGTGGCAAGAGGCACCTGAGTGAGGGAACCAGAGTTCCTGCTCAGGTTGTGTCCACAACATGGGCCATAGGAGGAGCAACCGAAGTATAGCTATCATAACAATGATAACACGTGAGAGTCGTATGGTTGTTGTCACCATAGATTTGATAAGGAGAAGAAGTAGAGTTATTAGGAAAGGGGGATCAATTGGATCGATTAAATCCCTTGCCTCGAAAAGCTCTTCCCCTTGGAGCCCATCATCCTCATCCATGAGGATTGAAGGGAGCTCATCCGCTGGAAGCTTGGTTGATGGTTACATCAGAAGTATGATGCCACAACAATCACTACTCATGCAAAATTATGGTACCCACAAGTTCTTCAAAAGCTATGGAATCAGGTTGACTAATAATATTGGCTACATGAGAGTTATAGTCAGAACCTAAGCCATTATGAAGAACAAGCACATGCTCATCATTATTAATGGATTCTGCAGTTGCCAATGCTAAATTAATTGTAACAAATTTTGTTTGCACACTCTACTATGGACATATCCCCCTTTTTAAGATCTGTTAATTCAAATTTGTATTGGAATATTTTAGCTTTGGTATGAGTTGCAAAATACTCTTCTAAGAATTGTCATGCTTCGTAAGAAGATGTAATATGAGCTATTTGTGAGCAAATATCGTCACGTACAAAGGCAAGGATCCAACTTAATACCAGTTGATCCTTACGTCTATGGAGAGCATAAGCATTATTTGGAACTTGCTTTCCATCAACATCAAGGATGGCCTTTGGTGGTGCTAGAGATGAACCATCAACAAAATTGTAAAGCCATAGGCATGTAATAACGGTATTCGTTGAGCTCTCCAAAGGGAAAAATTTATCTCGGTGTTTAATTTGGTAGATATGATATTTTGGAAATTAATGGAAGAGGCATTGAGGAGGCTCCTTTTGAGCCAGAGGTAGCAATGTCTCATATTTTAGACATGGCGATGCACAAGGAGGGCTTGAGCATGTAACTCACAGCTTTGATACCATCTTGGATAAATGGAAAAGGAACGAAGAGACCAAAGCGGGAGAATTGTTGTAATAAGGTGACCTTGTTTAACATGCCTAGCATTCATGTGTATTTATAGACATCTCAACAGTACAAAGGTTATAACAACCTCAAAATACAGCCACCAATCTATGGCTAATTACAGAGGATGTCATGCAAAAATCCTTCCAGAAGTTTTTTCAATATTAATTATAGAGTAACCATTGCATAGCTACTTGTGAATACGCTGACATGCCTTAAGAACAAAATGTCCATTAGGGATCTTTCCAGAAGCTGTCCTATGATAAGCAATCTTTTAGAAGGGGCGATTTGGCTATGTACAATCACAGCGTTTAGCCATTTCGAAAGCTACAACTCGTAGTGTTCGACAAGTTTGCATCCAAATACGTTTTGGGCATTTGCCCTTAGAATTCAACGTCTGCATTATGCAAGAGAGCGTCGTGTTAGAGAAATAAGCAGCACCCACCCTGCTTTTCTCAAACGTTAAGTGGTGTTGGCATTTGCAAGAACCATGATAGCAATGCTAGAATGCTGCGTTTGCCTCTTTGGATGCAACTATGGAGGGATGCGTTTGGGACAAAATACGATTTTTGGTTTGACTTACAAGGAGCCCAAAAAGCTATGATTGAGAAAGGTAGTTTGGGCTACTTTTAAAAAAAGTAGTTATAAAATTAAAATGTTACGGTAAGTTATGATTGAGAGTAAAAGCTACAAATTATTTTTGACAAGCATAAAGTCCAATAAGCTGCTATGCATTCATAAATAACGAACCTAATTTAGCATAATGATTGACGATCAAGTTCGGTCATGCATTCCGGTAATTGTACAACCATTTCGTTCGATGCAACACGTATTGGCGTAAATAGCTCGATCATAAATAACGAATCTAATTTTTCGATTTTGCTTCATTTTTTAAGTCAATCTAAACTCATATTAATTTAGTTAATTCATTTTCAAATCAAACCCAAAATCGAACCTTTTTAACAAATTCGAACCGATCAAGCTTTCATGGAACCATTGACAACCTTAGCTTCATCGTTGGAAAGGAGAATGAGGAGATTGCAAATTTTTAGTGAGGGCCTTTCGACAACCCTAATCATTGTGCGAATTAGGGATGGGCAAGATTTTTTTGAGAACTCAAGATTGTGCCTCGATAATCGTGTGGGGGGCGGGGGTGTGGGGGTGGCGGTGAGGGGGAACAGGGAGCAATATAAAAATAAAGGGGAAATGATAACGACCGCTACGATGACGTCTGTAAAAGATTACACCAACTCTCCTAAAAATTTACGTACTCCGAGTGTAATTCCCCAACGAAACGGAACGTATCGGTGTACGAATACACAACCAAATTGAAGCCAGACTACCCTTATTATAAGCCTTCGTTCGATCACTAATATCCAGGCAGACCTAATTGAACATAAATTTCTATCAGATCCCAATGCAGAAACTTGAGTTTCGACAACCTCGTAGTCGCACCAACCGGTGCCTACCGTTCCTACCGCATGGTAACCACAAAGTGACAGAAAACAAACAAAAAAAAAATCCCCCCATTCTGCACTTTTCACCTTATCCGAAAGGAAGCCCAACCGCACGCCCTCGGGATCTCTCGCTACTTAACGGGGTACCCTCGAATCATTTATCCATCTGGGTTACCTTTTTTTTTTTTTAAGGTCTCGCTTACGTGGTGGAATATTTCATATTTTTACGAGATATTTTATATTTACAAAGTAAAATAAGTGAATCTATATTTTATCTTAAATTTGAAATATAGTTATCACGTGCTTTAATTTTTTATAATTATTATTATAAAAGTCAGATATATTGAAGATTTTTTTTGTCGATGGATAAAATCGACGATAAATATATTTTTATTATTATTTAATCAAATAAGTGATGGCGAAAGTATGTACTCGACCTATCATTAATTGAAAAAAAATGATGAGTGGGTATTGATCATTAATATTTACCATTGCTTTATAAAGATGGTAAATATATTTTTTTCGTCACTTAGTGCATAAAGCGATCGCTAAAAGACAAATAAAATTAGAGCCTGAAGTTTGCGTAAGTTTGGTGGTTTAATTTTGACTTATGTCGTCGGTTAGTAGAATAAGCGACAGAGAAACGAAAGTTAGCATTAACGTGTAATATATGTGCGGGTTTGATTTTGACTTCTACCGTCGGTTAGTGGAATAAGCGACAGGGAAAAGGTCGATTAAAATTTTCAGCCAAAATTTGGGTGCGATGGAGGGGGCATTTATTTTATCCTTTACCGTCAGTTTCTGATAGAACCGATGGGAACAGACCGTTAAAATTTCCAGCCAAAATTTGGGCGTGATGTAGGAGGTATTTAAGTTATCCTTTATCGTCAATTTCTAGTATAACTAACGATAAATATCTATTCATCTTACTCACACGCATAGTCCTCTCCTCCCCACACAACTGATAGAAACCTCGCCGCTCCTCTTCTCTTGATCCTCCTCGGCGATCGCCTCCATCAGTCGTCGGTGCTCCTTGCCCTCCGTCAGTCGCCGGTGCTCCTCCTCCTCCTCAGGTAGCTCCTCGCTGTCTCGCCCTCCTCCTCCTCCTCATCCCTGCCCTCCTTTGCCTCTCCTCCTCCCCGCCATCCTCCTCCTGCCGACATCCTCTGCCTGTTGAGGATTTCCTTAAACCCTTAAGGGCTTAACATAAGTTAACCCACCTCTGACTCAGGATGGACCTATATCTAATCTCAATTGGACTTCATGTTGACAAAGTATCGGTACTGGTGTACCAGTACCGGTACTCATGACATACTGTCGTAGGTTCCATATTGCATGGATACCGGTACTGATGCCAAGTATCAGTACTCATACGTTACTGTTTGGAACACAAGTCCAAATGAGTACTTATCCAATACTAATCATGTACCGGTACTCATGCTAAGTACTGGTACTCCATGAGTATTGGTAACACCCCAGGATCCGATTGGACTCGATGAGTACCAATACTCGTGAAGAGTACCGATACTTGTTGAGTACTGGCAAATTGCCTGTAGCCAATGAGTAGCAGTACTGGTGACCAATACCGGTATTTGTAAGCTACAGGTCCTGAAGACCTGAAGCCCAATACCTTACTTGGGATTCACTTGTACCGGTATTGAACTTTAGTATCGGTACTTGTTGACGGTTACGTATTGGTTTCGCGCATTTTCTGGAATATGAAAAGGATTCTTTAACCAACAACAATTTATGATCTAATCTACGCAGATATATGCACATATATATACTGAATCAAAATAATTTAGTGGTCTTTCTTCTTTTGTATACACGACTTTACGATATTTAGTTATCAGTTATCAAAACATGTAATCAGACCTAGTCTTATCTATGGGAAAGACACGTACCTGTGCTCATGTTAGATTCTAAGCAACAGGACTATGGTTAGAGGTCTTTCAAGAGATCCCACCTCAAATCCTGATGGACTGCACAAGAAGAAGATGAAGATCTTCTCCAGCCGCCCTCCTTCTTCCTCTCAAGAGGTCTCTATCACTCTAGATTCTCTTGAAAACGATGGGAGTTCTCAGAGATTAGTGTTGGTGGTTCTCTTGGAGACCATAACCCCTTAGAGAAATGCAATTAGTCTCACTAATTGCATGGGTGATTTACACTTCCGCCCATCGAGGAGGTGTAAATCACAAAATAAGTCTCTACACATATGTTTTAAAACACCAGACTAAACCATTTGCATTTATGCCCATATCTTTAAAAAAAAATTAATTTGATCACTCTGAAATGGGCTTTAGATGAAAGTCAATTCACTGATTGTTGTTTGATTATATCTATGTATATGAATTCACATATACAAGTCCATATGTTGGATTTTAATCTAACAATCTCCCACTTGGACTGCATATGTAACCTATTAATCAGACAACATACAAAACCAAATTTCAGCTCAACTTTGCTGTCATATCCGAAATGCATATTTAAAGACAATCCAATCTACCAGTTACACTAGTAGTAGAGCCAAGGCGGTTTTCACTACATCCTAGTAACTAAACTAACAATGACCACGTACACTAATGCAAAAAGTAACAGAAACGTGTGGATGTGTATGGAAATTACATGCCAATGTGATCTATGCATGCCTATTCCCAACTGGTCCTCTGAATAGAGATCACTTCCAAAATCAAAACCAAATTACTTCTCTGAATGGACAATCACAGAACTAAAAAACTTTTAAGTTTTGTTTATTTCATAGCAGAAATGAAGCTTTACAAAACTTTATACATAACCAAAAGTCTGAATAACTGAAAAACTAAATAACTGAAATTATCTATTACAAAATGAGCACTAAACAAATTACAAACTCCCACTAAAACTGAAATTTCTGTAAGGACATAAGACCCATAGAAGCTACGTGTTTATGAAATATTTTGGGTATTATTCCTTTAGTAAGTGGATCCACAACCATGGAGTCTGTACTGATGTACTCTATAGATAGTTGTCCATTCTGTATCCTTTCTTTAACAACTAGGAACTTGATCTCAATGTGTTTCGATTTGAAGGAGCTCCCGTTGTTATTGGAGTAGAGAACTGCGAACTGATTATCACAAACATTTGTAGTGGCCTATCAACGCCATCTACTTTGCGCAGCCCTGATATAAAATTCCGCAGTCATACTCCATGATTGGATGCCTCATAACATGTTATGAATTTTGCTGCCATAGCGGAAGAGGCAATAAGAGACTGTTTTACACTCTTCCAAGAGATGGCACCATCAGCAAGCAGAAATACATATCCTGAAGTAGACTTTCTACTGTCTTGGCATCAAGCAAAATCTGAGTTAGTATAGCCACATATTTGAAGCTTTTTTGGCCTCCAGAAGGTGAGTAAAAAATCCCGTGTCTTCTGCAAATATCTCAGTACTCTCTTGGCTGCTCTCCAATGATCTTTTCCTGGGTTTGCCAAGTATCTGCCCAACATGCCTGCAATGTACGCCAAGTTTGGTCTAGTACAGACTTGGGCATACATTATACTATCAACGGCAGATGCATAAATAACTATTTGCATCTCCCATTTGTCCAAATCACTTAAGGGGCACTAGTTGAGACTAAACTTGTCTCCCTTAGCCACAGGAGTGTCCAGTGGCTTGCAATCTTGCATGCCATACCATTTGAGTACTTATCTATATAGCTTCTTTGGGATAAACCAAGAATATGGTGAGAACGATCTCGACATATTTCAATCCCTAACATAAATGAAGCATCTCCAAGATCTTTCATGTCAAAGTGTTTGGCAAGAAATTTCTTGGTTTCTAAGAGGATACTCATATCATTTATAGCAAGCAGAATGTCATCAACATAGAGGACCAAGAAGATATACCTGCTCCCACTGAACTTATGGTATATGCATTCATCAGCCAGATTCACCTCAAAACCAAATGAGAGAATCACCTGATGAAACTTAAAATACTATTATTTGGATGCCTGCTTGAGTCCATAAATGGATTTCCTTAATTTACAAACCATACTCTTTGGATCACACCTAACAAAATGTTCTGGCTGAACCATATAAATGATTTCCTCAATTTCACCATTAAGGAATGTAGTCTTTACATCCATCTGATGCAACTCAAGATCAAAGTGGGCCACAAGTTCCATTATAACCCTCAATGAATCCTTAGAAGAAACAAGAGAGAATGTCTCCTTATAGTCAATGCCCTCCTTTTGGGTAAAACCCTTAGCGACAAGATGCGCTCTGTATCGCTACACTTTTCCTTTCGAATCCCATTTTATTTTAAAAATCCATTTGCAACCAACGGGTTTTGCACCTTCTGGAAGTGGAACAACATCCCAAATGTCATTGTCTTTCATTGACTTCATTTCTCCTTCCATAGCCTCAATCCACTTTTCATGATTCGGACTTTCCATTACATGACGGAAGCTGAAAGGATCATCTTCCATCACCCCAATGTTCGTCTCATGTTCCTAAAGAAATACCACATAATCATCCGAAATGGCACTTTTTCTTTCCCTAGTGCATCTCCTTAATAGCACATTTTCTGTATGTGTCTGAGGCTACTCTATAGGGGCTAAAACTGTATCGTTGTCTTCATTAGAGTTATCTTAAGGTATGTCAAAGACATATTCCTCATCATCTTGAGTAACTCTAGGAGGAATAACCACGTTTTCCTCTTCAAAGACAAAGTCTTTAACCCTATTAGCTTGGGCAGATTCAACACATTCAAAGAACTTGGCATTACCAGATTTAAAAATTGCCTTAGTTGTGGGATCATAAAATTTATATCCTCTTGACCTTTCAGAATACCTAACAAAATAGCAACTAACAGTCCTTGTGTCCAATTTCTTTTCATTTGGCCTATAAGGTATAGCCTCAACTAGACATCCCCACATGTGAAAATGCTTAAGATTGGGTTTCCGCCCAATCCATAGCTCATATGGTGTTTGTTGGTTGCTTTAGTTGGAACTCTATTCAGAATATAAACTGCAGTCTTTAAGGCCTCTCCCCAGAGTAAATCTGGTAAGGAAGAATGAGTAATCATACTCCTTACCATGTCTTTAAGCATCATGTTTCGTCTCTCAGCAATACCATTCATAGTGGGCAAGCCCGGCATGGTGTACTGAGAAACGATACCACATTCCTCTAGGAACCTGGCAAATGGTCCTAGACATTGTTCACCTGATCCGTCATATCTACCGCAATATTCAGTGCCACGATTAGATCTAACGGATTTAATCCTTCTGTTGAGTTGATTCTCAACTTCTACTTTAAAATTTTTTAACGTGTCCAAGGACTGTGCCTTTTCATGAATTAGGTAGATGTAGCCATATCTTGAGTGATCGTCTATGAATGTGATAAAATGCTATTGGCCATTCCACGCAGGCATAGGAAATGGACCACAGATGTCCATATGAATCACATGCAAGACACCATTTGACCTGTTGGCTTCAAACTTCCTATTATTGGTTTGTTTCCCCTTAATACACTCTACACACTGATCAAAATCAGAAAAGTCTAAGGGGTCCAAAATACTGTTTGACACAAGTCTCTCTATTCTCCTTCTGGAGATGTAACCTAATCTCTTATGCCATAAAGTAGCAAGAGATTCATTTCCTAATTTCCTCTTCACACCACGTGTATCCAAAAGTGAAGACTCATTATAAGAAGCTATAGTATCGAGACAATAAAGATTATCATAGCAGGATAGAAAACCAGAACTAACCAAATTTGAATTTAAATGCAAACTGACTTTTCCATCTCCAAATGAACAATGATAACCACATTTGTCCAATACATAAATAGAAATTAAATTTCTTCTAAAAGATGGTACTACAAATGTTTCATCTAAATTCAAATAAGAACCAGTTTTCATTAATAATCTAAATTTCCCTACAGCTTCAACTTCTACGACCTTCCCATCAACAACATAAATAAATCTTTCAGTATCAGTTGGACTTTGGCAACTCAAGCAACCCTGCATAGACACACTTATGTGAGTGGTAGCATCCGAATCCATCCACCAAGTGTGTCTAGGAACTGAAGCCAAATTTGTTTCCGAACAAACCAAACTATGAGCCATACCTTTCTTAGCATGCCAAGTGTGATAATTGGTACAGTGCTTCTTCCGGTGCCCCTCAGCTCCACAAAAGAAGCATCCTGATTTGAAAGACTCTGCAACCTTCCCCTTCTGCTTCTTTTGTGAAGTTGTATTTGCAGCTTCTGTAGTTCTCTTCTTAGCCTTGCCTTTTCCTTTAGAGGAAGTGGCAACATTAGCACTTTCTATCCTATCTTGCTTCATTCTCTCCTCCTCTTGAACATAGTGCGAGATGAACTCATTCAGAGACCAAGTCTCTTTCTGACTGTTATAACTCAACTTGAACTGGTTAAAGGTAGGAGCCAGAGATATCAAAACCAAATGCACCAACAGATCTTCAGAAAGATCTAGTTTGAGTGCTTTTAACTTTGAAGCAACATGGGACATCTCCAAAATATACTCTCTAATGTTGCCCTTCCCCTTATACTTCATTGAAATCAGGTTAGCCAAGAGTGTACCGATTTCTGCCTTTTTATTCTTGGCAAACCTCTTTTCAATTTTACCTAAAAAGTCCTTGGCAGTGGCTATATCACTGGACATAGTGCCCCTAAAAGTCTCAGGTATGGCCCTCTTCATGATCACTAGCGAAATCCGGTTAGATCTCTCCCACCTTTCCTTTTCTCTCTTATGATCGAGAGTACTAGTGTCCGTAAGGATAGGAGAGTCTTCCTTAATTGCTAGATCAAGGACCATCACCCCTAAGACTATCAGTAGGTTTTCTTTCCAGGACTTAAAGTTAAAGCCACTCAACATGGGTATGGAGTTTAAAGTGGCAGTTATGTTGGCAAAAGATATTTCTAAAAATAAATGCAGATAAACATAAGATTAAACTCTTTTAAATCATAATATGTCTAATCAATTTCTTAATCCCATCACATGTCTTAGTTAACTCCATCAAGGATCTCAACTTTGGATAAGAGGTTGACTTGTAATTAAAGATATGGTGTGGTATGAAATAAATGTTGATTCAAATCCAGGTCAATTATGAGCCTTCCTTTGGGCCGATTCAATTACCTAGAGATCCTAACAATCAACACCTCATTACTCCCATGCAAATGAGTGAAAATAGATGGAGTATGCACTTTCCTTTAGGCCGGTGCACACCCATCTATTATCACACATTCGTCCTTTTATTACTCACAGATAATCCTAGGATCCACATGAGAGCTCACTTTGGCGAGATGCTGCTTCAACTAGGTTATCCAAGAGTAATATACCTTATTAATTAGACCTAGATGAAATATACTAAGTAGAGAGTGAGTTGGCTCTGATACCACTTGTTGAGGATTTCCTTAAACCCGTAAGGGCTTAACATAAGTTAACCCACCTCTGACTCAAGATGGACCTGTATCTAATTTCAATTGGACTTCATGTTGACTGGGTATCAGTACTGGTGTACCAGTACTGGTACTCATGACATACTGTCATAGGTTCCATATTGCATGGATACCGATACTCATATGTTACTGTTTGGAACACAAGTCCAAATGAGTACTTATCCAGTACTTATCATGTACCGGTACTCATGCTAAGTACTGGTACTCCATGAGTACTGGTAACACTCCAGGATCAGACTGGACTCAATGACTACCAGTACTCATGAAGAGTACCGATACTTGTTGAGTACTGGCAAATTGCCTGTAGCCAACAGTACCGGTACTGGTCACCAGTACCGATATTTGTAAGCTGCAAGTCCTGAAGACATAAAGCCTAATACCTTACCTGGGATTCACTTGTACCAGTATTGAACTTTAGTATCGGTACTTGTTGATGGTTACATATTGGTTTCGTGCATTTTCTGGAATATGAAAAGGATTCTTTAACCAACAGAAGTTTATGATCTAATCTACGTAGATATATGCACATATATATACTGAATCAAAATAATTTAGTGGTCTTTCTTCTTTTGTATACACGACTTTACGATATTTAGTTATCATTTATTAAAACATGTAATCAGACCTAGTCTTATCTGTGGGAAAGACACGTACCTGCGCTCATGTTAGATTCTAAGCAGTAGGACTATGGTTAGAGGTCTTTCAAGAGATCCCACCTCAAATCCTAATGGACTGCACAAGAAGAAGATGAAGATCTTCTCCAGCCGCCCTCCTTCCTCTCAAGAGGTCTCTATCACTCCAAATTCTCTTGAAAACAATGGGGGTTCTCAGAGATTAGGGTTGGTGGTTCTCTTAGGGACCATAACCCCTTAGAGAAATGCAATTAGTCTCCCTAATTGCATGGGTGATTTACACTTCCACCCATCGAGGAAGTGTAAATCACAAAATAGGTCTCTGCACATATGTTTTAAAACACCAAACTAAACCATTTGCATTTATGCCCATATCCTTAAAAAAAAAGAACTTAATTTGATCACTCTGAAATGAGCTTTGGATGACAGTCAATTCACTTATTGTTGTTTGATCATATCTATGTATATGAATTTACATATACAAGTCCATATGTTGGATTTTAATCCAACACCGCCATCCCTAACCTTCGGCCTACCACCCTCCTCCTCCTACCCGACCCCCTCCTGCCACCCCCCTCCTCCTCCTGCTATCCTCCTCCATTGTCCTTGACAACGATGCCTGCTGCCCTCCTCCTCCTACCCGACCCCCTCCTGCCGCCCCTCTCCTCCTCCCCGACCCCCTCCTACCGCCCCTCTGCTCCTCCCTGACTCCTCCTCCTCCTCCTCCCCTTCCTACTATCTTCCTTCTACAGCTATAGTCCCCCTCCTCCTCCTCTCCTCCTTGCCACCCTCCTCCTCCTCCCCAACCCCCCTTCCTCCTCCTCCTCCTGTCGTGCTCCTCCTCCCCAACCCCTGCCTTTCCTCCTCCCCTGCCTACCGTCCCCCTCCTCCCCGCCCTCCTCCTCCTACTACCACTATGCAGTCCCCCTCCTCCTCTCCTCCTTGCCACCCTTCTCCTCCTCCCCGATCCCTCCCCTTCCTCCTCCTCCTCCTACTGTCACCGTAGTCACCCTCCTCCTCCTTTTCCTCCTGCTACCACGCTGCTCCCCTTCCTCCTCTCCTCCTCCTGCCATCCCCCTTTGCTTAGCAAAATACAAGATACTCCAATCCATGATAGAGAGGACTCATTAATTTGGTTCTCGAGTATAACTGGCAATTTCGATACTAAGTTTTCCCATCAATCTATGTTGTTACAAGATGGCAAGCATGAAATCCATAATCCCCAAGTTGTTACTGACTGCAAAAAAAATTGGATGCTCCTTGCCTTACCACCTTGTACAAATAATTTCCTTTGGAGAGCTTGTAGCTCTGCTCTACCTACGAAGGCTGCCTTATGTAGATGTTGCTTGTGATATATGTGATGCTTTTACTGAAGATATTCACCATATTTTCTATGAATGTCAGGTTGCCCAAGCGGTATAGTTCACTATTGGAGTAAGGGTGGAGGCATTGTCTGGCACTTGGTTAGATAATGCTATGTATTTGAAACAGCACATGTGTGATACTAAAATGAATCGTCACCTACCATTCTTTATTTTACATGTGTTATGGCTGCAAAGATGCGAATTTCTTATGGGAGGAAAACCCTTGTTGCTATCTCAATCTATCACTAGAGCTGTCAATACGGCAAATTTTTATTCAACTCCCTCTCATTCCCCTGTCATGCAACCCCATCCATGAATGTCAACTCTGTTCAATCCAACTTCTTTGAAATTCCTAGAGGATCGGTAATTATAGTTGACGCTACTATTAGGCAAACTCATGCTTCACCCCAATAAACATTTGAACCAACTTCTACCTGCCTCCTCCTCCTCCTCCTCCTTCCCTAACCACCCCCCTCATCATGCCCTCCCTCCTCTCCTCCTACCCATCCTCCTCCTCTCATCCTACATCACTAATCAAATAAACATTTGAACCAACTTAATTTACCCAATTCTAACTGAAATCTACTTAATTTAATTTTCTTTATGCTTGATAGTCTGATTCAATTGATTCTACTTTTGAAATTACAGGTTATCACTGACAGGCATTCTTGGAGGTTGTACTACTTAGAGGTATAATTTTAATATTTTTAATTTATTTAAATGATAATATAAGTTTTTATTAGATGTGGGCTGTGCCCACAGAGTGTTGTTAATTTCAAAATATAAGGGAAAACTCTATCAAATTTTTTTCAAAATTGTTTTAATGTTTAGTAGGGTTTGAAGTTTTAGGGTTTAGGATTTAGGTGGCAGACCTGGAGCATTACATTCCAATGAGAATCTCTCTTCTTTTTGAGTTTAATGAGTTCTTGAGATCGTAGAAGGTCAATATAGTCATTAACTTGATTGAAACTACCAAAGATCTAAAAGTCAATTTTTAGTGTAATGTTGGTCAACCCAAAGCTACAATGAACCTTGGAGATTCTTATCTTACTTCTGTTGGACGTGAAATGATCTTTAAGATGAAGGGAATTTGTTAGAATAGATTCTATAAAGTTCTGAAGTTACCTATGTCTAATGCTGGTCGAAATTCGAAGCTCTACAGAGCTTATTTTAATCATGTTATGATAAAATAATATTTTTGTACATTTCTTTTTATCATTCAAAAAAAATAATTTTGTTTCTTATCAGATAATTGCTTATGTTTATGTCAATTTCTTTGTAATTATGAGTATTATTTTAGATACACACACTTACTAAAGAAGATATATGCACGCGAGGCCAAACATTAGGTATTCTAACCCCTAAGGTAAAAGTCCTCCGAGTCAAATTGTATCCAAATTACTCGCCCCTCAAGACTTACGATCATATTATATGGATAATGCAGGAAGTGTATGCATACCTCACTTACATGCATGATGTGTTGTCTTTGTAGCATGCCATAAGACTCGATCGACTTTAGTTCGGTGAAGTACCAAACTAAAGAAGGTCCTTAAAGATTTGATCACAACTTAGTTTTGCATGTTACATGTAACCTTGTGCGGTAAAATTTTAGTTGCTTCTTCCTGCTCTTCTCTGGTATACCAACTAAACTTATCTAATTTCCTGCGGTGCCCATAATTGGGTGTTAAAGGAAAGCTAGCTAAGGTTAGTATTGAGGGGTATACTAGAGAAGTGCGGGGAGATGCTGCTGAAATTTTATCGCACTAAGGTTACATGTAATGAGCAAACCTAAGTTGTGACCAAATCTTTGAGGATGGGCTATAAAGTGAAAATCTTAATCAAGATACACATCATTCAGTCATTTCTCTTCCTAATAAGTGATTTGTTTACATTAAATTTTATGTTACAATGGATAAATCTTGGATTTGATTACGGGGTTCAGATTACACCAGATATAAGGATGGAGTAATTTCATTCCTAGATTGGTCCTTTGATGACGATAGGAAGATATTTAGGCGAGGATGTCAATTTAATAATATCTTCAGCCCATGCAGAAGATGTTTAAATGGTTCCTTACATGATCGTAATACTGTGCTCAAACATTTGATTTGTAATGGGTGGTGGCAACATTACACTACTTGGGTAGCTCATGGAGAGGAGTTGACTGAGAAAATCATAAACAATGATAACACTGTTGACGAAGAGATCGACGAGGAAATTGATGATAGCGAAGGTGAAGAAATACAAGCAATGTTAAACGAGATGAGAGCAGGAGAGGATATAAATACATATGAGGAAGATCCATTTAGTTGTAATCCATTCTATGATGCTATTAAGGCGGCTGAGGATCCTATTGCTCCTAGTGTTACGAAAATGTCAAAGTTGTCATTTTTGTTGAAGATGTTTCAACTGAAGGTTATGAATAGAGCTAGTGCTAAATTCATGTCAGAAATACTTCAGTTTATTGATGAGCTGTTGAATAACCCTAATGATTTTCCAGCTTCATGGTGTGAGGCAATGAAACAGATTCGTAAGCTAAGTTTGGACGATCAGAAGATCGAGACATGTCCGAATGACTGCATTCCTTTAAAAATGAATTCGCAAAATTTAGTAACTGTCCCGAATGTGAACTTGAGAGATATAAGGAAGGAAAAATAAAAGTAAGAGGAAACAACCTCAAAAGGTTCTTCGTTACTTCCCACTAACACCGAGGCTTCAACGCCTTTTTATAACAACTAAAACTGCACGATGGATGATATGGCATCAGGATTGTAAATCTCAAGATGGAAGAATACGTCATCCTACTGATTCAGAGGAGTGGAAGAGATTTGACGAAAGAAACAATTTGTTCGCTTTAGAAGTAAGGAACATGCGGTTTGGTCTTGCAAGCGATGCATTCAATCCATTTAAGAGTATGTACCCATCGTACTCTATATGGTCAGTGGTAATGGTCACTTATAACTTACCTCCCTAGTTGTGTATAAGATCGTCATTCATGATGTTGACCCTATTAATCCCCGATCCAAAACAACCAAGAAATACAATAGATGTTTATCTCCAGCCATTAATCGATGAACTAAAACAGTTGTAGTTCACCAACGTAAAAACATTTAATGCAGAAAAGAAAGAATTTTACAATATGCATGCAACATTATTGTGGACCATAAACGACTTCTCAGCATACGCAAATTTGTCAAATTGGAGTACTAAAGGAAAGCTTGCTTGCTCAGTCTGTATGGAAGACACTCATCACCTACGACTACTGTTAAGACCCGTGCTGTTTGAGCCTTTTAAGACGTCTGGACTGTGGGTCAGACGCCTGGAAATCAAAAATTTTGAGTACGAGCTCGCATCTGCACGCAGGCTGCGCGCAGACAGTACTCTCATTTTCCTTCCCTTCTTCTCTCTCTCCCCGCCTCCAGCAAACCCTAAACCCCCATCTTTATAAACCCCTTCCCCCTCTCTCGTTCTCCCCATACCAGCCATCTTCCTCTCTTCTTCTCCACTCCAACAAGAGAGCCAACACGAGCGAGAGCGGCGTCGAGGAGGAGCGGCGTGAGGAGAGGAGGAGGAGAGTGAGCTCACGAGCTAGTGTGGGAGCTCACCAAGAGCGCACAGCTGGAGTGGCGTGCGCGCGAAGAGGAGTGCGTCGGGGGAGTCCTCCTTGACACTGCTGCAGCCGAAGCTGCAGGCGAGGGGGAGAGGCGCGGCCATGCGCAGTGCGAGTGAGTGGGAACAGATTCTGATTCTGGGTTTTTCCCAGAATCTGACGTCTAGAGTGACGTCCAGACGACGGAGCGGACGTCTGGAGGCGGTTCCAGACGTCTGAGGAGAGGGCTTCGCGAAGGTACATCCTCTTTGCGGATATGGCCATGTAGGCCACTCCACTGCTACCCTGTTGCATGCCTTTTTTGAGGAGATTATGTGGTGGCATTACAGGATTTCCTTTGGGAAGGTGCGGGACACGCCCTCCCATGCATTTCAGACGTCTGGGGAGCTTACCAGACGATTGGAAGCACTTCCAAACATCCTAAGAGGTGGTCGGACGACTGGAGCTGGGTCCAGACTGTCCAGAAGAGTTCCTGGACGTCTGAGGTGGATGCAGAGACTAAGGTACGATACTAGACACTTTTAACACGTCTAGAAGTTGTTTCAGAGGTCTGATTTTGCGTCAGTAACCCTATTTTAACCCGTTTAGGGTCCGTTTGAGGTCTGTTTTACGCCAATGGGATACTGACGTTTTCCTTGTGAGTTCTTCTACTTGTTAGAAGGCTTTCTATACTGTTCTGATAATTCCATTGTGATTGTTCCTTGCTATAGGACTTCGTTCCGTTGCAGGTTTGGGGCTTGTTGAGGCACGTGAGCCTTCCGTTCAAGCCCCAATACTCCTGGGTTTACTGGTAGAGTGGCTTCCCCTAATTTAAATACAAACCTAAATGCATATGTGAAATGAATAATTAGAACCTAGGATGTGGCATGAATCCTAGGACGAGAAATACTTGAAATGTCTGTATATGTGATTGAATTATAGTCTTGAATTAGTATATAGAATTATTAACAACTGCCTGTAAATGAATAAAGGCTGCCTGTGAAACAATGAACTACCTGTGCTAGTTAACAGTTGCATGTGATATTCCTGTTGTATACGTTAAATGATTTAATATGAGCTGCATGTGTATAAAGCTGAGAATGGTAATGTGAATGATAGAAATATGAATTATCTGTGTATAACCTGAGTATGGAAATGCGAACGATAGAAATACAAGTTGCATGTGTATAACTCGAGAATGAAAATGGAAATGATGAAACCTAGTATGGAATGGCATGAGGCATATGAGCATGAACCCTACAGGGGAATAGGAGTAGAGCCCCTGAAAATAAATGGAATGGATCTAGAAATACGTTGGGAAGTGTGCTGGCCTTTGAGTACGTGGTACCAAGGGGAGCGCATGTTACCTCTTAGTGTAAAGGGGAGTTTTCCGCCCTTCGAGTTGAGACCCGGGGTGGGTTTGGCCACTTTGCACCGACTTAGTGGCCCTCGTGTACATTGTACCGAGGAGAGCTACTAGTGTAGGGAGAGAGCTAACCACCCCACAGGGCCCGGGGTTCAGCTAGCCACCCTACACCGACTTGCTAGGCCCATTGGGTAAACCAGGGTAGTCAAGCGAGGGTGCGCGGACTGTGGATGGGTGAGACCCCTGTTACTGAGAGGGCTAGGCCCTATACTATTATGTGTTGTACTTTGGACGCACCCGTTAACGGAAACGACTGACCGCGTGCCAGTGCGAGGTAGCTACCCGTACGCTTATCGCGCGTGCCGTAGTCACCGTTACATCTGTCCGTGACCTTGGGGTGGTTGAATGGGTGTAGGATCACCACGGGGGACTCTCTCGGCCAAGAGAGCACCACGTGTGCATTCTATTCTTCAGGAAAGACTACAATCAAGATCGTCCTCACGAGGAACACTCGAGATCAAGAAAGAGATCTGATAAATAAACTAATGGGTGAAAAGGAATAAATTGTGAAATAAAGTAAATGGAATAAACAGCTACCTGTCCACTTTTACTTCTTAGTTAGTTGGTTGCCACTCTACTCAACGTTCGCTGACTTTGTGTACTCATAACCCTTTTCAGGTCTAGGTGTTGAGCAGCTAGAGTCTATGACTACAGAGGGTGCTGGGCCCAGTAGAGCCCAGTAGCTGTAGTTCTTTTGTTGTACTCCTTTTGTAGTAGTGAGTAGACTCTTGTACCTTTATGTTCTGTACTTTTACGTTCTGTACTTTATGTTCCTGTACCTTGTTACTTTCTACTGTTGTGGTGGTGATATATACTGTAGTAGTTTTTACTTTTTTACTGCTGTACATTTTTAATGTTAGTTGCATAACATAGTGAATGTGGTTTACTTTCCTACTTTTTGGTTATTTCTCGTTGGACGACTAGGTCTTAGGATCAGTCGAGTCGGTCCGGTCTCGTGTCCTATAGGGATTCAGGAACCGGATCGTAACAACTACCAGAAAGTAAGAAATTCTGTTACTTAGGACATTGCAAATTTCTACCTATTGAACATAGATGGTGAACATCACAGTTCAGGAGTAAATTTGATGGTAGGACGTGTCTGTATTCCAAGAAAAATCCAAAAATAAACATAGTACATATTCTATCAGGTTGTCAAGTCAGGTTATAATGGAGAGATTATAAGAAATGAGTGAGATACGGTTAGGTCGACCATTCAAACAAGACCAAACGGCCTCGAGGAATTCTGGATTTCGAAAGAAAAGCGTTTTCTTTATGGAGCTATCATACTGGAAAAATCTTACAATACGTTATAATTTAGATATTATGCACATCGAAAAGAATGTGATGGATAACATCTTAAACGTATTAAATCTGACCGATGATCCAAAGGACACAGTGAAAACAAGAAAAGATATGAAGAGTTTGGAGATATGTCTGTAGCTGCATATTCATGAGGATGATGCTACTTCCCACCTCCTATTTACAGCTTGAATTAGAACCAGAAGAGTAGACTACTCTCCTTCTTAAAAGAAATTCGAGTGCTAAATGGGTTTTCCTCGTAGCTTTCCCGTTATGTGAATAAAGCACAAAAAAAGATATATAGCTTGAAAAGTTATGACTCACATGTTTATATGCAAGTATTGTTTCCACTAGTAATACTGGGGATACTGCCAGAGCCAATTGTTGATTCATTCACATAAATGAGTAGGTTCTTCAAAGTTGTTTATTCGAAGACGATACAAAATGATACGATGGATTACTGGGATAAACAAATAGTCATTACTCTTTGTAAAATAGAATAGATTCTTCCCTCAACCTTCTTCAATGTAATGGTTCATCTCACGCTGCATCTTGCAAATGAAGCAAGAATCGATGGACCTATAAAATTCAGATGGATGTATCCTATGAAGCGATTTTTGAAAAAGCTTAAAGATTATGTTTTGAACAAGGCAAAGTCGGAAGGATCAATTGTAGAAGGCTATCTCGTAGAGGAGTGTATTAATTTTACGTCCATGTACATGAATGAAACAAACAACCGCTTTAATAAACTTTAAAAGAATTATGAGGGAGAATACAATGATAGTGATGAAGAATGTTTATCAATTTTTGATATCAAAGGAAGGTCGATCCTTCATACGGAGTACAAGGCTATTTTAGAAAATGACAGACGTTGTGCGCATCTATGTATTTTAAAATAAATTCCTAAAATTGATCCATTTTACGAGGAATTCGAATGATTACCTCTTTCAAGGACAACTGAATTTGGCTTCTTAGATTGGTTTAAAGATTGAGTTCATCAATTGATAGAGGATAAGGATCCACGATGGGTACCAGATTTTGATGTAATTACCGATTCACCATTACATTATGCACATTACCACTCTGGGTATATAATAAATGGGTTCAGATTTAGAATAAAAGAAATTGATGATAGGAAGGTTATACAACAAGCCGAAGTTGTTGTTGATTCAGATCTTTCCACCGGTCCAGATGGATACTATGATAAAATCAAAGAAATTGTGGAGATCAGCTTCAGATATGATTGCAGAGTTGTCCTATTTAAATGTCATTGGTTTGATGTTTTTAAAAAGAGCATTGATTTCAAAGTTAACAAGAAACACAATTTCTGGAGTTTAAATCCTAATCATCAAATTCTTCAGTCTGATGAACCATTCACATCGGCATGTCAAGCGGCACAAGTTTTCTACGCCCCCGATAATTGCCAAAAGGGATGGGTTATACCAATAAGAACAGTACCGCGTAATCATTTTAACACACAGTCTGAAACATACAAAGAATTAATGGAAGGTCATATAGATTTAAATGCAGTAGATGTGGACATATAAGGTTAGTAACAATTTCTTTACTTTGTTTCATTTCTGTTTATATCAAATTCATATTTAAATTTAAGAAACCTAAACTACAACTGGCATTTTCTATACAACATAAATAACTAAACTTAAACCAATCATACACACATATTAAAAATTTGTTACTCTTGCTCTACTAGCATTTTAATTACTTTTGTTTTTCAAATTACAGGTTATCGATAACAGGAATACTCGGAGGTTGTTGTACTTAGAGGTATAATTTCAATGCCTTAAATTTAATTGGATGAAATTATATGTTTTTGCTAATGTGTGATGTGCCCACATATTATTTTTTATTTTATTAAATAGATGTGGGGTGTACCCACTTGTGTTGCATGTTTTATTTAAATGGATGTGGGGTGTACCCACTTGTGGGTTGTCTTTGTACTTTTTTTTATGTGGGGTGTGCCCACTTTAATTTTAATATGTAGGTTTATAGAAAAACCTCCAAATTTAAGAGCAAAATCTGCCGAAATTTTTAAATATTTCATTTTTATTTTGCCAACTTTTTTCATTGATGATTTATATATTAATGATTTACATTTGTATTAATTATTGCATTTTATACTTGTTACAGATGAAGTTGTTTAAGAAAAATCCCAAAAGAAAAGGTCCTCTTGAGACGTAGCCATCGACGTAGCCCGATTCGTCTCCTCAGGCTCAACCACCCCCCCAACAATAGGTTTAGCCACCCTCTTGGCAGCAGGCTCTCCCCCAATCATGTTTCGTACGTCAAGGGAAAATGACATGATTACTACATGCTAGGGGGAAGGGAAAGGGGAAGGAGATTGCTTTGACCTTGCTAGTGTGAGTAGAGGATGATCCAAATTATGGAGCATTAGATGAGGAGGCGGGAGAGGAGGTGGGAGAGGAGGAGGGGCAGGAGGCGTAGGATGAGATGGTGAGGAGTACATCCCCAATTCATGCGGATCACTTACCGGTAGACACAAGTTGGGATAAGAACTCATATACCTTTAAGTTTAAAATTATTTATATATTTTAAAGTTTATTATAACTTCAGAAATATGTAATGAATATTATTAATGCTTACGCAGGTAAAGTAAGAAGAGGACGAGGGAAGACAAAGAATCTAGATCTCCAGCATGTCCCTGAGGACCTAAGAATAACGATCAGGCCTAGAACCACAAGGGAGGTGGAGAATTACCCGGACTTCATCAGTCGAGTGGACACAATTGTTAACTCCATTGTGCATATTTGCTACTTCGACTGGAGGAAGATGTCCGCAAAACTTAAGAGGTAGTTCCTCCGTTAATTGGAGGTAATTTCATTTATTAAAGTTATTTCTTTCACAACTTTATCTTAAAATTATTATAAAGTAAGATTAACATATTTTAAAAAAAATTAACATAGGCAAATTACAATTGGGGTGACGACCCCAATGCCTCCCGATATATTCTTAAGCACACCACCAAAATCCATAGAGATTGGAGGACGGAGACCAAGAGAAATGTAATATTTTTTAAACATTTACATTTTTATTATATACATAATTTCATCTATTATTTATAACAATTTATATTTGGTATTTAGTTTTTCTCGGACTGTAGTTCACTCGAGGACGCAATGGATAATTATCCTTCTGATGTCATGCCTGATGATTGAAAGAAGGCATGCAAGCATTGGCTGAATCCGAAGACTGAGGTTAGTAAGTGATTAAAAATTATTTCATTAATTTCATATGTCTTAAATTTATAAAAAAGCATTATTGTATATGTCTACAAGAGCAAGCAAAAAAAATAAGGCTAATAAGGCTAAAGCTCCACCACAAACCCATTGTTTGAGATGAAGGAGCATCAAGACGGTCAGGAGCCGTTATATAAGTATTGAAATTACTTTTCAATTAAATATTACTTAATTTTTAAGTTATTTTAACCTAATTGTATCGTTTTTATATTTTCAGTTCGCTGCACATGATGGGATAGAAATGACTATGATGGATATCTACGATGTTACCTGCAGTAAGGCCGCAACTGAGGGTACTCGTAAGTAGATTCATGAGTTATATCAGGAGAAACACGTAAGTTTTCTAAACTCAAATAATTTATAACTTTATGTATATATATTATAATAATAATTTTTAATACATTTAGGACCAAATGGTACAATTAGTACATCCCCCACTAACGAGACCTCTGACAGCATCCAGCAGCCTTTGGATGCAGAGGAGGCATTTAGGAGAGTGATGCCACCGGACTACAATGGTTTCGTTCGTAGTGCGGAGAGGGCATACATGTTATCTACTTGGTATGGGAGGAAAGGTGCCGTTTCATTTAGTGTCGTCAATCAGCTGCATCAAAAGATTTAGACACTATAGAGATGAGAGGAGGAGAGGGAGAAGAGGAGGCAGAGAGGGAGAAGAGAGAGGTAGAGATGAAGAATAAGATAAATATCATGGATGATAAGCTTCAGATGCTTATAGCCCTTCTTCAAAAGAAGGGTCAGTCAGAGCATTCGTCTTCTACAGATCCCAGCATCTATAGACGAGAGGATGATGACTCCATGGGTGGTGCAAGTGGAGCTGGTGGCATTGAGGCAACTGTATTTTGATTTATATCCATTTTCTTTTCTTATGTTTTTTATATAACTTTTTTATGTAAATATTTCATTTTCAAACTTTTAATGTACTAGATTTTATATTTATGAAATATAAATTTCTATTCATTTTCATTACTTATCTATAAAAGCAAGACTTTTAAGTAGGTTTAGTAAATAGTTTTCATCATTTCCTAATTGAAAAAAAAAAAGCCTATACATTTGTCATTGCTTATTCAAAAAAGCAACAACATATATGTGACGGTAAAAATATTTTTTCCATCGTTTATCTAATAATCGACGGCATAAAAGGTTCGAAAGAATTACTATTTCCATTTTATGCTGTCGCTTCTTAGGATAAGTGACGACGAAAATATTTTTACCATTACATATCTATCATCGCTTAGTTGAATAAGCGACGGTAAAAATCTTTTTGTAGTCACATGTATGCCGTCGATTTTAATATAAATGGCGGTAAGAAAATGTTTGTCATCGCTTATAGAAGCGACGGTAAAGTTACTTAAATAATGGCAAAAATAAAAAAAGGGCGCGTAAAGGTCGAAAGAAGTGACTTACATTGAAATGACCCACCACCCTTTAGCCATTTAAGACGTATGGGATGTTCACCAAACGTCTGTCAGGACGTCTGGGGTGTTCATCAGACGTCTGTCAGGACGTCTGGGTTGTCCACCAGACGTCTAGAAATACTTTTAGCGTGCAGCGTACGAGCACCATGCTTCCTCCCTCACCGTGCCTCACCGCACCTCACCGTGACGCCACTCCTCGCCTCTCCTCTCCCCTCACCTCCTCTCCCTTTATATACCTCTTCCCCCTCCCCTTTGTTGCCATTCCGTAGCCGAGAGTGAGTGAGAGCAGAGTAAAGAGCGGAGGGTCGAGCGAGAGGAAGCACGGAGGGTGAAGGCTGCAGTGGTGTTCTGCTACAGCACCTGCAAGCAAGGAGAGCTAGGGTGATTCCGCGGAAGTCATTTTTCCGTGGAATCAGACGGCCAGAGAAACACCCAAACGTCTCACCAGATGTCCGAAGGTATGGCAAGACATCTGGTAGAGATCTACTTTCCGTACTTTTCCTCTCTGACAAGTCCTGACAGCGTACATATGTGTCAGAGGGCGAGAGCTTAGCCGAGACAATTTTAGACGTTCGGAAGCACTCCCAGACATGAGAACTATTTTAAGACGTCTGGGACCTTTCCCAGACGTCTGATTTCCGTCTAATAGCATGTTTTGGGGCCGTGTAAGGCCCTATTATTATCACTTTTACGTAAACGAACCGTCTCTGTTTTCCATACAAGTTTCTCTATATAATGATACCATGTTTACATCCTTCTGAACCTTTTGGCCCATCAATTCGTGTTTAGGTCTCCAGTCCGTCAGGAGTACGGGACCTGTGGAGATGTCGGGAGCCACTGTACGAGCCCCCATTCCACTCGGTTACTCAGGTAGAGTGGTTACAACCTTAAATCTCAATTTTAATACATGCGAGTAAGTAATCGTAGGACTTGAGATGAACCCTAGGAAGGATTAAACATATATTCGAGAATAGATTCTTGAACCCTAGGTCTTGGCATGAACACTAAGGTCAGAAGAAACTACATGTGAATGATTGTGTAATCAAGAGCTACCTATTTTTAGCTAAAATGGACCCCTACGACATGTGAATAATTGAATAATCGAAAACTGCCTGTCTTTCTGCTAAAATGGACCCCTACTAATAAAATGGAAATTGAGCTGTTGACCCGAACATTCCAACCTGGATGTGACCAAGAAATTCCTATATAAACCCCCCGGGAAATATAAACATGAACACCATACCTCGAAGAACCAGATGGTTCTGGAAATTTGCTTCCTATGGACAGCTGTTAAGGGAGGTAAGCTGACCTTCGTGTACGTAGTACTGAAGAGAGCAACTATCCCTTGTAGTGTAGAGGGGAGCTTGCCGCCCTTGGGTTGGGACCCGAGGTGGGTTTGGCCACTTTACGATGACTCTTACTGGCCCTCGTGTACGTGGTACCGAGGTGAGCTACTTAGTGTAGGGGGGAGCTATCCACCCCAGGGGGCCCGGGGTTAGGTATGGCCACCCTACACCGACTCCCGTCAACCCGTTGGGCAAACCGGGGTAGTCGGACGAGGGTACGCAGACTGAGGAGGGGCAAAGACCCCTGAGCGACAAGACCCCTGTTCTGTTCTAAGAGGGCAAGGCCCTACACTGTTCCGCGCTGTACGTTGAGTCGTACCCGCTAGCGGAAACGATTGACTGCGTGCCAGTGCGGGGTAGCTACCCGCGCACTTATCACATGTGCCGTAGTCACCGCTATGTCACGACCGTGACCTTGGGGTAGTAGACCGAGTATAGGACTATCACGGTGGGACTCCCCTGGCCAAGAGAGTGCCACGTGGGCATCCTATATCACAGGAAGCTGCAAGCAAAATCGTTCCTATAGGGAACCAAATGATTAATTAACAAATCCTAATTAGAGATCTCTACGCAACCACATGTATAATATAATTAAAAGATGGAAAACTTAATGTTAATGCATGTTAATTCTTAGCCACCACTCTACTCAGCTTTAGCTGATTCCAGTCAAATATATTTTGTACAGGTCAAGGATTTGAGCAGCCCGAGCCACCGGCTACTGAGGACGCTGGGCCTGGTCGAGCCTAGTTTTAGTTCTACTGCCTGCTAGTGAGTTCTATAGTTTGTATTCTGTTACATGTACTCTTTGATGTGATGGCTGTAATATTACTGTTCTCTTTCCACCTGTTGAAACTTTCTTTTTGCTTAATTACTGTACTTGTGTGGTTTGTTGAATGTTACTTGGTTATTTCTTGTTGGACGACTAGATCTTGGGATAAACAAAAGCGAGCCAGTCCCAGATTCTGTCGGAATTTGGAACCGGGTCGTGACATACATATACCGTCACTTATTATATAACCGATGGCAAAAGCAATTACCGTCGATTTTGAAACGACGTCGAAATATCTAATTCGTCCGATGGTTAAACATTATTTTGACATCGGATTAACCCTCTAACAGATGGCAAAGTGAAACAGCAATGGTAATAACGACGTCGTTGATTACCATCGGTTATTTGAGATTTGCCGTTGGTTTTTAACCGATGGCAAAAGTCAGGCATGTTGCAGTGTATCCTTCCCCTAACATCTCCCACTATTTCTACATTTTCCCTCCCGTTACTCTTTGTTCTAAAAAGAATAAAAAATTCACTAACCAATATAACCACTAATTTAGAGGTGTGGTTTCTTTTGATAACTTATCTCTCTTTTCATCCCTTATTTTCAAGTAAACACCTTAATTTTTCATCTTCAACTTATTCCTATCTTATCCTTTATCTACGTAAACATCCCCTCAAAATTATTTCGAATTACACATAAACATCAATATAGGATATCTCTTATTTTCAAGTTTTTATCTTGTAAATGTATATCTCAAAACATAAACTAACCCTACCCCCATTTACTTAATGAGTTAACCCACATAATCTTAACATCTATTTTAAAAGGTTAACACTTATTTTGCTAATACCAATTTTAAGGGATGCTAGAAAAAAGTGTTAACTTCTTTAACTCTTCCATACTTAAATTCAAATCTACAGGAATCGATATTAACATTAATTTAAGTAAATATAATAAAAATTAACACTACAATTTAACATAAATTTAAATAAAAAAGATTAATATTAACTCAACCCTACAAGAAAATAAAAATAAAAATTAATATTAATTTCACATTTATTAACATAAATTTTTTAATCACGAAGGAAATTAATCCTTAAAAATAAGATAAATAATCCGTACATTTAATCCACCGTTTCTACCAAAATGATAATCACCGCAACCACGTCTCTTTCACACTTGGACTGCAAGTGGAGAAAAAACAAAGCATCCATTCGACGTGCAAGTCCATCGTCGTCCGAGGCCCGCGGGTCGCACCCATCTTTTGAAAACACGACCCACGCCACCAAGGGCAAAGGGTAAAAACCAAAAAAAAAAAAAAAACTCCCTCCACTTCACCAACACAAAAGCAACCAATCGCCGACGGTAGTTGCAACCCAGCAGCAGAATATACACACCAGAACTTTTCGTAAAAAGAATCTACGCCACAGAATGATCTAAACCCCATCCGTCCTTTGCACTCTCTCCTATCTCTTGCATTGCATGTGTGTAGAAAAAGAAATCACACAAGAATCGAGATAGCGTGTACCTGTGTATACGTATGTATGTATGTGTGTATGTGTATACGTATGTGTATAACAAGAACCTGATCAGTCCTCTTGCGGTGGCTGCACGGGGGAGCGCCTTTCCCGGCCGTTGAGCCACTGGAGGGTCCTCCTGGCGATGGGCAACCACAGCCTCCTCACCTTATCATTCTCATCTCCTCCCCCTCCTCCTCCTCCTCCTCCTCCGCCGCCGCCGAGGAGCCGTCTCGGCACGCGAGTGATCTCCGACGCGCACCTCTCCCCGCCGGCGATCGGGCGATACTGCGAACTGGGCCTTGAGCTCGAGAAAGAAGACGAGGGCAAGGAAGTTGAATTCTCCGCCGCAGTGGGGGAGAGTCCCTTCATCTCGACGGCCTTGCGGTCAACCGCCCTCTTCCTCTCCATCTCTTCCTTGATGGTCAACGCCCCGGCGCTCGACGAGCACGTGGGGTTCGTCGTCGCCGACGGCTGGAAGCGGTCGCTGCGGGAGTCGAAGCGCTTGCTGGAGACGAGGCCAAGCATCTCGGAGCCGAGGGACATGAGGTCCGCGGGGTTGAGATCGCTCCACCTGTTCTTAAAGATGACGTCGGAGACGATCACCCTGTGCTTCACCCTGTGGAAGCGCTCCCCTCCCAGCAAGGCCTCGCCTTTGCGGGGCTTCCTGGCGGGAAGCGCTCCCCATCCGAAGCTGCCGCCGAATCGCGCAGAGTGGGGCTGCGGGTGGTGGAGCTCGCGCTCGACGTAGAGGTCGAGCTCGGCCGCCATGTCGTGTGGGGGGAGGAGGGAGCGGGAGGAGGAGTGGAGGAAAAGGGTGGCATCGTGGGGGTTGATGCGGGCCCTGCAGAGGGGACAGGTGGAGTGGGACTCGAGCCAGCGATCGACGCAGTGGAGGTGGAAGGCGTGGTTGCACCGGGGGAGGAGGCGGAGGAGCTCGGCGTCGTCGAAGGGGGAGAGACAGACGGCACACTCGAGGCCTTCCCTCGAGCCCTTCAGGGAGGAGAACCGGAAGAACGGGAGGGACTCCACCACCGACTTGTCGAGGCCGGAGAAGCGGGAGTTGGGTCCGTCGTCGACGCCGTCTATGGGGCTGTTGCGTTGGTGGAGGTTGTTGGGGTCGTAGACGCTCGAGTGGCAGAACTTGGCATACACGAGGAAGAGAAACGTCAGTGAAAGCATGATGCTGAAGATGCCGATCACTATCGCGACGCTTGGCCGGAACGATACGAGCTGATCTTGTTGTTGTTGTTGTTGTTCGGGGTGGTGGTGCAGCTGACTTGGTGGTTCGGAGGAGGAGGAGAGGAGGGGAATGGGGTAGTAGAGGAGGAGAAGGAAGAGGAGGTTAGGGGAGTCCATGGTTTTTTTTGGGTCCTCGGGGGAGTTGTGGTGGTGGGAGGAGGTGTTTATGTTGATTTTTCTTTTGGAAAAGTTCTTGGAGGGTTAGGATGGAGTTAGAGGGGGAGCACCTTTGGTTTTTTTTCCGTGTTTTCCCCTTGACTTTTTAGTGTCAGCAGAAGGTGGGCTATTGTGCCATGCACGCACTGCTATGGGATGTATCGACACGAGGAAATCATTGACGGCTAGTTTGGTAAGGGATAATCTACGGATATAGGAGTTAATGTTATTCGATGGAAATGATATGCACGGATTAAAAAAATATAATCTAAGAAAAGTTATTGTAGAATTTATATGCGGATAAAATTTTTTTATAGTTTATCTCATATATTTTTACAGATTAATTTAGAAAATTTTTAAATAATTACAGGTTAATCTATCAAAATAATTTTTATAATTTTCAAATAAAGATAAAGAATAATATAATTATAAATAAATTATTCTATAAAATTTATTCCTTCATACAAACTACGCTTAAGATACCATTTAGGTCATTTATATTTCATTTGAATCTTTTGATTTCACGTTATAATAATTTTGAGATAAAAGTTCTTGATTGTGTGATTATCTAATTTTAGGAAATAGGATAAGATGAATTATCGTAACATCATGTGGGAGAACAATTATATTTATCACCTCAAATATCTTATGATTTGGTTGATATTTATTTTAAATATAAAAATTTCACAATCTCGTATTTATTTCACATTTTCACTTCTTATAAAATTAATTCCCTAAATAAGAATTCATATTAAGTTAGGATGCGTTTTTTTTAATGGATAAGAATGGGTAAGGTCAAGTTTAAATCAAGGGTATGGTACCGAATAGGTAGTTGTTTAAGTGATAAAAAAGTAATAATGAAATAATAAAATATACTTTGTGGTGCATCGCATCTACGTCTTTAAGTACGGTTTAGGTCCGAGTTGAGATGTAAGTTAGTGAACCACTTTGTTGGAAGCCTAAATTGCCTTTTTATACATCTAATTATTTCTTCCTCGAAAATTTCACTCAAAATTTGTCTAGGTAAACCTGCGATTGGGAGAGAGATGCCTTAGATGATGGCTTTTGGAGCAATCATGTTGTCTGAGATCAGTCAAACGACTTCTTATCTTAGGATATCTTATACCAACAAATGCCCGCTCTTCACATGCGTCAAGGAATAACCACCATATTATCGCGACAAAAGAGAGAAATATGGGCTACTTTACCTTCCTCCATGTTACATCAATATTAAGTAAGGCTTTTGTTTTATTTTTTTGCTTTCAGTCTCAAGAAAAGTAAGGCTTTTGTTTTTCATTTCTTATTCCAAACAATACTTGAAGGAATAAATTTTTTGAAAATTCACATAAAAAAATAATAGGTCCAAAAAAGCTATACTCAAGAATTACCATTTGCAAATACCTCAATTCTTCTTCGAAATCGTTTTACAGTATTGCATGTCAATATGAGCTCATTTCTAGGAAATGGGTGGGCCAAGATGTCTTAAGATACATGTAAACTTATCTCTATCACCAAGCCTTATTAAAATTAACTCATAATAGGTTATATATAATACCATTGGAGTGATGGAACGTAGATTTGTTTGTGTTTTCCTATTTTAGTTTTAGTTTCAACTAACTTGCATGCAAAGAAGAGTTCTATCGGTTCAAAAAGCAAAAAGACTTGGAGGCTAAAGTCAAGCTTGAAGAAGAGCCAAGTGAGGTGAAGCTTGAGAAGAATGTTTCAAATCATGAGCAAGGCAGGCACGCTCAAGCACACTCAATCCAAACCTAGTCCAAGCTCAAGTTAAAGCAAACTAGGTAGATGCAAGTTTAATGATCTAAAGCCAAGGAAAGTCAAGTTAATTTTTGTTTTAGTTTAGTTTCTTTAGATCTGATATAAGCGTCTAAAGGTCCATTGGAACAGCTTAAAATTAACTTGGAAAAATGCCCTACAATAACTTATATCTAATCCTTTTTAGTCAAGTTATATACCTCTTCAATTAGCAATTAATCTTGTGCATAATCAAACCTATGAACCAATCTAAAGCTATTGGGACAATTGCAACATTGGTCTGAGCAACCTTGGAGTACTGGTACAAAAGGCTGGTTTGATGATTCAAATTCAAACCAATGAAGGCACTACACTAACCTATAAGTTTCTAGGTTGATATAACACTAGTATGAGACTTTAAACCCGTACATCAAAGTTGATTTGGATTGCAAATAGTTTTTATTAGACTAATACACCTCTCTTTGTACCGATACAACTTGATCGTCCTGGTAAAGTAATCGAGTGATTGACTCCATAAATATCCTAATTCATTGGGATTTGCACCCCATGGATAGGAAATGAGTGTTGGACCTAAGAACTATACAAGTAGAGCATGCAACCATCTTGATAGCATACATTTGTAATATAATTTAGTATTCATATCAAGACTCAAAGGAAAAAAGCACTCCTAGGCTTTTAAAGATTGATTTTCCACTTCTGATCCGTAAAACCAATCCAATCCTTCTCCTTAGAGTCGATTCACCTAGTCATCATCTTTTGGAGGCACAAGAATCTTTGGAAGGTTGTTTTGATTATTCTATTGTATTACATCTTTGTGTTCATTTTATTTCTTTTATATTTTGGATGAGACAACTATTGGATCATAATCCAACATATGGACTGTACATATAGATATAATCATTCAACATAAAGATTATAGACTGTCATGTAATTGCCCATCAATTAAAGTGATCAATTTAATGTTTATTAAGAGCATGGGCATAAAATGCAAAATGATGGTGTGGTTTGAATGAAACATGTTCAATGACCTATTTTATGATTAACACTTCCTCGATAGGCGGAAGTGTAAATCACCCATGCAATTAGTGAGACTAATTGCATTTTTCTTAGGGGTTATGGTCCCCAATAGACCCACCAACCCTAAGCCCTTGATTCATCCCCATCGTGAATCAAAAGAGGAATATAGAAAAGACCTCAACTAAGGAGAAAGGGGACAACAAGAAAGAAGATCTTCTTCTTGATGTCTCGTTTATCAGGATCCAAGGTGGGATCTATTGGAAAACCTCCAACCGTAGCCTCTTTTGCTTTATTTTAAGGATGAGCACAAGTATGATCTTTCCTCCATAGTTAATGCTCTGTTTCTATGCATGTGGACAATGTCAAAATCCAGATGAATTCATGTTCTAGCATCTCAACATATTTAGCTTCATATATAGATCTTTATCTATTCAAATGCTCAAATTTCATGTCTAGGTTAAATCCCAAATTATCATGTTATTATCCATCTTTTCGTATTCCTTCAAAACTTAGAAATCCTTTTTTAACCGTCGTAAGTACCGGTACGCATCATACGCAATATTGTTTTGGACCATTCATGTGAACTGTAGCTAGCTTGTACCGGTACTCATCATGAGTACCCGTACAAGTGAGTCCCAGATCAGGTTCTTGTTAGTTCAACCACTCGTATATAATATTTTGATGATTTTACAAAATGAAGAAAATGAAATAAAAAATAAAGCGTAGCATATTATTTTCTCTCTGTAATAACATATTTGCAGGATTTCAAAAAGCTTTCCAAGACGGGAGATTAAAAGCTTGAAGACGAGTAGCATAAGTATTAGGTCTTAGGCTTTTTCATGTAAACTTTCAAAGGTTGTAATTTTCATTTTATTTAAGTCTAGAAATATTGTAAAGAGCCCCCAAACAAAACCTATAAATAGTTAACTTAGGCTCTCTACACTTAGGATAAATTAGAAACAAAAACTCAACACTTATACTTTTATCAGACGTCCAGGACAATGGTCAGACGTCTGATTTTCCAATTTAAGACATCTGATAAGTGTATCAGACATCTAATTTCAAATATTTCTGCCTTTGTTTGTCTCCTCATAAACATCAGTCGAAGGACTTCACTTTCAGACGTCGATAACCTTGAACAGACGTCTGATTGTTTACCCAGACGTCCTCATACTAACCGTTAGACCTCGTCTATGCCAAAAACAATTTCCAGACGTCTTGACACACTTCCAGACGTCTGCCTTTGAACCGTTGGCCATGATTTTCTATGCGTATCTCTTTACGGCCACATAATCTTTTGGCAGAAGAAGTAGGGAACAGTATTTAGGTTTCCAGACGTCTGGTAATGTTCTCAGACGTCCATAGTGACGTCTGATCCTCTAAACCTAGAACCCTGTTTGGATCTGATGACAACAGGAACGAATCCACCATTCATTAGACGTCCAATGAAATAATCAGACGTCTTATGAGATAATATCAGACGTCCTTCTTTTGATCCAATAGAGTCAGTTGAGGATGTCCTGCAATATTAGATGACCAGAGGTAAAATCAGACGTCCTGTAAGACGTCTGATAATATAATTAGACGTCTGATGTTGCTGTTAGACTCATCATTGCCCTGATTTCGTGTGGATTTCATCCTAAACTCTTGGGATTTGTCTCCAATGGCTAGAAGAGCTCTCCCAAGTGTTCTTGAAGGTTCCAAACTTGCCTATAAATAGACTACAACTCCTCTTAGGCAAAACACACACCTCTTGAGATACAATTCCATTAGAAAAATCTCTTGCTCTCTACTCTAAGCTCCATCTTGCCCTTGTGCTATGCTAATACTCTGATCAAAGGGCAAAACCATACTCCTGGCTCACTCCGTTCTGCAAATCATCAGGGAGTTCTTTTCATGCTTAGTAGATAAGAAAGCAACTAAATTATTGGGGTGCTCTATAGGTGTTATTTTACTTCTTAATTTCTGTACTTTGGGTATCCAGCCTGTCGGGTCCCCGTCTCTTCATTTTGAAGGGAGAAACCTCCGTTTAGGGATCGGAGGTGGGATTTGTAATTGAGGTACATTACCCTCAATTAAGTAGTGTGGTTAGTGGATTGATCACCTTGTGATCGAAAATCTTAAGTCAAGAGATTGGCTTAGGTGTTGGTTTTCACCCATCTTGGGTTTCCACCTAAAAATAATTGAATACATTGTGTGATTGAATTTTTTTTGTATTTCAATATTCTATAATTTCACTATTCACCCCCTCTCTAGTGCAATTTCAGTTCTGGACTTGAACTCACTAGGACCTATAACTTACAAGTATCGGTACTCATCACTAGTACTAGTACTGGTAGGCTATAGGTGGTACTACCAGTACTCAACAAGTACCGGTACTCCTCACAAATACTAATACTCGTTGAGATCACTTGGCTCCTGGAGGGATACTCGTACTCACTGAGTACCGGTACATGGTGAGTACTGGACGAGTACTCATTTGGATTTGAGTTCCAAAAAGTAGTTCATAGGTACTGGTACTTGGCATCAGTACTGGTACCCATTGAATATGGAACCCATGACAGTAAGTCATGGGTACCGGTAGTGGTCTACCAGTACCGGTACCTAGTCAGTATGAAGTCCAATTGAAACATGATATTGTTATAATCCATCATAAGTCAGAGGTGGATTAATTTCAGTTAAGCCCCTGAGGGTTTAAGGAGTTATCGCCAATAAGTGGTATCAAAGCCAACCCACTCTCTGCTTAGTATAATTAAGTTTAGTCTAATTAATAAGGTATATTATTCTAGGGTAACCTAGTTAAAGCAGCATCTCGCCAAAGTTAGCTCTCTTGTGAATACTAGGATTATCCATGAATAATAAACAGATGAATGGGTGTTAGTAGGTGAGTGTGCACTAGCCTAAAGGAAAGTGCATACTCGTTGTACTTTCACTCATTTGAGTGGGAATAATGGTGTGTTGGTTATTAGGTTTTCTGGGTAGTCATTGAATCAGCCCAAAGGAAGGTTCATGACTGACTTGGATTTGAACCAACAGTCGTTATATACCACACCATGTCTTTAATTATAAGTCAACCTCTTGTCCAAAGATAAGACTCTTGATGGAGTTAACTAAAACATGTGATGGGATCGTTAAATTAATCAGACACATTATGTTTTAAAGGAGCTAATTTCCTATTTATCTGCATTTATTTTTCAGAAATGTCTTCTGCAAACATTATCGCCACCTTAAACTCCATTCCTATCTTGAGTGGATTCAACTTTAAGTCCTGGAAGGAAAACCTACTAATAGTCTTAGGGGTAATGAACCTTAATCTAGTGATTAGGGAAGACTCTCCTATCCTTACAGACACTAGTACTCTTGATCAAAAGAGAGAAAAGGAAAGGTGGGAGAGATCTAACCGAATCTCGATGATGATCATGAAGAGGGCCATACTTGAGGCTTTTAGGGGCACTATGTCTAGTGATATGGCCACTGCCAAGGACTTTTTAGCTAAAATTGAAAAGAGATTTGCCAAGAATGAAAAGGCAGAAATAGGTACACTCTTGGCTAATCTAATTTCAATGAAGTATAAGGGAAAGGGAAACATTAGAGAATATATTATGAAGATGTCCCATATTGCTTCACAATTGAAAGCACTTAAACTAGACCTTTCTGAAGATCTGTTAGTGCATTTGGTCTTAATATCTCTCCCTCCTGCATTTAACCAGTTCAAGGTGAGCTATAACTGCCAAAAAGAAACTTGATCTCTAAATGATCTCATCTCGCACTATGTTCAAGAGGAGAGAATGAAGCAAGATAGGACAAAGTGTGCTAATGTTGCCACTTCCTCTAAAGGAAAAGGCAAGGCTAAAAGGAGAGTTATAGAAGCTACAGATACAACTTCACAAAAGAAGCAGAAGGGGAAGGTTGCGGAGTCTTCCAAATTGAGATGCTTCTTTTGTGGAGTTGAGGGGCACCAGAAGAAGCACTGTACCAACTACCACACTTGGCGTGCTAAAAAAGGTACGTCTCATAGTTTGGTTTGTTTAGAAATAAATTTGGCTTCGGTACCTAGGCACACTTGGTGGATGGATTCGGGTGCTACCACTCACATAAGTGTGTCTATGTAGGGTTGCCTGAGCTGCCGAAGGCCAACTGAAGCTGAGAAATTCATTTATGTCAAGGATGGGAAGGCCATCGAAGTTCAAGCTATAGGACAATTTAAATTATTGTTGAAAATCGGGTTGTATTTGGAATTGAATGAAACATTTGTTGCACCATCTTTTAGACGTAATCTCATTTTTGTTTACATTTTGGATAAGTGTGGTTTCACTTGTAGTTTTGGTGATGGAAAAGTTTCTTTGTTTTATGATTCCAAATTAATGGGTACTGGTTTTCTTTCATGTTTTGATAATTTATATTGTCTTGAAACTATAACTTCATATAATGAGTCTTCTCTTCTGGATACACAAGGAGTGAAAAGAAAATTAGATAATGAATCCTTAGCTACATTATGACACAAGAGATTAGGTCACATCTCCAGAAGGAGAATTGAGAGACTTGTGTCAAATGGTATTTTGGACCCCTTAGACTTTTCTGATTTTGATCAGTGTATAGAGTGTATTAAGGGAAAACAAACCAGTGATAGGAAGTTTGAAGCCAATAGGTCAAATGGTGTCTTGGATGTGATTCATACGGACATATGTGGGTCATTTCCTATGCCTGCATGGAATGGCCAACAATATTTTATCATATTCATAGATGACCACTCAAGATATGGTTTCATCTACCTAATTCATGAAAAGGCACAATCACTGGACACGTTCAAAAATTATAAAGTTGAAGTTGAGAATCAACTCGACAGAATGATTAAATCTGTTAGATCTGACTGTGGTGGTGAATACTATGGCAAATATGACGGATCAGGTGAACAATGTCCAGGATCGTTTGCCAGGTTCCTAGAGGAATGCGATATCGTCCCTCAGTGCACTATGCCAGGCTCGCCCACTATGAATGGTGTTGCTGAGAGACGAAATAGGACGCTTAAAGACATGGTAAGGAGTATGATTTCTCATTCTTCCTTACCAGAGTCACCATGGGGAGAGGCTTTAAAGACTGCAGCTTATATTCTGAATAGAGTCTCAACTAAGGCAACTAACAAAACCCCATATGAGCTATGGACTGGGCGGAAACCCAGTCTTAAGCACTTTCTTGTGTGGGGATGTCCAGTTGAGGCTAGGCCTTATAGGCCAAATGAAAAGAAACTGGACATAAGGATTGTTAGTTGCTATTTTATTGGGTATTTTGAGAGATCAAGAGGATATAAATTTTATGATCCCACAACCAAGGCAATTTTTGAGTCTGGTAATTCCAAGTTCTTTGAAAGTGTTGAGCCTCCGGGAGTTAACAGGGTTGAAGACTTTGTCTTTGAAGAGGAAAACATAGTTATTCCTCCTGGAGTTACTCAGGTAGATGAGGAGCATGTCTTTGACATACCTCAAGATAACTCAAATGAAAATAATGACACATTTTTAGCCCCTGTAGAGCAGCCTCAGACACGTACAGAAAATGTGCCATTAAGGAGATCCACTAGAGAAAGGAGTGCCATTTCGGATGATTATATGATATTCCTTCAGGAGCATGAGATGGACATTGGGGTGATGGAAGATGATCCTATCAGCTTCTGTTAGGCAATGGAAAGTCCGAATCATGAAAAGTGGATTGAGGCTATGGAAGAAGAAATGAAGTCAATGAAAGACAATGATGTTTGGGATGTTGTTCCACTACAAGAAGGTGCAAAACCCGTTGGTTGCAAATGGATTTTTAAAACCAAATGGGATTTGAAAGGAAAAGTAGAGCGATACAAAGCACGTCTTTCGCTAAGGGTTTTACCCAAAAGGAGGGCATTGACTATAAGGAGACATTCTCTCCTGTTTCTTCTAAAGATTCATTGAGGGTTATAATGACACTTGTGGCCCACTTTGATCTTGAGTTGCATTAGATAGATGTAAAGACTTCATTCCTTAATGGTGACATTGAGGAAACCATTTATACGGCTTAGCTTGAACATTTTGTTAAGGGTTATCTAAAGAGTATGGTTTGCAAATTAAGGAAATCCATCTATGGACTTAAGCAGGCATCCAAACAATGGTATTTTAAATTTCATCAAGTGATTCTCTTGTTTGGTTTGAGGCGAATCTAGCTGGTGAATGCATATATCATAAGTTCTATGGGAGCAAGTATATCTTCTTAGTCCTATACATTGATGATATTTTGTTTGCTACTAATGATATGAGTATCCTCTTAGACATCAAGAAATTTCTTGCCAAACACTTTGACATGAAAGATCTTGGAGATGCTTCATTTGTGTTAGGGATTGAAATATGTCAAGATCGTTCTCATCATATTCTTGGTTTATCCCAAAGAAGCTATATAGATAAGGTACTTAAAAGGTATGACATGCAAGATTGCAAGCCACTGGACACTCCTGTGGATAAGGGAGACAAGTTTAGTCTCAATTAGTGCCCCTTAAGTGATTTGGACAAACGAGAGATGCAAACAGTTCCTTATGCATTTTCTATTGGCAGTATAATGTATGCTCAAGTCTGTACTAGACCAGACTTGGCATACATTACAGTCATGTTGGGAAAATACCTAGTGAACCCAGGAAAAGACCACTAGAGAGCAGCCAAGAGAGTATTGAGATATTTGCATAAGACACGGGATTTTATGCTCACCTTCAAGAGCTCAGAAAAGCTTCAAGTCTCTTGTTATACTGACTCAGATTTTGCTGGGTGCCAAGATAACAGAAAGTCTACTTCTGGATATGTATTTCTGCTTGCCAATGGTGCCATCTCTTGGAAGAGTGCAAAACAGTCTCTTATTGCATCTTCCACTATGGCAGCAGAATTCATAGCATGCTATAAGGCATCCAATCATGGAGTATGGCTGCGAAATTTTATATCAGAACTGCACATAGTAGATGGCATCGACAGGCCACTATAATTGTTTTATGATAATTAGTCTACAGTCCTCTACTCCAATAACAACATGAGCTCCTTCAAATCAAAGCACATTGAGATCAAGTTCCTGGTTGTTAAAGAAAGAATACAGAATGGACAACTGTCTATAGAGCACATCGGTATAGACTCCATGAATGTGAATCCGCATATTAAAGGAATAATACCCAAGATATTCCATGAACACGCAGCTTCTATGGGTCTTATGTCCTTACAGAAATTTCAGCTTTAGTAGGAGTTTGTAAATTTTATAGTGCTCATTTTATAATAGATAATTTTAGTAATTTAGTTATTCAGAATTTTGGTTATTTATAAAGTTTTATAAAGCTTCATTTCTGTTATGAAATAAACAAAACTTAAAGTTTTCAGTTTAGTAATTGTGATTGTCCATTCTGAGAAGTAATTTGGTTTTGGTTTTGGAAGTGATCTCTATTCGGAGGACCATTTGGGAATAGGCATGCATTAATTACATTAGCATGTAATTTCTATGTTGCACATCCATACGTTTCTGGTTACCTTTTGCATTAGTGTACGTAGTCATTGTTGGTTTAGTTACTAAGATGTAGCGAAAGCCGCCTTGGCTCTATTACTAGTGTAACTCGAAGATCAGATTGGTTTTAGATATGCATTTCAGGATATGACAGCAAAGTTGAGCTCAAATTTAGTTTTAATGTTGTTTGATTAATAGGTTACATATACAGTTCAAGTGGAAGATTGTTGGATCATAATCCAACATATGGACTAGTATATGTATTTGTACATATAGATATAATCATTCAACATAAAGATTATAGACTGTCATGTACTTGTCCATCAATTAAAGTAATCAATTTAATGTTTATTAAGAGCATGGGCATATAATGCAAAAGGATGGTGTGGTTTGAATGAAACATGTGTAGAGACTTGTTTTGTGATTAACACTTCCTCGATGGGCAAAAGTGTAAATCACCCATGCAGTTAGTGAGACTAATTGCATTTTTCTTAGGGATTATGATCCCCAATAGACCCACCAATCGTAAGCCCTTGATTCATCCCCATCGTGAATCAAGAGAGGAATATAGAAAAGACCTCAACTGAGGAGAAAGGGGATGGCTAGAAAGAAGATCTTCTTCTTAATGTCTTGTTTATCAAGATCCAGGGTGGGATCTATTGGAAGACCTCCAACCGCAGCCTCTTTTGCTTTGTTTTAAGGATGAGCATAAGTATGATCTTTCCTCCATAGTTAATGCTTTGTTTCTATGCATGTGCACAACGTAAAAAACCAGACAAATTCATGTTCTAGCATCTCGACATGTTTAGCTTCATATATAGATCTTTATCTATTCAAATGCTCAGATATCATGTCTAGGTTAAATCCCAAATTATCCTGTTATTATCCATCTTTTCATATTCCTGCAAAACTCAGAAATCCTTTTGTAACCGTCGTAAGTACCTGTACTCATGATGAGTACCGGTACATACACAAGACTGTTTTGGACCATTCATGTGAACTGTAGCTAGCTTGTACTAGTACTCTTCATGAGTACTGGTACTACTAGCTCCAGATCAACTCCAGGAAGTCTTAAGTCCAATACTGGTACTTACATGTACCAGTACTCATCATGAGTATCGGTACAAGTGAGTCCCAGATCAGGTTCTGGACTTGAACTCATTAGGACCTATAACTTACAAGTACCAATACTCATCAACAATATCGGTATTGGTAGGCTACAGGTGGTATTATCATTACTCAACAAGTATTGGTACTCCTCATGAGTACCGGTACTCGATGAGATCGGTTGGCTCCTGGAGGGATACCCGTACTCACTGAGTACTGATACTCATCATGAGTACCAGTACATGGTAAGTACGGGACGAGTACTCATTTGGACTTGAGTTCCAAATAGTAGCTCATAGGTATTGGTACTTGGCATCAGTACCAGTACCCATTGAATATGTGTAAAAACCCGTTCTGTTCTGAGCCTTTTAAGACGTCTGGACTATCATTCAGATGTCTGGTCAGACGTCTGGACCCTTTCCCAGACGTCTGGAAATTGAAAAATATGTACGCAGGGTCAGTTCTGTGTGCTAGCTACGTGCAGACGCTTTTCTTCACTCTCTTCTCCTTTTCTCCTCCCTCACCAAACCCTAACTCCACTCCCTATATAACCCCTCTCCCCCCTTCCTCTCTTCTCCACTCCACCACCACCCCCTTCCTTCTTCCTCTCCATTACAGTGAGAGGGACAAGCGAGAGAGAGGGCACGAGAGCAAGGAGCGAGGAGAAGAGGCGGCATGAAGAGAGGAGGAAGAGCTTGATCTTGCGAGTTCGTGGGAGCTCACCGGAGGATGCACAACCGAAGTGGCACGTGCAGGAGGAGGAGTGCGTCGAGGGAGACGTCCCTGACACCCTGCTTCAGCCGGAGCTGCAGACGAGGAGGAGAAGTCGCGGCTGCACACGGCGAGGGGAGCGGGAGGTTGCTCTGGTTTTGGGTTTCTCCCAGAATCAGACATCTGGCGTGTCGTCCAGACGATGGGTTGGACGTCTGGTGACGACACCGGACATCTGAAAGCAGAGTTTCGTGAAGGTACGTTCTTCTTGCGGTGACAGCCATGCAGGCTGCACTGTAAAATCAATATGTATGGCTAAAAGTGGGCAATTCAGTCTGTCACGCATAGGGACAGCTTCGGGAAGGCACAGGGCACGCCCTCCCACGTGTTTTGGATGTCTGGACAGCTTACCAAACGACCAGAAGCCCTCCCAGATGACTGGAGTAGAGGTCGAACGTCTGGAGCTGGGTCCAGACAGTCAAGTAGGGGTTCTGGACGTCTGAAGTTGACCCAGCTCCAGACAGTCAAGTAGGGGTTCTGGACGTCTGAAGTCGACGCAGGAACTTGAGGTAGACCTTGGTGAATTTTAAGACGTCTGGACCTTGTGCCAGACGTCTGATTTAGATCTGCAGTTCTGTTTTTGACCCGTTTAGGATCCGTTTGGGGTCTGTTTTACACAAACAAGATATCTATGGTTTCCTTGTGAGTAACTTTACATGTTAGAAAGCCATATATACTGTTCTGAATGTTCCATTGTGATTTGTTCCTTGGTATAGGACTTCGATCTGTTACGTGTTTGGGGCTTGCAGAGGCACGTGAGTCTACCGTTCGAGCTCCCAGTACTCTCGGATTGTCTGGTAGAGTGGTTTCCTCTATTTTAATTATAAAACATGAATGCATATGTGAAATTGGATAACTAGAAACCTAAGATGTGGCATGAATCATAGGACGAGAAATACTTGCACTGTTTGTATGCGTGTTTGAGATTGCAGTCATAAATGATTGAATAGAATTGTAAACAACTGACTATTAATAAATACGAGCTGCCTGTGGAATATGAAATGCCTGTGCTTGTTAAATAGTTAATTGTGACATTACTTGTTGTATAAGTTAAATTGTGGAAATATGAGCTGCATGTGTATAATACGAGAATGGAAATGTGAATGATGAAACTTGGTATGGAACAACATGGTGAATACGAGCATGAACCCTATGGGGAATTAGGAGTAGAGCTCCTGTGGATAAATGGAATGGATTTGGAAATATGAGTGGGAAGTGTGCTGGCCCTTGAGTATTGTTACGAACAGGGCATTAGGCGTCGTTTAAGACGTCTGGGAAGTGGCCCAGACGTCTGGAAGCCTTCCCAGACGTCTGGTATTAATTTTTTTCAGCGTACGGGTTCGCGTCTGCGCGCATGCACGTGTAGACTGAATCCACCGCCCTCCTTCTTCTCTTTCCTCTCCCTCCCTGCAGACATCGCCTTTCCTCCTTCTCTCTCCCCGCGGCTGCCTTACAAATACGCTTCCCCTCTCCCTCACCCTCACTCCACCGCCTTCTTCTTCTCCTTCTCCCTGTCAGCGAGAGAGCGAGCGAGCGAGAGCGGCAGCAGCAACTGCTGTGGGCGTGTGGGAAGGAGAAGCTGTCGCGAGAAGGAGAAGAAGCTCGACCACGAGGGTGCGAGCTTGCCGGGGCAGCTAAAGCCGACCGGCGGGAGAGCAGCGAGTGTGTGGAGCCACAGAGGAGCTGCTGCAGCTCAGGCAACAGGCGGACGCGGCGCGGCACGGCCGTGCGCTACGGGCTGAGAGCAAAAAGGGTCCTGATTCTGGGAAAAATTTCCCAGAATCAGACATCTGGACTTATGTCCAGACGACGTAGAAGACGTCTGGAGGAAGATCCAGATGTCTGATAGGTACACTATTTGTTATCTTCTCCTTCCGCGTGTACGGCCATGCAGCCGTTCTGCTGAGTTCTTCTGCACCTCTTCGTGATGAGAGTGGGCGTGTGTGTGTAGGATTTGTTCGAGAGGGCACGAGGGCTCTCCATCCCACACAGATCAGACGTCTGGGCACAGCACCAGACGACGGAGAGGCCTTCAGACGTCCGGGGTGATAATCGGACGTCTGGAAACGAAGTCCAGACGTTCCAGCGGGCTTCTAGACGTCTGAAGGACTACGTAGACTAAGGTATGACCTGAGCTACCTTTTAAGACATCTGGAAGAAGTTCCAGACGTCTGATTTTGGACAGACTGGTTGTTTTTGACCCGTTTAGGGTTCGTTCAGAGTTCGTTTTCCGCGTTTCAAGTTTCGTTCTTCCCAGATTTAATTCCTCTACCTATTTACAGTAATTGTATACTATTCTGAGTAACTCCTTGTGTTGATACTTGTGTTAGGACCCCGTTCCTTTGCGGCTCTAGGGGTTGCGGAGGCACGTGGGATTGTCGACCACGCCTCCAGTACTCCTGATTTTGCGGGTAGAGTGTCCCCTTAAATTATTTATCAAAAATTGTACATTTATGAAATAATTAATAGAGTCTAGGGCATTGCATGAACCCTAGGGTTGAAAAATTAGATTGAATGATAGATCCTAGGGCATTACATGAACCCTAGGACAAAATAGATTGAATGATAGATCCTTTGGTATGGCATGAATCTTAGGACTGGAAAACTAGTTGAATATATGTACATTGCAGTCTTGGAAAAGTAGAAAGGAAATGATAACTGCCTGTAAATTTGTTAACGGCTGCCTGTTTAAGAATGAATAATCACTGTTGAGAACATGGGTTATATGGATATAAAGCTGGAACGGTGAAACCTAAATTGGCTGAGTTAAAAAAGCATGAACCCTACGGGGAATTAGGAGTAGAACTCCTGGAAAGTGAATGGAATAGAATTGGGGAAGTGAGCTGGTCCTTGAGTACAGAGTACCAAGGAGAGCAACTGTTCCCCCTGTTTAGTGCAGAGCGGAGCTAGCCGCCCCAGGGACTCAGGGTTAGGTCTAGCCACTTTGTACCGACTGTTGGCCCTCGTGTATGCAGTACCGAGGAGAGCTACTAGTGTAGGGAGAGCACTAGCTACCCCACGGGCCCTGGGGTTCTGCTAGCCCTCCTACACCGACTTGTTAGGCCCACTGGGCAAACCAGGGAAGTCAGGCGAGGGTGCGCGGACTATGGAGGGCAAGACCCCTGTTTGGTTACTATGGAGGGGCTGGGCCCCTGTGACTGAGAGGGCTCTGCCCTATACTGGTTACGTGCTATGCTTTGGGCACACCCGTTAACGGAAACAACTGATCACGTGCCAGTGCAGGGTAGCTACCCATGCATTTATCGTGCGTGCCGTAGTCACCGTTATGTCTGTCAGCGACCTTGGGGTGGTTGACTGAGGGTAGGACCACCACGGGGGACTCTCCCGGCCAGGAGAGCACCACGTGTTACTTCTACTTTTTGGAAAAGACTGCAATCAAGATCGTTCCCACAAGGAACATTCGAGATCAAGAGAAAGATCTGAGAAATAATTCAATAATGAATAAATGGGAAGAATATAAAGAAGGAAATTAAAAAATATAACAGCTACTGTCCACCTTACTGCTTCTTAGCTTTTAGTTGCCACTCTACTCAGCGTTTCGCTGACGTGTCACCTTTGTTACCTTTTCAGGACCAGGTGTTGAGCAGCAAGAGTCGGCGGCTGCAGAGGGCGCTGGGCCTAGTAGAGCCCAGTAGTGTTACTTGTAGTACCACTGTACTTTTCTTGCTGTTGTTGTGAGTAGTTTCTGTTACCCCTGTACTCTTTTCATTGTAAGCTTCATGTTTACGTATATGTTTAATTCTCTATTGTTGTGGTGGTGTATACTGTAGTATTTCTTTTCTTTACTGCTGTATGTTGTTACTGCTAGTTATATACATGGTGAATGTGGTTTATTTTACTGCTCTTTTGGTTACTTTCTCGTTGGACGACTGGGTCTTGGGATCACTCGAGTCGGTCCGATTCTCGTGTCTCGTAGGGATTCGGGAATCGGGTCGTTATAAGATGGTATCAGAGCAAGGTCGTCTCGAGAAGTGAACCAACTGACTGGAAAATAACCAATTCACATGTCTGTAACTAGAGTAGCCACCACAACGTTTCTTTTGACATGAGCTCTTAGACTTATTCATTAGATATCATTCCATATTGACGTGTTTCCGTTTTGTTTTCGCGTCTCCTTGCAGGAGATGCCTCGACGCGGGACTAGCGAGGTGGGCCGCGGGCGCGGCTGAGGACGAGGTCGACGGGGTGGGCTTGTTGCGATCGACGTCTCAGTAGACCAGCCACTGCTCCCGGGCACTCAGGCCCAGGACCTCGCCCAGCTGATACGAGACATAGTGCAAGAGGAGCTCCACCCACCGGCCCGAGCGCCTCTCCTTGGGGCTGCGGAGGGGGAGTCCTCTGTGGGAACACGCGACGGATGCGGCGCTGGACGCGAGGGAGGGGATGGGCCACCACCGCCCCCACCTTCCTCCAACACTTCTGTGCACGAGGCTTCCTTACCTGGAGGTGCACCAGCATCCCCACTGCAACGCCACTTCGAGCTTTTCGGGCAATTCCGGAAGCTGAAGCCCCCCTCTTTCAAGGGGGATGAGGACCCGACCGAGGTGGAGGACTGGCTCGAGCAGATTGAGAAGGTTTTTGACACCCTTTGCCCCCCGGTGGAGTACCGCGTGGCCTTTGCCACATACCAGCTGGAGAGTGCAGCACACAGGTGGTGGAGGGTGGTCAGGGGACAGGAGAGGGATGAGCCGACCTGGGACTGGTTCGTCACCCTCTTCTGTGAGCAGTACTTTCCCCAGACGTGGCAGGACTAGAGGAGGCGAGAGTTCCACACTCTCTGCCAAGGGACGATGACCGTAAGTGTGTACCGCACGTGTTTTCTGGAGCTGAGGAGCGCCTTTGGAGGTTCACCGAGGGGCTCCGACATGCGATTTGGGGGTATGTCAAACCCCTGAAGCTGCCTACGTTCTCGAGGGTGGTGGAGGCAGTTATGACCTACGAGGAGACCAACCTGTCCGCGCGAGATACTGACAGCGGGCGAAAGAGGCCATACCAGCCAGACTTTTCACAAGGCCGGCGAGAGAGGAGACACGTGGCGCCCGCAGGAGAGCCGTCACATTTTGCAGGGCCATCAGTGGCCTTTGGGGGCCCTCGACAGGGGCCAGTTGCTAGCACCAGACCCTCGCCCAACCGACGGCAGGGACCCACTGAGGGCGGGAGTCGGGTTCCCCTCTGTTACCAGTGTGGCCAGTTGGGCCACATTAGGAGGGACTGCCCGTCTAGGGCAGGAGGTTAGCAGATGCTTCCCACGCCGAGCACTAGAGGGCGAGTAGGAGGCCGCGGTTTCCAGGCGCGAAGAGGAGGACAGCAGTCACGATGAGGGTACCGGCCAGCAACTACCCGTCCGACGCAGAGTGTGGCTGCTTTGTCCGCACCTAGGGCTAAGGGGCGTATCAATGCCCTGACCCACAGGGATACCAGAGCTTCGGGATCAGTGGTGGCAGGTATGGTTTCAGTTTCCGGCAGACTCATTTACACGCTTTTCGATTCTGGTGCTACGCACTCGTTTGTCGCAGCCAGTTTCACAGTTAGTTTGGGCCAGGATTATATGCTGTTAGAGGATCCATTCGTGATCAGAGGTTCGAGTGGTCAGCTGTTTGTAGTTGAGGAGGTATACACAGGTTGCGAGGTCAGTATTGGGGGACATAGCCTTCTCGCTGACCTGATTATGATACAGATGGAGGACTTTGGCGTAATTCTGGGGATGGACTGGCTATTCGCTTACCACGCCTTGGTCGACTGTTTTGAGAGGAAGATCGTCTTCTCCATACCGGATTTGCCTTCTTTTGAGTTCCACGGGCAGCCAGTGGATGGAGGCTTCAGGTGCATTTCTGCACTTTGGGTGGCGAGACTTTTGAGCCAGGGGTGCGAGGGCTTCCTAGCTTGTGTGGTGGTAGAGCCCAGCCCTGTGGAAGACTTCCAGAGTATCCCAGTGGTCAGAGAGTACCCCAACGTGTTCCCAGACGAGTTGCCAGGACTACCGCCCGAGCGTGAGATTGAGTTTGAGATCTCACTAGTACTAGGGACCAGCCCCATCTCCACCTCACCATACAGGATGGCACCACTTTAGCTGTGAGAGCTCAAGTCCCAGTTGCAGGATCTTTTGGAGAAGGGCTTTGTGAGGCCCAGCGCGTCTCCCTGGGGAGCCCCGGTACTGTTTGTAAAGAAGAAGGATGGTACCCTATGCCTTTGTGTGGACTACCGACAGCTGAATAGGGTCACCATCAAGAATAGATATCCGCTGCCGAGGATCGATGACTTGTTTGACCAGCTGCGAGGTGCCACGGTATTCTCCAAGATCGACTTGAGGTCTGGATATCACTAGTTGAGGATCAAGGAGGCGGACGTCTCCAAGACAGCTTTCCGCACCCGGTACGGACACTACGAGTTTCTAGTCATGCCGTTTGGGCTGACCAATACTCCCGCTGCCTTCATGGATTTGATGAACCAGGTGTTTAGACCGTACTTGGACCAGTTTGTGGTGGTATTCATTGATGATGTGCTCATCTATTCTCGAGATCAGACGCAGCACGGACAGCACTTGCGGATGGTTCTAGACACACTGAGACGACGTAGGTTGTACACCAAATACAGCAAGTGCGAGTTCTGGTTGAGGGAGGTGACCTTCTTAGGTCATGTGATCTATAGAGATGGCTTGGCAGTGGACCTAGCCAAGGTCGAGGCAGTGCTCAGGTGGGAGAGACCGCGTACGGTTACTGAGATTCGCAGTTTCTTGGGACTGGCAGGCTACTACAGGCGATTTATCAGGGGCTTTTCACAGATTGCACGCCCTATGACACGGTTGACCCGGAAGGACGTGCCCTTCACTTGGACAGATGTTTGTGAGGCGTGTTTTCAGGAGCTGAAGGAGAGGCTGACTTCGGCTCTCGTGCTCACCATCCCTGACAGTAGTGGCGGGTTCGTTGTGTACACGGACGCCTCCTTGCAGGGGTTAGGGTGTGTGCTCATGCAGAGGGGTCACGTTGTCTCTTACGCTTCGCGGCAACTGAAGCCCCATGAGCATAGCTACCCTACCCACGACCTGGACCTGGCAGCTGTTGTCTTCGCGCTGAAGACCTGGAGGCACTACTTGTACGGTGAGACCTTCGAGGTATTCACAGATCACAAGATCCTCAGATACCTATTTGATCAGAAGGAGCTCAACATGAGACAGAGACGTTGGTTGGAGCTCCTGAAGGACTATGACTATAGCATTTCCTACCACCCGGGAAAGGCCAACGTGGTGGCTGACGCCTTGAGCAGGAAGGCGCCCGCACACTTGGCCAGTTTACAGGTGAAGAGTTGGAGCCTTTTGGAGGAGACGGGCAGTTGGCGACCCCTAGAGCTACAGGGGCACTGTGGGGCAGTGACTGTGACGCGACAGATGAGGCCAAAGCTGATAGATCGCATCATCATAAGATAGATGGCCGACCCGTACTTGTAGTCCTTGCGTGACAGAGTACTGTCAGGAGACCCTGGAGACTTCTCTTTTACAGACCAGGTGCTACGCATGAGGGGACGGCTGTGCGTTCCCAGAGACGAGGAGCTGTTGAGAGAGCTCCTGACTGAGGCACACGATTCCAGATTCACCATACATCCTGGAAACACGAAGATGTACCATGACTTGAGATGCGAGTTTTGGTGGAGGGGGATGAAGCAGTATGTGGGCGAATTCGTGCAGCAGTGTTTAGTGTGCCAGCAGGTGAAAGCCGAACATCAGAGGCCTGCAGGGCCGCTACAGCCACTTCCAATGCCAGAGTGGAAGTGGGAGAGCATCACCATGGACTTGGTGGTGGGCTTACCTGTTACCCTGCGAGGACACGACGCAGTCTGGGTAATCGTTGATAGATTGACGAAGATGGCGCGTTTCTTGCCGATCCGAGTCACCTTAGGACCCGCACAGTTGGCAGAGTGGTATATCCACGACGTGATACGTCTACATGGAGTTCCGCAAGAGATCGTATCCGACCGGGATACTCTCTTTACGTCCCAGTTTTGGGCTGAGTTTCAGCAGGCCCTGGGGACGCGGTTGAGGTTCAGTACAGCTTACCACCCCCAGACGGACGAACAGTCTGAGCGCATGATATAGACACTTGAGGACCTTTTGCGTGCCTGTGTTCTGGACTGGAGGGGCTCTTGGGAGGAGCACTTGCCCCTGGCGGAGTTTGCATACAATAACAATTATCACTCGAGCATCGGCATGGCACCCTACGAGGCTCTGTACGGACGGAGATGTACGGCACCCTTGAGTTTGGTTGAGATGGGGACCAAGTGGGAGGTTGGCCCCAGGCTGATCCGGTAGAGTCAGTAGGTAGTCGAGCAGATTCACAGGCGAATCCGCACTGTTAGGAGCAGGTAGAAGAGCTACGCGGATCGGAAATGCAGAGAGGTGCAGTTTGAGGTTGGGGACCACGTCTTCCTTCGTGTTTCACCCATGAAGGGCCTGCAGTGGTTTGGGGTGAGAGGGAAGCTCGCGCCGAGGTTCGTGGGGCCCTTTGAGGTCCTAGAGCGAGTTGGACCCATTGCTTACAGGCTTACCCTCCCTCCTCAGATTTCTGGTGTGCACGACGTGTTCCAGGTGTCCAACCTCAGGAAGTACGTCGCCGATCCCAGTCATGTCCTGAGTCACGAGAGTGTCGAGGTGGGCGACGACCTGACCTACCCTGAGCGGCCAGTGCAGATTCTTGACAGAGCCGTCCGCAGTCTGAGACAAAAGCAAGTATCCCTAGTGAAGGTCTTGTGGAGGAGCCAGCTGTACGAGGAGGCTACCTGGGAGCCCGAGGCGACGATGCAGGAGCGGTACTCGGAGCTTTTCACGGGTACGTCTTTTCGGATCGGCTTCGGTCCTCTTTGAGTTTGTTATGCATATATTGTTCCTTCCCTCAACCTAGTTAGAGCAAGTTTCGGTGATGAAACTTCCTTTGAGTTTGTTATATTGTTATGAATAGGGCATCAGGCGTCGTTTAAGACGTCTGGGAAGTGGCCCAGACGTTTGGAAGCCATCCCAGACGTCTGGTATTAATTTTTTTCGGCGTACGGGTTCGCGTCTACGCGCATGCGCACGCAGACTGAACCCGCTGCCCTCCTTCTTCTCTTTCCTCTCCCTCCCTGCAGACATCGCCTTTCCTCCTCTCTCCCCGCGGCTGCCTTACAAATACGCTTCCCCTCTCCCTCACCCTCACTCCACCGCCTTCTTCTTCTCCTTCTCCCTGTCAGCGAGAGAGCGAGCGAGCGAGAGCGACAGCAGCGACTGCTGTGGGCGTGTGGGGAGGAGAAGCTGTCGCGAGAAGGAGAAGAAGCACAACCGCGAGGGTGCGAGCTTGCCGGGGCAGCTAGAGCCGACTGGTGGGGGAGCAGCGAGCGTGTGGAGCCACGGAGGAGCTACTGCAGCTCAGGCAGCAGGCGGACGCGGCGCAGCACGGCCGTGCGCTGCGGGCAGAGAGCGAAAAGGGTCCTAATTCTGGGAAAAATTTTCCAGAATCAGACGTCTGGACATACGTCCAGACAACGCAGAAGACGTATGGAGGAAGATCCAGACGTCTGACAGGTACAATATTTGTTATCTTCTCCTTCTTCCGCGTGTACGGCCATGTAGCTGTTCCGTCGAGTTCTTCTGCACCACTTCGTGATGAGAGCGGGCGTGTGTGTGCAGGATTTGTTCGGGAGGGCGCGAGGGCTCGCCATCCCACACAGATCAGATGTCTGGGCACAACACCAGATGACGGAGAGGGCCTCCAGACGTCCGGGGTGATAATCGGATGTCTGGAAACCAAGTCCAGACATTCCAGCGGGCTTCTGGATGTCTTAAGGACTACGCAGACCAAGGTATGACCTGAGCTACCTTTTAAGATGTCTGGAAGAAGTTCCAAACGTCTGATTTTGGACAGACTGGTTGTTTTTGACCCGTTTAGGGTTCGTTCGGAGTCCGTTTTTCGCGTTTCAAGTTTCGTTCTTCCCAGATTTAATTCCTCTACCTATTTACAGTAATTGTATACTGTTATGAGTAACTCCTTATGTTGATCCTTGTGTTTGGACCCCATTCCTTTGCGGCTATGGGTGTTGCGGAGGCACGCGGGATTACCGACCACGCCCCCAGTACTCCCGATTTTGCAGGTAGAGTGGCCCCTTAAATTATTTATCAAAAATTATACATTTATGAAACAATTAATAGAGTCTAGGGCATTGCATAAACCCTAGGGCTGAAAAATTAGATTGAATGATAGATCCTAGGGTATGGCATGAATCCTAGGACTGGAAAACTAGTTGAATATATATACATTGCAGTCTTGTAAAAGTAGAAAGGAAACGATAACTGCCTTTAAATTGGTTAACAGCTGCCTGTTTAAGAATGAATAATCATTGTTGAGAACATCGGTTATATGGATATAAAGTTGGAACGGTGAAACCTAAATTGGCTGAGTTAAAAGAGCATGAACCTTACGGGGAATTAGGAGTAGAACTCCTGGAAAGTGAATGGAATAGAATTGGGGAAGTGAGCTGGCCCTTAAGTACGGAGTACCAAGGAGAGCAACTGTTCCCCCCGTTTAGTGCAGAGCGGAGTTAGCCGCCCCAGGGACCCGGGGTTAGGTCTGGCCACTTTGTACTGACTGTTGGCCCTCGTGTACACAGTACCGAGGAGAGCTACTAGTGTAGGGAGAGCACTAGCTACCCCACGGGCCCCGGGGTTCTGCTAGCCCTCCTACACCGACTTGTTAGGCCCATTGGGCAAACCAGGGAAGTCAGGCGAGAATGCGCGGACTGTGGAGGGGCAAGACCCCTGTTTGGTTAGTGTGGAGGGGCTGGGCCCCTGTGACTGAGAGGGCTCTGCCCTATACTGGTTCCGTGTTGTGCTTTGAGCTCACCCGTTAACGGAAACGACTGACCGCGTGCCAGTGCGGGGTAGCTACCCGTGCGTTTATTGCGCGTGCCATAGTCACCGTTACGTCTGCCAGCGACCTTGGGGTGGCTGACTGAGGGTAGGACCACCACAGGGGACTCTCCCAGCCAAGAGAGTACCACGTGTTACTTCTACTTTTCGGAAAGGACTACAATCAAGATCGTTCCCACGAGGAACATTCGAGATCAAGAGAAAGATTTGAGAAATAATTCAATAATGAATAAATGGGAAGAATATAATGAAAGAAATTAAAAAATATAACAGCTACTGTCCACCTTACTGCTTCTTAGCTTTTAGTTGCCGCTCTACTCAGTGTTTCGCTGACGTGTCACCTTTGTTACCTTTTCAGGACCAGGTGTTGAGTAGCCAGAGTCGGCGGCTGCAGAGGGAGCTGGGCCTAGTAGAGCCCAGTAGTGTTACTTGCAGTACCCACTGTACTTTTCTTGCTGTTGTTGTGAGTAGTTTCTGTTACCCCTGTACTCTTTTCATTGTAAGCTTCATGTTTACGTATATGTTTAATTCTCTACTATTGTGGTGGTGTATATTGTAGTATTTCTTTTCTTTACTGTTGTATGTTGTTACTGCTAGTTATATACATGGTGAATGTGGTTTATTTTACTGCTCTTTTGGTTACTTTCTCGTTGGACAACTAGGTCTTGGGATCAGTCGAGTCGGTCCGATTCTCGTGTCTCGTAGGGATTTGGGATTCAGGAATCAGGTCGTTACATACACACACACAGATATATAGACATATATATATGTATATATACATATATATATGTGTGTGTATATATATATATAGATAAATATATCTACATATATATATGTATATATATATGTCTATATATATATATATGTATGTGTATATACATATGTATGTATATATACATATGTATATATATAGATATAGATATATATGTATATATATATATATATATATGTATACATATATACATATATGTATACATATATCTATGTATATATGTATACATATAGATTTATATATATGTGTAACGACCCAATTCCCGAATCCCTACGAAACACGTGAATCGGACCGACTCTACTGATCCCAAGACCTAGTCGTCTAACGAGAAAGTAACCAAAAGAGCAGTAATGTAACCCACATTCACCATGTATATAACTAGCAGTAACAAAATACAGCAGTAAAGAAAGAAATACTACAGTATACATCACCACAACAGTAAAGAAAATAAACATGTACGTAAACATGAAGCTTACAAAAAAAAAAAGAGTACAGGGGTAACAGAACTACTCACTACAACGGAAAGAAAAGTACAGTGGCTACTACACAAGTAACACTACTGGGCTCTACTAGGCCCAGCGCCCTCTGCAGCCGCCGACTCTAGTAGGTCAACACCTGGTCCTAAAAAGGTAACAAAGGTGACACGTCAGTGAAACGCTGAGTAGAGTGGCAACTAAAAGCTAAAAGAAACGGTAAGGTGGACAGTAGCTGTTATATTTATAATTTCTTGCTTTAATTTTCCCATTTATTCACTATTGAATTACTTCTTAGATCATTCTCTTGATCTCGAATGTTCCTCGGGGAAATATCTTGATTGCAGTCTTTTCCGAAAAGTAGGAGTAACACGTGGTGCTCTCCTGGCCGGGAGAGTCTCCCGTGGTGGTCCTACCCTCAGTCAACTACCCCAAGGTCGCTGACAGACGTAACGGTGACTACGGCACGTGCGATAAACGCACGGGTAGCTATCCCGCACTAGCACGCGGTCAGTCGTTTCCGTTAACGGGTGCGCCTAAAGCATAGCACGGAACCAGTATAGCATAAAGCCCTCTCAGTAACAGGGGTCCAGCCCCTCCATAGTAACCAAACAGGGGTCTTGCCCCTCCACAGTCCGCGCACCCTCGCCTGACTACCCTGGTTTGCCCAATGGGCCTAACAAGTCGGTGTAGGATGGCTAACAGAACCCCAGGGCCCGTGGGGTTGCTAGTGCTCTCCCTACACTAGTATCTCTCCTCGGTACTGTGTACACGAGGACCAAAAGTCGATACAAAGTGGCCAGACCTAACCCCGGGTCCCTGGGGCGGCTAGCTTCGCTCTTCACTAAAGAGGGGGACAGTTGCTCTCCTTGGTACTCCGTACTCAAGGGCCAACTTACTTCCCCAATTCTATTCCATTCACTTTCCAGGAGTTCTACTCCTAATTCCCCGTA